>OY282605.1:40433498-42933498 GCA_958298945.1 Atherix ibis
GCACCGTTGAACATCTTGAAAATTTTTGGGATGCTGTCCAAAATCCGAATAATGATCGAGTGTTTAATACGGTTGGCCTCACTCATTTCGTTCAATTTATGAAAATGGAAGTTACAAGGTGGGTGTCACATCGGATTAATATTATTTGTTTTCGGAATTTATGTTTGTCTATTTGGCCGATCTCTACATGATTACAGATTTATGAGAGTTTACACTCCATATGGTAATTTTTGGATTGTTTTGTTTTTGTTTTTAATTCACCTCGTACACTGGACTCTTTCCAAATATATTCAGTCATATTTTTAACACCATAAATTTGATTTTTACTTTTTTTTTGGAGACAGTATATTATAAATAAATATTTAGTTTTGTATGATTTTTTTTAAAAAACTGTAGATACTCTAGTATAATGGACTGGTTTTAATTTTATTGCACAATTTTTTAAGTGAATAGATTGAAATAATTTACACAGAAGAGTTGTTTTTTTTAATTTACACAGAAAACGTATAGTTTTTGGTAAACCAAATATTCCCTTATATAGAATGACCACGAAATGATTTATACCAATTTTAATAATAGCCTTTCTTTGAAAAATAAAATAAAACAAATTTTCCTCTTTTCATATGAAGTATTATGAGTGCTTTGATTTTTATTTTGGTTTTTCATTGAAATTTTCTTTTCAATACAAGTTATAATTTTGTACTTACTTTAATGACACTTTTGAGGAAAAAAACTCCAAATAAGCATTGTTCATAGAAACAAATTCAATCAATTTATATAAGGAAAATACACTTGAAAGTGTATCGATCGAAAAAAATACGATATCTACCAAGGTGAGATTGAATTTTTTTTTATTTCTGAAAATGATATTTATTATTTTCGCACAATAAAAATACAGTAAAAGAGAATAATTCAATAGTTACATTTATTTTGAAATCAATTTGGACTAATGGAAATTTAAATTTATAAAAGATAATATTTGGGGACTTGGTCAAATATACCCGCATTTTTGCAAATACTCAGTTGATTTTGCTGATCTATAATTAAATTATAGTAAAAAATTGGTAAAAAAAATATTTTTAAAAATCGATTTGGACTTATGGAGAATAAAATATGTAAAATATACTATTCGGGAACTTGGTCAAGATACACCCGCATTTTTGATAAGACTCAGTTGATTTTGCTGATGTACAATTAAATTATGATAAGAAATTTGTTAAAAAAATATTAAAGCCAATTTGGACTTATGGAGAATAAAATATATAAAACAAATTATGTCGAGACTTGGTCAAAGTATAACAACAGTTTAACCAAGACTAAATTGATTTTGTTAATCTAAAATTAAATTATGGTAAAAAATTGGTAAAAAAAAACCTTAAAGCCAATAAGGACTTATGGAGAATAAAATATTTAAATCATAATATTCGGGAACTTGGTCAACATATATCCAGAGTTGGTTTTTTAGGTCTAAGATTAAAATATTTTAAATAATTGGAAATAAATAATTTTTTTTAAATCAATTTGGAAAAATAAAAAGTAAAATTTATAAAACCAAATATTTTGGAACTTGATTAACAGATACCCACAGTTTAATCACGATTTAACTGAATTTCTTCGTCTAAAATTAAATTATTGCAATAAAAAAAATATTTTTTGAAATCAATTTGGACTAATGGAAAATAAAATTTTCAAATCATATGTGTAATATTTAGGGACTTGGTCAATAGATATCCATAATTTCAAGAAAACTCTATTGATTTTGTCGTTCTTAAATTAACTTATTGTAAATTAGATTTTTTTTAAGTCAATTTGGACTAACAGAAAATAAAATTTATAATTAGTTTTTTTGGGCCTTAGGCAGCATAAACGCTTAGTTTTAGAAAGACTAAATTTAATTTGTTAGTCTAGAATTAAATTATGAAAAAAATGGTAAAAAAAATTTTTTTTAAGCCAATTTGAACTTTTAAAAATTAACATTAAAAAAATATAATATTATGGGACTTGGTATATACATTTACACGGTTTTGCTAAAAAGCCAATTTAAATTTGGAAATTTTAAATTAAATTATTGTAAATAATTGATAATAAATATAATTTTTCTTTAAGCCAATTTGGACTAATGATTGTTTAGCATTTATTAACATTTATTGAACATAATATATGGGCACCTGGCCAGTAGATACTCATAGTTTTAGAAAGACTAAATTAAATTTGTTGGTCTAGCATTAAATTTTGAAAAAAAATAGCAAAAAAAAATTTTCCTTAAGCCATTTTGAACTAATGAAAAATAAATTTTATTGAACATAATATATGGGGGCCTGGCCAGTAGATACCCACAGTCTTAGAAAGATTAAATTTAATTTATTTGTCTAGAATTAAATTATAAAAAAAAATTATTAAAAAAAATTTTCTTTAGGCTAATTTGAACTAATGGAAAATAAAATTTATTGAATATAATTTTTGGGGACCAGGCCAGTAGGTACCTATACTTTTAGAACGACGTAATTTAATTTGTTGGTCTTAAATTAATTTATGAAAAAAAATTGGTAAAAAAAATTTTCCTCTAGCCAATTTGAACTAATGGAAAATAAAATTTATTGAACATAATATTTAGAAACTTGGCCAGTAGATACCCATAGTTTCAGACAGACTGAATTAAATTTGTTGGTCTAAAATTAAATTATGATAAAAAATTGGTAAAAAAATTTTTCTTGAAGCCAATTTGAACTAATGGAAAATAAAATTTATTAAACATAATATTTAGAAACTTGGCCAGTAGATACCCATAGTTTCAGAAAGACTAAATTAAATTTGTTGGTTTTGAATTAAATTATGATAAAAAAATTGGTAAAAAAATTTTTCTTTAAACCAATTTGGACTAACGGAAAATAAAATTGATTAAACATAATATTTGGCGATCTGGCCAATAGATACCTATGACATATTCAAGACTAAATTGAATTTGGTTGATCTAGAATTAAATTATTGCAAATAATTAGTTTTAAATAAAATGTTAGTTTTTATGCTAATGGATAATAAAAATAGATCAATTTGGGCTAATAAATAATAAATTGTTAAAACCTTATTCTGCGAGATTTAGTCAACAAATCGTCATAGTTTAAACAAAATTCAATTAAGTTGGTTGATTTAAATTTGAATTTTTGTAAATAATTAATTTAAAAAAATTTAAAATAAATTATTATCAATAATTGAATTTGAATTTTTTTTTTAAAAAAAGGTCCTTCAATATAAATAATTTTTATATAAATATGCAATAATATATAATATCATTCAAACAAGTGCTATAAGACTTCTTGAAGTACTCGATCATTTGAGTTAAATTTAAAAATTGTATTTATATCGCCAGAGCGCTCAGGATTGAAGGATCCATCTTTATTTTTAAAGAAATACGACCCCCTATTGGGGGTCTTCAGACCAAAATGCACATGTTTAAGATTAAAGTTAGCTTTATCACAATAACTTGTGGGTTTTTAGAGCCTTATATACGGTAATTGTTATTTTTGATGCATCCACCGAACGAAAAAAAACCCTCTTTACTGAGGGCAAAAAAGGCCGAATTTTTCACTTTCGTTGAAAAAAAAATAACAAAAATAATTAATTATAAAATTGGAAAATTTTAAGCTAATCAAATAATAATTTTTTATATAATATATATATTATATCCTTTTCAAAATGGATAATCATTCATAAAAAAAAAGTCTTTTTAAAAAAAAACAAATAACAGCCATTGTTACTCTAGAAAATCTACTTGACCTCAATATGTATAACTGAATAAAGAAGATTATTTAAAAGTATCTTTAAGGTAAACGAAACAGCTTCGTTTAATTTAAATTCTCCAACAAAAAAAAACAAATAAAAATTATTACTGCATATAAATTATTCAAATAAATGAGATGAAATTTATTAATTAATTAAAAAGTTTCAATTTTTAACCAAACAACTATAATTTTTATCATATATTTTACCTTGAAATCACCTTGTCCATATTAAGGAAAATAATTTCGAAAAAAAAATTCTTCATTTAAGAAAATTTAATTAATTTGGAAAAAGGTCAAAAATAATTCAATTATACAATAAATATTTAAAGAAATTATAAATAATTACCAAAAAAAAATTGCATAAAATCGATGGCATATTAATAAGATTGAACAAAATTTACTCGTATTCGTTAAGACCATCTATCAATATTAATAGATACTTTTGGGGAAATTCAAATTTACTCACTACTACTCCTTAAAGATTTCGAAGATGAAAACTTTTTTTTTTTACCATAAATAATTCTGAGTTATTATAATACTCGTACTTATTAAGTTAGCCCTTCCAATCCTCACCATAATTGGGCACAGTTTTATTATTTCGTAACATAATTTTCAAGTAGAAAACTGCTATTATAAAAAACAAGAAAATCAAATGATTTTGTCTTCAAGCAATATTAGCTAAGAGAACCAGGTATGAGTATATTCACAAAAAAAGCTTAAAAAGTATTCATTTCCTTTAGAGGTCTGTACATATACACATATTATCGGTAATGAAAGAATTGCGGGGAAATGGTAGACGCATGGTCAAAGAAGGTTCCCAGATTTTGACCACAAAAAAAATCCCAACAGCTAAGAGCAAAATAGAGATTCTTAAATATATAAATGGAGGTAAACAGATATGATTTCGAAAACGAATTACTATAAAAGTCTTTTTTGAAATACTACCGCCTACAATCATTGAAAAATTATGTTCGGTTTTTGGTAAAATGTTTCTTCTTTATTTTCAAAGATGTTCCTTAATTTGGTGTTTTTTTTTTCCTTTTACCTTTTTATTTTTCTTTGTAATGTATTTATGTGTATGGTTAAAATCTCTAAACTCTCAACTGCGGTGGTCAAATGAATCTACACAATGGAGGAGAGAATAATACATAAGAGAACGTTAAAAGGTATGTTATTCGGATATATTCATCACCTTCGTCGAGAATTGGGGATTACGGCCAGAGTCGGCAAGTCCAGAATATCCTAAAAATCATGTCATAATATCAGAAAATTGTGCGCATTTTGTACCTACAACGTAATATATTATCATTTTTATTCAATTCGATTCCACATGCAGAATTATTTTTGCAATTTTTTAGTGCAATTCTATTGCAAAAAGATCATCTGTGATAGAGAAAATAATCACAAATTAACTGCATTCAGAAATGTACCATTTTTTGTAGGAAGTTTTTCGAATATAAGAAAGAAATTCTTATGAATAAAATTTAATGTCAAAATAAAAAAGTTACCAAAAAATTCAATTCGTTGGAAGTCGTTAAGTAGACGTACACGTTTTAAGACTCAACAGAAGAGAAAAGATGTATTGGTAAAAAAAAACAGATCGATAGTGAGTGGAATAGCACTTAAATATTCAAACTTGATCGGAGAACAAGTGGCTCACCTTGCCAAGGTTAGTCTAATGTGAGAGTAGACAATATTCAATTGAAGCTGGAGCCTTAGTTTGGTGGACTTGGGGCCGAAGATGTTGTCGCATGTGCGTCGCAATTGTTTACAGAACGTGCTATTCATACGAGAAAGAATATCTTTGCTGCGATGTACTAGTAAATGTAACTTTTTCCATATGCACCTACACATTTTTTTGCATATTTCTCTGCCTACTAACTTATACGAGTACGTACTATAGGTAAATGCCTTGCCAAGCTGATTAGATAATACTAAACCTTAGCGATATTCAGTTTACGCTTCGCATAATAAATTATAATTAATTACACATTGCGTTCGTTTTTAGATTAAATTTTTATTTATTTACATTTTTTTAATACTGCCATTTTATAAACAATAAGTAAATTTTCAATTACTTAACTCAAAACATCTAACAGTACTCGATCCTTCTGAGATAATTTTTGGCGCATTTTCAGACTGTAATTCTATCATTACTTGATAAGGAATAAATATATTATTATTAATAATAAATTTTTATAAACAAATACTATTTGGATACAACACCACTTACGGAATTGTTAAAGAGAAGAACTAAATAACATCTCACCATTGAAATTATTAGTTCAAAAGCACTCATTATTATTCGATAGGAAATTGTACGGTTTTGTGGAGACTTTTCAAACTAACATCTCTCCATAATATTTGAAATTATATTCCGTTTATTCTTTTCTTTAAAAAATTTACATATTTAAGATTAGCAAATCTATAAAAAATAATATATTTTAATATAAAAACTAATTTTCATAAATAATATTAAAGGTAGGAAAATGGTTCTGCTAATAGACTCAAAAAGAACTCTACCGGCTTATGTAATATTAACAACGAACTAAATACTCAAATAACTAAAAATTATTCAGAATTAACTACTGCCAGTGTTTATATATGTACACTGAAGGCCATAAGTAAGTGACCGCTTCGAAGAGTTGAATTCAAAATTGCAAAGAGTTGCATTTATAGAACCTTAATTAGACTGGAAATCATAAAACTTTACGTCGGTCTAGTACATCTAAAATTACTAGTTTAAGTCAACATATACCCACAGTTTAAACAAGACTCAGTTGATTTTTTAAGTGTAAGAATAAAATATTATAAATAATTGACAATAAATAATTTTCTAAAATCAATTTGGACTAATGAAAAGAAAAATTTATAAAACCAACAATTTTGAAACAGTTTAACCATGATTTAATTGAATTTCTTCGTCTAAAATTAAATTTTTGTAAATTATTGTAATAAAACCAAATTTTTTTAAATCAATTTGGACTTATAGAAAATAAAATTTATTAATCATAATATTTAGGGACTTTGCTAATAGAGATCCACAATTTCAAGAAGACTCTATTGATTTTGTTGGTCTTAAATTAAATTATTGTAAATAATTAATAATAAATTAGATTTTTTTTTTTAATAATTTGCTCTAATAGAAAACTGTTTATATTTTGGGACTTGGTCAGCATATACCTAGAGTTTAACCAAAATTTTGTTGGACTAAAATTAAATAATATAGAAAATTCATTAGAAAAACCAATTTTTCTTTAAGTCAATTTAAACTTTTAAAGATTAATATTTAAAAAAAACATAATATCATGGGACTTGGTACATATATTAACCAATCATTTTGTAAATAATTGATAGTAAATTAAAGTTTTCTTTAAGCCAATTTGGACTAAGAGAAAATAAAATTTATTAAACATAAATTATTAAACGTTTTAATTAGACTGGGAATCATTAAAATTTACGTCGTTCTGGTAGGTGTAAAATTACTAGTTTAAGACGGAAACTTTCATTCCCCCAAATTTGGCTTAAATTAAATAAAAACCACCGTTCCAAACCGGTATCTCCAGCGATGGTGAAAAGATGTTTGAGAGCCGCTGGTCTATTTATGTATGTTGGTAGCGATTAAGAAACTTTTTCTCCGATTAGGAAAAAATTATTATATCTTTATTCCATCAATATGGAATTGTTGAGGGATTTAAAAATATTCTTAAATCTCCAGATTTTAAGGACTTCTTAAAATAATGCCAGAAGCTGTCCTGCATAACGTAAAAGAATTTTTATTTTTTAAAAACAGTTTTTCAATAATTATAGTGACCAATGCTCTTTTATTAGGTAGATCCTTAAATTTAATATAAACTATGGAGAGATTTTCTATAGGGTGCCGTAGCTGACAGTTTTTAAAGTTACTAAAAAGGGAACGAAACATGAAACAAGAATGCGTTTTCATTGCTGAGCAATATATTTTTTTTAAATGAACATTTCACAGATCTACTGATTTAACTTCATCAATTTTGAAGAGATTAATTAAAAACTTTTGGGAGATAAAAAATTTTAAAAATTTAAGAAATTTTTGGTTAATTAAAAAAATGATTACATTTGAGGTTCAGAAAATTCACGCGTTATTGTTGAGAAACAAATCCATCCACAACGTATTAATGTTTGGTGCGGATTTTAAGTTGGAGGCATCTTCTTCGAAAATGCAGCTGGTAAGTCAATAACAGTTAATGGTGCTCACTATCACAACATGATAATCCAGTTTTTGTGCCTAAATTGTAAAATATGGCTGCGGATGACATGTGGTTTCAACAAAACCCATGTGATTTCAACAAGGACGACATATGGTTTCACCAGCTCTAAAAACAATTAAATTACTGCATAAGTCACTTCCTTCTTATGTGATATTTGGGACATTCTTTGGAAAAGAAAAATTGAGAGTATTATCCTTCCTCTAATACTGGAAAAGTATCTTATAACAGACAATAAAAAAAAACTAGTCTCCCAAATTCAACTGTCATCAAACCTAAAGAAGGTTTCTTCTACAAAACAAATTAATTTTTGAATATATTTTTTTCATATTTCAGGTTAAATATAAAACATAATTTTAAATGAATAAATATTTTTTTTCACACTTCCATTAAATTGTCGAGTTTTATTAACGTACTTTTAGCCTGCAGTGTATATCACTAAAAAAAAAATTAAATTTTTTTTGGATAAATTACGGCCCATAATTTTCTTTTTTTTGCTGGTTGATTTCCTTATATCTTAAGCTAATCGTAAATCGCCCATCATAAGGGTATCAAATCTTCAAAGTTCATGGCAAATTTTTATACCCACGTCAGAAAAAAAAAGCACAAACAGTCTGAATAAAAACCTAACCTAGCCGTACATACCTATACGTATAAACGTAGGTGCTAGGCAATGAAGATGAACACGTCTAACCAATCGATAAAAGTTGGATTCTAAAGAAAAACCCTCTTAAGATCTGACGATTGAAATATTTCCGACAATTTGGCCGCAACTAATCGATTACCAATTTTGCTGACATCTTCAAGAAGACTTTTGTAATTTACAAAGAAAATCGCTTGTAATAGCCCATCATTGATTTACTGGCCAAACATTTTTCATGTTTATCTGCCTACAATTATTGTCTGAGCAAATTAATCAAAACAGAAAATTCGATTTCATTTGTAACAATTTGTAAAGTTTCTTCTTCTTCTTATTTTCAACTATTAGCAGAGATTGTATACTTTTTGGTGGTTTTTATTTCATTTTTTTTCTCTTTTCTGATACTTAATCTTTAAATGGGTTTTTTTTTATGGATCAAGTGTGGGAACACAATTCGAGTTTAAAATAATGCGAAAAGAGTTTTTTGAGGAGAGTTCACTTTGTGATTGGGAGTAAGACTTTGTAAATTCGAAAAGTTTTTTACGAATAATTTTATTTCCTACTAAAAGTTAACTAATATTTAATAATATTGAAATTATTAAAAACTACCAAAACTGTATCACTTAAGCGTAAAAAAGAATTATCCAAAAAAAATATTCTGCAAAATTTTTATTTTAGCTGAACAAAAGCTTTACTAAAGCTTTATTTTTATAGCATACTAAGGATAATTTTTTTTAATACATCTTAGAAAATCTAAAAAAAAAACTACTGAAAATTTCAAAAAAAAATTAATATTTTACAAAAAAAAAAAAAAATCCATGTCATTTTTAGTACCATTTGTGCAGACACGACAACTCAGGCAATTTATCACCAACTAGATTTGAACTCAAGACTTCTGCAATGCTATTAAATAAGAATACTTATTAAAAATGGCAGATATCAAATTTTAAATCGTCTAAAGTTTAACATTAATCCGGTAAAAAAATATATTTTTTGGAAAAAATTTTAATTTTCGAAATTATGCTTTCTGTAAACTTTTTGCCCAATTAAGCCAAAATTTTTCGTATTGAATACAATGGCTTCTCCACAGTCACTTATGGATTTTGAGAGTCTCATGTATGAAAATTTTATCGATCAGGAAATGAACTGAAGACTCTTGTAATATTTTCCTATTAAAAGTGTCCTTACATAACCAGGTGCCATTTATAATCCTATTAAAGGTACCATTAGAGGTCCATGTGATGGCAAAACTATGCCAAAATCCGTCCCAAATTGGCTGATCATCTTACCATCTGATTTGTACCATTTGCTGATATAGCTGACTCGTCAGCCGATCAATTTTTGTAGGCAAAGTGGCTGACGAATCAGCTAATTTTGCCTGACCATCTAATAGCATGATTGTGACACATTTTTGTTTATCAGTAGTCAAGCCATCAGCCACTCTTTCACATCCATGATATGGCTGACGACATCGTCAGCTACGTCAGTCATGCCATTCTCTACCTGTATCGCTGTAGAATGCATGTAATTTTATGTCAATGCTTAATATTCTGGAACCAAATTTATGATTTTTTTTTTAATTTACATTTAATTTACGTACAATTGTTTATAAATTCCTTTATATTGAGAAATTGAATTTTTTAAAATTATTTTTTTTTTTTAATATAAAAAATACATTTTTTAAGATGTAGTATTTTTCTCTAGCTAAATTTTTAGCTATTTATTAAAAAAAAATTTGGTATAATTTCATATATTTGAGTATAGAAAAATGTTAATTTTGTACGAAATTAAAATACCATCAGCCAATGGGTTAAACTCAGATGTGGCAGAGTAACTGACAGGCTGACCATTGGCTGACTATTTCAAAGGTATAAATTTTAAGTTGTCTGTCATGAAAAATATTAAAAGGATCTTGATTGTTCAATAGAGTCAGCCATTGTTACCATCGTCAGCCACTTTTAGAATATTGGCTGTTGACTTTGGGATAGATTTGGCTGACCTTCTAATAGAATGACTTTTTGTCAGCCAACGTCAGCCGTCAGCCATACATCCAATTCTTATCATGACTTCACGTTGGCTAACATCAGCCAATTTGGCTAATCGTCTAATAGCATCTTTAAGCAAAAGAAGCGGCCACGGCAGAAGTATTTAGAATTTTCAGTAATTGGATAATTTTAAACTAAACACATAATATCTAAAATAGTAGATTAATTAAATAGATGTTTTTTAATATTTAAAATGGATACTCCTTTTTGTTTTATAATAGATAATTTAAGGATATACACTTAATTAAATTTTCACCTCAATTCAAAATTTGTAAAAAAAAACTTTTCTATTATTTTATTGAGCTTCTATAGACAATAGAATAACTATAATTATAATTTTTTTCTTAATTTATGTACTTTATTAAAAAAAAAATTTTTAAATTATTATTGAAATAAGAACTTAAAAAAATTTTAACTATCAATTATTAAAAGGTTTTTGATTGTCCAATAGCTTGATTTATGCGTCAGCCATTGTTAGTCATCGTCAGCCACTTTTAGAATATTGGCTGTTGACTTTGGGACAGATTTCGCTGACCTTCTAATAGCATGACTTTTCGGCAGCCAACGTCAGCCGTCAGCCATACATTAGTGAGCCGTCATCCAATTCTTATCATGACTTTACGTTGGCTGACATCAGCCAATTTGGCTAATTGCCTAATATCATCTTTAAGCAAAAGAGACGGCTACGGTAGAAGTATTTAGAATGTTCAGTAATTGGATAATTTTAAACTAAACACATAGTATCTAAAATAGTAGTTTTATTAAATAGATGTTTTTTAATATTTAAAATGGATTCTCCTTTTTGTTTTATAGTAGATAATTTAAGTATATACACTTAATTAAATTTTCACCTCAATTCAAAATTTGTAAAAAAAAACTTTTCTATTATTTTATTGAGCTTTTATAGACAATAGAATAACTATAATTATAATTTTTTTCTTAATTTATGTACTTTATTAAAAAAAAAATTTTTAAATTATTATTGAAATAATAACTTAAAAAAATTTTAACTATCAATTATTAAAAGGTTTTTGATTGTTCAATAGCTTGATTTATGCGTCAGCCATTGTTAGTCATCGTCAGCCACTTGTAGAATATTGGCTGTTGACTTTGGGACAGATTTCGCTGACCTTCTAATAGCATGACTTTTCGGCAGCCAACGTCAGCCGCCAGCCATACATTAGTGAGCCGTCATCCAATTCTTATCATGACTTCACGTTGGATGACATCAGCCAATTTGGATAATCGCCTAATATCATCTTTAAGCAAAAGAGGCGGTAGAAGTATTTAGAATTTTCAGTAATTGGATAATTTTAAACTAAACACATAATATCTAAAATAGTAGATTAATTAAATAGATGTTTTTTAATATTTAAAATGGATACTCCTTTTTGTTTTATAATAGATAATTTAAGGATATACACTTAATTAAATTTTCACCTCAATTCAAAATTTGTAAAAAAAAACTTTTCTATTATTTTATTGAGCTTCTATAGACAATAGAATAACTATAATTATAATTTTTTTCTTAATTTATGTACTTTATTAAAAAAAAAATTTTTAAATTATTATTGAAAAAAGAATTTAAAAAAATTTTAACTATCAATTATTAAAAGGTTTTCGATTGTCCAATAGCTTGATTTATGCGTCAGCCATTGTTAGTCATCGTCAGCCACTTTTAGAATATTGGCGGTTGACTTTGGGACAGATTTCGCTGACCTTCTAATAGTATGACTTTTCGGCAGCCAACGTCAGCCGTCATTAGTGAGCCGTCAAACAATTCTTATCATGACTTTACGTTGGCTGACATCAGCCAATTTGGCTAATTGCCTAATATCATCTTTAAGCAAAAGAGACGGCTACGGTAGAAGTATTTAGAATGTTCAGTAATTGGATAATTTTAAACTAAACACATAGTATCTAAAATAGTAGTTTTATTAAATAGATGTTTTTTAATATTTAAAATGGATTCTCCTTTTTGTTTTATAGTAGATAATTTAAGTATATACACTTAATTAAATTTTCACCTCAATTCAAAATTTGTAAAAAAAAACTTTGCTATTATTTTATTGAGCTTTTATAGACAATAGAATAACTATAATTATAATTTTTTTCTTAATTTATGTACTTTATTTAAAAAAAAATTGTTTAAATTATTATTGAAATAAGAACTAAAGAAAATTTTAACTATCAATTATTAAAAGGTTTTTGATTGTCCAATAGCTTGATTTATGCGTCAGCCATTGTTAGTCATCGTCAGCCACTTTTAGAATATTGGCTGTTGACTTTGGGACAGATTTCGCTGACCTTCTAATAGTATGACTTTTCGGCAGCCAACGTCAGCCGTCATTAGTGAGCCGTCAAACAATTCTTATCATGACTTTACGTTGGCTGACATCAGCCAATTTGGCTAATTGCCTAATATCATCTTTAAGCAAAAGAGACGGCTACGGTAGAAGTATTTAGAATGTTCAGTAATTGGATAATTTTAAACTAAACACATAGTATCTAAAATAGTAGTTTTATTAAATAGATGTTTTTTAATATTTAAAATGGATACTCCTTTTTGTTTTATAGTAGATAATTTAAGGATATACACTTAATTAAATTTTCACCTCAATTCAAAATTTGTAAAAAAAAACTTTGCTATTATTTTATTGAGCTTTTATAGACAATAGAATAACTATAATTATAATTTTTTTCTTAATTTATGTACTTTATTTAAAAAAAAATTGTTTAAATTATTATTGAAATAAGAACTTAAGAAAATTTTAACTATCAATTATTAAAAGGTTTTTGATTGTTCAATAGCTTGATTTATGCGTCAGCCATTGTTAGTCATCGTCAGCCACTTTTAGAATATTGGCTGTTGACTTTGGGACAGATTTCGCTGACCTTCTAATAGCATGACTTTTCGGCAGCCAACGTCAGCCGTCAGCCATACATTAGTGAGCCGTCATCCAATTCTTATCATGACTTTACGTTGGCTGACATCAGCCAATTTGGCTAATTGCCTAATATCATCTTTAAGCAAAAGAGACGGCTACGGTAGAAGTATTTAGAATGTTCAGTAATTGGATAATTTTAAACTAAACACATAGTATCTAAAATAGTAGTTTTATTAAATAGATGTTTTTTAATATTTGAAATGGATACTCCTTTTTGTTTTATAGTAGATAATTTTAAGGACATTTGAAATTTTTTTATATGATAGAGAATGTTTGTATAAAGTTCTTTTAAGTTGAATTCAATTTTAGGATAAAATTTTTAAAACTCAATTAAATTTTCACCTCAATTCAAAATTTCTAAAAAAAACTTTTCTATTATTTTATTGAGCTTTTATAGACAATAGAATAACTATAATTATAATTTTTTTCTTAATTTCTTTACTTTGTTAAAAAAAAATTTTTTAAATTATTATTGAAAAAAGAATTTAAAAAAATTTTAACTATCAATTATAAAATACTAGAAAAAAATTGATTTTTACAAATAATATATCCTAATGCCATAATTTTTAAACACTCTTGCTGAATAAGTTTAAAAAGCTTTCTGTTCTTTCGAATAAGTCTAAAAAAATATCTTAACAAATTAACACCTCACTTAACATGGTTGTTCATCATCTTCTTACGTTTTAATTTTTAATATAAAATCAACAACAACAAAAAAATCGTATACATTTTAATATAATTTTTTAATAAGAAAAATAAAAAAATTAATAAATTGATTTGTGTTAATTAAATGAATAAAAATGTTTAAATAAATAACAAACCGATTCTTTTGACGTGTACATCACGATTGAATGAGACTCGTGGCCCATTTGTTTGCAATTTTTGTGGTTCCGTTCGTTGAACTGCGACCTCTACGTCCATAATTTTTGTTTTGTTGACCTTAGATAATGTGGAATTCGCAAACAAATTATAATTGCGAGTCTATTATCAGAAAACGTAGATATATTGGCCGTCATTTAGAATCGATTCCTATATTCGTAAAAATGCACAGTGGCATTTTTATTAAACTTTCCCTTAAAGTCACTCTTTATACACTGATGCACATTTTTATAATATTCTCATCTTGTTTTGGGTCAATGTGTATCTTTTTTCATTATTCTTAATAGTCAATATGCGATATCTGTAATCAAAAAAAGTCCTACTTTAAGAAGATGATCAACCTCACCTACCAATATCTTTTTAGTGTTTCTTTTTGCTCATTATTATTATTATTATTATTATTATTATTATTATTGTTACTATTAATATTTTTATATTTATTCACATCATTTTAATGTTAGAAATTTAATGAATTTTTCCTAGTATTTGAAGTCAAAAATCATTATTGTTGGTTTAGTATTAAAAATTATAAAATTAGGTGCCAAAATCCCAACATAAAAAATATTATTTACTCACGCAGTGAGAGATATTTTATTAATTTTATATATATTCAAGTAGGTTTTTTTTTAGAGATTTACTTTATTAGAAATATACACAAAATATTTTTTGAAGAAAAAGTGGGGTTTTTTTTGCCTTAAAAGCATGCATAAATATTCTGAAAATATTTTCTTATGATTTTATTTAGTAAATGTACCGGATTATTCATTTTTTGTTTCTGAATATATAGCTCTGTCATTTAATAGTATTTTTATTTAAATATATTGTAATTAAATAATAATAAATATTATTTAATTATATTTAAAATATATAACAAATACAAGAATTTAATGATTGAAGATGAGGTTTTGGATGCTGATTTTTCTTTGAACAAAATGTTCTTCATTTCTTGCTCGGTAGATACGTGAAAAGGTAAAAAAAAAACTATTATGAGACTTTAAATATTTTTAATTAATTAGGAAAAAAAACCATTATAGAACTTTAAAAATTTACAATTAATTAGATCTGGTGTGTATTTTAGTCTGAAATTATCAAATAGTCCGTATTTTTTTTGAAAATCAAGAAGAAAATACTGTTAACGTTAATTCTAAATATTATGAGGTTAAAAAAAAACCTACTGTTTTTGCTCTCAAATTAAAGTTTTAAATTTGAACATTACGGTAACTGGGCAAAAACATACAATGAAAAAGCCCAAGTATTTGTTAAACATTTGGTAAATACTTTTTCTCCACATGATGATATATTGTAGAAGAGAAATCGCATACTAATAAAATTATCGAAGAACTAATGTTTTCAGTTTATATGAGTCTTAATTCAAAAATTTTAATCCTTTGGAAATTAAATCTGCTGTAATGCGCCTTAATAATAAAAAAGCTCCTAGTTATGATCTAATAACAGCCCCTATTCTGTATCAAATTTCCCGAAATGTTTTAGTTTTAATCACATATATTTTTAATAGTACCTGCGCAAAACCTATTTTCCTTTAATCTGGAAATTTACTGTCACTAAAATGATTCTTAAACCAAATAAACCTATTTATTCTCCTTCCTCCTATAGATCTATCAGCATCTTACCAATCTTTGGTAACATTTTAGAAAAACTTCTATTAAAATGACTCTACTCAGTCCTTATTAATGAAAAACTTATTCTTGATCACCAATTTTGCTTCCGATCTGAACATCCCGAAATCCAGCAATTGTAACCAAAAAGGTATTGCCAAGGAGTATTTTTAGATATCTCCCAACCTTTTAATCGTATGTGGCATCCTGGACTCCTCTGGAAACTCAAGGGTTTTTTTCCTTCAATATACTACCTTATCATAAATTCATATCTCTTCTAACGTCATTTCAAAAATTGCAATTTAACTCAGAATCCTCTGAAATATATCGTATTCTAGCCGGAGTCCCACAAGGTAGTATCTTTGGTCCCATTTTATTTAATATTTATATTAAAAATATTTGTCAAGGAAAACCAACCCCTTTATACCTTAATAGAAACATGATTCCACAATATTATAAAGTACGTTATTTTGGATTTTACCTTGACAAGAGATTAACTTGGCAAAAAAAAACTTGGAATTGATCTTTGAGGTTCACCAAAACGTTCCAATTCCTATCGCATCCAGGCCATACAATCCAAAATCCTCCGTAAAATTGTTGATGCCCCATTTAATATTCGTAACAACGTATTTAGCCTCACCGCCCGATGGAACTGCTGTCACAAAAGTCATTCTTTTAGTAGCCTTCTGTCAAAGTTTCAGTCGATTCCCTTCATTAGTTTTATTTTGAGAGCCTTTGAAAGTGAGCGTGTCGGTCGGTTGCACAAAAATGGAAAAAGAACAATATTGTTCGGTGATTAGATTCTTGTTTTTGGCAGGGAAAACGCGCAGCCAAATCAAAGATCGCTTGGATGCTGTGTATGGTGACTCTTCTCCTTCGATGGTGACCGTCAAGAATTGGTTCAACGAGTTTGTTCGTGGCCGCACGTTGGGTTTTGATGAGCCACGCCCAGGTGCCCCGAAAACGGCTGCTACGGAGGAAAACGTTAAAAAAGTCCACGATCTCGTGTTGGTAGACCGTCGATTGCAGGTTCACGAGATAGCTGAGACTGTGGGCATCGCAGTAGGAACGGTGCATCATATTCTACACGAAGAACTGGGCATGAGAAAGCTGTCGGCGCGATGAGTGCCGCGTTTGCTCACACCGGAAAACAAGCGCAACCGTGTGACCACATCGGCGACGTGTTTGGCGCTGTTTCAGCGCAATCCAGCGGAGTTCTTGCGTCGTTTCGTGACCGTCGACGAAATATGGATTCACTGGTACACACCAGAGACCAAAGAACAGTCGAAACAGTGGACTTCACCCGGCGAACGTGCTCCGAAGAAGGCGAAGACTGTTCGATCGGCCGGAAAGGTGATGGCCACCGTTTTCTGGGATTCACAAGGTGTGATCCACATCGATTACCTCGAGAAGGGTAAGCCAATCACGGGGCGCTACTATGCTGACTTATTGGGCCGATTTGACGTCGAATTGAAGAAAAAGCGGCCCCGCTTTGCGAAGAAAAAAGTGCTGTTCCACCACGACAACGCGCCGGCTCACACCTCCGCCGTCGCCATGGTTAAATTGGTCGAATTGCACTACGAATTGCTGCCCCATCCACCGTACTCTCCAGATTTGGCCCCCTGTGACTATTTTTTGTTTCCAAACCTGAAAAAATCACTCGCCGGGAATAGATTTGGGTCGAATGAGGAGGTCATCGTCGCCACGGAGGCCTATTTTGCTTCCCTCGAGAAAATGTATTTTTTGGATGGGTTAAAAAAGTTAGAGCATCGCTGGGCCAAGTGTATCGAGCTAAACGAGATTATGTGGAAAAATAAATTGCCACCTTTCCAAAATTTTAGTTTTTCTTTTGTAGGCTAAGTACTTGTTGAATGACCCTCGTACATCGTGATCTACCATAAATATTCTATTTGTTCAGTCTCTGACGTGCATTTCCCGCTTTCAAAAATTTTACTCCCGTTTATCCTATAATCATAATCCACTTGTAATTGCCGTGTACTGCCATCCCCAGAAACACTCATCGAAGACTGAAGACATAATGGCCTAGATATTTTCTAGAGGAATCGAACGAAAAAAATCCAGGACTCGTTATTTCAAGATTTGTTAATATCAATTGGCCTCTAAGATCGTAAGACTTACAATACCCCACTTTTTAGGAAATATCTTATTTGTTTTAATAACTTTTTTTATTTAAAAAAACAAAATTATAAAAAGAAATTATTATCAAATTGAAAGTCTGAAATGTGCAAAAAAAATTACAAAAATTACTTTAAAAGGAGGGAGTCCTTAAAGAAGTTGCATGGCATAATACCATAATTTAATATATGTAATCAAATAACAACTAAATCAAAATCTAAACAAAACATGGCTGTTTAAGTTTACCTTCCAAACCTTAAATGGGATAATCCTTTAGTTCAGCGCCATAACCTTTTCAAAAATTATTAATTGTTGGCATACATTTTTATTCTATTAATTTTTTTACTGAAAATTTATTTTCCAAATGGAAAAATTCCTAATGCCAATATAAAAATTTCTTGACAAAATTCCTCCAAAAAAATATTCACACTTTTCGTAGAAATTATAAACATTCACAAATATCAACATTTGCTAAAATCTTTTCCGGTTTTACCTGATTTACGAGTATAAAGTGAATCTAATAAATTAACAAAATATCATACAAAAATTTTTTGCGTTCAATTTTTTCTTGTATACTTTTTGGATGACTACAGATTCAGATGAAATTGGGAATAAGAAGCTCACAAGAGCTAAAAGTTTTGATACAATCATTAGTAGGAGATTCAGATAGTTCCAAAGAATTATTTCCGAAACTAACAACACCCGAAAATATCTTAGATGATTATTAGTAGATAAACTCGACTTGGTTGTTCTCAGTTGTGATTTACACATGTTCGTATCCATGTTGTTGTACGTATATCCACGTTGTTCCGGTGCTGTTAAATCCAAGACGAAACTTTTAACTATTCGTAGATACATCAATGATAAGATAGAGGAAGCACGTGTCAAATACATTAATCATAAATAATAACTATCATTAGAGAAAACGCATAAATACACAATCATATTCCTTGTTACCTTACAATAAATAGCATATTAATTATGCTTTTCAAGATAATGATTAATGTTCAATAAAAAAAAAAAAAAAAATCTTATATCTTTATTGGGAAAAGCATAAATTATGGGAACTTGCATAGTTTTTTGATTTTATAATATTAAAATAATTCCCCGAAGCTTCTTTTTACAAAATTTTTTTGAAAATGCATACAAAAAGGGAAAATACTTTTCTAGTTATTAAAGGTAAACGAACAAAAAAGTGTTCATGTTACTTTTACTCTTTTCTCAGAACTATCCACTAATATATACAAGAATAAAAATAATTGAAACTCGCAGACGTTAAAGCCTACTAAAAATTTGTTTATATAAATAGTCAAAAATAAGAGTTGACAAAAATTAATCATACAAAGTACAGGAATAAAACACATTTGGGCGTACGGACTAGAATATCGAATCGAGAACCCTCCAATTGAAAATCCTCCCAACAAATATCGACGCTGCCTTTTATATGCGTAGTAGTATGGTCTATCGCGATCTTATTGTCCCTTTCATTCGTGAATTATCTGTTACGTGTATTCAGTACAAAAAATATTATTTAACAGAAGTGTCCTTAATTTTCTTTACCAAATACTAACCTTAGAGCTTAACCTGGAAAGGAAATCATCAATGAACGGTTAGACCTCTCTTCTTTACCAAATTACTATTCTTTTTTGTTAAATGTTGATAAATATCAGGGACACATGATTTATTTTTTGAATAGGGGCACATGATTATAAGTCTTTAAAAATTTTGTTAGATATTTATTGAAATGGTAGCTCGTTGATAAGTGGGTTATAATAAGTATGAAATGTTTTCTAATGGGTTATGTATAGTTCAAGTCCAAAAGATACATTTAGGTCACGGTAGGTAACACTACTATATTACACACATTATATGGGGCATTGGAAATTTTATGTAAATTTTTCGATTATAATGACTGAATACGAAAGGAGTTCTAACGGTCTGTCGAAACCTAAAATTCAAATCCGTACGTCCAAATTGGCCTTAGTTTTATATTATGGAGTAACAATTAGCTACCGATTGCTAGCTTTGATCTTGTGTCTAATTTTTGTATGTGGGTCCATATTAGGCAAAAGTCGATATAGAGTCTTAGATAAGGTACCTTATGTTCTGGTGATAGGAACGTAATTTGGCAGGAAGTTAATATTGGTTTATGATAGGGTTTTTATGACAAGATAGGATGGTATGAGAGATTGTTAGTTGAAATCAAAATATCGCTTTGATATTTTGATTTCAAATGGGATTTTATTACAAGGAAATATGAACTATGGAAGATTCTATTAAGCTTTCAGAAAAGCCTAGAATGGCATACTTGATCAAACACCTGCGCCATGTGCAAAAATATGACTGAGAAATATTATTTAAATATTTTTAAAAAAATTTCACTATTTTGAAAATTATATTTAAGCAAATGAACTTCAATTTCAGAGCATCTCAAAATCAACAACTGAAATGCGCCGCACGTGACTGCACTGCGGTTTTCGGCAAAGGTGCAATATTTTGGTTTATGCGTAAGTGAACGTCTGAATTTTGGACCAGGTCTGCACCACCTTGGATGGAAAGTAGTTAGCGCTACTGGATTTTTTCAGAAGCTTCTTTAGGAAGGAATGGGGTATTTGAGGTAAAGCAGTGAGAATTTTATACAAGGGATTATTTGTGGCTGTAAGATGATCTCCATCGATTCAATGCAGATCTTAATGGCAGAAAACACGTTCGTGTTGCTACGTAGGAGTATTCTCTATTGGGCTGTCCTGTTCTGAATGAGAAAATTTAGGAGTTTGAAGAGCGTCAACGGCTGGCTCTAGTCCTGGAGAGAATTTGCGAGATCTGGCAACAGCTGTGGGATGACAGAGTTAATGGGAGATGGACCTACAAGTTCATCTTATTGTCAGGTTTGCTTCGGCAAACAAGTTTGAATATCGCCTGTTCCTTGGGTATCTGATAACCGGGGTCGTTAGTATGATTGAGTTTCTGTATAAAAAGGGATTGAGTGTAAGAGCAGAGTATCTGCGCGGTGCATGACAAGGGAGTGTCTGTCACATCCTCCTAGAGTACGGTTTGTATGAGGATCTTAGAGATCTGGATGTATGTGGAATTAGACCAAATGAGAATGGAGTGAATATCAGTGGTGCCGTCAGTATGCGTGAGGGCTGTGAATGCTTGAATAGGTACGTCATAACAGTTTTTGAGAGAATAAAACGATTGTTGAATGGGCCGTGTATGTGTGTGAGTGACGTGCAAGGTGGCTACATTTAAGGTCGATTCCGGTTGTACCTTTGGGACTAGCTTATCGGTGCCTAGGAATTTACAAATTTCCCTACCGTAGCACAATGACCGGAGTACAAACTGAAGTCAAACAAAAATCCGTTATCCCATGGTGTTAAAATTCACTGCGCTTTAGGCTGCAACGTGGTGGCTGTTGTTAAATTGTTGTTGTTAAAGCTGGTAAGGACTCTGGACCGTTAATAGCAGAGGTCTCACCACAAAACAGTTGGTGTAATCAGCTTGTAACTGGTTGCTTAGTGTTAATCGCGAATCAGATTTGGCAGTTTATTGATTGAGCATATCTTAACTCCTATAGTCGTAGATGTCCCGTGGTATTATGTCTAACGATAGGTCCGCCACGTAAAATAACAGTACTTACTATCCGAAATGCTCGAACAGGTCTTAAAAAATATCGAGTCATATAAGAAGGCATATGGCAGTAATTTAAAAATACTTTTATTTAATAAATAATAAATTTAAGCAAAATAACTAAATTTTGTTTTCCTTTTTTTGTAAAAGTTTTAATTTTGAATGTATTTAATTTAACTTTACTTTCTAAAGGACAAACTGGATAACTGTTTTTTATTGAAAAGAGCAAGCAATTCAATAAAAAAATAGTGCCTTTCTCATTATAAATACTCATAATTACATACCACCGATAAACATATTTTCTTCTAAAACATTAATTTACACAATCATACGCTACATAGTCTCATAATAGAATAATAAACCCTTAGTAACGATAGGCAATCATACAAAAACTAGTTACATTTTAGTATTCAACATTTCTTTATTTAACTAAATATCTTAATATAATGTTAAATGAGAACTTAAAGAAAAATGTTCAAGTTAAATAGTAGAATTTTCTAAATTCCTCTCTCTTCATGAACATTTGTGTGCGCAAAACTCACAAACATTCACTATTAAATTGGATTTTATCAAATTTAACCTACCTTTCCCATGCTATATATTTTAACTTATAAAATATGCACTTGTTAAAGGGTCTAAAGAGGGCCGAGGGAGTAAAGATACCTAGTATAGAGTTGGTGTACAATCAACATGAATTCAAATACTTACTATCGAAATGCGAAGCCCATAGGAAAAGGTAAAGTGGAAACAGAGGACATTGAAAGAAAATGTAATTTCCAGCCAAAACAGAGGTAATCTGAAAAACAATTTATCGAAATCACCTCATATTATGTCAGTTGTGAACGTTCGCAAAAGCCTAATAGGGAATGGCAGAAACAATTCGAAAATCTCAAACGAGATCCACGGAATCGCTTAATGACAAGATCGCCGAGCGAAATTGCGGTCTCGTTAGCTAATAACACAACCACGTAACCAATTACATTCGGACTGAGCGTATGCGATTTAGTATTGCTTGGGAATTCAAAGAAAATGACAATTGCCCGCATCGCTAAATGCACAAGTTAAGTGGATCCAGCAGGACCTAGTGCGTCACCTTGCCAGTACGTTGTTGGCAACAAACAACATTCTCCGTTCATGTCGGTTGCGATTATTGTGGTCGCGGTTATTCTTTTTGGTATTGTTACCATTGATAATTTTATTATTATTACTATTATTACTATAACTATTGTTAATAGTGCTAGTAGTTGTGATGGAGATGCATTTGGACGACTGAAGTTAGCGGAGGTACTTATTTTAGTAAATAAATTTCGCAGTAGTCAATATATGAGCAAAGAAAAGGTATTCATAGTGTTTATTAGATACTGGAGTGAAATAGATTTAAAGAAACTACCAGCGATATTGACCACAATAGATATTTTAAGGTCTTGCTGACTCTTTTAGAATTTGCTCAATCGGTCGGCCTTGAAGCATTTACGATTCCGATTCAATATTTGCTCGTAATCAGTCGACTTATTTTGTGGGAGCATATCCGCCGTTTTCATAAAATATTCTTACGCACAAGATGACAGAGAATATCTCACATCTGTGCAGACGAAAATATCTCCTAGCCCTTAAGAAAGGCAGAATTCATACCGAGTAGCTAGAATACTGCTGGTTATTTAATTGCTGACATTAGACGTATTCCCAATTCCAGCTACTTCTACCTAACATGAGCTTACTTTATTCATAGCTGCACGTAACTTAATGGTTGCATTTTCTTTTAACACTCTATAGTCTAGAGAATCCCCTTTTCTTCTCCCCGTGGCCAATGGTTTCTTCAACCAAACCCAAACACTTTCAGCTCTTTGCCTCATCAATCGTGATTATTTTTTATTTTAGTTTTTTTTTTTTGCTCGTTATTTCGTATTTGATTATTGAGTGCAATTGGCGTAGCCGATGTTGTTACTTGATCAATGTGCAGCAGGCTTTATGATATTCCTTTTTGCCTTTATTACAGTGGCCGAAGCCCCATAAACAAAATCTGGTCTATTTATGCAGGACAAGATCAGCAAGTCAGGCACGATCACCTTGCAAGATAGATCTTGCAAGTGTAAACACATATTAAGGTGTAATAACCATAAAATTTGCTTACCTCATTTTCCGATTGCACTTATCTGGTCAGTTAAGTACATGTTAGCCCTGCGGTATGCCTCTTATACAGGCCGACTAAGCACAAATTAAGTCAATAGGCATAAGGCGGTCTACGAAAGTTGATTTCGACCGTTGTTATCCGACTTGTCTACACACTCGACTAAGCCCATGAACATGGAAAAAATCTACAAGTGTAAATGTACACAGATCACAGGGTATTTATTTGCAATTTTTTGCTCAATTCTCTTCTTATTTATTGTATTTATTTTCTTTTTTCATCTTATAATTTTCTAGATGGTCTTCCTATCATATACTCCCATTTTAAGATTTTTTTTTCTTTATTCATCACTTTTCTGTAGCATTTTTTCCCCTGTAAATCTATTTAACCTATAGTAAGCCTATAGGGCCTATTTTTAATAGGAATATTCCTTTACTCTACGATGCTCTCTAAAACCACTCACAGTTTAAGAGGATTTTTTCTTTGGACTTTTCTCCATTCCGTGTAATTGTTTATCTTACCTACGCTCGATTAATGCTATTTCAATACTACGCGTACTTGGCAAGAATTTAAATGCAATGTCGATAATTCTAGTAATTTTTTTTTTCTATGCTGCTTATCTTCGTTCATCTATGGTTTAAAGTTTATTTGCCTCCAGTAATATGGATAACAAAAAAAAAATTGTGTTACTTATTTTTATAATAAAAAAAAAATTGTTTCAATAAAAACCATATTTTTTTACTAAAAGCACCTTATCATAAAAGCAAAATATATTATCTTTAATAGTCTTATTCATCTAATTAATAGCTATTGTTTAAGAAAAATAATAGTATAGATATGTAAATATATTTATGATTAATAGACGGTTTTCTTATATAAAGAATTAAGATACAGCTAAGACTCCAACCACTTTTAAGCTAAGCCAAATACTAGGTGTTATCCAATTTGAATATGGAAAATATATTCAAATAAAGCATATTCTAAATTCTGAATTTGATATAATTTTTTATTTAATTAAACTGATCAAAATTTGCCATTATATATAAAAAGAAATGTTAAAAAACTTTTCCAATATTCGATCGGTTTTTTTTGTTGTTGAAAAACTAATTTTATGATAATAATAATATCAGGAGGGTAGCAAAGAGGCACATAGTCTCAAAACAACTTCGACCAATCCTAACTCAGATTATGGTAATATTGAGGCTTTTAGCGAACCTTAATATGATATTGGTTGATAGACGGTAAATCTCCTAGGCATCAGGAAATCCCAAACCAAGATGCCGAAGCCTCTGGCGGGCACTGGCATTGCAATCGCAGAGTAGATGCTCCGATGTTTAATCCTCTTCGGAGAAAAAATGGCAAATTTTTGTATTAGATTTGCCTACCTTATTAAGATGGTATCTTCAGACAATGGCCAGCGAGTAGACTTAGGTCTGGTTAGCTGAGTTTAAGAACCTCTGCCACCCTCTGAATTTTTAAGAGTGATTCATACCCGGAGAATTCTCCTAGTGTGAATTTTTCTATCATCCCCAAGACTCTATAATTGCTCTTTAGATAGCCATAGATGGGTTCTGATCCAATAAACGGAGTATTTGCTCCCCTTTTGGCAACTTTGTCTAATAGTTCACTATCCTCAATACCCTCATGACCTAGCCCCCCCACCCCCCCCCCAAATAAGTTACTGTGATGTATCTAGCCAGTTGATTTAGGACAGTAACGATATCCCAAACTATCTTAGATTGGATATTAGATGAAACAGGACTTTTCCATGCCGGTTGGCTGTTTGAGATAATGTAGACCTTTGCGTTAAATAAGCTCCTTACCTAGCACAAAGTACAATGGCATGTATTTGTGCTTGAAAAATGGATGGGGATTTACCAAGGGCCTTAGATAGATAATAATAAGGGTCCGACTACATCCACCCGAATACTTACATCCGTTTTAGAATTGTCTGTGTAAAAGACGAAGTCCTCTTCTTCGAGTGTCAGTTCCTGTTCTTCTAAGTTAAGCGATCCATAAGAACTACTTTGAAGGTTTTTGCCTTGAATTCTTTTAAGTCTGATACAACCTTAAAATGTCCAAAGAGGTCGCCTGGTTTAAAGGTTTTTTGAATGTCCTAACCTGAAAGCCCCTTTAGCCGCTTCCTTTTTAATATATAAATGCAAAGGTAGCAGGTCCTACGAAGCCTAAAGGGCTAACGTGGGCCACCAGTAAAACCCAAGCATTCCAGTCGTTGAACTTTATTAAGGGTTGCTTGGGCAGTACTTTGTTCAGCCTTAGGTTACCAAACGAGAGTCGCGTAAATGATGATGGGTCTAACTATTGCCGGATATATCATTTTTGGTTGCAGCCTATGACAAGCCCAAAAGTTGCTCTATCAGTCGCACTAGTAAGGTTTGAATTGCAGGTCAATTTTTGGTCCAGAATGACGCCTAGACATTTAACGTCAGTAGAGAACTCAAGTTCATTGACCTTAGTGCGATTCAACTTTAGTGAATACAACTAAGACCGTTTATTTTGAAATCTACTAGCTCATAAGAATTTTTTCGAAAATTTCGGGCTGTAATTCGGCTCTTACTTGACGGATATTGGTTTTTACATGTTCTAAAGTTAGAAAATTATTTGCGCAAATATTTAATTTTTATGTATTTTTATTTTAAAAAATTCTATAGTGTCGAATTGCAATCAATTCTTTGAGGCCAATCAAATCTTGAAATTACGTGTTCTGGGAACTTTTTGCCCAATGTGTGTGTCTAGCTTGTGGCACCGTTTTGTTAAAACCACATATTATCTAGATTAAAATTTTTAAATTCAACGTAAAAACCGTAGATTTTTAAAAGTCCATAGTATACAGAATCGACGTTAACGGTCTCTCCTTTTTCATTTTCAAAGAAATACAGAGCTAGAAATAAACCTCATCGCTGAAGAATATTTAAAGTCCGAATCGTGATTAGTATTTTAGAAAAACTTTTCAATTTCAAAGAATTTGTTGCTATATAAAAAATATAAAATAAATAATGGCAAATAAGACTTTATATAAAACTTATATATAATTAAAATCTATTAAAATAATTGTACTTTACTTTCCAAACTATAAAATTAAAATCATTTAATATTTGAGAAATTTGCTTTTTTAACAGCAACATTTATTTAATAGCAATTGGAAAATTTTCTTTTATTATTTTTAATATAATTGTTTTTAAATTAAAAAAGTATTTTATATCATATGAAAATTAACAATAATTAATCAGAAATTTTTCTAATTATCCATAAATATCCAAAATGAAGACATATTTTTTTATGGTAATGCAGTTTTCTGGAGAAAAAAAATTATCTGAAAACTTCTACGAATACACTTTCTTATTAACGATTTTAATTAAAACTAATTTATAAAAGATACTTTTTTGTATACTCAAGAAAAAGGATTAACTTTTGATATTTCAATGATTACATATATTTAAAATCAGTTATTTTTTTTCACATAAAACTGGATTGCTTTTGTTTCTGCAATAATAAAAAATTATTTAAAAAAAAGAACTATCTAAACGTTCTGTATCAATAAATTTCCCTGCATGTGCACACTTCTAGGAAATCAATATTTTATAATAAAAAATCCAATAATTATTGATGTTCCTCTTAATATTAAAATTGAAACTATTATAAAAAAATTAACCTTTAATATATATGATATCAAAACTATCTAAATTAAAAAAAAAAAAGTATTTACATCGAATATTCATTAATAAGCACACACCAATCTTTTGTACGATCGTGAATTTTGTAATAGATACGATTTTTACCTCAAATTTATTTTGCATATCAAGTTTTTTCCAGATAAATTTGATATTAAATTTTTACAAAAAATCTAACCGAATTTATATTTCAATACTGTAAATTATGTACGGAAATTGATTGGTTGTTTTTCTGCTCACCTTAATTGACGTAATCGATTTTTTGTAAACGTTAATTTTTTACTCGAATAAACAGGTTGTATATATTTTTTTCAATAAATCCAGAATTCGCTAATTAAGTTTACCTTATATATTTTTAAAAAATATGCTTTATTAAATTTTATTATTTGAATAAGAAATATTATTTTACAATTTTTTACTTTTCACTTTTTTTTTCTTATTGCTTACCTATTGCAACATTAAAAATAAGAATAATACTTTTAAAAAAAATTAGAGTCATATATATTATTACGAGTAGAAAATACTTCGCAAAATCTGAAGTCGACAAATTTATATTAAGATGCAAAACCTAGCATATAGAAATCAGCAGATTTGTAAGTTTGAACTGTTTATTTTGATCATACTAAAAGGTCCCAACTATTAGAGCCATAATATCCAACATAACCTTTTCAGTACAGAATATTAGGAGCAGACTTTTATGCTCAAAATGTAACGTCTACAAATTTCGGTTAAGATGCCAAGCTTACTATACAAAACTAGTCGACTTTTAAGTTTGAAGTGTCAAAATATGGTCTAAATTATCATACCCACAATATCAAAACTAAGTTATTATAACAAATTTTAAGGATCTTAGAGCCATATAAGGTCTAGGATCTTAGATCTTATTATTATGATCTAGGGTCTCATCTATATATTAAGATCTAGGGTCTCAGATATGAATTTTAAATTATATGATCTTATATCTAAATATTAAGATCTAGGATCTCAGATCTGAATATTATAATTTAGGGTATCATATTTAAATATTAAAATGTAGGGTCTCAGATAAAAATATTACGATATAGAGTCTCAGATCAAAATATGACGGTCTGGGGCCTCCCACCTGAGAATTACGATCGAGGATCTTAGAGCCATATAAGGTCTAGGATCTTAGATCTTATTATTATGACCTAGGGTCTCATATAAATATTAAGATCTAGGGTCTCAGATATGAATTTTCAAATCTATGATCTTATATCTTAATATTAAGATCTAGGATCTCAGATCTGAATATTATAATTTAGGGTCTCATATTTTAATATTAAAATCTAGGGTCTCAGATAAAAATATTACGATATAGAGTTTCAGATTACAATATGATCTTGAGCCCTTGACTTGAGAATTACGATCGAGGATCTTAGACCTATATAAGGTATAGGATCTTAGATCTTATTATTATGATCTAAGGTCTCAACTAAATATTAAGATCTAGGGTCTCAGATATGAATTTTAAAATATATAATCTTATATCTAAATATTAGGATCTAGGATCTCAGATCTGAATATTATAATTTAGGGTATCATATTTAAATATTAAAATCTAGAGTCTCAGATCAAAATATTACGAAATAGAGTCTTAGAACAAAATATGACGATCTTGAGCCTCAGACCTGAGAATTACGATCGAGGATCTTAGACCCATATAAGGTCTAGGATCTTAGATCTTATTATTATGATCTAGGGTCTCAACTAAATATTAAGTTCTAGGCTCTCAGATCTGAATATTATAATTTAGGGTCTCATATTTAAATATTAAAATTTAGGGTCTCAGATAAAAATATTACGAAATAGAGTCTTAAATCAAAATATGACGATCTTGGACCTCAGACCTGAGAATTACGATCAAGGATTTTAGACCCTATATATTTAGGGTCTCATCTAAATATTACGATTTAAGGTCTCAGATCTTAATATTATGATCTAGAGGTTAAGATATAAATGTTTAGATCTAGGATATCAGATCCAAATATTCAGATCCAGAGCATCAGCTAAAAATATGACAATTTAGGGTCTCAAATCTAAATATTACGATCTTGAGTCTCTGATCCAAATGTTAAATTATTATTAAAATCTAGGTTCTACGATCTAAAATTTAATGATCTAGGTTATCCGATCTATGTATATATTAAGATTTATGGTCTCAGATCTTATTATTCCGATCTAGGGTCTTATATCTAAATATGAAGATCTAGGGTCTCAGATATAAATATTATGATCTAATTTTTCATATATACTTTTTACAATCTAGGGTGTTTGGTATAAAATCTGGAGTCTTATATTCAAACAAATAATAAGTTTCTCAGATCTAATTGTCAAGATTCAGGGTCTCAGATATAAATATTGCCTTTTAGCTTCTTATTTATACATTTTACAATCTAGGGCCTTGGGTATAAAATATGAGATCTTATATCCAAACAATAATAAGGGTCTTAGATCTAAATATAAATATATAGGATCTAAGATGTTTCTTGGATTTTAGATATTTGTATTTTCAAAGCATAAAATAATAAAAGCTAATTTATTTATTTTTCATATGGACTTAGCCCTTTTTAGCGATTGTGCTTTAAATAAATATTGTATGTAAATCTTGATTTAACAAATATGTATTACTCATAATACAATACAAATATAAAAAGCAAATAAAAAATTAAATATTAACTGAAATAATAAAAATAATCTTTGAATAACATGAAAATTTCCGATCTTTTCGTTTGAGTCCAACCTTAACTAATAGTCTACAAAATTCATGTTTTAAAATGCAAATAAAACCGAAAACGATTTGTTTTAATTGTCATATAAAATTTCAAGAAATTGTTATTGTTCTAAGGAAAATTTATGTAAAAATAAAAAAATAAAACTTATATGAAGTTCACGGAACCACTCCCACGTACAACAAATATTTCTCTACTTTGAACAAAAATTACTTCATTGAAAAGAGGTGACTTTATTTACGTCGACCATAAATAAAAAGTTGACTTTGAAAATCTTATTTAATTTCTTCTACTAATAAGCTTTTCTATATATTTAAATATGTTTTATTGTATATTATTTTTATGTTTGTAGTTAAAGATTTTAAAAAGTTATCTAATAAAATATTTTTGTTACCAACCATATGGTGTGGTTTTTTGTCATTAGCTCAATATTTTGACTTTAAGTCTAATTAAAAATGCAAAAACTTTTCTTCCTGGTTTAAAAAAAAAAGGATTATGGAAAATAATATATAGTTTATAAGTTTTTGTATGAGTCACATACACTTGTGGAGTTAATTAAATATAATACAAAAATTGCTAACGTAGCGTTTGAAAAGCTTTTAGATTGAATGTTACAGATAAAGTCTTGTTAAACAAATTTTATGTCAATATAATAGAATAGTAATGCTTTTATAGGATATTATTACAAACATTTTATAAATTTTATAATAACTTTAATATTTAGATTAAATTTTTGCATTGTTGTTTTACCACAAACAATTAAACAAAATAATAACTTTGTCTTATATGATTATCCAGTTTGCACGTTAAAAAGTAAAATATATTCAAATAAATAAATAAATTAAATATTACCTAAATTTTAATTTACTTATAAAGGGTAATTGCTGCCATTTATTGATTTATTATATTTTTTAAGTAGTTGATTATAAATTTTTTTAGAAATATTAGTTTTGTTATAGAAAAAATGCCTGCCAACTAAGAAAATTTTGGCTGTTTTTTAATAATAAATATTGAAATTTAGCCAAAACTCTAACCCCTTTTAAGCTAAGACAAACACTAAGTACTATTCACACTAAATAAATTTGTTAAGGAATATCCAATTTGTGCTTTTAAAAAATAAAGTTAAATAAAGAATACTTTTAATTTAGATTTTAACAAAATTTTTATAAAATTATATTGCGTAAATTTTGCCATTATGTATAAAATATATAAAAAACTATTAAAAATCTTTGCAATTTTTTTAAATTTATAAAATTTTTCAAATATATATGACAAAACTTTTTGGTAGTACTTGATACTTGTCAGGTAATTTTTGATGACTTTTCCGCACTAGAAATAAAAGAATTTATCGAAAATAAAAATAAATTAACCTCTTTTGCAGTCAATTGCAGATTTGTATAGCCTTATTAATGACAATTTGCACCAAGCATGAAATGGGCTTCATCGCTGATGGAAATTTTCTTCAAAAAATCAGTATTCAAAATCTGTTGCTTGAGAACCCAACTGATATATTTTTACCAGTTAATTAATATATAATATAAAATAGTAAACTATAACCTAACAAATTTTATCCTAAATGACACAATAATTTGACAGCTGTCAAATGACACGTCTCTAATTTTTAAACCACAAAATTGATGAGCCTATATTAAATAAATAAACTTTTTACATAAAATCATATACAATATATAATTCGAATTTAATCTACCATAAAAATAATAATATTTGTTGTATAATAAATATTTTTTTTATACTTATAAGTGGGTATTTTATTCAAATGAAGTCAAATAGATTGGCAATAAAACGCATTATCTACAATAAATATTGGTCACGAATAGGTAAATTAGTGTATTAATAATATCGTAGTCTTTGTTTATAAGTGTATCTCGGACACATTAACTCTAAAATCAAGTAAGTGAGACTATCTGAAGTCTAATGCATTTTATTTCAAATATTCACGACTCTTTAAAATGGGTTTGTTTTATATAAAAAAATATCGTGAATTGAATTTTTTTTCCTTAACTTTCTTTAAAATCTGTGAAATAAAATTTTTCAACATTTTTTCGAATTATAAATAATAATGCAATTTGCAAATTTTATCATAATATAATTCTTAAATAGTAGTATTTTCAAAAGCTCAATGGTTATTGTGACGTTAATATGTAGCACCTACAACGTTCTCCCCCCTTTTAAGGTAAAATCCATTAAAGAATTGTCAGAATCTCATAGAATTCTCTCATGTCGATCGTATCCTGAAAGTTCTCAATCAAAAATCGTGTCTATTGATTACGATCAAATTACTATATTTCTGATTGTTCTTAATCCATCATTATTATATTTATATACTCAACTGTATTTAAGACAATAGAAAAAATACGGAAGTCCTTAAATTTAAATTTAGTTTGAAAAAAAAACTATCATAATCAATGATCTTGTAAGACCCCCAGTCGAGTATAAAGTATCTAAGCACTTTTAAGAATTCAAATCCAATTAAATAAAAAAAATCAAATAAACTAAATTGCATTTTATGAAAAATGCTTGCATTTTAATCATTTTTATCAACATTATTTATTATTTGTTCTCAAACATCTAACCGGATATGAGTATCGAAATTTTTTAAGACCTTCTTTCGACACATAGATAAGCACCTAGTTAAATTTGCCTATTTTTATTTATTATCTGATTTTGAACAAACATTTTGAAAGATTTTTCTCTTTAAATATACTACCTCTACTAAGATTGTATCTATAAAAATAATATAAACATCGGTAGGTCTAGTACAAGCAGAAATAGTCGATTCTAAACAATAATACTTGAAACCGAATTGCATCACGCGGTGTTAAAGAACAATAACCGGAGGCCATGGCTTAGGCGGCTTAAATGAATTTCCTAAGAAACACCATTTCGAAATCTAGGCCATTCTTGGTCATCGTGGTTTTTTGTACAGAATTTTTTCCGCAATTCATTTTTGCAAATATTGTAAATTTTTTAACCAAATAAAAAGTCCATAAATTATAATTATTTGAAATAAGATAGCCAAAAAATTAAACACTTTGAATTTGTTGCTTTTTTTCATATTTTTAATGCGGATTTTTTTTTCTCCTATTCACAATAGAAACTCTTTGAAAGAGAATGAAAATTTTTAAAATTAGCTCTGTAAAAATATATATTTTTTATGGTAAATTATAAATAATTTAAAAAAAAAAATAAGGCGGAAGTGTGAATTTTAGATACTATTCACTTTTATGGTTCTATATTATTATTATTATTCTTTTGTTAATTAAAAAGGTGCTGTAAGTATTGAAAATATGTACTAAAATTACTATAATGGCCATGAGTTTTATGGATAGTTTCCTTAAAAAATTGCAGAATTAAAAAAAAAAAAACATTTCTAAACTTGACATTTTAAAATTAAAACTCGTATGAGAGATATTCTTAGAGGTCTATAAAAATATCGCCACAGTTTGTGCCTCAAAAATTTTTTTTTCTCGAAATTATTTTTAGTTAAAAAAAATAGTTATTATTTTAAAATTATTTTGAAATTTTGATTTTTTTTAAAAATAAAAATAAAAGTAACATCAAAATATACAAGACAGAAAATTATTGAGACTAACATCAGCGAGAGCTATCAGGAAATCTGGTAGCTGGTTGACCGTATATGGATGTTCCGCAATTTTATGTTAAGCGTGATGAATCTACGAGTTTGACTCAACAAAGGTCGGGATTCTCGTAGATTCATCAGCCAAGAATATACGTTCTTCGTTGTTATTAAGCATTTTTGGAGGGCCAAGAAATAATGAGAGACAAATTTTGTTGAGTGAAGCGTAAAGTATCAAAAATTGATGAAAATATATAATGAGTGCAGGGTCTTTTGAGGTTCAACCGTCGTATAACATTGTACGACAAACTGTCAGCTAAGCTTTTTGTAAAAAAATCTTTGTAAGTCTCAAAAAGGACCCCTTGCGTCGGGTTGGATATTACAGTTACTTGGATACTCTACCATTATAAAGCTTTCTGTCACATGGCCGCTTACATCAAGGATTTTTTATCGGACTTCATAAAAATCAGTGGACCCTAGGTTGCTAAGATCAAAAAATTGTGGAAAGGATTTCAGTTGCAACGACTCCGCCTAGGGTAACTTTTATGGCAACCCTACTCATGAGAAATAACACTAATTTGTTAAAAATATAATAAAATTGTTGCTACACCTCATAGTTCTGACTTTTAACTTTATTGTCAGGGAATAGTAAAAGTCTGAAGGACACTTTTTTGGGCTTAGATAAATTTCAAAATAATTTGACAGAAATTTTTATTATTAAGCCAATTTGGGTAATTTATATTATTTGTTCGTTTGTATATATGTTAGCTCTCTTATACATAATCAAGACGTAAGGGTGCAGCGCCACGACCATAAGACCGTTTGGAGACCTGTACGTACAAGGTTGGTTCAAAGAGTATCGCGATTTTTGAATTTCCGCGGGTTACGTATATTCGATTTTCGAATATTTTGTAGCGTTATATTAGTACACATGTCAACAAGTTCGGCCATTTTGAATGTTTAGTTAATTTTTGACAGCTGCTTTGCTTGCACGTGGCTTGTCTTCGATTTTTGCTTAATTTCGACCAAAAACAGCATCGCATTAACATTGCAAAGGAGCTGTTTGACTCTGTCCGCGATGACCCAAATTTGATCCAGAGGGTCATAACTAGTGACGAATTATGGGTTTATGGCTATGACGTGGAAACCAAAGCCCAATTATCCCAATGGAAGCTGCCACACGACCCAAGACCGAAAAAAGCGCCAAGTTCGGTCGAATGTGAAAGTTTTGCTTACAGATTTCTTCGATTGCAGGGGCGTGGTACCTCAAAAGTTCTTGCCACAGGGTATAACGGTCAATAAGGAATATTAACTGCAAGTTATGCGCAAGTTGCGTGAAGCAATCCGCCAGAAACGACCGGATTTGTGGAAGAACAAAAATTGGCTTTTTCCATTTTAGGCCAAAAACAACACACTAATAATGGCGCAGTCACCGTATTCCCCAGATTTGGCCCCCTGTGACTTTTTCTTGTTCTCGAAACTGAAAAGCTTCACGAAAGAACGACGCTACACTACGATTGAGGACTATCTAGTGGGGATTATTTTGAAGGGGACAAAATAGACATTCATGAATAAATAAATAATTTTTGAAAAAAAAACCAAAATTTCCGATACTTTTTGAAAACTTTTTTTGAGTTAAATGAAATCGGCTATTTGTTAGTTGGATAGACTAGTTTGAGGTGATCATATTTTCAAGAGCATGTTCGTAAAATTTAATAAATTAAACAGAAAACTTTTTCTGTTTAATTTTATTAGCTTTTTTATTCTTTAATTTTGCGTGAGGTAACATTTCGTAAGAGAATTAGCGATAGTCAGTTGGACGACACAGGATTGGTAGATGCGATGACGGGAATTTTTTCAGAGGATAATTATTTTAAAAATATTTAAAAAACTCATTAAAAAAAATCCAAAATCCACTTTTATTTTATTTTCCTTTTTTTATTAAAATTTATAAATATTCATACTAGCCGGAAATTAAAATTAATAGTTTTCAATTTTATATACTTTATTCTAAATTAATTCATGGTTTTTTTTGCATAGATAAAATACCTTAACTTCTCATCAGAATTATTAATTTAATTATAATTACAAATTGTTTACATAGAAATAAATGATAAAAATTAATTGAAATTTTTACGGTCAACGATTTGTAGAAATTATAATTTTTAGATATTCGTTTTTTTAATAATAGATAGATATTCTTTACCGTAAAGTATTTAGCTAATGATATTACCACTGACTGAAAATAATTCTCTTCAGGAAATACTATTGTATATATTAAGAAGAACACATATTTTCATATTTAATTATTCTAAGGCCATTACTATTTATTAATATTCAAAAATGTTTTTGTATCATCATCGGTATGAAACAGTATATTTTCAGTGATTTATTCAGTGAATTATGGTAATTTTCCTTTTTTAGTAAACATTAATTTAAATAATATGAAAAAAATATTTAACTATTTATTAAGAAAAAAAATCATTTCAATGTGATATATTATTCGATAAAAATTTTTAATTTAAAATTTTTTGGCAATATATTTAAATCACCAAAAACAAAATGGATTAAAACATAATCAAATTAATATAATTTTCATAACAAAACATAAACAAAATATTAATTGGACAAGTAAAATGTCACAACGAAAAGTGTTTAAACTGAATTTTCTTGTCTGTTATTATTTTATGATTATTTATGGAGCAATTTACATTATATAAGTTGTTGCCATTTACATGTTAAAAATATATATAAATATTGAAGAAAAAGTATTGCCAAACAAATACTGTTTATTTGCCTTAAGCATATTCTCAATTAAAATATATTTAAAAACAATTTTTATTAAATTTTTTATAAGAAAACTCTTATAATTAGAGCTCATAAAAATAAATATTTTCAATAATTTTTAACATTCTATACTGCAAATGTATTATTTTTAAAAGTTTCAATTTTTGAATTACTAATAAAATTAACGTTGTTTTCCCTTTCGTTTTTTGAATATTTATAACATACTAAATTATATGGAAATTAATATTAAATTAATAATAGCATATTGCCAAATTATATCCATTAATGAGATTAAAGAGAAATCATAATTTTTAATTTCGCCTTATTGGATTTGGTAATATTTATATTTATAATCTACAATAGTAAATGTAGTTTGAATACTAATTTAATTGGGAGTGTGATTATAGTGAACTTTCATTTTTTTTATTTCTTTTCAGTTCATAAAGTATAAATTTTTATATCTGAACTAAATTGATTATTAACAGAAAAATTTAAATGCACCTTATGACAAATAAAAAATTTCTAATACACTATAATTTATGATTGGCAAATTTTTTTTAGGATTTTAGTTGAAAAATCATTTCAAAAATGCTTTTTAATTCAATTAATAGTCGAGATATAATATTTTTAATGAGAGAAAATACTATGAAAGTTTTGGTAAAAGCGGAAAATCATAAGTTTGATATTAGAATTAGATTGTATAAAAGTTACTATTAAATGCTGCATAAAAGATTTTATAGAAGTGAACTCATATATGGGGAAATTTTTAAGTGATTAAATCATCACTCAAGTGTGACATAGTAAAGAAAATATTCAAAAATATAAAATACTAAGAAGAAGAGGTAATTTTTTCTAATAAAAACTCTTTTAAATCATTTATTAATGAGCTCATCTTTTCACTATATCGTATGATGATACTTTTTCAGTTAGTAAATTTTAGTGCTCGAAAGCTTTTTATAGGCAAATAAATAAATTTTAGTGCTCGAAAGCTTTTTTTAGGCAAATTTTTTATTATTGTAAATTTTTGTATAGTTTTTGAGGCCTTATTTGTTTATATCAAATTTAATCAATTACAATATAAAAAAATTAAATTTCGAGTACATTTTACCATAAAATAAAAATTTGTTTATAAAATTCTGACTATTGTCAAAAAATTTCTACATAATTTGATATTATGACATACCAAAAATCAAAGAAAAAAAATTACAAAATTCCAAGAATTTCAAGGTATTAAAATTATTACTTTATCTTAAAAATGAGAATATTTTCAATTATAGGGTTTTTCAATAAGAGTGATATGGTTTCTAAGTGACGTTTCGGCCATTTATAATATGTTATGATCTGTTATTTTTTTTTCATTATATTCAGTAATCCTTACAATTTCATCAAGGAGAGAAATACGCAAGAAAAACTTTTACAAATTATTCAATTTTATTATCAAAATAATCGTTCTCCAATTGCAACTTTTCGTGCGCTTTTGCCATTTTATGGTCGTAATAATCGTCCAACTGCTTTCGGAATTCGTCGAATTGTTAAAAGTTTCGAATTTTCTTTACATAATGTGCAAGTACCAATTAAACAAAGAACCGCTCGAAGTAATGAAAATATTGCTGCCATTCAGGCAAGTGTTGCTGAAGACCGCAATTTGTCTATTCCAAGACGTTTTCAAGAATTGGGACTCTCTCAAACCACAACCTGGAGGATTTTGAGAAAGTATTTGGGCTTGCATCCGTATAAAATTATTATCACTCAAGAACTGAAGCTATTGCACCACCGTAAACGTCGTCAATTTGCTGATTTTGCCATGGAACAACTTGAAAGCTATAACGATTTTTTAAGAAAATCATGTTCTCCGATGAGGCTCACTTTCATCTGAGTGGTGCAGTAAATAAACAAAACTGTCGATTATGGTGCGAAAAAAATCCACAAATTATTCATTGACAGGTTGGTGTGGTTTTTGGTCTGGTGGAATCATCGGTCCATACTTCTTTCGAAATGAAGCTGGTAACACCGTTACTGTTAATGGAGAGCGGTATAGATCGATAATAACCAACTTTTTATGGCCGAAATTGGAAGAAGTTGATCTTGACAACATCTGGTTCCAACAAGATGGGGCTACGTGCCACACAGCACGTGCAACAACCGAATTATTGAGAGAAAAGTTTGGAGATTCGATTATTTCAAGAAATTGTGACATTGAATGACCTCCAAGAAGTTTTGGTTTAACACCAGCAGACTATTTCTTGTAGAGTTATATAAAGTCATTAGTCCTTAGCAATAAACCAGACTCTCTTTAAGCCTTAGAAGTAATATTGAACGTGCTATTCATGACATACGACTTGATTAAGTGGAAATTGTGCTCGAAAATTGGGTTCATCGAATTCGTTCCTGCAAAAGAAGTCGTGGCGGCCATTTGAACGACGTTTTATTCAGAATTTAATTGTATCAATTGTACTTCACATTAAATAAAAAACATTTGAATTTCCTTAACGTTTTTTTTTTAAAGGAAATCGTATCACTCTTATTGGAAAACCCTATATAAACAAGCACAAGAAAATATCAATAAAAAGGATTATCCATTTTACACTTTGGAAAGAAAAGCTTTATAAAATATATTATACATTTAGATTTTATTCAAACTTTTAAATTTTTATACTAATTATATTTTGCCATTATATATTAATTATAAGATTATATAAATTTACATCAAAACTTTCTTACAGGACTCAATACTTTTGATGTTTATTTTTGGATGACTATTTCCCAAGCCTGGCGTTGTAATTCGGCAATTACGCAACGGATATTAGTTTTTAGGTATTCTTAAATTTAAAAATTATATATATGATTAATTTTTTTATAATTTTTTATATAAAAAAAAGTACGATTTCTTCAAATCTTATGTTTTTGGATGTTAATTTGGCATTAGCATATCTCGAAATTACGCGTTTTGGAATCTTTTTCCACAAAAAAGCCAAAGTTTATCATATTATGTAGCTTAAAGTACCATTTTATTAAAAAATGCAGATAGTTTTTATTAAAATTTTGAAGTTTAAGTTTAAAACTGTCGGTTATCATAAAATAAAATGCTATCTATAAGTATAAACAAATAATATAATAGATGATATCAAATGAACAGGGTTTTACTTTTCAAACAACAAAACGGATATAATCCGGTATTTTCTCCAACTGTGACATAATCAATTCACACATTTTTAACCGAAATTATTTAATAAAAGATAAGAAAAAATTAAAAAAAAATTCATACTAATTAATTTAGTAAATAAACTATAAAAATTAATATATTACAAAATTTTATGAATAAGTGAATGAAATTATCGTAAGTCAATTATTAAATGCGACATAAAAAATGTATACAAAAATTAGTGTGTCAAGGGCTCTTTAATGATAAAAAGAGCATTAACATAAATTTATAAGGGTTAAATTTCAGCATTATTTACTAACATAGTTTTTTTTTTAATTTTTATATGGTAAATTAATATAAAAAAAGCCAAAAGATATTTTCCAAAAATTCATTTAAAATGTTGTCAAAAACTAGTCAAGCATTTTATTAGATTTTTTTAACACCTTTAAATTGAATGCATTAAAAGTGTGAAAAATAGTTTAACCAAAAAAGAAATTTTTACTAATTTTGTTAACAAATTTCCTATAAATTTGAGTTAAATTTAAAAAAAACTTCTTAGAAGAATACAAAAAAAAAATGTGTGCGTATTTTCCATCAAAGTTAATAAAAACTCAACTTTCTTACATAATATTATGATTTATTTAAAAAGAAACTCTTTTCAATATTTCATAAAAAATTATATTATAAAATTTAATTACCAATTTTTAAAATAATAATTATGATATTTCAAAAATATCTCTTAGTATATGTTAAAGTGTTATATGAAAACTTGTTATTATTTGGGTCATATTTGCATTTTTTTTTTGCATAATTGATATTATCAAAAATCATCGTAATATTCATACAGAAAATATTATAAATTAATTTCAATGATTACGTGAAAATCGATTATACGATTGCCAAAATGGGTGTGTTCTTCAAAATTTATTTCTGGTTACTGTTATAATCAAAATTATCTTAAGAAGATATTATACCATTTAAATGTGCCAAGCAAAATATAGTTTAATTTTTTTTATTTATATTTTCGAACATTATGCAAAATTTTTTTTTAAGCTTTTCAAATACCATCATCTCATATGAAAGTTTTCCAAAACTTTTCTCTTCAAATCAAGGTCGTTGATGTTTTTCTTCTGAAAACCATTTATAGTTTACGGAAAAGATTTTTTTTTTTTAAAAAAAACTCAATGAAAATAAAATCTTATGCATTAATTAGATTTATGTGTCAGCAAGAAAAATTAATTTTTTAGATAAAATATAAAAAAATTATTATTTGTGACACATTTCTATCAGTTTACGAATAGGAAAATAGGCTTCTCTTAACTAAATAAGATCTATTCCGAAAATTGACTCACACAACTAATAGAAAGAAGTTTATAAGATATTTATTATTTCTGTATTTGTAAAAATTAACTAGATTTTTAATTCAGAAATTTATTCAATGAGTAATATTAGATGACATAATTTCCTTAGAATTTATTAGCACAAACAAGCTGCATTTAAGTTTACATTTTCTATCTGAGTATATGTGTTTTAAATCAACAGTATCTTTTTTTAAATAATAAATTTTCTCTATCCGAAACATATATTTTAAGTTATTTTTTTATATTTTTACTCTATTTTTAAACCAGCATATTTATATACAATATATTTAACACATTATATAATTGTATCTAAATAAACGGTTATGTTTACTCAAACAAATATTCAATAATAGGCTCAATTAGGCCCAAATATCTCCAAGAGTTTTATCTGAAAATATTAAAAGCTTTCTTATTTAAGAGCTTTTTGCCACCAAATTTTTTTTTTTATTAATATTTATTTCTTTTTAAAAAATTAGTCAACTCTACGCAGTTAGAATATTACAAATAATGATGATCTAAAAACAGGTTCGTCGTCTAAGTCTTTTGTTAAATTAACAAGAACGTGCTTTATTGCGAAGTAAAGTTCACAAGTATTTTGTTGTTGTTGTTGTTTTTTTTTCCTATAAATACCATCAATAATTTATAATAAATTTTGTTTTTTGCAATCTGCCATTACAAAAATTTATTATTTAATATTCATATTATATAAAATTTGGACATTATTAAATTAATAATTTGTAAATTTAAAAACGTAAATAGTTTATTCGAAAAATTATTTGAAATATATTTCGGGTTTTTTTTGCGTATTTAGTTAATTTTTTATACAATATTTTTTAAATAAAATAAAATTTTTTTATAATAAATAATTTTATTAGTTTATAATGAGTTGTACTATTGGGGAAATTATATATTAAATACCAGGAAGTTAGTTGGTGAAGATACCATATTAATAATAAGATTCTATAATTAAAAAAAAATATATTAGAAAAATTTATTTCTTTAATAATTAAAATTAATTTATGTTTTTTTTATAAAAAAAAAAGGAATTGATTTGTTTATTTTTGTAATTAAAGCTACAAGGAATATCTTTGACGTATTTAAAGATCACATGAGCTTTTGGCATATTTCTTGTCTTCAATTTTAAATTTATCTATTATTATTTGATATTTATTTTATTTTAAATTTAAAAAATTATTTTTACACAGATTTTTTTAAATCTTAAATATTTTCAGATTTTGCATATACGAGGTCTGTTCAAAAAGTATCGCGAATTTTGAATTTCCGCGAGTTACGTATATTCGATTTTCGATTTTTTGTGGTGTTATATTGTTACTCATGTCTCTGACTTATGCCGATCAGTTTGGCCATTTTGAATATTTAGTTAATTTAGTAAACGAGGTCTGTTCAAAAAGTATCGTGAATTTTGAATTTTCGCGGGTTACGTATATTCGATTTTCGATTTTTTGTGGTGTTATATTGGTACCCATATCTCTCAATTATGCCGATAAGTTTGGCCATTTTGAATGTTTAGTTAATTTTTGACAACTGATTTGCTTGCACGTGTTTTGGTTCGTCTTCGATTTTTGCCCATTTTTGACCAAAAACACCATCGCATTAACATAGATAAGAAGCTGTTGGACTCTGTCCGCGACAACCCAAATTTGTTCAAGAGGGTCATAACTGTTGACGAATCATGGGTTTATGGTTATGACGTGCAAACCAAAGCTCAATCATCGCAATGGAAGCTGCCGCACGAACCAAGACCGAAAAAAGCGCCAAGTTCATTCGAATGTGAAGGTTTTGCTTCCGAGTTCTTGCCACAGGGTAGAATGATCAATAAGGAATATTACCTAAAAGTTATGCGCAAGTTGCGCGAAGCAATCCGCCAGAAACGCCCGGCTTTATGAAAGAACAAAAATTGGCTTTTGCACCATGATAACGCCCCTGCTCACGCATCGTTGATTGTGCGCGAATTTTTGGCCAAAAACAATACACTTATAATGCCGCAGCCACTGTATTCTCCAGAGATCTGGCGTTCTGTTACTTTTTCTTGTTCCCGAAACAGATTCTTTGATCCATTTTTTGGAATTGGCAAAAATCGAAGACGAGCCAAAACACGTGCAAGCAAAGCAGCTGTCAAAAATTGACAACATTCAAAATGGCCGAACTTATCGGTATAAGTAAGAGACATGAGTACCAACATAACGCCATAAAAAAATCGAAAATCTATTATACATAACCCGCGGAAATTCAAAATTCCCGATACTTTTTGAACAGACCTCGTATACTATGTAGGATACTATTTATTTTTCATATAATATGGCATTTTATTTTTAATTAAACAATATAATAAAATTGGGAAAACCTTCTGAAAAAAAAGTGGTAAGTTTGCCATTTTAAAATAAGATTATTTTCTTCAACGATTTCTCGTTTCGTAAATACGTCAAGAAGCAAAATTTCCATAAATTAGATTTTAAAAATTTATAGGCAACTGAAAAAAGCTAAAGTATCCTCAAAAATTGGCCGCCAACTATATTTACTTAAAAATGAATCAGAATTTTAAAATAAAAATAAATTTAATTTAAAGATTTTTCTTTTAAGGATAGTTAGTTTAAACAATATCATACCACAAGCCTCATAATAGAGAGATTTTTCCCTTATTGCGCCAAAATCTCACAAAACGCATAATTTTGAGATTTTTTAATATCAATAGCTCTTCAAAATCGTCCAATTTGATATAATTGAACTTTTCTCTATAAAACTATATAAAAATAATAAATTGCGGATAATTTTTAAACTCAGCAGCATTTCAAAATTAACTATTATCTGCCAAGTAAGGGCCGAAAATTACAGCCCGAAATGTGCGGATAATTTTTTTAAAATAATCTAAAAAGAATATAATCCTGAATATAGTTTTTTAATAAATATTCGAATTATATATTATTTATTAATAAATTTCAAAATATATTTAATATATTTGTGTAAAAAAATTTATAAAAATTTAAAAGTAAAATATAAATATTAATTTTTGCTTTTCAAAGCACAAGGTGGATAATTTTATTATATCTCAAATTTGTAGCTTAATTTCAATGATGCACTTACGTAATACTAAATTTATGATATATTCACATTTTTTAACAATAAAATAAATTCTAAGTAAAATATTTTAATATTTTTTGGCAAAAACAAAAATAAATCTTTTATAATAAATTTAAAAATATAATAATTTTATAAGGAAAACTTGATAAAATCTTATATTGTAGAATAGATTTTTTTTTCTTTTAATTTATGAAATTATTTTCCATATTCGTACAAGTCAAGTTCTGATATATTTTCCAAAATAAATAAATTTTTCTTGTGAAATAAAAGTTCTTCAGAAAAAAAAAATGGCCATAAAAGTCAACCTACACAATTTGTTCTCTTTTTTACTACTACTACTATAAGTGGATAAATATATTTTTAAATATAGCTGACTAAATAACTCAATTTCAATGTCAATGCGGTTGGTGTATTATTTTACATGTAAAAGATTGAAAATATTTTTAACAATTACCAGTGAGAGTATGTGATTATGAATAAATATCTACACAATCGAAAAGTATCTACACAATTCACAAGTGAGCTGTTAAAAAAGTGGTTGTAAAATTGTCCACCACAAATAATATGAGAATTAAGTAAATATGCACCTTTTAGTCTGATGCTGATCTAATTAGCATTTTTCTATACTAGCACATTTAAATAAAGTAATAAATAAATTATAGATGAGAGTCACTATAGTCAGGTTAAGTATGAGTAGATGAATATGAAGAGCTGGACAAATCTGTCCACAAAACATTTCCATTTTGCGTAATCCTCTTTGAGTACGCGTTATTTATGATCAGAAGCTTATAAAAAGATGATTAAATTTCAACATTGACTCTGACTCTGATCCATGAATTTAGAATGACGCCACTTCCCTGTTTCCACTGCCCTCCTCCTACTGATAATTGAGTCAACTGCGCGGGAGTATGACCGCATGTTGCAAACACTTCATACTATTTATTCTATATATTGTTTTGTCATTCAATAATGGATTAGAGCTTTTTGCTGTAGATAATACCAACAACACCCGCAATCTTCCATATTTATAGTACGAATTGAGCGATTGTCTTCCTTTTTTCTTCTCAACTCTTCCAACACGCTCTTCCTCATCCAAATCTGTTCTTGTCCTTGGCTATGACCATGACATATACTCGTACAATATAATTGCATGGATATAAGTTGTTGTTGTTGTTGTTTTTTTTTGGATATAGTGCCATACTTGGATTGGACACAAATTGTAAGATTCAAGATATATGGGAATAAAGAAATTGAGACAATATATTTCAATACGCACACCTTGCAATTAAGGTCTCTGTACTAATTTTAAGTCAAGGTGAAAAAGACTATGAAAGTTGTTCTCGCTCGACCAGACAAACAGATACGATCACTTCTGGACAAGTTTTAATTGGAATTATTGAATAAATACGACAATCTTGTTCACCAACAATACTATGAAATAAAATTCTGCAATAATATCAGCTACAAAATATTACTACAGGTAGGTGATATTGAGCTACAAATATTGTTTTAAAGGTAAAAAATTTTTGCAGATTGTAAACGGAAAATGATTACAAGATATTGAAGGCTGTTCTGTTTGTTATATTAACGAAAATTTTCATTATTTTATATAAATTAAAATAAATCATTTGTAATTAATGCAAAAAAAAATTTATGAATATTATACAAAAAAAAAATTTAAGAAAAACCACGAAAATTTGATTTTTATAATTATTATTCGAAAAGCTTATAAGTATCTTCTTTTTTAAGAAATTTAATTTTTTAAGACATTTTTTTTACGGTTGTTAGTTTTTAGATGCTCTTAAGTTTAAAAATTATCTAAAATAAAATAGTTTTTTTAAAAAAACTTTATAAGAAAAAAAGTCTAAAACTATCAAATTGCACAATCGTGGAGGCTAATTGGCAGCGTATTCTAGGAACTCTTTACAAAATAAAGCCAAAATTTATTGTGTTGTATGGCTTGTGATATCGTTTTAATAAAATTACATATATTTTGTAGTAAAATTTATAAGATTAGGGTAAAAACTGTTAGTTATCATACAACCATAGCGCTTAGAATTGACGGTAACAGTTTCTGCTTCTTCATTTTCAAAGAAATATAGGCCAATGACACTTTCAGACCAAAAACCATATTTTTTGTGGATAATTAGCTTTTCCATAGTCACTTATGGGCTTTTAGAGTCACTTTTTATGGATTCATGAGCATTTTATTTTTCATATTGACGTACCCGTCAAACCCGAAGACAAGTACGTCAATATGAAAAATAAAAAAGTTAATGTTTTGATATGAGGCTCTAAAAACCCACTTTTTCAACAATATTTAAAAAAAAGCCACTTTTTTTTAATATTGTTAAAAAAAGTGCGTTTTTAGAGGCTCATCACTGAAGAAAATTTTGTTAAAAAAGTGACTACTACAGAATAACTCGCAGTTTAAGCTAAATAAATATAATATTTTATAATATGTGAATTAAATAGAATCAAGAAATATGACTGTACATTTTAAATCATAAAATGGATAGTCCGCCATTTTCAAAAATTAAGCTACCAAAATTTGTACTACCAAAAATAATTTTGTGAAAAAAAAATGAATTTTATTTTATTCAAATTAAACTAGGGGTTTTGAAAGCCTCATATATGGCAATTTTTTATATTGACGTACCCACAAAGCCCGAAGAAAAATGTTGTTATAAAAAACGAGGTTTTTAAAACCTCACCACCGAGGAAAATTTTGTTAAAAAATGACTAATGCAGAATCACTTGTAGATAAACTACAACTTTTGATGCGCAGTTTTACATTTAAACTGGAAACGTTAAGCTAAATAATTATAGTATTTTATAATATATGTTTTCAACAATGATCAGAAAATAGAACTGCACTTTTTAAACCAAAAAATGGATAATCCAGTATTTATAAAAATGAAGCTTTAAAAATTGTGCTACCAAAAATAAATTGTCAAAAAATAATTCGAATTTTAATTTATTTATCACAGAACGGAGGTTTTGAAAGCCCCATATATGGCAATTTTTCATATTAACGTACCCACCAAGCTTGAAGAAAAATATTGTTAAAAAAGTGGGTTTTGAGAGCCTCAACGCCAAAGAAATTGTTGTTTAAAAAGTGGCTACGGCCGAATCACTAATAGAAAAACACAAATTTGACGTGCAGCTTTATATTTAAATTATCTATAATATAAAATGGCAAATATTAAGAAAAACAAATATGGTATTTTAAAATATATAATTTTAACAATTATGAAAACATAAGACAATACTTTTAAAACCATAAAATCGATAGTGCGGTATTTTCAAAAATTAAACTACCAAAAATAAATTTTATTTCAGTCAAATCAGAATTTGTATGGCTACAATATTATCGACGCAAACAAAAACGCAAAAATATCCTATCCTTAAAAACAGTTCAAAATACTAAGAAAAAATTAAAAAAAAAAAAAAACTATTTATTTAAGTTATTAAAAAAGGAATCCATCGATTTATTTTTTGTATGCTATCATCTACTACTAGTGAACTTTCAACAAATAGTCGGCCATAAAATGAATAAACTAATTACGAAAGTACGACCATAACTAAAGTGTAATAAACATTATATATTCACAATAGGCTGCACATTTTTAACATTTTTCAAAGCTGAAAACCTTGAACTATTAACCATAATATTAATAAATATTTTCATTAACATTAGTTCATTAATACGATGCTGTTTAGTAGAGCGTTAGCAGTAAATAGATTGAAGCACTAGACTTGACCGCTTATCCTCTACAAGAAGCACTACTACCAACTTCACCTGTGCTAAAATTCAAATACCTCAACTTTCTATCGCATACAACAATACAAGTTGGCTACAATGTCATCTACATTTTTTTTTTTTTAAATAAAAACTTCCCTGCGATTTTTATTCAATTTTTTACCACTTCTTGTTATACAGGAACTCCTTGAACCGATCACCGGTAAACCACTTTCACAGACTATTTTTCCTCAAAGTTTTTTTTCTCTACCTTCTTTTATTTAACTTTTATTTATTTATACTCGTAAATATAAAAAAAAAAGATATTCATCTTGATTTTATAAATTGAAATACGAATATTCCATAGTAAAGAAAACTATACTATTATTTTTATTGTCGTCATTTTGATTAATACGATCTTTAAAATGAAAGAGAAAAACTACCAACAATAAATAGTTAAATATAGTGACATAAATTGTCACGCAAAATAATGAAATTAAAATAAACGTGAATAAAATTTCTTATACAAGATACATTAGCAATATGGAAACGAAATAATTTATTGTTAAAAGTTAGTGGAAAAAATCGTAACAAAGTAATTAAAATGCATGATATTAATTGAAATTTCATTCACTGTACTTTTAAGAAGGTGAATTAACCAAAATAGTATAAAAGTCACAAAAACAATATTGGATGAGGAAATTTATTTTGTGAAAAAAGATACTCTATCGGCGTTGTTCGTTTTTAGTTTTGCTAATATAAAATGTCAAATTTGGTTTGACGTTTACTATTTCGAAGGTAAAAGTGTTAAAATTTTTCTCTCCAAATGTTAAATAGTTTTTTTTTCTAACTAGTCTGTTAAGATACTAAAAAAAAATTATCATAAAAATGTGACTTTAATAAATCGCATAAAAGATAAAAGATACACAAGCAATCAGTTATGACCTTAGGAAATAATTACAACCAAATTGCGTATACCATATGCACATAAGTACTTGTGAGAGGTGTGCTTTTTCCATACCTGTCGATCGATTAATTATTTAACAAAAACTTTTCCAATCGATAGTTTACGTTTTGTATTGAAAATTGTTTAATTCATTAACTGTTAAGTTGCCCATTTCTATATATTGCAAAAATATATCCGGAAATTATCGATAGTCGTTTATGATTATTATTAATTAATTATTAAAAGGTCTGTTTTGTTATACATAATCGGGGTTTCTCTTCACGAATCGTGAAGTTATTTAAATTAGCGTTAAAGTATTTGATTTGAAAATGTTCAACGTTATGAGTTTATTCGTATTTTGCATCGGTGAAGTGTGTTAAATGTCCTGGAGCGTACCTGATACTGGACACGTCGTCAATATTGTATTGAGAGAACTTTTGCACGGAATTCATGGCGTAAAATTAATATTCAATACTCGCCATACTCATTATGCCTTTTATTAACAATAAATCGATACAATATTAACCACAAAAAATTATTTACTACATAAATGTACCATGGTCAGAGTTAGGAGAATTTATGGTATTTGAAAATATTTTTTTTTTAATTTTTACACCTTAACATAGACCAACAGGAAACTATAGATATTACAATATATACCAAATATCAATACACAACGATATGTTGGTAAAAAAAAAATATTCAACTTGCAAAAATTCCTCCTCCTCAGACCTAACAACACTTCTTTCTACAATAACTAACAAATTAATTCAAGAAATTACTCTTCTTCTCACTCCTCTGTTAACTGCTTTAATAACCGCACTAACAAGCAATATGAATAAATAAATGTTCTCGTCAACCGATAAATCCCTATCCATCCTTCTCTGGAATGCTAACGGACTGACTTTACACCGACAAGAACTAGATATTCTCTTACACAACAAACGCATAGACGTTGCACTGATTACAGAAACTCACTTTACGTCCAGGTCGTTTTTTGCTATACGTGACTATAAAACATATAGAACTGACCATTCAGACAACACAGCACACGGTGGAACTTCCATCCTTATTAGAAATTCCTTAAATCATTCCTTCCACTCACAAACTGCCACCGAATCCCTTCAGTCAATAGTTATTACCCTTCCATGTAAATCCTTTACCTTTAACGTTGCATCTGTTTATTGTCCTCTAAATAAAAAATTAACTCCCATACAATTTGATTCCTTCCTCAAATCAATTGGAAAATCCTTCATCGCGGAGGAGGTTATAATGCCAATCACCCTAAATGGGGTTGCCGTGTTTCGAATCCCCGAGGAAAGATTCTCCATACCACTCTTGAGGTCCTCTCCCATACCACTCTTGAGGTCCTATCTCCTCCCACGCCCACATATTGGCCGACCAGTGCCAGAAACCTTCCCGATATTCTAGACTATTTCATCATACCCATACATTCCATTTAATACTTCCATAGACACACTCCTTGACCTGATATCCGAACATTCCCCTGTTCTCCTAACACTAGACACTTCTCCTTTCTTAAAATCGTATCCTGCCAAACTTGTAAATGGGAAACTTGATTGGGACATTTTTAGACAGAACTTAGACCAACAGATCCATTTACAACAAAGCCTTAAGAACGTACAAGAAATAGACGATGCCGTAACCGACTTGACTGTTTGCATACAGAACTCAATCACTAACGCCCACATAACTCATAACAAACCAACCATACGAGAACATGACTATAATCTTCCGCAAAAAATTCGCAGCTTGATAAGCGAGAAACGTCGAGCCAGGGCCTAGTGGCAACGTTCAAGAATGCCAAATGGGAAGAAAAAACTGAACCAACTACAACGAGAACTGAAACAAGAAATAATTAATTATAATAACGAACGATTTACTGAATATACAGAATCACTAACAACTAATAAGTCACTCTGGACAGCTACCCGACGAATTCTCAAATACAAAACAGCTACACACCCGCTCCGGAATACCGACTTAGAAAACATCTTTAAACCTCACGAAGATGTCCAAGACATTCTGCATGACGAACAAATATTCCGACAAATATCAACTCAGTTGCCCATAAGTCCACCTCCTAAGTTTTTCACTCCTTCCGAAGTTAAATTCACAATAGAACACCTTTCCAATAAAAAAGCCCTAGGATATGACCTAATAACTTCAGAAAATCCTGAAGCAAATTTCCAAAAAAAAACCCTCGTCCTTATAACCTATATTTATAATAGTATCCTCCGCACATCATTTTTTCCTTCCCTGTGGAAGTTTTCCATAATGAAGATGATCCCAAAACCCAATAAGCCCAAAAACCTTCCTACCTCATATAGACCTATAAGCCTCGTTCCCATATTATCAAAAATCCTAGAAAAATTAATCCTAAATCGCCTTTATCCCATTTTTGAAACCGAGGGTGTCATTCCTCAGTACCAGTTTGGATTTCGACCTGAGCATTCCACTATCCAGCAGTGTCATCGTGTGAGCGAAAGGAATACTGCCCAGGCGTCTTTCTTGACATTTCGCATGCTTTCGACCGTGTATGGCACTTTGGATTGCTTTGGAAGTTGCAGCGAGTCCTATCCGCGGATTATTTCCACATCCTTAAATCTTATCTCTCAGACCGATATTTTCAGGTAGCTGAAAATATGGAGTACTCTGACATTTATGCAATTTTTATATAACATTTATACCCATGACATTTCTTGCCACAACAACATCCTAACCGCAACATATGCTGACGATACAGCCATCCTGACACATCACAAAGATCCTTCCACAGCCATTAGTATCCTACAGAACCATATCCACTCCTTAGAAACTTGGTTCAAAAGGTAGAGAGTGAAGGTAAATGAGCAAAAATCTGCTCATGTAACTTTCACACTCTGCCGAGAACAAATTCCCGACATAACCCTAAACGGCAGTATTAGTCTACAAAAAAATAGCGTACGTTACCTTGGACTTATATTCGACAGACGGTTAACCTGGAACCTTCATACGAAAACTAAAAGACGTGAACTTAACGGACGATACAAACAATTATTACGTCTCCTAGACAGTAAATCAATACTTACAACAACAAGTAAACTATTACTATACAATACGGTTCTGAAACCAATATGGACATATGGTCTAGAACTTTGGGGTTCGACTAAGCATTCCAACTCCCTTCCAATCCAATCCCTACAATCCCGAATCTTTCGTAAAATTGTCAATGCCCCCTTTTATCTGCGAAACACTGTTATCCACCGTGACCTAAATGTTCCATTTGTTCGTGAACTATGCATCTCCCGATATAAAAAATTCCATTCGCATCTATCCTTCCTCCCTAATCCTTTAGGAAGGGAACTTTTCACTCCCACCCTTCCAGTATACACCCATCGACGTTTAAAACGGCGATGGCCGAGAGATTCTCTAAAATTCTAAAATAAAATTACCCTTTCCTAGAGGTAACATCGATGGGTATTTTTCTCCACATGTCCTCATGTCCTTGTATATTCCCGTAAAAAATCTGCTTGTTACTAGCATAAGTAGTTGTAGATAACATTTTAAATAAAAAATAAAAATAAAAATAAAAACTTGCAAAATTCTGTTTTACATTTTTCATTTGAATTCTTTTTTTCTCATATAATTTTCTTAGAAAGCTTTGAACACGTGCTTTTGGTTTTTAATTATTTAAAATATTTTCAGTTGTTATTGCATAATATGCTCACATATCTGAACAGTGAACAACAGAGAAAATTAATAGTTTCACATTAATTCAACGTCTCCGAGTTAAATGTTTATAATAATTTTTAACACTTTGTTGAGTATAAATATTATTTTTAATATTTGAATAAATCGATAAATTACATTTTGGATTAAATAAATATTTACCAAAAAAAATTCTTCAACGAACCAAGAAGTTTTGGAGAGAAATAAATTTATAATGTGTCAACAGATACTTGTGAAAATGTTCTTTTATCCATTTTGCAGTTCGGATAAAACAGCTCTGTCATTTAACAATTCTTATAAATAAATATTATTTAAAAAAAAATTATTTTAGCTCATAGTTCGGCATTTTTGAATATTATTATTAATAAAATTCATAAAAATTACGCTGCCAAGTGGAACAAAAGGAATTGGATGCTGATTTTTTCGAAAAAATCGTTCTCTCAACGATTAGGATGATTTTTACTACGCGAATATGTCAGTAAGCATACTTGATATATGTGAGACTCTGAAATTCTAAAAAAAAAAAACTGCATAAAAGCTATTTTCTTTGCAAAATGTGACTTTTTGGTGTGTATTTTGATTTAAAGGATTCATAAACACGTGTTTCTTTCAAAAAGAAAGAAGGAGAAACTGTTACTATCAAATCAGAGTGCTATGTTCGTATGATAACCTACTTTTTTCCAACTGAACTAAAAGATTTTTATTAGAAAAATTGAGCACGACAAATATTGACTTTATTGAACGAAAAATTTCCTGGACACGTAATTTCCAAAATTTGTAATTTCAGTTCTCCTACAGAATCGTCAAATTTGATGCTGTTTGAATTTTTTGCTTAAATTTTTTAAAAAATTAGATTTAAACAAATAATTTTTAATTTGAAAAACGTTTAAAAACCAACAGTATTGAGGGAATTACAGTCCGAAATATGTAAGCAAACCTTGAAAAATTACATCTATAGGATCGAGCCCTACAAGAAGTTTTGTACTAGTAATTTTAAAATACTAAATTTCATTTATAATGGCAATATTTAGAAAATATATTTTAATAAGAATTTAATAATAATTAAAATTTAAATTTTATATAATTTGATTTTACTTTCCAAAATTTAAATTGGATAATTCAATTTTGATTAGTAGAAATAATTAAATTATAAATAATATAAAAATATTAACTAATTTATATTATATTTAACCAAAAAAAATATTTTTTATTCAGAAAAACTTGATAATATACAATTTTCTTTTATAGTAAATATTATATAAAAAAAATAATTAACAATAAATCATTTTTCTTTGAACAAATTTGAAAAATTCCAGAATTGGAAAAATGTTAATTTCCTGGTGCCCATGAGACTGTAGCCACCATAAACCAACAATCTTGAATTAAATAGAATTAAATCTACTTTGTTTCATGTCGAAAATGTATCTAGTATCCGAATTAGGTAATTTTATCGTGAACACAGTTAATTTTGAAATTTTTCCCAACAGCTACGAGGTAGCTTTTGTTTTTAAAACTAAAATGAATTAGTAATTTTCAACCAAATATGACTATTTCGAAATTTATTTACTATTCTTGTATGAATATTGTTGAATTTCTATCATTTTTTCACATAAATAAAAATTAATGAAAATTCTTTAACACCATTTAACTGTTCTAATTGAATATAGTTGTTCTCAACTATTATACTCGAAGATGCAATGAACATTTTCAAAACAATTTAAATTTAATTATTTAGGAAAAATTTTAAATATTAAATAATTTCTAAACTTAATTTTAAGTATTCAAAAACAAATTATTTTAATGCAAGATTTAATTTTAATTATTCACATAAAATATCAAATGCCATTTTTGGTTTATCCAAAGACAAAAGCAAAAGCTACTATCCAACCTTGACATAAATTTTCCCAGTCAACTTTTCCGAACGTATACGATATGAGTGAGTATTCCTAAAAAGGAGTTTTTACATTCATGCTTAGAATTGGAAAATCAATAAAAGTCGATTGATTCATTTTTACCCAACTACCTGCCTACTAACTATAGTTTTAAAATAATTTATTAAAAAAAAAGCAAAAAAAAAATAACTACTACTGAATTTTTCCCTTGAAATTTTATAAAACTCAATGAAATTTTATTGATTAAATGAACTAGTAAATTTTTAAAAACAAATGGTTTCTTTTTCAATAAAACTCTAGTTATTATTTGTCCTAATTTATGATATTAGGTAAATAAATGATTATAATTGAAAAAAAAATTAATATTATTAAAAATTTTATTGTTTATTGGCACCAACTTTGGTACTCAACTTTGTCACTACTTAAAGGATGTTAAGGAATATCCAACTTATGCCTTAAGAAATTAAAATTATTATTAAAATAATGTTTTAACAAATTTTCGTTCAATATTATTTTTATATATTACATAAATTTTGCCATTATATAAAATATAAAAAAATTATTCAATTAGTTGACATAAAAGTTCTTTCAGAAGTTGATCCTTTTAAGATAATTTTTAAAGACTTTCACGCACATTTCAAGCGTTTATTCGCTAAATACTTGAAGAATTTTGGGTTTATAATACTATTTAAAATTATTTAAAAAGATTTTATATTTAGAATAGGATTTTAAAAATTAAATTGTTTAATTTTAGATGATAATTAATATCACTAAATTTTAAAAATACCCATCCTGGGAACTTTCAGCAAAATAAAGACATAATTTGCCGCAATTTGTGACTTAAGGTTTCGTTTTACTCAAATTTCATACGAGGTCTGTTCAAAAAGTATCGTGAATTTTAAATTTTCGCGAATTACGTATAATCGATTTTCGATTTTTTTGTGGCGTTTTGTTGGTACCCATGTCTTTCACTTTTGCCTATAAATTCAGCCATTTTTAATGTTCAGTTAATTTTTGACAGTTCGGCCATTTTGAATGGATTAATCATCCCAATGGAAGCTACCGCACGACCCAAGACCGAAAAAGGCGCCAAGTTCGGTCGAATGTGAAGGTTTTGCTTACAGTTTTCTTCGATTGCAAGGGGGTGGTGTATCATGAGCCACAGGGTAGAACGGTCAATAAGGAATATTACCTGAAAGTTATGTGCAAGTTGCGTGAAGCAATCCGCCAGAAACGCCAGGATTTGTGGAAAAACAAAAATTTGCTTTTGCCATTTTTTACCAAATGCCGCAGCCACCGTATTTCCCAGATCTGAACCTTTGTGACTTTTTCTTGTTCTCGAAACTGAAGAGCCCCATGAAAGGACGATGCTACGCTACGATTGAGGAGTTAAAGACGGCATCGAAGGAGGAGCTGAACAAGATCACAAAATATGTTTTTTTGAAGTGCTTCGAGGATTGAAAAAAACGTTGGCACAAGTGTATAATATGTGGTGGAGATTACTTTGAAGGGAACAAAATAGATATTCATAAATAAATAAATAATTTTTGAAAAAAACACAAAATTTGCGATATTTTTTGAACAGACCTCGTATATAAGTTATAATAGATTAAAAAAATTATGTTTAACGCGAAAAAGTATTTATAATGCGTAGAATTGATGGTAAAAGGGTTTCTCATTCTTCATTTTCAAAAAATTCGAGCCAATGATACCTTCAGATCAATATACTATTATTTATACATTTATAAAGTCTCATTTATGGTAATTTTGCATATTTACGTATCCTCAGAAGAAAAAAGCCTCATTGCTGAACAAAGTTTTGTTCGAAAAATCACTTGTTATTAGTAACCAATTGACATAAGAATTTTATAATTTAAATGCCTTAATTAAGAAAATATCTATCTATATTATAAAATGGCAAATTTAATTCTAAATAAATTTTATATAAAATAATATATAAATTAAATAACTGTCAACTAACAAGGCTGTATTTTCAGAAGCGTAATATAGACAATCCTGTACTAACCTACAACCCAGCTGAAATAAATAATTTAAAAAAATTTTTTTTGAATAAGCTGGTCTGTAGGGGAGTACAGGCTTATAAATTATGACAAACTAAAAAAAAACTATCAAACGTTTATGCATTTTATTAACTTAAAAAAAGAAACCTCAAATAACTTTTTAACGATAGCATAAAAATGCAAATTGTTACATTGCAAACCGACAATATTGCATAAATTTTTCAAAAATACAAAATCTTATGTGATTTGCATTAATTTTTTTTTTTTGGTATAGCAAAACTCACCAAATTAATGATGATCTTTAAAATACAAAATCTAAATTCCGTGGGAGAGTATTTAGCAAAGTTTCAATTAAATAAAGCCTGAAAGCATAAAAAATAATGTTGATATGCAATATGCTATAAAAAAAATATACAATAAATTACAAAAAAAATCAAGGAAAATCTATTAAAAATTTGCCAAATCCGCAGAGAAAAAAAAATCAACAAAAATTTCATGACGATTCATGTTCCAAAAATAAAAGAAAAAATTTCACAAAAAAAACCCATAATTTTATGGTAACAATCTTGTTATAATTTTTCTTATAAAGTTGATTGAATTTTTTTCTTCTTTTTAATTTTTTTTATTTAAGTTAACGAGCATATTTCATGTTTGTTTTTTTTTTTATTTACGTACAATATTTATTTATGTTGTCACAAAAAATTATCTTGTTTTAAGGGCTTAAAATTACAGGAAACTTCAGTGTAAGCTAATAAAATTGATTCATTTTTATTGCCATGTCAAAATGCAATTATAAATCTTCGATGAACTTTTAACCTTTTCTGGTGAATTATATAATATTTCGTATACATTTTTTCCGGTGGCTGATATTGTCAGCATCCTACATAAGTTATTTGAAGAATTTCGGTTTGCTTCGGAATGAACTGATTCAGTTTATAGGAAACTTGGTGTATCCAGTGATGTTTTTTTTTTGTTGAGAAAAATGACTTAGGGTGCGGGGAATAATATCAAAATGAGCAGACACGATCTTGTCGTCAAAATTCGTCTTCAAATTTATCACATGAACCGGGTAAACAGGTACATCAGCAGTGAAAATCTTAGATACTCTCTATTAGTACACAGGCTAAAGAATATTTCTAATACTAGTGCAAAATTTTGATCAGACTTTGGATGAAGGTATTCAGAAATCAGTGGGCTTAAATTTATGCCATAAAACGCCCACTATCATAAATTGAGTCAATCTTTTCCACTCTGATCTGCTCTGCTATTAATTACCTCTAATGCAAGCTTCCATAGTCCATAGTTGAAAGTTAACGAATCTGAAGGGATTATTCGAAACTCGTTCGGATATTTTTGATCACCGAATCGAATCCATTACGATCGTCATATTTTCACTTGTTGTACACAAAAAGCTAAAGGGCAGAATACGAAATATTACTACCACCTGTTAGCGTTTATATACAATTTATACTGTTCCAATTTGATTATTCTGCACATTCTCTTAAAGCGTCTAGTTATTCAACGTATCACAGACCTCAAAGAAGCACACTTGTCAGACAGAAAATGGCAGGTAGAGTGTGTCGCAAAAATCGACCAAAGATCACGAAACTGGGAGCAGTTATACAAAGTGAATTTATTCCACCGAACAGAGGCATGTCTGTGCACAGTCACGGCTGTTATTGAAATCCAAATGATGTCATCACCGTAAATAATTCCAAAGTAAATCAGCTCGTTAAATAGCCACAAAATGCGCGCACGAGTACCGCAAATACGAAACGGAATCGACAAACAAACAACGAAGCACCTACCACCACCAAAGGTGTTTACTTGCGAACAAATCCCCTTGTCTCCCACGAGTATTCCGATTAGATTTAGTGCGCTGCTCAATGCTGATATTGGAGAGGTGAATTGCGGTGTTGATTTGGCGACATTTTTATAGCGATTACAACTTAAATACAAGCCTAGCATCTATCGTAGATCTCTGCCGTAGTATCTATTACTAAGGCACCTTGTCACTTACGTGCATACTCGACACTTAGGCACCTTGATTTCTCCATACACAGCCACCGTCGCCACCTCACCACCAAATAGAGGCAATCAATTTTGAATAAACGATACTCGAACGCATGTTTTTGCATTGAATCGCATCAATTTCCAGAGATCAATTGAACTACAAATCGTACCCAACGACAATCATTCCATTGCACCAACGCGCGATCCTGTCCTCGTAAAAATACACCATCATCGATTCGTTAGAGCCTCTCTCCCTACCACCTACTCTAAGCTCTTGTCGATAGTGCATTTTGATTAAGCTTTTAAGAATCCATAAAATAGTTTGATTCATTTCAGATATTTATATCGGCTTTGATTTCAGATTATTATTATTTTCGTTCATACTCGTAAATAAATTATTATTATTTGTGGTTTTTATTTCAGTTTAAGAAAAAAATAGTTGCATTCTTAAATGTGATATGCACAAAAATGCATAATCATTGGTTATTAATTGTATGAAAAATGCGTTTTTCGAACTTGAATAAAATATTTTTATTTATTGCAGTTTTTCATAATAATCAGTTTTTATAGTGAAAATCTAAGTTTTAAAGTGCAGAAAAATAATTGGACTTGCATCACTGAGAGCGATCTGGCAACATTGCAAAAGTTTTGATTTTGAAGTAGGTTACGAAAAGAGGAACACCAAAATTTGCCAGGAGGAAATTCGTCTCCAAGCACTGAAATGCTCAGGAAGGACTTCAACATCGAAAACTGATAAGGAGATCTTGTTAAGTCAGTCCATCGATTAACATTGACGCTGATAGATGGGTCATTGAAATCCTCAGAAAAAGAATTATTCGCAATAGATCGGACATTATAGACTCATGAATGCTCCAATATGACAATGCCCGCTGTTATAGAACCATTCCTTTAAGGAGTTTTCGTCAGAATGACGTTACCTGCAAAAACTGACCTCCTTTCCCCTGTCCCCTCCTCCACCCACCATACGGGCTATTCACCAGATTTGGTCGTGTAACTTTTGCTGTTCGCCAAAATCGAAAATCCCTTCGAAAAAACCTAATTTTGGTACTGTCGATCATATGTAACGAAGTGTAACCGAGGAGTTAAAGGTGATTCCAATTGAAACCTTTCAGCACTGCTATGAAGATATAAGCAGCCCCGCCCAGGTTAGATAACATTAATACATTAAAATAAAATAAAATTGTTGCAAAAAAAATTTGGTCTCTTTACTTTTTAGCCATGCCTCGTAGTTCTAACTTTTAACTTTATTATAGGAGGTTAGTAAAGGTCTGATGGACACTTTTTTGTACGATGTCTTCGCTAAAGTAAATTTATAAATACTTTGACAGAAATTTTTATTATATTTATGATTATTTTATTTCTTTGTGTATATATTTAAGGTGTCAAATACATAAACTAGGGGTCGTGATGTAGCGCCATGACCATGAGGCCATTTGGAGACCTGCAAGCGAAATCGGTAATTTATTAGCTGGATAAACCATTTAGAGGGGATTTGATTTTTAGGGCATGTTAGTTTGAACTATGATATATAAAAGATGAATTTGGAAGGATCTAAAAGCTCATAATGTAAGGAATCTTATAATTAGCAAATAAATTTTTGGAAAGGGAGACATTCTGTTAGAGAACTACCGATAGCGAGTTGAAGGTCACAGGGTGGGCGACAAAAAGAATTTGGGAAAAAGGATAATTAATGTAAGAATCATAATTTAAGATTAAGTAAGATATTCACTATTTTAAAGAATCTAAAACTCATTCAACAATAGACTTTTTTTTAAAGCTCATTTAAAATAAATTTCCCAAATCGTCTAAATTTTATTGTGCTTTTATCTTTATTAAAATTATATTATAATAAATAAAATTTTTTATAATTGATATCAATATAGTAGCGCCATGATCATGAGGTCATTTTGAGACTTGATTTTAAATGAGACTGGTCTGTGGTTAGTAGAGTAGAATAGTAATTGATAGTTTTGTTAGATTTTGTGGAGCAGATAAGAATGATGAAAAGGATTAAATAGAGAATTGCAAATTGAGTTGTTAGATCTAGGAGCTTAATTGTAGGTAAAATCCTGTACGTGAAATAATTCTTGGTCAGGTTGCTTTCATATCATACAAGGATATGTATTTTCTACTTTGAAAAGTACATCCATTTTATTTGACATTTGTTTAAAAAAATATTTACCATTTTATATAATAGAAAATTTTATTATCAAGCGATGTGCTGAAATTGTAAAAACTTTCTAAAATTGTAGAAGCTTTTCCTTAGCGATAAGGTTCATTTCTCGCTTAGTGCACAGCTTGATAATAAAATCAATAAACAATATTATCATATATAAAGCTTCAATAATTTATAAGTGACTATGATAAAGCCACTGTATTTGCGAAAAGAAACTATCTGGTGTGCATTTTGGTCTAAAAGAGAGACCGTTAACGTTTACTCTGAGTGCTAATAAACAATTTTTTCAGAATAAACTTGAAGATTTTTCTTTAAAAAATATATTTTTTCAATAAGTTTGCACCACACGCTACATAATACGAAAAACTTTGGATTTATTGCGTGAAAAGGTTTCAGGACGTGTAATTTCGAGTTTTTGTGATATCAATTGACTAACAAGATCATGCGATTTGACACCTTTTGTCTTTTTTTTAATAAAGTTTTAAAAAAAATTGTGCGACGCAAACAATCCTTAAATTTTAGATTCTTAAAATCAATATCTCTCAAGTAGTAGCCAAATGGATAAGGAAGTCATTAAAACTTATCTCAAATAGATCGAGTCCTGTAAGAAGTATCGTGCCAGCCATTTTAATGATGATATATTTTTTGCATGTTGTTATACGCAGTAAGTGATCTAGGATTAACATATAACGAGGATGGTTTTGCCAAAAAGGAAATTATGAGTGAGAGCATTATAGTCACTTCTGATTCAGAGGAGTTTACAACACAAAAGTTTAACTTTCCACCAAATCTTAATTTTTATAAAAGGATTTTTAAGAAAAATAATAATTTTTAAAACGAACAAAAATTATATGTGCAAAAGTTCACCCCCCCCCCCCCCCCAAAAAAGGTAATAGTTGAACTTAAATATTTTGCAATATTTTATTAACTGTGTATATTTATTTAAATATACTATAACATATAATCACCATCTGCTATTTTATAAATAATTGCCTACGGATATTCGATTTTTTCTTTAAGTAGCCAAAAAAAAAAAAGTTTAAATGTAAAAATCACTTTAAATCAAAATAAACACGTAAGTATTTCCGAAGATTACCATTACAAATTGAAAATTACTCATTTCTGTCTTTAGAATTACTATAAAATCGTTTTTTCCTTCGACATTTTTTTTTTGGCTTCTAACTAAGTATTTATTTAAAGCTATTTTTTTTTGATCGTTTAAGAATAATTTCAATTCATTTAAGTCAATTGCTTTAGAGACGTTTTAAAATAAGCTTTTTGTTTGGTTTTATCCTCTAACTTCAACTACAGTCTCTCTCACATAGATAGATTTTTGAACTATTAAAATCTCATTAAGTTTATTTATTATAAACGAATTATTTTTTTTTTTTTTCAAATTTAGTAGAAGTTCTTTTTTTTACAATAGAATAGTTTCTATTCAAGTGCCTTTTTTTTGGACCACTATCGATAAAATTACATAATTATGTAATCGGTTTTCCAATTTCGGAAGTTTAAGGTGGGTAGTTGGAATTATTATAAAAACGTTGGCAAATGGGGGAGATCGACTAAATTAAAATTGAGAAAAAAAATTTATTCGAATCTATACAAAATTGTTAGTGCATTCATTGAGAAACTTTTATCGTTTAGTTGACATTGAACATTTAATTAAGTGGGGAAAAAAATAATTTTATTGGAATCGTTCTTGTCATTGGATATTTTTTTTTAAAATGACGTCAAATAATTCTAAACAGTAGGACAAACATATATTTACAGCAAAAAAAAACTTTTTATTATACCTGGTTGTTAAGTATTTATACTAGATAAATTTAATTTGAATAAAAAAAAAAAGATTAGCATACGAAACTATGTTCAAAACGAAAATACATATCGCCATAAGCATTTTAAATAATGTATCTTTTATTGTACATATTGAACATCTGTTAATTAGTATTCATATCAACATTTTGTTGAATTGTATTATTTTGTTCTCAATAAAATTAATTGAACAACTGTTCATCTATACCTTAATTATTAGTAATATCAAAATAAAACTGCCTATGAAAATTTGAAATTTAATTAGTAAGCTTCATAAATTCTGCAATAAATAGTAGAATTTTATTTTTATGATAACAATTATAGATGATAGTGAATTTATTTATATACATTTAAGTTTTGTCTTCTTAGATCTTCAGTATTTGAACAGATTATGAAATCAGTAGCGCCTTAAACATTGGTGAATGTTTATAGCGAGAATAATATTTTTTTATAACGAGACACAGTTAGATTATGAAGAAATTTTGCTTTAAGGTCACAATAACTAAAACTATTAAGAAACTTGAAGGAAACATTGATAATTTCGCTAAGTATTTTTTAACTGAAAGATTAGATTCTACAGAAATTAGAAGGCTTAAAAGAATCATTGATTTCTAATCCGTAAGTTCATATTGATTTTCGTACTACTTTGTTTAAAATTAGTCTACTGTCTGTTGTAAATTTAGTATATTTATGTAGAAGTCGAAATATTTATCGATATCATCAAAGTTTGTATGTGTGGTATTTTACTGCGATTAAAAAATATAGAGCGGATATACTTTAGGGCGGAGAGTGAAAGTTACGTGAACACAATTGTGACGTTATTTTTATGATAACAATTATAGATGATAGTGAATTTATTTACATCCAGTTATGTTTTGCCTTGTTAGATCTTCAGTATTTTAACGTATTATAAAACCAGATAAAAAAAACACGTAAATCGTTGATGGGTGTTTATAGCGAGAATAATGTTTTTTATAACGAAATAAGTAATTATGAAGAAATTTTACTTTAAGGTCACAATAACTAAACCTATTGTAAAAATAAGAAGGTGCATTGCTACTTTCACGATGCATTTTTTAATTGAAAGATTAGATTCAACGAAAATTAGAAGGCTTAAAAAAATCATAAATTTCTAGTTCGGTATAAGTCCATATTGGTTTTCGTACTACATTGTTTAAAATTACTCTACTGTCTGTTGTAAATTTAGTATATTTATCTGGAAGTCGAAGTATTTGTCGATATCATCAAAGTTCCTGTCTTATGGTATTTTACTGCCATTAAAAAATACATGGAGGGAACTTTCTTTATGATAGAGAGTGAAAGTTACGTATCTGCGTTCGTTTATTTTTATTTTCCATTTGGTTAAACAGTAATGGAGGATTTTAAGATGAGTTTGGAGTCTTTAAAAAGCATATTGTAGAATTTTTCTAGATACAAGACTAGCCATATCATCAGCATTAATATTAAAGATATTGTTAGGCTAGATTTGAAATCCTGTAGAAAATGGGCCCAATTATGCTGCCTTGTGGAATACCCAGCAAAAACCGGAAAAAAATTCAAGAGCTCATTACCTTAATTTGTTTAAATATACCAGTTTGTAAAAAATTATTTTTGAGTATTATATTATAGGGAGGATGGATCCTCTTAAGTTTTTAGAGTAAGACCGCATGACAAATTCGATCGGAGGCGTTTTCTTTCTAAAGAGAATACAATGAAATCGACGACGCCGTGATACTGTTGGGCAGTAAAATATTTAGAGTGAAAACCAGATTAATGATTCGGACTTAAAGTTGAAAATTCGAATGGGGGATTTTAGCGGCGGAAGAATATGTTTTCAAAGATTTTTAACTGAAATGGAAGGAGACTTATAAGTCTGAAAGAAAAAAGGTAGTTTATTGATTTATGAGGCTTAGAGAATATTTTTATAATTAAGAATTTTTAAAGCACTGAGAAATATTTTATGCGAATGATAGAGAATATTAAAAGTGATCACATCATAGCCGAGATATTTTTGGTAAAAAAAATATTATAAAAATTTTTCACTTTTATTGCAAAACAACAAAAAAATATAAAAACCGAATTTTATTTAAAATTTTAAAACAAAAATTATAACGCACAAATTGGACAATAAAATTAATTTTAAAATAAAATTAATCGCAGAACTTTTCCTTAGAAAAAATATCTCTAAATTTTTATCGTATAAATTTTTGATATAAATAATTTTTATCAAAATTTTAATGTAGTTTTCTTTTTTTTTTAAATACAAAACCATAAAGGTATGTAAGGGAAATTACCCATTTATGTCTCCCCAACAACGGGTTGACTTATTTTTCAAATTAATAAAATCTTGGCGCTCTCATCGTTAGTGCACACTCATTTTTTATGGAATATTATCGCCATTTATGGTAACATCAAGAGTATATTCTCGAATAAGTGTAAAAGTAACAGGAGCACTTTTATGCTCATCATTCTTGTTCTCCTCTTTTTGAACTAGGAAACACAGTGGTGGCTGTGGAAGGATTTTTATGCTGAATAAGGATTGCTTGATTACCTTTAATAACTGGGGAAGTATTTTTATGCTGGGTAAGGATGTCGTAGAGAATTGGATCTAGCAGACTTTCCTGAGGGACACCAGCAATGAAAGAACAACACCGGAATAGTATTCTTTTTGTTCTATCGAGCATGTTATGTAGTTATAAAAAAATTAAAAATATTCTTGTTTTATATAAATTTTTGAAAGAATTGACAATAATAAAAGGTGAAGTAAATTCAAATTGTTGAAATTTTTGGTCAATTCTGCTTCGAATATTTTCTTTTCTTAATTCTTGAAAAAAAAAACATTATGTAACAAATGAAATATTTTTTTTTTTTAAATATAAATATAAAATTAGTATTATTAGAATATTTTCTTAATACATAGAAGTGTGTACATATATTAACTAAAGTTAAATAATCCACAAAATTTTTCAATTTGAAATTTTGAACATTTTACGTAAGAGCACAAATGCGTAATAGGGTAAAAAATTTGTAGACAAATCGATTAAATTAATTATTGATTAATCATATAATCGCTGAATACTATTTTTTTATTTTTACTTACATTTTATACATTAAATTTATAATAAATGTTTTCCATCAATTTCAATCGTAAATACAAATCTGCTCGTACATTCAACAAATATAACATTTTCAATAGAGTCGAATATACAAGACCATAAAACGAATCATCTTCACGATAGACAATTTCATCTTAAATACTTCATAAAAGTCACTTTCAAATAAATTTTATTCAATTCATCTTCGCCTGTGGCCATTGGTAATGAAATTAATTTTATTTCATTTTGAAGTAGACAAAAGCGTTTGTGAATTATTTTTGCGAGGTTCCTAAATTGTTAATAATTATTGAATGGCGCCTTTCTATCAATATAAAAAAAACTGCTGTCGTAAATGCTTAAGCTGTCATTTTCTAAGCTCTCGAACCCACCACTATCGCGAGCCAGTGGCGTAGACATGAACGTTTCATTTGGTGGGCAAGAAACTTCAATGTGGTGGTGGTGGTCAGACAAGTATTCCGACATGATTGAAAGTGAATTGAAATTGTAGAAAACTTGGTCCCAATTAGAAAAATGGATTAATTTTCTTATATTATTTTCTGGTTTTCTTATCGATTTGCATGAGGTCTTTGATTTCATTTTATGATATTTTCTTATTCATACTTTCAATGCCAATAATTAAGAAAACTTTCGTTCCGTTAACAATTTTCGATTGAAAATAATTTTTTTTTCTTTCGCTTTCGTTGAATAGAATTTTTTCTTTTTATCTTCCAAAACATAATATATTTTTTCTTATCAGATTAATTATAATTTGATAGTTTTTTTTTTTCTTTAGCATATTGCATTTTAATAAATCATTTTATGAATATTTATAAACCTTTTTTTTTTTATTAAATTTAATAGGTATTTTTTTAATTAAATAAAATGAAAATAGTTACTGGCAATTTTGTAGAGTAATTAAAATATTTTTCTTTGAAAATATTGATTGTGAAATTTTTTTTTGTCAAAAATTTAACAGTAAAAAAAATAATTGGAGAGAGATATTGTCTAATAAAAAAGGTCGGCAATCGCTTATAGTAAGGACGCAAACCCCTAAAGATTATTCATTTTGTAGTTTGGAAAGTGTAGCTCCGTCGTTAAATATTTTTTTAAATTTTATATACTAAATAATATGATTTTCTTTTAAAATAAAATTGTTTATTTTTACTATTAAATAAACTTTCTACAAATTGTTGAACTTTTTATTAAAAAAAATATATTAACTAAAATATTTTTTTAAACTTTAGATCATTTGAAAATCAATAACTGTTACGTAATTTCCAAAAATACACCCCAAAATGTGTAAAAATTTTTTGCAAAATTACTTTCCTGCAAAGAATATCCTAAATAGAATTTTAAATATTTATTATTTTTATATAATGGCAAAATATATACAATCTAAATAAAAATAAATTATATAAAAATCTATATGCTAAATATATTTTAATATATTTTACTTTTTATACTATAAATTGGATTATATATTAGTATCATAACATTAAAAGCAACTTTATATGAATTTGGTTTCTTCTAATTTTATTTGAAAAAAAAATATGATACCATAAAAATGTTTTAAAAAATCTGATACTTAAGGAAATATAATTTTTTTTCTCTTAATAATTGAAATAATAAAAGTGTTAAAATTTTTGGTAAAAATATAAAAACAACATTAATGTTTTCCGTTTTCTTCCTATTTGAGTCATGAACTCCACTATAAATTGGCTGAATTTTTATTTATAGTTATTTTTAAACCAAATATATAAAGTATAATTTATACACAAGCTTATATGCACTTTTCTATCAATTAGTTCATATTAAAAACATTTTAAAACAACCTTGCAAACTCTTGGTATTCGCAATGAAGTTGTATGGATGGAAACAAAAACTCGATCAACTTAACATATAACTTTTTGCTTGGTTAAATTTTTTTATGTTATTTATGAAATAAATTTTCAGTTATAAATTAAGTCACATTTTTGTATATGGTAGGAATAGTGTAAAAATTCCATGAAATAAACAATATTTTGAAGAAAAAAAAAATTTCAAAAAAAAAAACGTCACATTTCCATCAGAACGACCGCAAAGGTCGCCATGACATTGCAAGGTGAACAACAAAAGTCTCGACTATATAATATTGACACTTTAACAGCATTACATATTATTATTGAGTGCATTCAAATACAACAACAAAATAGTATATTTAATAAATGAACGAAATTTTTTTGAGCATAACACTTAATTGAATCGATTTTAATGGACTGTGAATAATTTGCAATGCAGTTAAATCAAAAAGTCCATAAACAAAAAAAAAGAAAAATTGTCATTGCAATTATAGTAAAGGTAATAAAAACTTTAAAAACTAGAGACTAAGTATTTTTGGAATAGCAAAAAAATACACTACACCGGAAATAGTTAAGATAAATAATATATTATGTTAATTAATAGGTTTTTATTTCAAATCATTGTGAATTGAGAATACAAAAGCTTAATGAGGCTAAGAAATTGTATCGAAAGTTATTTCCTAATTTGCTGTTGGCGCATATTTCAACGATACTCTACGATTTTTAATGTATTCTTTCTAATACCGCATATAAAAGTATGTATTATTTTCAACATTTTATTATTTAGTTTTTTTTTATGGAAAATTAGAAATTCATAAATTGAATTCCGAAATTAGGAAATATTCCCATAATCAATATGCAGAATACGCCATAATTTCCAATCTGCTCTGAGCAAAAATTTTCTTGATTGGAAATAAATTTACTCCGTAGGTGATTTTTTTTTTTTTTTGTTGTATACTCAAATAATAAAAGGAATATTTAAATTATCTATGAACAATAATATTCCACCTATTTTACGTTTGTTAATTTTTTCCATTTCTTTTTTACCTTTACTTCTGTTAGTATTATTTCCATTTTAATGTCTTAACTATGAATTCTAATAGCGATTATTTCTTTCCTTTTGGTCATTCAACAGAAAATCAAATACTTACAAATGTGAGTTTTTATTGTTGTTTTTTTCTTCTGTATGTTATTCTACTCTGTTACTATTTAGAAACAATGAGAATCATTAATTTGTTGCGCAATCATCTCGATTTTGCGTCATAATAGACTGAAAGGTAGGACTGTCCTCTTGTATGGATTTGAAATTATGACGAAAAAGTTCACCTCTAAACGAACTCAGATGCAACCAGCCAGCGTACGTGAAAAGTGAATGCATTTAGTGGTTGGAAAATTTTTAATAAAAGAAGAATCTGTAAAAGGGGTCGGAATGAACTCTATTTAATCTTAGAGCATCGTTATTCATCTATTTTAGAGTTCTAAGTGAGCTTTTCCTGTTTAATTTTTATTCAGTCAATTAAAAGTTGATCAAAATTCTTATAGTATGATTTAGTATAATGTATTTATAAGAAAAAGTTGCTTTTTATTTTAGTTGGCATGCACAAGAAATTTGTATTATTAAAATGAGTACCACTGAGCGAAAAAAATCTAGGATTTTCCAATTTACGCTATGGAAAGTAAAATTTAAAAAATATATATTTTAAATTTAGATTTTTATAATATTTTTATTTAATTAATTTTTTTAAGATCTTGTCATTATGTAAAAAAATATAACATAATTCAAATAATTGTCACAAAACTGCTTACAAGACTCGATCCTAAAAGAATAATTTTTTAGTGACTTTTTCGCTTAATTTCGGCCTTTACTTGACAGATAATAATTTTTAAATGCTCTAAAGTTTAAAAATTTTTTGTGTAAGCTTGATTTTTTAAATATTTTCCTATAAAAATTTATCAAACAACGTCAAATCTTACGATCTTGGTGGTAAATTGGCATAAGCAAATCTCGAAATTACAAGTCCTAAAAACCAAAATGTGCCGTTCTGTGACTTGTGACACCTTTTTGTTAAAATCACATGTGGTTCAGATTATAATCTTCAAGTTTAAATAAAAAAACAACAATTTGTTCAAAAAATCAACCGAGTGAGAAATGAATCTTATTGCAAAGAATATTTTAGTTCGAAAAATTAAAGCCAGCTTGCTCTAGCACCCAATATAGGTATATTTTCTGCATAATTTGAACGTCTTGTATGACAATTAAAAGAATTACATATGAAATGGCAATTATTAATCTAAATAAATATTACATTAACAAATACATGTTTTTTTAATAATAACTAAACTATATTATTATACTTTCCAAACTATAGAATGGATTATCCCAAAAAGTATCGCCAATTTTGAATTTCGGCCATTTTGAATTTTCAGTTAATTTTTGACAGCTGCTTTGCTTGCACGTGTTTTGGCTCGTCTTCGATTTTTGCACATTCCAAAAAATGAATAAAAGAATCTGTATCAAATTTTGTCTGAAAAATAAAATTAATTGCGTGGGCACATTACGAATGTTGACTGTAGCATGTGGTGAAGCTACCTTGGACCGAAATAACGTTTATCTCAGAGGGCCGAGAAGATGTGAACGACGCAAAAAACGAAAGTTTTGCTTACAGTTTTCTTCGATTGCAGGAACGCGGTGTATCATGAGTTCTTGCCACAGGGTAGAACGGTCAATAAGGAATATTACCTGCAAGTTATGCACAAGTTGCGCTAAGCAATCCGCCAGACACGCTCGGATTTGTGGAAGAACAAAAATTGGCTTTTGCCATTTTTGACCAAAAACAACACACTAATAATGCCGCAGCCAACGTATTCCCCAGATCTGACCCCCTGTGACTTTTTCTTGTTCCCGAAACTGAAGAGCTCCATGAAAGGACGATGCTACGCTACGATTGAGGAGATAAAGACGGCATCGAAGGAGGAGCTAAACAAGATCACAAAAAATGATTTTTTGAAGTGAGTCGAGGATTAGGAAAAACGTTGGCACAAGTGTATAATATCTGGTGGGGACTACTTTGAAGGGGACAAAATAGATATTCATGAAAAAATAAATAATTTTTGAAAAAACACAAAATTCGCAATACTTTTTGAACATACCTCGTATATCTGCTCAATACCGAACGGAATTACTTCTCCGAATGGACAAAAAATCATTTATTTTTTTCTAATATTATTAATAGTAATATTAATATTAAAATACATATTCTTAAAGCCTCTACAGCTAAAGACCACTAGCTAGATTCAAACTCAAAACTGGTGCCCACTAAATGTGGACGCCCCCCAGTATTGCTAAATCAGATAGCTCAATATATTTTTTTATATGAGCAATAATTAATATCAAATATCTCAATTTATAAACCTTTTTTAAGATTTGTTAATTTTTGCTAAATTTTACATAGAAGTTATTATAGAAATCCTCATAATAAAGGTGTGATATACTCGTATTTAACAAAAATGTAATTTTTCTACACATATTTTCTCTTTGACAAATATTTGATAAATATTTCTTTAAAAAAATTAACCACATAACAACCAACAAAGAAAAGGGCTTAATGATAATCCAACCTCAATCATAGGGTATCAGCGTATATTGTATGAATTGAGTACAAATAACTTTAATACGTAAATAAATACCTCTTAACTCTACTAGTCAAATAATGAGTTGGAGAAAAAAAAAGCACATTAAAAAATTTAAGAAAAATACAAAGTAAAAAAAAAAAACATTTCATTTGCCAATCAATCAGATTATGATGTGAAGTAATCAAAACATTCGCCAGACACAAAAGCTTTTATTTTGATTTACAAGAGAAAATAGTGAAGATCTTTTGCTAACCAGTATTAATTCTTATACTCGCAATTATTTGACGATATCTTCAATCGTTATTAATCAAACAAAATGTCCATTGTGCTTATTCTTTAACTTGTCCATATATTATTTTGTATTCATCCAATTGGAGACTTGAATAATTGAGTGCTTCCAAGAATCTAGCCAGAATCCAAGGAATTGAAGTCTGGACAGGTAATTCTGGCTAGTTTCATTATCTACCAATATAAGAGTATATCGATATATTTTCTTTGGCTGGCTATATATCAATAGGAAAATTGTTACAGACTAACTAAAATGCTTATAAGCATAATCCCAGATTCATTTTGTTGATAATTTCACAAAGAACAACATTAAGCCGACTGCTTAAAGCTAGATACATCTTGTAAACTGTCAATGACGCCAATTGATAGGAGGCCTCACCGGTTATTCTTGAGAAGAAGTTTCGCCAGATGAGTCCATACGTCTACAGATCATAGTACCTAGACTTAGACTCTTGCGGACAGAAGATCAACCATGATCTAGTGATTGGATGGCCACGCAAAAATTCCTTGCTAATGCAGTAGGCATGATCAATGTCCGATACAATTATATTATACCCAGAATTCTGACTAGTATCCACTGCAAAAAAAAAAACCCAAATAAAATAATCCGAAAGAAGGAAACCAATTCATATACGATTTTCAACAATATGACCACTACCGATGATCAAGTTACCTATACTAAAAAGATGTCTATCGTTAAATGACTCTGCCAAACTAGCTTAATTCCCTAGACTCTAAATTAGTGAGTTTAAAAAAAATTTAACAATATTTTTTTTGTGGGGAGGAGGGCTGAGCTTTTAATTTTAATATAACATCAACAAACATCTATTCAACTGAAAAAAAACCATATCCAAATGCTGGTGATTAACTTAAAAAGTTAACTTCTTACTTAACTAAATTTCGTATTCAAAAAAAAAATAAAACACAAAAAAACCAATAACAACAAAATTCAACAAAAGTAGTGTGTGATAAAAACTTACTAAATAATATCAAATTTTTATAGGGTTTTTGGCTAAAGCTTTGACAATATCTTTTTTAGATACTACTTAGAATACTATGTAAGCTAACAGTAAAATTGGGGGAAGAGGGGGGGGGGGGGGGAGGTAGTATACTTTTCTAAATTAACAAAAACAAAACAAATTTTAAAAATATTATTTTTATACGTGGTTTATCTAAATTTAATACTAAGTCTATTAAAAAACTCTTTTGTAATTTAATTATTGTATTATTTTTTGTGTTTTAATTTTTTTGTATTTTTTTTTTGAACCGGAAATACTTGAAATTTTAGCCGAATTTCTTTTCTACTAAAACGGTAATTTTTTTTTATTTTGCTATTTTAGTTTATGTTTTCTGAAATAATATTTAAAGCAAATAATTTTTTTTTTTAAATTACTTATGTAATACAATATTTGGCAGAAAAGTAATGAGATTGATATCACTGATCAAGTTTCTCCTCTGCAAAGCATGTCCGGTAGTCCTTTCTAGATGGGAAGTATACCTTTTTAGTCCGGTAACTATAGGGTTACCTAGTGTTTTTGTAGTGCGTCTCAAAAAAATGGGACAACGAAATTTGCAGCAACGAGGTGCCATTGAATTTCGCGTCAAGTTTTTGAATTTGTGAGTTCGACTAACGAAAAGTTACACGAAGGCTATGGGGAACATTATTTTTTTAAAGCACAAGTTTTTTGGGTGGCATGAAGAAATTTTTGAGGGCCAAGAAGCAGTGGAATATGAACTCAAGGAGGCCTCTTATTTCGGGAGCTGGTTAAAATTTGCAATGGGTGAGACCGTCAGCTAACATTGAAGCAGACGAAAAGTGACTTTAAAAGCTCGAAAAAAGGGTTCTTCGCATCACATTAAATAAAGACTTTTGTTACACGGCAGTTTTCATCAATGAAAAAGGGGGTTCGCAGGACCCCTATTCACCTGATTACAGTCAGTATGACTTTTTTTATTCCCAAAGGTTACAAAATACTTAAAACAACATTATTTTGGTACTATCGATAACATTTAAAGGAACGCAACCCAGGATCTAAAGGCAATTCCAGTTGAAGCTGGGCTCGCCTTCAGCTCCTACCATACCTTGTACAGCTACTCAAATTTTTCTACAAATATAGGACCTTAAAATATTTAGAAAAGCTATATTTTTTTGCCCTTATTTAAGTAGTGGGAGCAATTGAAAGTTTAGAAATTTCCTATGGAAGGTAAGAAAATTGCCTGCTATGAAAAATTATTTTTATTCTGAAAAAGATAAATAACTTTTATCAATGAAAACTGCTTACAACTTCTTATAACTAAAAAGGATATACCCAAATTTCATTAATATTACTATCTTTAATAGTGTTTAGATTTCTTTAAGTGAATATAATGAGAAATGAGTCTCATCGCTAAAGAAAATCTTGTTCAAAATTTTCCTATGACAAAATTACCACTTTCGTAGAAAGTTTTTATAATTTTTACATAATCCACAATACAAAATGGCAGACATTCAACTAAACAAATATTATCTTTAATAATATATATATAAAATAACTGGTAAATGATAGAACTATACTTTCCAAAGCGCAAATTGGATAACTCGTTATTTTTTAAGAAAAGCTTATTTAAAGCCCAAGACGTTTATTTTAAATAGGAATTTTTTTATAAATCATTCCTTATTATAATTAGATAAACAGAACTTTTCTTTTTAAATTCTTTAAATTTTTAATCTATTATAAAATTAAATCTTCTTTGAAAAAAAAGCTTATTCTCAGTGGGGAAAAAAAACATAAGAACTTGTGGGAAAATTTTATGATAAAACGCCCAATTCTAATCCTTTTCGAAATATTATAGAAACCATATGGTGTGTCGAGGGAATATTCTTCCAAATCGAGTTGAAGGTCTCCTCATTTATTTTGCCAACACTGGAACCACCAATGATACTATTGTGAGAAATATCAATGATTTTGCATAAATTGTTTTTAATTTGATTTGTGGGTAAATATAGCATGAAAATCATTGAATGGGTGTAATCGAATCAATCAAAGTACGATCACAAATGTATGTAGGTACAGTGACAATGTCCTCAATAAATCGATTAAAATTCCAAAGAATATTCACGATCAAATGGCACACCTAGCCTTGAGAACTTACAAGATTCCAGGGTAATCTTCACAATATTCGTATTCGTAAACAATATGGAATCTTTTCAGATAAATCGTTTACACAGAAATATCATTAACGATGAAAGAATCTATTAATATTATTATTATTTTTATATTATTGTTAGGAGTAGTATTATTATTTTTATATTATTGTTAGGAGTAGTAGGTACTAAATTTCTCACATTCTTAATATTAAATCCGAAGTTGAAAAAATCGAAATATGTGTAGAAATATGCGTAGTCGAAAGTAAGCCAGTAATTTTTTTTGAACAAATTCTCCACTTCTTCCAAAACTTTTCTCAAATTTATTGGTAAATTATTGTATGAAAATTATTAAATGATCAATCGTATTTTTAATATTTATGAACAATTATTTCTAATTGAATAATGAACGTAATTTTATTTAGACCAACTTTAAATGCGACTCTATTGAAAAAATTAAATTCATTTGATTTTTTTTAGCAACTAAAGAGAAGAAAGTGTTACGAGTATTATTCCAAATTGAAATAAATAATAAAATTAATGTATATATATTTATATTTTTATCAATCAAATATTTTTTATACATTTTTGGTGACAATTTATTTACTTTCCTTTTCGTAATATGACTATAGAAAAAAAACTAAAGTCGAGTACGTATGCAAATAGAAAATGTTCATTTGCATTTTACTTTCCAAAATTTTGTTTTTTTTTATAAAAAAAAATAAAAAACTACGAGTTAATATTCAATAAAAACCATTTGAAAATAATTGTAAATTTTTTATCGCAAAGCCAATTGCACAAAATAAATTCAAATTACTATTGAAAATTCACGACTTTTTTAAAAATTATCGTAATAAGTGGTTGTACCTCAAAAAAAAAAAAAAAAAAACAACATCGAACAAAAATGTGTTTAAATTGGTCTAAATGCATATATTATATTTTTTATAAAAAAAAATATAAACATAAAATAAAACTTATGTGGAAAAGTATTAAGAATCCTTGATATTTTTTATAATTTTCTTAAAAAGACGGAATTATCCATTATAAAGTTTATAAAGTATAGCCTCTTCCGTGTACAATTAATAAAAATATATATTATTGTAGATAAAATTAATTTAAAATAAATTTTGCCATTTGAAATAATTAATAAAAGTATTTTTTTTAATAATTGTGAACGGAAATTTTGAAAACTTTCTAAAAGAGTAATAATTTTGCCTCAGTCACATTTCGCACTTTTTCAAACAAAATTTTAATTTAGCGTTGAGGCTTATTTCTTGTTTGGTGGATATGTCAATAACTAAAATTATTTTTATATAAGACTTTTGAAACCCATAAGTAACTGTGGAAAGGCTATATAAGAGGTTCTGAAAACCCCCTAGGTCTGTAGATGTCATTGGTCCCTCTACAGATGAAGGAGGAGAGACAGTTACCAGGAATTCACATTTTATAATATCAATTGGCCTTTAATTAATGCTGTTAGACTTTTTTTACCTCAAAAGAATCGAGTCCCATACAAACGGGCAAAATTAAATCAATTAAAAAAAATAATAATAATTTAATAAAATTATATATATAAAATATATTTTAGCACGTTTTTAATATTTTTTTTATTAATAAAAAAAATTATTTTTATATTTAAATTAAAACAATGCTAATATCTAATAACTTAAAAAGAAGTTTTTTAAATAACTTCCTTTATTGTAGAATATTTCCTTCCATATATTCTAAGTAAATCGGCTTTATGTATCTAAATACGAGTATCTCTAGTCATTTACCTAAAATATAAACAAGGCCTAACCATTTGAGAAAAACCAGTTTAAATCGAATTAGCAAAACAAAATAAAATGCCATGTATTCAGTCAGATTATTACGACATTAATTGCATTGTGCATTAATTAAAATTATTTTAAAAAGAAATTTTTTTTTTAAAGACCTTATTAAGATACGCTAAATAAAGTAAACGTTAAGATTCTTGAGGTTTATATAAATAAGTGGTACTGAAATATTCTGTTCAAATTTAGTCATTAAGAAAAGTGTTCCAAAAAAAAACTATTTTAACTGCTCAAAATTAAAATTTCCTCTATATTCATACATTTTTAACAACTTTAAGGTAGTAAAAATAATTAAAAAAAATATTTGTCTTGTTGTACAAAATGTTCCAAGAATTCACTTGAAATTACAAAAATTCTTGCCGCTTCATTGACTGCAAAATGCACTTTTTCACGCCAAATGCATCTCTACTATACTTGGTAATGTCGTGTTTTTAAGTTAAATTCTTTGAGATTATCATCTGTGTTTTTTTTTTACCGAAAACTTAACTTTTCACATATTTTCCCTTAAAGTGAAAAAAATTTGTACCAAAGGTAATGGGTTTTTATTTTTAAGAAAATCTATATTATTAGTATTCCTAGCTAGATAGAGCTTCATTTCAATTTTTCTAATCAACTTCTTTTTCTTATTTGTTACTAAAAATATTTGCAGCGTGACATTGCATAACTTCCGCTGCCTGGCTGGCATCATTTTTGTAAGGTACTGAACACAGTTTGTACGTGAGATTGATAAATAAACAATTTGTACAAACGAACAACCAACCATCATCAACAATCGATCGTTCAGATGAGCCACGATGGGCAACAATGGGGCATAATGGGCTATAGTGGAATTTGTATTTTTTTTTTTGCTTTTACTTTTTGAGTTTTTTTAGGTTGTATTTTGAATAAATAGTTTTTTTTGGACTCCAACAAAAATGAAAGTATTCAATTTTCATTTTGGAATAATCGACAATAAACGTAAATAAAAACTGCACTGTTTATCTTCTTCGATGGATCTTTACGAAAAAATAAACTTTCAACAACAAAAAAAGGCACTTGATATTGGAATAATGAAATTTTCATAAAATATAATTATGATAAAAAAATCATTTTGACATGATACTAGACGCATTAAAACTTTTAACAAATTTACCATAAAAATAGAATTTGAGCATTTTTTATTTCGCAAGCTAATTAAATGAAAATAAAGTATTTTTTTTTAATATAAAAATGCTTATTAAAATAAATGTTGAGAGGGTATGAAATTTAAATACCAAAGACAACTTAATTAAAATGGCAACAATTCATTAAAATTTCATAGAAAAACTAGTTTTTTTTTAAGAATGAATCCTTAAGAAAAAAAATTTTCCGAAAAGAAAGTTTGATATTGCAGTTCGATAGTTGATATGATAATGCAGTTCGATATTTTAAAATCCCCTTAACTGTATTATCATTTTATTATATTGTATTTGTAGCTGAGATCTAATCTTTTTAACTGATACCTAATATTAGATAATTTCAATTAAATTTTTAGGAACTTCGATCATTATCATTCACACCAAATGGTAATGCAGCTCATCGGTTTTAGTAGAACTATAAATTTTTATAAATTCAGATTACATGGGATTTTAAAAATATATATATATATATATAAACAAATACCTCAGCAAATAGAAAATACAAAAAAAACTTACATTTCGATAGTTCTATACGTGATAATGCAGTATTTTATGAAACTGCATTATCATTGACTAATTGCTGCCTTTCTTAGTTACATAAAAAATACCTTATTTTAGTTAATCTCAATTATATTGTTATCAACTTCAATAATTATCAGATTTGCACTTAATGGTAATGCAGTTCATTTCTTAAATAAGAAATATTAATTTTTTTTAAGTAAAAATATTCTGAATATTTTGAAAATAGAAAATTTGTTTTATAACAAAGTTAAGAGTTTACCTGAATTTAAAAAAAAAATACAAATAAAAGCAAAAGAATTTTTTAAATAAATGCCAAATATTTAAGAAGAATTTTTATAAGATATATTTAAAATTGATTAATTAATCGGCAAAGTAGTTTAGCCCTTTTCATATTTAAATTAAAAGCTAAATTAGAATCGGCACAGATTAAAAATATTTATTTGAAAAAAAAAGTGTTGATTAATAAAAATTTTATATTTTTTAATATAAAGTAAACCATTTAAATTGGTTCAAGTTAATTATGTAGTTATTGTTATTTTTTTTTAAAATATAATATAGAATTTGTGCTTTGAATTTTTTAGCAAAAGTTAAATCTGTACATATATTCTTATTAGTTATTTTTAATAGTATATTGAGATTTTATTTTCGAAAAAGAAAAATTCAGAAAACTATAAACTAATTTTTACTATTAATAACAGAAAAAGTTTCAAATTTAATTCAATATTAAATTATTTTTTTAATTTATTGTGACACAAAAAGAAAGTTATTAACTAATTAACTATACATAATATTATATTTTTAAAAGAAAAGTTAAGAATTTTTTTTTTTTTAAGTGAAGGTAATTACAAATGTTAGGCTTTTAAAAATACAACTTATAAAAGTCATTAAATATAAATTGAAATATATAAAAAAATACGAAAACTTACCACAAGTTTTATTTTGCCGAAAATATTCAAAAAATCCTTTTTGAAGCGATTGTCGATTTATTTTTTTATTATTATTTTTTTTTTTGAAAATTATAAAAAATTATTTGTAAATTTTTAATTGTATTATATTTTTGTAAATAATTTTTTTTCTGCTACAAAATTTTCGCAATTATATACACTTTTTAGTATACAAAAAAAACGTATAAAAAATTTTCAATATATTTTGATAAAGATGAAAAATTTTCAGGTAAGTTGTTATTAATTAGATAAACGTAGAAGAAACAAAACGAATAATTATAATTGTCGTTTTAAAAAAATAAGAAAAAAAATTCAAAATTATGTAAAATTTTATTTTTAAAAAATTGTACACTTGTATTTTGTAATTTTATTTTTCAAATCCTATTTCCTTTTGTAATGATCAACAATAAAATAATAATCCAAATCGACGGTATTAAAACAATCACTTTTAAAAAGAAAAATGTATAATTTTTTTTTATAAATGTAATCCTTAATTTATGATAATAACATTGAAGAACCAAATTCCTTACTGGTATTAAATGGCACAAAAAATTACGTAATTCACTTAGAATATCATATTTATCCACAAATAGTCGATATGATGACTGTATGTCATCTGATTTTGGATGAAAATAGTTTTTCTTTTAATTAAAATAAAAAAATTTTATATTAAACTCTTATTAAGTTAGAATTAAAACATTATACATAATAATTAATTAAGCTCAAATCCATTAAATAATAGTAATTATTTTGAATCAAATTAAAAATACAAAACAGAAATTATAATAATTATCTGTTGTATGTTCACTGATAATGATAAGTTTCGCACAAAAAATAATAAATATTTTTACAAAAAAAAAAACTATAAATATTTATATTAAAATCGCTTCAAATCGATATTTTACTAGGGCAACTCGATGAGACCCACTTGCCAAAATTTCTATATCGTCAACTCACGTTTGTTGTATATGTACGTAACGTCTTAACACGACCGCTTCTATTTTGCGACTGCGCAATCTTCTAACATAACCTGAGCATACGGCTGTCAAGCTCATGGCACAGGTGAGAGATAATAAAGTAAAATGAACAAGAAAACGGTCGAGCCAAAAGAAAAAAAAAGTAAATAAATGAAGAATTGAAAGCAGTCAACACCAATAATCGTAATAATATTAATAAAAACAACAACAACAATAACTTTTCATCGGCAACTTAAAGATTAGCAACTAACAACACAACAACAACAACAACTACGATAAAAGTTGACAACAACAACAAAATTCGCAACGACCACAAAAATATTAGCAACTTCAGCGACATCAGCGACATCTACAACAACAACAAATATTTTTATATGCATTCATTCATTGCAAAGTGAATGTACAGCCAGCGTACACATACGTCATAATAGTTGGTCTATTGGAGAAGACTGTTAGGGAGAGGGAAGAGGGACAAAAAACAAAAACAAAATTACGTGATTTTATCTTAAAAATATTTACCTGTGCGCCGCATCCGTAATGCAATAACAACACCACAGCACCTATCGTACGGTGTGAGCTTTTGGTGGTAATACTACGTCACTGGTAATTTGGATGTTGACTTTCCATACCGGCTTAGGCTCAGCACCGAAGTTCACCTGCATCTCATTGAGAATTACCTGTCTTCGAGAAACAATACCATTAATGCCCACCTAATACAATAAAAATAGTGGATTAGTATTGGATAGCAGTATTAGTAGTAGTAACAATGGTAGTATTTACAGTCGAAAGTCGATTTTAAGCTTTCCGAAGCTTAATACTCGTAGTTTCATTAATGGTTGTTATTACACAAACTTTTGTTTTTAAGTTTTTGTTTATTTTTTTTTTTGCTATTGTTTTTCTTTCTTATTTTGCATATAATATTTATATTTCTTATTTCTTTTAAATTTTATTTGCCTTCGAATGAAACGACAAAAGTTTTTATTTAATGAAATAAGCAAGATTTTCTCAATGAAAACGATAATGAATAATGCGCGAAGTTCGATGAACGGTGGGTGGCTTATGAAAGCCAATCAGTAGTTTTTTAGTTTTTTTGTACAAAATCTATACTAACACTTATTAACAATATATGTCAGTGCAATTTAACGGTATAGAAGTATCTTATGGACTTCCTTAATAATACTAGTAAAAAAAAATAATGAAAATATGGTAAAAACTACAAAAAAAAAAACTTTACAAAATACCAAATAACATACCATAAAAATATTACCCAAAAAAAAAATTTTTTTTAAAAGTCTACTTGTTTTGCGTAGGTGTCATTTTAAAAGGTGTTTTTTTCTTAATTGTTTTCGAAGAAAACAGCGGAAGATTACTTATGAATTTAGTTACTTTTAAATATTTTTTAACTAATTTATTTCAATGAAAGATTTTTGTTTTCTTCTTTGAAGTTTTTTGTAGTTGAACACAAATTTTTGTAGTGAACAAATTATGTTACCTTTTTTTTATTTATCTGTTTACTTTTTTCCCCAATAGTTCTGATATTTTTAATATTTCTGGTTTAAAATTTTAATTTAAATTTAAAAAAAATATATTCTTCTTCATATAATTATAAGTTACATTTTATTACTTCGCAAATAAATTTTAAATTTAAAACGCTTAAAGAATTATTAAAAAATAAAAATGAAATTCTTGTAGATATAGGGTTTTCCAATAAAAGTGATATGATTTCTAAGTAATGTTTCGGCCATTTGTAATATGTTATGATCTATTTTTTTTTCATTGTATTCAGTAATGTTTACTATTTTATTATGGAGACATATACGCAAGAACAACGTTTACAAATAATTCAATTTTATTATCAAAATAATCGTTCTCCAATTGCAACTTTTCGTGCGCTTTTGCCATTTTTTGGTCGTAATAATTGTCCAAATGTGCTCGCTATTCATCGAATTGTAAAAATTTCGGGCGTACATTTTCCTTACATAATGTTCAAGTGCCAATAAGACAAACAACCGCTCGAAGTAATGATAATATTGCTGCCGTTCAGGCAAGTGTTGCTGAAGACCCCAATTTGTCAATTCCAAGACGTTCTCAAGAATTGGGACTGTCTCAAACCACAACCTGGCGGATTTTGAGAAAGGATTTTGGTTTGCATCCATATAAAATTGTTATCACTCAAGAACTGAAGCTATTGGAGCACCGTAAACGTCGTGAATTTGCTGATTTTGTCTTGGAACAACTTGAAAATGATAACGATTTCTTTAAGAAAATAATCTTCTCCGGTGAGGCTCACTTTCATCTGAGTGGTGCGGTAAATAAACAAAACTGTCAATTCTGGTACGAAGAAAATCCACAAATTATTCATGAACACCCATTACATTCACCTAAATTGACAGTTTGGTATGGTTTTTGGTCTAGTGGAATCATCGATCCGTACTTCTTCCGAAATGAAGCTGGTAACACCGTTACTGTCAATGGAGAGCGGTATAGATCGATGATAACCATCTTTTTATGGCCGAAATTGGAAGAAGTTGATCTTGACAACATTTGGTTCCAACAAGACGGGGCTACGTGCTACACAGCACTTGCAACAACCGAATTATTACGAGAAAAGTTTGGAGATTCGATTATTTCACGAAATTGTGACATTGAATGGCCTCTAAGAAGTTGTGATTTAGCCCTATTAGACTATTTCTTGTGGGGTTATTTGAAGTCATTGGTCTTTAGCAATAAACTAGACTCTCTTCAAGCTTTAGAAGTCAATATTGAACATACTATTCATGACATACGACTTGATTTAGTAGAAAAAGTGCTCGAAAATGGGTTCATTGAATTCGTTCCTGCAAAAGAAGTCGTGAAAGCTATTTGAATGACATTTTGTTCAGAATTGTATCGAATGTACTTCACATTAAATAAAAAACATTTGAATTTCCTTAACAATTTGTGTGTTTTTTTAAAAAAAGAAATCATATCACTCTTATTCGAAAACCCTTTATAATGCCTGATATACATTTTGGTCTAAAGGTGTTATTGATATCGATTGTTTTTGCCTTGAACATGAAGATTTTAATATGGAACATAGCCGGTTTTAACAAAACGGCGCCACAAGTCACACAATACAATCAATTTTCGCTTTATTGCGCGGAAAGCCTCAGAATAAGTAAATTAAATATTTTCTGATCTCAATTGGCGTCCAATATCGGCCAATTTAACGCCTTTGGACTTTTTATTTCAGAATTAGACAAAAATCGTGCTTATGCAAAAAAATACTCAAACTTTAGAGCATTTAAAAACCAACGTACATCAAATAATGGCCAAATCACACCCCGAAATGTGTAAAAATATTATCAAAAATTGCCTAAAAAGGATGGTGTCCTGTCAGAAGTCCGTGGTAGCAATTTTGATAATGCTATACTTAATGCATAATGGAAAGTTCCAAGAAATATTAATAAATAAAATTTTTCATTTAATTTTACTTTCCGAAGCACAAGTTGGATAACCCTTTTACGTTTTAAAGAAACGCACGCACTGAGAACGTTCGAAAAACTGTACGTGTGGTGAAATTAGAGAAAAATTGACGGTGGCCGGTGCTGTTAACGCAGAGCAAAATGCATGCGCTCGTCAGCGACTTGAGGCTGCATATCGATAAACGTACGTGCGCTTGCAAACATTTGAATTTCCTTAACAATTAGTATGTTTTTTTTTTTAAAAGAAATCATATCACTCTTATTCGAAAACCCTTTATTATAAAATGGCTAAAGAATTATAAACACCAGATTTCACCAGACTACCCAGATTTATTCTGGGCAAATCTGTTTTTATAAATAAATAAATAAATAAATAAATACCAGATAACCCATTTTATAGTTTGGAATATATAACAATATTTATTTAATAGTTATTAATTATAAATTCTTTCTAATGTAATATTTATTTAGACAAAAATATGCCATTTTATAATAAATATTTTTTTGTTAATAAAAATATTCCATTTGACTATCAAAAATATATCGATCAATAAGCAAAATATCAATATATGCGGCTCTTTATAGAATGCAATGGTTTCTTTAGAGCAATATGTAGGACTTCAAAGAAGCCACTGTATATCTGAAGATGTCATTTGCCAGTATTTCTCAAAAAATGAAGTATCAGCGGCCATTATCGTCAATTCTGAGCACTTTGACCCTATGATAACCGACTTTTTTCACGTAAATTTATAGATTTTAATTTGGAGCATATGTGTATGTAATTTTTTTTAAATTGTACAATCAGATACACAAAACAACAAAATTTAGCTTTATTGGGACAGAAAATTCTCAGGACGCATGAGTTCTAGATTTTGTGATATCGATTGTCTTTCCAGATCATAAGATTTGACAAGATTAAAAACTAACATCCGTCAATAATGGTCAAATTATAGCCCGAAATGTGTGAGAAAATAGTCGAAAATTACATCAAAATTATCAAGTCCTATAAGAAGTTTTACATTAATTATTTATATAATATTATACAATATTTGATGGTATAATGGTAAAATTTATTTATTATAATTCATAAAAAAATTTATTATAATCTAAATTGGAAATATATTTTAATAAATATTACTTTCAAAAGCTCAAATTGGATAACCACCCTTCAGAAATTCGTAATGGTTTGAATAAAATTTTTTTAGCGAATTATGCAAAATCAGAAATTAATATTAGTAAAATATAATTAAAATGATATATTTTTTACCTCAATTTAGAGATACTGTGATATTTCCATCTATTATACAGAAATTTTGAGTACGAATCGAGTTAGTGACAAAGCCCCCAATTAAAAAAATTACAAATCACTTCTAATATCACTAAAAATGTATAAAAATAACTTTTAAAAAAATAGTACATATTCTTCTAAGAAATAATGTCATTAGGTAAGAAAATATTTTAATATAATTTTTAAAAAAATACAAAAATAAATTGAAAAAATCTCAAAATTATGGAAGTGGAAATAGTTTTGAAATTTGTGTATTTTTTTTTTCTAACTGGTGTTAAAAAATAAAATAACTCTTTTTTTTTAACTTTTACCTTTTGAAGTAAATTTAAACTGAAAAATTGTTGAAAACTATTTTCATTAAGTCCAGAAAAAAAAATAACTCAAAACAAATTAATAAATTAGAGAACAAATTGAACATTTTGCAATTGATTTTGTTAGAATTTATCATATTGGAAGTATTGTGAAAATTTACTAGAACATGAATAGACAGCGCCTACAGGTTACAACCTCCTACCATCGTCTCTATCAAGAAACGTTTTTCGAACAAGTTTACAAAAAAAGTTATTCTATTGATTCGTTGGAGCAGGGATTTAAAATGTACTAAAAAATACCAGAGAAGCTTCAAATGGAAGAGACGAAAAAAACCAATCAAATGAAAATGGAAAACCATCAGAAAAAATCTATAAAAAATTCAACAATATTTGCATAATACATCGTTCTATCGACATTCAAATATTCAATACCGAATAGGTGAAGAACAGGTAAGGCGGACAAGTTATGAACATTAACCTTACCGCAAATACGTTAAAGGTATTCATATAATATCGTATTGTCTATTATTATAGAGATACGAGAATATTGTCAATTTTAACAATTCTTCGATAACTTTTTTTTTATTCGATTTTAAATTATAATTTAGTGATTTTTTTTTTGCTATAAGCCAATACAGCAAATAGGCGATCATTAGAAGAATGTATTGAAAGAAGGTCCTAAAACTAGTTAAAGTTAAACTTTCTTAACCATTTGATAAATTCAAATACTTTCCAACAAGCAAAATCTTATTTCATTATTTATTTGTTAAAATCATATAATCGGTGTAATAAAAGTTCCCAAAAATCTGAGAACCTGATATAAAATTTTTCCTGATGAAAAAAATGGATTTCAAAAGTATTTTTATTTTTATTTTTCTTAATGCAAATGTCACCATGACTTTAAAGGTATTTATTTAATTCGCTTTCAGTCAAAAAAAAAAACAATTTTTTTTTAAAAGCAATGACAAAGAAATACTCTTTTGGAAATTTACGATTTTCTATCAATTTTATAAGACTAAGAACATAATCAACTTGAATCGATATTAGAATATTCAGAAATTCTTTTATAAATAATATTCCTTTTTCCAGTGCAGGCACATCGAAAATATATTACTTTTCTGGTTTATTAATAGTGTGTCAATCCACTCTTTAATTTATTTGTGGATTTTTCAACTTTTCCGATCGTCTACTATTCACTGACATTACCATTTTTGCTTTCTGAACACTAGTCTACCTCACCTCTGAGCACTATTTGCGCTCACATCAGAGCACTAATCTCGCTTACCTCTGAACACTATTCTCGCTCATCTCCGAGCTCTATACTTCTTATCCAACCACTAATCTAGCTCACTTCTGAGCACTATTCTCACTCACTTCTGAGCACTATTCTCACTCACTTCTGAGCACTATTCGCGTGCACCTCCTCCGAACACCATTCTTGCTCACCTTCAAGTACTATTATCCTTCTCCGAGAACTATATCCGCTCGCTTCCTCCGAGTACTATTCTCGCTTACCACCGAGCACTATACGCGCACACCTCCTCCAATCACTATTCTCACTTACCTCCAAGCATTATTCGCAATTACCTCCGGGTACTATTTTCGCTAACCTCAGAGCACTATTCGCTGTCAGCTCCGATCACTATTCTCACTTATTTCTGATCAATATTCCCGCTCAATGCTGAGCACTATTCCCGCTCATCTTCTCCGACCAATATATCCACCCACCATTACCGAGTAGTCTTCTCGCTCACTTCTGAGCAAAATTTCTACTCACCTTCTCCCAACACTATTTTCGCTCACCTCAAAGCACTATTCTCAGTCACCTTCTACCATGCTCATTTTAAAAAAAACTATAGCCACAGTTGAACTTAAGTGACTATTTCAAACTCTCAGTTTGGTTTGTAACATTTTTTCTTATCATACAACTGAATTATGTTTTCTGTAAATGAATTTTTTATATAGAGACAACTGGTTGCGTTTTGTTGTACTAAAGCAAAAATCTCCTTCAAGTTTCCAAAACTTTTGCCTAAATTTTATTAAAATTAATTGTTTTTCATTCGTTGCAAACATTAACATTTTCTGCCATTTGAAAAATAGATAGACTTTCGCTTTTATCCTTGATAGATATTGTATATTTCATCCTGTTCTGCGAATCAAAAAATATTTGAAAAATTCTTAGTAATGAATTTAAATTTTTTCTAAAATCTTTTGCGCATATAAAAGAAAAAAAAACATGAAAAATATCTTAAAATTATTATTGAAAAAAGATTTTAAAAAAACATATGTTAGTGAAAAAGAATTTGAAAAAATATACTTTTCCCGATATTAGCATAAAAACAAGAATATTCAAACCAAAATTTCTACCCATAATATTTTAGTTTACCAAAAAACTCATGAAAATAAAGTCACGCATAAATTCATATGAAATAAGTTAATTATAGAGGTAATGAGACTCTTACTGGTCCATTCAAACTAACAAATGATTTACGAAAATACACTTACATTTCGCTTAGTTATGGCCTCATGATCATGGCGCTACATCACTGCCCCTGACTCATGGACCAGAGACCTAACTTATACATTAACATATAAAAAACTTCTGAATTTACAAAAATTGCTCGAAAATTTGTAAAAAAATGCTTGTCGAAGTATTTAGAAATTTATTTAAAAAGTGTTCTTCAGACTTTTACTATTATCGGACAACAAAGTTATTAGTGAATTTCTGGGCAATAATTTATCTTTATTTTTATATGTTACATTAATGTTATCGGCTTCAAAATAAGTCTCTTGTGCAACAAGCGTTGTAGTTTTCATAGCAATACTGGAAGGCTTCAACTCCTTTGGTTGCTATCAACCAAGATGATGTCCTTTCAAATGATTTCTTATCTTAGAGAATAAAAATATTTTACACTAACTGATATCAGCTGTATAGTGCGTTGGGCAAAGACAGAAATAGTAATCCCTCCTTTAAACAAAAACTCGTTGTTAGAGATGGTCGTATGGCAGAAGGTGTTGTTTTTCTGAACCTTTTAAAGACTTTTTATAAAAAGAAAGTAAATTAATTTCTTGAAAGATTCAATATTTTTATCAGTTTTTGGTGTCGATGATTACCTGAATGAGATTCGGTTTTTACTTCTCATTTTTGGGATCCTGATAAGGAACGTTTTCCATAGGCTCATTACAAAGCTGTAAAATAAGAGCAGTGAAAGAAGATGTTCCACATTTTTGATCATGAGCCCGAAATTTACGGCATATACCAGGTGTATAAGCTTGAATCCGCTGTTTGGTCATAGATGGCGTGAGTGAGCGTATTAACCTACCATGGACACGCCATACTTTTTTTTATGAGTTTTACATCTGTCAACATTAATCAGTGCACATTGTCAGCAATTTCGTACAACAACATACATTTTCCCTTTGGTAATCATGTCTAGTTTTGTGCCAGAAAAAGAGAAAATGCGGAAAGCACTGTTTTTCTGCTTTAATTTGAAGAAATCGGCTGCTGAATTGCATCAAATACTTATGACAGTGCCTTATCCGAAACAATGTGCCGAGATTGGTTTTGCGGGTTCAAAGACGGCAATTTTGACTTGTGGGACAAGAAGCGTGAAAATCGGCCTAGGAAGGTTGAGGACCATCAATTGCAGGCTCTTTTGGACGAAGACGATACCCAACCGCAAAAAATGGTCGCGGAGCAATTGGGTGTTACTCAACCAGCCATTTCCATGCATCTGCGTGCCATTTGAACGATAGGCAGATGGAGCGACGCCAAAACACATGCGAAATCTTGCTCGGCAGACAAAAAATAAAGTCGTTCCTGCATTGAATTGTGATAGGCGATGAAAAATGGATGTATTTCGAGAATCCTAAGAGCAAGAAATCGTGGGTTGATCCCGGCCAACCATCAACATCTTTCCCAATACCAAATCGCTTCGGAGGGAATACTATGCTGTGCGTTTGGTGGAATCAGCAGGGTATCGTCTACTATGAGATGTTGAAACCTGGTGAAACTGTCAATGCCCACCGCTATCACCAACAACTGATCAAATTGCACTGTGCTCTGCGTGAAAAAAGGACAGATTATCAACAAACACATGACAAGCTGATTTTCCTGCACGACAACGCACCATCGCACACGTCAAAAATGGTCCGAAACTGCTTGGAGATATTCAACTGGTTATTTACCAGACCTGGCCCGTTTTGACTACCACCTGTTTTCGTCGATGGGACACGCGCTCGCTGAGCACCACCTCGATTCTTACTTGATGAGTGGTTCCGAAAATGGCTTGATGAGTGGTTTGCCTCGAAAGAGAAGGAATTTTTTGGCGTGGTATCCACAAATTGCCCGAGAGATGGGAAAAAAGTGTAGCTAGCGAGGGCAAGTACTTTGAATAAATTTGTTTTTGCTTTCTATGAAAAAAAAATGTTTTTTGTTGACTAAAAAACAGCAGATTTAAGCTTATATACCTGGTAGCATTAACGTCTATCTGAGAAATTGGTTCATATAGTGATTCACTTCTCCATGGCACCTTCAATCTTTCGAGACTCGAAATGTGCTCCACCGACATCACCTGAAGCTTGTACATTTCAGTACAAATGTCGTGGCTGTGTCTAGGCCCATCGTCGTGGTTATAGATTATCCTTGTTAAAGCATTAAAAACTAGACTTCCCTTTTGAGCAGTAATTTTCAGATGCTCGCCAAAGTTAAACATGACATCCATCTGAACTAAACATGACATCCATTCTAGATGTCCAAGAAATAACTGAGAAATAATATCAATGTCATCGATGGTACCTACAGAAACCAATATGGACTTACAAACTAGAACTTGAGGTTGAACTAAACATTCAAATTATGATCATTAAAAAAAAATTCATTAACGTCTTCCTAATCCCCTTTAGCGTTCCTAAAAAGATTCTAATTTACATTTGTATATGTAACCGAGAACAGCAATACCTCCATGGATATTTCCTTCCCCAAAACTTTTCCCGTTAATCGACACTATTATCTTAACCAGACTGTAAATATTTTGTTGATGTAAATATCTGTAAAATTAATTTTTTTTATATTTATACCCGTTTTTAAATAGTGCTATTTATGGTATCAGTTTTAATTATACACACATTAAAACACTTACTAGCATTAATTTAACTTAAAATCTTATTCCATATTTAAGATATTATTATTAAAAGAAATATTCCATTTGGTAAAATATCTAAATTTCTTTATACATTTAACTGATAACGGTTAAATGGAAATGTTTAAATGAAGATGTGAATCCTTAAATAAATTTTCTAAATAAATTACAAATAGAATTACTTCAGTATCAGCAAAGTTATCTGAGTCACTTTAGTTTTATTTCTATTGCAAATACTACCCATAATTAGTAGAAGAAAATATACAAACTCAAATATAATAAATAACAGCAAAAGTAAATAAGTTTTAATATGCATACACAAAATTACCTTGTAAGTAATCCTGTTCCAATGTTTGTTGACGCCATGAACAAATATAATTTCACAATTGAAAAATATCTTAGATAGAAAGAAATATTCTTGAAATTGTGACAAAATTATTGCGTTTTCTGAAATGCAACAAAAACGAAAACTGTTCGAAGACAAATGCAGAATTTCGAAGTTGTGAGAATCAAAATGTGACTATCCTAGCGTCCTATCGTCTGCTAAGGATTTCTCTAAAGCTGGTATGGAGTTCAGATTATTGCAATAACAAATTAAATTTCTAACCAACTAGAAATGCGAAATAGTAAAAGTAATGTTGATCGCGTTGCAAACAAGTTGTTCGAGAATACCATATTTTCGTCTTACCAGCGGCGAACCAACCAACCAAACGTTCCACAACACTCCTTCTGGGCGAATAGAAAACACATACCATATGGAGGATCTAAGGGAGCCGACAACTTGTTATACAGCTTCGGAAAGTGGCAGAGAACATGTGCTGCAAATAAGTGAATCCTCCTATGTACGCGGATAGAGTAATAAAAACTGATTCAATTCCAATCGGGCTAGTAATCCTAATCCAAAATCCATTCCTACCTCGGATACAGATTCTGATACTGATTCGGACTTCAGTACTGATGCCGATTTCTTCGTCTACACTAACTTGAGCCGAAATCTAACCAAATCTAAATGGATAGAATTGCTGGAAGAACTAGCTTAAATGAATGGAGTAGAAAATGCCACCTTTAATCATAGTTAAATACAGACCGATAGTGGTAAAGCATCAGGTTCATTGTCCAACACATACGAGCACGCCGAAAGTGACTGCCATTCTCGGTTTCAGGTCTTAAATCTAATCTTGCCACACTTTCAGTTCTAGTGGCTTTGGGCTTCAGATGCTTGAATCGTACCAGACTACTCAATATTGGATACATAGTCTTGGTGCTCGATAATGAGAAGCAATATTGGACACCGCATATTGTAACCAACAAACCAAAACAGAATAATTAATCCAAAAGAACAACAAAATCTACAAATGCCCGGGATGAACACAACAAAACTGGATTCTGATTTTCATATCAAAATAGATTCTTAGATTCTATTCTGATTGTCATAAGAATTATTAGTATTCGTATATTATTGATAAAAAGTTTTTAATTTTTTCTAAGAAATCGTAATTAATTTTTTAATTTTTTTAATATTTAGATTTTTATTTTGTTGATAAAATGCACTCTAAAGAAGATGGCAGGTTTGCGGAAAATAATCTAATAGACCTACTAACGGATTATTCAGTTTATAATTCGGAAAATAAACTCACATTATTTGACAACTGTTTAATATATATTTATTAAAAGCTAATATGTTTTTATTATATAGTTTGGCATTTTATAATAAAATATTGAGTATCAGAGAAAGTTCTGTCGTTTTTGATTCCTGGCCAGAATTCTGGTTCGAATGACATCAATTTAAACCGTTAGATTACTGTATGATTGATGGTTTTTACATGTTTGTTCGTGTTTTTATCAGTTTTTTAAAACTTGTTAAACAGCCAACATGTGTAAAGAAAAATTGCACTTAAGACATTGAATGAGGTCTGTTCAAAAAGAATCGCGAATTTTGAATTTCCGCGGGTTACGTATATTTGATTTTCGATGTTTTCGACTTATGCCGACATAAGTTCGGCCATTTTGAATGTTCAGTTAATTTTTGACAGCTGCTTTTCTTGCACGTGTTTTGGCTCGTCTTCGATTTTTGCCCATTCCAAAAAATGGACCAAGGAATCTGTTTCGGGAACAAGAAAAAGTTACAGGGGGCCAGATCTGGGGAATATGGTGGCTGCGGCATTATTAGTGTATTGTTTTTGGCAAAAAATTCGCACACAAGAAACAATGCGTGAGCAGGGGCGTTATCATGGTGCAAAAGCCACTTTTTGTTCTTCCACAAATCCGGTTGTTTCTGGCGGATTGCTTCGCGCAACTTGCGCATTACTCGCAGGTAATATTCTTTATTGACCGTTCTACCCTGTGGCAAGAACTCATGATGCATCACGTCCCTGCAATCGAAGAAAACTGTACGCAAAACCTTCACATTCGACCGAACTTGGCTCGCTTTTTTCGGTCTTGGCTCGTGCGGTAGCTTCCATTGGTATGATTGCGCTTTGGTTTCTACGTCAAAACCATAAACCCATAATTCATCACTAGTTATGACCCTCTGGATCAAATTTGGGTCGTCGCGGACAGAGTCCAACAGCTCCTTACCAATGTTAATGCGATACTGTTTTTGGTCGAAAATGGGTAAAAATCGGAGACGTCCCAAAACACGTGCAAGCAAAGCAGCTGTCAAAAATTAACTGAAAATTCAAAATGGCCGAACTTGTCGGCACAAGTGAGAGACATAAGTACCAACATAACGCCACAAAAAAATCGAGAATCATATCTACGTAACCGGCGGATATTCAAAATTCACGATAATTTTTGAACAGACCGCGTATGTTTTATGAGTTCCAAAAAGGGAACAACGCGATGGAGGCAAAAAAAATGTGTGTATCGTAACAGTTCGGCTGAAAAGTTTAGAACGTTGACGTCTAGATGGCGCCTCTTGCAAAAATCTACTTAATTATCACAAAGCAAAATTTGACAGCAATCGGTCGATTGGTTCGTGAGATATAGAATTTTGAGTGGAGCAACTTTTGTTATTGAAAAAAAAATGGATAAAGACGAATTTCGTGTATTGATAAAGCATTGCTTTTTGATGGACTCTGCTCCAGCTATTTCAACTGTGGAATATTGGTTTCGTCAATTTCGAACTGGTCGTACGAGCACAGTTGATGCAGAACGCAGTGGACGCCCAAAAGAGGTGGTTACGGCAGAAAACGTCAAAAAAATCCACAAAATAATTTGAAATGACCGTAAAGTGAAGTTGAGCGAGATAGCTGAGACTCTGAAGATATCGAAAGAGCGTGTTGGACATATCGTGCATGAATATTTGGGCATGCGAAAGCTGTGTGCATAGTGGGTGCCGCGTGAGCTCACTGTGGACCAAAAACAACAACGTGTTGATGGTTCTGAGCTGTTCAAGCGCAATAAACCCGAATTTTTGCATCGATATGTGACAATGGATGAAACATGGCTCCGTCACTACACTCCAGAGTCCAATCGGCCGTCGGCAGAGTGGAGAGCGAGCGACGAACCGAATCCAAAGCGTGGAAAGACGCAATAGTCGACTGGCAAGGTGATGGTGTCTGTATTTGGGGATGCGCATGGTATAATATTCATTGACTATCTCCAGAAGGGACAGATGATCAACAGCGACTATTATATAGTGTTATTGGATCGTTTGATGAAAGAAATCGCTAAGAAACGGCCTCATTTGAAGAAGAAAAAAGTGTTGTTTCACCAAGACAATGCACCGTGTCACAAGTCGATGAAAACGATGGTCAAACTCAATGAATTGGGCTACGAATTGCTGCCCCATCCACCGTATTCTCCAGATCTGGCCCCCAGCGACTTTTTCCTGTTTGCAGACCTCAAGAAAATGCTCGCTGGCAAGAAATTTAAGACCGATGATGAAACTGAGGCCTATTTTGGGGCAAAACCGAAAGAGTACTATAAACATGGTATCGAAAAGTTGGAAGATCGCTATAATCGCTGTACGTAGGCTACTATATATATTTCTGGCCTAGGCAACACTAAGTGTTGCCAGGTGCGATCTGACATTTCCATTGGAAAGTTTGACATTTTTTAGCATAAACGTACTCAGAACGTTTTGACGTACGACTATCATTTGTGTTGTTTACAGTGACTTGAAAAAATCAATTTGGCAAAAAAATGGAATTAACTCGTGAACATTTTCGTGCGATCATTTTTCACAACTTTCGACGTGGATTATCACGACAAGAGTGCATCGATGGACTTAAATCTTTGTATGGCTATGAAGCACCATCCTATAGCACTGTGAAAAACTGGTACAACGAATTCAATCGTGGCCGACGCTCGCTCAAAGACGAATTCCGTGAAGGTCGTCCAAAAACAGCCGTTGTTCCAGAAAACATCGATGCCGTACGTGAACTGATAATGCAAGACCGTCATGTGACATACCGTGAGATAGAGGCATGCCTAGGCATTTCTCCCACCAGCATACATTCGATATTGCATGAACACCTGGCCGTAAAAAAGGTTTGTTCTCGTTGGATCCCGCACAATTTGACAATCGCTCAAAAAAAGGCTCGTGTGGATTGGTGTAAAGAAATGCTGAAAAAATACGATCGCGGTGCTTCAAAAGACGTTTATAAGATCGTCACAGGTGACGAATCATGGATCTATGCGTATGAGCCCGAAACAAAACAGCAATCGACCGTGTGGGTCTTCCAAGACGAGTCAAATCCAACGAAAGTTGTTCGTGGAAGAAGCACTTCGAAGCAAATGGTCGCTTGTTTCTTTGGCAAAACTGGTCATGTGGCGACTGTTCCGCTTGTGCAACGTAGGACGGTCAATTCTGAGTGGTACACCACCATTTGTTTGCCTGAAGTCTTCGGAGAAATTCGAAAAACGAACAAGAGAAGTCGAATCATTGTGCACCATGACAATGCGAGCTCTCACACATCGGCTCAAACCAGCGCCTTTTTGACCGGACAAAACGTCGAATTGATGGGTCATCCTCCGTACAGCCCTGACTTGGCACCCAATGACTTCTTTTTAATTTTCGTCGCCAGAAGATGCTGTTGAAGCATTCAAAAACCATGTTTTGGAGGTGTCTCAATCGGAGTGGAAAAAGTGCTTCGAAAATTGGTTTGAGCGCATGCAAAAGTGTATAAATCTTGATGGAGAATATTTTGAAAAACAATAAAACCTTTTTCGTTGATAAATATTCGCATTTTCATTATTAGGCCAGAAATATATATAGTAGCCCACGTATCGCCCTCGAAGGCAACTATGAATAATAAAAATGAATTTTGCAAAAAAAAATATTTCTACTGTGTTACGTTATAAACTTTTCAGCCGAACTGTTATTTTGAGAAGACATAGTAATTGCTCGAACATGCCAGAGATGGTTTGCGAAATTTTGTTTGGAAGATTTTTCTTTAAAATATGAACCCAGATCAGTAAGGCCATCAGATGTCAATGACGAAGTGCTACGCAGTATGATCAGGATAAATCCCATGTTAAATTCCACAGAAAAGGCCCTCAAGCTTGGAATTCATCAGACTTCTGCTTAAGAGCACATTAAAAGACTTGGTTTTGTGTCTAAACTCTCTGTTTTGGTGCCATACGAAAAATTTAATGGATCGAATTTCAATATGTTCTTCAAATCTTGCTTGTCACTAAAGGGAACCGTTTTTGGATAGCTTGGTGATTGGTGATGAAAAGCGGATAGTTTAAAAAATGCATATGTTTACAAAGCGGAGATACCACCGACTACATCCAAAGCTGACATGTATCAAAAGAAAGTTAAGTTGTGTTGTTGGTGGGATCGGAGGGGTATTGTCCACTATGCGTTGCTGATCGTTACTGTTCGCAATTTGATGTTTTGAATAAAGAAATTCAACATAAAAGTCCATATTTGGACAACAGAAAGGGTGTAATTCTTCACCATGACAACGCTAGACCGCATGTGCCAAGAGAAACCGTACAAAAAATTGCAGAGTTGGGTTGGGAAACTCTACCTCAGCCAACATATTATCTAGATGTTGCACCATCTGACTATCACCTGTTCAGGTCGCTGCAAAACTTTCTTGATGGAAATGAATATATAATTTATGAGGGTGTCCAAATGGCAGTGGAAGAATAATTTTCGTCCAAGAAGGAGGACTTCTTTTTCATGGCGTTGGATAAGCTGCTAGAACGCTGGCAGACAGTTGTAACTAATACCAGGAAATTATATTATGGATTAATTTTTGACAGAACTTTCCCTTAGAAAAAACGACCGAACTTTCCCTTACACCCAATAAATTTATGTATAAAACAAATTGCAATATAATTATAAAAATGGTTATTCTGTATTATAGTAACGTTTTGCTCTTGAAGAGGAGCCGCACTCAGCGTTTGGACTTATCTTACAGCACATTATCCATACATAATTTAATTAACTGGAAAATTATAGCCTGATGACTATCAAATATATATCGGGTTGTGCGAAAAGTAATTTCGTTTTTTTTTGACAACCAACTTCACACTTAAGCCGCATAATCGTATGTATTTTGATAGCTGACATAGCAAGGCTTGCTTGTGAAAAATTTCGATTGTTTCTGCACCGTAGTTTTTGGTTGATACCCTTTTGAATATGGAAAGTAAAAAACAGCATTTTCGGCATATTTTACTTTTTTACTATAGAAAAGATAAAAATGCTGTGTAAGCAAGAAAAAAATGCTGTTCACTTAACATATCTTCTCCGATGTGTATGGAGAAGATGTGTTAAGTGAGCGCCAGTGCCAAAACTAAATTTTGCAAAATTTCGATCCGGCAATTTTGATCTCGTTCTGGAAGGCCAGTTGAAGCTGATAAAGACACAATAAAGACATTTATTAATGCAAACTGGCAAATAACAACTCGTGATATCGCTGAGAGATTAAATTTATCGAATACGACCGTTCATGATCATTTGAAACGGGTAGGTTCTATCTCAAAACTCGACATATCAGTTCCTCATCATATAACGGAAAAAATTTGCTTCTCAAACGCCAAGAAAATAATCCATTTTTAAAGCGTATCATCACTGGGGACGAGAAATGGGTTGTCTACAACAATGTTAAGCGCAAAAGATCCTGGATTAGAAAAGATGAACCGGATCAAAGCACTTCGAAAGCCAATATTCATCAAAAAAAAGTTATGCTATCTGTTTGGTAGGATTACAAAGGAATAGTTTATTTTGAGCTTCTACCGAGCAACACAATGATCATTTCTGAAGTGTACTGTCATCAGTTGGATAAATTGGATGATTCACTTAAAGAAAAAAGGCTAAAATTGGGCAATAGGAAAGGTATAGTGTTCCAACAGGATAATGCGAAACCACATACAAGTTTGACCACTTGGCAAATGCTTTTAGAGCTTGGATGGTATATATTACCACACCCACTATATTCTCCAGACCTAGCGTACCTTCCGATTATCATTTGTTTCAGTATGTACAAAATTTTTTAGACAGTAAAATGTTTAATTCAAAAATCACTTGGAAGAGGTCAAAAATCACTTGGATCATTTTTTTGCCAGCAAAGAACAAAAAATTATGACAAAAAAAAAATCATGCTACTTCCAGAAAAATAGCAAAGGGTAATGGATCTGAACGGTAATTAATTGAAAAAATATTAATTCACTATAAGAAAATAGTCTTTAATTTTTATAAGAAGAAACGAAATTACTTTCCGGACAACCCAATATATAAAATATCCCGATTCGATGCTGATTTTTCTAATACAAATTTTTTTTTTAACGATGAAGCTAAAAATTTTTTTTTAGTGATAAGGCGGCTCAGTTTTCGATTGATGTATACATTAACAAGCAAAATTTTCATCTAGAAGAAGCCATTGTATCTAAGAAAAGCGGCTGGATGGTGTGCGTTTTGGAACAAGAGACCGTTACCGTCAATTCTAAGCGCTATGGTGGCATGGTAACAGAATTTTTTTAGCGCGAATTTAGAGATTTTAGAAAATAATACTAAAAGCCACATAACATAACAAATTTTAGCGAAAGAATCATTGAAAATCACCTCAAGAGGTGACATTGCAGTAATTTGAATTATATACGGTTTTTTAATAAGAGTGATATGAAATTCTGAGTAACGTTTCGGCCATTTTTAATATATCATAATCTGTCATTTTTTTTCATTGTATTCAGTCATGTTTATAATTTCATCATGGAGAGATATACGCAAGAAAAACGTTTACAAATTATCCAATTTTATTATCAAAGTAATCGTTCTCCAATTGCAACATTTCGTGCTCTTTTGCTCGCTATTCGTCAATAAGACAAAGAACCGCTCGAAGTAATGAAAATATTGCTGCCGTTCACGCAAATGTTGCTGAAGACCGAAATTTGTCGATTCCAAGACGTTCTCAAGAATTGGGACTGTCTCAAACCACAACCTGGCGGATTTTTAGAAAGGATCCTTATAAAATTGTTATCACTCAAGAACTGATGCCATTGAGCCACCGTAAACGTCGTGAATTTTCTGATTTTGTCTTGGAACAACATGAAAACGATACCGATTTTTTTAAGAAAATCATCTTCTCCAATGAGGCTCACTTTCATCTGAGTGGTGCGGTAAATAAACAAAACTGTCGATTCTGGTACGAAGAAAATCCACAAATTATTCATGAACACCCATTACATTCACCTAAATTGACAGTTTGGTGTGGTTTTTGGTCTGGTGGAATCATCGGTCCGTACTTCTTCCGAAATGAAGCTGGTAACACCGTTAGTGTCAATGGAGAACGGTATAGATCGATGATAACCAACTTTTTATGTCCGAAATTGGAAGAAGTTGATCTTGACAACATCTGGTTCCAACAAGACGGGGCTACGTGCCACACAGCACCTGCAACAACCGAATTATTGCGAGAAAAGTTTGGAGATTCGATTATTTCACGAAATTGTGACATTGAATGGCCTCTAAGAAGTTGTGATTTAACCCTATTAGACTATTTCTTGTGGGGTTACTTGAAATCATTGATCTTTAACAAAAAATCAGACTCTTTTCAAGCTTTAGAAGTCAATATTGAACGTGCTTTTCATGACATACGACTTGATTTAGTGGAAAAAGTGCTCGAAAATTGGGTTTATTGAATTCGTTCCTGCAAAAGAAGTCGTGTAGGCCATTTGAATGACGTTTTATTTAGAACTAATTGTATTGATTGTATTTCATATTAAATAAAAAACATTTGAATTTTCTTAACAATTAGTATGGTTTTTTTTTTTAAAAAGAAATCATATCACTCTTATTCGAAAAACCTTTATTATATCGCATAAATAATGGTAAGGTCTAGGCAATATACACGTAGTGAAATAAAAGTTTCAATAAAATCAAAATTATAAATCTCGGTTTAATTATCCTTCCTAACAGGACTTTCCTATGTACAAATTGGATAATCTTTTACTAATTTTTTTATATTTTTTTCAAAAACTTAAATCAATTTGAGAACTTTTTACTTGCAGTGTACCTACAGTGTATGCTGTAGTGTATTGGTACATTGCAGTATATGAATTTTATTAGCAGTAAGTAGGCTTGGTTGTGAATTGAAAAGTTTACGTATAAGAACGACTTGTAGAAAAACACAACAAAAACCAAATTTCGAAGCAAGTAAACGAAACGTCAAAACCAACGGCCCAGAAATTTTTGGAAAGTGGAGGATGTACGAGAAAAAGTTGAAGCTATGAAGAAGCAGCATCGGTAGAAAATTTTCGGTCGAAATTTTCAACCGGCATTGCTCCTTCAGAACTTCAACTTCTTCTCGTATTTCCTTAACTTTCCAAGAATTGCTGGTCCTTTTGGTTTTGACGTTTTGTTTTTTTGTTCTGTTTTTTAAAACTTTCTTCTTCTGTAGAATTTTTACCATTTTTCCTCTAATAATATTCATTATATGTTATATAAATATTAACCATATAATATATGCACTTTTTTCAGTGTATTCTATTTGTTGGCCTGTTTCAGTTAATATTATGTGTCAGGTTTATCTGCAACTATTGTTATTAAGTCACACATTAGTGCAGAGTATACTAAAACCAAATTGAGGACTTGGCGCAATTCTAATCCGTATATGCACTTACTTAGCTACTAAGCGCTATGTACGTACATATATGGAAGGGTAGAGACTCAATAATAGAGACAGAAAGACAGTGAAAGAGAGAGAGACACAGAGAAAGCAGAATGTTTATCAATATCAACAGTAAAATTTGTAATCCTTTTACTATTGGACTGTGAGTTTAATCTAGATTCGTAAAAGCGTATTAATTGGTATTCGCCCTTTTTTGACCAGCGGATTACTGTAGACTGAATTTGTAGCGTAACTTTGGAGCAGCATAATTAATGACATCCTCATAGGAAAATCCTTGCAGGTAAATAGACAAGAAGAAAACAGCTAAATTCCAATTGAACTTGCTTGTACACCAGTGATCCCTTAACGCATGTTATTAGCGGTTGGCCAATGTTGAACACTACGATTTAGTGTGTTCCGAACACGGACTTTTGGTCTTTTTAGGAGAGTCGTGACTTTTATTGCCCAGATTCAATGTTGTCGTTTGAAATTCGATTGGTTTTTACACGTTTATGTCTTTATCAATAAATAGTCAGAAGCGTTTCATCTAACAGCATCCACTTCTGGGCTCTATGTGGCTTCTCAGAAGTGGATGCTGTTAGATAAAAAAAAAAGAAGAGGACGTAAAGAGGCGCCAATAATTGATGGGAAAAGTGTAGATGAATACCTGCCTACTGGCATAATGGATTTACGAATGTCACCCATTAATGTTGTAAGTACATGTTTAGGACGACAGCCAGTCCATTTTATTTATTTACTGTTTCAGTTAGTGTAATTTCCTTGAAAGAGGTGAGAAAAGCAAACCAACAAATTAGACGAATACGATTCGTACGAATACCTTTTTTTTGTTGAACTAAATTCAACAAAAAAAAAGGGACTGAACTTTAAAATGGTTAATAATAATTTCAATTTGTGAGAATGTATGGATTATAAGACAGTATGGGTGTGTGTATGTGCTTAAGTTATGTAAGGAAGGTTTGCGTAGGCGAATCCAGTAAACATGAACAAGTTCGGATGCAAGCAGAATCCTGATCGTCATAGAATTGGTTGTCGTGTAACAATTTATAATTCGATATTGATCGATTCTAAGCATGCTGTGCTAAGCTTAACTGTCCATTGATGCAATTTGATTTACTTGCATTTGAGTCGATTAACATTTTTAAGATATTCACTGATTGTGCGTGAAACACACCTGGACGTGATTTGTTTCGACTAAGGTTGGAAAAATTTCCCATTTCCTGATCTCTTTTTTTAAATATTTTGCAATAAGATAGTTACAAAAATATGAACTTGGAGTTATTTTTTAGCAGAGTAAAATTAATGATGCACTTCTCTTTTGTACAGCCTCTATGTTAATCCCTTGTAGATGCACCCTTTTAGAAGTGTTTAATGCATGTTTGCGTGAAAGCATCACTTACCAAAGCGTAAGAAATCACCCGATGATCCAATTCTCTCTGAAAAGAATAATTTACAATTGCCTGGAGTAGTTGAATACAGAGGGGCTCGAAGGTCTATAAAAAAACCAATATGGAAGCAGAAGGATGCCATTATCAGGATGCCATTGACTATTATCAGTGGGTCTGGAATAGGAGTTATCAGCAGGAATATAAAGGATATTATTACTCTTACTATCGGTGACTCCCTTCGGTACCTGGTAACTCTTACTATCGGTGACTCCCTTCGGTACCTGGGAGTTCAGATATACGCCCGATTGAACTTTGGCGAATATCTGAAAGCCCACGAAGGGACCAGATAGAACCGACGCAGGGTTCTATCTAGGATTCTCTACACAGAACCCCTATTTTGACAGAAGCTAGAGCGACTGAAACGTTCAAACGTCAGGTGATGTCAGCATAGTACATTTCAAGTTTTCGGATCATTATATTTTTATACATGGTACCTTAGATATATACCGCTGTTTGGTCAAACATAGATGGCGTGAGTGAGCGTATTAAACCACCATGGGCACGCCATACTTTTTTTATGAGTTTGACATCTGTCAACATTAATCAGTACACATTGTCAGCTATTTCGTACAACAACATATATTTTTCCTTTGGTAATCATGTCTAGTTTTGTGCCATAAAAAGAGCATATACGGGAAGCTCTGCTTTTCTGCTTCAATTTGAAGAAATGGGCTGCCAAATCGCATTGAATGCTTATGGAGGCCTATGGTGACAGTGCTTTATTGGAAATAACATGCCGAGATTGGCTCGCCAGACAAAAAATATAGTCGTGAATCGGATTGTGACAGGCGATGAAAAGTGGATTTATTTCGAGAATCCTAAACGCAAGAAATCGTGGGTTGATCCCGACCAACCATCAACATCTTCCCCAAGACCAAATCGCTTCGAACGGAAGACGATGCTGTGTGCGTTTGGTGGGATCAGCAGGGTATCGTCTACTATGAGATGTTGAAACCTGGTGAAACTGTCAATGCTCACCGCTACCACCAACGTAAAAAAAGGATTATCAACAAAGACATGATAAGCTGATTTTCCTCCACGACAACGCACCATCGCACACGTCAAAAATGGTCCGAAACTACTTGGAGACACTCAACTGGGAGGTGGTACCGCACCCCGCTTATTCACCAGACCTGGTCCCTTCCGACTACCACCTGTTTTCGTCGATGGGCCACGCGCTCGCTGAGCAGCACAAGCTTTTAGAGCTTGGATGGGATATACTACCCACCCACTATACTCTCCAGACCTAGCGTACCTTCCGATTATCATTTGTTTCGGTCTGTACAAAATTTTTTTGACGGTAAAACGTTTAATTCAAATGAAGAGGTCAAAAATCACTTGGATCATTTTCTTGCCAGCAAAGAACAAAAATGTTATGAGCGTGGAATCATGCTACTTCCAGAAAAATGGCAAAGGGTATTGGATCAGACTGGACAATATTTAATTGAAAAAAATATTAATTCACTATAAGACAATTGTCTTTCATTTTTATAAGAAGAAACGAAATTACTTTCGTCGATGGGCCACACGCTTGCTGAGCAGCACTTCGATTCTTACGAAGATATCCGAAAATGGCTTGATGAGTGATTTGCCTCGAAAGAGAAGGATTTTTTTGGCGTGGTATCCACAAATTGCCCGAGAGATGGGAAAAATGTGTAGCTAGCGAGGACAAGTACTTTGAATAAATTAGTTTTGGTTTTCTATGAAAAAAAACATGTGTTTTTTTGACTAAAAAACAGCGAATTTAAGCTTATACACCTAGTACTAGGAGCCACTTTATAGCACCACGATCGTGAGACCATTTAGCGACTTCATAGTACGTGTGGGAAGGTGTCTGAATGATATCGGTCTGTGGTTACGTAGGCTACTATATATATTTCTGGCCTAGGCAACACTAAGTGTTGCCAGGTGCGATCTAACATTTCCATTGGAAAGTTTGACATTTTTTAGCATAAACGTACTCAGAACGTTTTGACGTACGACTATCATTTGTGTTGTTTACTTGAAAAAATCAATTTGGCAAAAAAATGGAATTAACTCGTGAACATTTTCGTGCGATCATTTTTCACAACTTTCGACGTGGATTATCACGACAAGAGTGCATCGATGAACTTAAATCTTTGTATGGCTATGAAGCACCATCCTATAGCACTGTGAAAAACTGGTACAACGAATTCAATCGTGGCCGACGCTCGCTCAAAGACGAATTCCGTGAAGGTCGTCCAAAAACAGCCGTTGTTCCAGAAAACATCGATGCCGTACGTGAACTGATAATGCAAGACCGTCATGTGACATACCGTGAGATAGAGGCATGCCTAGGCATTTCTCCCACCAGCATACATTCGATATTGCATGAACACCTGGCCGTAAAAAAGGTTTGTTCTCGTTGGATCCCGCACAATTTGACAATCGCTCAAAAAAAGGCTCGTGTGGATTGGTGTAAAGAAATGCTGAAAAAATACGATCGCGGTGCTTCAAAAGACGTTTATAAGATCGTCACAGGTGACGAATCATGGATCTATGCGTATGAGCCCGAAACAAAACAGCAATCGACCGTGTGGGTCTTCCAAGACGAGTCAAATCCAACGAAAGTTGTTCGTGGAAGAAGCACTTCGAAGCAAATGGTCGCTTGTTTCTTTGGCAAAACTGGTCATGTGGCGACTGTTCCGCTTGTGCAACGTAGGACGGTCAATTCTGAGTGGTACACCACCATTTGTTTGCCTGAAGTCTTCGGAAAAATTCGAAAAACGAACAAGAGAAGTCGAATCATTGTGCACCATGACAATGCGAGCTCTCACACATCGGCTCAAACCAGCGCCTTTTTGACCGGACAAAACGTCGAATTGATGGGTCATCCTCCGTACAGCCCTGACTTGGCACCCAATGACTTCTTTTTATTCCCACACATCAAGAAAAAAATGCGTGGTCAACGATTTTCGTCGCCAGAAGATGCTGTTGAAGCATTCAAAAACCATGTTTTGGAGGTGTCTCAATCGGAGTGGAAAAAGTGCTTCGAAAATTGGTTTGAGCGCATGCAAAAGTGTATAAATCTTGATGGAGAATATTTTGAAAAACAATAAAACCTTTTTCGTTGATAAATATTCGCATTTTCATTATTAGGCCAGAAATATATATAGTAGCCCACGTAGTAGTATAGACTGTTGAGAATTTTGTTATATTTTGTGGAGCAGATTTATTGTTGTAGACATTTAAATATTGGACCAGCGAATAAAGATTATTCCTCTATCCAACTTGTGACTTTCATTGCCCGGGACCCAACGCAACTCAACACTTCTATTTCTAAGTAGGCTATTACGAATTGCGCTAAGTACTGGGTCACTCGATAGACCACAAAGGGTTTTAAGGGGACGAAAATTATATCAATCAGCTCACCATCAGCAAGGAGGAAAGAAGTAAGATAGTGGCAGAATGGCAACGAAACTGGGAATTATTGATTAAAGGTAGATGGACACGTAATCATATTCCTAAAATAGCTGTATATTCATTCTGGATAATAAAGAAGCTCCGCCATGACGAAGAAATCAGAAAAGGGCAGTCTTCTCCCAAAATAAGATAATAGGATTGATGTTATTCTATTTCTTGTAAAATAATACCTGACGGTAGTCCCATGGGAAGTCTGAAGAGTCATTTTTAAAGAAAAAAATGTTTATGGTATTTTTATGGTATTTCACTATAGAAGGACATGGTTTACGGTGGAGAGTAAAAGTCATGTAGACGCATTTGCGTTCGTTCATTTTTAATACGATATTGGAAAATCAGTTCTAAGAAATTTAGATTTAGAGTATTTCGTAATGTATCGATAGTGAAGACGTTTGTGGCTAGTATTCAGAAGTCTTGAAATTTATATTTCAGTACAAATACTACTAAAACGGAATTCAATCGAAACAAAATTTACAAATTTAAAAATTATCCCGCTTTGAATAAGGGAGATTTTTTTCTAACACTGAATTAGGCCGGTAGACACCAAAAACATACAGAATAAATTTAAGTTTGAATTTTATAAATTTTAAAATTTATTTTATGGGATCATTCATGCTTAAATCTTTGAATTTATATAATATCTGTACTTGAAAATATTATTCTTTATTTGTATTTAAGGTCTCTGAGCCAAAGGCACCACGACCTTGAGGCCATTTAGCGATACCACGTTGCGCGTGGATTAGCAATGCCAGCTTCCCTAATGAAACTGATTGAACATAATTTGGAGGCAGCAATTAGAAGTTTCTAAATTTGGTGGAGCATATTAGATGGTTTTAAAAAATTAAAGGGGGGTTACGAAAATAAATAATTGGGTCTAGGATAAATCCTCCATTGTTGGTCCAAAGCAAAATTTGAAATTATAGCGAGCATAGGATGGTGGAGAGCCTCTCTCACCAGTTGATTAGTTCACTCATTTTCGGGGATACCAGCTTGACCTAGATCCCAATACAACGGAACGTTTTGGAGCCATAATTGCCTTCCGTTAGCTGTAAGACTATCGTTAAACATTGATTTACACTCAGAATACTTAAATTAAAATCTTTTCTAGACTTAAAACCAAAAAAAAAAAAAAATACCATTTTTAAGTTTTAACTAAGATAATCGTTTTCAATCAAAGTGAAAAGAAAATTTAATTTTTTGCAATAGTTTCAAATTTTTACAGGTGAGAAAGTTTTCAAAAGGCAAAACTAGTCGATATTGAAAAAATAAAATCTACCAAATTCAATGATGATAAAAAAATAGAAATTAAACAAAATATCATATTTGGGCCCCTGCAGAGGTTGAAAATGTTTAAGTCATCGATAGACTTAAGAATTCGAAAAATTCGCATGGTACCCACAAAATATTCCCATTCAAACAAATCTGGGGTCTCTGGGGAGGCAGCAGTATGAGTATTTCTACCACAATTGAATGGGTTGACATTCTTTACAAGTCAAGGACAATTATGTTTTGTATATGAAAATATCGACCATCTGGTAACAATACCTACTCGAACTTTTTGAATAGTGAACATTTTTAATAAATACACAACAAAGTCGATCTAATAATTCATCGACTTCCTGTGACTTCCCCTTTTTTAAAATGTTCAAAATATTCATTCAACCACAGAACCTCGTTCTCTACGACATTGCGTCGTCAACCCACCACAGTTATTTGCATAAATTTTGCGTTTCAACTAGTAATATTTGTGGTTTCGATTGCATGAACACCTCAAATGTATTTGAACATTTTCCAGAAATGATTTTATTTCAAAATTATTATAGTCTATTTTGTTAACGAGCTCCATTATAAGTATTATTTTATGCGCAGTTATTTAGGAAATCGACTTATTTCCGGAATGATTATTTCAATAATATTAGTTAGTTTTTTTTTCATATTATTATATACGATGTTTGATTATATTGTCAGTATTAAATGATAATTAATAAAATGTGCATTTAAATTTGGAAAAAAAACAATTAAAAATTTACATTTGATAGCTTTTCAAAAAAATTATTAACAAAATTTTTCCATTAAAGAAAATTTGAAAATTTAAAATGCAAAAAGGGACATTTTATTTAATTTAATTTTCTTTCTCATATAAAATTAGGTTTTTTCTTAAAAATAAAAAAAAAGTAAAAATGAAAAATTACTAATCTGAAAATAGTCTTTGAATAAGCACAAATAAAATGTCTACGAAATTAAAAGATTATCCATTTTGTATTTTTGAAAATAAAATCCTATTTCTCAATAGTTCCTTAATAAAAATATTACAACCAATTAAATTTATTTGATTTAAACTTGCCATTTTACTTTATGTTATTTAGAATTTTTTTTTATAAAAGTTGTGAGTACACCGTAGTGTAGTTTCGTGCTTTGATAGGAGATTATGGTCATCCGCGGTGAGGCTCATTTCCCAAATCGGTGGTTGTGTAAATAATCAAAATTGTAGTATATAATTTTTATCTATAAAAATTTACAAAAAATTATGTAAAAGTCATTGTAAGTGCGAAAAAAAATGATCTGATGGGAATTTTGGTCTGAAACTATTATATTTATTTGGAAACAAAGGAGGAGAGTCCTCCTCCTTTATTTTCAAAATAAATTTGGTTTTATTGAGCGAAAAATTTCCAGGATCTCATTATTTCGAGATTTGTTGATGTTAATTGGACTCCTAAATTGTGCAATTTAATATTGTTGGTTAAACTTCATTAAAAATCATATTCACTTAGATAGTTTTTAAACTTTAGAGAATTAAAAAAACCACATCCACCAAATAATGGTCGAATTTCAGCCCGAAATGTTCGAAAACCCATTCAAAATTCCCTTAAAAAGGATCAAGTCATGTAAAAAGTTTTGTGACCAATATTTTATTAAATTTTTATTTATATATAATGGCAAAATTTATGCAATAGAATTGAATAAAAGTTTTATAAAAATGTGAATTTTAAATTTATTTTATTCAATTTTACTTTTAAGAATACAAATTGGATAAACCTTTTTTTATTTACTTACTATTTGGTAGTTCTTTATAATTAGATGCGATGGAAATATTTACTAATACTAAAATAACCTCGTAGATTTATATAAAAATAATATTTTTTATTTGTTTTTCTGTAAAAACTTTGAGGCCATTTTGTAGCGCCATTAGCATGAGGCCATTTGACAACATCGTATTCCGTATGCGTTGGAATTGCCAGTTTTTCTGAATTTGAAATTGATTGGACTTAAATTTGAGGAAGAAATAAGATATTTTTTTAATTTTATGAAATATATTAGATTATTTTAGGAAGTTAGTGGAGGGTTAGGTAAAGAAATGGTGGTGTCTAGGGCAAGAGAGATGAGATTGGTTACCGAAGTGAGAAGTTTTCTTGACCAGAATTCCAGAGAACTTTCCTCGACCAGAATTCCACAAATTCCCCTTTTAGTGACTCCATTTTTTTTACCAGGTGTATAAGCAGCTTAAATCCGCTGTTTGGTCATAGATGGCGTGAGTAAGCGTATTAAGCTACCATGAGAATGCCATACTTTTTTTTATGAGTTTGACATCTGTCAACATTAATCAGTGCACATTGTCAGCAATTTCGTACAACAACATATATTTTTACTTTGGTAATCATGTCTAGTTTTGTGCCAGAAAAAGAGCATATGCGGAAAGCTCTGCTTTTCTGCTTCAATTTGAAGAAATCGGCTGCCGAATCGCATCGAATGCTTATGGAGGTCGATGGTGACAGTGCTTTATCGGAAACAACGTGCCGAGATTGGTTTTGTCTGTTCATAGACGGCAATTTCGACTTGTGGGACAAGAAGCGTGAAAATCGGCCTAGGAAGGTTGAGGACCATCAATTGCAGGCTCTTTTGGATGAAGACGATACCCAATCGCAAAAAATGCTCGCGGAGCAATTTGGGTGTTACTCAACCAGCCATTTCCATGCGTCTGCGTGTTATGGGGAAGATTGAAAAGATCGGAAAATGGGTGCCGTATGAATTGAACGATAGGCAGATGGAGCGACGCCAAAACACATGCGAAATCTTGCTCGCCAGACAAAGAAGAAAGTCGTTCCTGCATCGGATTGTGACAGGCGATGAAAAGTGGATGTATTTCGAGAATCCTAAACACAAGAAATCGTGGGTTGATCCCGGCTAACCATCAACATCTTCCCCAAAACCAAATCGCTTCGGACGGAACACGATGCTGTGCGTTTAGTGGGATCAGCAGGGTATCGTCTACTAAGAGATGTTGAAATCTGGTGAAACTGTCAATGCCCACCTCTACCACCAACAACTGATCAAATTGCACTGTGCCTTGCGTGAAAAAAGGACGGATTATCAACAAAGACATGACAAGTAGATTTTCCTGCACGACAACGCACCATTGCACACGTCAAAAATGGTCCGAAACTACTTGGAGATACTCAACTGGGAGGTGCTACCCCACCCCGTTTATTCACCAGACCTGGCCCATTCCGACCATCACCTGTTTTCGTCGATGGGCCACGCGCTCGCTGAGCAGCACTTTGATTCTTACGAAGACATCCGAAAATGGCTCGAAAGCGAAGGAATTTTTTTGGCGTGGTATCCAAAAATTGCCCGAGAGATGGGAAAAATGTGTAGCTAGCGAAAGCAAGTACTTTGAATAAATTTGTTTTTGCTTTCTATGAAAAAAACATGTGTTTTTTTTGACTAAAAAACAGCGGATTTAAGATTATACACCTGGTGTCTACGGCTGGCCAAGTTATTTTGTTCGGAATAGCAATGAACACAGGACACTAGAGATCCAGGAGTCCAACATGACCGGGAATCCAATGGAACACAACATTTCTCTTATTTAACCACGTGCAAATTATCCGAAATAAATTTTTGTTTTAATTTATTTTATGTTTAAATAAAATTATTTCCCTTTTTGGGAGACATTTTTTTTTTTTTTTATGTCCAGATATGAACATAAAAAGCCATAAAATCCCTTTTTAACTCAAAATATTCATAATTAAATTTAAAAATTTGTTCAGTTTTAAAAAAAAATTGACTATTTTAGTTTATTTTCACAAATTTTTTTCAAAATATAAATTAACTCAAATTTTTCTTTTATTGTAGTTTCCAAAAAACACTGTCCAATCTAGCGTATCCTACTGTAAAGACTGAACCCAACAATAATTTTTAATAAATTAATTAAAAAAAGGAAGAAAACTAATTTCAAGTCAACATATTCCCACCGAAACGATAGAATTACCAGCACGCAATTCCTAATGTTTCTTAAAAGTTCATGAATAAACAAGCTCTCCAAAATAAACAAAAAGGACGAAGACCAAAGCTATGTTAATTTATAAAATTCCAATAACTGTTCAAGTACTTTATAGTCTAGTCCACAATGTTATCGTTATATGTGAAAGCCCTGCTAGATTCCCTCTTCCTGAATACTATTTCACTGAGCATCGTCGCATTGAGATTAAGTTATAAATCAATAAATCCGAAAATTCCATACCATGTTGCCGTTGACTATACTCTTACGACAAAATTGCATGCATTATTCTTCGGGATTAAGATGGCTTCGGGTTCAACCCACTCATCCTTCTAGAATAGAGACCCTTTATTGACGGTCTTCGAACGTACACGCAATCCAACTGTACCATTGAAAACAATTTGCTTTTGCTTCTGCAAAATTATTCTCCGTTCAGTTTATTGATCTGCGTGTCGACCGCACACAAAATATCATGACTTCACTTAATGACGTCATCGTTCACTCTTAATCATTGGCACCTAAATGCACTTTTTCCTTTGCTTCCTATAACTGGAGATTTGCAGAACTTACAGCAAAACACCATGGAATTGGACACAGTCTATGAAGTGTGCAGGGTCATAAGCGATTGGCAAAACAGTTCAAGTCGTATAAGTACAGAAAAAACCGGAGTAACTGTTTCAGTTGGGAAATTTTGGACAACAAGTGCAACTAGCAGAAGTACAGTATAATTAATGTGAGTCTCTATCCAATTCCTCTCGATATTGCTACAAATAGACCCACTTTGATTATTCATAGTACAGCGTGCCGCGCCGTTAACGATGCGAGTCACCTGAGTAGGCGATTGTATTCACCGAAGCTCCCGAGTAGGCAAACACGTTCTCTGTATTCTGGCCACAATATGCCACAATGCCAATATAGGCTTCCACCCTTCTTCGTCCACAAAACAGCCTAATGAGATTCGGTAAACTGACGACTCATTATAACAAAATTGCGTGTTGTTCGATCAGGTGTGGGAGAATGACCAGTCAGCCGTTCACGGGCTGTCACAGAACCAACACAATCCCATCAGCACCGATTCCAGTCTGTCGTTACACACCATCTAGAGTATAGCCTCCATAAATTGGGAGCAGCTTTCATCTGAAATTTTGTGATTCCAACGAATCGATTCATTGTGTTGCGGTTTTCAATGCTTTTGTTTGGACTCTCTGGCCTTTTGTTGTGGATTCGGCTAGAGCGCATTGCCTTTTTCGGGAATCAACGTCAATAAGTGGACTTTTTTGGCCAAACAGGTATTCGCACGCACTCGATACTGAAATGACGACATCATCGTTTTCGTCATCGTCCATTCAGCTTTCTCAGACTTTTTACCTTTAATACCAACAGCATCAAAAGTTCATGTGTGTGTACTTCGTGTATAGTTTCACTCACGGCTAACTAGTACACGTTTCTCCAAAAAGGTCACCTTTAATTTGGTTGGTATCTTCTTTTCTGTCAGATTTATCGTATCTTCCTTCCTTGGCGAATCCATCTTGTTAAGTTCCTCTTCCTTTTATAGAAAAAAAATATTCTATCTTTAATACGTCAGCATGAATTTATTTCTTGCAATTGTTTTTATTATTATTCCTTAGTCATTTTTGATTTTTGCTACCCACTTTACTGGTCTGGTACTTGCTTCTCGTCGGGTGCATGTTTTGATCCCATGATTTTTTGCGTATTCAAAATAAAATTTCGCCATTGTTTGCGCTTATACAACAAAATCTTCTAAGTGACCAAAACTCATTTTCAATTTTTTTTAATTTTTAACTTTTGAAAATAATAAAGACATTAGATTTTTTTTTAAACTAGCAAGAGTTGATTTTGAGAGCTTAACATAAGACTTAAGACCTTTGAAATGACTACTCGGTCAACATATTCATAGTATTATCAAAAATTAAAAATATTTCTCTCATAATGAAATTAATTAAAGAAAAGGTGGACTTTGTAATTGGCACGTAGACACCACACTTATCCATATGCTCGCAATTTATGCAGATTACAAAAAAATCAACAGGAAGTCTGGGTACGTTTATGGTTCCAGGGTTACGTAAAAATGACGCAAATCGAGTTCCGTAAAAAGTTCTTTTACTTGTATTCTGTTTACGATTTTTGCTAATATTTTTTGCACCTTGTTCAGATGTGACATAAATAATTATGTTCAAGTTAATTGCGCAGGTGAACCAAAGATCAAAGCGAATAGCAAGTATTGGTGACGATTTGATTTCTACCGAATTTTTGTGATGATATATATAAGAAAAGTTTTTATAACGCGAATTAACTTTATTTAAATGATTTGTTTTAGTATGTAAATGAAAAATAATATATGCCAAATATATTAATTCAAAAGTAAATGAAATTCTATCCAAAAAAAAAAATATATAGGCTTTTTTAGTTCTTGGATTAAGTTTATTTTTGACCCTAAAATTTTTTTTTACAAATATGGAAAAACTAAAATTTACTTAACTATTTTTGTTCATATTTGAAATTATAGAATTTGTTATGAAAATATATCTGAAAAAACTGTTTTTTTACTAGACGGTTAAGTAATATTTTTTGAAGATAAAAAATCAATATCCTATATAAATTCAAATATCGATTTATTGTTTGTTATATTCACTATTCTGTTCATTAAAAAAAAAAATTTTTTAAATAATTATTTGAAATCATAAAAATCTGTCTTAAAATTCATTCAATATAAAACTGGTATCTTCGAAAGAACCCGTCAAATGTTACAACACAGAATTTTTGCCGCAACATTTCATTTATTACATACTCAATGGGACTTTTGTAAAATTTTGCTATTTTAGTTCTATTATAAAAATTATAAATAATATTTTTGTGTAGAAAGACTGAGTAAAATTGTTGAATAAAAACAAGAAAAATTTCATACGATTTTTGTAGTGTTGCAACTGTCAACGATTACAAATTTATCAAATTTTAATGCGTAAAATATTAAAGAAGAGAAAACAAATTTTTTCAAACAAAAACATATTTTTTTTAACTATTCTGTTACTAAAATAAATATTATTATTTATATTTATTTATAATTTTAAGAAGTTACTTTAGCACAAAAAATGTTATCTTCGAAGGAACCTGTCAAATGTTACAATAAAAAAACCTTTGGCAAACATTTTTAAACATAAAATGGGACTTTGTTAAAATTTTACCATTTTAATTCTATTTAAAAAATATCACAAACGTAACTGAATATAATTAATAAATTAAAATACAACAAAATCCAAACATAATAGTTCATAATTCTATAAAAAAATCACATTTGTAGTATTTCAGCTGTCAACGAATACAAATTTATCCAAATTGATAGTTTTTTTTTCAAATTTTAATGCGCAAAATATTTGAAGTGAAACAAATTTTTCAAATAAAATCTCTTTTTTTTAATATTCTGTTACTAAAATATATAATAATATTAATATTTATTTATAATTATTTTATTTATAAAAATTAAAAATAAATAAAAATTCATCTGAGCACAAAAAATTTTTCTTCGAAAGAACCTGTCAAATGTTACAATTAAAAACTCTTGCCAAATATTTTAAAACATAAAATGGGACTCTTACAAAATTTCACTATTTTAATTCTATTGAGAAAACTATAAAAGTAACTAAGTATAAATGTTCAATTTAAAGAAGAACTATTCCAAACGAAATAATTCCCTATTCACTGTAAGAAAAACATTTGCAGTGTTGCATCTATCAACGTTGGACATTTTTTCCATTACCACGTCCCTTTTTCATTTTTATGTGAAGAATATTAGAAAATAAGTATTTATTTGGATAAATTTGCTTTTATTTGAATATTTTGTTACTAAAATATATATTAATATTAATATTTATTTGTAATTTTAAAAATTCGTCTCAGTTCAAAATAGTTATTCTAGACAAAACCTGCCAAATGTAGAAACAAATGTACTTAAACATACTCGATGGGACTTTCGTAAAATTTTACTATATAAATTCTATTTAAAAATATCGGAAAAGTATGATTATTAAATTAAAATATGACAAATTCCAAACAAAATTTGTATTTATTGAAATAATTCTAGAAAAAAGCACATTTGTAGTGTTTCAGCTGTCATCAATTACACATTTATCCAAATAAAACGAATTTTAAAATAAAATAATGTATAAATTATTAGAAAATAAAAAATATTTTTTACATAAAATCTCTTTTCTTTAATTATATTTGTTATAAATAAATAAATAACATTTATTTTAATTGAGAAAACATTTGTATAGACCAGTGCATAGACACTTTCCTATTTTTACATCCAAGTGCCATCTATATTTGAATAGTCTAAATTACAAGTCGTATGACGCCGTGTAGCTAAGTTTATTTCGTTTATGTTTACCAAATTTATTTTCTTTTTTACTCCGCAAATTGAATCCCCCCTACCCCCCTTTAGAAGCAAAACTTTAAAACTATTTCTCCCACACCCATCTGTATTTTTTTTAAAGGAAAAACACCTCTAAGGATTTTGAAAAAACCTCGTCACTTTTGTACGCAGGAAATACCAGGAAAAACCTCGTCACTTTTGTACGCAGGTCTGGCTGTAGCACAGTTACAATTTGTCTTTTTGTCTCTAGCACAGTTACAATTTGTCTGTCTGTCTGTAGCACAGTTACAATTTGTCTTTTTGCCTGTAGCACAGTTACAACTTGTCTTTTTGTCTCTAGCACAGTTACAATTTGTCTTTTTGCCTGTAGCACAGTTACAACTTGTCTTTTTGTCTCTAGCACAGTTAAAATTTGTCTTTTTGTCTGTAGCACAGTTACAATTTGTCTTTTTGTCGGTAGCACAGTTACAATTTGTCTTTTTGTCTGTAGCACAGTTACAATTTGTCTTTTTGTCTGTAGCACAGTAACAATTTGTCTTTTTGTCTCTAGCACAGTTACAATTTGTCTTTTTGTCTGTAGCACAATTACAATTTGTCTTTTTGTCTCTAGCACAGTTACAATTTGTCTGTCTGCCTGTAGCACAGTCACAATTTGACTGTCTGCCTGCAGCACAGTTACAATTTGTCTTTTTGTCTCTAGCACAGTTACAATTTGTCTGTCTGTCTGTAGCACAGTTATAATTTGTCTTTTTGTCTCTAGCACAGTTACAATTTGTCTGTCTGACAGAAGGTGTTGTTTTTCTGAACCTTTTAAAGACTTTTTTTAAAAAGAAAGTAAATTAATTTCTTCAAAGATTCAATATTTTTATCAGTTTTTGGTGTCGATGCTTACCTGAATGAGATTCGGTTTTTAATGCTACCGTAATTTTGGGGTCCTGATAAGGAATGTTTTCCATAGGCTCATTACAAAGCTGCAAAATAAGAGCCACATTTTCGATCATGGGCCCGAAATTTACGGCATATACCAGGTGTATAAGCTTAAATCCACTGTTTGGTCATCGTGAGTGAGAGTATTAAGCTAACATGGGCACGCCATACCTTTTTTTATGAGTTTGACATCTGTCAACATTAATCAGTGAACATTGTCCGCAATTTCATACAAAAACATACATTTTTCCTTTGGTAATCATGTCTAGTTTTGTGCCAGAAAAAGAGCATATGCGGAAAGCTCTGCTTTTCTGCTTCAATTTGAAGAAATCGGCTGCCGAATCGCATCGAATGCTTATGGAGGTCTATGGTGACAGTGCTTTATCGGAAACAACGTGCCGAGATTGGTTTTGTCTGTTCATAGACGGCAATTTCGACTTGTGGGACAAGAAGCGTAAAAATTGGCTTAGGAAGGATGAGGACCATCAATTGCAGGCTCTTTTGGACGAAGACGATACGCAACCGCAAAAAATTCTCGCGGAGCAATTGGGTGTTACTCAACTAGCCATTTCCATGCGTCTGGGTGTTATGGGGAAGATTGAAAAGATCGGAAAATGGGTGCCGCATGAATTGAACAATAGGCAGATGGAGCAACGCCAAAACACATGCGAAATCTTGCTCGCCAGACAAAAAAGAAAGTCGACCCTGCATAGGATTGTGATAGTCGATGAAAAGTGGACATACCATATTTCGAGAATCCTAAACGCAAGAAATCGTGGGTTGATCCCGGCCAACAATCAACATCTTCCCCAAGACCAAATCGTTTCGGACGGAAGACGATGATGTGCGTTTGGTGGGATCAGCAGGGTATCGTCTACTATGAGATGTTGAAACCTGGTGAAACTGTCAATGCCCACCGCTACGACCAACAACTGATCAAATTGCACCGTGCTCTGCGTGAAAAAAGGACAGTTTATCAACAAAGACATGACAAGCTGATTTTCCTCTACGACAACGCACCATCGCACACGTCAAAAATGGTCCAAAACTACTTGGAGATACTCAACTGGGAGGTGCTAACCCATCCCGCTTATTCACCAGACCTGGCTCCTTCCGACAACCACCCGTTTTCGTCGATTGGCCACGCGCTCGCTGAGCAGCACATCGATTCTTACGAAGACTACCGAAAGCGGCTGATGAATGGTTTGCCTCGAAAGAGAAGGATTTTTTTTTGGCGTGGTATCCACAAATTGCCCGAGAGATGGGAAAAATGTGTAGTACTTTGAATAAATTTTGTTTTTGCTTTCTATGAACTAAAAAACAGCGAATTTAAGCTTATACAACTGGTAAGCGTGGCTGATATTTGTTGATACAGTGCACAATTTCCTTATTCAACAAGACCTTAAAAAAGTCCAAAAGAATAAATTCCAATCGTATGTGTATGACCAAAACGGGAAATTACACGAAATGATTCGATGCAGTAATTGAGTTGTTTCTCATCCTGTACGGCATATAGCACCGTCTTCTTAAAACCACATATCGTCCATATCCACACCTTGCAATTTATGTATAAAACACTAGATTTTCTGTTTTTATTTAAAAACAGAATAAAAATGATTATAAGAAAAAACAAAAAATTTCATTACATAAAAAATACTTTCGATCTCAGGTCGCTTTCGTAAATACTCAAACACGATACATAAAATGTAGGTGACTTTTTTTTATAAATACCAACAACAATTTAGAATACAATGATCGTATTTCATTCTAAATCAATCAACACATGTCCTTTTTTGTTTTGTTTTTTTTTTGAATTTCTTATAAGGAAAAGTGTTTTTCGGTTCACACGAACATTTTAACATTATTTGAGGACAATCAGGTTAAACTAAAACGTGTATATAACCACCTATCCCCTAAAACTTACCATAGCTTCCCAGTAAAGTAATGCTGGAATATACAAAAAAAAGATTATAGAGTTACAAGGTGGGAGGCTATTATTTTGCAACCTAGAACATTTTGAATTCGAAACAACAACGTGCTTTGAATACCTTCATTGACTGCTTATCGGAATCTAGCTATACAGATGCGATTACTTTTCCATGAGCTGAACGCAAATACAACCGATTTCTAACATTATAACTAACCACCTTCAATCATTCTTCGACTTATCATTGCCATTCTTTTTTGATTCCTTTTCACTCCTACACTTATTCGTTCTTAGTCGACCATGAAAAATGACACTAAAAAAAAATTTTTGCGCTTGCGTTCTCTTCATAGTAGGAAAATTTCTCTGAATTCTCTTAAATTTCCGCTTTCTCTCATAATAAAGATTCAATTTAAATATTAATACTAAATTGTGTTATGGAATTCCAAATACCATATACAAAAGAAGGCCAGTCAGTAGTCAAAGATACTCCAAATAGAAAGAAAGTGTCAAACGAAAATCTTTACCAGACAGAGCCACTTTTCGCATCATTTTAAAGAATTCTTCCAACACTTTCTTTTCTATAATTTTCCTACTTTTTGTAGATTTTTTTTTTCAATCTCATTTAGTGAAAAAGTTTTCCAAGCAAAATAAGAATTGTAAAAAAGCGCAATACCATAAATAATTTTTACGTGCGAATACTATTATTGAGAAAAGTCAATAAATTTTTAATTGTAAATTTACTAATTGCTGTGAAAATAAGTATAAAAGACAACTTATCATCTTAATGTGAAATAAATATTTTTTTTAAGATTGTTTATAGAATATCCTTATTTTTCGACAGAGTAGCTAGGTCAACAGTAGAATAATTAATGAAAAAGTGGTTTTTGGTTAGTAATGATCAGTTGAATGAATGTAGGGAAAGTGGCTCTGAAAGTGAACAATTTTCATAAATAATAAAAAAAAAAAATTAAATAATTTTGAAAAAAGTATTCCACAAAATTAATGAGTACTTAATTAAGTGTATACAAATTTAAAAATTAAGAAATTCGCTTAAAGTTATATTTGTGCGACTGTTGGAAGCCAAAAGAAGAAGAATATGCGAAATTAAGAGCGCCAATTCGACAATATTTTAACAAATAACCTTGAAAGAGGATGCCGTTGACAAATAGTTTATTTTGATTACTCGAAACAACAAGGAAAATTCCAAGAATACTCGTAGTGCAAGTAAAATTTATTTTTGTACACATTCTCAGTTTATCAATCAACATCAGGTAAATGCCGCTCGAAATCGACAATCCTCATTCCAGCCAGACATTAGAATTATCTGCAATATCCACAATAGTAGTAGGAGTAGTTTAGGATACTTTAGCTCTCAATTATCCTTGAGAGTAAATATTTAAACTCACTCTACATACTATATTGATGAAATGGAGCTAAATCAATAGTTAGCGTACAAATGAAAATTACAATTCTCGTTAAGGACTATTGATTCTGAATGGGACAATAGCTATCAAAACGATACAAAAGAATATAAATAATAAGAGCAGTAACAAACCACCCACTAAATCTTAATAAGAAAAAATTTTGGAAAAAGGACACATCAATAATTTATTATTAGAAAATAAATTATTTTAAGTGGAGGTCAACAAGTCGCCAAAATGTCCATGATTAAATGCTGTTTTGAACCAGTCGAACTTCCGGAATTCGTCGATACTGTTGTACAAAAATGCACAGATCCAGGATGTAAGTACTGCTATAGTATAAATTTTACTCAAATTTGATCCTTTTTCTTTCTTTCTAAAATTATTTATTTGACTAGTTAATTATCAGTTTTATGAACGCACATAAATTCGTAACCTCAAGCATATAATTTAGTAAATTACTCAAGAAAATTATTATAAATCTGATCTGAATTTAATAATAGATTATTAATAATTTTATTTAAGAATTATTATTTAATTATTTTGAAATTATCATTTACAATAATTAAATATAAAAAGAAGTTATAAGAGAAATGTGCAAAGTTGTTTTTGTTTTATAAACTATAATCGATACTGAATAATATTAACATTATTTAGTATTTACTATGAAATTATGCTCCCATTTCAATATAATAACTAATTATTATAGCTCTACTATATAATAATTATAATAATAAATTAAGAAAAATTCTAATCACAAATATATAAATTTTTTGCTAAAAAATACTCGACACATAGAAAGTCAAAATCGTGACTTGATCAAATTTGCACAAGAACAATTTTTTGACTACATAATATCATGTAAAATAAATTATTTTTTTTGCTTTAATATAAAAATACAAGTATTAAGATTATAATTTTATAAAATATTTTTTTCCAAAAAAAAAAGAGAATAAAAACATATAAAAAAACAGAATATTTTTCATGTACACGTAGTTCTATTGAAAAGACAAAATTTAACAAACTCGATATTTATTCCTTAAGAAATAATTCCAAAAAGGAGTTTTGAAAAATAATATTACTAACAAAGAAAAAACAATCATAATAGAAGTAATTTATAAAATTTTTTTTTGTTAAGTCATGTAATTAAAAATCTGAATGTCACACGATCTAGTCAATCAACTTTTAAAGTCTTACTCGTAATGTCTTGAATTCTCGGAAAATGAAGAAAAGTTTTTCGGGTTCTACGAGAAAATTTTCTTTAGTAAAAGCTTATTGGAGAATTAAGGATATTAAATCTTTTTAGGTTACTTAAATTCGTAAACGATAAACTTAATAAAAAGCCTAAAAAATGTTATTACAGTTAGAAAACAACTTTTATTGCTTCAGTCAAATATTGTTGGATTAGCAAATAATTTACAGAACGTGTACGTGAACAGCATGCTATCCAAATTATCCTTTTTAACAATGCCATCCATTTGTATAATATAATATAATTTTCAAAGCTACTGTTCTTGATTTTTACAACCAAAATAGTAATGGAAATATTTAATGAAAATATAAATATTAATGAGAAACTATTACCGCCTAGTTTGTGTTTCAAAATTTTGTTCTTCTCCAAAATCACTTAAGTGCGTACTGTTTTTGTTTTTGTTTTTTTTGTTTGTTATTTATTAATAGAGAAAAAACCATTTTGATTTTGGGTACTTATTAATAAGGAGAATTTATTATTAGTAAATTTTAATAAAAAAATAATCTAATTACCTCCAATATACTCCAAAAATTTCCTAATAGAGCAATAGTCTTCCTTGCTACACAATATATCTCCATCCTTCAAACAACATATTTCCAAATCCTTTGGAAATTTTCCATTATAAAACTGATCCCTACATCCAATCAACCAATAAACCACCCCACTTTCTACAGACCAATAAGTCTCCTTCCAATCCTTCTAAAAATCTTTGAAAAATAGTCCTCCGCCACATATATCCCCTACTCGAATTCTCAAATTTAATTCCTAATCATTAATTCGGTTTCCGTTCCGAACACTCTACTACCCAGCAGTGCCATCGAGTTATCAATTTCATCGCATCCTCTTTAAAAAAAAAAAAAAATAGTACTGTTCCGGTGTGTTTTTTGATATAAAACAAGCTTTTGATAGAGTTTGGCACCACGGCCTACTCTGGAAATATAAGCGGATTCTTCCCTCTAATATATCTTTTTCCTAGTCCTAAAATTATTTCTTTCCAACCGATACTTCCAAGCAATTGAATCTTATGAAATCTTCGATATTGGCTGGTATTCCACATGGAAGAATAATGGCACCCAAACTCTACAACATTTACCTTCTTTGCTATATACGCCAATGATACGGCCTGCCTACGCCAATGATCTCCAACAAGCTTCTGAAATTTTCCGAACCCTTATTTAAACCCTATATACCCGATTTGTGTCCTCCCATATACCTATAATTTTGTAGCAGTGCCAAACGCTTGACATGGAACCTACAAACGCTTGACATGGACCCTACACACAAGACTTAAAAGACAAGAACTAAAAAGACGATACCTACAACTACGTGTACTTTTACTTCTAGACAAATATTCTAAACTCACTATAGAGAGCAAAGTACTTTTATACAATATCCTACTGAAACCCATCTGGAGTTATGGACTAGAACTCTGGGGCTTCAATCAATATATATACTCCGCATTTGATCATGTCTTTCACCTAAGTTTAAAGTTTGACTTACGATAAGTTGCAACGAGCCTATTGAGGAACATTCCCAATCAATAACGCGTCTTTCGGTGGTATAAAGGATTTTTGTAGGTTCGCGAAGCAGTAAAAGATAAATCTCACTCAGAAAAGCTTTCAACATCGAAAACTAATGAAAATGTGGAACGAGGTAGGGGTTCTTGTGAGGTTAATATTGAAGCTGATGAGTGAGTTTTTGAAAAAATCGTGAATGGCGTTAGATCGGACATTATAGACACTTGGATGCTCTACCAAGACAACATCTGCTTGTCACATGGCCAAATAGGGAGGTTGGGCAGCTGCAGGACTCCAATTTTCAAACAATGGAAATCTTATAGGAACCCAGCCTTCCGGTTTCCCTAATCAAAGTCTGTGTGAATTATTTTTGCTCCTCAAACACTTGAAAGAACGTCATATTGATACTGTCGATAACATCGAGAGAACTGTAACAGACCAGCTAAAGGTAATTCCAGCTGAACATTTCTGGTAGTGCTACGAAGAATAAAGAAACAATGCCTCCGCTAATGTTCAGCTGCCCAAGACTACTATTCTGAAGGGGAATAATATTAATTCATAAAAATAAACGAGAATTGTTGAAAAAACCTCGTAACTCTGATTTTATTATCGGAGAATAGTAAAAGTCTGATGGACACTTTTTTGTATCCATGATTACGTGAAATTGAATTTGTAAATACTTTAACAGACTTTTTTATAGCAAATTGTCGACCAATTTTGGTAATTTAGTAAATATTTTGCTTGTTTGTGAGTATGCTGGTATATAAGCCAAATATCATAATATAGCGCCATGACCATGAAGTCATTTGGTAACCTGTGAGTGAATGGGTTTAATGAAATCGATCATTTGTTAGATTGTTGGTAAAGCATGTTAGTATCCTTTAAAAAAATTAGATAAAGGCTTGGAAAGGGAAATCTAATTAAATTTTGGGTAAACTGATAAATTTTTTTTAAATTTTCGGTAAGGTGACATGGATAGATGGAGTGAAGTAAGTATCCAAAAAGGATAATTATATTAAAAATTATATTTTAAGTTTAATTATAATATTATTTTTTAGAGAATATAAAATGGGTGTTTTGAAGGGTGATAATATTAATGTATATGAATAAACATATCCACATCTCGTAGACAGTATAAAAATATGAATCCAAAAAAATCTTACAAAATCTTTATTATAGGGTGTCCCAAAATTCAAGGAAAGAGTAATTGTTTCTTAGTATATATGGTATGTGGCATCGTCTTGCCTCATATCATCTACAATCATATCTTTCAATTTAGGCATAAAAACTGGATTAACCATGTCACGATAGCGAGCACCAGTAACTGCATTTTCGAAGAAGAATGGTCCGATGAATGCAAACACTAACAAGTTGTGGATGCATTAGTTTCTCAACAATCACTCGTGGATTTTTTAAATTGCAAATGCGTCAATTTTCTAGTTGAACCAGTCTCCTTAATTTTTTTAATTAATCTCTTCACAGTTGACGAACATTGCCAACTATAGCTGCCAAACCTTTTTTAATAACAAATATTGTTCAACAATTAAAACGCTCCATTTTTAATAACCTCAGAATTGTCAGCTGTCACATTATCATTTTTTTTCGTTGGCAACACTTTACCGTACAAATGGCGTCAAATTCAAATCTTGCGTGAAGTTTATTATGCACGCCCTTTATTTTCGTTCCTCAACTCTACTACTTGAAACAAAATTCTCTAAAACTATTATAATTAATATGCTTTTTTATAGCATGGCTTTAAAAGTTTATCAACAAACTAAGCAAAAAAAATATACGATTAAGAGTCCATAGTTCATAGGGGATTTGGTGAAAGTACGTAAGAAGCTTTCTCAAACGCAATTCATTTTCTCCCAATTGCATAGTAAAATTTATACATTTTATCAATGTTAAAACATTATCGATAAAAGCCTATACATAATCGAATATAGACTATGGAAAATATATTTTTTTCTTTTCGATAAGTGCACAACATAATATTGATACTCCTCGTACTTGGGAAGCATACTCATCCAATTGGCACTTATCAGGTTTCACATCCAAGAATAAATCGTGTACGTTTCAGGCTTCTGCTTATAAGCTGCTAGCTTCTGGCTTTGGAATTGAACTTAACTAAACCAATACAACTTCCGGCGATCATTTTGCTTTTATAATAATATTAACGAAAACATAAAAGCAATCGATTTTCCCCTTAGATGCAAGAACATATCATTCGAATTGGGTATGTTAATATCTGAAAGGGTGTAGCTGGTGAATGAATTGTCACCATCAAAGTGCTCATATTTCATGTCATCTAAATAATAAAAAAGCGGCAAAAGTATAAAAAATAAAATGAAAAAGAAGCACAAAGAGTAGAGCTTTATGTTGTTTCAAAGGCTGACAGTGTATTTCTATTCGTAATAGAAATACAATAAAATGGACACAAATATGATGTCGACAGAGTATACGAGTACAGAGAATAAGATATAAGGGATAAAAAAGGATCTGTTTGTATGAATAAAAGTCAAAGAAATTATATGAGGAGCAAAAAGGATGGGCTATGTGGAAAGGGCTATGTATGTATGGGGACTGGAAGTACCGACAACTGAAAATCTAGTGCACACAAATGCATATAATATTTTCCAGACTATTTTTAACTAACACTAAAAAAGGAGCAAAAAATTATCAGAAAATCTTATTGCGGAAAGTTTCTCTCTTCTTCTTTCTACTTAATTATTTAATATAAAAGCTCAAGTATCACGTTAAAAACATTCTGAACAAGGATACTTCACCCAATTTATGGATATTTGTTATCTTCAAAAGTGTTTTATTTTTAGTCAATAATATAAATCATCTCATCAAAAAACCCATTTAAATTCGATCCTTGCACGGATATCGTTTACGTTTTATTGAAAGTATAAATCAATTTGTATTTTTATTGAATATTAAGTTTAGTGTTTTGTTGTTTTTTTTTGATTTTTTTGTCATTTTTTGTTTTTTTACTATTTCGGTAATATCCTTGATTCTAGAGAATTATTCATTTTATAACTCGGAAAGTACAGTCCCATAATTTTATTACTGTTCAAAATACGAGGGTCGTTCAATAAGTCCTTAGAAAAAGATGGAAAAAAACTGTTTTTTTTTTTTTTAAATTTTATTATTTTTCAACATAATCTCCTTTTAGCTCTATACACTTTTCCAACCGTTTTTCCAAAATTTTTATCCCGTCCAAAAAATAGGATTTCGGAAGTTCTGCAAAATACTCATCCGTTTGAGCAATGACATCCTCGTTGGAAGTGAACCGTCGTCCGCCAAGCCATTTCTTCAGATTGGGGAAAAGAAAATAGTCACTCGGGGCCAAATCTGGTGAATAAGCGGGATGCTGCAACAATTCCATTCTCAATTCCACAATTTTGGCCATGGAAAAAGCGCAGGTGTGCACACGCGCATTGTCCTGATACAAGAGGATTTTTTTTTTCTTCAGATGGGGGCGTGTCTCTTTGATTTCCTCGCTCAACCGTTGCAATAACGACGCGTAATACGCTCCTGTTATTGTTTTTCCTTTTTTCAAGTAGTCGATAAAAATGATGCCCTGCGAATCCCAAAAGACCGTGGCCATCACCTTGCCGGCCGATGGCACAGTTTTTGCCTTCTTCGGAGCCCGTTCACCCTTGAAAATCCACTGTGATGACTGTCTCTTCGTTTCTGGAGTGTAATAGTGTGTCCAGGTTTCGTCCACAGTGACATATCGACGAAGGAATTCGGCAGGATTGCGATGAAAGAGTGCCAACATAGCCTCAGAGTCCACTACACGATTGCGCTTATTCTCCTCTGAGAGCAAACGCGGCACCCATCTTGCCGAAATTTTTTTCACGGACAATTTTTCATGCAAAATTGAAGCGACTGTACCTTGTGATATGCCCGTGGCCTCAACTATTTCGCGCACTTTAATTCGCCGATCGTTCAAAATTAGATCGTGGATTTTGTCGATGATTTCAGGAGTAGACACCTCAACTGGGAGTCCTGAACGATGTTCATCTTTTGTGGATGAACGGCCACATTTAAATTCATTCACCCAATTGTAAACTGTCGCAAACACAGGTGCAGATGTGCCATGAACTGTTTGATGACAGCCCTAAACTCGCTTTTTTCCATTGTTATGCATAAATAAATGTCGTTAACTTTAATCGACGATAGAAATTGACCTACGCTATGTATCGAGCTGAAATTTTGACAGCTGTCCAAAAAAAAATCTTTACCGACACTACGAGCGCAATTTCTTGGATTTTCTAAGGACTTATTTAACGACCCTCGCATATATTGTTTTATTTGCCATTTTGTATTATGGAATATTTTTTTATAAAATTTTTTTTAAAGTTTGAAAAACTTTTTAAAAACGGTTATTCTGCCATAGTTACGTTTTGCACTTCAAGAGGAATATATTTTGTCTTCAGTGATGAAATTTGGTTTAGATACGAGGATTTTAAATATGAGACTCTAAGATCCTTTGAATGATAGAAGTCATTTTATTCATGAAAAGTTCCTGTCTGATATGCAATCTTGGTCTTGAAGAATTATTGGCTCCGAAAGTTCCATTGATCCGAAGAAATAGAGACCGTCACCATCAATTCTGAGCTCTATGGCCGTATAATAACCAGTTTGTTTAGGTCCAAGAATACTCGTATAAACAGCACCACAAATCACACAACACGATAAATTTTGCATTTAATGTGCAAAAAGTTCTCAGGACGTGTAATTTCAAGATTTTTTGATATCAATTGGACTCCAAAATCTTGCGATTTTCTGATGAAAAACTTTTTTTGTAGATTTTAAATACTTAAGAGTTAGATATATATTTATAAAAAAGTATTTTTTTTACTAAGTTGTAATAAAAAGTAATCCATTATTTTGCCAATAGATGGCTTTAGGAGTCTGTATATCCCGTTTTAAAAGTGTGATCGAGTTGCACTAGATGGCGTGAGAAAGATAAGATTTCGTACTAAAAAAGCTTTTCATACAGTTTTGTGATTACTTGACTCAGTATTTTTTTAGCACGCATCAAAAATGGACACCAACAAAGCGAAAATGCGCCATATTTTACAGTTTTTCTTCGATAAAGGCGAAAACGTAAGCCAGGCAGCTGAAAATGTGAATAGTGTTTATGGTCCTGATACTGTAACAGCCAATCACGCGCAATTTTGGTTTCGTCGATTCCGTTCCGGTAATTTTGATGTCAAAGATGCACCACGCTCTGGAAGGCCAATTGTCGAAAATGTCGATAAAATAATGGAAATCGTCGAGTCCGACCGTCACGTAAGCACTGTTTCGCTTGCCCAGGAGCTAAACATTGCACACAAAAAAACCGTTTGGAACCACTTAAATAAGGCTGGATACAAAAAGAAGATCGATGTATGGGTGCCACACGAGTTATCGCAAAAAAACCTCATGGACCGCTGCTTAATCGCAATAATATCGATCCATTTCTGAAGCGGATGGTTACTGGTGATGAAAAGTGGGTCACTTACGACAATGTCAAGCGACAACGGTCGTGGTCAAATCTCGGTCACCCGGCGCAAACGGTGGTCAAGCCATGATTGACAGCCAGGAAGGTTTTGCTGTGTGTTTGGTGGGACTGGCAGGGAATCATCTACTATGAGCTGCTCCCCTACGGCCGAACTCTTAATTCGGGCCTATACTGTCAACAATTGGAGCGTCTGAAAGAAGCAATCGCCCAGAAGCGGCCAGCTTTGGCCAATAGGAGAGGAATTGTGTTCCATCAGGATAACGCCAGGCCGCATACATCGATAGTGACTCGCCAGAAGTTCCGGGACCTTGGTTGGGACGTTCTTATGCATCCACCTTATAGTCCGGACCTGGCACCAAGTGATTACCACCTCTTCCTGTCTATGACGAATTATTTTGCAGGTGAAAAATTCGCCTCAAGAGAAGATTGTGAAAATCGACTGTCCCGGTTTTCTGCCAATAGGGACGAGCGTTTCTATGAGAGAGGCATTATGAAATTACCTCCAAAATGGCAAAAAGTTATCGAACAAAACCTAAATCGTATCATTCTATCTATGCTAAATAAAACCTTCAATTTAATGCAAAAATAATGGATTTCTTTTTACTAAACTTTACATATTAACTATAAATAATTTAAAATTAATATCCATCAATTAATGTCCGAATAAAAACCCGAAATATACGAAAAGTCAGGAAAAAATTATCTCAAAAGGTTCAAATCCTGCAAGAAATTTTATAATAATTATTTAAATAATATTATATATTTTATATAATGGCAAAATATAAAAAATAAATTTAAATAAAAATTTCATTTTAATTTAATTTAAAAATATACTTGACTAAACTTTTTTTTCCAAAGTGCAAATTGGATATTTTTCTATTAGTATTTAAATTTTTTTTAAAAGTGTTAAAATTCGTACTTTAATTACGAATTATGTAGTAATAACAAGTGTTAAAATTCGTATTATAATTACAAATTAAGTAAATAATTTCATTTAAAAAAATATAATCATATTAATATTTTTGCCATCAATTTAAATGAAATAATAGATTTAAAAAGAAAAATTTTAATTTATTTTTCTCTTCTAGAAAATTTAATGAAATTTTCTTTGGGAGCCTAAGACTATTTCCCAATTACGTATTCAGTTGACGAAATAGAAAAAAAGCTTTTGACTATTTGTAGGCATATTACCTTAGAGTGGAATATTCTTCTATAAGACATCTCCATATCATCATCCCCGAGAATCCTGCCAAAATTGGTGTATTACTACTTTATAAGAATACATAAAATTCTGAACATACAAACTGTTTAGCATTCGTACGTGTATATGATATTTGAAGCTTATTTGGGATTTTCTTTCGGGTAAAACTATCATCTTATTATCCAATTTTGTACCTTATTTCACTATGCAAAAATTAATGAGACTGCCTTTTTCGGCAATAGTTTTATTTTCTTTTTTAAAAAAAAATCAATATTTTCCCCTCCAATCAATAGTTTGCGATGTTTCCATTGTTCGTGGCAGTGGTGGTGGGTCTCCTCGGTTACATATCTTTAGATATTATCGTAGCGTACGAAGATAAAGTCCTCTTCAACTTTCATAAAATTTCAGTTTTCAATGTTACGGGCCTTCCTGAACAAGATACGTTTTCCACTGGTCCTCAGTCCTTTGAACATGCCTTATGCCATTGAACAACTTTTGCCTTAACCAGAAATCACATTATATTAATATGGGTTCGCTGTTACTTTTCATAAGTCAAAGTCCAGGAGTTCACCCAACTACCTACATAAAATTTGATGGTACAACGTTGTCCTAAATTCCGCTGTTGCACAATTTCACTTATCACGCTTTATAGGGTCGTGTTGTTACTGGAAGTAGTTGAAACTTGTCCTATCGTACAATTTATGCGGATAAAAAGGCCATAGTATTGCTAAATCACTCTAACCGGTGCCAATCTCATTATTTTTCTGCTATATCTTGAACCATTTCTAAAAATCAATTGCTATCTTATTCAGAATATTGGAATTCTACCAATTTTAATAGTTTTTATTCAACAAATACTTTTCCAAATTCGATTTTTTTTAAAAAAATTTTTTTCCAAAAATCGAAAAATATTTTTAAAAAATAAGTTAAAAAACTGATTGACTTTTAATTTAATTTAGAATAAAATACATTTAAAGAAATTATCAAACTTGCATGAATATCTGGACTTTTTTGTTACAATGAAAATATTTTCATCTAAATTTATTTTTTAAATTTCAAGAAATGCTCAAAAAATTCAAAATTCTTCGAAATTCTGCAAATAAAAATTTTAAAAAGAAATTATCAATATTTATATGCTAAAAACCCCTCTTTCCTCCCCCTACTGCCTAAAAAAAAATTAAAAAAGGACAACCAATTTATTTTCAAGGATTTTTTGGCCTTCTGAAACCAATCATTTTCACCTGAAAACCATAATTCCTATTTAGGATATTTGAATTAACAACAACAAAAGTCAATTCATAAAATTACCGCAGATTTTATATTGAATAAATTCAAAAGACTCATCGTAATAAAAGGGTCCTTAATGGATTTGTATACTCTACGTAAATTATGTTCAATAAAATTCACATAAAAGCTATTTTCTGTACATTGAAAAATTTCCATCACAATTTTATAACGTTTATCGTTAGCTGAGTAAACATTTTATATAAAATTATTGTATAATTGAATCATAAATAAATAAATAAATAAATATGCCTACCTTTATATATAAAAGTATCTAGTAAAGATGTTTATAAAATTGCTTTCCTAAGAATATTATTTTCAAGGAGATAATAAAATAAAACCATGAGAAAAGTTCAAGTACGTTCAAAAAATGATTTTTGCAAAATAATTTAATAATATTTTCTTTTACTTTTTTACATTTATGGCCTGGAGAGGAACCTTTATTTTATTATATTGTATTTGAAAGCACGAATTAATTAATTTTTTTTTTGAAGAAAAAAAAGAAAAAAACAACAAAATTGAAAGAAAATATTTTTTTATGGGCAGACTATATTGCACAATATATGCCAAAGGATACTATTCATAATTTTTTCTTAAAGACAAGAATTTTTTAATATATTCTAATCGGTCAAATAATTTAATTTAGTTGGAATCATATCCATTAACTCTGACTATTTATGGTATTTGTGGTAACTAACAAAAGGACGATTGAACTTTTATAGACTCCTTTTCAAAGATGGTATTCCAAGTTAAAAGGGTCATTTTCGTTATCTTATTGCTCGTCTCTAAAGGGTAATTGAAAATGTTTTGAAATTGACATCAATTTATTTTATAGTCATTTCCGTTTGAATGTTAAATTGAGAGTCGTATACTCGTAGAAAGATACAACTTATTTCAATTTCATTGTTTCGTTGGCTGTATCCAAAATGGCCGGTGTTGTTGTAAACCAAATGTCTACAAATTTAAAAAAATGTTCGTCCACAAATTAAAAAAAAATTTCTTGTAATAGAATAAGCTTTATGCGCGTTCTTAGACGTAGACGAGGCATTTGATAACACCTCCTTTGAGTCCGTAGAGAAGGTGATCTTACGCAGAGAAGTTGAAGTCCCAACGATTAGCTGGATTAGGGTCGTCCTTTTTAGCCGCAATATCACTGCCAAAATTTAGAAATGTTTCGGTGACTGCAAGAGCTGTTAAGGGTTGTGCATAAGTAGGGGTACGATCACCCCTACTTTATTCACTTGTCATTGATGATCTATTCGTCAAATTATCTGCAGTTCAAGGTTATGCTAATGACCTGGTATTGATGATCAGGGTGGAATATGAAGATACAAATTTGGGCCGAATGCAGAGGTCCCTAAACCTATTATACACTTAATGCTAAGAGGCGGATCTCAATATAAACCCTCACAAAACGGTATTAGTTCCATTCACTAAGAAGCATAATTTAAACCTCACAAAGGTCAAGATGAATGGAACTGAACTTGAGTTCTCTACTGAGGTCAAATATCTAGGGGCCATTCTGGATCAAAAATTGAGCTGGAACTCATACCTTACCAGTGTAACTGATAGAGAAACTTTTGGGCTGGTCATAGGCTCTTCGTTAGAACATGGGACCCGCAACGAAACATGATAGAGTGGTAATATCTGGCAATATTTAGACCCATCATCACCTACGCGGCTCTCGTTTGGTGGCCAAAGGATGAACAACATACTTACCTATCGTAAAGTTGTCCTAAGCACTTGCGCCGCGACAGCTCTTGAAGCTTTTTTGACCTGCCCTACCTTTGCATTTGTATATTAAAGGGACGCTGCTAAAAGGGCTTTCACGTTAGCGCATTCCAAAAGGGCTTTCACTGTTTAAACATCTTTAGGTTATATCGGACCTAAATAAATTCCAGGAAGCCAACTATCTCTCAGACACAGTGCCGAGAAAACCTAACTTAAATCAGTCCTTCAAAGTATTTCTAATAGAGCGCTTAACTTGAAAGAAGGGAAGTGAGACTCATTTTTTACACAGACAGTTTTAAAGCGGATGTTGGTATTTGAGCGGGTGCACCCGGACCTTATTACCGTCTATCTAATGCACTTGGTAAATTCTCATCCATTTTTCAGGCAGAAATATATGCCATAGAGCTTTGTACTGAAGAGGGTATCTGCATTGAAAGTTTGTTATTCATTCCAAACTAGTTTGGGGTCCTAAATCAGCTAGCTAGATACATCAATGTAACTTTGTTGTGGGTGCCAGTTCATTAGGGGAACTGAGCGTAACGAATTAGCAGACAAAGTTGCCGAAAAGGTAGCAAATACTCCGTTTATTGGACCAGAACCCTTCTGTGACTACCCAAAGGGCCACCTGTGGTCCATTATAGAGTGCTGGGAACGCGGGGTCAAAAGATCGCACTGGGGTAATTACCCAAGCATGAATCACTCAAGTAAATTCAATGCCTTGTATAAAAACAACGGGTGCACAGGTCCATTCAGAAGTTAAAAATGTGCTATCGAGTGAAGGTATTGCTCTCCAGTAACAATTAGAGTAACGCTATTTCCACCTTCAGAAAAGACCATTTTTAACGTAAATGCACATCCCATTATCACGATTTAAGGGAGTAAATGTGGATTTTCATTTATTCACTACTATCTTTTTTGTTTATTAACATAACCATTCAAATATAAATGCCCTTCGGCAACCGTTAAAATGTCTAAATGAAAATCAGCGTTATTATTAATGGCTTATTAATAATAACCGCAATTTTCATTAATAATGAACGAAAATAACCTGATTTCATAGTAAATTTGACATTTCTATACTTTAGAAATTATAATTATAAACTGTCAAAACTTTTTTAAAATGGCGATCTGTCAAAGTTGTTTCTCTTATAATATTAAATATAAAAACAATTAATTTTTTTTATATTTAATATTAAATAATTTTTTAAAAATTTTAACTTTATTTAATATAATTTAGGTAAATAAATTTGCAGATATATTGATATTTTAGAAAATGTTCATTTACACAAAATTGTTTGATAATAATTTTAAATATTTTATTATTTTTTCAATGATATAGTTTTCCTCTCTTTTTAGTAAAAAAAATAGAATTTCGATATTATTTAGTTTTTAATAAATATAATTTTTATATTTTATAATTTTGAAAACCGTTAGCATTTTGAGAAAAGTAACAAAAAAATTTAAGTTACAAAATAACCATTTGTAATTGGATCAATTATTTTTTATTAGTTCATATGTGTTTCTGATCTGTTAATACCTTAAAATTAGATCACAATAACAAACAATATATTAGCGTTAATAAATTCCCCCCCCCCCAATAACTTTTTTTAAGGCTACAATACCCTTCCGGTAGGAGGTCCTTAAAAAACTGATCTACAGCTCCTATTAATGTACTATTATTGATAGTTTTTATACCACAAGCTATTGTTTTTTTTTAATTTTGACGAGTGATAAAAGTCACATTGGCTCAAATTTGTTGAATATAGATGATAGGGCAGAAGATAGCACTTTTTCAGATATATGCAGATTTTTAATAAAAATCTCTTTCTTTGGGAGAGTATTATGAATTTTTTGGAATGCTCAGAGTATAATAAAAGATTATACTCTGAGCATTCCAAAAAAACTCGCCATGATCTTGCCAGTTGGGGAATCTATTGTTGCCTACTTCGTCAACTTTTCGAAATTCCCATCGATTTGGATCATATAATATAAAAAAATCATTTAAATTGGACTTTCTTCAAGTTTGTAGTCCTCTACTAGGCCCCAGTTATCGCACATCCTTTTCGTTCCCAATGTGGGTAATTTTGAATTTTCTATCTTTAATCATCAATCACAATTTCATGAATTTTTTTCCACCCCTTTTGGAAAATTACCGTATTTTGGGTGGCCATATTAGTCAAGACTGCGGTTTTTATCTTCACAGGGATATTATCCCATCCACTTACGTACGCTTCTACGAGGTCTTCTCAAAAAGTATCGCGAATTTTGAATTTCCGCGGGTTACGTATATTCGATTTTCGGTATGTTTTTACGTATATTCGATTTTCGAGGATTGAAAAAAACGTTGGCACAAATGTATAATATCTGGTGGGGATTACTTTGAAGGGTACAAAAACGATATTCATGAATAAATAAATAATTTTAAAAAAAAACACAAAATTCGCGATGAACAGACCTCGTACAATAATTTACAGAGAGGAGTTGCCAAGAACTACATTTAATTTCAATTGGGATTGGTTAGTTATTGTAAGCTTGCTACCCCATTTCTTTCATTCACAACAAAACTATAAATAAAAAACGCTCCCAAAAAACTATGACATTTTTTCAACTTCTATTTATCACGTAATTTGTTGATAGATAGAGCCACCAAAAGAACTTAACTACGCCATCTGTACTATTTTTCTGGTATTTATGGTTCAAACCCCATAAAGTAAATATTTTTTACTGGAAGTATAAGGTAAAATTTTTTGACTAAGTATTAATATCTATTAATTAACAGTTTAAAGATAAATATCTTTAATTAGATAAGTTGAAATTTTTCAAAAGAGAAAACACTGAATTTTTTAGATTGTTTTACACTTTTCCAGTGAAAATTAATTACTCTAAATAATTAAGGTCAACTGCCTGGATAATTTTTTTCGAATAGCAATTAATCAAACTAACTGAAATCCATTAATAATCGCTTTTATTAAAATGTTATAAATTTTTAATATGCCAAATAGGAATTTTCTCTTAAAATTCTTTTTAAATTCATATCATTACTAATTTTAAAGTTAAATTTATTCACTTCTAGATACGTTTCCATATATTTATAAATTTAATGCAGGGATTCCATTTATAATACTTTTTTTCGAAAGAAAGACTTCTATTAACATATAAAAATCGATAAGAGCTTACATATTAACTAATTGGTTAATCAATAATAAATTTTCCGTAAACACAGCGGGCATGTTTTTACATATCTTAAAAAAATATTAATTTATTGTATCATTAGGAATAGTAAATTATTATTTTCTCTAATTTTATAGGTTAACATAATAATAAAGTTTATTGGTAAAAAGAAGGTAAACAAATTTAGTAAAATAAATAAAATGTTCATAATTATATTTATAATCGAATATTATGAATTTCCTTTCTAATCATCATATTTATAAAAAAAATTATATAAATAAAATTAATAATCAAAATTTTCAGTTACAATAAATTTCGTAAAAATAAATTTCAGGGTACTTGACTAATCAAAATATGACCAAATATTAAATAGAAAAAAAATCCTAATAAAACCTATAAAAATCAAATAATTAATCATTTATAAAAATTGAAAATATTTAAACTTATTAAAATTTTTGTAATATTCTATAAAATTACAACCAATTTAAATCGAAAATGTCCAATTTCAATTAATCGATTGACAATATTTCATTTATAGTTTACAATATATTGTAAATCAGACTCACATAATGAAAGGGGAAAAAAATATAAAATTATTTTAAATAATGCTTAATTTTTATTTCGAAATTATTTTTTAAAAATTACTAATATAATGAAAATTTTTTTAAAAACATCTAAAGAAAATTTGGTGGCAATAATTTTTTATTTAGTTTTTGTTGGTATGTATTTATTTTTAATCTTATTTCAGATATTTCTTATAAAAATCTCCAAAAAATATAGTTTTCCTGTAATTTTATTGTTAATTGCTAAACTATTTTTGTAATTATCTTTTTTGGAACAAAAATTATTATTTTTTCATATACAAAACGGCATTGAAAAAAATTATCTAAATTTCAAAGAGGGGAAGTTTAAGAAATTTTTTCTAAAAGCACATATATTTTTAAAAAGTTTTCTATTATAAATAATATCATAAAATACTCCCTCTTCCTCCTTACGAAATAAATTCATAATTTCCTAAAAAAAACGTTCTTCAATTTTTATATCCAATCTAAAACTAAATTTACTTTTATTGATTTTTAATATGTATAATTTTTTTTTAATTTAAATACCTACAATATATATTTATTTAATACAATTTTTAATAATATCAAATATTAATAAATTTAATTAAATATTAAAGATATTTTGGAGAAAAAAAACCACAAGAAAATTCAAATGTCATTACCACCTTTTACCTAAGAAAGTTAATAAACTGGTTGCTTTTAACAGTGTATCCCGTTAAAAATTGTTATTCATTTAATGTCTGCAAGTTGTCATTTCTGATTATATTCCTCTTCAAGTCAAAATGTCAAATTGACATAATTTTGAACAACAAAAAACTAAAAAGTTAAAAGGGAGTTTTTTTTTGGGTATCTCGTTGTTTCCACATTAATTTACTGCTAGCATTTCGCGTTTTTTTTGGAGTTTCACGTCGTTTTTAGATTAATTTTCCGATATTTTCATTGCCGATTCATAGATTCGTCAACTTTTCTGTAAATAGTCGGTGATTTCTAATCACAACAATGCTAGGTCAGTGTGCAAAATAAATGAACAGATTTAAAGATAAGAAATTATCTCTTCGATTATTATTACGAAACAGTATCTTTTGGATAATGGTTCATTTAGAAATGAATAATGAGACTCTTTGAATTAATTTGTTTGTTATAAAATTTGGAATTTTTGTTGTTGTCCGGCATTATTAAATAACTGAAATTTGTTGTAAATTTTCAGGTTGTTGCGGCTGCTGTTCGGCTCTGCGTCCGCGATACAAACGATTGGTTGATAATATTTTCCCCGAAAATCCTGAAGATGGATTGGTTAAATCCAATATGGAGAAGCTGACATTCTATTCTTTGAGTTCACCGGATAAGCTAGATCGCATTGGTGAATATTTATACCGAAAAGCAACCAAAGACATTAATCGCAGACGATACAAGTGAGTAGCCACTATTAAAAACTTGATGAAATTATATCAATTATACTTTTTAGATTTGTAGAAATCGCTATGGAAGCGATGGATTTACTGCTGATGGCATGCCACGCACAAACTCTCAACTTATTCGTTGAATCATTTCTGCGTATGGTTCAGAAATTGCTCGAAGACTCGAATCCGAATTTACAAATAATGGCAACTAATTCAGTAATTAACTTATAAATATGGAAGTTGGAAATGGTTTTGGTCATATTTTGTTATTTTAGTTTGTGAAATTTGCTAACATTGAAGAAGACACTCCATCGTATCATAGACGTTACGATTTCTTTATTTCCAAGTTCTCTTCAATGTGCCACGGAAACCATGACAATATCGAATTGCGTGATAGTATACGGTTAGCCGGTATCAAAGGCCTTCAAGGTGTTATTCGTAAAACAGTTTCAGACGATTTAGTTGAGAATATTTGGGAGAAACAGCACATGGAAAAAATAGTACCATCTTTACTTTTCAATATGCAGGTAACCGTTGGGATTTATTTTTATAAAAAATACGTCTAATAATAACGAATAAACTCTGTTCGGTCGGTAAGTCTGGACCACTAACTTCCACTGAAGATGCAACTCCGACTACACCGCCCGTTTTAGCCGAATCTGTGTTGCGTGAACTAGTTAGTCGAGCTTCATTCGCTCATATTCGATCAGTTCTAAATCCTTTGTTAACGTAATTTCACAAAAAAAATTACTTCAACTAGATAAGTTTCTATAAATTTTTTCTTCATTTAATATAGGCATTTAGATCGTCATACATTGTGGGTACCAAACAAGTTCGCTATTCACACTTTCCGTGTCGTTATGATATCGATTCAGCCACAATATTCATACACAGTAGTTGAAATACTCATGCAGCATTTGGATATAAATCTAAAGTCATCTCCCAGCACCCGTACATCATTAGCGGTAGTTCTGTCGAAAATTATTGCAATTGCAGCTGGCGAGAGTGTCGGACCATCAGCGCTAGATATCATAAATAATTTGTTAACGCATCTGAAAACTAGTGTGAGCACCACAAGCGAAATCACGCCAGAAGAGTCCCAGTACCAGGAAGCATTGATTAACGCTTTGGGGGAATTTGCTAATCATCATCCGGACTATCAGAAAATCGAAATTATGCTCTTCATTATGAACACGGTACCAGATATATCGAAAAAGGGAAAAGGAGACCAACTGCTGCAAAATATTTTGCTCAAATGTCTACTGAAGGTTGGCACACAGTATCGAACTGCCTCGTTCGAGAAGGCATTCCCCGCCTCATTCTTACAACCATTGCTGAAAATAGCACGAATCCCACACGATCCAACACGACTCATCGTAATGCAAATATTCCAGGCACTTCTCGACCGTCACCAAAACCAAAACATACTTAGTACGATCGGTGTTAAGAATTATCCCACACTATCGCTGGAGAGTCCGTCACGTTTAGATATAATCTTTACGCACAAATATGGTTCAAACATTATGCAAGCCCTGGTCGATGGAATGGCGCTGTCCGATGAATTAGAGGCCATGACTTCAAGTTACAATACGGCCGCTTTACTTATAGTCGAGACGGCTTGCAGTGAAACAGTTCAGGAATTTTTACTTTTCATTATGGGGTAATTTACTTATTCAAATAATTTTGTGCAAAATTTTATATTTAATTTCCTTTAACTTTTTACAGCATCCAGCAAATCGCAATCGGTTCGAACGACATGGGCTCTGTTCACAAGGCAAACTTGCACTCAATCGCTATTTCACTGCTCTGCTTGGTAGCTCGTATTACTGGCATCAATAACATCATGGAATACTCACAAAAGCTGGTTGAGGCTAGAAAAGATGAAGCTGGATATATTCTGCCACCGTTGCTCGATAACACAAATCCAACGTTAAAGGTCAATTTAAATGTGCCACATTTAATGATTGACAAAATGGCTCTGGCTGAATGCCTACAAAGTGCTGGCATGGATTTCAACCGCGTACAAACTGGAATGCCCTATGCTTTAAACCAAATCGACAATCCCGCTCACAGACAGTCATGGGTTGAGGCAGGTTCGTAGAGTCTTCCCTATCTCAGTATTGTTTTGGTATTTTACTTTTTTTTCTTTTTTTTTGAATAATAGCTGGTTCAATAACTACTCGAAACAGTTCGACTGACTTGACTGCGTACAATAACGATGTGGATAGTGTGAACAGTTCGCCTGGTGTTCTAAAGGTAAATAATTATTTTTCTTTGCTTACGTGACTAGAGTTGAAACGTTGACTATCTTTCACAGAAACCACTTACAATGGATTTGAATTACGATTCCATGAAGCGAGCACTTGCTGAGCCAACGGAAGCCAACAAGCGGGAGGAACGTGAGCGACAAGTGCAAATCGGAAAAATGTTCCGTGAAAACGACTTTGACGATCTGCTGCGAAAAACCGAACCGAAGGTTGTTATGGTTTCCTTAAATTTCATTCAACTTCAACTAATAACTTTTCAATTTTCTTGGATTAAAAAATTTCAGCACGATGACATTCAAAGCAAACTCAACGATTTGTTCAACTCTTTGGCTGTAGAACGTCAACTTAACCAGCTTGAACTTAAAAATTCCAAAAATAAAAAACCAATTTACGAAAATAATTTCCCAGAACTATTTTTCTATTAAATTAATAGTTTTTTTTTTGTTTTTTGGAATTAAATTATCAAATAACTATGATGGCAGTGGCGCTTATTTTTAAAAGCAAAATGGAACTGATAAGCAATGGATCTGGTTAGCGTTTTTTTCATGGGTAATTCTGTATTTTGAAAACGAAGTTTTCTATTTCTATTATTGTTTTTGTCTCATTTTAAATGAAAATTTTCTCAAATATTATTAAAAAGTTAATTATAATAAAATTAAGAAAAATATCTTAAAATATTTATTATGGTTGGAAATAAACTATTTATTGTTAAAAAGAAAATTTTGTATTTTTTTAATGATTTTTCTTCATAATAAATATTCGTATACTAAAAAAGTAAAGGTTGTCCCAAACTTCACGCAAGAAGTAATTGTTTCTTGGGCTGTATGGCGTGTGGCATCGTCTTGTAGAAACCACATGTCATCCAAATGCGTATCTTGCAATTTAGGCACAATAAACTGGATTCTCATGTCGCAATAGCGAGTACCATTAACTGTTATTTCCTGACCAGCTTCATTTTCGAAGAAAAATGGTCCGATGATGCCTCCAGCCCAAAATCCGCTACAAAAACAAACACATTGTGGATGCATTTGTTTCTCAACCCCAAATGCGAGAATTTCGTCTAGAGCCTCATCTATGAAGATGCTTTTGTTCGAAAAATCAGCACCACTTGTTGTTCCATAATCGATTTAATGAACTCCATTCGCTATGCGTGGTCAGTAGGCTTCAGTTCTTGTATCAATTGAAATTTGCAAACAGGAAGATGCAAATATTTCGTTAAAATACTCTGTAGAGAGCTTCTCGAAATGCCCAATTCATGACCACCGGTGCCGAATTGATGTGATGTGCTTGAACTCTTAGCAACACTCTCACGAACTGCTTCAATGTTTTGTGTTGAAGGACTTGATCCAGTCTCCCTAAATTTTTTAATTAATCTCTTCACAGTTGATAAACTTAAATCACTATTCCAACCATTTTTTGTACGAAAATTGCTAACTGTAGCTGCCAAACCTTTATTATTTTAAAAATATTGCTCAACATTGGAAACGTGTTGTTCTTTCGTGTAGCGCTCCATTTTTAATAATCTTAAACTGTCACCTGTTAAGCTGTCTTATTTTTCGTTGGTAACACTTTACCTAAGAAATGGCGCCAAATTCAAAGCTTACGTGATGTTTGGGACATCCTATTTATCGCAAGAAAAAAGTCTCCAAATCATATGAAAATCTCCAGTCGTAAAAATATAGAAATAAAATTGGAAAATTCTGTTAATTTTGAATAATTCAGCACAAATTAATCCCCCACCAACATGCATATAGGCACGCATTACCTCCTCTTCCACCTTCAGTACACCCAGCATGACTGTTACAGGAATGGTCTGCATGGCCTCCTTCTCTCTGTAGATTTGTAGAAGGCTTTCGACAGGATTTGCCATCACAGAGTGCTTGTCCAGCTGGTAGAGTGAAGCATCGATACCCAAACTATCCATTTACTCGAGTCCATATCTAGTTGGCAGGACTTTTACGGTTAGATGCGAATGGGTACTACTCCATATATCGCAACATGAAGAATGGTATTCCACAGGGAACTCCTCTTTCCACTATTATATGTCTGCATTATCTATCCTCCTCTTTAGACAATATTCCTCTTCATATACGCAGACAATATCTGAAAAAACCACAGTGAATGCCGTTCAAAACTTTGAGTTAGATCCTGGTGGCATAAAAATGCTGCCATTATAGATTTCGACAAAGTGCCCAGTCTAAATGTGTCGCAGAAAAGATTGCGGTACCATTGCGGTACCGCTTGGTGGAAATAAACACCGTCCCTTAGCGGATACCATTAGCGTTCTAGGTGTCTCGATTAACCGCGGATGCAAATGGAACACTCAATCTAAAAATATTGTTAATAAGGTTCTATGATCCACCAGTTGGTTAGGGTTCTTGTCGGCAGAAAAAGTTAGGTCAGATAGGATGAAGCAATACGAGCGACTAACATGACTAGCTATGTTTCTACAACACGGTCAACTGTTATATAAAATTAGCCAGTGGAGCTCACAAGTAGCTTCTCTGCAAGTTGAAACTGGCCAAAACCCTTTTATTACAGTTTTTTTTTCAAAGTTAGGTACCAATTCATCTATAAAAACCTCTGCTACTTTGAATATTTATTTCACTCCTTAATTAAAAATATATTGAACCCAATAATCCTGACCCCTCCCACTAATCCTGACCGAAATGGAAAGCAATTCCAACATCCCACTTCACAGCATCCCAATTGCCCATGCAGATCCCAGGCGTGGATGCCTTGTATGGTAGTGGTATTGAGAATTTCGGTTCTCATATCCCGATAGAAATGGAAGGCAACCAACTCAATATGCTTCCTTGCATTGTTTAAGCATGAGCTGAATGGATTATTTAATACCGCAATTTATTATACTGATGCGGCAACGAATGATCATTTAACATTTTTTATGACTATTCAATAAGCGGCCAGTTGCTTTGAGAAGGTACACTACGTTATTTTTCCATACAGGGTAGCAGCTTATTTTGTAGAACTCTGAACAGTATCATCAGCACTAAAACTTGCTGTAAACAATAAACATTAAAATGGCCTCGAAGTGATTATTTTTAGCGATAGCCTCGCTGCTTTAAATGCTTTTCGTGGTTTCAGAATGGACCCGGTACTAAATGAAATCAAACATCGTGTAGGCATTCCTGGCATCGAATACGCTGATCGGATTGCAAAAGAGGTTTTCTTCCCCCCAATTCCCACAGCACTATTCACGGCTTTCATTAATTTACTCACCTCGTAGCAATTAACACCATCAACCATATCCTCGAAAACCAATCAGAAATTCTGGGGGAAAAAATTGTTCAGTATTCGAATTGGTCATACCGCCATCACCAACGACTTCCTACTCGGCAAACGTGAACATCCTATCTGCCAATCCTGTGGCGTTCATCTAACTATACCACACATACTGGCGGATTGTCATACAACAAAGAGCTTCTTTTCGAGTTTCCTCAATAACTGAACTACTAGATCCCAGCTACACCCTTCCCTAGTTCATACTTATCTACTCCATAAAATATAATTATTACTTTTCCTCTATCCAAATTAAAAGAAAGAAAAAAAAACGTTCTCTAACTTAGTCTATTTGAACACTAAAACCGTCACACCTGAGACGCCAAATGAAGACACCGCTGCAAAAAGGAAGCAGCTTCCCAGTGGATATAAATTATATATATCCACTGGCTGCTCTATCAATCAGTGGAAAAACGAGGCAGCTGCCTTAATTCACTGCGGAAATATAAAGGATATGTAGATGGCCCCTTATTGAATCACATGCAAAAGCGAGGCAGCTCCGGAGCTGCTCCAAAGTGATTCTGAAGATGACCATAGGTCCAAAGTGATTCCGAAGATGACCATGGGGACCAAGACCAAACAATTGCGAAGAAAAAAGTTGGCAAGAAACGAGTAAGAGATGAAAGCAAGTGGGAGAGAAATATTGCGAAGAGATGGAAAGCTGAAGGAAAATCGTATAACGGCATTAAAAATAAAGAAAAATGTGTAAAAAGTGAAAAGAAAACCGGCCAAGACTGCAACTGTAAATTAAAATGTTGCCAAAAAATAACTGACATTGCCAAACAAAATATCTTCACATTATTTAATAAAATTGGTAACAAAGAGAAACAGGACATATTTTTAGGCGGACAAATAGTTGTAAAAAAGGTAGCCAGAAATAGACCTAAATCGGGTGATGGGCCAAAACGTTCTTGTCCTTGTGAATACACCATAAAAATCGGCAGTACTTTACACAGCGTTTGTAGAAATGCTTTTTGTTCATTGTATGGTGTTAGTAAGAAAAGAGTACAACTTATTATTAACCACTTGAAAGCTAAAATTCCGGCACCCAAAGACATGCGTGGGAAACACAATAATCGTCCTAATATGATACGTGAGGATATAATCCATCAAATTGATACTCATATACAATCTTCTCCAAAAAGATCATCGCACTATAGTCGCACAAAAAATGAAAACAAGTTTTATTTGTCACCTGTATTAAATATGCAAAAAATGCATAAGCTTTATTTGTAAAAATTCCGAACCCGATGATATGAGTTTTATATTGCAAAAGTATCTTTTCCGCTGATATGAGTTTTGCGATAGACTGGAAAAACTCATATCAGCGGAAAAGAACGAGGACGTAAAAAACGAACTTGTAACTGAAAAAAAGGGGACGAGAAAAACTCAAAATATTTCTATACAAAAATGAAAGAAGACACCGCAGAAATTTCAGAGAACAAGGATGAGATGGAGCTGTTAGCTTTCGATTTCCAACAAAATATGCCTCTTCCACATGTAATTACGTGTATGTGTAGTGGTGACGTTTTCTTTAAACGGCAACTTTGGGAATATAACTTTTGCATTTTTGCAGCTAGTTCTAGGAAATCGTACTTTTTTATGTACGATGAAACTATAGTCAAGAAAGGAGCTCATGATGTAGTAAGCTTTTTACACTATTTTCTTGAGAACTTTTTAGCACCAACAGTCAGAAAAATATAAGGTGTAGTAAAAAGTAATCCATTATTTTGCCAATAGATGGCTTTAGGAGTCTGTACCTCCCGTTTTAAAAGCGTTAGAAAGATAAAATTTCATACTAAAAAAGCTTTTCATACAGTTTTGTGATTACTTGACTCAGTATTTTTTTAGCACGCGTCAAAGATGGACACCAACAAAGAGAAAATACGCCATATTTTACAGTTTTTCTTCGATAAAGGCGAAAACGCAAGCCAGGCAGCTGAAAATGTGAATAGTATTTATGATCCTGATACTGTAATAGCCAATCACGCGCAATTTTTGTTTCGTCGATTCCGTTCCGGTAATTTTGATGTCAAAGATGCACCACGCTCTGGAAGGCCAATTGTCGAAAATGTCGATAAAATAATGGAAATCGTCGAGTCCGACCGTCACGTAAGCACTGTTTCGATTGCCCAGGAGCTAAACATTGCACAAAAAACCGATTGGAACCACTTAAATAAGGCTGGATACAAAAAGAAGCTCGATGTATGGGTGCCACACCAATTATCGCAAAAAAACCTCATGGACCGAATTTCCATCTGCGAATCGCTACTGAATCGCAATAATATCGATCCATTTCTGAAGCGGATGGTTACTGGTGATGAAAAGTGGGTCACTTACGACAATGTCAAGCGACAACGGTCGTGGTCAAAACGCGGTCACCCGGCGTAAACGGTGGTCAAGCCAGGATTGACAGCCAGGAAGGTTTTGCTGTGTGTTTGGTGGGACTGGCAGGGAATCATCTACTATGAGCTGCTCCCCTACGGCCGAACTCTTAATTCGGACCTATACTGTCAACAATTGGAGCGTCTGAAAGAAGCAATCGCCCAGAAGCGGCCAGCTTTGGCCAATAGGAGAGGAATTGTGTTCCATCAGGACAACGCCAGGCCGCATACATCGATAGTGACTCGCCAGAAGTTCCGGGACCTTGGTTGGGATGTTCTTATGCATCCACCTTATAGTCCGGACTTGGCAGCAAGTAATTACCACCTCTTCCTGTGTATGACGAATGATTTTGCAGGTGAAAAATTCGCCTCAAGAGAAAATTGTGAAAATCGACTGTCCCAGTTTTTTACCAATAGGGACGAGGGTTTCTATGAGAGAGGCATTATGAAATTACCTCCAAAATGGCAACAAGTTATCGAACAAAACGGTGCATATTTGACCTAAATCATATCATTCTATCTATGCTAAATAAAACCTTTAATTTAATGCAAAAATAATGGATTTCTTTTTACTACAACTTATATAAAATGGGACCGAGGATACTACCTTGTGGGACTCCGGCGAGAATAGGATATATTTCCGAGGATTCTGAGTTAATTGCAACTTGGAACTATCGTTGGGAGAGATATGAATTTATGATAAGGTAGTATGTTGAAGGAAGAGAGCTCTTGAGTTTCCAAAGGAGTCCAGGATGCCACACACGATCAAAAACTAGGGAGATATCTAGAAATACTCCTGGGCAATACTCTTTCCTCTCAAGAGAGGATGCAATATGATCAACAATGCGATGGCATTACTGGTCGGTGGAGTGTTCAGATCGGAGGCCAAATTGGTGATCAAGAATAATTTTTTCATTAACTAGAACTGGGTAGAGTCGTTTTACTAGGACTTTTTCGAATATCTTACCAAGAATTGGTAAGAGGCTGATAGGTCTATAGAAGGAATGAGAATTTATGGGTTTATTTGTTTTAGGAATCATTTTAATTACAGAATATTTCCAGAGTAAGGGGGAATAGGTTGTGGGCAGGATACTATTAAAAATATATGTAATTAAAAGCTTTTCGGGAAATTTGCTTCAGAATAGGAGGTGTTATTAGATCATAACCAGGAGCTTTTTTATTGGGAAGGCGCAGAATTGTAGATTTAATTTCCGAGGGTTTAAAATTTTTGGGAGGAAGACTCATAGGGAGTGGGAACATTAGTTCTTCAATGATTTTGTTAGTATGTGATTTGTCTTCTATATCATCATGCGGAGCAAAAGTATTTACCAAATGTTTAGCAAATACTTGGGCTTTTTCTTTGTCTAATTTTGTCCAGTTACCGTCATTTTGTTTCAGTGGGTGTGGAAATTTCTTCTTTAAATTCGAGTTTGTAAATTTTCCCCTAAAATTTGAGTTTTTTTGATTTCTTCTTTAAATTCAAGTTTTAAAAGTTTTCCTTAAAATTCTAATTTTTCAATTTTTTCTGAAAATTCGAGTTTTTAAAATGTTTCTAAAATTTGAATTTTTGAAATTTTACTTAAAATTCGAGATTTTACAGTTTTTCTTATAATGCAAATTTTTTGATTTTTTTCTGAAAACTCGATTTTTTGAATTTTTCCTTAAAATTTGAATTTGTAAATTTTTCCTTAAAATTCAAATTTTTTATTTCTTCTAAAAATTCGAATTTGAGGCGGAAGACTCATAGGGAGTGGGAACAATAATTTTAGTTTTCCTTAAAACGCGATTTTTTGATTTTTTTCTGAAAACTCAATTTTTTGAATTTTTCCTCAAAATTCGAATTTGTAAATTTTTTCTTAAAATTCAAATTTTTAATTTCTTCTGAAAATGCGTGTTTTTGAATTTTTCCTTAAAATTTGAGTTTTTACAGTTTTTCTTAAAATGCAAATTTTTAGCAGCGATTCGCAGATGGAAATTCGGTCCATGAGGTTTTTTTGCGATAATTGGTGTGGCACCCATACATCGAGCTTCTTTTTGTATCCAGCCTTATTTAAGTGGTTCCAAACGGTTTTTTGTACAATGTTTAGCTCCTGGGCAATCGAAGCAGTGCTTACGTGACGGTCGGACTCGACGATTTCCATTATTTTATCGACATTTTCGACAATTGGCCTTCCAGAGCGTGGTGCATCTTTGACATCAAAATTACCGGAACGGAATCGACGAAACCAAAATTGCGCGTGATTGGCTGTTACAGTATCAGGATCATAAACAATATTTACCAAATGTTTAGCAAATACTTGGGCTTTTTCTTTGTCTAATTTTGTCCAGTTACCGTCATTTTGTTTCAGTGGGTGTGGAAATTTCTTCTTTAAATTCGAGTTTGTAAATTTTCCCCTAAAATTTGAGTTTTTTTGATTTCTTCTTTAAATTCAAGTTTTAAAAGTTTTCCTTAAAATTCTAATTTTTCAATTTTTTCTGAAAATTCGAGTTTTTAAAATGTTTCTAAAATTTGAATTTTTGAAATTTTACTTAAAATTCGAGATTTTACAGTTTTTCTTATAATGCAAATTTTTTGATTTTTTTCTGAAAACTCGATTTTTTGAATTTTTCCTTAAAATTTGAATTTGTAAATTTTTCCTTAAAATTCAAATTTTTTATTTCTTCTAAAAATTCGAATTTGAGGCGGAAGACTCATAGGGAGTGGGAACAATAATTTTAGTTTTCCTTAAAACGCGATTTTTTGATTTTTTTCTGAAAACTCAATTTTTTGAATTTTTCCTCAAAATTCGAATTTGTAAATTTTTTCTTAAAATTCAAATTTTTAATTTCTTCTGAAAATGCGTGTTTTTGAATTTTTCCTTAAAATTTGAGTTTTTACAGTTTTTCTTAAAATGCAAATTTTTGAATTTTTTTCAGAAAATTCGAGTTTTTGAATTTTTATTTAAAATTCGAGCTATTAAAATGTTTCTGAAAATTTGAATTTTTCCTTAAAATTCGAGTTTTTAGTTTTCCTTAAAATTCGAATTTTTAAATATTTTCTGAAAATTCGAGTTCCTGAAATTTTACTTAAAATTCGAGATTTTACAGTTTTCCCTAAAATGCAAATTTTTTATTTTTTTCTGAAAACTCGATTTTTTGAATTTTTTCTCAAAATTCGAATTTGTAAATATTTTCGTAAAATTCAAATTTTTAATTTCTTCTGAAAATGCGTGTTTTTGAATTTTTCCTTAAAATTCGAGTTTTTACAGTTTTCCTTAAAATGCGAATTTTTGAATTTTTTCTGAAAACTCAATTTTTTGAAATTTATTTAAAATTCGAGTTTTTGAATTTTTCCTTAAAATTCAAGTTTTTACAGTTTTCCTTAAAATGCAAATTTTTGAATTTTTTCTGAAAATTCGAGTTTTTGAATTTTTATTTAAAATTCGAGCTTTTAAAATGTTTCTGAAAATTTGAGTTTTTGAAGTTTTTCTTAAAATTCGAGTTTTACATTTTTCCCTAAAATTCGGGTTTTTATATTTTTCCTTTAAATTTAAATTTTTGAATTTTTCCTTAAAATTCAAGTTTTCAGTTTTCCTTAAAATTCGAATTTTTAAATATTTTCTGAAAATTCGAGTTCTTGAAATTTTACTTAAAATTCGAGATTTTACAGTTTTCCCTAAAGTGCGAATTTTTGATTTTTTCCTTAAAATTTGAGATTTTGAATTTTTTCTTAAAATTCGAATTTGTAAATTTTTCCTTAAAATGCAAAATTTTAATTTCTTCTGAAAATCTGAGTTTTTCAATTTTTCCTTAAAATTCGAATTTTTTAATGTTTTCTGAAAATTCGAGTTTCTGAATTTTTCCTCAAAATTCAAATTTGTAAATTTTTTCTTAAAATTCGAGTTTTTGAATTTTTTCTTAGATTTGGAATTTTTGAATTTTTTGTTTAGGTTCGAGTTTGTCCTTTAAATTCGAATTTTTCTTTTAAATTTGAGTTTTTCTTTTAAAATCGAGTTTGTCCTTTAAATCCCTTAACCTAAAATTTGAGTTTGTCCTTTAAATTTGAGTTTTTGCTTTAAATTCCAGTTTGTCCTTCAAATTCCAGTTTTTGTACATAAGAAATTTTTCAAATTCAAAAGCGGGTTTTTTAAAATGTTTTTGGGCAAAAATATTAATGATTTTTTATCTGCTCCGAAGAATTACATACAATATAATTTATTCATAAAACAAATATTTCATCTCTTATTTTAGAGATTCCAGAAAAAAAACAAATTTCGAATAATTTAATTCGTCCTTTAAAAACCTGGTATTTTCAGAAAATTTCTTCTCACCAATCCGATAATTCTTTACCAAAAATGCTGCCAACAAATTATTAAGCCAAAAATGAAATTTAAAAAAAAAGAAAAGGAAAGTCTTGGGAATAAAACAAATTTTTAGTCTAGTTTAAACTGATTTATTGATAAGAGGATAGTTTATTTTTATTTTATTTTTTGTGGAATCGCCATCTAACAATTAGAAGTTCGATCAGTATTTTATTATTATTTTCTATTTTTAATTTATAAAGACACAAATGCTTTGAAAAAATGCAAACAGTTTAATTATTATATTTTTTTAAAAAAATCAGTTATTTGGTTTTTGTTTTGATTTTGCGCAATTAATAAGGATGAATGTTTTTTTTTTCTTTAAGTTATTTCGTTAATATAGTATAATTAGTTTTCCTGCTTTTATATGCATAAACCTTTCACCAGTTGAAATATTGTTAATAACCTTTATTTTATGCCCTACAATTACATACGTGTATATAGAATTGATCGAATAAAGACCCAAGAGAGGTCAATTTACTATAAAAAAAGTTCATTTTTCTCTCCTTTTTTTTCTTTCTTTATTAAAGATAGATTGTATTTAATTAATATAAAAAGTTTAAGAAAATGAGAAAAACTCAAAAATCAAAGAAAAAAAAACAGTTACTAATAATAATAATAATATTAATAATAATAAACATTAATTAAACAAGAAAATTTAACTAGTTTGTTTGGTGTCCGCATGTAGGAAAAATTCTTTAATTTGTAAATCCTTTATTACTACCAGTACCAGAGCAATTTTACTTAATATTTTTCTTTTCTTTCCTTTACACCACAAATGTTGCCTGGTCCGTTCAAGTTATTATTAAATATCCTTTTTCACTCCAGACTAAATGTTTATAATTAGTAATTCAAATTAGTTTTTTTGTTTTTTTAAATATTAATTTTTTTTTTCTTTTTTAGTGTAAATAGTTTGGTAAAGGCGTCGTGTCTATTCGACTTTGAGAAGTTCGACATCGAACGTGAGCGTTGCATTTGCTGGTATGACACCAGGATGACCCCGACTGCCGTACGCGTAGTCAGGTGAGCAGATTAGTTTTGCCCGTTGTCCGACAGACAATTTGGCAACTCCTTCGTCCCAGCCCCGGATCACTTCACCTTGGCCGACAACGAAGCGGAATGGTTTACCGCGGGTGCGTGACGAATCGAAAACGGTTCCGTTTTGTAAAGTGCCCGTGTAGTGTACTACCGCTGTTTGGCCATTCTTGGGGAATGTGCTTCCTATAAAATGTTTAGCACCAAATTTTTTTTTTTGGAAAATTCATGTGAAAATCACAATTTTATTAGTAATTATAACACAACACTTAATCGAAATTGCCTACCGTCACCGGGTGAAATTGGTACAATATCTACTCCCATTTTCAGTTACCAAACTTCCGTAGTATCAGAAAAACCAAACGAATTAATCCCACTGATAGCCGATGTCAATTTATGCTAAGCTAATATGGCGTGCTTTTTGCAATGGCTTTTTTCGAAATTTTCGAACTTAACCTAGTGGAAATGCGGTTCGGAGCGTTTTCGAAAATCGATCATGTTATACTGCGCGATAAGCGGTGAGCACATGAACTTTCATAATACTATTGTGCTGCCATACTTTACGGAAATATTATACATTCAATAAACGTTTTGATTAATTATTTTTTTTAAACAATTTTCTATACTTTTTAATTAAGATTATAATAATTAAAAAAATATTCTATATAAAAATGATTTTTTTTCCAATAATCTTTCGAATAAAAAATCTTGACTTATTCAAATCGCAATTTTTTGGAACAAATTTCAGAAAATGTGATGACAAATTTTTATAGTATTTTTACAATATTTTTAAATAAAACTTAGCAAAAAAAAAAACTAAAAGTAAGGTTAGATTATTAAAATTTCTAATTTACTTTGAAATTTTATTGTTAACCGTAATTTTTCTTATTTCAAAATTAAAATAAATTTTATTAAAATTTTTAAAGCTTTGATAAAGTATTTTTTTTTAAGTGTATTTCTCAAAATAAACTTTTCTTTATTGGGTTTTCTTCTTATACTTTTTTAATTCCAAATATTTTTGAAAATATTGTATTTTCTTATTTAATAGACGACATATGCTTATATGAGACGAAAAACATTTGAAATTAAAAATTATCCTATTATTTGCTATTCGCCAAAGGATCATGCAAACTGTAGTCAAGGTCCAGTAACTTTAATAAAGATAAATTATAATAGAAAGGAGTGGATATTTTTTTAATTTAAACTAGTTTAAAACTCACAATAATAATGGTAAATGGGATATTGTTGAAAAAGGCCCTCTTTTGCTAATCCGAAAATATTTTTATGCGTCTACCAACAAGTATTTATGTTAGTGGACGCATAAAAATATTTTTGGGCTCGGAAAATTTGTTCTGCTTATTTATAAGGCATTTTTGCAAAGGATAGTAAATTTAACCTGTTATTTATTAAACAGTGTTTTTTTTTAAAGTGAGAACTTATTGAAATATTTGAAAATTACTATGAATGTATTAAGATCAATTTTGAAAAGGAATTTGCGGAAGAAGTGGGAGAGGCAAAATGCTGTTTCAAAAATATCTGAGCAACTTGAGGTTGTGAAACCTGATGTACTTTTCATACAGTTTTTCTTCAGCAATAATTGGGTCCGTCATAAGTGGTGTATGTTGAATCATAACACCTTTTTTTTTATTGCTAATCAAATAAACTGGAAACTTTCTTCAATCCAGCGAATTAGGTTTTAATTCTTGTAATAACGCCTGGGTGATTCCGTGGTCCTTACAGCATTCTCCTGTACTCCTCTGTTTGGGCCAATAGCTACCACTTTTAATTTATTGATAAAAACTCTTCTAGTGGAATGATATCTAAAATTAGTTGTCTTACATTGGGAAAATTTTGCTACTCACAAATACTTCTAGCTACTCGCAGCTACTCTTCCTAATACAAATAAGTAGATCGCATAAGTAGTTACGCATACAATTTCCGGTAGGGGGATTTTAGTTCCCAAAATGAAAATAGATGGCTTAGCGGGTTCGTTGGTTATGTTGAAGTATCATATTTTTGTTTTTATTGATTATATTTTGTAAATATTCCTCTTTTCGGTCGGCATAAACATTTATTAATGCTTTAACCTCGTTATAGGTCCAATTTTTAGTCATTATGTAATATTTATCAAATTCAAAGGTTCCCAAGGACTTGTGAGTAGCAAAATTTTCTCAATGGAAGACCATTATTAGTTATATAGAGTGCGCTATCTGTTGTTTTTTTTTTAAATTGACACAAAAAAACACTAATCGTAAGCAAACATCGGAAATTTTCGGTTTTATTGAAAATAAAAGTTGTATCTATTAAAATTATGTAAATATAAAAAAAAACGTCATTCATGTGACCAGTCCTCCAACTCCTCAATTTGCAGGCCTGCATCCGACGTCGAAATGTTTGATAACATTTCTCAATAAAAGTGGATCAATGCCATCAACTTCTTTCAAATAGTCTCAAAGAAAAATGTCCAAAGGTATTAAATCGCAACATTTTGGCGGCCAATTCACATCAGTGTTTCGTAAAATTACTCGATAACCGAATTTAGTGCGTCAAAAACCGATGTGTTGACATGTCGTGTGGAGCGTAGCACCCGTTTTGCTGAAAGCAAAGCTTTTATTGCATTCAAGTTATTGAATTTAGCCTACAAAAAGTTCGTTACCATATCGCGATAACGTTTAGAAGTCATTAGCTGTCTTCCTTTGGACCAATTTTGCTACTCCTGAGTAGTTGCGAGTAGATGGCCAAAGAAAGGCAAAATTTAATGACAGCAGTAGAAAAATATAACCTCAAAATAGTCAACCGCAATACTGAGTTTACTCATGCATAAACAATAAAAACTGAGTTTATTCACACATAGAAAATACTGATAAATATATCACTCTTCAACATAACCAACGAACCCGCTAAGCCATCTATTTACAGTCCGGGAACTAAAATCCCCCTACCGTAAATAGTAGGCGCAACTCCTATTGTAATGTACTCATCGAGGTAGAGTAGATGATGACAGCTAGCACTACTCGGGAGTAGCAAAACTGGTCCAAAAGAAGACAGCTATTGTAATGGCCGTAATGATTCCAGTGACCTTTAAAAGATGTATCGGTTTTTCGTAAATTAACATAAGGGTTTTCCCGCATCCCATATTTAATAATTTTTTTTTTTTTTAACTTAGATAATTTTCGAGCAAATATCATTTTTACAGAATGCCCGTATTCGCAGTAATTTTTTATGATTAAAATATGTTGTTCTGTTGTTTTTTGACAGACCTTTTTGAAAGTTGAAAAATCAACCAACAGATGGCTTCCACTATGTTATATAAGTGGATAAAATAGTTTTAAAAGGGCATAATTATTTAAAAAAGAAAAACTAAACCAAAAGCTGATTTTATTCAAATTTTAACTCAACATTTTACTTATAATAACTCACAATGTGTTTTTGCCTTGAAGGATCAGATCAAAATGGACATTTATACACTTATACATATATACAGGAGAACACCAGGTGGTTGAAATTCATAATGTGAACGCAGTTCTTGACATGTTTTTGTGGTTATGTCAACTGTTTATAAAATTGACCTAAAACAATTTGTTTTTAATATCAGTTTCGATTGACCTATTTTTTTTTTTTTTAAATTAATTCAATATTTTTTAAATGTACAGAAATTTCCACAAATAATATTGAAAATTATAAATTTAAAAATAACATATTAAGCATTAATATGAAATCTTCTAATTTAAAGCAAAGAATTTTATGGCAAATTCAACAAAACATAAAAACCAAACTCTAACAATACGTTATATGTGAAATTGAAATTATTTAATTTAAAAGTAAAATTATTTTCAAGATACTTGTTGATATCTAATTTATTTGTTAGTTAACGAACGCAGCAAGAAATTATCTCTTGAAAGGTAAGATATTCTTCGCATACTTTGGCGAGTATATACATAGCCATGACGTAATCCTGGAATATGGCGTTTCTCGATATGCTCGCGTTTAGTGTTGTGTCGTGAGTAGACTAGAATTTAATCATTTATTTATAAATAGTGATTTGATTTGAATAGATTTAAAATTGAATTTTCGTTGAAACAATTTCGAACAAGTGAAATTTGTACAAAAATAACTATTCGATAACATGAAAATGGATTAAAAATTGTTATTTGAATTTGGAATTTTCGATTAGAAGAATACAATACGAAATAGAAACAAAACATATACAATCGCAGACGAGAACAATCTGTAATATTTTACGCACACACGCATACGACCGTAAGTAGAGAAGCATAAATATTGAAAAATGTTTGTTTACGTGCTATTGGAATAATGTTGAAGAGTGTAAGTTGGAGAGAGGAGTGAAACTCACCGGCAGTGAGCGTGTGGTGTATAAGAAGTCTATTCGGTTTGCAGTGGGATGTGCGCAAGAGAATTTTCTCTTGTTAGGAGGAAGTGAAGTTGACAGCGAAGAGCACTGTGGTGAATTTTGTTTTTAAATGGGAATACGTGAGAGGAGAAATGTTGAAGAGTTTATTGTATCAAGTATTCTCTGATTGGGTTGGTGGAATATGCGCAAGAGAATTTCTTCTCGTTAGGTAGTGAAGAGAGTACGTGAGAGGAGAAATGTTGGAGAGTTTATTGAAATAAGTATCTATATGAGCAACAGTGGCGCAGAAGTTGACAGCCAAGAGGACTGTGGTGAATTTGTCTGTTTACGGGAGCAAGATTGGGGAGAGAGATGTTGAAAAGTTTATTGGAAATAAAAAAGTGAAAACATGACTCGCCCATCCCAATACTAATTGAATAATTCTTACCTTCTCTATTTTCCTCTTCGTTTACAATGTTTTTTAATTCAATTTTTTTAAAAAAAATATTTTTAAATATCTAAAATTATACATAAAAATATATTAGTAAAATAATACAATAGTATTTAATTAGTTTTATTTTGTTTTTATAACTAAAAGAGAATAAAAAATAAAAACGTTTCTTTTTGTAGTTTGTGTAAAAAGATTGTTGGGGGCCATAAAATGCGCACCTTTTATATGAGAGTGTGAAAAAGAATTTATTGTAATTGTGTTTAAAAACAATAATGAAATTTGATATGTTTACTTACTCCCAGCCCCTCCTCTCCCTTTCAAACTTCTGTATCTTTTTAAGAAGAAGATATTTACTTCGATATCATGAAATAATTATAGTCATTTTTTGATATCGTTTTAAATTTGTTGCAAATTTAAAGTGTAGAATTATATTTTTATTTATAATAAAGAATTCGAGCGGGAAGCTACATTGCTGGGTTGTATCTCTTTTCGATAAGATATTTTTGTATCATTTTTCAATGGTATTGGAAGAGAAGCAAAGAGTATTTAGAGTTTTTCTCTTATCTAAAGTACCGGACGGAATGTTTGGAGATTGTTGTTATAAAATTGTTACATTTTATGTTCGTGTGTGTGTGTCATAATTTTCTGAAGTACACACATCCATAAATCGGAAAAGCTCCAATAAGAATTTTATAAGAAAACAAGAAGAGTCAGCCCCAAAGCTTAGAGAGTCAATCGATTGAGTACACCATTTGTAAGAAAGTGACTCTCTTTTGGTGAGCATGGCCGCCATTTAATTGTTTTCAAAATAATTACCCACAATACCCAACTGGTTCCGACTTATGTGATTGCCGCCATGCTACTAGTGCCAGCTTACGTTAGGAATAAAGTTTCGAAGAGTGACCTGAGTTATTTTAGCATCGGCCAGTTTGAAATTGTGTAAAAGATTTCAGTTGAATTTGGAGTCGGTTTTAGAATAGTTGTGCTCTGTCTTTTGTGTACGCTTTAACGTACATTCCGAGATACGTGGTAGTGACCCAATTTATTTTTCTTCATTTATTTTTTATAAGCACACATCACAAAACAGAAACTTTACTTAATTTCCACCTGTATTCAACAAATAATATCTGCCTAAAAATATTAATCCGGAATATTATGTTATAAGAATTTTATTTATATTGTTTTTTTTTTATTCGGTTCTGTTTTTTTTTTTTTTTTTTTTTTAAATAAAATTCAATAAGTGAACGTTTTTAGTATCTATCTTTATCTAATAATGAATAAAGCTTAAGTAAAAAAATATTAAATTTTTATTGAAATTTGTATTTTATTTTCTTTAAAAATTTAATAATTTTTTTTTCTATTGAAACCATTTCCGAAATTTTGAAAAAGAAAAAAGAAAAAATATTAAATGAACTCGTTGATTTATTTGAAGGATGGTAGATTTAATAATTTTCTTTTAAAAAAAAAATAACACAATAAACCGTGAAGATAGTGTAACGAAAAAAGTAAACATTTGTTTATGTAAACGGTTTTGTTGTTAGTGTGGAATATTTTGGGCAGGTGTTTTCGAAATTGATTGAATGTTGCGTGCCGAACATTTACCAATTTCTGTTATCGACAAAACAAGTGTCCTTGTCGTATGTGAAAATATATATACAATCTTCTGATAGGATTTTATTTTGAACAGGATAGGATTCCAATACGATAGAGAATTGAAGTGACATCATTATTGGTAAAGTTTTGTAGAGAAAAAGTTTTGGTTATATTGTGTTTATGTGAAAACTCAAATAACTCAGACCCCTTTCCCCATTTAAAAAAAAAAGAAAAAAGGACGATAATTCTAGTGAATTTTGACAGTGAGTGTTTCGAAAAAAAGGAATATTTTTTTTTCTGTTTTCAACAAAGTCTTTTCAACAAATAGAAATTTCGATCATAGCGCAAACGGTTGTACACCATCACCAGAAAAAAAAGGTACGTTCTTAAATGTGTTAGTTTGTGAGTCAGGAATTTCGAAAAACAGCGCCAATCAAATAACAGCAACTGGCGTTTCTGGTTCTGTACTTTTAGTTGTGTGTGTCGCCGCCTTTGCCGTCGTCACTGTGACCAGCGCCCAGTGGGTAGTGAACAACAAGTTGAGGCGAGAGTGTCAACGACGACAATTGGTTGCGTGTTGAATGGGTGGCGTTGGGTGATATTTTCTGTGCTTTCAACGGTATTCAACTGAAGCTCGAAGGGTTAGGTAAGGTCAGAAGGTCTCTGAGATACTTTCGTCCACCAAATTGTAGATACATTTTCTAGAGAGATGAATTTGATGTCATTTCTCAGATGCAGTTCTTATGGCAATAATATCGGCCCCTCGGATCTTTGGGCTTTTGTCTTGGAAAACTTTCGAATTGACCCTAAACCGAATCTAAACCTAAACGCATTGACCTAAAGTTTTCTCTGTGCCTTCATTTCCATATGCGTGCGCGCACGCTCCTATACGAATATTGTATTCGGAATTTAAACTGACTGACTATAAATCCGTTTTCCTTGTTAACCTTTGGACTGGGAGCGACTCCAGTCTGTCGCGATTCTAACTTGTGCGTTGATCAAATTTTCGATTGCGACAAGATTGCGACACTAAATCTTATGTTAAAGAAGTCATACGAAAACTTAGTCATAGTTAATCAATTCTTTTAGAGATTTATGTCTGTTGGTAAATTTCCGCTATTACTAATATCCATTTTTTTACCATTTATATTATTGAACAGAAAAATAAAATTTTTTTTCATCTAATTAGAAAGAAATTTTTGCGGCTTTTTTTTTCTATAAGAAAATCCATAAAATAAGATTTTGTTGATGTGATATAAATTATCTCATAAAAAAAACAATAAAAAAATATGAGTTTTTTTTATATCTTGGAATGGAGTAAATATACTTGAATTTATTTAAATATTTCCTAATATCTTCCGTTTGTAAGGAATTTTCTTACAGAAAAATCCTATTTGATATTTTTGATAGAAAACTTTTTATATAAAATATTTGAAATTTTCTACATTTTCAACTAATTTGCTGTTATGATCTTCTAAAAAATAATAACGTAAAAAATTTGTATTTCTTCACATTCGAAACCGTTAAGAAAAAATTAAACTAATCGTAATAGTAGCAAAATATGATCTTACAATTGTGTGACGAAATGAAAACCGATCAGTTTTTCGAGATTCGAATCTAATGTCTACCATAATTGCAATCAGCGCCAGTTTATTTTTAATTTTTGTTTTTTTTCCTTTCTTTTTTGGTTTTCATTACTTTTATTAATAAATAAAATCGAACGGTTGAACCTGAGGTTTTAGTTACCTGTATTTTTATTGTTTTGTGAGGCTTTCTGTCGATGAATTTACCTCAATTAGAAATAGACATGATGCTTAGTGGTTATTTGTAACGTCAGCAAAAGTAGGTACCTAACAACGTTGCTGACGGCGTTGGTGGCTAGTCAACCTAATCAGTCATCCAGGTATTCAGCCAGTCAATCAGTCGTCCTGCCAATCTCTCCACTTAAGTACGTTTGATTGTAAACAATTTTTTTTTCCGTTTCAATACTTTTCCAGTTGTGGTTTTTGTGGAAAATTGAACGACTTTATCTTTGCAGAGCCGACATATTCCAATTCCGATTGGAATTGAGATCACAGAATTCTGAATGCAATCGTGGACTATGTGAGGCTGTAATTGTGACGCGGTTATCGCCAAAGGTGACAACGGCAACAGTCCACCACAAGACCCGTGACAGTCTTTAGAGTCAAAAAAAAAATTGTTTCCTCTACTCTATGTCTATACTCTGCAAATTATCACAGACTCTGCAGAGCTATAAATAATTACAAAATAGGCGGAGTTTTTTTTATATTATTATTTATATAATTAAGATAATTGCTAAAGAAATATATATCTTACAGGTAATCAACTGAAAGAGGTCTTCCGTAAATTATCGTTATAAGTTGATATTTATAGAAGCAAATTACTTTTCTATGCAGACGGAAGTCTGTTCTTTGATTGGGATTTTTTTATTTAAATTTTTCTTGACCTTTAAATATTTTAATTTAATTTGAATCAATTTCATTAAAAAAATAGATTTATGTTTTTGATAAAAATAATCCAAAAAAAAAGAATTTTTAAGTTAAGGTGATTTTCAGGCGTTTCTAATTGCAAAAAAAAATTGAATTTTAAACTTAAAGAAAAATGCATTGCCTCTTATTGAAATTTTAACGTATCAGAATTTTAACAAAATGTTAAAAACACCCCTGTTATTTGACAGCTGTTAAACATATATGTCATCCAAGGTGACATTTGTGTACTCTCGAATATCTCTCTCATATTGGCTGGTGTTCCGCAAGGCAGTATACTCGGGCCCATCATGTACAAATTTTATGTAGGGATATCCATTTTGTAGTCCGGAATATACAGCTCTGTCATCTGACAGATGTCAAACATATATATCATCTAGGATGACATTTGATTAGTTTAAGGTTTGGCATTTTACATTATGAATCGTTTAATCGATTTTAGTGCCGGAGCAAATTGCTTTGGATGATGATTCTTTGAACAAATTTTCTTCAGGGATGGGGCTTATTTGTCAGTCGAGAAGAGTACGTAAATAAACAAAATTGGCGAATATGAGGCTCTGAAAATCCACAAGTGACTGTGTGGACGATATTGTATGCGCGAAAAGTGACTGTCTGGTGTACATTTCAGTGTGAAGGTGTTATTGTTCCGTATTTTTTTTAAATGCCAATTCCGAGCGCTATGGCCGTATGAGAACCGATTTTTTTTGGTCTGATTTTGAAGATTTCAATCAGGATCATATGCGGTTTTAAAAAGATGGTGCCACAACCCACAGAACATTACAAATATTTGACTTTATTGAGCAAAAAGTTACAAAAACGCATATTTTCGGATTTGAAGATGTCAATTGGCCTCAAACATCATGGAATTTGATGCGGTTGAACGCAGACAATCCCAAAACTTTAGACCACTTAAAAATGAACATCCGTCTAGTAATAGCCGTCTTGTAGCTTAAAATATTCGCAAATTTCTTCAAAAATTATCTTAAAAATATCGAGTCTTGCAAGAAATCTTGTGATAATCATTTAAATAATATTATATCCTATGAAAAATGGACCAAAATATAGTCAATATAAATAAAAAAATATTATATTAAAAATTTAATTTTAAGTTTGGTCTATTTAACTTTAGTTTCTGAAACACAAATTGGATAAAACTTTATATAAACTTGTATGGGAAAAAAATTCTCCTTTCCTACAATTTAATCAAAAATTAAATAATTTGATTCAAACTTGGGCAAATCAATATTTTAATAAGGACCGTGTGACTTTTTTTTTTTTTTTTTTAAAAGCGACTCAAAAAATAACCTCAAAATCCACAACCATTTCACAGTCGTTCTGAATGAAAAAGAGTAGAAAAAAGTTATTTCACATTATCTTAAGTACGTATGACTTTACTATCATTAATTTAAATAGATCTATGTTCAAAGAAAATGTTTCCTAGATTTATGGCATACAAAACTACCTTTCCATGCGCCATCAACTTAGATTCTAGGTGATTTTCAAAGACTTTTAAAGTTAACGATGAGAACAATTTGTAAACATAATGACGTGTGATGACTTTCTACATGCACCTTTTCTATTCAAACAATTTCTTATAATTACAATAAACAAGAAACGACTAAATAAATGTCTACATTAATGACAGAATATAACAAAATTCCTAATATACGAGTATTCTCTGAAATTATTTCCAGTAGTTTTTGTTTCTGAAGCAATAAACATGATGATGATATTGTCGAAAATAGTATTGCTTGAAGGAATTTTCTTTTCTGTTCGTAAATTTCTTCAGAAGATGTTATAAAAAACTTATTTTTTTTTTTGGACAAGTACACTTACGTTTTTATTAGTTGAAGATTATTTACTTTAAAATTGACTAAAATATCCAAAAGTACTTTCTTTTGTAATTTAATTGTGATCAAGATATGATAGTATATTGTCATGAAATAATTTGTGGGGATAGTTTGTGCAGAGATTATACTAATTTTTTTTCCTAATCAAATATAGGCTAAAGACTTTTCGTTTTATTTTTATTTTTCGTTAATTTTACTTACAAAAAAAAACGTACTAAAAAAAAATTTTGAATTCCCACTTAATCAGATAGCCAAAAAATACAAATTTTCATTTGCCTAGATTTGAGTCAAAAGCGAAATAATGAGTTTTTGTAATTGTTAATAATTTTAACCGAAAAATTTTCTATTATTTGTCATATTCTCTAATAAGTTTGCTGAATCAATTGCAAAGTAAATTTTCCCAAAACTTGGATAGTAATTTTTATTTTGTCTTCATAGAAAGTCTGCGAAGAAAATTTAATTTTTGTCATATTTCAGTGTCTTTGTTTTTGTTCTTTTGCTATTTTAATTATATTATATTTTGCCAAAAATATATAAAAAAATTGTTAAAAAATAAGACACTGCAAATAGCAAAGAAATTTTCTTTTCCTGCAAAAAAAAAAACAGGAAAAATATTCAAAAGAAAAGATTGCATTTGACATAATTTGATAAAGTTTGACATTAATTAGGCGGTACTTTTTGAGTACGTAATCGTTTCAATTATGATTTTGTCAACACTTCCGGTTGTTGTTGATGTCATTTTCGTTCGTAATCATGCTTATTTGCAATCGTAATCACGTATTTCGGTGTTTGTTCTTAACAATTGTCCGTCATGGGATTTTTTCACAATTATTTGAAAATAAATTCAAAATTGCATTTTTTCGACTCGGTGTATAATTAGTGGGAAATGGTTTAGCTGTAAAAAAAAAAATAATGGCTATTCGCAAATTAGAATATTTCATTTATTATCAACTATAGTTGGAAAATTTCTGTTCAACAATAATTTTAGTTACAGTTTTTTTTTCAGTGGAACATGTGAACAGATTTGGCTTAATTGACTTTTTGTTGTAAAAGTTTCGGGAAAATAAAAGTTGAACAAGTTTTGTAATACAAAAAATTATTTTTTAACTATTATATTTGCATTGATAAAATATGAGTGCTTGAGCACCTGATAGCTTCTTCAGGTTATTTTAGTGATTAATCTATTTTTGTCCTGGATTTCGTTCCATATCAAACGTTTATCTAAGTTCAATAATAGGTACCGAACTTCAGTGTCTTCTGGTAAAAGTTACGTGGACACATTTTATTCATCCATTTTTATTCTCTGCTTAGTAACCCAGTTCTGGAGGATTTAAATTTGGATTTGGAGAATTTCAAGTTAGGGATTTTTGTTAGATAAATGGCAAGCTGTTTTTTCAGTACTGTAGCTAAGAAGGTGCGAATATCGGATGTTTAGGGGTAATCCAATTTGTTCTTCGGAAAGTAAAGAAGAACAAATTAGATAACTTTAAACATCCGATATTCGCACCTTATATTTTTATTCCATGTGGCTTTCATCAGATTCCACAGTATCCAAGTAGCTTACTGCAGATTCCGATTCTTTTGAGATAGTTTTTGATAATTTTTTTTCACATTTTGGGGTGTAATTCAGCCATTTGACTTAAGAATTGCCCCGCGTAAACGCGATCTTTCATGTATTACCACAAGAAAAAGTCCAACGGCGTCAAATTAAACGATCTTGACATCATCAAATCTAGAAGCCAAAATTTGTTGGGTTGTTATGACTTGTAACGCCGTTTTTTTTTTTGAAACCACATATTGTCTAGATTGAAATCTTCAAGCTGAGGCCAAAAAAGTCGGTTACCATACCGCTATAATGCTCAGAATTGATGGGGAAACCGACTCTCCTTCATTTAAAAAAAAGTTACTAGCCAATAACACTTTTAGACCAAAACACTCACGTGTGGATTTTCAGAGCCTCATATATGTCAATTTTGTGTATTAACATATTCACCGAATAAAAAATATGCCTAATTGCTGACGAAAATTTGTTCGAAAAACCACTATTCAAAGTCGGTTGTTTAACTAAAAAGTTCGTACAATTTTAATGCGTTAAGCTATCAATAATATAAAATGCCGAATCTTAACCTTAACAAATTCCATTTTTGATGACCTTTTTATTGGACAGCTGCCAGATAACAGAGCTGTACTTTCCGAATTACGAAATGGATATTACCATATAAATTTTGTACACAATAGGACTAAGTAAACTACCTTGTGGAACACCAGCAAATATCATAGTACGTTAGTTTCGTTTACTGATAAGTAACGGTTTCTCAGTAATTATTTTAGTATTAGGTAATATGTGAAATTAAGGACTCTGAGTTTAACTATTTTAAGCATTAATGATGAGATACTTCTCGCAATTATTTATAAAAAATATACTTTTTCCGGTAAAATAAAAGAAAGCTTTCAACACACAAAAAAAAATTAATTCAATTTACAAAGCTTAAATAATTTCCCACTGCATTTAAAAAAAAAATTTTTATTAGAAATTCAGCTTTTTTTTGTTGTAATTTTTATGCAATTCTATTTTTCTATTGTGTCACGTTCTATTTAAATAATAATAAAAAAAATCGATTCGTTTATTTATAAAATTTAAAAGTCAATTTAGATTGTACAATTCCATAGATACTTATTTACTGATATTCTTTTTTTTGTTGCTACACTATTTTCTAACAATTTTCTATCATTTTATTAATGTTTTTTTTTCAAAGTTGAAAAATAAGCTTTTGTGAACAAGTACGTACATTAGTTATCCGCTTCCGATTCGTTTGTGTTTTTATTATTCATTCGAATATTTTTATTAACAATTTTATTTTTAAGCAAATCAGCTTATTTGATTAACAAGAGAAATTTGCATAAGTTTCTGTAGAAATAATTATATTTTTTTTTGCCATTATGATATCGACTTTCTAGAGTATTTAAAAAGAGCTTTTGAATAAATAATAAAAAAGGGTTGAGCGTATATGAAAAAAAACACTTCCCATATAACCAAATAGACCGTAAATAATTTGACCTCAGCGATGAATGGGTTGGTCCAGAGTCAAAATTTCTCTTTAAGAATTAAAAATTAAAAAAAAAATACAAAAAAAAAAATAAAGTCGTCGATTTTAATTAACGCATTGATGTACAATAATTAAAAATATCATCGTTACACTTAATCTTCTATTTAGACTAAAAAGAAAGCCTTCTTTGTATTTTGTTGCACAAATTTTTCTAAACCTAGAGAGTTTTTTTTTGAGACCTTAACACAGTAACGTAGGCAAGGAGGGTTTTTGTTTAATTGTAGAAAAGTTGCGGCCATTTTTGTTTCGTTGTGCACGCACCAAAAAAATTTACAAAAAAAAAACTCATTGCAGTCAATCTCAGAGCACTCTGTCTGTCCATCTTAGGAGATCCCAGTCCAGACATAAAACAAAAAGAGAAAAACTAAAAACTGAAGTCCAAACTGCAGGAAATACTCCATTTGAAAATTCTAGATGGCAATGCAACCGTAATAATTTATGGTCTTAAAATTGATGCTATTCATTTTCTTCAATTTAACTCTCTTTGTGCGTTTTTTTAGTATTTATTGTAATTAAATTCTTTAATCGTCTTAAAAAGTGATTTTGTTTTTTTTTTGGTTGTGTATTAATCAAGCCACTCTTCGGATATTTCGAAGTACATTTGGGCTCAAAAGAATAATGAAGACGTTATCGAAACGTTGATGTGAGGAGGACTGGGACCATTTTCTCGTTTCGAATCGTGCTGATGAGTAGATTTTTAGAATTATTTTAGATTAAGATGCAAATAAAAAATGGAAAAACTTGTCTGTTCATACATATTAGAGGATGAGAATTAAAAAAAAAACATAAATTCAAATATTACTGCGGAAGGAAACGCGAGTGTTTTGGATCGACTGACCTCTGCAAGAGCATTTGTGGAGTTATCCAATTTGTGTTTCGGAAAGTAAACATGAATAAAACAAACTTTAAATTTATATATTCTTAATTTTATATTTTGCTTTGATCCTGCCATAACATACAATTTAAACTATATCATGAAGTAATTTTTGCTAATTTTTTCGCATATTTCGGGTGTTTCAAAAGCTCTTACATCTGCGTGAGCGTGACATTTTGCATAGTCTTACAAGAAAAGATCCAAAGACGTCAAATTGTACGATCTTGATGGTCAATTGATATCATCAAAACTCAAAATTAGGACTTTTGGGAAATTTTTGTGCAATAAAGCCAGAATATGTGAGGTTATTATGTTGAAACCACATATAGTCCAGATTAAAATTTGTAAGTTCAGCCTTAAAAAATTCCGTTTATTAACGATAACCGTCTCCTCCTCTTCATTTTCAAAGAAATAGGGATCGACGATACTTTCAGACCAAAAATGTCACTTTTTTTTTAATACAGCGGCTTCTCTACAGTCACTTGTGGATTTTGGAGCTCCATATTCCCAACAAAATCAACAATTTTGCTGATTGACATATTAACAAAGCAAGAAATGACCCCAGAATTAAAGGAAACGGTTTCTGTTCATTTTCAAAGAAATACGGACCAATGGCATATTCAAACTAAAAATGTCATTTTTGCGGATACAGCGGCTTCTCTAGAGTCACTTGTGGATTTTGGAGCTCCATATTCCCAAATTTTTCTTATATACGTGTCCTACGAGTGAGAACTGAACCTGATAGTTGAAGAAAATGTTTTAAACAATCCAAAATACAAAATGGCAAACCTTAAACCATAAAAATCCCACCTTGGATGACATATATGTTTGACAGCTGTCAAATGGCAGGGTCACGAATTACATAACCCAGTATATATAACGAAATAGAATCAATTGTTTAAAAAATACTCTCAGAAAATTTGCTGGATGGAAATCTATTAGCAGCACTCATTTCAACAGTACTTTTATAAATACTCTATTTTAGACCAGCATTTTTTATATGTGCAGTTTTATTTTCAGTTTGAAGGTTTTTTCTACACACCCCATTACGCCATTGTTTTGTTAAAAAATCAAATCAAATCCGAGATGAATGAGAATGCCATGAAAAATTAAAGTCATTCTAATGGGCAAAACTGTTAAGATTTTTTGTTGTATCTTTTTTCAATTTATTTATTTCAGTTGTTTTTGTTAAGTTGCTTTTAGTAATTTAGATTTTTGCATGACACAATCAGCTTATTTTTAGAGCGAAATTCTATTAAATTCTGTGATTCTAGAGGGTATCTCTTCGACCATCTATCTATCCGGACGCCAGTTTGAACATGTGTCAGATGGTTCTCGTCTGATGGTGCTAAAGATGAGGTCATCCATGCGGTTTTGGTTGGTTTCAATTCGGTACATTATTTTCTCATTCGATCTAAGTTATCCAAATTAATTGGGTTATTAGACAATATATCCTACAACTATTAAAAATCATCTTTCTCATTTCATTTCATTCATTTCCATGATGAATGATGTTGTTTTTTTTCCTCAACTTTTCTTTGAGACATGTGCGCAGAATTAAGATTTTTATGCATAAAACTTACGTAATATTTATAAGAGGAGGAGAAGCCATAAACTATAAAGAGAGAGAGAGAGTGGAGTGATGAATCGTATAAAAACGGAAATATTTTCAAATTAAATTTTTTAATAAACCAACAAAAAAAAGTGGAAAAAAGGAAATGAAGATTCTACCCAACGTCCCTCTCTCCATCGTTTTTGTTGGAGGTGTTAAATAAATTATGGCTGATTCCACAGCTAATTTTATGATCATTTCCTTTTTTGTTTTATAATTTGTTTTTTTTTTTTGAACTATTTTCATTTTCATACTAAGATTAGAGTAATTATCATCGAAAATTTGGTGAAATTTTCACTTTTGTTTTTTTTCGAATTAAATTCAAAGTTGTGACATTGAAAATAATCTTTGCTTATTAGTTTTTGTATTTGCATTATCGTTGGGCTGGCGTAAATAAATTTATTTGACATTAAATCAAATGTCAAAATTAATTTACGGACTTCTGTTCTTATTCTAGAAGTTATTCAAGACGATCGGTTCTCTTCTGATTGTTCTGAAATGTGTTTTTGAGTTTTTACACACAAAAAAAATGGAATTGAAATTAAATGCCATTTTTGTGTGTGTGAATTGCGTTTTAAGTTTTTCGATTGCTTAAAATTTTATCCAAAGGAAGTCATTATTTTTATTTTATGAAAACATCAAAAACTCGATTTTTTAAAGACCTCAATTAAATTGATCTGAAAATTTTAGTATTTTGTAGCTCAATATAAAATTTTGCGCATAATTCTTTAGATTACATTTTTACTCTATTTTTTAAATATTATTTTTATTATATTAAAAATTTTATAATGAATTTGAGCTAAAAATCATGATTTGTTGTAACTCAAATTGAAGTATCGCTTAGATTTTTCCTGTAGATAATATTTTTACTATTTTTAAATATAATTTTGTTTGCATAAACAAATATTAGTATTGTTGTGGTGTGAGCGTTCGATTTTAAAAGTACACAATTAAATTGAGCTAGAAATCATAGTAGCTCAAATTCAAATATTTTTAGATTTTTTCTGATATACATATTTTAACTACTTTTAAGTATAATTTTGTTTGCATTAAAAATATTACTATTGTTGTGATGTGAGCGTTCGATTTTAGAAGTGCCCAGTTAAATTGAGCTACAAATCGTAGTAGTTAAAATTGAATTTTTTTTAGATATTTTTTGATTATCATATTTTTACTATTTTTAGATATAATTTCTATTGCATAAAAATGTAAAAATATTGCTTGGCTCTGAGCTTTCGAATTTAATGGTGATTTCAGCTAAAAATCATGTTTTTTTGTAGCTCAAATTTCAGCTTTGCTCTCATTTCGGCAAATTATGATAATTTTCCTTTATTCTAAATATTATATTTATTGCATTAAAAAATACTTATAGTGCTGGGTTAGGGCCGTTCCATTTGCTAAGTTATTTGAGCTAAAAATCATCTTTTTTGTAGTTTAAAATGAAATTTTGAGCAGATTTCTTCAGATTATGAATTTTCCTGTTTCTAAATATTATATTTATTACATTAAAAAAATACTAATATTGCTGGGGTGTGAGCGTTCAATTTTAAAGGTGCTCAATTAAATTGAGCTACAAATCAATCTTTTTTGTAGCTCAAATTAAAATATTTTTAGATTATTCCCGATTATCATATTTTAACTACTTTTAAATATTATTTTGGTTGAATAAAAAAATATTAGTATTGTTGTGGTGTGTGCGTTCGATTTTAGAAGTGCTTTATTAAATGTTTTTTTGTAGCTACAATTGAATTTTTCCTCAGATTGTTTCTAATTATCATATTTTTATTGTTTTAAGATATTATTTTTATTATTTTAAGATATTATTTTTATTGTGTAAAAATGTACCAATATTGCTTGGCTCTGAGCTTTCGAATTTAAAAGTGATTTTAGCTAAAAATCATGTTTGTTTGTAGCTAAAATTTCAGCTTTGCTCTCATTTCGGCAAATTATGATGTTTTTCCTTTATTCTAAATGTTATATTTATTGCATTAAAAAAATACTAATAGTGCTGTGGTGTTGCATTTGCGAAGTTATTTGAGCTAAAAATCATCTTTATTGTAGTCCAAAATGAAATTTTGAGCAGATTTCTTCAGATTATGACAATTTCTCTGTTTCAAAATAATATTTTTAGATTTTTCCCGATTATCATATATTTACTATTTTAAAATAAAATTTTTATTATAATGAAAATATACAAATATTGTTTTGGCTGTGTCTGTTCAATTTTGGAAGTGATTTGAGCTACAAATAATGGTTTTTTAGTAGCTCAAATTTCCGTTTCGCAGATTATGATATATTTCTCCTTTTTCGACTTATTTTATTTATTGCATTAAAAAATACTAATAGTGCTGGGACATGACACTCGACTTAAGAAGTGATTTCAGCTGAAAATCATAGTTTTGTTAGCTTAAATAAGTTGACCAATTGAAATTTTGGTCAAATGTTCTCAGATTAATAAGATAAATAAAAACAACATATATTTATCTCTTTTTAGTAAAAATATTTTCGAGTTTTTAATGCTTTCAAACACAAGAATTGTTTGATGTTTTTTGCTAATAATTTTCCAATTTATTTGCAATTTTAACAATTTGGTTCCTCAATATCCTTAATATTTTTCGAACGCATAATATTTTTATAGAGTATTTATTTTTTAAATAATAATTTTCATTGCATAAAAAATTAACGCTTTTGCTTTGGAGAGAACGTGTGATTTTAGAAGTGCTAAATATAATAGCCTGTATTATTAGTAGTTAAACATTATTGAAATTATGCTCTAATGTTTTTTTTAAATTATTACAATAACTAAAAAAAAATATCGTTTGTATTTTTATTGCATAAAAAAAAATATCAATTCTACTCCAGCGTGGCCTTTTAATTTTTAAGTTAAGTTAAACTACTCAATTCAGAATAGTACAAACAGTAAAAAAAAAAGATTTTTATTAATTTTCTTTGAGTAAAAGTTTTATTGACTTATATTGCTTTGAATTATAAAAAATCGCATTATAATGCATGTTTTTTTTGATTCCAATTAACAATTTAAACCACTTTTTTCTTTTCCAAAATGTTTGTAGACTTCTTTGAATGTTCATATTTTGCTCAGACGTAAGCAAAACTAACTGCCGATTGAACATTTCTTTAACAAATTCTAAATTGTTCTACATAATTTTCACTTTACAAAATTGGAAAAGCAATAAAGAAAAATCGTCTTATTAAATTTATCAAATTAAAATATTTTTAAAAAAATCATAAAATCTTAGTACTCAAAAATGCTGTTATAAAAAATATCTTAATACCCGTACTTAAAAGTGTTTGAAAGGAAATCTTAATAAAATTGTACAAAATGGCAATATGGATAGCAAAAAAAAACTAAAATATATTAAAAAAGATATTCTACCATTAGTTTATAAATATTACTTCTCCTTTCTTGATTTTAAAAAATTTTTCACCAACAAAAAAAAATGAAGCGATTGAAATCCGAAGTTTTCACACTGAAATTTTTAAGATTATAATTTTCAATAATAAATTATCTTTCCCCTGTATCATAAGGGTGAATATATCTTATATGGAGTATGTAATATGTTCAAAATATCAAAGAATTAATGTTCATTTTGTCTGTCGCCAAGTATCCCCACGTACAAGTCTCTTTTGAAAGTTTTCTATTATTTTTCTTTTAAAAAATTTCACTTAACGTATGGCCCTGCCATAAATAGGCAAATTCATTCCTGCCACAATGAGTCGAGTGCTAAAGTAAAAATTAACAGAATAAAAAACTTTATGTAGAACCCCTTCTTTTCACTCAAATAGCATAAATACTCCTTAAAAAAGGAATATTCAAAAAGATATAAAAGTTTCGCATCGCCAAGTTCTATCACGTCTGAAGTGCAAAAAACGTTCTGTTCAGGAAGAAAATCTGCTGAAGTTTGCATTGTTCATTCAGGATTCATATTTCTTATCCTTTCGCCTCTTTCTTTTCTTGTCATTTTCCCTTTTGAATGCAGTGCATGCTCCCATTCGAAGTGTAAATTTCATTTCTACTCAAAAGTTTTTATTACAGCTTTTTATGAATACATAAATGAATGTATTTAAATACTAGTACACCTGTACATACTATAGAATAAAAACAGTATTAATGCAGGAGAATTGCATTGCAGAGGTGTACGTGTTTAAAATATACTCTTTCTTCTGTTTGTTTTAAGAAAAAAGTTTTAATGTAATTTTTTGCGGTTTATTGTACAAAATATTTTTATAGATTTTTTATATAATTTTTTGAAGTCATGTTTTGCCCATACCCCTCAGTTTTGTTTTTGAAATATTTTCTTATATTTCCTAAATTATGTGAAAGCTCTTGGTAGCTTTAGGGTGTAATATAATTTCACATACAATAATTATTTTTTTTGATTGATCTTATTTGCCATAAAAAAATGCTTAACAGATTTTCTTTAAAAATTGAACAAGTGCAAAAAAAGTAATGAAAAATAGAATAATTGGCAGAAATTTTTCTCTCAAACAATTTTTTAAATTTTATTTTTATACATCAATGTTATCCCATTTAAAGTGCTGGAAGGCTTCAACTGAGATTGTCACCAGCTTCGTGGTTACAGTCCTTTGGATGTACATACTGTAGATATCAAAAGGACTTTATTTTAAGAGTCTTTCGATCTTGGCGAACAAAACAGTTCACAAAGATATGATCAGATGGAAAAGCGGCTGGAATACCCTAGAAATCCTTATTTTTTTCGACATAAACTTGTTGCTGAAGTGGCTGCAATGTCCGATCTGATGCAAAGAACAGTATTTTTAACCTTTCAAGGACTTTATCAATCGTAGATGGGTCATAATACAAAGAAAAAACAGTTTTTTTCAAGTAATTTTGCTTAGTTTCGTTTGAGAATATTTCTAATCTCCTTATTCTATTGCTGTATTCCCCTTATTTGATTTTTCTATTAAGTTTTTGGTCCGGTCTGACACGAACAACACTTTTTTTGAGTCTTTCAAGGACTTTTTTTTATTAAAAAACTTGGCTTAAAGTTGCTCTAGCAAGAATAAAAGCTTCATCCATATTTTCATTAGTTTTCCTTGTTGAATACCTTTCTGAGCAAGGTTCAACTTACACTGCTTTTCGAGCTCTAAAACTGCTTTACGCCACTGTAAAATTTATGCTATTTATAGAAAATATTCCCCATGGACTCCTTACCCAGCATAAAAATCCTTCTACAGCCACCAATATTTTACAAAAGCACATCTCATCGGAGACTTGCTTCAGGAGTTGCAGAGTAAGACTAAATGAGCAAAAAAGTGCTCATGTTACTATTACTTTTTACCGAAAACTGATCCCTAATAAAATCCTAAATGGCAGTAATATTTAAAAGAAAAACCTGGAATCCTCACAACGGAAATAAAAAGAAATGAAATAACTAAGACTCCTCTGGAACTGATGGAATTTTTGGGGGGAAGGGGGGGGGGGGAGGGGTGTGTTGAGGTTGAGGAACCAAAGTAATCTCTTTTTTTTTGGGCCGAAGTAAACTCGTTGATGGTAATAGAGTTTTTGTCAAAAAGTCAGAAGTAATCCCTTTTTTTACCCAGAACTCGTGTAACAGGTTACGTTGTCTACAATGTCCGATCTGAACCAAAAAAAAATTGTTTTTCTGTGTCTTAAGAAAAAAACCTTTTGGTTGACAGTTTGTCCTACAGGATTTATATCAGCTTTAGATGTTGAAGTTTTTGTTTCGTTGCTTCTTGGCCCTCCACCAAAAAAATTGTGGCATTGTTAAAGGATTTTTCACATAGGATTCACCAAACTTAACCAAAAATTTGATGACACAAAATTGGTCCAAACAGAATTTTGTTTATTCTGCAAAGGGGTTTGGGACTAATGTATAAGCCATGTTAAGGGCAAGTGCATATATAATATGCGGGAGATATTCGAAGTAGAATTAAATATTCAATAAAATAGCTGAAATTCTGCGATACCATTTTTATAATGAAAGGACTAAGAGCTTTAGTTAAAAGCCTCCTATTTCGAATAGGTTTTATTTTGAACTATTTCAGTTTTGGATTCTCTTTGAGAATTCTAACTATTTTGACTGCATCATAAATATTGTAAATAATACCAAAACTATCTTTAATTACTAAAATGTAATTTGAAAGAGAAATTCTCTAATAGATTGATTTATGCTCAAACAACCAAGACTAATACTATCCACATTGGACCTATTAGAACATCCGTAACACATTAACTCAGCACTAAATATCCGATTGAATATTAAAGCAAATAACCATAAATGTATATAATTATTATCACTAGTACCCGTACTTGTACTAATGGTCGGACTGTTAATAAATAAGGAGATATGTGGAATGTCTTGAAGGGGAGGTTAACGGGTAACGCACATAATTTATTAATATGACCATAAAGTACATCATTTGTTTACAAGGGAATATAGCGTATGAGCATAAATTTATTTTAGTTCATTTGAAGAAAAACAACAATTTTTTTTTTGCTCATTAGTCCTTTGCTTCGGATGTGGGGGAATTTATCCACACTTTCGAGAGTGCAGTATGCAAGTTTCTATGTACTCTTTTGAATTTTTCCGATATTTTCTTCTATCAAGCGAGTATGGAATATATTTATGAATTGGAATAAAATTACATGTACTGGAAGAAATGTGGAAAAAGAAGGAACTGACAAATTCTAATTTACATAAATTTATTACCATAGAAATTGTGCAATGCATCTTAAACGGGAAAATACAACATAATTTGTTGAGGAATGACGTGAACGATTATGCGATGCGATGGCCGTGACTGTTGGTTAGGTTCGGTTCAGTTGGAGTTGGTTTAGTCTTGGTTTTGGTGATGGTCACCGATAGTGCAGAAGTTGAGCACTGACACCATATCCGAGCAGCATTCCAACCAACAACATTATTGCATAGTGTAGAAATGATAATATGTTAAAAGTTCATTATTTATTCATTATTTGCGTCCTAGTTCGATGCAGATTCCACATGTTTTAAGCTTCCGTTTTAAATACATGTTTCACTATTATTTACAATATGACATTCTGGATCAATTTTTTGTCATATACTTTTCTTTTTCTTTGCAAAAATGATATATTCCCTGTTTGGCAAATGTCATTTTAAAAGATAAAAACATTCTTTTAACGAGTAAAAAAATATTTGACCTAAATTTGTATTTTCTGCAATGTATTTTTTTTTTGTCAAAGTTTTAGAAAATACTTTTACTTTTGGCATTGAGTAATAATATAATATTTGACGAAAAGCCAGTTAATTTTAATGTTGGCTTTTACTATTAATTAAAATAAACTAATTTAGAAGCAGAAAATATTTTAATCGGATAGAAGAAACTAATGAATAAATCATCCACAAAGTAGATTAAAATGTTGGTTTGTATAAATTGTAATCAATCAAAAACAGGACATTTTTTTTTTGTTGAATACGAGTCAAGGGAAGAAAAATCCCTCTAAACGCTTATTGTAATAAATCACTATCAGTCCTGATAATCTCCTCTATCAGAAGTTCAACAAACTGAATACACATTATTATACCAAATACGATATAATAATAATAATAATAATAATAAAAATTCATATTTTAGGATATTTCTATTTGACTTTTTTAAATATCCTTTCGCTTTTCCTTTTCATTAGAACGTAAAACCAACGATTTGCTTATCTTAAGAACGTACTTAAACGTATTTATTTCATTAATTTCGGACGTTTATTAATTGTTCAATCATTAGAATAGAATTTATTATTGCTTATTTCCTTCTTTAGTTGAAATGTAGGTTCACATGCAAATATGATTAATATTTCCTCACATTTATAACCCACTCGATCAACTTAATGGCATATTACTTTAATAACAAATGCATACTATTTGAAAGTGCAATTAATAAAATTGATGCAATAAATTATTATTTAATTGCATTTACTACAAAAAAAAACAACTAAAAAACAGTAATTCTAAGGCTCTTTTGACCGCACCCAAAAAATACTATTTCTTCTCCTTTTACATTCAGACTAGGAACCTTGAACTATTCATATTCAATAGTAATCGAATTATTATGTTTTTCTTTCTTCTCTATTGTAAATTTCAATTAATAATTATGGCAAAAAAAAAAAAGATTTTATTCTTTAATAATAATAACAGCATTTTCGATAGAATAAAAGGGTTATTTGGAACTTTAAAATGGCTACCGAAAATTTACCCAAACCTATTACAGAATTAATCTTGGAAATTTTCGCATGGTTGCCACGAATAATAGAAAAAATATTAATGGTAATAAAGACTAGAAATAGAAAAGCATTAGGTGTCACCTAAATTTCACTAAACCGGAACTAACACATTGTTGCCATCCGAATTTAAATTTTACACAAAGTATACATGTAAGAAATGTTCACCATCGAAATCATAATAAACCAATGTATTTGTGTACATTGCTATGAAATTGTCTATTCACGTAGGAAAAACATAAAGATACGTTTATGTTCACTCTAGCGCAAAGATATGCATTATAATTTTTAAGATAAACGAGAAAAAAAAATGCTTTTCGAAAAAGAAGGAAAACAAAGTTCAGAAAATTATAGAAAAAAAAACTGAAAAATTTAATAGAAAAATCAAATAAGGAGATTAGAGAATATAGAATAAAAGAATTGAAAAGACTCTCAAATTGATCATAAGTTATTAAACCAAGCAGAACCAAATATTTTAAAACTATTAAGCGAAAATGTCCAGAAAATAAAAGAAAAACTGAAAAATTTAATAGAAAAATCAAAGAAGGGGATTAGATAATATAGAATAAGGAGATTTTAAAGACTCGAATTAATCATAAGGAATGAAACTAAGCAGAACTAAATATTAAAAAAAAATATATTAAGCCAAAAAGTCTAGATAACAATAGAAAAATCGAGAAGATAATATAAAAATCAAAGAAGGGGAATAGAGAATATAGAATAAGGAGAATGGAAAGACTCTCGAATCAATTATAAGAAATAAAACCAAACAAAATAAAATATTTATAAAAATATTAAACAAAAAATATTCTGAAAACAAAAAAAACTGAATATTTAATAGAACAATTAAAGAAGGGGAATAGAGAATATAGAATAAGGACATTAGAAAGACTGTTGAATTGATTATAAAGAATGAAACTAAGCAGAACTAAATATTAAAAAAATATATTAAGCCAAAAAGTCTAGATAACAATAGAAAAATCGAGAAGATAATATAAAAATCAAAAAAGGGGAATAGAGAATCTAGAATAAGGAGAATGGAAAGACTTTCGAATCAATTATAAGAAATAAAACCAAACAAAATCAAATACTTATAAAAATATTAAACAAAAAATATTCAGAAAACAAACAAAAACTGAATATTTAATAGAACAATTAAAGAAGGGGAATAGAGAATATAAAATAAGGAGATTGGAAAGATTCTTGAATTGATTATAAAGAATGAAACTAAGCAGAATCAAATATTTAAAAAAAACATATTAAGCGAAATAGTCCAGAACAATCAAAGTAGGGGAATAGAATAAGGAGATTGAGAAGACTCTCAAGAATAGAGAATAAGAAGCGAAATCAAGCAGAATCGGGAAAAACATATTTCGTTGTTATTATGACTAACTTAGGAAAAAATATTAATCTCTCAGAATAGAAGCATATATAGAAAATTTGTAGAGGAAATCATATAAAATTGCATATATTAAAAATTGTTCAGACATTTTTTTTTATACCAGTTAATTTGAACAGGCCCAGAACGAATTTGACGTGTAAACCTATTTGTTCAAGACCACCCGAAATATGTTCTGCTACTTAAATCGGTAAAGTTCGGGTCAAACTTGTATATTGGACCGAATAAAAAAAAAAAAAGAGTTTCGTATAGAAAAGATGGCTACGTTTTACAATATGTGAGATAATATAGCACCTCTTCTATAGAATAAAATATAACCGTTAGAAGAAAGGTGAACACCTGAAATACCTGCTGCCGGTTCTGGTTCTTTGAATCTGTTGGATGGATACTCGTAGTTTGGCTATTAATGTACACATGTACGACTATAAGTTGGCTGGTTTATAGTGATTATTAATGCCGCTTTATAATAACCGCCATTGACTACTGTTATTGAATACTAAAATTAACATTGTTCAGTGATTCTTTACTTATTCCAACTGACTGCCAGAATGACATACATTCACAAGAGAAGATAGAAACGGAAAACGGTAGAAGGGTTACGAGAAAAGAATGGTTTGTATAAGTTACTCTACAGTGAGGTAAGAAGTTTAGTTAGAATAAAGAAGAAAAACAACAGAAAAGTTTGATTTTTACCTGGACAACAACGAAGATGATGCCAACCGTTATGGGCATGAACAGGCCAGCCAAACAGCAATGCCACAAAAGGAAGTCGTCGGAGTTGAATTTCTTTTCTACAATTTAATTATTCCCCATCATTAAAGGTGTACTCTTATTTCTTAATAATCCCTTAAACCCGTACTACTGGCCCCACACTCTGCCAGAGACAGTCTCACTTTTGTAACATTATCGGACTATGGCGAACAGAAGAAGTAGAAACTCACCTTTCCAAATCGGACTTTTCGAAAACCCGAAATCATGCTTAAAATTATTTGTGAGATTGTACGTGCTCGTATTCGTAATAAACAAAGCGCCCAGTTGAACAGGTAAGGTTAGGTTATAAGAAATAACTGCCATGTTCCTGTACACTCTACCTGACTGACCAACCATAAAAGCTTCGTTCTTTCTTCTTTGTCTTGTCTTCTTCTTCTTCTTCATTTTTCAACTACTTTAACTGAGCAGTAATTTTTTTCCTTTTTTTTTATTTTTATTAAATAATTTTTCTTTTTTTTTTGCTTCACATTTGTATTTTGATTATTTTTATAGCGGCTTTATTTTTTCGTAAAACCCTTCAAAAAAAAAAGAAGAAAATACACAAATTGCAATAAAATATTTATAATATTTTATATCAAAGATATGTGCATGCATATTTTCACGTTGCAGTTGGTCGTTGTTGTTTACAAATTTGGTCAAAACTGGTCAATTTATGTACACAATAGTCGGTGACCAGGTATGCCAAGTATTGGACACAGGTAATGGTCGTTGATTTTACACATACTCACGGCGCATATATATATATTAAAAGGTGACAGGTACACAAATACTTGCGTACTGGTGAACTTATGTTAATCCACAGCGGGGAATATGGCCGCTAATATTAAATTCAGTTAAGTAAGAATAATAAATTTTCTTTTAGTTTATTTTGAGACGACAAAAAAAGCTCCTTAATTATTATAAAAGTAGGTAAAATGGAAAGAGGCAGGAACAATTTATATCTACTTGTATCATAGAAAAGTAATTAGAAAAAGCCAAAATTCTATAAACGTGCTGGTACATTCGTCGTGTGGTGTGTAGGTGGTAGAGTGGCAGTGGAGGTTGTTCGAATTCGAATTTGTTACTTCGATTATTCTATTCTATTTTTGTCTCTTTCTAGCTTTCTTTTGTTATTATGATAATTTTCTCAATTTCTATAAATTTCTTTTGCGTGACTGTTGAATCGATCGATACACGCATTTCGTGGTGCAATAATGAACTTTTGAAGAGAGGAAAAAACGACCATAAAATAATGCCTTCACTAAAACCGTGTATGCGATTGTTGGTTCGTGTATGTACCTTTCTATGTGCATAGCACATTTATTCAGATACAGATATTCAACAACGAATAGGGGACGTACACGTGTTTACCAAGAATCTACATTTACCAAAGAGTAATATGAGATAGGCTTTTTAGATTGAAACAGGTGCGTCCAGGTATGAACACATAATAGAAGTGTTATCGCATATCCACGCTCGAATATACGCCGATATGCATTTTGGATGTGCATCAATTAGCTCTTCATAAACAAAAATTGTCTAAAAGCAATATTTTTTATTGCATTTGAAAATTTACCTTAACAGTATTGAGAAGAGAAAAATAATAACATTTTTCAAAAGCACTAAAATATTATAGTTAAGAGTTATCCAGTTCGTGCTTCGGAAAGTAAAGTCAAATGAAACACATTTTGAATTTATAGTTTGATTAAAATTTTATTTCATTATGTTGCTTAGACCTTGCCATTATACTGTAAAATATAACATTATTTTTATAATTTACACAAAAAAAAAATTTTATTTTTAATTAAAAGGCTATCCAATTTGCACTTCGGAAAGTAAAATTACATAAAACCAGTTAACATTTAGATTTTGATTAAAGATTTTATTTAATTATATTATTTGGATGTTGCCATTATACTCAGAATAAAACATAATTTTCAAATAGCGGCCACACGAATTCTTGCAGAACTCGATGCTTTTGAGAAAGTTGTTGATGACTTTTTTCATATATATTTTGGGCTGTAATTCGACCATCAGTTGACGGAAGGTGTTTTTTTTAAAAAAATGTATTTAAATTTAAGGAATTTCTGCCTAAACACATAGCCCTACAAAAAAAAGTCCAACGACGTCAATTTTCACAAGCTTGGAGGTAGATTGACATCACCAAATCTCGAAATTGCCCATCCTGGAAACTTTTCGCCCAATAAACTCAAAATTTGTCATGTTGGGTGACCTATGGTGCATATATGAGATTAAAACCTTAAAGTTTAGTCTAAAAAAATCGCTTATCATACGCCCATAGCACTCAGAATTTACGGTAAAGGTCTCTCCTTCTTCATTTTCAAAGAAATACGGTCCAAAAACATCTTCAAAATAAAATTCACCGCAGAAAAACAATTTTTGCGAATATAATAGCTTCTTTACAATCATTTTTGGGGTTTTCAGAGCCCCCATATACACCAATTTTGTTTATTTCACCGCAGAAAGTCAATTTTTTGCGGATATAATAGCTTCTTTACAATCACTTGTGGTGTTTTCAGAGCCCCATATGCTCCAGAATTGAGGTAAATGCCCTCTCCTTCTTCATTTTCCAATGAATACGAGTCAATTACCCGTTCAGCCCAAAAAATACCACATTTCGCGTATACAATAGTTTCTCCACAGTCATTTGTGGATTTTCAGAGCCCCATATACACCAATTTTGCTTATTAATATATGAATTGAGCGATAAAATGGAGCTTTTGCATCCAATCGGTGGATGGTCTGCGGTTAAACGAACAATAATGAAAAATGGCAAATCTTATACTATAGGTTAAACGCTACCTTGTATAACATATAAATTTGACAGCTGTCAAATGAAATAGGTGTACATTCCGAACCACAAAATGGATAATCCTGTATAATCTGAACTGTTATAGATTAAAATCCTACAGTTATGTGGATCAACACTAATTTATGTACATATACACAGTGTGTCCAAAAAATCGCTCGTGGATCAACACTAATTTATGTACATATACACATGAATTAAATGAAGACCAAAAAATCGCTCGTGCGGAGCATTGCAAAGACATTGTTGAAACTGCTGAAAATGATCCAGACTTTCTTGATTCGATCATAACTGGTGATGAGTCACGGTGCTTTAAATATGACCCTGAAACTAAGCGTCAATCTGCTCAAGTCAAAAGGCGAGCCAAACCAAAAAAAATTGCGTCTTCAGAAGTCTCGAATCAAGACAATGTTGATTACTTTTTATGATTCGAAGGGTATTGTCCACAAGGAATTTATTCCAGAAGGTCGAACTGTTATTGGAGAATACTATTTAGGCGTTTTAGATCGTTTGTGGAAAAGAATTGCTCGTGTTAGACGTGAATATTCAGCAGTAAAACAGCTGATTTTATTGCACGATAATGCACAACCTCACAAGACCAAAAAAGTGAACGAATTTTTGATGAAAAAACGGATTTCTCTCATCAACCACCCTCCGTATTCGCCTGATCTATCACCATGTGATTATTTTCTATTTCCAAAACTGAAAACCAAGATGAAAGGAGCATTTTATGATGATATTCTAGCCATTCAAGCAGCCGTAACCTATAAATGACATAAAAAAATCTATGCATGCGCTGGTTGATCATTCCAAACGTTGTATTGAGCCTAATGGAACCTATTTTGAATAAAGAATAACTTTCAAAGATAATATAATGTGTATTTTATTCTATATCCACTACGATATTTGCTGGTGTTCCACAAGGTAGTTTACTTGGCCCTATCGTGTACAAAATTTATATGGTAATATTCATTTCGTAGTTCGGAAAGCACAGCTCTGTCATCTGATAGCTTTCCAATAAAAGAGTCGTCCATGATGGAATTTGTTTAGGTTAAGATTCGGCATTTTATATTATTGATAGCTTAACGCGTTAAAATTGTACGAACTTTTTAGTTAAACAACCGACTTTGAATAGTGATTTTACGAACATATTTTCATCAGCAATTAGGCATATTTTTTATTCGGTGAATATTTTAATAAGCAAAATTGACATATATGAGGCTCTGAAAATCCACACGTGAGTGCTTTGGTCTAAAAGTGCTATTGGCTAGTCATTTTTTTTTAAATGAAGGAGAGTCGGTTTCCCCATCAATTCTGAGCATTATAGCGGTATGGTAACCGACTTTTTTGGCCTGAGCTTGAAGATTTCAATCTAGACAATATGAAGTTTCAAAAAACTGGCGTTACAAGTCATAAAACGCAACAAATTTTAGCTTCTAGATTTGATGATGTCAAGATCGTTTGATTTGACGCCGTTGGACTTTTTCTTGTGCTAATACACGAAAGATCGTGTTTACGCGGGGTAATCCTCAAGTCAAATGGCTGAATTACACCCCAAAATGTGAAAAAAATTATAATAACAAATGCACTTTTATGGTTAAAAAATTGATTTTTTTTATTGTAATTGCCAAAAATGTTGATATTGTAAATTTTTAGTACTTTCAGACACAGTCTTATGGGGTAATAATTTACCCCATAAGACTATGTTTTGAAAATAATAATCAATTTGTTGTCGTATCGATTGACACTTTAATTCCATATAAAAAAGGGATATGGTTTTGTTTCTTGACCACCCCAAAATATGTTAAAATTAATTGTTAAAGAAACTTCTAAAAAGAGCAATGAGAGTTTGTATGTTGAAAACCCTCAGAATAAGTAAAATTTTTACCTGAATTTATTTTATTTTACGTTAAAACTATTTCAAATAATACCATTTATAAATAGTTTTTAGAAAACGTAATTTCAATATTTTTACCGAGATGAAAAATGGCCTACAAACCAAAAAAAAAACTTAAACATTTAAAAAAATGGAATAAAAAAACATGAAAAGAAAAATTAGCGAATTTTATTTATTTCAAGGTTGCCAGTTAGACGAAAAATATATTCTGATTCATATTTTATAATAATTAAAATTGTTTTTTACAGTTCAACTTTGGTTAAATTTGGTTAATTTTGTATACTCTATAAAGCGTTGGTAAAATTTGGAACTCTTCATAAATTCGGAGCAATTTTTTAGGACCTTTAAAAAGCTTTTGAAACAATTTGAAAATTTTAATTTTTTTTCCTAACCAATTTCAATGTTAAGTTTATATACAAAATAACCAAATTAAAAAGAAAAAATACATATTTTGAACCTTTAATATCTAAAGTTTGTCCATTTCTCTTAGTTCGGAAAGTATAGCCCTCTTATTTGACAGTTGTTAAATCTATATTTCAGGCAGAATTTATTTTACCATTGTACTAAATGGTCAAAATCATAGATTCTACCGTAGAAAAATTGGTGATTCTTAAAAAAATTGGTGATTCTAGTGATCGTGGAGAAGCCATTGTATCGGCCATAAGTAACTATGGAGAAGCCACTGTATCCACATTTTGGTGTGAAATGGTCTAAACTTGAACATCGTTCTCTTGATTTTTGAATTTTTTTTGGTCTAAACTTGAAGATCTCAACTTGGACCCTATGTGGTTCCAACAAAACGTTGCCACAAGCCACACCACACAATAAATTTTGGCTTTATTTTGCAAAAAGTTCTCAGGGCGCTTAATTTCGAAATTTGGTGATGCAAATTGACCTCCAAGAAAGTGCGATTTAACGTGGAGTTGAATATTCTCTTGTATGATCATGTAAAAGATCTTGTATATGCAGACAATTCTCAAATTTAAGAGCATTTCAAAAACCAACATCTGTCAAATAATGGCCAAATTACAGTCCGAAATGTTCGAACAAGTTATCAAAAATTACTCTAAAATGACCGAGTCCCGCAAAAATTCTTGTGGTGGTTATTAAAATTATATTATTTTTTATGCATAATGGCAAAGTCCTAGCAATTTATTGATAAAAATAATTTATCGAAAATCTAAATTAAAAATGTTTTTTATTTAACTTTACTTTTAAAAGCATAAATTGAATAATTCTTCAGTTGAACATTTCAGCAAAAACTTCTTCTGAAGTAGCCTCAGTTTATTTAGTTATATTTTTTTTTTTTTGGATTATTATTATTATATATTTTTTTTTTATATATACGAGGGTCGTTCAATAAGTCCTTAGAAAATCCGAGAAATTGCGCTCGTAGTGTCGGTAAAGTTTTTTTTGTGTAGCATTATCGACAGGAAAGCTGTCAAAATTTCAGCTCGATCCATAGCGTAAGTCAATTTCTATCGTCGATTAAAGTTAACGACATTTATTTGTGCATAACAATGGAAAAAAACGAGTTTAGGGCTGTCATCAAACATATCCATTTGAAAGGCTTAAGCCCGAAAGAAATCAAAGCCGAGTTGGATGGAGTTCATGGCACATCTGCACCTGTGTTTGCGACGGTTTACAATTGGGTGAATGAATTTACTCCACAAAAGATGAACATCGTTCAGGACGCCCAGTTGAGGTGTCTACTCCTGAAATCATCGACAAAATCCACGATCTGATTTTGAACGATCGGCGAATTAAGGTGCGCGAATTAGTTGAAGCCACGGGCAAATCACAAGGTACAGTCGCTTCAATTTTGCATGAAAAATTGTCTGTGAAAAAAATTTCGGCAAGATGGGTGCCGCGTTTGCTCTCAGAGGAGAAGAAGCGCAATCGTGCAGTGGACTCTGAGGATATGTTGGCACTCTTTCATCGCAATCCTGCCGAATTCCTTCATCGATATGTCACTGTGGACGAAACCTGGATAAACTACTACACTCCAGAAACGAAGAGACAGTCATCACAGTGGATTTTCAATGGTGAACGGGTTCCGAAGAAGGCAAAAACTGTGCCATCGGCCGGCAGGGTGATGGTCACGGTCTTTTGGGATTCGTAGGGCATCATTTTTATTGACTACATGGAAAAAGGAAAAACAATAACAGGAGCGTATTACGCGTCGTTATTGCAACGGTTGAGCGAGGAAATCAAAGAGAAACGCCCCCATCTGAAGAAGAAAAAAAACCTCTTGCATCAGGACAATGCGCGTGTGCACACCTGCGCTGTTTCCATGGCCAAAATTGTGGAATTGAGAATGGAATTGTTGCAGCATCTCGCTTATTCACCAGATTTGGCCCCGAGTGACTATTTTCTTTTCCCCAATCTTAAGAAATGGCTTGGCGGACGACGGTTCACTTCCAACGAGGACGTCATTGCTCAAACGGATGAGTATTTTGCAGAACTTCCGAAATCCTATTTTTTGGACGGGATAAAAATTTTGGAAAAACGGTTGGAAAAGTGTATAGAGCTAAAAGGAGATGATTTTTTAAAAAACAGTTTTTTCCATCTATTTCTAAGGACTTATTGAACGACCCTCGTATATAAAGAAAATAATTTATAATTAATAAAACTAAAATACCTATTTTTAAGTGTGTTTTATTTAATTTGACTTTTCGTAGCGCAAATTGGATATATTTAAATATTCTATTTAACTAAAGAATGTGCTTATTGAAAATATTTTTGCAATAGTTGCATTACTAAATGTCAGGCCACCTTTTTCTGATTCTATCGTTGCCACATAGAATCACGTCTCTTATAGTCATTGTCAAATATTAGTCATATCATATTGGCGATAGTGTGAAATGGAATATTTTCACATATATTTAATATGAAAACACATTTAATTTATAGAATATTTATAGTTGCAAATTGTTGATGAAAATTATGTCATCAATCAAAAACTGATAATGCCGTTTTTTTTGCTATCACTTTTCCATATAAAATCATAAGACTTTCATGAACTTTGAAAGTGGAATTCTAAAAATTTCGTATTAAGAAGTTTAGCAAAAATCACTGACTATCTTGTACACTAATAGTTTTTGCCTATTGCACAAATATTGTAAAAAATTTTTGGTTTGTATGTTGTCTATTTTAAAAGCTGATATTATGATTATTTCGCAGAAATGCACATATTTTCATGGCATGCGAATATTTATGAATCACTTGTTGTTCGTGCAGAATTCACAATGTGATATCATTGAACTCGGCACAAACCAACAAACACTACTGACTTAATGACTGACTAACAGACTGACTGTTTGTGTCTGACTTCATCGCACAGAATAGAGTCTATTTTCATCGATTCGATAATCTGTACTATTTAATGCAATGCGATTTAATCGCTTAAAAAATAGTTCTTCCTTCTGAAATTGCACGTAATTATTGTTGAAAATTATAAAATCGCATTTAATTTAAATACTATTTACCCATAATAAAAGTACTTTGTTTTTTTTTTATAGTAAAAATGCATTAAAATCAGTTATTAGTTAGGATTCGACTATACTGAAAAGTTATCCAATTTGTCTTTTGGAATATATAGTTAAATAAAACATAATTTGAATTTAGATTTTGATTAAATTTTTACGGTATTATATTGCTTGGACCTTGCCATTGTGAATGAAGGATAATATATTTTAAATAATCATCGCAGGACTTTTTGCAGGACTCGATCCGTTTCATATAGTTTTAGTTGATTTGTTTTTGCACATTTCGAGCTGAAATTCGGCCAAATAGTCATTTTTAAATATTGGGTTCCCACATAACTCATAAGAAACCAACCATACGAGAACATGACTATAATCTTCCTCAAAAAATTCGCAGCTTGATAAGCGAGAAACGTCGAGCCAGGGCCCAGTGGCAACGTTCAAGAATGCCAAATGAGAAGAAAAGACTAAACCAACTACAACGAGAACTGAAACAAGAAATAATTAATTATAACAACGAACGATTTACTGAATACACAGAATCACTGACAACTAATAAGTCACTCTGGACAGCTACCCGACGAATTCTCAAATACAAAACAGCTACACACCCGCTCCGGAATACCGACGGAACCTGGGCAAAAACAGATAAACAGAAAGCCGACATCTTCGGCAAACACTTAGAAAACATCTTTAAGCCTCACGAAGATGTCCAAGACATTCTGCATGACGAACAAATATTCCGACAAATATCAACTCAGTTGCCCATAAGTCCACCTCCTAAGTTTTTCACTCCTTCCGAAGTTAAATTCACAATAGAACACCTTTCCAATAGAAAAGCCCCAGGATATGACTTAATAACTTCAGAAATCCTGAAACAAATTTCCAAAAAAACCCTCGTCCTTATAACCTATATTTATAATAGTATCCTCCGCACATCATTTTTTCCTTCCCTGTGGAAGTTTTCCATAATTAAGATGATCCCAAAACCCAATAAGCCCAAAAACCTTCTCACCTCATATAGACCTATAAGCCTCCTTCCCATGTTATCAAAAATCCTAGAAAAATTAATCCTAAAACGCCTTTATCCCATTTTTGAAACCGAGGGTGTCATTCCTCAGCATCAGTTTGGATTTCGACCTGAGCATTCCACTATCCAGCAGTGTCATCGCGTAGTCGACTACATAGCGTGTTCGCTAGAGCGAAAAGAATACTGCCCAGGAGTGTTTCTTGACATTTCGCATGCTTTCGACCGTGTATGGCACCCTGGATTGCTTTGGAAGTTGCAGCGAGTCCTACCCTCGAGTTATTTCCACATCCTTAAATCTTATCTCTCAGACCGATATTTTCAGGTAGCTGAAAATATGGAGTACTCTGACATTTATCCAATTTCCGCCGGTGTCCCTCAAGGAAGTATCCTAGGTCCTATCCTATATAACATTTATACCCATGACATTCCTTGCCACAACAACATCCTAACCGCAACATATGCTGACGATACAGCCATCCTGACACATCACAAAGATCCTTCCACAGCCATTAGTATCCTTCAGAACCACATCCACTCCTTAGAAACTTGGTTCAAAAGGTGGAGAGTGAAGGTAAATGAGCAAAAATCTGCTCATGTAACTTTCACACTCTGCCGAGAACAAATTCCCGACATAACCCTAAACGGCAGTATTATTCCACAAAAAAATAGCGTACGTTACCTTGGACTTATATTCGACAAACGGTTAACCTGGAACCTTCATACGAAAACTAAAAGACGTGAACTTAACGGACGATACAAACAATTCTTACGTCTCCTAGACAGCAAATCGAAACTTACAACACCAAGTAAACTATTACTGTACAATACGGTTCTGAAACCAATATGGACATATGGTCTAGAACTTTGGGGTTCGACTAAGCATTCCAACTCCCTTCCAATCCAATCCCTACAATCCCGAATCCTTCGTAAAATTGTCAATGCCCCCTTTTATGTGCGAAACACTGTTATCCACCGTGACCTAAGTGTTCCATTTGTTCGTGAACTATGCATCTCCCGATATAAAAAATTCCATTCGCACCTATCCTTCCACCCTAATCCTTTAGGAAGGGAACTTTTCACTCCCACCCTTCCAGTATACACCCATCGACGTTTAAAACGGCGATGGCCGAGAGATTATTTAAAATGATAAAATAAAATTACCCTGTTCTGAGGTAACATCGATGGGTGTTTTCCTCCACATGTCTTCATGTCCTTGTATATTCCCGTAAAAAATCTGCTTGTTACTAGCATAAGTAGTTGTAGATATCATTTAAAATAAAAAAAAAAAAAAAAAAAAAAAAAAAAAAATATTGGGTTGTTCAGAAAGTATTATATAAAAATGAAAGACGATATATTAATTATAGTGAATTAATATTTTATTCAATTAAATATCATCTTTTTGGCAGTAGCATGATTCCATGCTCATAAAATTTTTGTTCTTTGCTGGCAAAAACTGATTCAAATGATTTTTGACCTCCTCATTTGAATTAAACGTTTTACCGTCTAAAAATTATTGTAGAGACCGGAATAAATGATAATCGGAAAGTGCTAGGTCTGGAGAGTATGGTGGGTGTGGCAGTATATCCCATCCAAGCTCTAAAAGCTTTTGCCAAAGTTTTCGCAATATCCTTTTGGAACCAATTCCTATTGACCAATTCTGGCCTTTTTTCTTTAAGTGAATCATTCAATTTGTCCAACTGATGACAGTATACTTCAGAATTGATCGTTGTGTTGCTCGGTAGAAACTCAAAATAAAAGATTCCTTTAAATTGCCACCAAATAGATAGCATAACCTTTTTTTGAATGAATATTGGCTTTCGAAGGCCTTTGAGCCGGTTCATCTTTTCTAGTCTAGGATCTTTTGCGCTTAACATTATTGGTGACAACCCATTTCTCGTCCCCAGTGATAATACGCTTTAAAAATGGATCATTGGCGTTTGAGAAGCAGAAGATGAGGAACCCATATGTCGAGCTTCGAGCTAAAACCTTGTCGTTTCAAATGATCATTAACGGTCGTATTCAAAAAATTTAATCTCTCAGCGATCTTACGAGTTGTTATTCGCCGGTTTGCATCAATTAATGCCTTTATTGTGTCTTCATCAGCAAACGAAACTACTTTCCGAACAACCCAATACTTTCAAGTGCATGGATTATCTGCGTCTGGGGATTGGGAAAGTTTTGTAGCTTGTAGCGCAAAATGACAGATGGTCCAGATTAAAACTTTTAAGTTCAGACCAACAAAAAAAAACAGTTTTCATACGGTCATAGCGCTCAGAATTTTCAAAGAAATTTGGGCCAAAACACCAGACAGTCACTTTTTATGGATAAAATGGTTTTTCCACAGTCACTTGTGGGCTTTTAGAGCCACATGTATCGGCAATTTTGCTTATAGACGTAACCACCGAGCAAGAAATGGCCCTCATATTTTTTTCGAACATTTTCTTAAAAAAAAAACAGTACCCTAAACCTATTGTTTTAGGGTGTGTTTTTTTTAAAACAAAATTCCATGATGGTTAATTGGTCCGTAATGTAAAATGGCAAACTTCACACTAAGCACATGCTTCTTTGGTTGATGTATATATTTGACAGCTGTCAAATTACAATACTTTTCTTTTCGAACAACAAAATGGATAAACTTTTATATACTCTATTAACTTTACTAACTTTAAATCGATTTAAATTTGTTTATACAAAAACGAAGAGAAACAAATAAAATATCACTTAAAACCTTATGAGTCAATATTGATTTTCATAAAATAACCATTTTTTTTAGATAAAGCTAAAAAACAAACGATTTGAAATCTTTAAGATAAAAAGGCAACCAGTAAAACGATTATTGTTTTTTTTTTTTATTTTGAAAACCAATCTGACCAGTTTGATTAAACAGAAAAATGTTTTTTTTTTGTTGACTTTATTAAACAAAAAAAATCCAAACTTGTTTTGAAAAATTAATTTAATATTTAAAAAGAAAAGAAAAAATACTTAAAACTATTAAAAATAATGTACCAAAAAAAAAATTTATTAAAAAAAAATTCCAAATAAAAATACTCTGAGAAAAATATTTGGAAAAATATCACATCTAAAATGAATTCTTTTGGTTGTAGAATATTTTTGGTTTTTAATTTGCAAGATAACCTTTGTAGATACATCAAATGTGCTTAGTGTTCCATTTGAAAAAGCACAAAATTCCAAAAAGGGGTGCCAACAAAGAAACATTTTTCAAAAAAAAGAAGAAGAAAAACTTTGAAGATATAAATGGATATGCACTAACGTCATACGTTGTACTCGTATTTGCGGAGGTCACAAAAGAACGTTTTATAAAAGTTCAAAAAAAAACCACAAAAATTAGAAAGAATGGCAACTAAATAAAATAAAGAAAAAATTTCTTGAAAACTTCAAATTGACAAAAGCTCTAAACTCTTCTGTTTGCTTAGAATAAGTGAATGGTGGTGGTGCTTTTATATAGTCGATTTTAAGTAGTTTTTATTCTTATATTTTTAGAGTTGTGGTGTTATTCGTCTATTTTTGGTTATAACAAAATTAATGAACACAAAAAATACCTTTTACATATTATGTGGGTGGAGAAGTGTTTTGAGTCAAGTCAAGTCAACTCGACTTGATTGTATCTTGCATAAATTATTGGATTGGGTGAAGCTCTGCAATTTTATTCTTCCGAAAGAAACGATTTTATTTTTATTCAACATTCAATTTTATGCAAAGGTGAGACATGTAAAAAGCTATTTAAATATCATATTCTTTTTAGTTTGTTTTATGTATAAAATAAAAATAAAAAACAATTCCATTTTCGATAGTGCTAAGCTTATATTGTAGTTGGAAATGTTTTATAATTTAAGGTGGAGAATATTAGAGATTTTTTGTTTTGTTTAATTTTCGAAAAGAAAATGTAAAAAATGATCTGAAAGAGACTTGAAGTGTGCAGCAGGACACTTGAAGTGTACAAATGATTTTGGTGTGTGTTTTCAAATAAAATATATATAAATAAATTGTTATCCAATTCGACATTCGAAAAATGAAGTTTAATGAAACACACTTTATAATAAAGATTTTGATTAAATTTATAATTTATAATATTGCTTGGACCTTGCCATTATGTCCGGAATGTAACTTTATTTTATTTTATTTACAAAAAAATATAAAAAATCCTTTCAGTTTCAACTAAAAGGTTATCCAATTTGTGATTTGGAAACTAAAATTACATAAAACACATATAAAATTTGGATTTTGCACTAAATATAACATTAGTTAAAGTCGATGAGTTTTTTGCACATTTCGCTTTTTAATTCGGACATTGCTTGACAAATATTGTTTAACAAAATACTCTAAAGTTTAAGGATTATCAACGTACCCATAAGAAAATGCCAACGCCCTTGCGATATTTGAGGTTTATTGACATTCCAAATCTCTGAGAACTTTACGCCCAATTAACTGAAAATGTGTCATGTTGCGTAGCTTATCGTGCAGTCGTCTTTAAACTATATACGAGGTCTGTTCAAAAATTACCGCGAATTTTGTGTTTTTTCAAAAATTATTTATTTTATCATGAATATCTATTTTGTCCCCTTCAAAGTAATCCCCACCAGATATTATACACTTGTGCCAACGTTTTTTCCAATCCTCGAAGCACTTTTTTGTGATCTTGTTCACCTCCTCCTTCGATCCCGTTTTTATCTCCTCAATCGTTGTGTAGCGTCGTCCTTTCATGGGGCTCTCCAGTTTCGGGAACAAGAAAAAATCACAGGGGGCCAAATATGGGAAATACGGTGACTGCGGCATAATTAGTGCGTTGTTTTTGGCCAAAAATTCACGCACAAGCAACGATGCGTGAGCAGGGGCGTTATCATGGTGCAAAAGCCAATTTCTGTTCATCCACAAATCCGGGTGTTTCTGGCGGATTGCTTCACGCAACTTGCATATAACTTGCAGGTCATATTCCTTATTGACCGTCCTACCCTGCGGCAAGAACTCATAATGTACCACGCCCCTACAATCGAATAAAATCTTCGCCCCTACATTTGTAAGCAAAACCTTCACATTCGACCGAATTTGGCGCGTTTTTCGTTCTTGGCTCGTGCGGCAGCTTCCATTGGGTCATAAATAGTTATGACCCTCTGGATCAAATTTGGGTTGTCGCGGACAGAGTCCAACCGCACCTTAGCAATGTTAATGCGATGTTTTGGTCGAAAATTGACATAAATTGAAGACGAGCCAAAACACGTGCAAGCAAGCAGCTGTCAAAAATTAACTGACAATTAAAAATGGCCGAACTTGTCGGCATAAGTGAGAGACATGAGTACAAACATAACGCCACAAACAAATCGAAAATCGAATATACGTAACCGCGGAAATTCAAAATTCGCGATACGTTTTGAACCGACCTTGTATGGTTCAGGTTGAAATGTTTAAATTTAGGCTAAAGAAAGACTTTAATCATAATGCCATTGCGCTCAGAATTGACGATAAGTATCTCAGCTCAAAATGAGGATACAATGGCTTCTTCCAAGTTACTCGCGGATACAATGGCCATTACATGTGGGATTTTAGAGCCCCATATAAGACAATTTTTTCTATTGTCGTATTTACCGAGCGACAAATATCGGGTTTTTCAATAGCAATTTGATACTTTTGATTTCTTACTTTAGTTCTTGAGTTAACTTGATCTTAAGTTCTTGAGCTAACTTAAGATCAAGTTAACTCAAGAACTAAAGCCACTTGACCATATGAAGCGACGCACGTTCTCAGATTGGGGCCTAGAGAAGTTTGCCGAAAATGACGACTTTCATCGCAAAATCATCTTCAGTGATGAAGAGCATTTTTGGTTGAATGGCTTCGTCAACAAACAAAACATGCATTATTGGAGTGCTGCAAACCCTCATGTGCTTCATGAAACAGCACTTCATCTACAAAAAGTGACTGTATGGTGCGGTTTTCATGCCAGTGGCGTCATTGAGCCATTTTTCTTCGTTGATGAAAATGACCGTCACGTTACAGTCAATGGTGAACGCTACAGAGACATGTTGCAGCGTTATTTCTTCGATCAATTGCGTGGGCTGGACATCAGTGATATGCGGTTTCAACAAGACGGTACCACATCCCATACAGCGGAAGAAACAATCGACTTGTTGAAATCCAAGTTCGGTGAACGTGTTATATCGAGAAAAAGTCCTGTCGATTGGCCGCCGCGACGTTAGAGGACCTGAAAGCCAACATCAAACGAGAAACATCGGCCATTCCCGTCGAATTGTGTGGCCGAGTCATCGCCGTAATGGGCATATGACCGAGGGCGAGTTCGATTCATAATTGCATTGATTGTACTTTAAGCCAATAATAAAAGTTTTGATAAATCTCAAATGGTTTGCGAGATATTTAAAAAAAAGTTGTTAAATTCTTATTCAAAAACCCTATATTTACCGAGCCTCATCTCATTTGCGCATTGTGTGATAGTTTAGTTATATAAAATGGCAAACCTTTATCTAAAGAAGTATGGCACTGTATGATTTACCATATATGTTCGACAGCTTTCAAATGACAGAGCTGTACTTTTTGAACTACAAAATTGACATCACCTACATAAATTTTGTACACAATGGGACAAAGCATTCTCCCTTGCGGAACACCAGCAAATATCGGAGATATATTCTTTGGAAATAAGTAGACAGAATTATTGTATAGAACTTATGCAGTACTTCTATAATCTATTGTCAGAGGGCACATCGCGCAGATACGTCACTAGCTGGATTCAAAGTCAACAGCGTTCAAAGTGTCGCTAATTCAGGACATGCTTAGCTTTGTTTTTTAAAAGCTCATAAAACTACAAAAAATTATTTGAATTAATTTCTTTTTTTTTTCATAAAACACAAATATTTAAAATTTTATTAAATAAATTTTTCCATGTTTTTCTTAAACTTTTTAAAAAAAAAAAAATTTTGTTGGTCTAAAATTTTTCGTTGTATGCTTTTTTTTTCTGCACCAACTAAAAACTACTCCACTCCACCAACACACAACCAATCGCCATTAATAAGCAATAAAGCATATTTAAATTGTGACTTATAATTATTTGTCATTATTGAAAATATATAAGCTTTCGTACGATCATCTCTACACACCAGATCGAGAATCTATAATCACCTTAATCCATTACCAATAAAACTCTGTTCGATGGTGTACGTAAATTTATTCAATTATCGACTATAAAACGGCAGAAAAATTATCATAAATAATGTCTGATTCAAAATGTTACTAGTTTTACATTAAAAAAATAAAATAAACAAAAACCGGAGAAGAAGAAAACATTCACAAATCCGCTTTTTTTTAGCCAAAGAATGGAGTCACGGACACTACGAATCTTGGCTTTTGTTCATAATTTAGACGGGCCCCATCCCGACGGGCCCCATGTGTGACGCAATCCCATTTCCAATGAGAAGTTCTCTCATTTTGCTCTTTGCGTTTCTGAAAATCGATGATGTAAGATTTAATTTCGTGACCACAATTTTCGAATGGTTCGTTGGTTGCCTTTCGATATTCTAATAAAATGCATAATTTATCATATTTTTCAAATTTTCTATTGCTAACCAAAAAAAAAAAAATCAACCAAAAAAAAAGCTTCTATATCAAAAGTACCACATCTGCAAGAGGGGCGAAATTAATCAAGTTTGATTATGTTGTGGTCGGAGTTTTTTTTTTTTTGGACAGATTTTTCTATTTTTTTAAATCTGAAACTTTGATGGTAAAAAAAAGCTTTTATTTTGTAAAAATTTCAACAATTACTTCTGACATTGACTTAGATTTTTCTATTGTTAAGTTGTCTATACTTTTGTGTTCGCAAAGTTAAGGTGGTCAAAATGAAAGGTTACCTAAAATTGCGTTCGAATATTTAGTTCTCTACACTAACAATAACCTCATCGTTGTTGGGGAGTACTTTCGATTTTTTTGTTTAATTTTTTTTTAAATTACGTACTTGCATAGGGTTTTTTTTATGAATACTCTTTTTTTTTTGAAAGATTTTTTATTTTTATTTATTTTGCTTTTATTTGGTTAATTTTAGCTCATTATGTTTACATAATTTTAGCTTTCAATTTTTTTTTTCATATCAAATTAACCCCATTTTTTGATGGATTTTATTTTTAAAAAAATAATTAATTTTAAAAGTAAAATTAGTTAGGATGTGGTTTTAAAAAAAAAAAAAATCACTGATCATAAATATTCAAATTTTTAATAATTTTTAAAGATTTTTTTTGTTGGACTTTTCATACTAAATGGTTATTTATTTTGTGGTTTGCAAAGAACAGTTCTGTTATTTGACATCTGTCAAACATATATGTCATACAAGGTAGCACGTGTTTAGTTTAAAGCATGCCATTTTATAATACAATATTACAGATAGACTAACGACTGCAAAATACACAGTCCGAAATGTGCTAAAAAATCATAAAAAATTAGATCACAAAGATCGAGTCCTGCAAGATGTCTTGTAGCGGCCATTTAAATAATGATATATTCTATGTTTGGACCTTGCCATTAAATGGTTGTTTATTACCGTTACCTTCTGAATCACAAATTGGATAATCATTTAATTGAATGAAAGTGAAGGGATTTGGGTACCTGGTTTTTTGTGTAAATTATTCTCAAAAATTATAATTTATTAGAATTAAATTAACAGGTTTTTCCTCTCATTTTCGGTGAACCTTTTTTTATTTTTGGTGCATAAATTTTACTTTACCGGCAGCAAAATTTCATATTCAAAATAGTCATGTTACGTATTGGATAAATTTTTGAAATAGTAATTAAAATACTTTTTATTATTATTATTATTTTTATCATTGATTTTCAACAAAAATTTGGTCAACTATTTGTTTTTTTTTATACAAAAAACCTTTTAAAAAATCATACAAAATTATTATCTAAAAATTAGTGATAATTTTCTAAGCTTTTTACATTTTTTTTTTATAAAAAACTTATCACAAACTAAGTGAATTAGCACAAACATCATGCTTTAAGATAAAAAAAAAAGAATATTACAAGTAAACAAAATAAAATAAAATATTATGAAATTGATTATGTTATGAGGAAATTATGTTGAAAATTTTTAAGCTTACCATTTGTTCGTTTTATAAATAATTTTTCACGCCCCTGAATACAGAATCGACAGTGTGCTTTTTTTTTGTTAAAATATCAAATTAAATGTTATAAATGGAACAAGGTCATACCATATTCTAAAGAGTTGTAAATATTTGTAATTTCAATAGAATAATTTAGAGGAGATTACAGATTTCTTCTATTTCTTTTTGAATTTTAACAAATCGTTAGCAGCTGTTAAAAATTTTTCCATAATAAAATCATATTATTTATGAACGTGTACGTAAATTTGATTAGGTATTTTTTTTTTAATGAATTTATTAATTGAATATCTGGAAATAGGGCTACACTCTCTGATAAATGAGCTTTCAATCAATTAGTGAGAGTATAGCTTTTATTAACAATTATTGATCAATTTTGAGAATAAAATAATAGTAAAGGAGCATGGAATTTTCTACTACGAGTACAATAAAATTCGAAATTGAATATAATAGATTCTTCTATTACAAAAAAAAATTCCTCTTTATTATGTGGTATTTTAATAAACACCATTGACCAACAATAGCTGAATATCATTTGTTACATAAGTGCCATCTATGAGTATATAAAGCAAAGTGATTTCACATCACAATAGTTCAAGGGAGTACATTAACTGGTGAGGAATTTCTGATGTTACATTTTCGCACGCCTACAGATATATAAAAAAAGAACACAATACCATATATTATGTATGTATTCGTAAATAATATTTTATTCGTGTAAAAAAAAATCGTTTACAACATTTTATATCAAAATTAAATGTAGGCGAAATTGCGTCATTTAAAAGTCTCAACCACTAGAACAAGTTGATTAGATAAAATTTAAAGAATTTTTTTTACTTATTGTTATACGCGTAAATATAAAAAAAATGTACTATTGATTAAATGTACAATTTTTTTTGTGCATTTTTAAATGAGAAATTAAATTAGCGATAATTATCATGATAACAGGGGAGTAGTCTTGCAGTGTTCTTTCGTATTTAGCGACAGTTTGACTAATAATGACTACCAAAAAAATATTGAAACTAAAATGAAATAAAAGTGAATAAATTTTTATTGGTAATTTTTGTTAAAACACACCTTTTTACGGAAATGTTTTTGACAATTGGTTTTTATTTCGTTATCATAATTTTTGTCATTAATTGCATTTTTATAGCAAACGATTTCCGTTTGACTGTAAGTACACTACAGGCCAAAAATATGCGATCATCTTTTTGATAAAAAAATATTTTTTATAGAAAAATTTGGTTGAAATCCTAATAAATCGGAAATTAATAAAATTTTTTTTTAGATAATTAATGATAAATTAGAATAAATAACATTTAAATTTTTTTAATATATACCGAAATGTCCTTTTTTCAGTATAATTATCAAACTTCTCGAACCTGTTTGTAGTACGTTAGAATAATTATGAAATTTTTTTGATGCCATTTTGTAATAAATATTGAAGAATGAATTTGAAATTTTTTTCTTAATATTCAATTGAGACTTGGAACTTTTAAGTTCTATTTAGTTAGAAATTTAAAAATATGAAAAAAATTTGTTAAATTAGTTTTGAAGTTCATATTGGAGTTTACCATGGTTTGGTAGGCCTAATATTACTCATTTAAGTAAGGACTCTCATAAAAGGCATCGGAGAATTAAATCATTCCAAAGATCGGTTCGAATTAAATAAAAACTTTGTCAACTCAGTGTTTTTAGCAACGGTGAAAAGGCAATTAAGATCTTCTGATCTATAGGGTTTTCCAATAAGAGTGATATGATTTCTAAGTGACGTTTCGGCCATTTGTAATATGTCATGATCTGTCATTTTTGTTCATTCTATTCAGTAATGTTTACAATTTCATCATGAAGAAATATACGCAAGAACAACGTTCACAAATTATTTAATTTTATTATCAAAATAATCGTTCTCCAATTGCAGCTTTTCGTGCGCTCACTTTCATCTGAGTGGTGCGGTAAATAAACAAAACTGTCGTTTCTGGTGCGAAGAAAATCCACAAATTATTCTTGAACACCCATTACATTCACCTAAATTGACAGTTTGGTGTGGTTTTTGGTCTGGTGGAATCATCGGTCCGTACTTCTTTCGAAATGAAGCTGGTAACACCGTTACTGTCAATGGAGAGCGGTATAGATCGATGATAACAAACTTTTTATGGCCGAAATTGGAAGAAGTTGATATTGACAACATTTGGTTCCAACAAGACGGTGCTACGTGCCACACAGCACGTGCAACAACCGAATTATTGCGATAAAAGTTTGGAGATTCGATTTTTTCAAGAAATTGTGACATTGAGTGGCCTCCAAGAAGTTGTGATTTAACACCGTTAGACTATTTCTTGTGGGGTTATTTGAAGTCATTGGTCTTTAGCAATAAACCAGACACTCTTCAAGCTTTAGAAGTCAATATTGAACTTGCTATTCATGACATACGACTTGATTTAGTGAAAAAAGTGCTTGAAAATTGGGTTTATCGAATTCGTTCCTACAAAAGAAGTCGTGGAGGCCATTTGAATGATGTTTTAGAATTTAATTGTATCGATTGTGCTTCACATTAAATAAAAAACATTTGAATTTCCTTAAAAATTAGTGTTTTTAAAAAAAAAAGAATTCATATCACTCTTATTAGAAAACCCTTTATTTGGGCACGTGGCGTTTAGAAAGACATTACTATGCCTGCAAAATATAAAAAAATGAATTATACTTTTTTGCCATCAAAGCTGAGGATCATAAAAACGCACTCTGTTCGTATGATTCAAACTTCTCAAGATATGTGGGTCCAAGAAAAAAATCTACGTGCGTTACAGTGCTGGAAAAAAAAGTCTGCCAGAAGCTGTGGTCCCAACTGTCGATTATGGTGCTGGGCTTGTTTCTCTACAAATGGGAAGTAACGAGATATGGTGGGGATCTAAATAAAAAAGCAGTATTTAAATATTTTAGAGACAAAAATGCCTTTTTGAATAATATATGGCATGTCCACGACAATAACACGATTTCAATCTCATATAAGTTTTATGGGATGAGTTAGACACAATAGTGATGGAGAAAGATTTGTGGAGAATCATTTTGAAATGCTGGAACAATATTCTACAATTTATTATCAAACACAAAGGACGAAAAAACATTTTTAATTTGTTTCCCCTTTAAAACCAAATTGGTCGCATATTTTTGGCCCGCAGTGTATATTGCAGTTGCGCGCGTGCATAGGAGCGGTTACACTGCACCACCATCGGAAATTATTGTTTTTTTCTATCTGTTTTTTAAGCTAGATCAGTGAAGATAATTCTTTTACAAGATAATTAGGATAACATGGTAAACGAGCATGAAACTTTTTATAACGAGGAATAGTTAGCTCACGTACAAGGGGAACTTTGTTATAAATAAGTGATTTGCATCAAAGAGTAAAATTTGTGTGAACACTTTTTCGTTCGTTCACTTTTACTCTTCACTTCAACAACCAACTTTGGAGTTTACGGTTATAGTACTCGTATATTAAAAGTTTTAAAAAATAAAGATTTATCCATTTTACGGTTTGGAAAGTAGAATCCTGTTCATTTAACAAGTTTTTATTATACATATTAAATAGGATTAAATTAATTGAAACTAAAATTGTCATTTTATAATTACAAAACGGTATTAACTAATTTAAATTGTAGTAATTCTGCCGTTGCAACATTTTCCGCAAATGCGTAATTACAAGATTTGGTGGTGACATCAATAAGCATCCAAAATCGTTCGTTTTGATGCCGTTTGACTCTTTCTTTTAAAACTATAGAAAAAAAAACTATATTTACGCAGAAAATATTATAATTTTAAAAAATTCCGTTAAATTTAGAACAAATTATAGTCCGAAATATCCGAAAAAGCCATAAAAAATTATCTCAAAAGGTTCGAATGCTGCAAGTAGTTTTTTTTCGAAACATATTTAAATAATTTTATTTTTCTACATTATGCCAAGGTTAAAGAAATATAAAAATCTTAATAAAAATTGTGCTTTATTAAAGTTTATTTTCGAAAGCACAAATTGGATTACTATTTATCTTAGATACCATATAGTTAATGGGGAGGGTAGTTGAGGATAATTCGCTTACAAGTGAATTGGAATGGTATGGTTTACGAGCATGCTGCTTTTTATAACGAGAAATAGTTAGTTAACTTTAAGGTTATGATTAATGACACTGTTACGAACATAATAAGGAGTACTCATAACTGGAGCTGGAAGGTCACATTTCTAGTCTATAGGTCCAAATAGGTTTCAGTATTGTGTTATAAATAAGTACTATGTTGTCCGTTGTAAGCATTGAGTATGTGTCCTTTTTTTGTATCGTATGGGTTTTATGGAGGGTCATGATTCATTACGAACTCTGCACTTCCAGAACCACCATTGAAGCTCGAGGATACTGCTTTGTTTAATATTGGAGGCCGAGGGGTGTTTTTTTGGGCTTTTTATATGGCTGTGTCATATAAATAGGTTACGGCGAGGGTGTTCTTATATGGAAGGATATCGGTACTGTAGATGTTATACAATATAGGGCCATGCATATTACTCTGAGGAACACCGGCGATTATAGGGAATATTGACGAATGTTCAAGATTCACAGACACTTCAAAATGCCGTTGTGAAAAGTATGATCGTATTATAAGGCAGTAAGTAGAGCGAAGGAATTGTTTTAGTTTCGTGGCTAAGCCAGAGTGTCTTGGAATATATTTAAGGACATACCTGAGCAATAATCTAGGACAGTGGAATATTCTACTCTAAAGCCGTACTGATAGTCCGGAAACATGTTGAAGGCATCTAGTATGGGATAGAGTCGTTTTAGCATTAGTTTCTTAAAATCCCCAGAAAATTTAAGAGAAAAAATACCAGGTGTGGGAATTAATTCGTAGCGTTTTACAAAAGATGGCGTTAGCCAACTATCCATAGTCACACATACAAAAGTAAATATTCTCCCAGAAGCTACTGACATAACGAAACTTTTCCACTATATGACATTTTGTTATAGTGTCAGTAGCACGTGTTGCTTCAACATGAAGAAAAAGTGCCGCGGAAAGTCATCGTATTTTAGTCGATGTCTACGGTGAACATGCTCTTGCTGCGCAAACTTGCAGACAGTGGTTTGCGCGGTTTAAAAATGGAAATTTTGATTTGGAAAACATGGAACGTCCCGGACAGCCGAAAAAGTTCGAAGATTAAGATTTGGTGACGTTGTTCGATGAAGACCAGTGCCAAACACTCCGGGAGTTGTCCACATCACTTGGAGTCGACTTTTCGACGGTCGGAAAACGCCTGAAAGCCATAGGAATGGTACAAAAACAGGGAACGTGGGTTCCACATGAATTGAAGCCAAGGGACGTCGAACGGCGTTTAGTCACCTGTGAGATTCTTCTCCAACGGCAGGCAAGGAAGGGATTTCTGCATCGAATCGTCACTGGTAACGAGAAGTGGGTACTCTACGACGATCCCAAACGCAGAAAATCGTGGGGCTTGCCCGGTCATGAATCGACATCGTCCCCCAGGTCGAATATTCATGGAAAGATCTGACTGTGTATTTGGTGGGATCAGCTGGGTGTTATTTATTATGAGCTCCTCCAACCGGGTGAAACCATCACTGGGAACGTATACAGACGATAATTGATGCGTTTGAACAGAGCATTACAAGAAAAGCGGCCGCAATATAAAGATCGACACGAATAAGTAATTTTCCTCCACGACAATGCAAGACCCCATGTTGCGAAAGTCGTGAAAATTTATTTAAATACGCTGAAATGGGAAGTTCTGCCTCAAACGCCATATTCACCAGACATTGCCCCATCTGATTATCATTTGTTCCGATTCATGACGCATGACTTGTCAGAGCAGCACTTCGATAACTACGAAATGACCAAAAATTGGATCGAATCTAAAGAAGAAGAATTTTTTCGACACGGTATCCGAACATTACCAGAAGTAAGGACAATACTTTGAATAACGCTTCTGTAATGATAATGTCATAATAAACCACGATACTTTGCAAAAAAACGCGTGTTTGATGACATTGCTGCTGTTGGCTGTCTCCACGCGTACATACAAATTCGATCGAGTGGCTCTATTAAGTGTTACGGGAGCTGCTCTTTTGTGCAGCGTCAGTCTAAAAACACGGACGTTCTATGCACGCGAACCAATTTGACCGAGCGGTTAATGTTACGTTTTATTGTTTTGCATATTATTATTATTGAGATAAATAATAAAATACTTTGGTTTTTTTTTCTTCTTAATTAAAAAATATTTATTATAGAAAAATCTAAATTAATAATAAAATAAATTGTTTTTTGGACATTAGCGGGAAGCCGCACTAAGCTAATTTTTTCAAATCACTATAGTTTTAAGCCATGAACCGCCACTGATGTTGTAGATTCCATAAATTCCACTTTTTCTATTAGTTACTAATATAGAAAGTACATAATAAATATATTAAAAACCATAAACGCTGGTATACTTATTAGTAAATACTCTTATTTGAAGTCGAATTTTTTAATTAATTTTTAATCAGCACACCTTGAATATATATTATTATATTTTTAATTAAAATGTCAACAAATTTACAAAAAGAAAAAAAACAATTTAACTAATTTAGCAGCATTTATACGTGTACATATATTATTTACATAAACAGAAAATTCGAAAGTTCACTTTGAATCTATATACCTATGAGTGAGTGATCATTATTTATTTACATTATTTTTATTATATTCGATGAGGTCATTGATAAATTCTATGCATGCCATTGATTGTAACCACACCTTAAGCAAAGTGTATAATTTAACAAATAATCTGAATTTCTATTAAATTTTTTCGATACTTAGTTTTCACACGGAATTTCTTAGAAAAATGCAAAGTTTTCGTTTTGATAGTATACTCGTTTTGGCATAAATTTACAAAAAAAAAAAAAACAAATCCCAAAATTATTTATTTATTCTATTTGGATTTTTACTGTATAATTTGGGATGTAAATGATTATTTTTATTAATACTATTCGAAGTAGAGAGAAGTCAATAACACCTCACCATAATAAATAGTATGCACCACAATTTAATTATTATACAGTTTGAGAGATGATGTAGCTAAAAATTATGCGAGCATAAAAAAATTAACATTAATCAAAAAAAAAAAAATGTTGACACCTTAGATCTTATCGATTTCTTATGTCTTAGCATTATTTTTTTTTTCGTTATTTTTAAATAGATGATGTACTCACATTTGTAATTTATAATTAAAACAATTTTTGATCTTCTGCTACTTGTCAGATGTTGTTGTCTATAATTTAGCTACTGTAATCTTTTTTTTATGTTTTTTTTTTCTATAGTTTATTTAAATGTATAGTAATGACTTTTTTAGGTAATGGCACGAAAAAATTATAAAATTATATTACCTGTTGCTGTAATGCGAAATTACGAAATTTTAATATTTCATTAAGAGTTATTGTAAAATGGAATTTTTTTAACGCAATTTTCCATGTAAAAAATATTAGCAAATTTTTTTTTTAATTGTACAGAAAATAAATCTTGTGTTTATTATAAATTGAGTTCACCGTATAATTTTCTTTGATAAGAACTACTTATCGGAGAAAATTTTTATTGGTATTACACAAGTAACAAAAATATGTCTTAGTCAATATTCTTTTAATAACAAAATATTATAAAGATTAAGTATTATTATCAAAAAATATTATTCAACTGATGATAAGTCAGTTTATTATTATGTGTAAGAGTACAACTGGTTTGTGATAAAATAAAAGTAAACAAATTAATAAAAAAATTGAAATATTTGAAATTTAATCTAATATTGATAAAAAATTAATAAAAATTTAAATAAATAATCATAATAGTAATAAAAAATGAAAATATCTTAATTAAAGTATTTGGCAATGTTCAAAATATTTGCAAAATAATTTTCATGTTTTTTTAAAATAATAAGTTATCCAGTTCGCAGTTCGGAAAGTACACTCCTGTTATTTGACAGCTGTCAAACATATATAATATTCAATGTAGTATTTGTTTAGTTTAACGTTGCCATTTTAAAATATTGATTGGTGCACTACCTATCAATACGTTAAAGTTACAAAAAAAAAAATATTTTTACAAGTTGTGATTTTTCTATGTTTTCTTTAGCGAATGACGCTCATTTCTCACTCGGTGGATATGTCAATAGGCCATTTATGGCGCTCTGAAAATCCACAAACGACTGTTGAGAAGCCATTGTATCCACAAAAAATGACTTTCTGGTGTACGTTTTAGTCTGAAAGTGTCATTGTTCCATATTACTTTGAAAATTAAGAAAAAAATACCTTACAATCAAATCTGAGCCCTATGTTCGACTTTTTTTTTGGGCTCAACTAAAAGATTTTAATCTAGAACACACGTTCTTTTAACAAGATGGCGTCAAAAGCCACACAACACGATTTGTGTTGATATTTTGGCTTTATTCGTAGATCACGTAATTTTAAGATTTGTGTGATGTCAATTGGCCTTCAAGATCGTGAGATTTAATGCCATTAAACTCTTTCTTGATGGACTATAAACAGTATTGTGTTTACGCAGACAATTCATAAATTTTATAGCATTTAAAAACTAACATCTATCAGGTAATGGACGAATTATAGCTCGAAATATGCGAAAAATTACCTTAAAAGAATCAAGTTCTACAGGTAGTTTTTTTAATAATCATTTTAATAATTTCATAATTCATATATAATGGTAAGGTTCATGCAAAATAATGAAGTAAAAAAGTCATCGAAATCTGAATTTAAAGTATGTTTTATAATTATACATTCCGATGCACAAATTGGATAACTCTTAGCGCATGACGTAAACGCTGCACGCCTAGAGAAACGCACGCACTTACAATGTTCGAAAAGCTGAACGTGTACTAAATTTGGAATCGAATTGACGGTGGCCGCTGCTGTCAACGCAGAGCAAAATGTTCAGCGACTTGACGCTGCCGATCCACAAACGTACGTGCGCTTACTAGTTTTGTGAGTGAAAATCGTGCGTTGGTTAATAAGAACAATGTGCGTGTCATGGATATGTGATATTTTTTGCGTGCGTGCACAATTTTCAGTCCTTTTGGATTCAGTTTCCAGCTAAATTTTGAAGAATTACAACCCACTTTTTTTAACAAATAATTATCCTAATAATTATTTTAAATTAATATTACTTTTATTAAAAATATTTAAAAAAGAAACTCCTGAAAAATTATAATTTTTTTTTAAATTTTATTTTAATTTTACGAACGAAATCAAATTGATAAGATTCTGTAACGTTGCGCATGAATTAATTGTGGTCATGCTAATTGCTGCAGAACTAATAAAATTTATTGCATTTCTGGTTAGAGCGCAAAGGTGTTGACTAGTTTACTATTCAAAGTTTCTGATTACTGTACATTCTATAATTTCTAGTAGTTTCCAGTCAGATTGGTAAATGTGAAAACTTCGATATTGAATTACCATTTCCGTTAATAGTGAGTGATTCCAGTCTAAATCGTATTTGTACAATTTTTAAAGCTTATTTGGTAAATAACATTTTCTCTATTCGAAAGAAAGACTTTTCTCTAATTAATTTTTCAGGTGACTAGTTGTTACGATTGCTTAGATCTTCTTATTTAAAATCTTCTTTTTTTTGTTTTTTTACTAACAGTAAAGTGTAATTTAAACTAAAACTGACATTTGATTAGGTTTGGTTAAATTTTTTTTCTCTTTAAATATTCCACTTGAAATTTAATTAATTAAATAAGAAAATAAAAAAAAAGAGTAAATTTTGTTTGTTAAATTCTTTGACTAAAAACTGTAAAAGCCGATATCATTTTTGTAAACTAGGAAAAGTTAATTTGGTTTTTCATTTTTACGATACCCTAAATTTAAAAAGAACGGAAAACGGACACCGTTGATTTTGATATAATTTTATCTTGTCATTTTTAATGTGTATTAGAAAAATAAATTTAATTAGTGAAAGCTTTAACTTATCTTTAAGTTCACATAAAAATATTTTTAAAAGAAACTCTTCTATTTCTTATTGAAAAATGCCTTCTTTGCAATGCGTAATAAGATAACTTTAAGATTGTGCAATTATTTCTTGTCCAGAATATATTTTTATCATTAAAAGGAAGTAATTCTTTTTTTTTTCAATTGCTGAATAGTTCGTAATTCTTATCACAGCAACTTATTGTGGTAATAATTGCATAAAAAAAAGGAAATGTTTTCTTCAAAACAAAAGAAAATTACAAACATTATTTATCTGCGAAATTTTTTTTAATTATAATAAATGTTTGGAAATGTTTTTAGAAAAGTTTTTATTAGAAAAAAATTTATTCATAAAAAAAAATCAAAATTTGTAATTAAATTTTCATATAATTATGCAGCAAAATTAAAAGTTTAGTTTTTATAATAGTTTATAAGAGAAAATAACTAAAGTAAATGGTTATCCAATTTGTGCTACGGAAAGTAAACTTATATAAAATAAACCTTAATATTGAGGTTTATCATGTTTTATGGGTTGTGGAGCCATTTTGTTGAAACCCCATATGGTCGAGATTAAAATTTTCAAGTTCCGACCAAAAAGTGTCGGTTAACATACAAAGAAATACGTCCAAATGACACCTTAAGACCAAACAACAGGCAGTATTTTTCGTGAATACAATAACTTGTGGGTTTTCAGAGCCTCATACACATATATGGTAAATTTTGCTAATTTTCCACACCAAATTGCTTATGAAAATTTTGTTCGAAAAATCAACATCTAAAGCTTTTTGTTTCTTCTGCCTATTCTGTAGAATAACCTTCTACCCGGTTTTTAGCAAAAAATATAACCAAACTATATGTATTAAAAAGTAAAGAAGAATTATTAAGAGATTTTTCTTAAAAAAAAACAAAGAAACTAAATAAACTCAAAAATGTTAGAATGAGAACCATTCTCACAAATTCACGTACAATCAAAACTTCCCAAAAATGTAACAATTTTACGAGAAAAAAAAATTCTAAAAATAATTCAATAAATTTTGTTGAAGACAACATTAGAAAAATATTTCAATAACAATTATTATATTGAGAGAAAAAAATCAATACCAATAAATAAATATTAAAAAAAATAATAAGAGCAGAATAGAAAAAAAAAATAAAAATAGACTTTAAAAATAAATTTTGTAAAAGCTCAATTTTATAGCATAAAAATACACAAAAACATAAAAGCTTACATTGTTTAGCTTTTGTGGTGAATAAAAATAACATAACATTTTTTATGTATTTAGTAGGCATGAATTCGGCAAAAAAAGAACACTTATGAATATTATATAAGGATCTGTTCTAAAAATAAATATTTCTTGATGAGAATTTCATGTAATATAATACATAAAATTTCTAACATATTTTCGGAATTACATGTGCTTGTATGTGTACAGGCGTGGCTAGATGCTAAACAAGTATTTATTTAGTATCATATGCACACTATAAATAATAAATTGATTTGTTAATTTTTTTTTCATTTTTGTGTTTTATTGGTCTATGAAGAAATAGCGCAACTGCTGTGAAAGTACAATATTTGCTCTGATGAAATTAATGTAACAGAAAATTATTGTAAGAAAATCACTTTTAGATATCATCTATTGCGTCTTTTGTAAGATCTGAAAAGAAAAATAACTTAACACACCCCCCTCCCCCTCTCCTTCTTTTTAAAAAGAAAAATCTATTTTAAATCTAATCTCTTAAAAAATAAAGGGTTATTCAATTTGTCGTTCGGAAAGTACAGCCACGTCATTTGGCAGCTGTCAAAAACCTATAACATCCAAGGTGATATTCACTTAGTTTAGGTTCTGCTATTTGACATTATTTATTGTATATCCATCGAGCTATGCTTACAAATTTTACAGATTTTCTTCAGAATGAAAAACAAAATTTTCTTCTAATTTGAGGTTCATTTCTAACTCGACAAATATTTTCTGCAAAATGAAAAACAAAATTTTCAAATTGATATGAGGCTCATTTCTAACTCGGTGAATACGTCAATAAGCAAAATTATTATATATGGGGCTCCCAAAATCCACAAGTCATTGAGCAGAAGCCATTGTATCCATAAAATGCATTTTGGTCTGAAGGTGCAACTGATCGCTGTTTTTTGTTTTAAAATGAACAAGATAAGTTGACGTTTTTACCGTCAATTCCGAAAGCTATAACCTTATGATATCCAAATTTTTTTTGTTTTGAACTTAAAGATTTTAATCTGGACCATGTATGGTTTTGCCAAGATGGCGCCACAACTCATATAACATAGCAATATAGCGGTGGTTTGGAAAGAACAGTCACGTCATTTGACAGTTCTCATCCAAGATGGCTTCCAAATCATCCAAGATGGCTTCTAAGTCATCCAAGGTGGCATTTGTTTAGTATAAGGTTTGACATTTTACAATATGGATCAAATAAAATTGTAAATAATTTATAAAAGCTTTCAAATTGTGAACACCTTCTATAAAATGAAAAATAAAATTTTCTTCAGCGATGAGGCTCATTTCTAGCTCGATGTATGGTATTTGTCAATAAGAAAAATTGCCATATATGGAACTCTGAAAACACACAAGTCAATGTGGAGAAGCCATTGTATCCAAAAAAAGTGACTCTCTGATATGGTATGCATTTTGGTCTGAAGGTGTTATTTATTCCTACTTTTTTGAAAATTAACAAGGTAAGGGTCTTTTATCGTTAACTCTGAGCGCTATAACCTCATGATATCCAACTTTTTTTTAGTCTGAAATCCGGACCATGTATGGTTTTGCCAAGATGGCGCCACAAGTCATTTAGTATTGGAATATAGCGGAGGTTTGGAAAGAACAGTCACGTCATTTGACAGTTCTCATCCAAGATAGCTTCTAAGTCATTTAAGGCGGGCTTCTAAATCACCGAAGTTGGCATTTGTTTAGTTTAAGACAATATGGATCAAGTAAAATTGTAAATAATTTTGAAACGCTTTCAAATTGTGAACAACTATTATAAAATGAAAAACCAAATTTTCTGCAGCGATGAGGCTCATTTCTCGCTCGATGTTTTTGACAATAAGCAAAATTGACACATATATGTGGCTATGAAAACCCACAAGTAACTGTGGAGAAGCCATTGCATTAAAACAGAAGTGACTGTATGGTACGCATTTTGGTCTGAACGTGTCACTGACCCTTACTTTTTTAAATATGAACAAGGTAAGTTGACCCTTTTACCGTCAATTCTGAGCGCTATAACCTTATGATATCCAATTTTTTGTTTGTTCTGAACATGAAGATTTTAATATGGACCATGTATGGTTTTGACAAAACGGCGCCACAAATTACACAATTCGACAAACTCTGGTTTTATTGCGGTAAAAGTTTCCTAGACGCGTAATTTCGATATTTGGTGATAAAAAACAACCTTCGAAATCGTGCAATTTAATGCCGTTGAACTTTCTGTAGTAAGGCTATGAGAAAGATCTTATTTTAAGCAAACAATTCTCAAACTTTAGAGTATTTAAAAACCAGTATCTCTCTAGTAATGGTCAACTTACAGTCCGAAACGTGCAAAAAAAATACTTCAAAAGAATCGACTCCTGCAAAAAGTATTTATATAATATTATATTTTATGCAAAATGGCAAAATATAAGCAATATAATAAGTTAAAATTTTATATCACAATCTAAATATAAAATATATTTGATTGAAATTTACTTTCGGATGTATAAATTGGATAATTCTGAAGAGTTAAAATTCACAAAAAATTAGTTATTAGCTAAAAGGAATACTATTTTGCCATTTAAATGCAAGTGTCTTTATAAATTAACTTTTAATAGTAGAATTTGAAAATTGGTTGCCATCTTGAATTTTGTCGATATAGGAACACCGGAAACTGAAACAAGTTTTACTAAAGAAGCACGTGGACAGATAAGATGGCAAAGCTCTTCTAACCACCTCAGTTTTTTTACCTTTTTTTATCTTTATTTGTTAAAAAAAAAATATTATTATATCTTGCTTTTCATATTTAAAAAGTGGAATTTATAATGAATAAAACCAGTTCTATAAAATATAAAAGAAGAAAAGAAATTCGAAATGTAGAAAAAATGCGGTTTCATTTTGGAGCGGCCTATTGTATACATATAAGACGATGGTGAACACCTTAGATTAGATCGTGATTCACATTAGTTCATATGCACTGAAACAAATCAGAGTTCATAGAATGATATTCGGATTTGCCAGGTTATTCTGGTTTTCTTTTCTACTTTCAAGATTTAATTTTGTTTCAAAAAAAAAAAAGAAACTGTGATTATACAATAATAAACGAAAGAAGAAATAAGAATAAGATTAATGGAATTTGCCTAATTAAATTTGCCTATATAAAAAGGAGATATAGTTTTTTTTAACAAGAATTTTAGGGAATATTGATTATCGAAGAAATAAAAGAACATTTACGAGCATAACTCACAATAAGTTTCGCAGAAGTTTACCCTTAAAATATTTTTAAAAAACTTTAAGACAGTTGATCGAAAATTCTTCAAAAAGTGATTTTCTTTCCAAACAAAAATTTACAAAAAGTCCAACACAAAAATAAAAAAGTTTTTTTTTTAAATTTGTGTTTGGTGTTAGGCGGCATTTTCCTACTAATTACATGCAACCAATTTTTATATAATAAAATACATCAAAAGCGGTATTTTATCAAATTTTTCATAGTATTGATATTAAAATTAACATTACTAACTGTAATTATAAACGGTTAATAATTGATTGTAATTAATTTCAGTTTAGAATTAATGAATGCCATTGGTTAGTCCAAATTGGTTGAGTCACAAATAGTTAGAAATTTGACGCTAGACTGAGTGTGTATGTTTTTATTGATTACCAACAATGAACACATTTTAATGACAAATTTAAAAAAGAGATTATTTTTCATTTAAAACTTTGAATTTTTTTTTCTAATAAAAATTATTTTTTATTGTTTTTTTAAAATATTTTTCAAATTTATTTAGTAAATAAAAAATAGGGGAAATTCTCGTGTTAATTCGGTAATTTATCTGTTATAATAGAGCGCATTTTATTTTTAGAATCCAAAATTATGGATTCTAAAAATCCTAATGAAACTGATTATTATTTTATTTTTATATGTCAATGTTATACCCTTGAAAGTAGTTTTCTTGAGCAGCTAAATAATGCTGCCTTGTTTCGAGTTTGCGACCACAGCTTCCGTCAGCTCTTTTTCTCCAGACCACATACGAGGTCGGTTCCAAAAGTATCGCGAATTTTGAATTTCCGCGGGTTAAGTATATTCGATTTTCGATTTTTTGTGGCGTTATGTTGGTACTCATGTCTCACTTATGCCGACAAATTCGGCCATTTTGAATGTTCAGTTAATTTTTGACAGCTGCTTTGCTTGCACGTGTTTTGGCTCGTCTTCGATTTTTGCCCATTCCAAAAAAGGGATCAAAGAATCTGTTTCGGGAACAAGAAAAAGTCACAGGGGGCCAGATCTGGGGAATACGGTGGCTACGGCATTATTAGTGTGTAATTTTTGGGCAAAAATTCGCGCACAAGCAACGATGCGTGAGCAGGGGCGTTATCATGGTGCAAAAGCCAATTTTTGTTCTTCCACAAATCCGGACGTTTCTGCCGGATTGCTTCACGCAACTTGCACGTAACTTGCAGGTAATATTCCTTATTGACCGATCTACCCTATGGCAAGAACTCATGATGCACCACGTCCTTGCAATCGAAGAAAACTGTAAGTAAAACCTTCACATTCGACCGAACTTGGCGCACTTTTTTCGGTCTTGGCTCGTGCGGCAGCTTCCATTGGGATGATTGAGCTTTGGTTTTCACGCCATAACCATAAACCCATGATTCGTCACCAGTTATGACCCTCTGTATCAAATTTGGGTCGTGGCGGACAGAGTCCAACAGGCTCCTAGCAATGTTAATGCGATGCTGTTTTTGGTCAAAAAGGGGCAAAAATCGAAGACGAGCCAAAACACGTGCAAGCAAAGCAGCTGTCAAAAATTAACTGAACATTCAAAATGGTCGAACTTGTAGGCATAATTGAGAGACATGCGTACCAACATAACGCCACAAAAAATCGAATATACGTAACCCGCGGAAATTCAAAACTCACGATACTTTTTCAACAGACCTCGTACATTCTTCTTTTAAGATCCAAAGATCTGTGCGAACCATGTCGATTTTTTAAGGTCCACATAATTGAATGGCCGACTATACCGTCCAGTGTATATTTTTAAAGTCCTCAACAGGCCAGTTGTAAGGTAATGAAAGCCCAATAAATAATGGCAAAGGCATTGTTTCCGCTCTTCGAATCAGTGCTTTAAGGCTTCTACTGGAATCACCTTCAGCCGTATGCTTAGAAGTAACCTCAAACCACAATCGAGGTCGATTCGCTTAGGCACAAATATCTGGAACGCAGACATATCCATTGAGTGTAAATTTCTAAAGTCCTCAACAGTCCAGTTGTGTTAAAATAAAAGCCCAATAAATAACGGCGAATGCGATGTTTCTGCTCTGCGAATCAGTGCTGCAAGGCTTCAGCTGCTCAGCAACACTGCTTTGGATGTTAACGATAGTATCAATATGACGCCATTTCAACTGTTTTTAAATCTATGTAAACAAAAAAAAAGGTATCGTGGATATGGGGGGGGGGGGGGTTTAGTTGGCGGGGGTGGTATGGGTGATGGGGAACAACACGGAATTTTTTTTACCGACAAAACTTGTGGATGAAGCGTCCAACTAACACGAAGAATCCCTTTTTCTGAGCTTTTTAGGGATTTCTTTAAGTCCTCGAAAAATTCTGCATTTGTTCACTTTTAAAAAGGCCTTCCTGAGCAAATTATGTCTTTCTTTGCTTTTCCGCCTTATAAAAATGCTTAGCTTCTGGTCTTGATATGGAATGTTCGCCATAGGCTTTTCGTAAGTAAAAAATTGATGACACATTGTTGCTCCGAATTGCGCTGCCTATAGATTTGGTAACGTACGTACCGACCACAGTTGAAATTTGTATTGCAGTGCAGAGGGGTAGTTCGCAGTATTGCCACCTACACCGTAGTAGGTGCACGTAACAATTTCGTTCCATGCTTTTTAATTCTTATCAAGATTTTAAGGTGAATTCTTATGGAAGATTTTAAGGTGAAGTTCTGAAACGGAAAGATTTTTTTTTTCATTTGTTAAGCTAAGCACTTGAAGAAAATTCATTTTAAATAATTCTGAAAACTAAAAATGTTCATAAAATGGAAAATCCATAATACTCGTCGTAATTGCATACAAATCCGAATATATCAATAACACGGAAAATTCTGTTGAAAAACATTTACGCCAATAATCTGTCGTAATAAACTATAATCCACTTTGACCTGATTTATTAAACTGGCAAGGAATTTTTCTTACTAATCCAATTACTGACTTTGGAGTTTATCAACACTTACCTAAGATGCAACAGGTTCTCCGTTTCTGCAATGTTTTGATGTAAACTTGCCCGCAACACTGCCAAGACTAGGCAAACATTTCGAGGGCTTAACTTTGATTGTAAATCCTCTGTACTACGGTCAATGACATTTTCGTTGTGGAACAACAAAACTCGATGCTATAATATAGAGGAAAATTTTTATTTCAACATTTTATCTTTTATTTTCGAAAAGAATTGCGGTCAGTAGGAAATAATGGTCGGTCGGTAGTGGACCGACGACTCAACAGAGTATCACCAACTCGACTAGTACTCGTAAAAAAGGAAAAATTTCTTAAGAATAATATCAGTTGAACTGGGATTTACTATCTTCTGGAAAAAAAACACCTATTGTACTATTGGAGATTGTTTATGTTGTATATTTGCTGTTTTGATTTTATCTTCTTATGCGCAGAGAGGCAAACACTCATGAGTGATTGTAACACTCACTGTTGTTGGGAAAACATTGTTGATATTTGGTGTTTTTTTAGTACATGCATTCTACACGATTCTTAATAATATGTTTTTCTTTTGTTGAATTACCTAATTTGATATGTTAAAAAGGTGTTTGTGTACCTTAAAAGTGGAATAAAAGCAAAAAATGGGAAGTCAGGTGAATACTTTGCATGTTAAGTTAACACACAAATTTTAGAATTATATACACACATGAAAAAATAGAACAACAAAAACAACTGGGTTTTTTTCTTTTTTCTTTTTATAACTGAAAGTTTCCATTCTCGTTATATATACCATACACTGCAGTCCAAACTTACAATATATGCGACCACTTTAGTTCTTTAAAGCGAAAAGAATCAAATGAACAAGCGAACAAATATTTACTTTTTTTTCCCAAATTATATTAATGTTAATCTTAAATATAAAAAATAATTTTTTTTATATCAGGTGTTGTAATTAATTCGTAGCGTTTTTTTTGCAAAGTTTATGACAGTATCATTACAGAAGCGTTATTCAAAGTATTGTCCTTCGTTATCCACTATTTTTTGCCATCTTCCTGGTAATGCTCGGATACCGCGTCGAAAAAATTCTTCTTTAGATTCGATGAAAGAATCGATCCAATTTTTGGTCATTTCGTAGTTATCGAAGTGCTGCTCTGACAAGCCATGCGCCATGGATTGAAACAAATGATAATCAGATGGGGCAATGTCTGGTGAATATGGCGGGTGAGACAGAACTGGGAAATTTCAGCGTATTTAAATAAGTTTTCACGACTTTCGCAACATGGGATCTTGCAATGTCGTAGAGCAAAATAACTTTGTCTTGTCGATCTTTATATTGCGGACGCTTTTCTTGTAATGCTCTGTTCAAACGCATCAATTGTCATCTGTATACGTCCCCAGTGATGGTTTCACCCGGTTGGAGGAGCTCATAATAAATAACGCCCAGCTGATCCCACCAAATACACAGTAAGATCTTCTTTCCATGAATATTCGACCTGGGGGACGATGTCGATTCATGACCGGGCAAGCCCCACGATTTTCTGCGTTTGGGATTGTCGTAGAGTACCCACTTCTCGTCACCAGTGACGATTCGATGCAGAAATCCCTTCCTTGCCTGCCGTTGGAGAAGAATCTCACAGGTGACTAAACGCCGTTCGACGTCCCTTGGCTTCAACTCATGTGGAACCCACGTTCCCTGTTTTTGTACCATTCCTATGGCTTTCAGGCGTTTTCCGACCGTCGAAAAGTCGACTCCAAGCGATGTGGAGAACTCCCGGAGTGTTTGGCACGGGTCTTCATCGAGCAACGTCACCAAATCTTCATCTTCGAACTTTTTCGGCTGTCCGGGACGTTCCATGTCTTCCAAATCAAAATTTCCATTTTTAAACCCCGCAAACCACTTTCTGCAAGTTTGCTCAACAAGAGCATGTTCGCCGTAGACATCCACTAAAATGACTTTCCGCGGCACTTTTCTTCATGTTGAAGTAATGGAGTAACACTCCCGGCAAAAACAATTTTTCAGGCACGAACTTCGACATGTTTGACACTGCGCAACAAGTGCTACTGACACTATAACAAAATGTCATATAGTGGAAAAGTTGCGTTATGTTGACTTTTGTATGTGTGACTATGGATAGTTGGCTAACGCCATCTTTTGTAAAACGCTACGAATTAATTCCAACACCTGGTACATTAATTAATATCTATTTAAGATTTAAAAAAAAAATGCTGATATTGGAATATTTTTTTGTTTGAAATTTTGGTCGATTGATAATTTTTTTTTGTCCTATCCTTTAAAATGCTGTTCCAGTATTGCAAAAGGATCCTAAACAAGTTTTTCTTGGAGCATGGATGGTGCGCTCCCATACTCTTTTGTCTAGCTCATCCCATAGAAGAAAATTATGTGAGGTTTTCTAGAAAATATGGTATTTTGCTTTTTATTTTGTAGAAAATCTCTAAATAATTTCGAACTACAATATGTTAAGGATCTTTATTCCACTGCATAACAAATCCTTCACCAATTACTCGAAATCCTTGTGGAAAATCATTTATAACAAAAATATTTAAATCATTTTTATAACAGTTGTCAGCATATCTTCTGTTAGATTTTGTGACGCACGTAGATTTTTCTTTTAGGCTCAAAAATCTGGAATTTCGATACATTCGTTCAAAATATATTTAAAAAGTCCTCACCAGTAATGGATTTCTAAATGTCACGTGCAAAAGTAAGGCCAGAAGGTTCTAATCGCCTTTTTACCCTCGTTAAAGATACTAGTTTGGTAAGGGTTTTATTTAATTCGAACCCATTTTGAGATGCTTTAAGTATCCCATGTGCTTTATGAGAAGAATCTTCAATTAAATTAGTAATTTTAAGTCGTTAAAAAAAAGCTCTGATTAACTTTCGATAAATAAATTCATAATAGCAGACCAAACCTTAAAACTAATTTAACGAAGTTCTTTCATGTTTCCAAATTTTTAGCTCAGTAGAATTTAATTGTTTAAAATTTAGATAAATAATAAGAGGAAAAAGAGAATAAATTAATCTTTGGCATATAAAGAAAGTAAAATACAAAGACTTCTCTAAAACAGCATCAGAAAAGTTTACTATTTATTCTTACCTGTTACAAACAGAATCGAATCTGTTATGGCATAAAAAAGGAGCTTCAATGCAAATTAAAACATCTTTTTTTTTTAAATAAAATATTTCAACAAATAATTAATAAAATTTTTTAACTTTAATTTACCATATTTGATATAATATATCCCAAAAAAAATAGAAGTTTTCGATTTATTAGAAATTTTATCATCAAAGATGGTGGCATACGATTGACCCGCCCGCAGCGTTTGCTTCAAATGTTCAACATCGCATTTGTACGCTTATTTTTTTTTATTCATTTTTTGATAGTACAACTTTTTGGTTCAACTTCGAAATGCCACAATTAAGGTAAGAACACAATTCCGACGAGAACGATAAACGTCATGTACTATTCGCTGTCAAATTATTTTAAAACGTTAACAATTTTAATGGAATGCACAGAATTCTGATGATGGATGTCACCGCCAACCATTTTTTTGTCAAAATATGCTTTGTTTCTTATTTTGCCGTTGTCGTTGTATAACGTGTGAATTTTTTTTGCTGTTCGGTGTTTCATGTTTTTATTTTTGACAGATCGCGCGTGACACGTGTGGTGTGTCAAAGTCATAAATGCTCAGTCAGCATTGTCATTTAATCATGGAAAGGCTCCGTGAAAAATGTGTTTTGCGACTAATTTATGGTCGTGACACGTGACGTGTGTCAAAGTCAAAAGTGCTCGGTTGGCATTGTCATTTCATTATGGAAAGACTTACACCTGAACAACGTTTACAAATGATTGTGCTCTGTGAAAAATGTATTTTGCGCACTTAATGAGCAAGCAATTCAAGCCATAGTGACAAAATTTACATAAATTTTACGCTATCAGACATCAAATCATCAACTTGTGTGTGTAGAGTGTGTACAGAGGAAAATATTGCTGCCGTAACGTTCAGTATTGGTAAGGACCGCGATTTGACAATCCGTCGCCGTTCACAGCAATTGGGATTGTGTTACTCGACTTTGTGGAAGATTTTACGCAAGGATCTTGGTCTGAAAGCTCGTGCAAGTGCTGAAGCCAAACGATCTGCCAAAGCGTCAAATTTTCCATGAGTAGGCCACAGAGCAACTTGAGCAAAATCCAATTTTTTTACCAAAAAAAATTCCGTTCAACGACGAAGCTCATTTCTGGTTTAATGGGTATGTGAAAAAGCAAAATTGCTGCGTTTGGTTTAATGAATAACCACCGGCAAAACAAGAACTGCAATTGCACCCAGAAAAATACATTGTTTCCTTCGATTTCCTTAAAAGTGACACTGGCAGCAACGTCCGAACTTCGAAACCCCCCTCCCCCAAAATGCAACAACTGCATCTGGTTGACATGTTGTTTTCAACAAGACGGCCCTATATGCCACACATCACGTTGGAACAGTGGACATATTGAGAGAGGAGTTCGGTGAGCAATTTATCTTACCGGTGAGTTGGCCGCTCAGAACGTGCGATTTGACGTCTCTAGACTATTTTTTATGGGATTACGTGAAGTCACTCGTCTATGCCGATAAACCGGCGTCTTTTGCAGTCTTGAAAGTCAACATTACACGTATTATTAACGAGATACCATCCGAGATGCTCGAAAAAGTGGTTCTTAAAACGTAGAGTCGTGACCAAAATTTACATGAAATAATCTTTAAAAAATAAATGGCAAATAAAAATGTCACCAAACACCATTAAAAAAATCACCCGTATTGTCACATATTTCAGTGTTGTCTAATGTGGCAGCATTGTTAAAATTGAAATCAAAGGCAAAATAAATATACGTACATATAAGAAATTGAGTGAGATTAAAAATTGAATTAAATATTAAATATAAATAATAAACTGATCAGATGCGTTTGTTTTCTCGTTGCAATTGTGTTACGAGTTATTGACTCGAACGAAATTCGAAAAAAGATCGTAGTTGTCGTCGGAATTGTGTTCGTACCTTTATGTTAGTTCTTGTGCACTTAAATACAACAAAACTGGGTGAGGTTAAACACGACTTCCCTCTCTATCTCGCTGGAGATGATAAAATATTGAAAGCTTTGCTTATTTTTGAACAATGACAGCAGGCTTTTTTTGTCGAATGTTTTGTCATGTTTGCATTACTGATTATCTTAGAATGAGGCAGAGAACTGGTTTAGGCGAAGAAGCAGAGAAAAAGCTTTTTAGGAAAAATTAAATAAGAATTTTTTTTTCCATAATTAGAAGTAGAGGACGGAGTATAGGGTACAACCTCTTGTCAATTTCTGTTTTATCTTCTTCTTTTAGTTTCTTTTCATTTCTCTGATGATAATTCTCCATTTTTTTTTAATCAATAATAGTTTTTTTCTGTTCACTTTATATTTTTTTGATTGTGCATTGCCCATTTATTAAAGTGTGAAGAATAGAAAAAACCTAGTCACACACGTCTTGAGAGCAGCACGCCCTCGAACAGTCGGTGACACAAAAAAAAACCCACAAATTAATGATCATCTCTTGTGTTCAATCACTTAAGCTGAATCCATTGTCAGGTTGGATCGAATTTTTTTTAAATTTTTTTTCGAAAATAGAAGAGAAAACTTTCTAAAATATGTAGTTTTTTTTTACTATTAGTTTGTCCGTTTTAAATTTTGTATTTGATTTTTTTTTAATACCTTTAAGTTGGTAAACTCGTATGTACAGTTATCAACGTCATTAAAGTAACTCGAATTAAGTATTTTCATTTCATTTCTTTTTTCTCATTTTTTGATAGGTATTTAAATATTTTTTTTTGGTAATTCTTTTTCGATTATTACCTCTGTACTTGTGTAGATAATGTCACATGGTTTTTGTTTTATTTTTTTTTACGAAAGATTATGCATTCCGTGGTTCAGCAAGTACAACTACGTCATTTGACAGCTGTCAAACATACGTATAGGGTGGGCCAACTTGGAGAGCCGTTGTGCTGCATCCCTCGGCAATAATTCTTGAGCCAATTGAATTTTTTATGGAAACATCCTTAGATCAAGTTTCAAAATGCGTCGTAGCGATATTCTGAAGAAGCCCAATTGAGTACCACGTACACGAGAAGACACAGATTGATCATTGTTGATACTTTCGCGTACAGTCTCCACAGCTTGTTCATTACGAACAGGTCGATTAAAATTTGTTCGTGGCTCATTGCACCACGCTCCTCAAGGGGAGCTGGTGCCAGTACTAAAATGCTGACGATACTTTCTATGTGTGACACGTTCTTGTATGAAAACATTATAAAATTTTATAAAATTCTTCATTTTCTATGCATTTTAAATTAGTCAATCCAAGTTCGCCCATCCTGTACTTCAAAAAAAAATGTGTATAGATTAACGTTCGCCATTTTACATTAGGGATCGTTTTACTTTCAATAATTGCCTTCAAATTGTATAAGAATAAAATTTTCTTCAACGATGAGGCTCATTTTTCACTCGGTGGATATGTCAATAGGCAAAATAAGTATTAATGAGGCTCTCAAATCGTTGAAATAACTGTGAAAAAGCCATTGTATCCGATTTATTGGCCTGTATTTTTTCCGCCTGAATTTGAAAATTTTAATCTGATCTAAATACGGTTTTAATGAGACGGTACCATAAGCCACACAACAAGATATACAATTTCTCAGAATGCAAAATTTCAAGATTAGGTGCTGTCAATTGACTTTTAAAATTGTATGATTTGGCACCATTGGATTTTCTCAAATAATGGCAGAATTTAATTCGAAATGTGCCAAAAAATCATGAACAATTACCTAAAAATTATGTAGTCCTGTAAAAAATCGCGTGGCAGCTATTTTAATGATGTTGTACTCCATACATAATGGAAAGTTCCAAGAAAGATTAAGAAAAAAAATGTTCATTTAATTTTTCTTTCCAAAGCACAAATTGGATAATCCTATTACGTTTAGAGAAACACACGCACTCAGAACGTTCGAAAAACTGCACGTATCCTAAAATTGGAGAAAATTTGACGGTGGCCGTTGCTGTTAACGCAGAGCAAAATGCATGCGCTCGTCAGCGACTTGAGGCTGCATATCGATAAACGTACGTGCGCTTGCTAGTAGAACCACCAGTTGAAAGCTCACGTACGTTCGTTTTGTGAGTGAAAATAGTGCGTCGCTTGTATGGGGAAAAACGTAATCAGACCAATGTGCATTTGCGCGTGTAATGGATGCATGGTAATTTTAGCGTACGTGAACAATTGTTCAGTGCCAAATATTTCACAAGGAATTGACGGTGTTTTTGACGTATTGTAATTTCATACTTTGGCCAAAAACTAATCTTTTATTATTGTAGCCTAAAATCAACATTTATTTTGAAGAAATAATACCGACTTTTTCAAAATATTTTTAATTAGTAATATGCAAAAAAAAATATCTTTTTTTCTTTTATGAAAAGATTTATGAGATTTTTAAGACTAAAATCTGAAGTGCATTTTCTTTAACTTTCCTTTCTTAAGCACAAATTGGATAACGCTGTATGTGTATGTTTTTAAAAACATTTTTTTTAAGTACGAGTATCTAAAATTTCTTTTATAATCATTATATCTTTAATATCAATAACATTAGTCATGCAACATAATTATGAATTTATTATTAACGATTGATTTTTTATCTTTTTCCATTACAGGTTGACAGCGTTTTAAACGTACATTTAATGGTATGGAATTTTATATTGAATATGAATTTTTTTGTGTGCTTATAATAATTTTTTTATTAATTAAAAATTCCTAATATTTTTTTTTGGAAATCATTTGAGATATTTTTTCTTATGTTTTTTGGTATTTTTTTTTTGTACATTTAATATACAATTAAGTCACCAAATTATTAATATGAATACCAAAAAGTATTCTGTTTTTTTTTTTATTATTTCTGTAGATGCAGATACTTATTCATTTTACTAATTGCTAACATATTATAAGACCTAACGAACTCATAATAGAAAAATTTATTATCTTTAGAAAATCTATAAGCTTACGACGTGTACTTACATACGAGTATATAATTTTCAGATGAATATTCCATTTCTTCTTGTTTTTATTGGATTTTTTTTTTAAATTTTAATTTTAATTTTATGTATGATTGATTACCATGTCTTCTAAGATTTCTTTGGGGAACATTTTTTGTGAGTTTTATTTTCTTAAATTACGTTTGATTAGTGATTCAATAAAAAAAATTGAAATTCACTGCAGGTGATCAAGATTCACGGTAAATTCTTATATTCGAATTTTGTAATTAACCTTTAAGTTTGTGTTCAGCTAATGACGAAAACGATTCGATTGAGCTAATTTCTTATAATTTCTTAAATATCAAATTTAAATTTATGATTTTGCCAATTTTTTCACATAATTCTTTTAACTTTTTAATTTAATAAAAACTATTAGTTAAATAGTAAAATAATAGAAAGCAAATATTTCTATTGGGATTTTTTTTTAAATTTTTTATTAGAAATCATAAATATAGATTTTTTGGATATTCTAGAATTTTCATTTAGAAATTGCAATTAAAAAAGTTTCATTAATCTTTAGTTTACTGTGCGTGCAAATTAATTTAATTAATTCAATAATCAAATTTCGTTGATCCTAAAATAGTTTTTATATAAAAGAATAAAACTATTTACAAAAAAAATATATTATTTAAAAATTTTCTTTTAATACTGTGACGACTTCTTTTTCATGTACAATAAAACTGAGTATTAGTTCGTAAAAAATGCAAAACCTAGAAAATTAACAAAAATTTTTTATATATCACAGAATTTGTTTTTCAAAAGCTATTTTTTGTTTGTAATAAAAGTATTCACTCCGATTGCTTTTCAAAATAATTTTTAAAAATGATTTTCAAAGATAACCAGAGATGTCCTTTTATTTTTTTTTTAAAAGTAGTGTTTTTAAACAGAAAATGATTTACTTAAACAAAACACATTCCAGATTTATAAAATCATTCAAATAGCCGCCACGAGACTTCTTGCAGGACTCTATCCTTTCAAATTAATTCTTAGAGTGCTCCAAAAAATATTTAAAAAAAATAAAAAATTTATCAAAATTTAAATTTTTAGTGTTTTATTTTATTTTACCCTTTATTCATTTCCTAAAAAGTTCAATTTTTTATGGTTATTCTTTTGGTTGATAGTAAAAGCTAATCCAATATGTACATTGGTAAGTAAAATAAATTAAAACACACCAAAAATTCACATGTTGATATTCATTTTATTTTTTAAATACCATATTTTTTACGCCATTATGTATAAAATATAAAATTAATATTAAATTCTTCTGATGTAATTTTTAGAGACTTTTGACGTCACGAAATTTTGAAATTACGCATTCTGTGAACTTTCTAGACAATAAAGCGAAGATTTGTCATTTTGTGTGGCTTGTGGTGCCGTTTTATTAAAACCATATATAGTCTAGATTAGAATATTCAAGGTCAGGCAAAAAAAATTAGTTTATATACGAACTAATAATCAAACCAAAATGCGAATACAATGGCTTCTCCATAGTTACTTTCAGATATAATAGCTTCATAATAGTCACTTGTGGGTTATCAGAGCCACATTTATGGCGATTTTGCTTATTGGCGTATCCACCAAAATAGAAATGAGATCATCACTGAAAAAAAAATTTTGCAAAACCGCTACGGCAGATTCACTTGTTTTGTAGAAAGTTTTTACTATTTTTAACGCATTATTTCGATCCATAATGTAAAATAGCAAATCTTGTCCTAAAAAAATTTTACCTTGAATGACCATATATGGGTGACAGCTGTCAAATGACTGGGATATAATTTCAGAGACAGGAAATGGATAACCCTCTATTTGCTAAACTTGTTCATTAAAAAAAAACTCAAAAAATTAAAAGAAAATCCAGGGAGCGATAAATGAGCCTCATCGTTTACGAAAATTCTCCTCTTAAAGCTCAGAACGTGGTTAGGGCAGAATCACCACTTTTACATAATTTTTTTATAGAATTTTATCGCATAATTTGATAGTTAAGCGATCTATAACTAATAAAAAAATGCCATAGTTTTATTTAAACAAATTTAATTTGGATGATTTATTTGTTTGACATTTGTCATATAACAGGGCTGGAATAACGCGTTCGAAATTAATACCGTTTACTGAAATGAGCCTCATCGGTGAAGAAACTTTTCACTTTTGTAGAGTTAGAATGACCGCTTTTGTAAAAAGTTTTTACAAATTTAACTCATCATTTGATATTATTTTAAACAATACTATAATATGGCACACTCTATACTAACCAAATTACATTTCAAATATAGTTACTTTTGACAGCTGTCAAATGACAGGTCTATAATTTCCGAAATGGATAACCCGTTAAGTTATGGACTTTTTTTTTTTAGATATTGTCGAATTTTAATAAATAATTATAATCTAAGAAAAGAGTAACTTGAATAATATTAAACTTGTCAGATACTTAAATTTTTTAAAAGGCAATAAAATAAAAAGAACTTTTTGTACAACAACAAAAAAAGTATTTAAATACATTCCGTTTCGGTTCACAGTACCGAATTCTGGAACCGTACTACATCTCGTCATACCCGTAGAATAACATTTGTAATTGTGGCATATTACCCGTAGTCTATAATTAGTGTCAAAAAATTTTTGTGGTCAACAATTCAGTTTCCAATGTTCCCATAATATTTTTGGGGGTGTTTTGTTTATTAGACTCTAGCCAGACGGCTACAGGAAAACCAAAATGAAATATTTAAACAAGTTCATGCGTAAAAGACTAGAAAACTATCTTGAAACTATTTTGTGGGATAGTCTCATGGAAAATGTTGTTCTACATTTGATTTTTTCTTTTATTTTTTTACATATCTACTTTTATTTATTTTTGAAAAAAAAAAAATCGTAATTTAATAGTGAATAATGCGGAACAGAAATTCGGTGAAAACACCTGTCAGCATCTGTTAAATTCCCACATACAAAATTGAAGAACGAAATCGTTGACAGAAACGAAACTTTAATTATGGAACAAATAAATACACATGAATAAAATCCCTCTTACAGAAAAATTACCAAAATTTCGAAATCTTTTGATTTTCTTCACTATTTCGTGTTTTATCTTTTAGTAATCGTACTTTTCAAGGCTTCTTCCCTATTAAAGTATGTAGACAAACGCGTCTTAATAGTTAATCTTTCATTAGAGCTTAATAGAAAATGCGGGAACTTTTATTTTTTTTTCGATATTCAAAATCTATAAGATTAAGTATTACCATCAACAATATAGAAAAAAAATATCTGTTTTTTGAATAAATTTTATTCGATAATTTCTATTTCAAGTTCAAGTTTGAAAAAGTTTTTCATTTTAAGTGGTTTTCTTCTCTGCTCTTTAAGAGACCTCCGCACATTTTCTTTCCGAAATCGAAAGATAAAATGCAAACTAGCTAACGTCATAAAAAGTTGTGTTTATATTTTCATGTTGAAAATGAATAATAAAAAAAAAATTATATTAAATTTATGAGTTTTATGGAAATTTAAATTTTGTTTCTTTGTGGTGTATTATTATATTCAAATCGAGTGGGCAAATAGATGCATTTCTATTTGACTATGCAGTCTTTATTTTTATTAGAAGATATTAACTCCTTTTATTTTGAATTTAAAGATCTAACAAAATCTCATGTTTTTTACATAAAATTATCAGGCGACTATTAAACGAGTATCTTTTGCAGAAAAAAAAATAATTTTCACAAGATTTTCTATTTATTTAGACACTTTTGGCTCAATTAAAATACAGGTAGTATTTTTATAATTTATTCTAATAATTTTTTTAATAACCACAGAAGCTTATTTAATATGTAATCCAACAATGCCATCGTGTCCTGTCTTGAGCAAAAAGAGCACTGTGCGGGCGTGTTCTTAGATATATCACATGCCGTTGATCGAGTGTGACACCCTGAATTTTTTAATCTTATTTTAAATCATATCTCTTCCAATGTTATTTCCAAATGGCTTTAATAACCACTATCACAGATGGTGTTCCTCAAGGCAGTATCGTTGGTCCACTTCTATACAATATTCATATCTTTGACATACCAACTACACCCATTCCTCGCTATACGGCCGCTCTTTATACGGCATTTCGCTTTATAAAGGCCCTCTTCAATTAAGGCACGTTTTCGATTTACGGCCTAAAATGTTTCGCTATAAGGGCAAAAAAAACTTTTTTCGAATGTCGCTATATCTACATATTGAAGAATGGAGATACTGATGAATCTGCTGAAGATGTCATATTCCAAGCAAGCCGAGGATGGTTTGAAAAATTTAAAAATATATTTAATTTGCATAAGTTGAAAATGAAAGGTGAACCAGCTAGCGCCAATGAGGCCGCATCTAGAGAATATACCAACATTTTAAAGGGAATTATTGAAAGAGGTGGTTATAAACCTGAACAAGTGTTTAACGTAGACGAAGCGAACGCCTGATCGCACGTACATTTCAAAAACCGAAAAATCTGCGCCTGGTTATAAGGTGTCTAAAGAACGATTAACTTTGCTATTTGGTGCAAATGCCGCGGGTGATTTTAAGCTAAAACCACTTTTAATATATTTGTCCGAAAACCCAAGGCCTCTTAAAGGACTAAATAAAAATCAATTACCCGTCATATGGAGATCCAACAAGAAAGCTTGGATGACTAAAGCTACTTTTGAGGATTGGTTCAAAAATCACTTTTGTACAGAAGTGAAAAAATATTTGCGAGACAATAACTTAAGCAACAAGGCTTTGCTAATTTTGGATAATGCACCAGGGCATCCTACTAATTTATCCGAACTACAATCTGAAGAATTCATGATTGACTACCTTCCGAAAATTACAACAGCTCTGATCCAACCAATGGATCAGGGTGCAATAGCCACTTTTAAGGCATATTACCTACGCCGAACTTTCCGACAATTTATAAGGGAAACCGATGGTAAATCTTCAATTAAAACATTTTAGAAAAACTATAACATCAAGGATGGTGTTGACAGTATCAGTGAATCATGGAAGGAATTAAAATTAACAACAATGAACCATGTTTGGAAAAAAATATCGCCAGAATGTGTAAAAAGCACTGATGCGGAAGTTAATTTCCTTCCTGAAATTAGGCAAAACATTTTGGATCTAGCACATGATCTCGGCTTTGAAGGTTTGAACGAACGTGATGTAATCTACTTGAAGCTGATAGGGAACCCCTTTCATATGAGGAACTCATTCAGTTGCAAGCAGAACCGGCATTTGATGAAGAGACAGAGTCTGTTGTATCCAAACAGCTAACATCAAAAAATTTGTCGAAAGCTTTTTCCTATTTCGAACAAGGAATAAACATCCTTCTTGAAAACGATCCTGACGTCGAACGTAGCGCTAAAGTTTCTCGAGGAATTAACTCAGCCATTAGCTGTTATAAATCACGGAGAACGAAATAGACAAGAAGGCAAGACAAATAACTTTGGACAATTTTTTTAAGCCAGGCCCATCCTTAACAGCGAAAAATTAAGACGACTGTGATCTTGAGGTTACCATTTCTTCATCGTCTTCAAATTAAAACCATTTTTAAAAAAATTATGTATGTATACACATACATACACATATTTTATGTAACATGAAGTTGTTTAATTTTTGTTTATAGATTATTGCTGGTTTTTGGAGTATGTTACGAGGGTCGTTCAATAAGTCCTTAGAAAAAGATGGAAAAAAACAGTTTTTTAAAAAAAAAAATTTTTATTTTTCAACATAATCTCCTTTTAGCACTATACACTTTTCCAACCGTTTTTCAAAAAATTTTATCCCGTCCAAAAAATAGGATTTCGGAAGTTCTGCAAAATACTCATCCGTTTGAGCAATTGGAAGTGAACCGTCGTCCGCCAAGCCATTTCTTCAGATTGGGGAAAAGAAAATAGTCACTCGGGGCCAAATCTGGTGAATAAGCGGGATGCTGCAACAATTCCATTCTCAATTCCACAATTTTGGCCATGGAAACAGCGCAGCTGTGCACACGCGCATTGGCCTGATGCAAGAGGATTTTTTTCTTCTTCAGATGGGGGCGTTTCTCTTTGATTTCCTCGCTCAACCGTTGCAATAACGATGCGTAATACGCTCCTGTTATTGTTTTTCCTTTGTCCAAGTAGTCGATAAAAATGATGCCCTGCGAATCCCAAAAGACCGTGGCCATCACCTTGCCGGCCGATGGCACAGTTTTTGCCTTCCTCGTATTATTTTATGTACAAATGTATGTACTTGTTATGTATGTATTTTTGATTTAAATGAAATAAAAAGAGAAAATGCATTTTGAATGATAGACCATGTTACATATTTAACAAATTTGGGACCGATCCCATTGGATTTGTATGAATTTATATTAGAATAATTGATTTCTTATACGACTTTTCGCTTTGCGGCCAAGTTTCGTGGAACGTATCTAGGCCGTAAAGCGAGGTATGGGTGTAATGCCATGTGCAGACGATACCACTATTCTTGCAGATCCATTCTTACACGAAATCAAAAACACTTGAACTTACATAGACTACTAAGTCAAAAATGGACAATAAAGAACAAACTTTTAGTCTACAACATAATTTTAAAACCCGTTTGGACATACGGAATTGAAATTTGGAGTTTTACTAACCGTTCCAATTCCTTCCCAATTCTATCTCTTCAATACAAAATGAATGGGGTAAACTATTAAATATCCTCATACTATAATGAGTACATATGAGAATATTTCAATCAGTTTCCGAATTGCACCACTAGGTGTGAACATGTTTTTCAAGTATTTTTATGTTGTTATGTTGGCAACTGTGTTACTGAGAAGCTTGATGATATAAACCAAAATTACCTTTTATAAAAGCAAATGTATTTTACTGTTGAAATTTTTCCAAATACAGGTTCTTGGCCAAGCATTTTCCATGACCGTACAAAACGTTTCAGATCCTAAAAATATTCAGATTTTTTTGAAATTTTTCGTTTATCGGATAATCGCTTTGGAAGTTTTCGATTTTTTCGCAAGAGCGCTCTGGTAGTAAACAGATTTCAAGCATTATCCTTTCTCATTTGCAAAAAATAGGAACCATAAAACCGTGAATTTTTGGGAATACAATTCGCTGGGATTTTCTGTACCCCAAAAGATGCAGTTTTGTTTGCTGATGTGCTCGTTTGAAAAAAAGTAAGCCTCATCACTCATTATCAAGTTGTTCAGAAAGTTTTTGGTATCATTGAGCAGGTCTTAAAACCGAATGACATTCTGCAGGCGCTACTGAGCATCTTAGGGTACCAAAACTTAGACCATTTGGATCTTGAGTGGAAACATTTTTGAATTCAGGTTCAAAATATTCTGAGCGATATTCTGGCAATGCCTAGTTAAGCAGAGCGACAACGGGTTAAGGCAGAATAATCCTCAAGGCAACAGTTCGCTTAGGACCTCTTCCTGGAAGATTTTCGACTGATGCAGTTTTGAAAGAACTGATCCCAGGGTATCTCCTAGCGAAATCCTATCTAGTTTTGAAAGACCGAGCGATTAGATTCCGTATCATGTATCGCTAGCAGATACTCTGACATTAAAATGTTAACAGTATTTTCACCGAATTTGAATAATTATCTTTCACTGGACTAGAAAAACCGAATGGGTCTTACTCGTTTTTTTATAAAAAAAAATAAAATAAAAAAACGAAAATGAACAAGTTATGACTTTTTCAGACCTTTCAGTTTTTCAATGGCCGCCCTGTACCTGTAAATGTCAAATTGATCGGCCATATTGAATTTCGAAAAAAACTCAAATCATTAAATTTTATAATGGAAAAAATTGAGTCATTAGGTTTTTGGGTCCCGGAATTCAGTTGTGACAGGTCATTCATGTTCAGGACGACCAAATAATGGTTTCAACATCAGAAATTGTTGCTCAAATCTATGACATGGTTCTGTCAGACCGGTGATTAAAGATGACTGAATTTGAAGAATCTGTGCGCATGTCATTTGAACGGGTATTTTGTATTTTGCATAATGGGTTGGGTCTGAAAAATAATTTTTAATAAAATCTAACGGATTTTAAAATAAAATGGCGTAAGTTTTTTAGTACAAATTTTTTGGCTAGTAAATACTTTGAAAATCTTTTGGATGGATACTAAAAAAAAGCATGCGCTTAGCAAAAAATTGGCGGTATTAAGAAATTTTAAGCTACGATGTGTCATCAAATTTTGTGTTAAGCTGGGTGAATCCGTGAGTTTGAGTTACGAAAACTTGCAACGAGCCTATGGGGAATATTCCGCATTAAGAGCATATGTTGATATAGTTTTCGGTGCCATAAAGTATGTTTGGAGGGTCGAGAAGCAGTGGTAGAGGAACCTCTCTCAGAGTGTGCCCTTCAAAATGGAAAACTGATGAAAATATTGAACCTTTCAAGGAATTTTTTTTAGAAAAAGGACTTCCTTTTTTAAGAAGTTTATAAAAGGCTTAAAAAAGGATTTCTTATCGTCAGATCGGACATTGCAGAAACTTGGATGACGCCCTGGTCACATAACCATGTCCAGGGACATGATTTGTAGATTCCGGGAGACGTTAGACAAAGTTTATTGAGCTGAGAGGGTATAATACTCGTATTGAAAAATAAAATAAAATAAAACAAAAATTAAATCGTTTTAATTATTATTCCGGAAACTTTTCAAACCACCCTCGTACTCAGGTCATTTATAAAAATTTACAAACAAAAACTCCATTTGCATCTTAGGATCTAAAATGTTTTAAGTAAAAAGGCTTTATTCAAACGAAAATTAACCATCAACTTTTTTTTGGAAAGTTCAATCAACCTTAAATAAAGGCTATTTAAAATCAAATGACTGTAAAAGAAAATACTTTAATATCCGTTTTATTTTATTAACACAATAAATGATGGCAGCGAAAAAAGATCAGTTCTTTTTTTCGAAAAGCTTATTTTTAAACCCTTTTCTCCTACTAATATAAGAGTTCATAAGGAAAAGAAAATTTAATCAATGAAAATCCATCAAGACAGAAAATAAAAAAAATATTAATTGAATGGTTGGAAGAAAAATGAAACTTGATTTAAAAGTTTTTGATCAATTTTTCACAATTTGAATAAAAGTGAATTGTTTTCTCAAGGAAGTGAAATTTCATTAAAAACTTTCTACGATATTTGTACAAGAAAATTGCGTGCAATCGAATTTTTCTACCAAAATTGAATCTATTTCAATTTGGTTGGTTTTTTTTTCTTCTTCTTTTTGTAACTGATAGTAGTTAAACTAGAAAGAAAGTCTACAGTCACATACAATAGAATTTGAATATTCAAAAGAAGGTGGACGGATGGGGATGATGGATACGGTAATCAAGTATTCTCAGAAATAAGATTAATTCGTATCTGTTGTATCTATGGATGGATGGATGGATGGATGGATACTCGTGGGAAATATGTTTGCCATGCGCCGATCAATCTTAAGTAATTTCTTTTTAATTAATACTAAGTGGATGAACTTTAACTAAAGCATTAAGAAAGAGAATTTTTTTTGTTTGCATAGAAATTTCTCTGAATAATTATGCTTATAATAATTGCAAATATAAACGCTGAATATTAAAGCAAAACATAATTGAATAATTTCCGAAAATATTCTCATCAATTGCTCGATTTACGAATATATATTGTCAACAATTTGGATTTTATCTTCCGCTCCTGAAAGTGATGAAAATTGTCTTCCCATTTTCTTCTGCTTATTCCAAATCATTTTGAATTTTTCATTTCCAGCATGAATAGGCATGTCCAATGAATAAATTTACCAACTTCCAATTGATATCCTCTGCAATCAATAGAAATATGTAGTCGGGGAAGAGAGGCAGGCAAAGTTCATAAAAAAAATATCTACTTCCTTACCGAATCGAATTTATCTGGTTTTATTGGCAAACAGAACTGAAGCAATTCATTTGGGAAAATCATGTGTAATCGTGTGTTATTGATTTCGATTAATTCATCCGCAATGGTCTAGTGGCCTTCTAATCTATGCCGGAAAACTTTTAAAGGTTTCTCTGTCTGTTTTTGCCATGTCATTAATATCTTTAAGAGCTTACATTTTGGAAAATTTCTACTTATGTGTATGACTATGCGACTATCGATACACAAGTAAATACGAAAATAATAAAAATGAATCGATTTATCGATTTTATTATAATTTAAAACTTTTTCTCTCTCACTGAATACAACATATTCTCAATTTTAAATAAATAAAATTATATATGGTAATAATCTATTCCCTTTCTTACAAAATCACTTTCACCCTTTTTTCCCTTCTGTTGCAATTTCGATTGATTAGTCATAGAGAAACTTACGAAAATAATATTAGATGAACACGTCGTCTATGAGCAGTTTTGAGGAGATGATTATAAAAAAAAAAAAAATTTAAATTGATTTCATGTTAATTGAGTACAAGTATGTCATTATGTACAAGTCAACATGAATTTATAAGCAGTTTAATAAAGTTAACGAACAATAATCTTTTAAAATCAGATAGAAAATCAACAACTGATTATTAAGTAAATTTAGTGTTGTTTTTTTTTTTGGTTTAAAAGTTAAGAAAAATTAAATCAAAATGCTTTTCCAGAAAAAATAATTTAATTTTCCCTTTAAAAAAACTTTCTTAAATTATACTGTGGTAAGAAAGTTTCTCTGAGCTTGTGCTAATTTATTATAAAATATTCTAAAGATAATTACAAATCTTGGAAAAGTTGTTCTCAAAATGAAAAAAAAAACCCTTGAAAATAATGAGAAAATGTATTAAATGAGCAAAAATTAATTTTTATAATTTTTTTCATACTTTCAATAAGATTAAAATGTTCTTAAGGATTTATAAGAATTTTGTTAATTTCATTAAAATAATTTTAATTGATTGATAATGCGGGTTCGTTATAACTAACTGCTTAAGGTGAGTTAGCGATTCTTTCTTACGCCTAGTGAATGTGAAATTTTATAGTTGCCTCTAATAGAGCGTATTAAAACAAAAGATTATCAAATTTACGCTTTGAAAAGTAAAGCTTAACAAAACAGACTTACAAATCAGATTTTTGTGCATGGAATATACAATCTAAATTTCACTCACGCAACGTACGTACGTCAGCTCTCAACTGCTGGTCCCCTTAACAAGCGCACGTACGTTTATCGATCTACAGCATCAAGTTCTTAATGAGCGCATGCATTTTGTTCTGCGTTAACAGTGCAGCGGCGACCGTCAATTTTTCTAAAATTTTAGTACATGTACAATTTTTGAACGCTGTAAGTGCGTGCGTTTCTTTAAACGTGTAACGTTCACGTCATGCATTCTTAATTGCAGTGACTGCATGCTTTTTCCGTTTTACCTTTATTATTATTATTATTATTATTTTATTATTAATTGATTATTAAAATTGCTTATCCAAAAGCATTAAAAAACCCAATTTTGTGATCGATTTGTGATTATAAAATACATTTAAAATTTAAGATTTTCAATTGATATTTTTTTTCATTATATTGCTCGAACCGTACCATTACACGTATAATATAACATCACAAGACTGCTTGAAGATCTCGATCCTTTTAAGATAATTTTTGATGAATTGTTCACCACTTTCGGGCTGTAATTCTATTATAACTTGACCAATATTGGAATTTAAATGCTTTTAAGTTTGAAAATAGTCCGTGTAAACACGATTTTTTGCGTAGCCTCACAAATAAATATCAAACGGCGTCAAATCGGACGATTATCAAATCTGACATTTCGATGTGGCCAATCGACAGCATCAAATCTCGAAATTACACGTCCTGGCAAATGTTCGGGTAATAAACCCAAAATTTCTAACCTTCTGAGACTTATGGCCATGTTATCTCGAAAATATATATGGTCCAGATTAAAATCGTCAAGTTCGGGCCAAAAAAAAGTAGATTATCATACGACCATAGAGCTCTAAATTGACGATAGAGGTCTCATTTAAAAAAAAACGAGCTAATGAAATTTTTCTCGGATAAGCCTGGTATGCAGCTCGAGCTAAGATAAATTTTCATACGATTTTTCGCTAGCGAAATCGAAATCGGAAAATTTAGCTCACGATTTCGCCGGGCAGTACGCAGCTGGAGAGTGAAATGAAAGTGAAAAGGAGAGTGAATTTACTGAAAAGTAGATGGCGGCATTGACAAGTCTCCACGCGATTTCACTTTGATTTTCACTACAAATAAATGCACGGGACAATAATCAAAGATAAATGATAGCTAAATTTTGACGTTTGTGTTTTTTTTATCGTAGTAAGGCCGGTATGCAGCTCGGGGTAAGATAAATTTGTAGTGATAACTTTCGTTGCAATGGACGAAAGTAGTCTAAATTTATACCTTATATTTCTACTTATGGAATAAATAATTCCATAAGTAGAAATATAAGGTATAAATTATATTCTCCCTAAATATGTTGATAAAAAATTATACTTTAATGATTTATTTAAAAAATATAAAGAAACATTTGAAATTAAATATCCCATAATACCCCCTATAATACAAACAAATAAAGTTATTAACTTGAAATAATTATATAAGGAACTGGAAAAATTAATCAATTTAATATACTTCCACCAATAACTGATATAAATAATAATCCCATTATTCCCTTTAATATAATTCAACCCTCATCATTTAATAAATGTAAAGATATAACATTAAAATTTCCAGTCATTGTATAATAAACTAACCGAATTGAATAACAAACAGTTAATCCTGTAGAAAAAAAAATATAAGAAAAAACTAAATATATTTAAATAAGATAAAGATACAATTTCTAAAATCATATCCTTTAAATAAAATCCAGCTAAAAATGCTATTCACTTCATTTATTTTTAAAATAACAACAAAACCAACATCGAAATTAAAAAGTTCCGAAATGTCAAAATTTATCTCTACACAAAAAGTTTTCACTCTCGTTTAGCTGCGCTAAATGGGGGAGTAGTGGAGATCGCGTTAAAATTTATCTTAGCTCGAGCTGCATACCAGGCTATACTCTGACTTTTCCAGTCACTCTTTACGGACACTATTACACTCTCCACAGTCACTTGTGGATCTTTAAAGCCTCATATATAGCCCCAAAAAAACCCTCATATATAGGACCAAAGGCCCACAAAACATACGATCGTGGAGGCCAATTGACCTCCATTTGTCATGTTGTGTAGACTGATCTTTTGCTCAATAAAGCTAAAATTTGTCATGTTGTGTAGACTGATGATACCATCTTATTAGAACCAAATTAAAATCTTCATATCCAGACCAAAAACAGTCGGTTTTCATGCGGTCATAGCACTCAGAATTGTTGGTAAGGGTCTCTTCTTCTTCATTTTCACAGAAATTACACCTTCATACAAATATTCACACCAAACAGTCACATTTTATAGATACGATAGCTTATTCTCAGTCACTTGTCGATTTTCAAAACCCCATATATGAAAAATTCACTAATTCATCTATTCGCCAAGCAAGAAATATGTTAAGCCTCAACGCTGGAAAAAAATTTGTTAACAAAATCGTCATCCAAAGTCTGTTGTTTCATTAAATGTATTTATACAATTTGAACGCAATGCTTGATGGTTAAAACATTCATAATATAAAATGGCAAACCCTTGTCTAAACAGTTACCATCTGCAGTGACACATGTGTTTGACAGCTGTCAATTGACAGAGCTTTACTTTTCTAACCACAATAAGTAGATAACAATGCGAAACTATTTTTAAATAAAAACCAAGAAAATTGATTAATTTTGAAAATGTTTTCGTACAGAATAAACTGTTAAAATTAAAAAAAATTGAGGGGCGGTAGGGGAGGGACGCTGGGTTAATAAATCAAGAAAACCTTAAACAAACTGCAAATGTTTTTAAAATAAGATAAATACTGTATTATGAATTGAGGTTTAACGTATTATAAAAAAGATATGAAATTTTAGTGTACATCCAAACTTAACATAGAGAAAGGTTCAAATTTTAATAATTTATTTAAAGGCAATACGCACAATCACGTACATATATTTTATGTTTGTCGGATACTTAACCATTTTTTTTTATTTATTTACCACAACAGAACCATCTCCCCTATACCATTGGTTACTAATCGTGAAAGAATCTTAGGAGAAAATCCCTGGCATCAGATAACTCTAATTTAATTGTAATCGTTCCCCAATTCGATCAGAAGCAGTCATAAATTACGAGTAGTTCTATCAAATCCGGTTAAAATGCCCAAAGTATAAAATCAAGATTTATGCCTTTTTAACCAAAAGGAAAACGATTTCAGCTTTTGATATTCTCCCAACCAATGCTGAGGGTGGAGCGAGGTCAATGTAAAAATATCTAAAATTATTTTGCTCAAATATTCCGAATTCTCGTCGATAATGTTTACGAGTGGACAATTCTGTTGAGAAAATAACATTGAAATGAAAAATTCTTGTAAAAATTGTTTTAAATGTTTCACGTCACAATGGTTTTAGTGAAAATTTGTCACAAAAAAATAGAGAAGAGGAAAAATTAGAAAATGCCCGAAACGACGTTTCTAGAGGAATTTCTACTTTGAACATTATTTCTTTTTAGCAAATACGTAATCAGACTTAAAATAATCCAAGGTTGAGAGTTGGTTTTTGCGACAAGTATGACCAGGAAAACACTTAATATTACAGTGTGAAAATTTTCATTTATTAACCTTTTTTTTAAGTTGAATAAAATTTTGTAATAAAATAAGAATTTTCTCAATTTTCATATTTGTTTTTTTTTTGCCCCCAAAAATTTCCGTAAGGGTTATGATAAAAAATTATGTTTTCTTTATAAATACTGAAAGCATAAAATGGGAATTATTTTTTTTTTCAAGTAATTTTATTCATGCACGACGAATGATTCAATAACAGATCAATCGAAATTTTTTTAGAATAGAGTCTTTAGCATCCATTCGGCCATATCAAAAGTTATAAGAATATCTGTTTAGAATATGTTAAACCATAGAATCATAATTATGGTATCCATATTTATCTCCATCTGTGTATGCTTTCCAAATAAACAAAAATATTATTCTGATGGGGGAAAAACAACGATAAAATCTTTCAGAAAATAAACATTCATGAATTTGGGTATCCTTGAACATTTTGAATTTAATTTCAAAACTTTTAGATTCTCTTGATTTTTATTTCTTTTATTTTTATTAATTTTTAATTTAATACCTAAGATCACTTGAAGTAGTGTATTTATGAGTCATTTGGTCTAAGAAAACGCTATGCTTTCATGATAGTTTTGCTTACATTTTAATAAGTTTTATTTGATATTTATTTTCTGTTTGTTTTTGTTTTTTGGCAATGCTTATTTTTTCTGTACGAAATTATGATAATTTCCGTTTTTATCGTCTTATATTTTTTTTTTTGGTGCCAATTAATTCTTGAAAATTTCATTACTATTAGTTTACTATTCAGATAGTACGATATAATGGACGAGAAACACTTTCTTATTCAAATAAACCATTAATAATATTTTCAAGAATTTCATTTATTTCGACATAATTTCAGCCAAAAAAAAATCGTTTTATTTTCTTCTTCTACATTTAATTTTAATTCAATTTAATTTACTTATTGAAAGATAAGTTATTATTTTTGTCATTTGTTTTTCAATAGTTTCTATTATATTTAATCTTCAGCTATAATTAACTTTATTAAGCATTTTTTTTAAATATATTTTTTTTTTTAAATTTGATTAACAGAAATTGATGAAAATTTTATAATTTTTATAATGAAAACTTAATTTTTTTTTTGGCAAATATTTTCATTACTTTTACATTTTTTTTTATAAGACTTAAAAAAAATTATATTTTCAAAAAAAATGCATAAATAAAATTATAAAGAAAATGGAAAATAATATTTTAATAGTTTTATTCGAACAACAAACCGAAACTAAACAAACTAAAAGCCTTGCACAAATATTTACTTCACATGAGAGCATACTAGAAAGGACTCAATCAAGTCAGAACTCTATCCATTCCCTTACTCTTACCCATGGGTCTTTCTCCAAAAGCAAATTTAATAAAACTTCTTCCAGAATTCAAAGCTCCTGGTTATGATCTGATCACCTCCAATACGAGGTCTGTTCAAAAAGATAATTTGAATTTCCGCGGGTTACGTATATTCGCATTTCGATTTTTTCGTGGCGTTATGTTGATACTCATGTCTCTCACTTATGCCGACAAGTTCGGCCATTTGGAATGTTCAGTTAATTTTTGACAGCTGCTTTGCTTGCACGTGTTTTGGCTCGTCTTCGATTTTTGCTCAATTTCGACCAAAAACAGCATTGCATTAACAAATTTGCTTTAGAGGGTCATAACTGGTGACGAATCATGGGTTTATGGTTATGACGTGGAAACCCATCCCAATGGAAGTTGCCGCACGAGCCAAGACCGAAAAAAGCGCACCAAGTTCGGTCCAATGTGAAGGATTTGCTTACAGTTTTCTTCGATTGCAAAGGCGTGGTGCATCATGAGTTCTTGTCACAGGGTAGAACGATGAATAAGGAATATTACCAGCAAGTTATGCACAAGTTGCGCGAAGCAATCCGCCAGAAACGCCCGGATTTGTGGAAGAACAGAAATTGGCTTTTGCCATTTTTGGCCAAAAACAACACACTAGTAATGCCGCAGCCACCGTATTCCCCAGATCTAGCCCACTGTGACTTTTTCTTGTTCCCGAAAGTGAAGAGCCCCATGAGAGGACGACGCTACACTACGATTGCGGAGATAAAGACGGCATCGAAGGAGGAAAAATGATTTTTGAAGTGCTTCGAGGATTGGAAAAAACGTTGGCACAAGTGTATGATATCTGGTGGGGATTACGTTGAAGGGGACAAAATATATATTCGTGAATAAATAAATAATTTTTGAAAAAACACAAAAATCACGAAAAATTTTTGAACAGACCTCGTATACTCCAACAACTTCCTAAAAGAGCAATAGTCATCCTTGCTGCACAATATAATTCCATTCTTCGTATGACATATTGCCCAATATTTGAGCCACTCCACGTAAGGTGTGAGTTTAGAGAGATCATTCCAAGGGAAGATCTCTAAACACAAATCTAAAAAAATACCGTTGAACCGACTCGATACGTCTACTACAAGAAAACAATGTAGGCAACTAAGTGATTGTGGATTTTGTCAATAGATGGTATTAGCTCATTCTTTTGTTATGTGAACGTGTTCAAAGCACCTTAACCTATATTGTTTTCTTGTTGTTTCGACTTATGCCTTTAATTTAGTAAAAAAATTGTATCGTTTAGCTATTTAGTTTTGTTTTCATCCCAATTTAAAATTGGAGGGACAAGACGTGCATTTTAGACATATTTTATTGTATTATTTCCGGGAAGGCAAGAACGCATCGCAGGTATATAAGAAGTTATGTGCCGTATATGAAAATGAAGCCTTGAAAGAAAGGCTAAATTTCGTTTTTGTGATTTTTCACTGCAGTTAAAATTGATGAGACCCATATCAAGGTCATTATCGATTCAGATCGTCATAGCACAACACGTGATATTGCAGAGACGTTCAATGTATCGTATACCAGGGGTATAAGCTCAAATACGCTGTTTGGTTATAGATGGTGTGAGTGAGTGTATTAAGCTACCATGGGCACGCCATAGTTTTTTTTTTGAGTTTGACATATGTCAACATTAGTCAGTGCACATTGTCAGCAATTTCGTACAATAACATACATTTTTCCTTTAATAATCATGTCTAGTTTTGTGCCAGAAAAAGAGCATATGCGCGAAGCTCTGCTTTTCTGATTCAAATTTGAAGAAATCGGCTTCCGAATCGCATTAAATGCTTATGGAGGCCTATGGTGACAGTGCTTTATCGGAAACAATGTGCCGAGATTGGTTTCGTTGGTTCAAAGACGACAATTTTGACTTGTGGGACAAGAAGCGTGAACCATCAATTGCAGGCTCTTTTGGACGAAGACGATTCCCAATCGCAAAAAATGCGCGTGGAGCAATTGGGTGTTACTCAACCAGCCATTTCCAAGCGTCTGTGTGTCATGGGGAAAATTGAAAAGATCGGAAAATGGGTGCCGCATGAATTGTACGATAGGCAGATGGAGCGACGCCAAAACATATGCGAAATCTTGCTCGCCAGACAAAAAAGAAAGTCGTTCCTGACAGGCAATTCCGGATTGTGACAGGCGATGAAAAGTGGATATATTTCGAGAATCCTAAACGCAAGAAATCGTGGGTTGATCCCGGCCAACCATCAACATCTTCCCCAAGACCAAATCGCTTCGGACGGAAGACAATGCTGTGCGTTTGATGGGATCAGCAGGGTATCGTCTACTACGAGATGTTGAAACCTGGTGAAACTGTCAATGCCCACCGCTACCACCAACAACTGATCAAATTGCATCGTGCTCTGCGTGAAAAAAGGACGGATTATCAACAAAATGGTCCGAAACTATATACTTGGAGACACTCGACTGGGAAGTGCTACCCCAACCCGCTTATTCACCAGACCTGGCCCCTTCCGACTACCACCTGTTTTCATCGATGGGCCACGCGCTCGCTAAGCAGCACTTCGATTCTTACGAAGACGTCTGAAAATGGCTTGATGAATGGTTTGCCTCGAAAGAGAAGGAATTTGTTTGCCGTGGTATTCACAAATTGCCCGAGAGATGTGAAAAATGTGTAGCTAGCGAGGGCAAGTACTTTGAAAAAATTTGTTTTTGCTTACTATGAAAAAAATATGTGTTTTTTTGACTACAAAACAACGGATTTAAGCTTATACACCTGGTACATGCATTGAAAAATAATTAAAACAGTTTGGCTATGTTAAGAAACTCGATTTATGGATTCCTCGTCAGCTTAAGGAAATTCATTTGACGCAACGCATTAGCATCTGCGATTTGCTTCTGAAACGCAACGAAACGGATCCATTTCTGAGACGACTGATAACTAGCAACGAAAAGTGAATAGTTTAGAACAACGTTAATCGGAAACGATCGTGGGTGATACGAGATGAACCATCTCAGACGACATCAAAAGCTGAGATGCACCAAAAGAAGATTATGCTGTCAGTTTGATGGGATTATAAAGGAATTCTGCACTTTGAACTTTTACCAAGAAACCAAACGATTAATTCCATCGTGTACGTTCAACAACTCGTTAAACTGAGCAATGCAGTTCAAGAAAAGCGGCCACAATTGGCAAATCGTAAGGATGTTGTTTTCCAGCATGACAATGCAAAGCTGCACACATCTTTGGTCACTCGCCAAAAATTATTGGAATTAAGTTGAAATGTGTTGTCTAACGCCTTCAAATTACCATTTATTTCGTTCCATGCATAACTCTTTAAATGGTAAAATTTTTAATGACGCTGATGATGTGAAATCACATTTAATTCAGTTTTGTTTTGCTAGCAAAAGTAACAAGTTTTACGAACACGGAATTATGACACTGTCTGAAAGATGGCCTAATTGAATAAAATTATATTTTTAAGTAAAAATTTTGAATTTTTCTTATTATTTAAAATCCACAATAACTTAGTTGCCAACCCAATATTTAAAAAATTTCGTAACTTTCGATAAAATAAAATCTAAAAAATAGAAATTATGATTAAAATTCTTAACAATTTATTGGAGTAGAAAATTAAAAAAAAAAATTATAAAAATTTTATTACAGGTACCATAGTAAGAGTTTTTATTAATCAAATCAAATTATTCGTATTGAAATTTTTTATTCATTTCGATTAATTGGATTTTAAAAATTTTCACTTAACACAATGTTAATAGTAATAGCCATAAAAAAAAGAGGTTGAAATATCCTTAAATTAATTGTATGTCGCCATTTTAATTTGTATCACTTTCCATTTAGTAGCACTTTCCTTTTTCTTTTCTTTTTTGATAAACGTTAAAAAAATTACCTTCAATTTTTCACAATTTAATTGAAAGTTTTTTGAAGCGCATCATCATCATCTACTCATAACTTTTCAAATTAATTTTAATTGAAATTGTTCATATTTTTGAAAAATTTTCTTTGAAAGTCAACTAAAGGTAAACCTAAATTTGCCAATGAATAGCGTTCGTTTTCAGGCTAATGCGTTCAATTTCCGATTCATTTGCAGTTTTTCGAAACATTTTTAAGCTAACCTAACCGATCGTTTGTGAATCGAAAACGCATTAAAACCAATTAGCCGACTAATGCGAATTCGTTTTGGATAATTTAGGCCACCAATTATACACAAAAACCATTTGGACAGACGCAATCAGGATTAAAACACCACAAAACATTTCATTTTCGAAATGAAATCAATCAACAATTTTCATTGAAAATTGAATATTTTCCATAGTTTAAATAGTAAATGGAATTTTTCACTTAAGAAATGTTGAACCACATTTTCTGGCAATAGTAAAAATATCTGCAAAAATATTGAATCGAAATTGCTAATAAAAATTTGACTATTAATTATTCGTTCACATTCATATTTTTCAAGTGCTACTAATTTTCTCAAAAAAAAAAAATTAAGTTGAACTTTTTTTTCTTAAGAATAATAAATTTGCTACTAAAAGAAATATTTTTTTAAGATCAATTGAATTTGATTAATGAAAACGCTTTTTCTTATTAAAGGTCACAATATGAGTTAACTATTATAACCTTTTTATAATTGATATTAAAAAAAAAATATTTATACTTTTAATATATTAAAATTGTCTACGATTGGAATAAAATGAATGCGTTGTTTTTAATAATAAAGGGTTATCCAATTTGGGATTTGGAAAGTAAAATTAAATAAAGCAAAGTTTTTATTTTGATTTGAATTTAATTTTTAATTTATTGAGTTTCTTTAACCTTGCCATTATTCATGAGATATAACATTATTCAAATGGCTACGACGAGACTTCTCCAGGACTTCACCCTTCTGAGATTACTTTTTAAGACTTTTTGGTATACCATATGTCAGGGTAAAATTTTGCAATTAATTCACCGTTGTTGGTTTTTAAATATTTTAAAAATATTGGTAAAAATATCACGCATCCATTACACGCACAAACGCCCATTGTTCCGATTGCGTTTTTTCGTTTATAAGCGAACGCACGTTTTTAAATCAAGCAAAACACGAACGTACGACAGCTTTTAACTATTGGTCCCGCTAGCAAGCGCACGTACGTTTATCGATCTGCAGCATCAAGTCGCTGATGAGCGCATGCATTTTGCTCTGCGTTAACAGCACCGGTCACCGTCAATTTTTCTCCAATTTTACCACACGTGCAGTTTTTTGACCGTTCTGAGTGCGTGCGTTTCTCTCAAACGTAAAAGGGTTATCCAATTTGTGCTTCGGAAAGTATAATTAAATAAAACATTTTATTTCTTTATATTTCTTGGATTTCGCTATTATGCATTAAGTATAGCATTATCAAAATTGCTGCCATGAACTTTTCACAGGACTCCATCCTTTTTAGGTAATTTTTTGGAACATTTTTCTATATTTCGGGATGTAATTTAGCCATTACTTGATGTACGTTGGTTTTTAAATGCTACTTGAGTATTGTTTTTGCATAAACACGATTTTTTGCCTAGTCCTGAAATAAAAAGTCCAAAGGCGTTAAATTGATCGTTATTGGAGGCCAATTGAGAGTAGCAAACATCTAATTTACTCATTCTAGTAGCCAAAATTGATTCTATTCTGTGACTTGTGGTGCCGTTTCGTTAAAACCGTTTATGTTCCAAATTAAAATCTTCATGTTCAAGGCAAAAAAAAATCGTTATAAATGACACCTTTAGACCAAAATGCATATCAGGCATTATATATACAGTTCCTTGTTGGTTTTCAGAGCCCCATATACAGGAAATTCACTAATTGATGTATCCACCAAGCAAGAAATGAGGGTCATCGCTGAAGGAAATTTGTTCGAAAACTCATTCCCTTATCAATTAAAGGATCCACAATTTATACTAAATTATGTAAATATCACCTCGGGCGAGAGCTGTACCTTTTGACGCACCAAATGGATAACTCATTTACTAATAAAGTGATTTCATTTTTTTTAAGAAAACTTAAATATTGGACTCTGAGCTATGTAAAATTAAAATTCTCCCACCAATCACACCTCGAAGATATAATAAAAATTATGTGCAATAATTAATATTTGTTAAAAATTCTCGTTAAAAAAATGAAACAAATTTATTAGAAAATAAAATTTATTACAAAATGTTCTGAGTTTTTTTTTTATTTCTTTCCTTGACGACTTTTGGAAGCTTTCCAAATATTACGAGCAAGACTTTAGATTAATTTATATAAAAACCACCAACTGAGATTATTTTGTTAGATATTTTTTTTTAAAACTATTTTTTAGGATTTTTTTCTTTTTTTTCTCGTATAATAAAAATACATTTTTTAAGGGAAATATTTATTTATAATTAATTGATTAATTTAACAATTCTTTGGAAAATAATCGATATATCATTATTTTAAGCAAATTTTTTTATAAAAAAAATATTTTTTTGTTAAAAATGGTTTTTAATTGAGAAAATTCATTCTAAATAAATATTGAAATAATTATAAGAAGCAGTATCCATTTTATTTGTTTCTAATTTTACTTACACAATTACCAACAATATCTTAAAGATAAAATTTTATAAGAATTTTTTTTTTACTGTTAAAATCTCATAAATTTAATAATAGTTTCTTCTCTCTTATAAAAAAATTTGCTTAAAACCAAAATTTCAACAAACAAAATGTAATTTCTCTGTTGTTTTTTTTGTTTTTTGTACACTTTTTTAACTATAATAAAAAAACGTATTTAATTATTGCATAAAAATTCGTATTGATAAAAGCAGGAAAACTTTTAATTAAACGAAATTTTTGAGTGGGTAATAAAAATTGAAATAAGCATAAACTTAAACCCACCAAAGAAAAAAAAAATCAATTTCGAATATTGTACAAATTGTTGTTGATAAATTAAACTGTGCCCCCCCCCCCCCTTACGAGGACAAGTACATAAAAATATAAATAACAAGGAGAGTAAATGGAATTTTTTTCTTCTTTTATTTTGATATGGAATTATGTGGTACACTATAATGAGTCGCAGTTGTGTCATACGAATTTTCCAAGTCTGATCTCATAACTTCAATTAAGCGTCGACCTCTATGGTCATCGGTCAATAAGTAGAGTCGCACTGATGTGATGATGGTACGTGTTCGTACTAAAAGAGTGTCCATATTTGCTTGGTTCATTCCATTTTTAGCTTATTCCCGCTTTCTCCACCTAGAAAATTCATCCAACTATTCGGACCCTCATTTTTTTTCTATACAAAAAAAAGTAACCACAAATTTGTTGTTAAAAATATCATTCTAGACTTGTTAACATTTTTTGGACTTGAATAAAACATAATCCACACTTGGTAAACTGTGAATCTGCTCCAATTTATTGCAGATTTCAATTCACAATCAACCGATAAAAGTAGTAATTTTTCCTTATTTTTCTTCTTTCATTCTTAATATTGAATAGATACGATTATACTAAGAAGTGTTCGCGTATTGTGGGTCAATGTTCAACAGATCTCAGCTAACATCCACATCTGAATATTCAGACAATAAATTTAATCAAAATTTCACAATGCCTCCATTGAATTGGGCTCCATTAGCAAACAGTAACTCTCCTCTAATTCAATATTCCTATTCTGTTCTGTAGGGAAGCAGGAATGGGGGGTAATTCGCCAACAATCAATCGTATTATTATCATATTTTAGCATGTTTTTACTCTGCGTATCTTACCCATAAATATAATCAGCTGCAAAAAATATACAATCCCGAAAATATTCCAAAAATATATACTATTATCTGTACTCTGAATATTATTCTAATATATGCGAACGATTATAGATTGTTTAATTCTAATTGAAAGATGCTGTTTTTATTTTTTTATTAATTTTTTTTTTAATACATATTTTTTTAATATTTGGCTGCTGTGCGTGAATTGAATATTTAATCAAAATCTGCATACGCCCAGCTCTAGAGACATTCCACTGTGACTATAATTTGGGGAAGAGTTGTTGTAATTTATGGTGAACATGAAAAGAATTTGAATACGAAATTATTGTCAATCTATTCGAAAACTACTCTGTGGTCATTGTGAATTGTTTTAATATGACCCCATCTCCCCAACCTTCTTTCCTCTCATAGTGCCGGTAAAATTTCAAATTTTAGCTACAAAAGTTCTTACATAATAGAATTTTGTGAATTTTTTTTATTTTTTTTTGTTGAATTTATTATAATTTTTATAGGTTTTTGTTTTTAATGAATTTTATTTCGTTTTATTACGGATGTGGAATAATCGTCAAAAACCGTATCACTTATAAGTTGGTATTACGGTTGTCGAGCAATTGTCCATTGACTAAACTTTTAAAAAAATTATTTGTCCGAAAGCGTCAAATTTGTTGCATGCGTTAGAGTATTGCGTTATTGGATTGTGCTTTGGGTTAGATGGGTAAGTCGTATGTGCTGGTTTGAGTATTGGGTTATATGCATGTTAATTTTTTGCACACACACAAAATCGGCATAGCCCAACTACTTTCGTTATTTTTCAAAATCGCCCTAGCCCTACTACTCTTGTAATTCTTTGGCATTTGAAACTATGGATTATAGAAGAACTGAATAGGAAAAGCCGTCAAAATGTTGAAGTCATATTTGCACACACTAAAATAAAAGTACTTAACCAAGCTCAATAAAACCAGTGACAGTAACAATTTGCTGGGGGCTTTTCGATTATCGATCAATAAATAAAAATTTCCTTTAATTTCAATTTTATATTCCTTCTCATATTTATTTTGTGGCTCAGAAAGTATATAGCCTTGTCCAGCATTTCTTTAGAAGCAAGTTTTGCCATTTTACGTTTCGGATCGTTTAATCACTAAACGACGTGTAAAAATTGTAAAGACTTTCTATAAAAGTAACGATTCTACCACTTTTATAGAAGTCTTTAAACCCCACTTGTAGGTGCGGAGAAGCCATTGTATCCGAGAGAAAAGTTACTGTCTTTTGAAGATGTTATTGACCCGAATTTCCTTAGAACTGAAAAAGAAGACATCTTTATCGTACGATAACCGATTTTTTTTGGTCTGAACTTGTAGATTTATATCTGCACCCTATGTGGTTTCAACAAAACTGCACCACAAACCACACCGTACAATAAATTTTTGCTTTATTAGGAAAAAAGTTCTCACGAAACATATTTTTGAGATTCTGTGATGTCAGTTGCCCTTTAAGATCGTACCATTTCACATTGTTAGACTTTATAAAATTATCGACGTTAAAACTTTTTATTATACATTGTTTAACTGTTCAAGAGAAAATTTTAACGTTGATAATTCTATAATTTTAGAACATTTAAAAATGCATTCAAAATGGCCGTATTACAGCGTGAAATCATCAAAATCATCGAGTCCGGTAAGAAGTCTCATGGTAGCCATATAAGTGATATTATTGTATATATAATGGCAAGGTGCAAGTAATATTACGAATTAAAACTTTAATCAAAATCAGAATTTAAAATATGTATTTTTATTTAACTTTATTTTACGAAGCGTAAATTGGATAACCTACTATAATGTTAGTTGTTGTTTTTTTCTAAGTTCATTTCAGAAATGTCGAAAATAATAAACAAAGTTCAATTAAAATTGTTCAATATTTTGTTGGCTATATTAATTAAAAAATTCGAATGTTTTTTCTAAAATTTTCATTGAGCAATTATTTTTTTAAAAATAAATAAAGTTCAAAATTTTTGGGAAAAAAAAGGCAAAAAGATTATGCAACCAACAATATGATCTAAAAACTGAGGAAAATACGAATATTTATGGGAGAGAATTATTTAATAAAAACTAAAATTAAATCTTGTTTTCAATAGAAAAAACTTCACTTAAAAATGTTTTTTTTTCTTTGTTTTAAAATCATTACGACTATTTCAGATTTCTTTAAAGGATTGCTCTCATTTCGTATATTTTTTTCCCCCCTAAGTCCGCCACTTTTCATTAATTAATTAAATTTCACGTGCTAATTTTAACATTTTCATTATACAATATTTGAAAATTCCACCAAAAGAAAATTTTATATGCAAATGAGTAATTTATAAACATTTAAAAACTCAAATACCTACTAATGTCACGATAAGGATTTTCGAAGATGACTTGCTGAAAATTAAAAAGAATTTTTCCAAATTTTCTACAATAACAATATAAATATAATTAATAATATTATTCTTCTAATAGGTTATTATGTGTTTTATTTTTTATATTTAAAAAAAATTATTTAAAAAAAAAAATTAATTATCAAAGTTTTGTGGTTTTTAATTTGGAATTTTATTTTAATAGCAATTGATTAATATCTTGGGCAGATAAGATTTTTATCATGTGAAAAATCTAAAAAAAAAACAATTATTATTAAATATTTTGAAAATTTATAAATTAAACCAAAAAAAATATATACTCGTACATATATGGGAAAGAATTTCAATTAAAAGTTGTGAAAATTGGAATTTCTCTAAAAATTAATATTTTAACACAAATATAAAAATAATAGTTTTTATAGTAACTTTAACAAAAAAAATTTACTATTTCAACCAATATTTTACATGAATTTATTTGTGACTAGAAAATTTCTTATCAGAAATACTTGAAATTCTTTCAAATTGAAGTAATTCGATTGTGTCTGATTTATTGTTGGTAACCGTTTTGCCGTAAACAATTCCATTTTTTTTTTTTTTGTCAGAAATATTTACGTCAACTTTACAGTGAAAATGATAAAAAAAAATATTTATTTATCATATAAGAAAAATCAAAAAAAGGAAATAATTTATTTTTTTATTATCTTAAATAATCAACTTTTAAGAATGTTAGATCAGCAATAGAATAAATCGGAAATGACGAATCCGTTTATTTTTTTCTCTACTTCATATAAGAAACCTTGACATCCAATTTACTGGTCTCTTCGAAAATAATTGGTTTCGTTATGTCCGAATGATATAACAATCTACAAATACAAGAAAACTTTATAAGGCATAAGAAAAGCCGAAACTAAACACGCCTAGTTGTTTACAAACTCACTCACTGATACAATCGTTCAGTCATATTTGACATTGAGAGCAATTTTTTCGTTGATTCTTCGTTAAATTTGTTCGAATGTAAACACACCGTAACCACAAAATAAAAATACTACCACTTTTAATACGAAATAATGATGATGTCATTATTATTTAAAGAAACATTTATAAGAATTTTTTTGCTCTCAATATCATTTTATCTATTAATCCAGGCATAAACAATAACAAATAAAAAAATATAAATACAGAAATAAATTAATAAAAAATAAATTTTATAGACGTGTGTGTGTGTGTGTGCGTCCATATTAAAAATTATCTATCAACTAAAACATGTACTGTATTAAATTACACGCTTTTATCGGTTAGTTTTCTTGTGTATTTGTAGGGGTCTATATAACACCGGTTTTTTTTTACCCTAATTTTTATTAAATTTAATGAATGCAAAATGTTATTATATTGAGAGAAAAAAATCTTTAGCTTTTAAAAATACGATTAAATAAATTATGAAATAAAAATGGTAATCGACCATATCAAATTTAAATTTTTCCATTTAAAAAAAATAGTAATATTATTTATTATTTTTAAAATGTTCACAATTTTTTTAATTAAAATTAATCAATTTCCTTAATACTTTCCCATTAAAATTTATTTAAATTTTTAAAAACGATTACTCGTTACATATTCCACGGAGAGATGGCGTTATTAACTATAAAAGTGCTGTGCAGTTAATGACGCCATTTATCTGTTGATTATTTTTTTTTAAACTTTTATTTAAAACCATTTTTTTTTTAAATTTTAATTTTTTCTTAAATATAGAAATAGGCAACGATCTTGGAGGTTATTTGACATCAATAAATCTAGAAATTACGAGTTCTGGGAACTTTTCGCGCAATAACGACAAAATTTATTTGTATTGTATGACTTGTGGAGCCGTTTTATTAAAACCACAAAATCTTACAATTCAGGCTTAAAATATTGGTTATCATAAGGCCTTAGCACTCAGAATTGACGTTATCGGTTTTTTATTTTTTATTTTCAAAGAAATACGGACCGTTAACATTTTACAACATTTCCTGAACACAATGGCTTCTGTACTGTCTATAAGAGCTCCATATTTGCCAATTCAGCTAATTAACCTGTTCATCGAGCAAGAAATGCGCCTCGTTGCTGAAGAAAATTAATTCAAAAAATTATTATTCGGGTCTGTTGTTCCAGCACCCAATGGGCGTATCTTTTGTCAGTTAAACGAACTAGAAATTATAATGCCAAAACTTAATCTAAACAAATACTATCTTGGATGACATATATGTTTGACAGCTGTCAAATGACAAAGCTGTACTTTCCGAGAAACAAAATGAATAACTCTTTATTTTTAAAAGGGGAGTAAATTAAAAGTGTATAAGTGTAATTAAAGGCGATATTTATTTATTAAGAAAAAATTAAAGTGTATCAAAATAATAGAGCACAAAATGCACTAATTTCTAATTTTTTTTATCGTCTAATATTAGGCATAACTGATAATCAAAAAGCCCCCAGTAAGATGTTACTGTCACTGTACTTACTATTCTGCTTGGTTTCTGAACATGTGGAACTTTGAGGCAATGATTAATAACAACATTGCGAAAATAAAAGGAATTTTTAAATATTTAAAAAAGAATTTTTGACGTAAAGAATTAGATTTAATGACGATTAGAAGGCTTAGTAGAGCTCAAGAGTTCTAGTCCGTAAGTCCATATTGTATGGAAGTACTTTGCTGTCTTTTGTAAGTTTAGAACGTCTAAAAATCAGAGTAGTTGGTTGAAATATGTATCAATGGAGGGGTGGGCTCTGTCCTCGTTGAGATTAGTTACAAAATTATTTTCTATTATTGTACACTTTCTTTGAATCACATTGGCAGTCGATCAGTCCTGGAAACCTTTAACATCTCATTTGTCAACCCTATTGGGTCCTTGAAACCATTATACGTCACTGCTTAACCACCCACAATTTCTTTTCTAAATAGCTTCTATCTTTCATAGCGCTGTTTAATCCTCCGACTTCCTTTTCCAGTCCTGTTTTTAATCTTTTCAAGGTAAATAATTTTCTTCACCATTGAAGAAAATTGTATTGAAGTTTCTGTTTTCACCTCACTAACTCTGCAAAGCGTTCTTCCATGTCTGTGACCTCACTGGCAGACGTCTTAAGGACTTTCAATACAAAAAAATACAAAATATCCAATTTAAGTGGAACAGTTATTAAAAATAAAAAAAATCAAGAAATGTTTTTAAAATTATCCGATGCTAGAAATTGTTTATTTGTTTATGTACTTTTCGTCTTACTCCTAATCATAGAACCTTCTTTAGTTTATTTTTGCCTTTTTAACAAAAAAATATTTTACCGTAGAAATGCAGTAATTGGTCATTCAAATTTATTCAAAAACTTGGTCTTTTGGTCATCAAAATTTATTCAACAGTTTTTTTGGACGAAATTACTCATTATATATTTAATTAAAAGAGTGTGTAAGTATATCTACAATACTATTTTTATTTTTCCTGGAAGTTATTAATTTATAATTGTTCATTATTGCGAACGCCACTGGTTCCTTCCTAAAGTTGTTTTCCTTTTTCTTATGTTAATTCTGTTTGATTAAAATTATTTAATTTATAATTTTAAAAATTATATCTTTTTTCTTTCTTAAATATTTCGTATATGAAAAACAACAGCAAACAAATTAAATAAAATAGAAAGAAGGGAAAACGTCGAACACCACTGGTTCCTTCCTAAAGTTTTTTCCCTTTTTCTTATATTAATTCTGTTTGATTAAAATTATTTCAGCTATAATTTCAAAAATTATATCTTTTTTCTTTCTTAAATATTTCGTAGATGAAAAACAACAGAAAAATAATTAAATAAAATAGAAAGAAGGGAAAACGTCGAACGCCACTGGTTCCTTCCTAAAATTTGTTTCTCCTATTTCTTATATTAATTCTGTTTAATTAAAATTATTTCATTTATAATTTCAAAAATTATATCTCCTTTCTTTCTTAAATATTTCGTAGATGAAAAACAACAGAAAAATAATTAAATAAAATAGAAAGAAGGAAAATGGGCGAACGACACTGGTTCCTTCCTAAAGTTTTTTTCATTTTTCTTATATTAATTCTGTTTGATTAAAACTATTTTAGCTGTAATTTCAAGAATTATATCTTTTTTCTTTCTTAAATATTTCGTATATGAAAAACAACAGCTAAAAAAAGTTAAATAAAATAGAAAGAAGGGAAAATGGCGAACGCCACTGGTTCCTTCTTAGAGTTTTTTCCCTTTTTCTTATATTAATTCTGTTAAATTAAAATTATTTCATTTATAATTTCAAAAATTATATCTCTTTTCTTTCTTAAATATTTCGTAGATGAAAAACAACAGAAAAATAATTAAATAAAATAGAAAGAAGGAAAATGGGCGAACGACACTGGTTCCTTCCTAAAGTTTTTTTCATTTTTCTTATATTAATTCTGTTTGATTAAAACTATTTTAGCTGTAATTTCAAGAATTATATCTTTTTTCTTTCTTAAATATTTCGTATATGAAAAACAACAGCTAAAAAAAGTTAAATAAAATAGAAAGAAGGGAAAATGGCGAACGCCACTGGTTCCTTCTTAGAGTTTTTTCCCTTTTTCTTATATTAATTCTGTTAAATTAAAATTATTTCATTTATAATTTCAAAAATTATATCTCTTTTCTTTCTTAAATATTTCGTAGATGAAAAACAACAGAAAAATAATTAAATACAATAGAAAGAAGGAAAATGGGCGAACGACACTGGTTCCTTCCTAAAATTTTTTTCTCCTATTTCTTATATTAATTCGGTTTGGTTAAAATTATTTAAGCTATAATTTCAAGAATTATATCTTTTTTCTTTCTTAAATATTTCGTATATGAAAAACAGCAAACAAATTAAATAAAATAGAAAGAAGGGAAAATGGCGAACGCCACTGGTTCCTTCCTAACGTTTTTTCCTTTTTCTTATATTAATTCTGCTTGATTAAAATTATTTTAGTTATAATTTCAAAAATTATATCTTTTTTCTTTCTTAAATATTTCGTAGATGAAAAACAACAGAAAAATAATTAAATAAAATAGAAAGAAGGGAAAATGGGCGAACGCCACTGGTTCCTTCATAAAATTTTTTTCTCCTATTTCTTATATTAATTCTGTTTGATTAAAATTATTTTAACTATAATTTCAAAAATTATATCTTTTGTCTTTCTTAAATATTTCGTAGATGAAAAACAACAGAAAAATAATTAAATAAAATAGAAAGAAATGAGAAAGTTCCCTGGTTTTTTCTCTTTCATCAAAATCTGTAATTTTCATAAATAATTTTTTTTTAATATAATATATTTTCCCTATTAATTTAAACTGAAGATTATATATTAAAATTAAATATTATTGTCAACAAAAATCGAGGAATATTAAAATATTATCTAAATTAAGAATATGTGAGTATTTAAATTGGTTAAAAATGAAAGTCAATCCGTTTTGATAGATCCTTTAATAATGCGGCAAACTATGGTAGAATTCTGACGCCATTTAGTCGGCAAAAGGACACAATAAATTTCCATAGCGTCACATTTATGAGTGTGGTGGGTACGTGTATGGATATTTTTTCCGTGTTGAGTGTACAAAAATAAAAGTTCATGTATTGTTGGGGTAGATTTAATATATTTTTAGTTTGTTCCTTTGTCTGAAAGTTTCTTACCCTTACAAATAGTACAAGTCGATAAGAGAGTTGGGGTAGCTTTAATATATTTTTAGTTTGTTCGTTAGAGCTTTTTGCTTGTACGAAAATTCATGTAATTTGCAAATGAATGTAATTCGTTTATTTATCCTGTAGTAATCATAAATTGGCGCCGAATATTTTTAGACTTAAATTATATATTGAAGTGCAAAAAAAAAAAATATTGGAAAAGGGATAAAAAAATTTATAGCCACAAGTAAACTGAATGTGAATTACAAATATTCCAGTAAGAACAATTACAGTCACGCTAGATAGTTAGCAGCTCCTCGAGACCATTTCCTACGTAAAAACGTCATTATTTTCCTACTTATTTCGAATGGAATTTGGTATTCTGCAAAACGAATCCATTACAATGACTTCGAATCTCATTCAATGTGAGCGAAATTACCTTGTTTTCGTGATCAATTATTTGACTAATAAAAAAATTGTAAAACTGAATAGTTTTTTTCCAATTAAAACATGATTTTTTTCTCTTTTATTTTGTAACTAAAATTACTATAAAAACAATCGGCTTAGTTAATTATTTTTTGCGGGGTAATCAAAATTGGGTTTTTATTTATAGATTCTATTGTACTTTATTTTTCGTTAATTAATTAGATAGTTAATTTTGAACATAAAAAGCATGATGTTTGTTCACAAAAAGAATATCTAATAAATTATGAAACTATTAAAAAAGTATTTTGGAAGAACTTAAGAAGTCTTTTTTTTTTAGTTTGTAACATTAATAAAAATTTACTGAAGCGTTTTTTTTTTGTTCTCATTTTTCGAAATTGTTATTTTTTAAGTATATTTTTTTTTTGGAAGTAATTTATAATAAAATTTATTAAAATTGGTGTGATAACATTTTTATTTTCTTTTAATTTCAGCACATATTCTTATTCATCAGATCATAATTTAACGTAAGTTTATATTAATTAATTAGGAGAAAAAAATTTTTTTAAATCGAAATATGAAAAGAAAAAATTAATTTGGAAAGTTTTTTTTTGTCTGTAAAAGTTGTGCTTTTCTTTAAATACAATAAAGCTCAAGAGATGGCGTTACTATTGTAAAATACTACTCAAGCATAATTATTAATTTTAATTGATTGTTTAAATTTTTTAACAGTTTAATTTCATCAAAAAACAATAAATTCAAAATAGTCGAAATTCGAGGATTATTGATTTTTTAATTAGGGTCTATCCAATTTGTGCTTCGGAAAGTAAAGAATTTTTATTTCGATAAAAATTTTGTTTTATTATATTATTTCCACGTTGCTATTATGCATGTAAGTTGATTTTTTTTAAGGTTAAGGTATTGTAATTCAGCTATTAATTGACGAATTTTTTGTTTTTTTATTTGCCCAATAGTTTAAGGGTTATCTGTCTAAAAACGGGCTTTTGCGTAGCTGCCCAAAGTAAAATCCAGCGTGACAAATTTACATCCTGGAAACTTTTTGTTCAATAATGTCGTGTTGTGTGGCTTATAGTGTCATTTGGTTAAAACCACAAATGGTCCAGATTAAGTTCAGATAAAAAAACGTTGGTTATTATACGGCTAAACAGACAATCAAAATGCACACCAAACAGTATTTTTTGCGAATACAATGTCTTCTCCATAGTTACAATAGTTATGGATTTTCATCCATCGAGCAAGAAATAAGTCTCAGCGTTGAAAGAAAATTTTGCCCGAAACTGTGCAGAAGGTGAGGAGGAATCATTAATTTGACAAAATGTAAAATGACAACTTTTAAGGTAAATAAATGCCACCTTGGATGATATGTATGATTAACAACTGCCAAATGGTTAGTTATCAGAAAATAAAAATCAAAGTTTTAAAAATTGTAATAATTTGGGGTGATTTTTTAACTAAACTTTATGTGAATACGCCAAAAAAATGGAAGGTGCGGTTTAGTTAAAATTCTATTAGTTGTTTCAAAATTCAACGAAATCCAATCTAATTTAAATCATATAATTTTGTCAAGAGATGGCGTTACTATCGTTCGATATTATTCATATTTGGAATAGTTTAAATTGACCAAAAATTAATCCATTCCAAATGGTAGAAATATTATTTACTTTTTTTTAATTATTTTTTAATTTTTATTTAAAATATTTTCTATATTTTTTGTAAGATTGAATTTGTTTTCTATAATTTTTGTATAATTGTTAAGAAATTTGTGTAAAATATTTAGCTTTGAAAACTTTCAGTTAGCAATTGTAATATTTTTAATTCTTTTCTAAACCTTAAAAAAAAGTCTTAAAAGAGCATTAAAGTTTCAATAAAAATAAGAGATAAGATGCCAACTTTCAGTTTGATGATTTAAGAAATATTTTTGTGATTTCGCAAATGAAAAAAAACCAAAAACAAAAATCAAGTAAATACAAATAGAAAAATTTTGAAAATTTTGTCAAAGTTTGAAATATAATAATTTTTGGGTAATTTTTTAACTAAACTCTTCCTCCCTTCTAATTACGTATTTTGCTATTCGATGTGAATACGCCAAAAAAAAGGAAGATGCGGTTTAGTTAAAATCCTATTACAATAGTTGTATTTATATCACAAAATTTTGTCAAGAGATGGCGTTACTATCGTTAGATATTATTCTTGCAAAAGTATTCATATTTCAATTGACCAAAAATTAATCCATTCAAAATAGTAGAAATGTTATTTACTTATTATATTATAAGAAAAAAAGTATTTTTGAATTTTTATTTAAAATATTTTGCATATTCTTTTGTAAGATTGAACATTTATTATAATTTTTGCAGTGCCAAGAAATTTGTGCAAAATTTTTAACTCCTTTCTAAGCCTTAAAGAGAATTTTCTAAAGTCTTAAAAGAGCATTAAAGTTTCAATAAAGATAAGATGTCAACTTTCAGTATATAATTTTGTGATTTCGCAAATTAAAAAAAAAAACAAAAACAAAAATCAAGTAAATAAAAAAAGAATAAAATTAGAAAATTTTGTCAAAGTTTAAAATATAATAATTTGGAGTAATTTCTATATGAAAATTATAATAAAAGTTGTATTTTGGGAAAAGGGGACGAGGTCTTATACTAAAAGCTTATAACAAAAATTATCAATTCAAATAATTGAAAAAAATTATTAAACTACGTGCCTAAAAAAAAGTTTAATTTTTAGAGTTTATTTTTTATCTAATAAATTTAAGTAGAACGATTTACGTTGTTGAAAAGTTCGAAACACATACTTTGATGCTGGTTTTTTTTCTTTCAAAGTAAATTCACACATTTGTATTTTTTTCTCGATTTATGTGTGCTTTTATTAATCGACTGTAACATTATAATGTCTCATAAATGTACATAAATACATAGTATCTGTATTAGTATGTTTATGTTCTTCTATTTGTAGGCATATAGTATGTGTTAACTAAAAATTTTATTACATTAGTAAACAGAAAAATGAATAAATAAACAAATGACAGATAATATTATATGTAATAAGTTATCTGGTATCGTTTTCTATTTTTTCCAAAGTTTTTATGTGAGAACTTTTGGATTTGATGTTCATAAATTCTGTACATAACAAATATATTTTTTTCATTGTATCATAAAAGATTCGTTCATTTCGTGGTTCGTAAAGTAAACTCTGTCAATTTAGTAAAGTTTTCAAATATTAATGTTATTGAAGGTAGCATTTGTTGAGGTTCAGTTTGGCAATAGATCGGTTAAGCAGTTAATAACGCACTAAAAATTGTAAAATTAATTATGGTATAAAATTAGGATTCATATTGTGGAGCAGATTCATTCAGCACAGCATACATATTCAATTCGGCTTTATTTTTTTTTAAAGTCAACTCGGGTTCTAGAATGAATCAACCTCGAGAATGCGGAAAATTGGCTCTTAGCTAACTTACGACTTGGTAGAGGATTCTAAGAATGCAAGCTGAATGATCCTCTTCCCCTTCAGTACAGCCTCGAGAATTTGTGGATATGGCTGATAGCTACTTACCCCACTCGGTTGACACTGAATTTCCAATTTAATCCCAGTCCTTAATCCTTTACCCTACCTGAAATATTTTTGATTGAAGTTGTCCGTGACACGACGGTGATCTTGTAGAGGCAAATAGCCTTGACTATTAATTTTCAATTTTTTTTTCTTTTTCAAATTTTAACAAAATTTTAATTTACAATATTTAACAAAAATTGTTTTTAACATTGTTTCTTTAAACTTTTTTAGTAAGTTCTGTCACTCCAAAATTATTTTGATGAGAAGTGTCAAAGGGTGGATTTGGGGAAGGGCCAAGGAGATTCATTGCTTTTTATTTTGTTTCCTTTGGCAGTTTAATTATTATTCCTTTTTTTTTTAATTATATTTTCCAATTGTATTTTATTATTTTTTTTTGTAGAAAATTTGAATCTTGCCAATTTTTGTATATTCTACATTATTTCCTTGACATTTTCTTTTCTCATTGCCTGAATATTTTTTTTTGTATCTCCTTTTTTTTCTTTTTTCTTTTTCATCAACCGTTTTTCTCTAAATGTTTTCGGCATGAAATTTTCCTAATAAAATACACATAAAGCTAACGATAAGGTGCTCTCTGAGTATGGTCGCCAGTAGCCAAGGATATTTGGTTCCCTCCAACACTCAAGAATAATACATATGAATCCAATTTTTATACCATAAGAAATTTTTCTACAAAAATAGGTGATTTGGGAAAAATTTGCAAACAAAATTTTCTTCGATGATGAGGCTCATTTATTGCTCAGTGGATACACAAAATTTTCATTTCTTTTTTTTAGATTCAAAAAGTGACTGTTGAGAAGCCATTGTATTCGCGAAAACTAACTGTCTGGTCTGAAAGTGTCATTTTGATAATTAAAAAGGAGAAAACGTTATTGTGTATTCTGAGCGCTATGAACGTGTGATAATCGACTTTTTTGGACTGAACTTGACTGAATAGAAACCGGCGTTGCTACAAGCCACACAACATGACAGATCTTGGCTGTACTAGGTCTGTTCAAAAAGTATTGCGAATTTTGTGTTTTTTCAAAAATTATTTATTTATTCATGAATATCTATTTTTGCCCCTTCACAGTAATCCCCACCAGATATTATACAGCTGTGCCAACGTTTTTTTCAATTGCCGAAGCACTCCAAAAAATTATTTTTTGTGATCTTGTTCAGCTCCTTCTTCGTTGCCGTTTTTATCTTCTCAATCGTAGCGTAGCATCGTCCTTTCATGGGGCTCTTCATTTTCGGGAAGAAGATTAAGTCACAGGGAGCCATATCTGGGGAATACACTGACTGCGGCAATATTAGTGTGTTGTTTTTTGCCAAAAATTTGCGCACAAGCAACGATGCGTGAGCAAAGGCGTTATTATGGTGCAAAAGTCAATTTTTATTCTTCTACAAATCCGGGCGTTTCTGGCGGATAACTTGCAGGTAATATTCCTTATTTACCGTTTTACCCTGTGGCAAGAACTGATGATGCACCACGCCCCTGCAACCGAAGAAAACTGTATGCAAAACCTTCACATTCGACTGAACTTGGCGTACTTTTTTCGGTCTTGGCTCGTGCGGCAGCTTCCATTGAGATGATTGAGCTTTGGTTTCCACGTCATAACCATAAACCCATGATTCGTCACCAGCTATGACCCTCTGGACGAAATTTGGGTCGTCGCGGACAGAGTCCAACAGCTTCTTAGCAATATTAATGCGATGCTGTTTTTGGTCGAAATTGAGCAAAAATCGAAGATGAGCCAAAACACGTGCAAGCAAAGTAGCTGTCAAAAATTAACTGAACATTCAAAATGGCCGAACTTGTCGGCATAAGTGAGAGATATGAGTACCAACATAACGCCATAAAAAATCGAAAATCGAATATACGTTACCCGCGGAAATTGAAAATTCGCGATACTTTTTGAACAGACCTCGTATAGTAGAAAATGTTCCCAGGACCTGTAATTTCGAGATTTTGTGATATCAAATATCCTGCAATAGCGTGCAATTTAATCCTATTGGAGTTTTTCAAGTGAGGACACATGAAAAATTGTGTTTACGCAGATAATCTGCTAAAACTTTCGGACAAAATTCGTTTAGTAATGTCCCGGAATGTGCGAAAAATTTATGCAAGAAGTTTTACAACGGTAATTTGCATGACAACAAATTAAATACATAATGACCAGGTCCAAGCAATATACCGAACTGAAAATTTTATCAATATCTTAATATTAAAGGTGTTTTATTTAGATATACTTTCCGAAGCTTAAATTGAATAATCCTAAAAGAACTTTTAAAAAATTCCTTTTTTTTTGTGCAAAAAAAAAATTTTAAATAATTTTTTTGAGAAAAGTTTTGCTCAGAGGAATGATATCGAATTCGGTAGCGATCATATCTTGAATATACAATTTAAAAGGTTGTATAAACCCTTAAAAAAAACTACCTAAAATATAAAATCCAATAGATTGCCTGACACCAAATTTAGAGAAAATATATAAAAAAATTTCCTCCCTTTTAAATTGAAAGGATATACCAATACTCGTACTTGCCAATATATATATATAAATTGATGTGCTCATTAACATACATCAGATCTAAATACATTTATCAATAACATATAAAATTATGCTTTTGGAAACATGTCGAAAAGTGCTTTTGGTAGAGTGAAAATTCCCAAAGATAAGATAATGAAAATTGTCTACATAATCAAGCATCTGTACTTGTGCTTTTATATGTAGTATCCACTTATGTTTGTCAATAAATGTACGTACAATAAGGTGGGGCATAAACTCTTCCATATGATAGAAAGCCGCCCAGAGATGATAGATTGAAAGATTATCGCCTAGATATGGAACAGTTTTTTTTTTGTTATTTTCTTTGCAAACTGAACACACACCTCTGCAGAGTTAATATTTTCTTCAAATAGAACGATTGCGTTAAATTTGCTGTTCATTGACGGTTGAACTTTGACAGCTGCTCCCCCAAGAAAGGGGAGAAATTTGCTAAACCGCAACGAATAGAACGACCAAGATTAGGCACATATGATTAAGATTGATTACAAAATTTAACATCGAAGCGACATGGAGTCATTATTCCATTGAGTTGGGTGACTGAATTGCCAGTCGAATAGAGTCGAGTCATTTTTAATAACACCTCAAAATGAAAGTGGTAAGTTGTAAAATGTACTCTGTTCCAAATGGTACCATGACATCTTAAATGTATATTATACGATTGGATGAATTGCCAATATTATATATCAACTCTGTCGATTAGGGGGGAAAACACTAGAGCAAGGAGAAAAAAACAGAAGTCATGCTAAATTTTTAATAGTTTGCCTATTTGTTGGGCATTTTTCTTCAAGTTGGTAGGAAAAACTAATAAAAGAAAATTGCACAATATCTGAGGTTAAAGTTCGTTCATTAACCCAAAAGTCTTTGTGTTCTTTTGCGACCAACATTGTACTCGGTTTTTTTTTTTTTTTTTTTTGCAAAAGTAGGAAATCAATAAAAGCTTTGTACTTTCTTTCTGCTTATCGGTTAGTTTGTGACACATTCCATAATTTATTCCCTTTCGTTTTTTATTAATAAAAGCATTTTTTACTCAAAATTATGAGTGTATTTTTTTTAAATATTGTCCTGAAAATATTGTTTATAAAAAAAATTTATTTATTTAGAAAAAGTGAAGTCAAAAAAGTATTGCTTGAATTTTTATTTAACTAACAAACACATCCGCCTTCAACTCCCCTTCCCCCGGCACCCACTTTTTTAATGACTTATTTTAAAAATTCCAATTTTTATGTCATTGTTCTTGAAAATTTAACAAAATTGTAGCCTTTTTTACCAGGTGTATAAGCTTAAATCCGCTGTTTGGTCATAGATGGCGTGAGTGAGCGTATTAAGCTACCATGAGCACGCCATATATTTTTTCATGAGTTTGACATCTGTCAACATTAATCAGTGCACATTGTCAGCAATTTCGTACAACAACATACAAAATTTTCCCTTTGGTAATCATGTCTAGTTTTGTGCCAGAAAAAGAGCATATGCGGGAAGCTCTGCTTTTCTGCTTCAATTTGAAGAAATCGGCTGCCGAATCGCATCGAATGCTTATGGAGGCCTATGGTAACAGTCCTTTATCGGAAACAACGTGCCGAGATTGGTTTCGTCTGTTCAAAGACGGCAATTTTGACTTGTGGGACAAGAAGCGTGAAAATCCGCCTAGGAAGGTTGAGGACCATCAATTGCAGGATCTTTTGGACGAAGACGATACCCAATCGAAAAAAATGCTCGCGGAGCCATTTCCATGCGTCTCCTTGCCATGGGGAAGATTAAAAATATCGGAAAATGCGTGGCGCATGAATTGAACGATCGGCAGATGGAGCGACGCCAAAACACATGCGAAATCTTGCTCGCCAGACAAAAAAGAAAGTCGTTCCTGACAGGCGATTCCGGATTGTGACAGGCGATGAAAAGTGGATATATTTCGAGAATCCTAAACGCAAGAAATCGTGGGTTGATCCCGGTCAACCATCAACATCTTCCCCAAGACCAAATCGCTTCGGACGATGCTATGAGTTTGGTGAGATCAGCAGGGTATCGTCTACTATGAGATGTTGAAACCTGGTGAAACTGTCAATACCCACAGCTACCACGAACAACTGATCAAATTGCACCGTGCTCTGCGTGAAGAAAGACCGGATTATCAACAAAGACATGACAAGCTGATTTTTCTCCACGACAATGCACCATCGCACACTTCAAAAATGGCCCGAAACTACTTGGAGACACTCAACTGGGAGGTGCTACCCCACCCCGTTTATTTACCAGACCTGGGCCCTTCCAACTACCACCTGTTTTCGTCGATGGGCCACGCGTTCGCTGAGCAGCACTTCGATTCTTACGAAGACGTCCGAAAATGGCGATGAGTGGTTTGCCTCGAAAGAGAAGGAAATGGTTGCTGGTCTATTGACATAAACCAATGACTTCAAAGAACCTCACAAAAAGAAGTCCAAAGCTATAAAATCACAAGTTCCCGGAAGCCATTGCAGATCTGCATTTCTTGAAATTATCGGTGTATCAAACTTTTCTCGCAAAAAATCTATTGTGGTATGGGCTGTGTGGCACTTAGCACCGTCTTCTTGAAACTATTATACACATTTATTAAATCAATATCTGAAAATTCAGGCTATAAAAAGTTTGTTATTATCTAACTGTCTCGCTCACCATTGATAGTAACTAAAATGTTCCATAAACAACACCAAACAGTAATTTTTTCAGAATGTAATGGTGGCTCGTGAATAATTTGTGGATTGGCTTCATTCCAGTAACGAGAATTTTGTTTATTCACCTATTCAGAGATATGAATAAACACCTCATCTGAGATGATTTTTTTTCTTTGAAAATAATTTTTTTTTCTTTGCGTGATAAAAATTTTGTAATGATGTAAGCCCATATTGAACCGTAAAATATGCCATGTTATTGTGGCAAACCGTCCAAGATGTTGAGAACGCCTTAAAATCGATAAATTTGGGTCGTCATCAACACTTACCTGACCGGCAGTAATATTCTCTGCATTTCGACCAACTTGTTTGCGAACATTATGTAGGGAAAAATTTCCTTTACAACTTTCGCCAGTTCGACGAATAGCGAGCACACTATAAATTGGAAAAATTTCCTCAATCGTTGTTGAGGTGTGAGTCTTTTCGTGAATACAGCTGACAGTGACAGAAGATTTTGACATATCAAATACGTTTGAAAACATATTTTCCACCTCTACTGGAAAATCCCAAACAAGCACATGAAGGTATGTTGGGGAAAACACCTTTCGATTTATTTGATAATTTAAAGAAACCTTGAGGTGTCATTGCTGTTTTCAATGTCGATGGGTGTATAATGGATGGGTGAAAGTGAAAAGTTTTCTATCTACAAGATTAGAATAGTAGGACCGACAGGAATAGAACTTTTTATAACGAGCAACACATAATTCACCTACAAAATAAATGTTTAAGTCATTATGTGTTAAACTATTTCGAAGGACTGTAAAGTTGGATTCGATGGGAATTGGAAAGTTCGAGTCCGTATGTACATGTCGGTCTTTATTGGTAGTTTTTCTCTAGATCTAGGAATCATAGCAATTCTTTGTATCGTCCGATAAAGTTCATTTATTCTTATTTTCGTGTGAGGATTTCAGATTAAGCGTTTATCTATTATAAGTTCTATAATAATCAGCACATTCGTTTTTTGTGGAATATTACTGCCATTTAGGATTATATCAGTGGTATGTTCTTGGCAAAGAGTAAAAGTAACGTGAGCACTTTTTTACTCATTTATCTTTACTCTTCAATTCCTAAACTAAGTGTCGAAGGAAATGCGGCTTTGCAAAATGGTGGTGGCTACGAGATATATTCCTTATCAAGAGTACAATGTTTACGGTGGCATAAAGCAGTTTTACAATAGAACGCAAGAAGCAGTAGAAGACGAACCTTGCTTTAAGAGGTCCTTCACCATAAAAAAAAACTTACGCAAATATTGAACGACTGAGAGTTTTTAAAAGGTCAGACCACTGATTAACATTGATGATCCTTAAACATCTTAGAAAAAGGATTCTTCGCAGAAAAAGAACATTTTTTATGCCCAAAAAAGGACTAACCCCGCTTAGAAAGAGACCTTCAACATCAAAAACTGAAAAAATGTGGAATGCGTGAAGCCTTTTTTGAGGTTAGAGCATTGATAAAATAAAAGCTGATGAGTGAGTTCTTGAATACGGGGGCTTTCGCTTGAGGTTTGACATAGCTGCCACTTAGATGATCCACCATTACAAGGCTCTCTGTCGCACGGCCACCTCAATTACTAAGTCTTTGGCGGAAAAAGGACAGACCCCACTTAGAGAGGCCTTCAACATCGAAAACTGATGAGTGAGGTCTCCTGTGAGGTCAGAGCATTGATAAAATTAAAGCTGATGACTGAGTCCTTGAAAGGCTCAGACAATAGAGTCTTCGCTTCATATCTGACATTGCAGTCACTTTGATGCTCCATCATGATAAAGTCCTCTGTTCTCTAGCCATCTGCATCGTTGAGTCGAAAAAAAGGAACTTCTATTGTTTCCTAGCTCCACTATTCACCTAATCCACTATTCATCTGTTCTTTATTTCCTAAAGTCGTCTGCACACGACGCTAGGTTTCATGCTTATTTACCTGCTAAATTTGCTGCTTGTTTTCAAGCTGGCTGCGGCGTTTGATTTTGTGCTGGTTTTTGTGCGTGTTGACTTCACATGATGCTTTTTTAAAAACTTGATTTATAGATGGTTTTGATAGTTTTCATGTAAACAACCGTACATATGCATGGGTTTTTTTGCTCATGGAGATCACGTGACAAGATAATGTTCTCTCTCATTGGTTCTTGTTAAAGGCGGCAGCAAAACTAACATAAAAAATTGAACCAGTTCTATTTCTGTAATCTAGCTTGAAAACTAGCAGTAGAGCAAGCAGTGATGTCATTTCTAGCACCACAGCTAGCGCGGTAGCAAGCTAAAAAACAAGCAGAAAAACTAGCATTGTGTGAAGCGGGCTCAAGATCAAGAATCCCTTGAAAGAATGTCATCTTGGTACTGTGAAAGGAGTATAACCGAAGAGCTGAAAAAGGGATATTTTGAGCTCATTATTTAGGATCCTAATTTAGTAACTTTTGGAACTTCAGCGTATTGTATGCAGCCATCTCGAGTTCGATATCAGTTACTCACATAGTCGGGGTATACTTCAGTTGTCACCAAGTAACCTCAGTTGTCATAAGCGCTAAGAATATACAATTTCAGAAATGACTTAAAAAAATAAGAAGAAGAAAAAGTATAAAATATTTATTTTCTATTTAAGACAAAAAAAATTACTTTCAAACAATATCAAATCCCTCAAGCATGACAAAATTACTCGCAAATATATCAGGTAATTTATTTATTAACTTATCTATATAATAAATTACGAAATATTAAATTGTTCACGAAATAATGTCTCAATTGAAATTTGAATTGTTTACGAAACGAAAATTATCCCCCACGGGTGCGCTGACAAGTGTGCGTAATTTAATCATTTGATTAATTATAAAAATATTTTCTATGTGCTCACATATAATTCTTAGAAGTTTTTTTGGTTTTAATAAATTATTCATTCGAGAATGTGTGTCTGTACAAAAACTAAAACGAAGAAGAAGAAATTGCAATCGGAATTGCGCATTTTCTCTGCGACTAGGAAAAAATTTGTTCTTAAAAGCTAGTCAAAAATGGTAAATCGCAATTTTTCGTTTATATTATTTGTAACCAAAAAGAGCACATGGAATTATGTTGACCTTTTATATAATGAACAAAAAAATAATACTCCCATTTATAGAAGAAGAAAAAAAATTGCTTATGTAATCGTCAAACTTATCATCACGTACACAGTAGCAAAAAAAAACTGTTTTATTTGAATTAAAAAAATTAAAAATAAAACAACAAAGAATCAAATTTATACGTGTCGGCCATTTTTAATTGAATGACACGCCATTGTCTATTTAAAAAAAAAAATAAAGAAAGAAATTTTAATAAGCACTTAAATACGGGTGCATACACCCAGGGCAGGAGGCATCAAATTCAAACTGTATTAGCTCACCTGTTATATGGTATGGCATTACCTTTTTTACAATTTGTTGTTGTTGTTTTTTTTCTTTCTATTCTGAATATTAAATAACAACAACAAAAAAAAATACTTTACCGGAAATATCAGTTGTGATTTCATCGTCGAATGTTCACTGAGTACTAACTGTGAGTCCGCAGATAATTTGTCATTTTTTTAACGTGTATAACCCAGCATTTTTATGTTAATTTAGTAAATGTTGATTCACTTTTCTTTTTCTTTTTTTTTGACAGAAGATAGAATTTTTTTTCCATTATTTTTATATTTTCAATTAATTTGATTGAAATATGGCACGCAATATTTGGTAAACTAAAAGGTGAAGGGGGTGGGGGGGTGCAATGAGTTGGACGGTCAAAATAAAAATGCTTATCTAAAAGGTAGTTTCAAAATTACCCTCAAAATTATTATAGACGCACACGAGCTTTTTTTTTTGAAGGGTTTCCCAATTTGACTAATTATATAATATTTTCTTGACGAAAATTTAAAAAAAAATAATAAGAAAACGCAATAATTATACTGTCATATCTTAAAATGAAATGTGTTATAAAATTGTATAAATTTCGTTTTTTTATTATTTTAAAAAAACAACCAATTAAATTAAAGGAAAATAATTCCAATTGTGTTTATGTTGGTATTAATGGTTTTTAACAATCATCGCTGTTAGGTAATTATGGCCTGTCAAAATAATTATAGACTAGAAATTAGATTATAGAACCTGAAGGCTAAAGAAATTCATTTTTAATAATTAGAAGAAAATAGCTTGTGGGCGGGATTTTTTACGATAATAATTATAATTTTGTCTGTTTTAAAAGCTAAACCGAATAAAGTTAGCAATAAAAAAAAAGGAAATATGAAATTTTTTAGGTTAGAAAAAGAGTGCAAAGTTCCTACTTGCCCATAAAAGAGATAAAAAGTAAAAAACAAAAAAAATGTATTGTACTTAAAAAATGGCTACCAATTGTCAGATATGAACACAGAAGACAGTTGTACCAACACTTAAAAATTATGACTTTTTTTTCATTTCTACTGTTTAAAGTAAAAAATCACATAAATTAACTGTTTTTTCCGTTAAATTAATTATTTAATTCAATAGATTAATTTACTCCAAAAAAAAAAACATTCAATAAATAAAATCTTAAAAAATGTGCTCAGAATTGAGCAAATTTTTGAAGATTTTTCCGCTGACATGTTGGGCTATAATTCGGCAATTACTTGACGGATGTTGGTTTTCAAATTCTTCAAACTTTGGGGATTGTCTGCGTAAACACGATCTTTCGGGTAGCCCTTTAAGAAAAAGTCTAACCGCATCAAACCGTAGTATCCTGGAGAATAATTGACTTCACCAAATCTTGAAATTATGCTTCCTAGTAGCTTGGCACGAGATAAAGCTAAATTATGTTATGTTCTGTGGGTTGTGGAATCGTCTTGTTCAAATCACATATGATCTAAATCAAAATGCTCTGTTTTAGGTTTAAAAAATGGGGTTTTCATACGCTCATATCGCTCAAAGTTCACGGTAACGGACAGTCTTTCTTCATTTTCAAAGAAGTACTGGTCAGTAACCAAAATGCACATCAAATAATTACTTTTCGCTTCGCCATAGTCACTTATGGATTTTCAGAACCCTATAAACCCTAAAAGCAATTTTACTTATTGATGTAGCCACCGACCGAGAAATGAGCCTCATCAAGGGGGAAAATTTTGTTCCATAATCTCCTCTTAATGCACGTAACATGGATATGACAGAAGCACCAATTTTTTTTAGAAAGTTTTTACATAAAATGGCAAGTCCTTCTTCTAAACATATACCTCCTTTATTGGTATATATGTTTGACAGCTGTCAAATGACAGCATTGTACTTTCCGCACCATGAACTGGTTAACCGTTTATTTTTAAAGGGGATTAAATTGAAAGTATGAAAGTGTTATTAAAGGCGACATTTATTTACTAAGATAAAAATTAAATTATATTAAAATAATAGAGCATTTAAACACTGCACAAAAAACACTAATTTTTAAGACCTATAATCAAAATGCCCCCAACAAGATGTTACTGTCACTGTACTTACTATTCTGCTTGGTTTCTGAACATGTGGAACTTTAAGGCAATGATTAATAACAGCATTACGAACATAAAAAGGATTATCGAAAATTTTAAAAAGTATTTTCAACCGAAAGGTTTGGATTTGATAACAATTGGAAGGTTTAGTAGAGTCTGTAAGTCCATATTGTATGGAAGTACTCTGCTATCTTTTGTAAGGTTAGAATGTTTAAAAGTCAAAGTAGCTGATTGATATATGACTTTTGTTATCATTGAAATTAATCAATTTTTTTATTTAATAATAAAATTTAATGAAAAGAAAAGCAACAACAAATTAAAGATTGCTTATGCAAATGATGTGAAACAGATTTTGTGCATAAGAAATTTAGGTAAAAAAAAAGATTTCGTTAAAAAAAATTCCGCTTTACCTGCTGTAACTTTCGGAGCATGATAGAGAAAATTTAAAAATAAAAAAAAATCTGTTTAAAATCTTCCTGAAAACCTGCTGAAATTTTATGTTTTTTTTTTTTTTTTTAACTTTTGTATGTACACATTTTGTCGAATGCAAATTCTCCGAGGAAGCGGATCAATTTGAAAAATTTGCATATTGAGTAAGGAGCAAAACAGCGTGTCGCTCTTAAATGTACAGAACATAATTTTGCTAAAATGTCAAAGTGTCTCCGATTTGATGTGCCTGAAAATTAATTTTCTGCCAATCAATGCTTCTCCATATTTAAATGTGTGTTATAGGACACAGGGTAGAAAAAGTGAGGATACCATTCCTGTACCAACCTAACAGTCTGGATACGTAATGGGTATTTTCAATCCTCCCAATTTTCATCATCATCTCCTTACTGGTTGCTAGCAGACGTAATGAGCTTAAAGGTGCCAGACTACACTTGATTGCCAATATTATTATATGTCCTTACTAATAGTGATGTTCAGGTGATGAAATTTTTTGTTAAAATGGAAAAAAAGTCGACGTACTCTGACGTGGAGAAATAATTTTAATAAACGTGAAATTGGTCTGCAGAGTGAAATGGAAAATTGAAAAACCTACCCCCACCGAATGACTTGGGGAAAATAATATAAATTTTCTGTAGTTACTTTTTGCCTATTCTTTCGTCTTATTTTTTTTTTAGGTATTCTCACAGGATTCTAATCAAATTAAGGTGTGTCTGTGTTGTTGATGTCATTATAAAGTACAAACCACTACCGTTGGTTTGTTAGTTTTATAGACTGTCGAAGGGGGTGGTAGGAAGGCTGTTTCTTTGTTTCTGGGGTAGATAGTTATAATGGAAGTACTACATTTATGTAATTATAATACACGCGTACAGGTGCGTAGAAATGTGGTAATGCCAGCACGAACAAGGTCATAAATCTCCTCTTTTTTTATACAATAATTTTCGCCCCTAAAACAACAGTATTTATAATTTCATTTGTTCTTGACATAATTAAATTTTTCTGTAGTGCTTTTTAAAATAATTTTTAAAATATTTATTTACTTTTATTTTCTATACAAAATTGTACAAAAATAAATACACAAAATAGTGGATTTTTAAATAGAATTTGGATGAAAGTTTGAATTAAGAAAAAATCAATTGTTTTTTAACACTAGTGGGAGACGTTTTCTATTCTTTATATTTAATTTCCGACATAAATTCCAGCAGCAGAGAAAGCTCTTATATGCAAATTAGGGTACATTTTAGAAATTTTTCTAATATATTTTTAATTTTCGGAAAAAGATCCAAAAACGTGTTAAATATATTTACGCGGTAAAAAATTTTTAAAGTAAAATTTAGATACTTTCAACAATAAAAATTGAAGAAGAAGAAATAAAAAAATATAAAATAATTCTTGCATCATTTTTAACAATTAATTATTTATTTAAAATTGATTTTAATTTAATTCACATAAAATTATAACTTATATTTTCAAAAATAACTGTTGTTAGTCATACAAGAGATTTAACCCGCACATAGTACTTTTTCAATTGGCTGAGTGGGAAGTCGACTCTGCTGTATTCCTATCGCACTGGTATCAGCTAGGGTAAATGATTACTTGTGATAGAAAACAGTATAACCCAAGTTTTTTATTTAGAACTTATATTTATTTTCTGTCCACATAAATCGGAGCTATCTCAACAAACGCTTCCAGCCTTTACGTCTGCAGGAAGAAAAACTGCAATCCAGGAAGATGTGCGTCTGGAGCTAGCCTCCTTTATACGATAGATTCTATGAAAATTCTGAATAATACCATTACCCCAGGTGGGAGATGGAATCTGCGGATTAACAACACTATTAACCAAATTATCTCCATTTTTAAAATTGGACAAAATGAGGTGATCAGAATAATCAGAAATGGGTTTTGACTCTTGTCTCAGAGACCTTACAACAAGAAAAAAAAGAAACATAATTTTGGAAATCCCTTTTAACATTTCTTCCTTATTTTGTTACTAGCAAACAAAATGTTGATAAAAAAAAGTTTCCCCATCAAAGGCTCGACAACCGGTAGTATGGTCTAGAAGCATGCTGAATCAAAGAACTTTGACATTTCCAGTATGTTTTTGCCGTGCTCGCTAAAATCGGAGGCAGTACATACCTCGTCTTCTGGGACTATAACTTGACCCACTGTAGACCTTCCTGGCACGATCTTTCTTATCAATAGGGATTAAGTGGCCACTCTACCACATTCTTTTGAATTTAATTTGATCCACAATCGGATTGGCTCCGGAATCGTCCATCCTCATATAGGGGGGCAAAAAATTCTTCTAAGGATTATCCTCTCCAACGTGGAAAGGTGTTCGTAATGGTTATTGCTGAGAACCCAAGCTTTCGAATAATACATGAGAACTGGCAAGACTAGTAGTGACTTTGATGTTATGCTCAAAATTTTCAAGCAGCCGTGCGCCGATTTCTTCCTTCAGATTTTTATGGTCTGAGATGCTTGACTCCAGATTGGAGAACGATTAAACTCTTTCGAAACTATAGTCTCCCATATGTTTGACTTCCACACAGACGTTGCCACCATTTACTTTTTTTTTGCCTTCATTTATGTGCAGCCCACATAAATGAAGACTTCTCCTACTGCTCTTTCTGATCGATACATAATGTCGATGTCGCCGACGTTTGCTAAAAGCTTGCCAGACTAAATGGAAATTGTTCTACTCAAGTTCTGACAGTAATTCGGCTGCCTTTACTCTTCCTATAACACTAGTCATGGTAAGCCTAGTCAGTCAAATCAATTTTTCTGGGGTGCCGAACAGTACTTCGATGATCTTTGACATCAGTTTTTTGACAGCGAGCCTGGATTCCGTTGCACAATCGAAGTGGATTAATGTTGCGAAAAATAATTATTGATGCGCAAGTTATCAATCGATGTTTTGCACAATTTTATCAGGGTGTTGTGTTGGTGGGAAACAGTTTGCAGAATTGATATAAAATATAACGTTCGATGACTGGACTTGCATCGCATCGCTGATTAACTTGCACATGATCGTCGCCCATGAAGTAGAAGTGATTCTACGCGATAATATTTTTACCTTTGAATATTTTTTTATATGGGCCCAAAGGATAACATTTGAATTGCTGAATTGTATTGGCCCGAAAGCAATGCCAACAGATGATTGGGTGATCGATGCAGAGTCGGAAGTTAAGCTGTGCCATTTGCGCAGCACATTCCTAGTGTTTTATTGTTGAACTTTCGTGCACCATAATGCCCACACATCTTACCATTTTGCCGATGTCTAAACATGGATGCAGACTGTATACGAATAATATTGACATATTATACTGGAATGCAAAAAAATTCAAGTCAGCATGCACTGTTCGTAAACGTTCTGCTTCGACTCTTACTGTTCGTTGCCCTTCTGATTCTAATGCACGCGATCGAATAGCTCTTAAACGATTAAGTAAAAATTTCTTGGTACACGTTGCTCTTCTGATTAATGACAGGTGTCACTTTCCAATTCTGTCTCCAATTCTGTCCCAATTTTTTCGAAACACATCTTATTCTAAAATAAAAAATTCGTGAACAGTAAAACTAAAAAATGTATTAATTTAAACTTGTTCGTAAACTATTTAAAATTTAATAAAACCGTACTTAAACTTTCACTTTTTGCGATAAGTATCTAAATGTCAACAAAAGTATACAAGCGTTTCGGTATGCTACCACTTCGTGGAGAATGGCGTGTTCTAAAACTCTCCGAAGGATTACAAATTTGAGGCGATTCATATTTACAAAATAAATAATAAATCGAAAATACCCCTGCATTAAATACTAGAAGATTGGAGAAAAAAAAATGTTCTCGTTTATCGTGTTTAAATTGTATTTTCCTAAGGAATAAGTGAGTTAAAATGGATATTAATTATGCATTTGCTCATTCAAGAAATTTCTATTACGAAAACTAGATGTCAGTGGGTGTCTGCTTAAAAAAATCCACACAAATGATCGCAAGCACTGATATCTACTGGTATCCAGATATTCTTTAAACTAAGATTATTATAAAGGCATAAAGAACTTCTCATCCAATATTTCAACTCATCCGATATTTCAACTCAATTTATTTTCACTTTATAATAATAAACAAAAAGTGACACTGTCATTAATTGACAAATTGTCAAAATGTTTCTTCTTCTTTTTCAATTATGTCACTTATTTATATCATTAAAAATATGGTCGGATGAACGATGCGCGAACACATAAAAGACGAACACACAAACATTAATTCTTATATACGATTTCTGTTCAAAAAGTATCGCGAATTTTGAATTTCCGCGGGTTACGTATATTCTATTTTCAATTTTTTGTGGCGTTATGTTGGTACTCATGTCTCTCACTTATTCCGACAAGTTCGGCCATTTTAAATGTTCAGTTAATTTTTGACAGCTGCCTTTGCTTGCACGTGTTTTGGCTCGTCTTCGATTTTTGCCCATTCCAAAAAATGTATCAAAGAATCTGTTTCGGGAATAAGAAAAAGTCACAGGGGGCCAGATCTGGGTAATACGGTGGCTGCGGCATTATTAGTGTGTTGTTTTTGGCCAAAAATTCGCGCACAAGCAACGGTGCGTGAGCAGGAGCGTTATCATGGTGCAAAAGCCAATTTTTGTTCTTCCACAAATCCGGGAGTTTTTGCCGGATTGTTTGGCGCATCTTGCGCATAACTTGCGGGTAATATTCCTTATTGATCGTTTTACCCTGTGGTAAGAACTCATGATGCACCACACCCTGCAATCAAAGAAAACTGTAAGCAAAACCTTCACATTCGACCGAACTTGGCTCGCTTTTTTCGGTCTTGGCTCGTGCGGCAGCTTCCATTGGGATGATTGAGCTTTGGTTTCCACGTCATAACCAGTTATGACCTTCTGAACCAAATTTGGGTCGTCGCGGACAGAGTCCAACAGTTCCTTAGCAATGTTAATACGATGCTGTTTTTGGTCAAAAATCGAAGACGAGACAAAACACGTGCAAGCAAAGCAGCTGTCAAAAATTAACTGAACTTTCAAAATGGCCGAACTTGTCGGCATAAGTTAGAGACATGAGTACCAGCAAAACGCCACAAAAAATCGAAAATCGAATATACGTAACCCGCGGAAATTCAAAATTCGCGATACTTTTTGAACAGACCTCGTATTCATTATTTCCATTATTTTTCGCTAGGTGGCTTTAGTGATATATGTCTCGTAAAGTATGGATCAAACAAGATCAGACTTGTACTCGTTGGAAAAGTGACATTCCGTACTAAAAAAAATTCTTTTATAATTTTTTGTTTGCCGATTCAGTTGTGAGTTATTGTGTTTAAAAAATGGAAGTTAATAAAGAGAAAATTCAGGTCAAAAAAGTCTGGCCCAACACGTTCAGAATTGAAGGTAACGATCTGTTCTTCATTTTCAAAGAAATACGGCTCAATAACATTTTCAGTCACTTTTTGAGGATACAGTGACTTTTCTATACTCACTTGTGGGTTTTCGGAGCCCCATGTACGGTAATTTTGGAGCCTTATTACTGAACAGAAATTTATTTCTGAAAATCAGTATCCAATTCCTGTAGTTCCAGCACTCAATCGGCGTATTTACGTACTCCATGAAACAATGAGAAAATTCGGTATATTTTATAAAGGCTGAAATTGTGAATGGTGTTTATGGTCCCGATACTATCACAGCCAATTACGCGCAAATTTGGTTTCGCCTAATCCGTTCTGTTATTTTCGATGTTAAGGATTACACCTCGCAAAGGTAGGCCCATCATCGAAAATGTCGATAAAATCATGCAAATAATCGAAATAGACCGGCATATTAGCAGTTGTAGCGTCGCCGAGGTCTAAAAATCTGTTTTAAACCATTTGCGAAAAGATGCTCGATGTTTGGATGCCATACGAATTGACGCAAAAAAACGCGATGGATCGAATTACTTTCTACGAAGCCTTGACAAAATCGATCCATTGAGGATAAGAAATGCATCACAAAAGACAATATTGTGCGAAAAAATCGTGATGAAAGCGCGGTGTAGCGGTCAAACCAGGACTAACAGTCAATAAGGTTTTGTTGTGCATTTGGTGGGACTGGAAAGTTTTTTCAGTGGAACTAAAAATCCGACTATATTCGAACCTCTATTGTCAACATTTGGACCATTTCAAGCTAATGATTGACCAGAAGCGGCCAAAATTAGCCCACAGGAGAGGTGTTGTGTTCCATCAGGTCAATGCCAGAAACTCCGGGAGCTTGGTTAGGAAGATTCATCCACCTTATAATCCGGACCTGGTATTAACAGAAGATTATGAAAATCACTTGATCGACCAATAGCGACCAAGGCTTCTATAAGAAAGACATTATGAAGTTGGCTTTAAAATGGCAGAAAAAAAATTTCAAACAAAACGGTGCATATTTTACACAATTTAGACAATACGAAACATGTTAAATAAAATCTTGAAATAAACCTAAAAATAATGGATAATAGATAATAAATTTTTCGTAAAGGAAAAAAGGATATTTATTTAAGTAGGATTTTGATTTTCATTTTTGGAGTATAAAAAATTACTTTTTATTTGTGTTTTCAATACTAATCCTTGTAAATATTGCAAGCAACATAATCCAATCATTTATCATTTAAGGATATGTGAATTTTTTCTATTTATTATTTTATTATTGTTGATCTAATTTGGAGAGAAATAATATTCTGACTTTTCAAGAAGAGCTTCGTTAATATTTTAGAAAAAAACGAGTCTCTTCCTTATAAACTATTAAATTCAATATCAATTGGGAAATATCGATTGTTCTTCTTGATTCAATCAATAATTTAGTATATAATAATTTGCGTAGTAAATTAAAAAGTATTCTTCATACCATCATATATACTACATATATCCTTGAAAAAAGTTTCGAAATGAATTTATCCATTTTTATTAGTAAGTTTCTAACAAAAAAAAGACAACAACAAAATTCGAATATTGATCGATTTTGGCGCAAATGATTTATGGCAACACATTCGCCTTTGTTTGTCCAACTCACCCTTAATAGAAAATATATTACACCATATCATAAAGTAAATATTTTTTTTATTTACCAGGAAATTTCCTCCCTTTTTCTGTACCTATACATATTAAACTTGGTTACAAATACCAAGACAGTATACGCCTAATCAACCCGATTGTAATATGAAAGCGAACTAATGAAAAACGAAAATCATTCCGTGACATGGCGCCATTTACTTATCGACAAAATTAGCCTGTGAATAATTTCAATATAAAATTTAGAATAACTTATAATAATCCATCAGTGATTGGAGTTATGGACGTATCCTGTCCACATATCTCCAATTCGGAATTTTATCTCCACGACTTTATTAATCAGCTACACTAATAACTTACGATTTATTGGTTTCGCAGATTTAAATAATATTTGACTTGTGTGATAATAGTCAATTCTATCGAACCCTTAATTTTGAACTTTATTTTTTTTCATATTTTTTACTCTTTGAATTTTGTTTATATTATTAATGGGAAATAACAGAGCTTTCATTTTTATAAGTAATAAATAAATTAAATAAATTTCACGAAAATAATCACTTTTGTCCTTGATGTTGTTATAAATTGTTAGAATTTTTTTCCCATCCCCTATTATAAAATGAGATGGCATTAATATTTGTTGATTCATAAAAAAAATATAATTATGTTGGTTATTAAAGTAGAGTATAAAAAAGGTATGCTTAAAAAAATATATAGTTTTTACTTAGTTTGTGTAACATATTCTCTTATCCATAAGTGAGAGGAATTGGTGTGACTTGTGGAATAGGAAATTTTATGTGAGTTGAAAGGATCTCATGGTAACTTGAGTTTAGAAATAATAGCCTTCGTTTTTGTTTGTTTGTTTGTATGTAAGATCTCAGAGACGAGAGCCAAAAGCCATAACCATGATACCATTTGGGGACGTTATTTTTCGCGTGTGGGTTAGCAGTAACAGCTTCTCTAATGAAACTACCGGGCTCTATTCATTTTGTGGTTCGGAAAGAGCAGCATTAAATGTCATCAAAAAGGATAAACTTAAATGTCAAACAAGGTGGCATTTGTTTTTTCTAACGTTTGCCATTTTGCATTATGGATCCTTTAACTACCAAAACTACGCCGATTAGTTCCTCGAACAACAGACTTTGAATGGTAATTTTTTTAAACAATCTTCTTCAGAGCTTAAGGTGGATACGTCAATAAGCAAAATTTCTGTTCACGGGGCTCTAGAAAACCACAAGTTATTGTGAAGAAGCCATTGTATTTGCAAATAGTAACTTTTTGCTGCGTATTTTAGTCTAAAGGTGTCATTGAACCGTGTTTCTTTGAAAATAAGTAAGGAGACACCGTTCCCGTCCAATTCTGAGCACTATGGCCGCATAGTAACAGATTTTTTTTCTCGCGTAAACTTGAAGATGTTAAAATATTAATCTTTATGTGGTTTTAAAAAAAAATGGCGCAACAAGCGACAAATGACTTTATTGCGTGAACGGTTTTTAGAGTGCGTAATTCTGAAATTTACTATTTTCAATTGGCTCCACAGATCATGTGATTTGACGCCATTTGATTTTATTTTGTGAGAATTCGTAAAATATCATGTTTACGCAGATAATCTTTAAACTTTAGAGCAGTTAAAAGACAACATCCGTTAAGTACTCTGACCAAATTACAGTCCGAAACGTACGAAAAAGTCATCAGAAATTAAACAAATGTATCGATTCCTGTTAGAAGTGTCGTGACGGGAATTTAAATTATGTTATATTTCATGTATAATGGCAAAGTCCAAGCAATATAATAAAATATAATTTTCATCGAAATTTCTCTTTTAAGGGGATTTTATTTAAATTTACTTTTCGAAGTTCCGGTTGCATAGCCGTCTTGTTGAACGTAAATTCAATCGAGCAATGAGAAATTGTTAAATTTTATGCAGCATATTCGATTGTCTTGGAAAATTAAAAAGGGAGGCTTAGAAAAATAATTTTTTGGTTTAGGAGGGCATTTTGCATCAAAATTTCTCTTTTAAGGGAATTTTATTTAAATTTACTTTTCGAAGTTCCGGTTGGACCGTCTTGTCTTGTAAGAACGTTAATTGAAGCGAGAAATGAGAAGTTAATTAATTTTATGCAGCATATTCGATTCTCTTGGAAAATAAAAAAGGGAGGCTTGGAAAAATAATTTTTTGGTTTAGGAGGGGATTTCGCATCGAAATTTCTCTTTTAAGGGGATTTTATTGAAATTTACTTTTCGAAGTTCCGGTTGGATAACCGTTTTGTAGAACGTAAATTGAAGCGAGCAATGAGAAGTTGTTAAATTTTATGCAGCATATTCGATGGTCTTGGAAAATGAAAAAGGGAGGCTTGGAAAAATAATTTTTTGGTTTAGAAGGCGATTTTGCATCGAAATTTCTCTTTTAAGGGGATTTTATTAAAATTTACTTTTCGAAGTTCCGGTTGGATAGCCGTCTTGTAGAACGTAAATTGAAGCGAGCAATGAGAAGTTAAATTTTATGCAGTATATTCGATTGACATGGAAAATGAAAAAGGGAGGCTTGGAAAAATAATTTTTTGGTTTAGGAGGGGATTTTGCATCAAAATTTCTCTTTTAAGGGAATTTTATTTAAATTTACTTTTCGAAGTTCCGGTTGGATAGCCGTCTTGTAAGAACGTAAATTGAAGCGAGCAATGAGAAGTTATTAAATTTTATGCAGCATAATCGATTGTCTTGAAAAATGAAAAAGGGAGGCTTGGAAAAATAATTTGTTGGTTTAGGAGGGGATTTTGCATCGAACTTTTTCTTTTAATGTGATTTTATTTAAATTTACTTTTCGAAGTTCCGGTTGGATAGCCGTCTTGTAAGAACGTAAATTGAAGCGAGCAATGAGAAATTGTTAAATTTTATGCAGCATATTTGATTGTCTTGGCAAATAGCGAGCTGAACACCACCGGAATGGCTTAAAGATGGGGTTGGCTACCGAAGATAAAATCGTGGGTAAATGCGGTTTGACCAATCCGAATTAGAAGAATTTGCCTTGCCCAGAAATACGAAATGATTTGCTGGTCTACGAATGTCCTCAGATGTTAAATGCTATTTAGTCAGTAGATGCGGTAAATTTGGTATTACAGTGGGCACAGAATGGTAAACACCCTCCTCGAACCTAAAGCAATTCAAAATTTCGGTTCTTCAGCAAGCAATTTCAAGTACAGATCCACCAATGCTGCAAGACTTTCGCTAAAAATTCATTTACAAAAAAAATATTTTTGCATGTTTTTGGCAAAATATTTTTCTTAAATAAAAATTCCAATTTTTTTACCTAGAATTTATTGATTAAATAATAATGGTTTTTTTAATTCCCTTTAAAGAATCTTGAATATTTTTCGAAAAGTTTTGTGTGACTTTTCGATGAAATTATCTCGAATATTTATAATATAAAATGCAAATATCTTAAATGTAATTGATTAACAGTAATAAGACGAGCATCTTGCTGTGGGGAAATAGATTGTACAGAAATTGCCAGCAATGATTAAGTTAAAAACATTACTGTCCACCCACTGTGTTTGGTTGGAAGCCATGTACATGTTTAGTCCCTCTACAAAATAAGAGTAATCCAATGATGAAATTTATCCAAATTAATCATATTAAATCAGAGATGATAAGCCAAAAAGACTGAAGATGAACGAGCAGATTCTCTTACATAATTCCTTAATAGTAACGCACACTTGTGACTATATCGCGCACATAATCCAGACGAAAAGTAGGAAGTCCAATTGAGACTCGAATGGATTTATGACTGCCGGTAATAAAGAAATCCCTCACACACTGAAATTAAGACCGTACGAGAATAGGAAAAAAATATTGTTTTAGTTTGGATCTATTGTTCTAATTCGATTTTATAAAAAAAAAAAAACTCTATGAGAAATTTGCAATTATTTTGATTAATTTTTTATGATATTTGCAGCTAAAAGATGCCAGTGGAAGCAAAAGCTGAAACCTCCGCTGGAAAGGAGGTGCAATCGCCAACAAAAAAGAAGGCCGCACTGGTATCAACAACATCCAGTAAACCGGCAATGGCACGAGTAACACTCCTTGATGGTTCCATTCTGGAAGTGACAATTAATGTAAGTTTTCAAATAAATCGTTTTTTGTTTGTTTTAAAAAACTATTGATGAACTTAATAAAATAAGTTCTCAAAAAATTCGGTCCTAGTATCTCAAAAAATTAGGTCCTTAAATTAAGATAATAGGACTTTTACTATCCGAATTTTTTTGAGAAATAAAACATAATAAAAAGGTCCTTTTATCCACAATAAATTTAATTATATTGCTTAGACCTTGCCGTTATGCATAGAATATAACAACACCATTAAAATGGCTGCCACGCGATTTCCTTGTAGGGCTCGATCCTTTTGGGCTAATTTTTTAATGAATTTCGGAATTAGATTTGGACATTACATGACGGCTGTTTGTTCTCAAATGCTTTAAACCTTAAAAATTTTCAAATTAAATTTTATAAAATTTAAAAGAAAAAGTCTAACGGATACAAAATCGCACAATCTTGGAGGCCATTTGACAGTACCAACTCTAAAAATTACTCGTCCTGCGAATTGTTCGTGCAATAAAGCCGAAATTTATCATGTTATTTAGCGTTTGGTTCTGTTTTTTTATAAACCACTAATAGTCCGCATTAAAATATTCAAATTTAGTTCAAAAAAAAGTCGACCCCTGGCCGAGGGCCTCTCCTTCTTCGTTACCAAAGAAATACAACTTCTGAGCAAAATGCACACAAGAAAGTCACTTTTTGCGGATACAATGGCTTCTTCATAGATAGTTGTGGATTTTTAGAGCCCCCGAATACAGTAGTTTTGCTTATTGACGTATTTAGCATGTGAGAATTGAGCAGCATTGCCCAAGAAAATTTTACGCAAAATATGGAAAAAGTTTTTATAATTTTATTGCCATTTTCCGTAGTTAAAAGATTCATAATCTAAAATGGCAAACCTTAAACTAAACAAATGCTTTTCTGTATGACATATATATATATGACAACTGTCAAATGATGGGTGTGTACTTTTCGAACCACGTAATGGATAAGCCTAGAAAAAAAGACGTTAAACGATCCCAAATCTATTTAACACGGTAATTATTTTTTAAGCCGATTAAGAAAAAAAAAGCCATTTTAATTTCAAAAACGTTTACCTCCATTTATATAAAATTATTTATTATCTGATTTTTATTTAATATGATATATATTTTTTTTTTTACAGAGAAGAGCTAAAGGCCGTGACCTCCTCAATTCAATATGCGCCGGTCTAAACATTCTCGAAAGAGATTATTTCGGCCTTATATATACTACACCAGCTGATTCACGAGTCTGGTTGGATTTGGATAAGCCAGTTTCGAAATTCTTCAAGAACGATCCATGGCTTCTATCGTTCGGTGTGAAATTCTACCCTCCAGAACCAGCCCAACTGCAAGAGGACATCACACGATACCATCTTTGTCTGCAAGTGAGTTTTGTTTTTGTATTGTAAATTAAATTTTTCTTACTTGTATTTTCTGTTTTGTTGATTGAGTAATAGAAATAAATATTTATAGAAAATGGCCGCCAAAAAAGAAAAAGAAAATGGCCGCCAATTTTCATTTTTTTAAAATTAATTATTTTTGAAATTAATTTACCAATTATAATGTATCTTTGCTAATTAATTAATTAAAATGCCGAATAAATATTGATTTTTTTGTTATGGAATTCATTGTTTTTTTTTATTATTTAGGTACGAAATGATATTCTTGAAGATCGATTGAGGTGCTCTTTTGTTACCCATGCACTGCTCGGATCATATTTGGTCCAATCAGAATTGGGTGATTACGATCCAAGAGAGATGAAAGATACCGCATATTTAAAGGATTTCAAAATTGCTCCAAATCAATCGCAAGAACTCAATGAGAAAGTAATGGATTTACATCGAACTCATAAGTAAGTTTCTGGGACTATGACATCCTACTGGGTTATCCATTTTGTGATATGGAAAAAGTACAGCTCTGTTATTTGACAGCTGTCAAACATATAATGCCATCCTAGGTGGGATTTTAATAGTTTTAGTTTTGCCGTTTTCCGTTATGGATTGTTCAACGTTAAAATTACTTAGAAAATATGCCGTTTGACTGAAGCCATTGTATCACAGTGTGAAAAGTGACTATCTGGCAAGAATTTTGGTTTGAAGGTTTCTTTGGAAAAAAGGCAGAGAAACCCTTTACCGTATATTCTGAGCACGACAACCATATGATACTTGAAGATTGTAATCTGGACTACATGTGGATTCAAAAAAAGGCGCCACAAGCCACACAACCGAATTTGGCTTTATTCGGTGAAAGGTTCTGAAAACACATTATTTCGAGATTTGGTAATATCAACCACCTGAAAACGCATTAAACAATCTCTAAAATTACGAGCATTTAAAAACTAAGAACCGTCAAGTAATGGCCGAATAACATACGGAAATATGCGAAAAATTCGTCAAAAATCATCTCAAAAAGATCGAGTCCTATAAGAAGTCTCGTGCTTGCCACTGAAATTATATTTTATTAAATACATAATGGCAAGGTCCAGTTAATATAATGAATTAAAAATGTCATTAAAATATGAATTTGAACTGTTTTTTTATTTAATTTTACTTTCCGAAACACAAATTGGATAACCCTCAATTTATTTATAAACGTGTTCAATAATTTGTGAATATTTATTTAATATCATTTTTTTTCCTCATTTTTTTGTAAAAGGGGTCAAACACCAGCAGAAGCTGAATTGAACTATTTGGAAAATGCTAAAAAACTGGAACAATACGGTGTGGATTTGCATCCAGCAAAAGATTCCGAAGGTGTTGATATAATGCTGGGTGTATGCGCTTCCGGACTTCTCGTATATAGAGACAAGTACGTTATTATAAAATTCAATTTTTCTTTTGTTTTTTTTTCTGATTTTTACGAAATTTAATTGCAAAATTAAAGATTGAGGATTAATCGTTTTGCTTGGCCAAAAATATTGAAAATATCCTACAAACGTCATAATTTCTACGTTAAAATCCGTCCTGGAGAATTTGAACCATACGAATCGACAATCGGATTTAAATTGGCTAATCATCGTGGTGCCAAAAAATTGTGGAAATCCTGTGTTGAACATCATACATTCTTCCGTCTAATGACACCAGAGCCAGCTCAGAAAACTGGCCTGTTCCCTCGATTCGGTTCAAAATTCCGTTATTCCGGTAGAACTATGTACGAGACTAGAAAGAATCCAGTCGATCGTCCAGCTCCACAATTCGAAAGAAGTCTTACAGGAAAACGTTTGACCAGCAGAAGTATGGACGGTAAGTTTAAAATCTTTCTTTTTGAATTACAATAATTACTATTAATTGTCATTGAAAAATTAAAAAACAGCTTTGGCACTGGAAAAGGAGAAAGAAAGGGAAGCCAATAAACGGCACACCATGTCCCATCCACCAGATCATATTCCCGATTTGGATTCGCCACGTCAGACACGCAGTCCACTCAAAAAGGACAAAAAGGAAAAGGTGAGCTGAACTTTTCAAATTTAAAATAATTTAATTCTTTTACCAACTAACCAAAGTTGTGTAAACATTTTGGTTTAGAGAATTTTATTTGTTTATTTTTTTGGCAAAATAACGAAGTTGATTTATAGGTAAAAAATTGTAACGATTTTAGTAATTTTTGTTCTAGGAATGCAAATCAAAAATGCACTAATATATTATTAAATTTAGAAAATATTTGGTCATTTTTTTTTTGGTTATTTGTAATTTTTTTAATCTAATAACTAAAGTAGAAGATTCTCTCGTTCATTTAATTTTTTGTTTGCTTTTGATTCGATATTTTGCCAATGAGTTATCACAACAACAACAACAACAAAAAAACAAATATAATTAATAAAGAAGGTGGTAGCATGATAACTGATCATTAATAATATTATTATTATTATTATTATTATTATCTTTTTTTTTTTATCCAAAATTTTATCTAAGATTTGATATTCTTCTTGAAGTCTAAATTTATTATCGAAATCAATAAAAAGAGTGTCCCAAAATATACGCAAAAAGTAATTTTGATAGAAAACACATGTTTACAATGAAAAATTATAAATATAGGGTTATGTACGGAATCGGGTAAATGGCCTACACGTCTTTGCTGGCACATACGCCGGATCCTTTTGTTGAAGTTTTCTATGACCGTTTTGCGAATGTGACGGAATTTCATTGATACAGCGGTAAATTTTCTCCTTCAAGGCGTAGGTGGGCGTGGGCTTAGACTTTAAAAACAAAAAAAACCCAAAGAAAAAAGTCCAACGGCGTTAATCGCATGATTTGGGCGGCAAAATTCTGATTACCAAAACGGGAAACTACACGACCAGGAAATGACTCATACAGTAATTGAATTGTTTCTTGGGCTGTATGGCACGTGGTACCGTCTTGTTGAAACCACATGTCATCTACAGCCCTATCTTGCAATTTATGCACAGAAAACCGGATTATCATATCGTGATAGAGAGCACCATTCACTGTTATTGCCTGATCAGCTGAATTTTCGACAAGGAATGGTCAGATGATGCCTCCAGCTCAAAATCCACACCGAACAGTAACTCGTTGTGGATGCATTAGTTTCTTAACAATTACTCGTAGATTTTCTGAGCCACAACAAATGCGACAATTTTGTCGCTTAAATAAGCCCCATCGCTGAACATGATTTTGTTCGAAAAATCAGCATACACTTTTTGTTGTTCCATAATTCATTCAACGAACTCCATTCGCTGTGCGTGGTCTCGAAATGTCCAAATCATGACCTCGGTGCCGAATTGATGTTCTTGGACTCTCACCAACAGTTTTCACAAAATGCTTCGATGTTTTGTGTTAAACGACTTGATCCAGTCCCCCTACATTTTTTAATTAATCTCTCCACAGTTGATGGAGCATATTTTGTACAAAAATTGCAACCTGTTGCTGCCGAAGCTTCATAATTTTTAAAATATTGCTCAACAATGAAAACGCATTGTTCTTTCGTGTAGCCCACCATTTTTAATAATCCTGAACTGTCAGCTGTCAGGTTGTCTTTTTTTTCTTCATTAGCAACACTTTACCGCAAAAATGGCGCAAAATTCAAATCTTGCGTAAATACTTTGGGACACTCTCTATATTATTATTATAATTATTATAATTTTTTTTATATACAAAAAAAATTTTTTATTTCGAAATTATGATATTTTCTTTGATTAGATAAATGGAATTGTTGAACGATTAGATTATTTTTAGATAATTTTTTTTTTAAAAATAAAAAAAAAATTTATTAAGAAAACATTTTTTAACCCATTTTTTTTCTCTCTCTTTCTCTCTCTGTCTGTCTGTCTTCCTTTGCTGTCTTTTGCCACACTGACATCGAAAAATTAATCAACAATAAACAACAAAAAAAACCCAAAAATGTTTATTGAATTAAATGTAATTTTTTTGTCAAATAAATATTATTGTTGTTAAAAATTAAAACAAAAAAAAAAAAAAACAAACAAAAAATTATAAAAAATAAAAATGAATTGAAAATAAATAATAAATAGCTGAAGCGAGAATCAAGTACTGGTACAGCTTCGGCGTCCTCGCAGAGCTCCTTAGAAGGTGAATACGAAACGACGAGGGGCAATGTTGCTACTGAACCGATTGCCAAAGTAATTAAACACTACAAATGTTTTCGTAGTTATTTTTCTCTTCTTCTTTTTAAAAAAAAATAAAAAAATAATAAATATATAAAAGAAGTAATTGAAGAAAACAAATATTTAGTGTTATGCTAATTTGTAATTATTTTTTTATTAATTTTTTTCCTTTTCTTAATACAATATTTTTGCATATACATTATCTATTCTTATTTATGAATTGATCTCTTTTATTTATTAATTTCTAATTAATCAGTAAACATTTTAAAATTTCAGAGGTCGTTTATTTTGTTTCTTTATATTGTATCCACTCTTATTTTTCCTTTACTGCCTTTTTTTTAATTAAAAAAAAAGTAATTATTGCGAATGGTTTTTTTTTGCTTTTTAATATGACATTTGAATTTTAAAAGTAATTACGGAATCGTATATCGAAGACACATATCCTAGACACAAACGAAATTTGGATTGACGAATAATAAAAATCTCTTTTCGACTAGCACTGAAAATTTGAAGTAAAATTGCATTGGAACGTAGACTACTACTGCCATCTGTTATGATATTATTTTAATTAAATGGATATTTTAGACAAATGCTTTTATCGTAATTTATGCACGTGTAAATTTTTCCATTCGTTTTTTATTTGGAATATTTTTTTTTAAAGTAATTTTTTTAATTAAATCCTAAAAGATTTAATCGAAAATTAATTTTTATTTATGTATAAATTCAGTTGTTAGACATTAGAATTAGAACAACTGCTTTTATTCTAAATTTTATTTTTATTATATTCAATTTGTTGACCTTAATTTTTTTTTAAAGATTTGAACTTTTAAAAATAATTTGATATTTTTTCAAATTTTTGCATAAAAAACTGCACGTTTCTATTGAAACAAAATTTTTGTTTATTTGTTCGATTTTTGTTAGCATTTTCTACTATGATTTCTGCAATGGTTTTTAAAGAATACCATACGATATTAATTTGAATTAGTTTTCTTTGTATTATTTTCGATTTTTGTAGAAATTTCCTTATTATGATGAATAGTTTTGCATATAAAAAAGTCATCCAATTTGTGGTGCGGAAAGTAAAATTACCTAAAATACATTAAAAATTTACGATTTTAATATAAATTTTCATTCATTGTTTATGCTTAAGCCTTGCCATTATGTATGAAATAAAATATTATCAATACTTTTGATGTGATTTTTGTTGAATTTTCGCATATTTCTGGCTGTAATTTACCCATTATTTGGTGAATGTGGGTTTTTCCAACGTCAGCGTTAAATCACAAGATCCTAGAGGCCATTTGACATTACCTTTTTCTGAAATAACTCTTCCTGAGAACTGTTGGCGCAATAAAGTTCAAATTTATCGCCTTGTGGTACCGTCTTATCTAAACCACATATGGTCCAGTTTTAAATTTTCAACTTCAGATTAAAACAAAGTCGGTTATTGTACGGTCACAGCGTTAAAAATTTACGTTAACGATGCAACCTCAACAATCGCTTTTTGTGCATACAATATCTTCTCAAAAATAATATGTGGGTTTTCAGAGTCCCATATATGGAAATTTGACGTTCCACGCTCATTGACGTATCTACCAAGTTCAAATTTACCGCCTTGTAGTACCGTCTTATCTAAACCACATATGGTCCAGTTTTAAATCTTCAACTTCAGATTAAAAAAAGTCGGTTCTCATACGGTCATAGCGCTCAAAATTTACGTTAACGATGCAAGCTCAACAATCGCTTTTTGTGGATAAATATCTTCTCAACAGTAATTTGTGGGTTTTCAGAGCCCCATATATGGAATTGACGTATCTACCAAGTTCAAATTTACCGCCTTGTGGCACCGTCTTATCTAAACCACATATGGTCCAGTTTTAAATCTTCAACTTCAGATTAAAAAAAGTCGGTTCTCATACGGTCATAGCGCTCAAAATTTACGTTAACGATGCAAGCTCAACGATGCAAGCTCAACAATCGCTTTTTGTGGATACAATATCTTCTCAACAGTAGTTTGTGGGTTTTCAGAGCCCCATGTATGGAAATTTTGCTCATTGACGTATCTACCAAGCGAGAAATATGGCGCATCGCTTAAAAAAAAATTTGCACGAAACTTGAGGCAGAATTACCAATTTTGTAGAAAGATTTTACAATTTTAACGAATTGTTCAGTTATTAGATAATCCATAATATAAAATGGCAAACATTAAAATAAACAAATCCAACTTTGCATAAAATTTATGCAAAAAACAATTATGAAATAACATACCTGCACTTTCCGTACCACAAAATGGAAAAAAAACCTATTTATAAGTATATAAATAAATTGTAGAAAATATCAACCAATTTTAATAAATATATTTTTTATTTATAATTTTTTTGTGTGAATATTTTCATTTTTTATTCTGTTCTATATTTTATGTGTTTTTTTTTGTTTGTTTTTGAATTTATTTCAATTTATAGAGACCAGTCGGTGGTGTTTCAGTTTTACCAGTTTTCAAAGGCAAACGTGACAAGGATGAGAAAGAACCAAAAACTACTGATGGTATTAATGGTAAGAAATTTTATTTTTAATAGTGAATATTTACTATCTAAAAAAATACTATTTTTAATAGTATAAAAAAATTTTCAATATTTTTTTTTTATTGGAAAAAGTAATTAGAGAAAAGAAAACAATTTGTAAATTTTTACAGGAGCTGATAGTGAACAAAATGATGAGTTGAACACTTCTGATGAGAAATCTCCAGGCAGACGAGGTGTAAGTACAAAGATTAACTCTTTTCTAAAAAAAACAAAAAAATAGTTTCCTTTTTATTCAACCAAGTGCAAAATTGTTTGATCACCTAAAGTTTATGTGTCCGTTTGGATAAACAATAATAATTTTTTTAAGGGTTTTAAATAAATTTTTAAAAAGAACGTAAAATATTTGCTAAAATGGCAAGAAATTCCTGATTGAGGCTGTTAATGTGAAACTCGACTGTTAATGTTGTTTTTCCGAAAATTTTTATTATGGAAATTTCTATTTATTATTAATTAAGTTTATGTATTTATAAAAATTCTCTTTTTTTTTTTGTTAATTTATATAATTTTTAATTTGAATTTCAATCAATTTTATTATTACAAAAGAAATTTTTTGTTTTGGTTTTATATTTTTTTATCTTCCAATTTTTTGTGTTTTGAATTTTATATACAACGAAAAAAAATTGCAACAAAAAAAAATACGAAATTTACTAAAGGTCGGCGGTATATTCTCATCTGGTCGTAAATCACCAAAAGATAAATCAAAAGATCGCAGTTCACCAACGAAATCGAAAGATTCATCACCGAAAAAATCACCAACCAAAGGTGATAAACGTAAGATTGCAATTGCTGTAACCGAATCGCCAGAATCCGATCCGAATTCACAAAAGAAACCCCGTCAAGATGAGAAACGTTTTACGAAACCGTATGAATATTCGGAATCCGATCCGAATACTAGCCCAACTAGGAAAAGTTATACAATGGGCGGCTTCCGTTACGATCAAGATCCAAATAATAAGAATCGACAATATGAGGATGATTCTCAATTGAGTCCTAATTCGCAGTCTAGACGTGCTACTGGATTGGCATTCAACTATGCGCCGGGTGAAGAGGATAAGCTGAAGGAGCAGGCCAAGAAGAAAAAACCGTTGAATCTGTCACCAAAGACGAGGGAAAAATTGGCCAAGGGAGGTGATCTTTCGCCAAAAACCAGGGATAAGCTCGCAAAAGCTGATTTGTCACCAAAGACCAGAGACAAAGTTCTTAAAGCGGGCAAACTTTCGCCGACAACACGGGCTAAGCTTCTGGGAGAACCCGTACTCCAAGCGGACACGATTCCTCATATCGACTTAACAGCTGCCTTTTTGGAAGGCGAGAGATACAACAAGCAACCAGTCACAGCAAAACCAGTTGGTATCGCCATTGCTGCTCCGACAGATGGAGGTTCTGGTCGTCCTGCTGGTGCTGGACCAGGAGCAGGAACAGGAGCAAAAGCAGCGGCAGCTGGAGCAGCATCAGCCGCTGCTGCCGCCGCTGCTGCCGCCGCCGCCGCAGACAAGGCTCCTAGGAAGAAACGCGTCAAGATCATGGTTATTATATCGAAGTTTGATCCGAAAACGAAACGAATCGATACCGAGAATGGTACAATCGAGAACTCAACTGGCATTTACGATCCGGACACAGGAAAAATTGAATCGAAATATGGAACAATTGATCCTAAAAGTGGTACAATTGAAGTGCTTGATGGCCGCACCGGTAAAAAGGAATTGCACAAAGGCCATACTGATCCGAAAACTGGCAATATTCATATAACTTCTGGTGTGTCTGATCCCAAGACCGGGCGAATCACTGATGGACTGGGCCAAGTAATCTGTATTGCCGCACAGGACCATCCGATCGTGGAGTTAACAGTTGTTTCGAGTCGTATTGATCCAGCCACCAAGAAAGTGGACACCGTTAATGGTGACGTTGAACGGTCACGCGGTGTTCTCGATACGAACACGGGAATAATCTCCAGCAAATATGGTGAGATCAATACACGTACCGGTGAGGTTAAAATCATCGATCCTAAAACTGGCAAAGTTGTTAGCACCAAGCACGCTATCATTGATCCTGTGTCAGGACAAATAACGTTGACTGGAGCTGTTGATCCGAAGACGGGCAAATCCGATCCGAATTATGCTCATTTGATTACAGTTGGTCAAGCGATCGATCCAGTAATTGAAGTGACGACCATTTCGGGAAAACTAGACGCAAAGAAAGGAATTATCGATCAAAAAACCGCCGTTGTAGATACATCGTTCGGGCAAATCGATCCGAAAACGGGTAAAGTTGATACAAAATACGGCCAGTTCGATCTTGTCAAGCACACTGTTACCGCTGTTGATCCGAAATCGGGAAAAACAGAGAGTAAAGAAGCTAAAGTTGATCCAGCAACCGGTCAAATGATACTGAAAAATCAGCTAAATCCGAAGAGTGGAAAGCCAGAAAAAGACTACGGCCGCATTGTGTCGCTTCGTCTTGTACATTCTCGCATCGATCCGAAGACAGGCCAAGTTAAATCAGACACTCAAGATCATGACATCGTTGTCGATCCAAAGACAAACCAAATCTGGGTAGCAACTGGCGAAAAGGATCCGAATTCAAAGGAGAAGATTTACACTTCAAGCTGCGTCGATCCGAAGACAGGCTTTGTTATCACCTTGATTGGCTACATGAATCCAAAATCGAATGAAATCGAAAAGCAGAGCAAACTTGATCCGAACTTGACTAAAATCGATCCAACCAGCGGACAACTTTACACTGCAACTGGACAAATGGATGAGGCAACTGGGGCACCGTTGTTTGCTACCTCGCAGGTTGATCCGGAAAGTGGAGAGATCTACACTAAAGTTGGAAAAGTTGATCCGAAGACTGGAAAAATTGTGCTTGTGAAAATCTTTTTGGTAACAAGAACCGACGAACGCGGTCGTCCACAGGAAGTCGACCCGTCCTTATGCGAAATAGATCCCGAAACTGGTCGCATCAATAAAGTATTCTACAAGAGTGTAAAGATGTACAACATTGTCGATCCAATCACTGGAGAATCTTACAAAGTCGATCCAAATGATCCCCGAATCGCTGGCGCTCGAACAATCGTCACTCAGAGAATGACACTAACAGGAGACATCGATCCGATTACTGGACGCATCAAAACCGAATACGGCCACATCGATCCCAATACTGGCGATATCGATCCGGCCACAGCGGTGCGCGATCCTGTCACCGGCAAAATAGTCCTAAACTATGCCGATATTGATCCTGGTCACTTTGGCAAGAAAGTCACCATCAGCAAGGAAACGGTCCCGATCACACGAGATCAATTCTTCGATGGCGTTAAACAAATCGGCAAAACGACTGGTCTACGCACCGATTCGGCAGCAAGCAGTGACGACGAAATGGCTGAATACGGTTCCGAAAATGTCAAGGACATGCAATCGGGCACTCCAACAACCGGTAAATTTACCAGCCCCCGAAAAGTTGTTAAGACGACCACCAAACAAGTTCTGACCAAAAACGAAGATGGCGTCACTCACAATGTCGAGGAAGAGGTCCGTAATCTCGGCACCGGAGAGGTCACCTTCTCCACTAAAGAACGCAAGGTAGTTAAAAGTCTCTCTAGCTGAAAGCACAAAAGCTTTTGTATATATTTACCGCTATCACAATTACAGCTGCACAGAAAGTGTGCAGCTTCCCTTTCACTTTTTTCCACGCTTACTTCTCGTCGGTTATTTTTACGAGTACAACTCAAAAAAAAAACAAAAAGAAATTTTTTTTTTATTTTAATAAAAAAGAAGAAAATAGAAAAATCTGAAGTTGTCCGTCCGGCTTTTTATGCTTTTTCTGTAAAATGCTTTTAGGATCAGTAATAGTAATTTTGTCCAATTTTAATTTCTATTATTAATTTTTTTGTTATAATATTTTTTTTTAACAATAGAATTTGTCGATAATCTCTTTAAAATTAGAATATTTTTTTTAGAATCGAACGCTTTTTTCGTTAGCGAATAAATCAAAGTCAAATAGTCGTCGATAATGCAGTGTTGTTTTTTTTAACAGGAACTTAACTTAAAACTCTATTCTTTGTCTGTGAAATAATCAATAATTTTCCTACTTATTTGTTAGCTATAACAAAAAAATTCCTATAATACAATTAAAAGTAGTTAGTATTAGAAAATTTGTTTAATTTTTGTGCGAACGCATTCTAAACTTGAAAAGAATAATCGCGGCGAGTACTTCGATTTAGGATATTTTGCGTAAAATAATTTTTCTAATTAACGAAATTTTTGGTATAACTAAAAAAAAACTGCACACAAAACAAAAACACTAAAAAGTTCGAAAAGAACAATTTTTTTTTGCTGTTGGTTAATGTTGGTGCTATGGTAAGTGCCCATATTTCCCCAACATAACACGCCACAAAAACACTAAAAGCTCTTTTAACAATCTTCAATTGTGCTTTTGCATAGTTAAGAAAAGAACAAATAAACAAAAAACTTATTTTGATCAAAATAAACAAAAATAAAAATTCTAAAAAATCAGGCTACATCGCCATTGGATAAAGCTAAAGTCCAATTGAAAGATGATGTAAAAACTTTGGTTACGCCGACAAGTACTTTAGTGCTAGAACAAACCCAAACGAAAGTTAAAGAAGTTCGGGATAAACCGACGGAATTATCGCCGAGGACAAAGGAGAAATTGCTAAAAGGGGAATTGTCGCCCAAAACGAAGGAGAAGGTCTTGAAGAGCGGCAATCTATCGCCTTCGGCCAAGACGAAATTGATCGCGACAGCATCTCAATATGTGGACACAGCATCACCCGTTAAAGAGATTCAAGGAAAATCATATTCGCCGCATAGCGGAAAGGCGGGCGAAGGTACCGGCACACCAGGTACATACAAGCCAATTGGTGAAGATTTGAACTCGGCATTTTTGGCTGCCGAACGGTATACTAAGGAGGTACCGACGACAACCAGCAAAGTAACCCCTGGTAAGGTACCAGTATCGCCAACAGTACAATCCGTTCCAAGTGCAGTTAAGGCTGGAGTAGCAGCTGCCGCCGCAACAGTAGCAGGAGGCGCACCAGTTGCAGCTGCTTCAAAAGAACCTCCGCAGAAGAGATACGCTCGAATTATGGTAATCACGTCGAAGTTCGATCCGAAAACCAAACGCATTGCTACGGAAAGCGGCACCGTCGAATATGTGACTGGCACTGTGGATCCGGAAACAGGCAAGATCGAAACGAAATACGGCGTTCTTGATCCGAAGACGGGAGTTCTCGAATACGTCGAACGAGCGACCGGCATAAAGAAACCAAATAATGGCCGTGTGGATCCGAAGACGGGCAACCTGTACATCACGGCACACGTAATTGACCCAACTACTGGTAAAATCGATGAAACCTTGGGACAGGTGATGTCGATTGTCTCGCAGGACCAGCCAATAGTCGAGCTGACCACAATAACAGGACGATACGATCCGACCACAAACAAAGTAGACACAATAAATGGTGACGTAGAACGTTCACGAGGCGTTCTCGACTTGGAGTCTGGCATCCTGTCGACAAAATACGGCGAGCTGAACCAGAAGAACGGCGAAGTGAAAACTATTGACCCGAAAACTGGCAAATCTGGTCCCAGCAAACAGCAGGTGAAGATTGATCAAGCCACTGGTCAGTTGACACTGGTCGGAGCGATCGATCCAAAGACAGGCAAATCCGACCCGAACTATGCCCGTCTCATTACAATTGGACAACAGGTCGAGCCCGTAATTGAAGTCACCACAATCTCAGGGAAATTGGACAGCAAGAAGGGAATAATCGACCCAAAGACGGCAATCGTCGAAACCACATTCGGGCAGATAAATCCGAATACCGGAAAGATTGATACGAAATTCGGTCAGTTCGATTTGGTGAAGCACACGATCACCTTTGTTGATGCCAAGACCGGCAAAACAGAGACCAAGGATGTGAAAGTAGATCCGACAACTGGTCAAGTGATCGTGAAAAACCAAATAAATCCGAAGACTGGAAAAGTCGACAAAGATTATGGTCGTATTGTGTCGTTGCGGTTGGTCAATAAGCAGGTCGATCCGAAAACAGGCAAAGTTCCGCCAGAACCTAAAGAGAACGACATCATTGTGGATCCAAAGACCAACCAAATTTGGGTTGCAACCGGTGAAAAGGATCCAAAAACAGGCGAGGCGGTGTACACATCCAGTACCGTAGATCCGAAAACCGGATATGTCATCATTATTCACGGATACTTGAATCCACAGACAAACGAAGTCCAAAAACACACTAAATTGGATCCCAATCTGATGAAAATCGATTCCACCACCGGACAACTCTTCACCGCAACCGGTCAAATTGATGAACAAACAGGCGAGCCGCTGTTCGCAACGTCACAGGTTGATCCAGAAAGTGGCGAGGTGTACACGAAAGTTGGTAGAGTCGATCCGAAAACAGGAAAAATAATCCTGGTCACTATTTATCTGGTATCGAAAACAGACGAACGAGGGAAACCACAGAAAGTTGATCCCAAAGCATGCGACATCGATCCACAGAGCGGTCGCATCAGAAACGTTTTCAATAAAACCGTTTACGTATACAACATGGTCGATCCGATTACCGGTGAGATCGTCCAAGTGGATCCGGACGATCCTCGTGTAGCTGGTGCCAGAACAACAGTCACCCAAACGATGACGCTGACCGGCGAAATCGACCCTGTAACTGGACGTATAAAGACCGAATACGGCCACATTGATCCAAACACCGGCGACATAGACCCAACAACAGCCGTGCTCGATCCTATTACGGGAAGATTAATTCTGAACTACGCCCAAATCGATCCAAGCCACTTTGGTAAAGAGGTAACCGTCACCAAGGAAACAGTGCCCATAACTAGGGAGCAATTCTTTGAGGGTCTGAAAAAATCCGGCCAGAAGGCTGGCGGCGAAGCTGACATTAGCAGCGATGTTGACATCGCACAATTCGGCACCGAACAAATTAGGGAAATGCAATTGGGAACGCCACAGTCGAAACTGCAAACGTTCACCGGAACGCCGACCGTCGTCAAAACGACAACGAAACAGATAATAACGAAAAACGAAGGCGGTGTCGTGCACAATGTCGAAGAGGAGGTCCGAAATCTCGGAACAGGCGAGGTCACATTCTCGACGCAGGAACATAAGGTAGATGATGATAGTGATGATGGTCTTGGTTTGGCTGAGTTTTGCTTAACACTTAACAAAAACTGGAGGAGCAAAAAGTTTTGTAAATACATTCACCATACACGCTCCTCCAATAATCTGAACTACTTTAAGATGCTCGCTGGTACAAAACTAAAAACTAAAATAGAATTTAGATAATTTTTTTCCATTTACATTTGGTTTCTTTCCATTTTTTTGTGGTCAAATAAGAACTGCATCATCACCAAAACTCCTTCTAATCTTGAATAACGTTTAAGGATGAACGCACGCAATTTTCTTCTACTGCCTGTCGATATCTACATACTCTCAGACATGGCTTCTCATACAACTTTTTTTTTTGTTGTTGTTGTTATTGGTTTTGAATGATTTTTTTCTATAACATATTTTTAACATCTTTTATGGACTATAATTTTCCTTATATTTTTTTTTGGTTTTTTTTTGGGGGGTGGTTTGCATATTTTTAGGACCCAAAAATAATGAAGAACTTTTTCACATAAATTGTCTGCTATGCAAAATAAATTTTAAACAAAAAAACTAAATAAAATTATTTAAACTTTTTTGCATGGTCTTACCTCAAAGCCGCCATTTTGGACTCAAATAGTATTTTTTAAGAGCAAAATCTTGTTTGGAATAGGAATTAATTAATATTAAAAATTGATTATTTTAAGAAATTTTCTAATAAAATGAATACTGGGTGTTCTAGAGAAAGATAAACCATCTTGAGTAATTCCATGGCTCAAGGTGTCTTAAAAAAAAATGTCAGTACTGATCAGTATCAGCCACTCCATCAAATAACTCCTCCTTAACAAATAGCAGACCACTTTACCACTGTTTTTCTGATGTATAAGTGACTCATGAGCAATTTGTGGATTATCTTGTACCTCGAACAGCTCATTTGATCATTCATATTGTATCAAATCCCTTCAGTCGTCCCTTTTATGTTCATAATAACAGAATCTGCTAAAATAGGGCGTTATCCAATTTATGTTTTAAAAAATTAAAATTAAATCAAATATATTTTAAATTTAGATTTTATTTATTTTTTTATTCCATTATATTGCTTGGACCTTGCCATTATTTATAAAATATAACACAATTTAAGACTTCTTACAGGACTCGATCCTTTGGAGGTCATTTTTGATAACTTTTTATGCATTATTGCGGCTGTAATTTGGTCATTACTTGCCGAATGTTGATTATTTAAATGCTATAAAATTTGAGGATTATTTGTATAAACACGATCTTTTGTGAAGCGCCACAAGAAAAAGTCCTTTGGCGTCAAATCGCACGATCTTGAAAGCCACTTCTCATTACCAACTCATGAAATTACGCTGTTTGGGAACTTTTTCCGCAATAAAGCAATAATTTGTCATTTTTTATAAAATTATAAATTATTCAGATTAAAAGCTTCGAGTTCAGAGTAAATAAAAATGTCGTTTAGCATAGTGCACAGAGTTCGTCCTTTCAATAACACCTTCGTACCAAAATATCCACTAGAGAATTATTTTCATGGATACAATGTATTCTCAACAGTTACTTGTGGTTTTTAAAAGCCTCAAATATTATAATTTTGCTAATTGATGTATCCAATAAATTTGTCTCATGACTGAACAAAATAATCTCCTCTTAAAGCACGAATCACCAATTTTCTTAGAAGTTTTTACAACTTTATCATATTGGATAATAGAAAAGTTTGCCATTTTCAATTATTAATCGAATATGGCAAATATTTCTCTCTAGTAAATACCACCTTTGATAATATATTATATCTGACCACTGTGATATGGGAGAGCTATACTTTCCGAACCATCAAATGGATAATTCTTTATTATCAAAACTAACCATTTAAAAATGGCGGCTTGTCTAAGTTGTATATATGGTATGCCTTTCTATAGAACAGCCTATATAGAAAAATTACTATTAATAATCTGCAGAAAAAATAAATATTGATACAAAAAAAAATAAATAGAAAATACCCAAAAATTCCATTTTATTTTTCAAGTTTGCAAGTCTAAAATTCTAGATTAATCATTCATGCTCTCTTGTTTAGATATCATTCTAGAAAAAGGATTTGCTTATAATAAATACTATCTACAGCAAAGTTTACTTTTAATTATAATCTTCTTTCGTTTTTTTTTTATAATAATAAATAAAAACTAATTTTTACCAAATAATCTAGTCGTTTTTACATACTAATTAATTACTAACTGCCGCCCTTATTTTCCAAAGGGTTTTCTTTTTTAAAAAACTATTTTAAAGGACATAAACGCTCGTATTTATAATAATTGTATTTAGCACGATTATACTAATTTGATATCTACTTCTAATATCTTTAACATAAATACAGAAAAGTAATTAAATAAAAATAAGTCGTATTATTAAGTGAATTTTTTAGCCATAAGTACTTACAGTGTGTAAGGACCTATTTAAGATAAGGTAGGAGCTAGAAAAACTCTACATAAATGGTTGGTTTTCTTGTTTTTTTTAAATACTAATTTGTTATTTTGTTTTTTTTTTTAAATTTATTTATTGTTTTTTTCTCAATAGTTTTTTGTGTCTATTTTTATATATTATATTTTTTATGATTATTTATATAATTTTTAATCACATTCATTGATTGGGTCATATTATCTTTTACTCTATTATAAGGTGTTAACATAAAACTACAATCTTCTCTATGAATTATAAAAAATGATTCAATACATTTGTACATGAAATAACAAAAAAAAAATTAACATAAACTAAATGTTATACAACTAAAAAAAATAGAAAACTAATTGAATGTCCTTTGGTGTGACGATATCGAGAAGATTTGCGATCAGTAAGCAAACGTACTCGTGTTCGAATTCTTCTAAGGACTTCCTGTTACCTAATGTTCTTCTTTGGTGTCGTGGCATTTAGAATTAACATAAAATACGGTGTTTGTGTTAATTAATTATTAACATTTAAATTTAAATTAAATAATTATTCCTTCTCTTGGGGAATATTTTTGTACTCACCACACTGTGATCTTTAGAGTGATTACAATCACATAAATCACTTTAATAAATTTTTACAGGTTTACTTACACACCTGCACTCACACACAAACATTGTAATAAATTTTCTTAAAAAAATTAATTTGAATTTATTGGTAGCAAAATTTTATTTCCAAATATTCTGAAAAATTGTTGATCGTTTTTCCAAAAAAAATAAAAAAAAATAAATGTTATTCATTAAATGTTTTTTACCTTTAAAAAAAATTTGTACTTTTAGAAAAAAAAAATGTATTCCATTTTCACTGAAAAGTAATTTGCAAACTGCACTTAAATTTAGTTATTGTCAAAAAATACATAAATGTTCAGCACTAACTTATCTACCATAAAATTTCTATTCGAATAAGAAGAAATTGTCATTCTTGAAATTATCCCAATAATGGTGGTGGTAAGTATAAAATCAATTTCGTTTTATTTGGCTATTTTCCAAACACTATTTAGAACTAAGTCTGTGTAAAAGTACAGAACACAATAAATGTCCTTTTTTTTTAGAGTTATTATAATTAAAAATTACACCTTCTTTTATGATTTTTTAATAAGATAATTTTGAAAATTTATCTTCAATAAAGTTATAATTTTAAAAACAAATACTTGTGGGTGTCGGACTGGGGAAAAGGACAATAAAAAAAAATTCTTACAGCATCCCCCGTTCGATGTTTTTTGGCATGCTTGTCACGATGTGGGGTTCGAAAGTTAACAACACGGTGTCTTCACAACCACATAACAAAAAAAAAAATCATGCCAGGAGACACGAAAGTTTTACTTCAAAATATTTAATCGAAAGAAAAAACAAGAAAAAATTAAAAAATTAAAAATTTAAGACCGAGTAGAAAAAGAATTAGGAATGGTTTGTGGGTTCTAAAATGAAATTTTTCAGGGGGTTAGGAGTGAAAATTCTGGAAATATTATTAAAAAATTAAAATTAAATCAATAAAAAAAATGTATATATAAAACCACACTGACAAATAAAGAAGAAAAAGGAAGAGAAGCAGAAAGGATGGTGAAGTGGACCGACGAATGTTATGGGAAATAACTCCTTCTCTCTCATTCCTTAAACCTATTACGGCATTCCTGGGACAATAGTTTTTTTTTTCTAAAAGTTAGACACCAATAAATAAAAAATTAAAATTAATGAGATTTTTATAAGGATTTATGTATTCTGCTTTGCGATATTTTTAACTATTTTATATGTCAACATAGAAAATGGTTTTTTTTTACTTACAAACAATTTCTTGAAATAATCGAATCTGCAAACTTTTCTCGTAATAATTCGGTTTTTGCACGTGCTGTGTGGAACCAGATGTTGTCAAGATTAACTTCTTCCAATTTCGGCCATAAAAAGTTGGTTATCATCGATCTATACCGCTCTCCATTGACAGTAACGGTGTTACCAGCTTCATTTCGAAAGAAGTACGGACCGATGATTCCACCAGACCAAAAACCACACCAAACTGTCAATTTAGGTGAATGTAATGGGTGTTCATGAATAATTTGTGGATTTTCTTTGCACTAGAATTGACAGTTTTGTTTATTTACCGCACCACTCGGATGAAAGTGAGCCTCATCGGAGAAGATGATTTTCTTTAAAAAATCGTTATCGTTTTCAAGTTGTTCCAAGACAAAATCAGCAAATTCACGACGTTTACGGTGGTCCAATGACTTCAGTTCTTGAGTGATAACAATTTTATACGGATGCAAGCCCAAATCCTTTCTCAAAGTCCGCCAAATTGTGGTTTGAGACAGTCCCAATTCTTGAGAACGTCTTGGAATCGACAAATTGCGGTTTTCAGCAACACTTGCCTAAACGGCAGCAATATTTTCATTACTTCGAGCGGTTCTTTGTCTTATTGGCACTTGAACATTATGTAAAGAAAATGTACGCTCGAAATTTATAACAATTCGCCGAATAGCGAGCACAGTTGGACGATTATTACGACCATAAAATGGCAAAAGCGCACGAAAAGTTGCAATTGGAAAACGATTAATTTGATAATCAAATTGAATAATTTGTAAACGTTATTCTTGCGTACATCTCTCCATGATGAAATTGTAAACATTACTGAATACAATGAAAGAAAAATGACAGATCATGACATATAACAAATGGCCGAAACATCACTTAGAAATCATATCACTCTTATTGAAAAACCCTACACATATATATTAATTTCGATATAAATTAAAAAATATGTATTCAAAAATTAATTGCTTTGATTTGAATTATTAATGAAATTTTTGAAAAAGGTTTTTCTATTATTTGAAAACAAAAAATTTTTTTTTTATTAATTATAACAAAAAATTAACAAAATTTAATAAAATCATAAATTTAAAAATAAAATCGCTATAATTTTATTAATTCAAATCAAATAATTTTAATGATATTTGGTTCGACGGTGCGTGTTTTTGCTATGCGGTTGACACGTTAACGCATGAAGAAAAAACGCTTGCGTAGTTCTCACGTTCTACACGCAAGACAGTGAATTTGCGTACAATCAATATGCGATTGTACAGCGCCATAGACACAGGGAATTTGCGTGATTTTCGCCGCAACCTCACTCGATCGGTTGACTAATGCACGTAATAATCATGTCTTTGTGCTGTTAATCTTGTCTGCGCGGTTATAAATTCGTGGCGTTTCATTTGAAACAAAAAGCAAAAAAAAAAAAAATTAACAAAATTTTGAAAAAAAAAAACAATTTTCTTAAAAATAAAAATACTCATTCCCTAAAATGAAGTAAATAACCGATAATTTTTTTATTGAATTTATTTTTTTCTTTTAATCGAAATTTTTTAATTTTTATTATTAAAAAAAGAATATTTTTAAATTTAAAAAAAAAATTTAAATTTTTAATTTAAGAAAAATTGGTTATATTTTATTAATAATTAAGAAAAATGTCATGAATTTTAATCAAATTTCATCGACGGTGCGTTTTTTTTTTTGCTGCGCGTCAAAATTACGTAAGATGAATTGTCTTCATGGCGATGAATTGTCAGTGACTGCACAGCCGAACTAGTCGGACTGCGTTGGCTCGAACGATGCGGCATAAGCACAGCTTTTCACTGCAACGTCAACTTGATTAGAATCAGTGCACGTACGAGGAAAACTTTTTGTGCTGTCAATCTTGTCTGCGCGACAATAAAATCGTGCGTTTCATTTTAGACTGTTTGAGTTCAAATATTTTACTCCAGAAAACAAAACAAAACATATTCAAGTAAAATTATTTTTTTAATTTTACGGTTTCAGAATAATTATTTTATTTTAAAATGCTACCATTAAAATTCAAATTAAATTTACCAAAAAAAAAAGAAAACTTATCATTAGATTAGAAAAAAATACTCATCATCCACTTTATTTTTAACAATATTATATTTTTTAAAGTAATAATATAAAATTCATCAAAAAGGTATTGGTGACAGATTATTATTTAAAAATAAGTTAATTAAAATTGATGCATTAGATAATAAGCAATATAACGCAGCTAAGCGTTTCAAATGCTTTTTATGCAAAGTGCAAAGCTTATAATATTTTTTAGATTATTTTATATTTTTCACACAAATATATATATACACACACACACACAAAATTATAAACATTTTCATAATATCAATAATAAACATATTTCATATAATATTTTATTTGGTTTTAATGGGTATTGTTATAATTAAAATAAAAAATGTTATGTGACTTTGATAATAAAAAACTAACAAACATTTTCACATAACACATAATTACATGATATCATTTTTTATATTTTTTTTTTTGTATTCATTTAATATACACACATAAACTCATAGATTTAATATAAAATCATAATTAACCAAAAAAAAAAAAAAAACATTCGAAAAATCATAAAAAAAAACTCAAAAATATAAAAACATTGTCGCAATTTAACATTATCGAATCAGGCCGATGCTCCATTAGACGATTCAGCTGTGGCTTATGTAACAGCAACTGCTGTTACCACACGAACAGCAACCACTCATGAGGATTTAGGTAAAAATGCTAAAACCCAACAATTGGAGGAGAAAACTGTGGCAACAACGCGAACGCACAATGCTAATCGTCAAGAACAACGAGTCGTAACACAGGAAGTTAAGACAACAGCAACAGTCACCAGTGGTGATCAGGTATTAATTATCACAAAAAATACTTTCAATCCAAATTCGAAACAAAACAAAATTATCCTACACCATCAATCGATCATCTTTCATACAAATACGAAAAAAAAATTAAAGTTCTATGCAAACCGATTCATTTTGGCAAACGTTTATAATAGAATGTAAAAAAATTTTTAATTAAAATTACACATTTTTACTGGGTATACAAATTTCGATTTAATAAGAAATGCAGAATTTTATTTTATCTCATTTCATTTGATTATTTTTATTAACTTTGTATAATTTTTTTTTTGGTAAAGTAAGCTATTATTTAAAAATAGCTCAAAGAATTCTTTCTAATTTTTCGTAAATGAGATTTTTGAACAATTTTTTAAATGATAAAGGAAACGTCTTCAGTTATCAAAAAATTCTATTTTATCGGCCATTTTGAATATTATATTGTATATTCCAAAACAAAATTTTCAAAATGGCGTCCTATATTCTCAAATATGAAGTAGAAAGAAGATGGCGCCTCTTTAATTAACTGTTTTACCTTTTTGTTAGCCTAAATCTTAACGAAAAACAAAATATAACAATTATTTTCAAAGTGGATAAAGATCATATGTTTTATGGGTCATTTTAAATTTATAAAAAATATTTTTCGGCCATTATAAATTCTATAAACGCAGACACGACATTTTCGAAATGGCATCCCATGTTTTGAGATGTGAAGTAAAAAGAAGATGGCGCCTCTTGAATTGACTTTTTTACTTTTTTGACGGTTAGAATCTTTTTAATAAGTTCACTTTTTAGTGGTGTATTTTCCGTTTCCATTTTTTACATCTGTCTATTAAGTTTCTTTTTAGTAATTTATATATATATATATATATAAAATAACTTGCAATTTTCCTTATTTAATCCGAAAGAGCATTTTCAAAATGGCGTTACATATATCGAAATGTGAATTAAAAAGAAAATTCTTTATCATTTTGAGGATCTTTCTATTAAATTACTTTTCAAGAATGTATAATTTTTTTCCTTATTTAATTCTCAACAAACGGAAAATACTATAATTATTTTCAATTTTCAATAAGGATTATCTGCTCTGTCGGCCATTTGAAATTTGATAAACGCAGAAACTGTATTTTCAAAATGGCGTCACATCTTTTGAATTCTTAATTAGAAAGTTGGTGTCTCTTAAATTATCTTATCTATCTTTCGGACGCTCTGAATCTCTTGAACAGTATGTGTTGAGTGAGAGATTTATCACTTTCAATTTTTTACGTCCGTTTATTAAATTTTTTTCCCAAAATTAATTGTTTAGTCGATTTTTAAGCTAACAATTAGTTAGAAATTTAGAGCGGTTATTTTATTAATTCAGGAATTTTATGATTAAAAAATTATTTAATTCTTAGCAACAAAAAAAAACAACAATTATTGTCCATTTTAAGAAAGATCATTTATTTTGTCGGCCATTTTCAATTTTATATAGGCAAAAATAACATTTTCAAAATGGTGTCACCTGCACCAAAGAGTGAATTAAAACTAAGATTTTGAATATGAACTTTAATTCTGTACTTTTTATCAAATCATTTTGTATATTTCAAGTTTTGTGTTTGTTTTTTTTTCTACTTTCTTTAAATTAAATTTATTTTGATTTGTTTTAATTTTTTTAAATTTACTTTTTTTTCTGTTGAACAGAAAAATTTAAATTTTCAAATTTATAATAGGAAACGTAAATAAATTTATTTAAAAAAAAGCACAAAATCAAAAATGTAAAGAAAATAATCGTATAAATGGAAGCATGTCAAAATTATAATCGCTTGTATTTATTTATTTAAAAATTATGATTATTTTTATACATCAAAAGATACACACACACACACATAATCCCAGCAATAAATATTAAATAAAATTTTAATTTTATTTTTTAAAATGGGTAAAAAACACAAAATTTTATTTATTGTAATTTAAAATATTGCAAAATTATTGGTTAAAAATTGATTATTTTGGCTTGTATTAAATATTTTTTTTTTTAACTAATACATAAACGTTCGTAAATTTATTATCAGTTATTAAGATGGGAATAAATTAATCGCGCTATCATAGAAAAAACAACATAAATTTATAATTAACCAATATGATTTTTGTTGTTTTTGATGATTTTACCGCTGTTATTATTGTTTTGGTTATTTTTTTTTTGGATATTTTTTTTTTTTGCTGCATGATGCCAATCGCTCGTGTTTATGTGTTTTTTTAGTTCCAAAGAAGAGATAGTGTATCATCAACTAGCTCTGGAGATTCAGGTACACCAATCGATGGTCCATTCGATGTTGCACAAACATCAGCCACCGATCAGGTTTGTTTATTTAAATTTAGTTCCATAGCTAGTTAGAATTAAGCGAATTAGTTTATTATATTTATAGTCGATCGTAAGTAATGTAACAAGATCCCTTTTAGATAAAATATTCTGTATGAATTTATTTTTAATTTCCATATTTTTCAATTATTTTCATGCAATTTGCTAATCTTTCATTGCTGTGTGTGACACACTATTTTTATTTATTTACTATTAATTTTATTATTAATTTAACAATATAATAATATTTACTCTTACTAATATGAGCATACTTAAATTTATACCAATAATCAAATTAAAGTTATTGTGGATTTTTTTTTTTTTTAATATTTTTAACAATTTAATGCAAAAATAAAAAAAATTTAACAAAATATTTCCTAACAAAATAATTATTAAAAAATATATTAAAATTATAATTTTATAATTTTCTTTTTTACTGATTTATTTTCAAATAGAAAAAAAAAATTTGTTTCGAAAAAAATATTAAAAGAAAAATAAATTTACAGAGTCGCATCCAGACCACAACTGCTCCACAAACGGAAACTCGACGAGTTATTCTATCGGAAGAGACGCCCACGCTTTCTGCCCAGGGCGAAATAGTTTCATCGCAAACTGTAAGCAGCAAAACCAGAACTGTAGAAACAATAACGGTGCGTTTATATAATTTTTTTAAAAATTTTATATTATTACAAAAACGAAATTGTGGTTGTGTGATCTGAACTTTTTAAATTAAGGGAATTTTCCGATTAGAGTTTTCGTAATTTTCTCCCAACGAGAAACGAAAAAAGTTTCTTATTTGATGACATAACAAAACATCGAATTTTTATGAGAAAGTAAAATAGAAAATTTTGATAAGATTTTAATTAAAAAGGCTGATAAGTAAAAGCGTTTTTATTAATTAATTAAAAATTACCCTTACTTTTGAAGGAAATTTCAGCCTTTTTCCAAAAATTCACCAAACGGGAAATCAAATAAATTTTTTAGTCGAAAACATCGTAAAACACCGAATTTTAAGGACCATTAAATTTTGGTCAGACTTGAATAAAAAAGACTGAGAGATAATCGAATTTCTGCTAAATAATTAACAATTTTCTTTATTTTTTTAAGACACTTAGCGTTTTCGATATTTTCTTTAAAGTAAAACAAAAAAAGTTTGTTAGTCAAAGGTAAAAATAAATATTTCGCAAAACATCGAATGTTGAAGGGAAAATAAAATACAAAATTTTAATAAGATTTCAATAAAAAATAGTCTGAGGGAGTGTGGGGGGGGGAGGGTTTCTATGATCTCATTTCTGTTAATTAATGGAAAAATTCCTTTCCTTTTTATGGAAATTGTAATGTTTTCGTAATTTTTCTCTTGCAAAACATTGAATTTTTAGGCAAACAATCGATCGATTAGAAATTAAAATCAATTTTTATATTTAATGAAAAGATGATAAACGGTATTTTCCTAAAAAATTCCTAAATAAAATAATTATTTTCACTTTCAATAAATATCATCTGTTTTGTCGGCCATTTGAAATTTTATAAACGCAGAAACGGCATTTTCAAAATGGCGTCCCATGTTTTGACATGTAAAGTACAAAAATGGCGCCTCTTAAATTATCTTATATATGTTTCTGACGCTTTGAATTTTTTTATTAAGATGTATTTAATTACAATTTTTTCATATTCAATTTTTTACATTAAGTTTCTTTTACAAAATAAATTGTTTAGTCAATTTTTAAGCTAACAATCAATTAGAAATTTGGACTGAGCTTTCATCAGAACAAATTAAAAAATATTTAAGTTCTTATAAGTCAATTAATTGCAAAATAGTTTTTTTAAATAGAAATTTTTGATTTTTCAAAATTTTTAAAGCGGAAACATAAAAAGTTTTCCATTTGATGTCTGCAGCGCGAAACATCGAATTTTTAGAGTGAAAATAAAATCCAAAATGTGGATAAATTTTTAATTCGTGAATATGGAAAATTTTTGAATTTTTATGAATCAATTTGAATTTAGTATTTTTTGCCTATTATTTGTCCTAAAATTTCCTAGACCAATCAGAAATTTGGATAAATTAACAACTAGAAATAGTAAAAAGGTTGTTCTTAATTTATAATAAAAATTACAATTTCTTCTATTTTTGGAAGAAAAAATTGTCGGTTTTTAAAAATTAGAAAACTTGCGAAAAACAGGAAAATTGTCTTAATCGAAAACAAGCAACACGAAAAGATCGTGTTCGGTCCCTAATCCGTTGCCAGAATAAAAAATTCTATTTTGACGAAAAAAATAAATTTACAATTTTCAATAATTTACAATAAAATAGCGATGGGAGGGAAGAGGTATTTAAAAAATGTTTGTAAATGAATTTAAAAAGAATACAAAATGTTCCTCAATCGCTGACAATAGTCGAACTACGAAAGTTTCTTAATCGAAATGGAAAATTTCAAATAAAATCTTAATTGTTTAGTTAAAATGAATATTTTATTATATATTTTTTGTTTAATTTATTTTCAATTTGTTTATTTTTTCTAGTATAAAACTGAACGAGATGGAATTGTTGAAACGAGAGTAGAACAGAAAATAACGATCCAATCTGATGGAGATCCGATCGATCATGACAAGGCATTGGCAGAAGCTATACAAGTAAGCAAACAATTCCATTATTAGCAAAATTAATTAAATTAATTTAATTTAGAAATTTAAAAACTCGTCAACTAATATTTGTTGTTTTTTTTTCGTTTTCCTTCTCTTGTAGGAAGCCACATCTATGAATCCAGACATGACTGTCGAAAAAATTGAAATCCAACAAAATCAATAAATATTTTTAAAAACAAAAACAAACAAACAAAATCTTCTCTAACTATTATTATTATTATTATTATTATTATTATTATTATTAATATTATTATTAAAACTAACTATTAATACACAGTAAAAAAAAAACTAAAAACAAAAATTTATTAATTTGTAAGTGCAAATAAAATAAATAAGAGAAAACTATTGATGACAATGCAATCTAATAAAAAGGAAAAAAAATCGGAGAGAGGCATTTCCACAAGAAAGGATTAAAACAATATTGAGTAGAAAAGTTTCAGACAAAATAAAAAGAAAGAGCAGAAAATATTATTCATATTTAATTATGGCAAAAATCTGTTGTTATTCTCTCTCTCTCTCTGTGGATAATATAATATAATTAAATATTTAAAAAATAATATAAGTATTATTGCTTCAGAAATATTTATGTGGATTGATAATATTTAATATTTATTGGTAATTGGTGTACAAATAATGCCAGAAATAGAAGAGAAAATTATTTAAAATGAATAAAATGGGAGAAGAAGTCTAAACTGATATTTTGAATAGGCTGAAAAAAAATAATCTAAAATAAAAATAATTCCTTTTCAGATTTTCTAAAAACAAAAAAAAATATTAAAAATATTTACTTCAAAATCATTTAAAAAAATAATTCATAATAAAAAAAAAGGGATAATTGCCAAGGAAAAAACCAATTTCTCTAATTATAAAAAATAAATATTCAAACAATAATATTATTACACTAAGTGCTATAAAAAAAAAAAAAAACAAATCAAAATTCAATGTTCAAATCGTATCGCTTTGATTGAAGAAAATTAATTTTTTTAATGTTATAAAATTATGAATTTTTTTTTTGTATTTTAAATTAATTTTGTCAATTATGGTTTATGTTGTTTGTTAAAAGAAAGTCTAAGAAATACTGTGCTAGTTTAGTATTGAAAATTATAAACTTTTATGGCAAATCGCAATTGAATGTAGTTAAATGTGTGCGCTAAAAATCGGCTCTTTTTTGAAATTTTTTTTGGAAAGTTTTTTGCAAAATGAAATTTTTCCTTTTTATGTTTTTTTTTTTTTTTCTTGAAGCATTGTATTAATGTTAATGAAATTAGAATAGGCCTACATAGTTCAAAATGGGAATAGAATATTTTTCACCTCTTATTTATGTCGATTTGATATTGGAAAATTTCAATTTTTTTATTAAAAGAGAGTATATGTAAAAATACTATTATTATTATTTGAGAAAAAAAAGAGAGTTAAGTTCATATTGAGTATATTTTTTCCCCAATTACCCAAATAGCTCGTCGTTCTTATGGCTAACTTAGGCACACACACACACACACATACACTCATAATGAATTTTTTGTTTAAAAAAGGACAAAAGGAAAATTCTAATATTCGTACAAAAAAAAGATAATATTTTTGCTAAAAAAAAAAGAAATTTTACTGATAAAAAATATACAAAAAAAAAGTATTAAAATAATAAGAAAAGTGTCGGTAGAAATTTAGTTTTTGTAAGTGTAGGCGGTTTTTTTTTTAACAATTACTTTCCATTTTAATCTTTTTTATTATTTATATAAGCAAATAATAATGAGAGAATAAAAAAAAAAACGATTATAAAATTTTATTTAAAAAAATTTATTCAAGTAATATTGTTATTTGTTAGAGAAATGAGAATAGATTAAAATCCCCTTTTTTTGAAAAATATCGCAACTAGAAGAAAAAATGTTGTTGATATAAAATGTTGACTATATTGCTCCATCAGTTCAAAGATGGCGCTGTACATATTATGGTCAATATCAACTTGTTTTCGGCCATTAATGCCTATTGTCTATTTAGATTAACAATTACCATTAAAAGATGAGCATATTTGACGTTATAATCGTTTATTTGTCGGTATACCATAATCTAAGGTTTTAAAATTTAGTTGGCCTGAACTTTAAATTTGAATGGGTATAATTTATTACAGTTAATAAAAAGTATAACTGTTAAGTTATCAGTTAAGTTTGTTGGCCTTAACTAATTGTGAACTATTTTTTTCCTAAATTAGTTAATTCCTCTTCCTTTCTTTGAAGCCAAAATTAGAAAACTGTCTGTTCTACACGCATATTCAGAGTCTTTTAAAGACAAAAAAAAAACATTTTTATTCGAGATTTTGTCAAAACGCCTACAATTCTGGTATGCAAGAATTTCCTGCATATGCGAACAGTTAAAGAAAAGTTAACAGTAAAACCAAACTCGTCCTATTACACACATTTTGAGCAAGTACCAACAAATAAAGAATTTCTTTCCAAGCATGCTTTCTCCCATTGTGAAGCTCCTACATCAAAGTCCACTTTTAACATGCTTCACAAAATTTGACTAACTCTAACTGTTCACAATTGTGGTTGTAATAAAAATGGCGCCTGCCTCATGTTTAAGGGACCTTAGAAACAAGATGGCGGAATCTTGGATTATGAACCAGCAAGTTAAAGCCAAAATACACAATACAACCTTAAAGATCTATAATCTATACGTAGAATAGAGCATATTAATTTAAAAAGAATTTTATTAAACCATGCGAATATTATTGGGGGAAAAAAACACAATAGATGGTGTTACAGTCAGGCACGAGCTGTTTTTCTTTCTAGTACGAATAGTAATACGAGTACAGGGCAGAGTTAATAAAAAGTACAACAAAATTTCATATTTATTAAATATTATTTTATTTTAAATTAAAATGAATTTTCTATACACTCTCAATAAATAGTTTAAAAACAACAAAAAAACTAAATAACTTAATTGAAAATCTTTTCAATAAAATTTTTATTTCTCCATAAAAATGCGATTTTTTTTTCAAAGAATTTTTTTTCTTTTTATTAAAAATTTTATTTTGAATCTCAAGAATGAAAAAAAAAACAAATTAATACCATTTTTTTTTTAATTTTGTAATAAAATTTCATTTTTTTAACTAAATTTTCGTAAATATTTTTATGCTTGATAAATAATTTATGCAAAGAAAAAGCAGGATACAAAAAGTTGTTAGCATTTTACAAATATGGAAAATAAAAGTGATTTCGAAGAAAAATTCATGCTCTCCGTTTTTTTTCCTTTTTATTACTTGTATTAATATTGATTTGATTTATTATTTAAATATTTTTTATTAATTTAAAAAAAAAAAAAAAAACAAATTAATTTAATAAAAGAAAAACTTTATAAAAAAAAAATGAAAACAATAAAAACAACAACAAAAAAAATATAAAAAAATAATAATTAAAATTATTTGAAAAAAAAAATATATTTTATTTAAGCTTTTAAAGCTGCTTTTATTATTTTTTTTTATAGCTTATAAACAAAATTAATTTATTGATTTTATTTGAATATGAATTTTAATTTTCTCTTATTTTTAGATATTAGTTATTTGATTAAAAAAAATTAGATTTCTTGATATATTATATAATTTCGTAGTTAAAACTTAACTGGAGGATCGATAGAAGATTTCTGAAAAGAATATATTTATTAAAATTTGTACCAGAAAGAGAAAATTAAGAAAAGTTTTTACTGAGAACACAAACATTTTAAAGTGGATTATTAGCGCTTCAAAAATGCCTTTTATTTATTCACAACTGCTACGCATACAAAATTTCCACTCAATAATATATCAAGAAAGTTCTATTATTATTAATTATTACTATTACGATTATAATTTTTTTTTTAATGTAAAAATAATTATGCATAATTTATGATAAATTTAATGAAAGAAGAAAAAAAAACACGTACACAAACCATACATGAAAAATTAAAATTAAAAATGAGCAAAAAAAAAATAAAGAAAATTCTAATTAATATAAATTAAAATAAATAAGATGAAAAATTATTTTATAAAATTATATAATTTTATTTCTTAACACATTCCATTTTTATTTTTATTTTTAGTTCTTATTTATATTTTCGATAAATTTTTGCACCTTATTTTCGATTATGTTTTGTGGTTTTTTTTTTTTTGTTTTATTTTTAAATCATAATTTTTTTTTTCTTTATATTTTATATGATGTTTGTTTTTATTATATTTTATTGGAAAATAAATATATTTACTTTGATTGAATATTTTTTAATTTATTTGTTTTTTTTTTCTTTAATTTATGATAATTTCTGTTATTTTTATATTTATGATTTTATTGTTGGATTTCTAAGCGTACTAAACACAATATTATATATATATATATATTATATAAATATTTTAAAAGATTATAAAAATAAAATTAATTTGATAACACTTATTTTTTTTTTTTTTTGGTCTTACAAAATTATAATAATAACTATTATTATTACTATTATTATTATAAATATTTTTGAAAATCATTTACAAACTATATATATTTATATTTATATATTTTAATAATAAGAGTATAAGTTGCATATAAATAAAAAAAAAAAATGAAAATATAAAAGCAAATATTATTAATAAGCAACGAGAAAATGAGAAGAAAAAAATTAAACACAATTTTCGCTTTAACCTTTTTCTATTTTTAAATAACAAAATAAAAAACCAGAAAGAAAGATTAATTTTCTAAAAAAAGTACACAATTATTATTATTACTATTAGTATTAAAATTTCCTTTTTCATATTTAAAAAAAAAAAAAAAATGAAGAAACGTGCAAATAAAATTAAGTTTTGTTCCTAATATGATCAATTATATTGTTTATTTTTTTCCCTGATCATTTGTGTTTAAACAAACAAAAAAAATTAATAAATATTAAAAACAAAGTAAGTAAAAACCTTTTTTTTAAATTATCTGATATATAAATTTCCAATTTTAAATGTTTTTATTTATATTTTCTATACTGGAATAAAGGGTGTCCCAATAGTCACGCAAGAAATAATTTTTATAGAAAACACGAGTTTATAATTGTAAATTGTCAATTTTTTTATTATTAATTCATAAAGTATACATTATAGGGTTATGAATTGCATAGCATATCGGGTAAATGTCCTTCTGGGGTTTGTTGGCACATACGCCGCACCATTTTGTTGAAATTTTCAATGATCGTTTTGCGTTGATACAGCGGTCAATTTCCTCTTTCAAGGTGTTGGTGATCGTGGGCCTAAACTTCAAAAAAAAAACCCAAGGAAGAAACAGTTAAATCGCATGTTCTAAGCGGAAAAATTCTGATTACCAAAACGGGCAATTACACCACCAGGAAATTACTTATCCAGTAATTGAATTGTGTCTCGGGCTGTATGGCATATGGCACCGTTTTGTTGAAACCACATGTCGTCCACATCCATACCTTGCAATTTAGGCATAAAAATCTGAATTATTATGTTGCGATAATCAAGCACCATTAACTGTCTTGTGCGACCTTTGGAGCACCCTTATAGTATATTTTTAAAAAAAACCAATAATAACTAAAAAAAACCATTTTAATAACCAAAAATCTTACATACTGTTTTTTTTATCACTAATAACAGTAAAAAAAAAATAAAACAATTTTAATAAGCTTAAAATAAAAAAAAAATATTACAATTATTCCTTCTCTCAAAACTAAATACAATATTACCAAAAAAAAAAAAGATACAATATTATAACAAAACTAATTATACAAACAGAAAGAAAATAGCAAATTATAAATAACTATTAATAATAATATTAAAAATAATTTAAAATAAAAAAAAACCTTTACAAATGATTAGAATTTTATAAAAATCATAAAATTTTGACCAAAAAAACAAAAAATATTTTCGTATAAAAAATAGTTATTGAAAGAAAAATAAAATAGCAAGAAAAATTATAAATATTTACAAAAAGAAAATGGAAGAATATAAAATGGTTGTTATTTATTATTATTACTATTATTATTGTTCAAATTGATAATTAAAAAAAAGAAAAAAATAAAGACAAAAACAATATGGAAACATAAATTATACTATTGATAATAAACTATTATATACAATATAATATTTGCATTAAAATAATTTTCAAAAATGGAAATATTTTTGAAAAGCAAAAAAGAAAACGATAAACCTCAAATCATAATCTAATCAATATTAAAGAGAAAAAATACCCGAAAAAAACGAATTATTAACAAATAAATATTTACATGTGGTGGTAAACTATGAATATATATTTTTATTTTTGTCTAAATGTTGAAAAATTTTCTATATTAAATAGAAATAAATCATTGGCTATGGTGTCTGTATTCATTCAAAAATTCTAAAATTTAAAAAAATTATAATAAATATTGTAATACTATGGCTTTTAAACATATAATAATAATAATAATAATAATAATAATAATTAATAATACATCATATTTAAAAAAAAAATCAAATAATATCATTTCTTTAGGACAGAACCAGAAAAAAAAAACGTTCATTTTGCAATCAGATTAAAATTCGAATATGAGAAATTTGCGCGGTTAAATAGCAAATTTGATCAACTGTTATACTTGCCAATATCGAATAAGACACAAACAGTTCTACTCGCCAATATCGGAATAAGACGAAAAGAGACGCTCGCACTTGATAATTGCTCTTTGCGCGTACGAACGTTTCTTTTCCATTCGAAATGCGATGCTCTCTGTTGTCATCAAATAAGGAGAAGAGAAAAATACCGCTGTCAGTCTATTCGTTTGTGCACTGTTCGAACAGTTCGCTCGCTGATGAAAATTACTTCTAACCGCGTGTTTATATTCACAATTAAACGATTAAAGCGACCAATTTTTACTAAAACTTAAAAATAAAAACTAAAAATGAAAACTTATTGATTGTAACTATTTTGTAAACATTTTCTAGTGTTTTTTTTATTGTTTCTTTTGATTTAATCGAATTTTTTGTCAAAATAGAAGAAAGTTAATTTTGATTGTCGCAATATTGACGTCCGTTAAAAGGAGAAATTCTTAATTAATAAAAATGAGATAAATTATTTAAAAAAAAACTATTGTAATAAATAGGAAGATAAAATAGTTTTTTTTTGCGAAAATATACACAAATTACCGTAAATATTTGTAGATTATTTCCGGTTTTGTTTTTAAAAGCTTTCATAAAGATTTAAAAAAAAAAAACAAAATAAAACATAAAAGAAAATATTTTCAAATTTCATTGCTTATGTCTAATCAACTAATTCCAACAAAAAAAAACCTATTTTTATTCCTGAAACTTCTTCACCCACATTAATTTTTATAACAAAAAAAAATATAGCAACATTTATAAATATTTTTAAAAATTTACAAATTTATCTTTAATAACAGAAAATAAGTGCTTTTTTTACATAAAATTTAATATAAGAATATATAAAAAAAAAAGAGTAAATGAAGACAAATACTTTCAAAAGAGAACATCGGTAAATAAAGAATCATATAGAAAAAAATTAAAAGAAAGAAAGAAAACATAAATGATTTAAAAATATTATTATTTATATTGGATAAATAAGAAAACAAATTTATATGTGCATGGCATGTTGTCTGCTTATTAAAAAAAAAGAGAAGAAAATGCAAAAATCAAATGAAAAAAAAAGAAAATTGAATACTTATATACATATATATATATTTGCTATGTGCTGAATAAAAAGAAAAAGAGAATATTATAAAAAAATGGAATGTTTCTTCTTTAATAAATGACATTCACAAGGAATTTGCTTTGATGCATTTCTTTTCTCTCCTCATTTTTTTGGGATCTAAAATAACATTCGTAAAATGTTAGGTTATCTAATGCAACATTATTCTTTATACCTAGTAAAATGAATTCATAAAATAATCCAAGCTATAAAAAGAAACTATACAAAATTGTCCATTTTTAACATCGGTTAGTAAATATTAGCTGCTTTCTTCGTAAGATGGCACTGTTTATTAAAGTTTAAATTGACATGTTCGTTATTAAAATTAGATATGGCATTTTGGTTTTAAAAAATTCAAAATGGCGTTCTTTGTTAAACATTAAAGATGGTGTTATTTATGAAAATTTATGATTCTGTTCATTTTCAAGGTTTTATAAGGTGAAATTTAGTTATTTTAATATGAATAAAGGCGGGTGGTTTCTTTAAAGGAGCTCTGATAGTAAAAATAACTCCGATATATTTCCATAGAGTGTTTTTTAAAACAAAAATGTCATTTTGGTTGTTAAAAATGTCGTTTTGGTTGTTCGTTAAAAATTCAAAATGGCGTTCAGTGTAAAGATATAAAATGACGTTTGATTTTGTTATATTAAATGGTGTTATTTATTGAAATTTATGATTCTGTTCATTTCTAAGGCTTAATAAGGTGGAATTTAGTTATTAAAATATGAATAATGGCAGATGGTTTCTCTAAAGGAGCTCTGATAGTAAAAATGGCTCCGATATTTTTCCTTAGGCTTTTTTTTTAAAAACAAAAATGGCGTTTTGATTGTTAAAATCAAAAATGGCGTGTTGTTCGTTAAAATTCAAAATGGCGTTCAGTGTAAAGATATAAAATGGCATTTACTTTTGATATATAAAATGGCGTTATTTATTGAAATTTATGATTATGTTCATTTCTAAGGCTTAATAAGGTTGAATTTAGTTATTTAAATATGAATAAAGGCAGATGGTTTCTTGAAAGGAGCTCTGATATAAAAATGGCTCCGAAATTTTTTCTTTAGGCTTTTTTTAAAAACAAAAATGACGTTTTAGTTGTTAAAATCAAAAATGGCGTGTTGTTCGTAAAAATTCAAAATGGCGTTCAGTGTAAAGATATAAAATGGCATTTACTTTTGTTATATAAAATGGCGTTATTTATTGAAATTTATGATTATGTTCATTTCTAAGGCTTAATAAGGTGGAATTTAGTTATTTAAATATGAATAAAGGCAGATGGTTTCTCTAAAGGAGCTCTGATAGTAAAAATTGCTCCAATATTTCCCAATAGACTGTTTTTTAAAACAAAAATGTCATTTTGGTTGTTCGTTAAAATTCAAAATGGCGTTCAGTGTAAAGATATAAAATGGCGTTTGTTTTGTTATATAAAATGGTGTTATTTATTGAAATTTATGATTCTGTTCATTTCTAAGGCTTAATAAGGTGGAATTTAGTTATTTTAATATGAATAAAGGCAGATGGTTTCTCTGATAGTAAAAATGGCTCCGATATTTTTCTTTAGGCTTTTTTTTTAAAACAAAAATGGCGTTTTAGTTGTTAAAATCAAAAATGGCGTGTTGTTGGTAAAAATTCAAAATGGCGTTCAGTGTAAAGATATAAAATTGCGTTTACTTTTGTTATATAAAATGGCGTTATTTATTGAAATTTATGATTATGTTCATTTCTAAGGCTTAATGAGGTGGAATTTATTTTTTTGAATATGACTGAATTCCATTTTTTTAATTTTTTTAAATATTAAAGTTGTAATATTTTGAAATATCTTTTTTTGAGAAGGAAATGTCGTATTGGATGTTAAAATTAAAAATGGCGTTTTAAAATTTAACGTGCTTTTTTTTTTGTTAAGATTTAAGATGGCGTTGGTATTTTGTTATTTAAAATGGCGTTCATTGCAAACATGTAAAATGATATTATTTATTAAAATTTATGGTGGCGTTCATTGCTAAGACTCAAGAAGGGATTTTTTTTTATAAAATAAAGGAGCACCAGTTCTATAAAGTAGCTTAGATAGTAAAATTTCGTATTTTTTATATGTATTTTTATAAAAATCAAAATGGCGTGTTGGTTTTTAAAATAAAAAATGGTGCATTGGTTATTTAAATTCAAGATGGCGTGTGTTCTTGTAATTTAAAATTGTGTTTATTATTAATATTTAAGGTGAGATTATTTTAAAAAAAATGCATTTTTCTGTTTAGAACTTATACATTAGGAGGATTATCTTCTAAAATTATAAATAAAGACGCATAAATCCCATACAGTAGCCTTGATTGTTCAATTTTGAAAATTAAAATAGCGTTTATTGTTAAGATTTAAGATAGCATTGGTTCTTGTTATTTAAAATGGTATTCATTGTTAAAATTTCATCTGCGTTGGCTGTTCAAATTGATGATTGGGTTCATAGTAAGAATTTGCGATAACAAATTTAGGCTGTCCAAGGGATTTTAAATTTTTACTCGCTTTGACTGTTAGTATGTAAGGTATTTTTGGTGACGTGGAAAACTTATGTGCTGCCCGAGGCAAATTTCCAAAGTCTGATGGCCCGTTAACAAAAAATAATAGACCAGTTTTTTTTCCTTGAAAACACATGGTTTTTAATAAGAATATTAAAAGAACTATGGCAGAGGAAAATTTATTATTTTATTGTAAAGTATAATCGCTGTAATTTTGTTCTGAAAATAATACTATTCAAATGACCGCCTCTGCTCCGTTTACAGAACCGAATACGATGGTTCCGATTTTCGATCACCTTGATCAATGGTGAAAATTAATAAAAAATTAAAGAAAAGTAAAGAAAAGTTAATCAGGCTAGAAGGCAAAGGAATAGGATTGGAGAGGGGCGGTATAAAAATTCGGAAGGAAAAAATTGATCAAAAATAAATTTTGAAAGAAATAAAAAAAAAAATTATTTAAAAAAAGAAATGCACAAAATCTAAAGAAAACAGAAAGAAAGGTGAAGTCGACCGTCGTGATTGGTAGGAGAAACCTAGCTGGTCCATCTCTCCATGGTCTATCCCCAATTCCGCCCTTCTTGCTGCAGTACTCCCAGGTTGTTTCGAAAGATGATTCTGCTGTTGGCGTAAATTGTGCTGTTGTTGCAGGGTAGTAATAAATCTAGCTTCTTTTCTTGAATTTCTTTTATAATTATTTTTATTATTTTTAATGACGGTGGATGCTGGACGAAATAAAAGTCAATTTATTCGGCCTTGTCCGGGAAGATCAGTATTCCTTTTTTTCTATTTTTTGTGTGGATTATTCTGTGAATAGTATTTTTATTTTTTACTTTATTTATTTCGTTGAAAATTTATTATTCCGCTCAGCAGCACAACACTCGATCCTCATGGCCCAACACAGAATCATCTCTGACGCTTGAGAGCATCATGACGCCGACCCACTTGTATTCATTCGTATATACGATCGTACCGCATGATCGTATAATCGGTTTTGCCATTGATGCGACGAAGCTACCCGAAGTGACAAACTGGACGAAAATTCCATTCATGACCTTGCTTATTTGTGCGCCAACTCTTTGATAACGACCAAATCATCAATGCCATCGATAAAGCTACCATAACAAATGCTGACGATATTTTTTGTGTGTTAAGCTACCATAACAAATGCTGACGATATTTTCGGAAAAAATAAAAATCAACAATTTTGACACGGCTTCCCACTAAGTAAGAAGATATTACAAAATTTTATAAAATTATTTGTAATCTGCAAAAAAGACAAATAAAAAATTTCAAAAATAAAAAAGTTATATGCATTTTAAATTCAGTTAGTCCAAGTTGGCCCATCCTGTAAAATTGGTCAACGGATCATTATAAAAATTCGTATAAAAAGTGGCCGCCAAGATGGCGTTGTAGAGCAACTATTTAAAAAAGGTATTTTCAAGATGGCGTTGTATAGCAACTATTTAAGAAAAACGTTTTTTTTCGTTTATTTGCATTTTTTTGTTGCAATTTTTTAGTTAAAAAAATTAAGTTTATTTGCGATTTAATTGTTTTTTGTTGTTGTTGTTTTTATCTCAACTATTTATAAGTTTTTACGATGTTTAAGTCAAAAAAGAAAATTCTCTCACTCAATGGCAAATTTATTCAGGTTATAATTTGGTTTTTTTTTATCAAACATTACGAGAAATTTGAAGAATAACGCTTGGCTTTACGGACGGGCAATCTTAGCTCCGAAGAATAATGATGTCAAATTAAATTTAAATTTAAATTCAATTAAAATTTGTCATTTTCAGCCACAGATCTGGATCAAACTGTTAATTATCCCATAGAATTGGAGCCATTCGAACTTTGAAAATTGGTGGGGAATTTAGATATGCCGAAACTGTGCAATGCAACCAGACTTGCAACTCAAAAACTTATACCAAATATGATAGAAGAAATAAATATCAGAGGTAAATATAAAGGAGAAGATGTACTGATTCTCTCAATTTGACCATGAATTTCAAGCGACAACAGTTTTCAGTGCGTTTTTCATTCGAAATTATAATTAACAAAGCCCAAGGACAATCCCTAAGTGGTGCTGTATTGAGTTTAGACAGTGCTTCCTTTGCCCATGGCCAACTATAAAATAAACAAGAAAAAAAAAGAAAAAAACCAATTTTCAAATATTTTCTTTTCAATTAATTTCTCTGTGCATATCTGAAATTATGCAGCCTGATTTATTGCGTTTCAAATTAATTTTTCACAACAATTCAAATTATTTTTTGTTTTTCTTTTAAAGTTTTTATTTGTCATTTTAAATAAATACAAAATCAATAGAAAAAAAATCTTCATTCATTAACGATTTTATGAAATGAGAATGTTTTTTTTTTTATTGCAATCATTTTTTATTATCTAAATTAATAATCCATAAAGTTGAAAAATTCTCTCAAAATAATGAAAAATTATTTTTAATAATAATAATAAAAAAAAGGCACCAATATTTTTAACGCTCTTAATTTTTGGGCAGGCAATTTATTCCAAATACGATGAAAATTTACTTATCAAAACAAATTCAGATATTAATAGTCATAAATTTGTGAAAAATGCTTACCAATAAGCTATGCAATAAATTATCGAATTTTCTGATAAATTATGAACATTTGGTTTTTGTGGAAATTTATTATTTTGCAAAGTAATTCGGTATGAAATGTTATAAAGAAAAAATTATGATTATCGTTATCTGCAGAAAATTTTCCTAAGTTAATGGTCCAAAATTTTTCTTAGGAACAAAAAAAAAAAATATTTTCCGCCGACAATCAATAATGTTTAATCGATCGGACATTTTTGAAATGTCGATGATTTAACAATTTAATGGCAGAGAATACATAATAAAAACGATTATTTCACTGTAATTTTATGTTGCCATAAAAAGCTTTTTTAAATTCTCGTCGGAATAATTTTTCTTTTCACTATTTAAGTAACTTTACTCTAAATCCTAATCGGTTCCAGTTTGTATTCTCACAACAAGAATTTCCGATAAAACGAAGAATTTTTAACAAAAAAAAAAAAAAGAACAGTCAACAAAACTTTCAACAATTTTCTTTGAAATAAATAAAGAAAAAATTTATATTATAATTAAAAGAAAAATATTCCGAATGCAAAATTATAGTTGGTAAAAATTTTTATTTATTCGAATTTGACGTTTTGCACGCGAACTTTTTTGCTCGTCGTTTTTTGATAAAAAATAAACGTTCGAAAAGTGGTCACTTTTTTATGAGTAAAAAAGCGAAATTTATTAAAAACAAAAAAAAATGAGAATAGAAAAAAAAATTGTAGAGAAAATTTCATATCAAACAGAAGGTATGGAATGTTGGAATGTGATATCCCCCAATGGGTGAGGAATGGAACGGTAGGACGACAGGTGGACTAATAAGAGGGTTGCTATTTTCTTAAGGTGGAATTTTTGTTGCAAAAAGTCGCATGCAATGTTCCGAGCCAACAGCATGGAAGCTCTTTGAGAAGTCATTGGCATCAATGTGGATTCTCTGTCGATGTGCGAATATGAATTTAGGAACGACTACTAACGAATTCCGAGACAACGAACTTCTTAGAAGGAACTTGAGTGCTCATTCGAAACTTGTAATAGTCAAGAAGGTTTTGGGCATATTCCACCCGAAACTAATTATTTCTGGTCATTTTCGGTCAAGTACACATGGTCGACCTTCAAAGTTTCGACTCTTTTTTTTTTTAAAAATTACCCACCATCAATCCGACTGACTTGGTGAAAATGTATTTATTTTTGGCACAGAAATTTCGCAAATTTTCTTGACTCATCATCAAACGATAGTTAACAGACAAAACGAAGAAAATTGCAGAGGACACGACCAATTGTGTCACGCAAACCCCAAACAGTCCAGCCACCTAATGTTAATTCGATGAATTATTGACTTTCGGGGGGAGACTGGAAAATTGCAACCCTTAACAAATTGACAAAATCGCATTAATTCCATTGAAATTGACGATTTGCTATGAAATTTTAATGAGTCTCGCGATTACCTTCGCGTTGCTGGTGGATAGCATGTCCTGCAGAAATCCAATAAGGAGACAATTGTGCGCAATAAAAAAATATTACATCCAAGGACATATCTGATTGAAATCCAGGTGCTTTGTGCGATTTGAACTGTTCAAGGACGAACCCGGGATATGAGAGTGGTGCCTGCTCCTCTTGCTGAATGGGGACGGAGATGGGCAGTTGATGGAAAAAATTCGCGTGCTGATGGCAACTTTTCAAAACACATAATCGCAGTAGAATGGAACTTTTTAGTTGTTCAGGACAATTCTATGTGCAGTCTTTGATCCTCTATGGAATGATTGCATGCAAGGACACAAAATTCTGCGCTTATCGTTTACGTATTCTGCACACAGCCAACTGGTCGCCGATGTTAATCGTTGGCAATTTTTTTTCTGGAATCCAAAAGAAAAATAATTTCGAAAAAAAGCAAAGCTAATGAAAACGATTCCTTCGTTGAACGACGCCATTCTACCACTAACTGGACACACAGACCATAGCGACATGCAAAATACGAAAAACTGTTCGCATTCCATAATAATGGAAAAAAAATAATCTCATTTTTGCGGTCGCATGCTTTTCACTTATTGTCCTGCATGTCCTGCAAGCTAATCTAACCGATATGAGATCTGCGAGCAAGTTTGCACTGCAATTGTTCGCATGAATATTCGTCCTTTTTTCTTTTTAATATGAAATTTCTTCAAACTCTGGGGAGTAGGTAAATGCGCAAAAATTATGTATTCGCTTTAAAGGTGGTTGGGTGGACACAGATTTTTTATTTTTAAAGCTTTTTTATTGTTGCCAAATGCATTTGTACTTAATGGTTTTTGTCTTTACCACCTTCCCCTTGCCTTTGTTGTTGTTAGGGGCTCACAGTTACTCTAGTTTCCACTATCGTCTAGCAGAAAAATACTGAATTGTAGTGTTAATATATCCCCTTCCCCACCCCACTCCCTCAGACCTATTATTGTGTCGCATGTTTACATGGTAATAAAACTTATTTGGCTAATGGCAATAGCAAAAAATTACAAACAAATCCGTAGGCAAAATGCAGGTGAACGAGTAATTTCACATTGTAATTCGACTGGTGAAGAAGACATGAAATCGCAAAATTGCAACTGGTTTCGATGACATGTAAAATACATTTGAATGCGTTCCTATTGTTAATGGGGCATGCCCGTCTCCAATTACATTAAACGTAAAGAAATGTCACATAAAAAATTAAAAATAAGCCTCACAAAATTGTGGGTTATTTGCAAAATTGACAAATAATTAGTGTGCAATTTTTGCTAATTACTTTGCACTTTCATGTCTGATGCAATTACAGACTCACTGGCTATTGCTGATTAACTAAAACACAAGGCTTTCTATTTAATTATTAATAGTTTTTCGGATTAAACGTAAACACTATCGAATAATAGCAGTTTTGCTAGGTTTTTAAATATTTTTTCCGTTGAGGTTTTTTTTTACTGTGGAAAAAAATATTTTTTCGTTTTTTTTTTTTAAATTCTACAATATAGATTGGTATTCCTGTTTTTTTTATTAATTAAAAATTGAATCTGTTATAAAGTTATTTGAAAAAAATATTTTTTTTTTGTATTTTTTACAAAAATTTATTTTAAAATTATTTAAAAAATTATTATCCAATTACAATTTTGGAAAGTAAAATTTTATGAAAATTATTATAAATTTGAATTTTATTATAAAATAAAATTTTATTATAATAATTTAATCTTGCCATTCTGGATAATAGAATATTATTTAAATAGGTGTAAAAAAATATAATTTTTATTCAATAGTACTTTTTGCAGTACCCGAACGTTTTGAAGAAGTTATTTGATGGCAGATATTGGTTTTCAAATGCACTTTTCGAATAATAAATCCGATATTTTTTATATTGTATAGTGTGTGTGGCTTTTTTTTTGTAAAATTTGCATGTTGCTTAGGTTAAAATATTCTTAAAAAAGGAGTCAGTTATCAGGCTAATAAGTCAAAAAATATCAGGCGCATAGCGTTCAGAATTGATGGTAATGTTCTCCTCTTCTTCAATAACACTTTCAGAGCAAAATTCACACCAGCAAGTCAATTTTTAAGGATACAATAGCTTTTTCATACTCACCTATTGATTTTTAGAGCCTCATATATAAGAATTTTGGAAATCCTGTTGTTCAGGGTATCCAAAGAGGGTATCCAAATCCTCTTGTTCCAGTACTCATTCGGCGAATATTTTGCGTACTCCATGGTTGGCAGTCTTCAATTTTTTAGTATTTTAAACTTTATGTGGATGGAGGTATGAGTGCAAATACAAAATACGCCATAGTCTGCTGTAAGACAAGCCCAAATGCGGAGAGTTCCTCGACATAACAGGTGTATAATCTTAAATCCGCTGTTTTTTAGTTCAAAAATCACGTTTTTTTTCATAGAAAGCAAAAACAAATTTATTCAAAGTACTTGCTCTCGCCAGCTACACATTTTTCCCATTTCTCGGGCAATTTGTAGATACCACGCAAAAAAAATCCTTCTCTTTCGAGGCAAACCATTCATCAAGCCATTTTCGGACGTCTTCGTAAGAATCGAAGTACTGCTCAGCGAGCGCGTGGCCCATCGACGAAAACAGGTGGTAGTCAGAATGGGCCAGTTCTGGTGAATAAGCGGGGTGGGGTAGCACCTCCCAGTTGAGTGTCTCCAAGTAGTTTCGGAGCACGGTGCAATTATGATTATGATCAGTTGAGGAATATAATCCGTCCTTTTTTCACGCAGAGCACGGTGCAATTTGATCAGTTGTTGGTGATAGCGGTGGACATTGACAGTTTAACCAGGTTTCAACATCTCGTAGTAGACGATACCCTGCTGATCCCATCAAACACACAGCATCGTGTTCCGTCCGATGCAATTTGGTCTTGGGGAAGATGCTGATGGTTGGCCGGGATCAACCCACGATTTCTTGCGTTTAGGATTCTCGAAATATATTAACTTTTCATCGCCTGTCACAATCCGATGCAGGAACGACTTTCTTTTATGTCTGGCGAGCAAGAGTTCGCATGTGTTTTGGCGTCGCTCCATCTGCATATCGTTCAATCTTCACCATGTCACGCAGACGCATGAAAATGGCTGGTTGAGTAACAACCAATTGCTCCGCGAGCATTTTTTGTGATTGGGTATCGTCTTCGTCCAAAAGGTCCTTAACCTTCCTAGGCCGATTTTCACGCTTCTTGTCCCACAAGTAAAAATTGCCGTCTTTGAACCGACGAAACCAATCTCGGCACATTGTTTCCGATAAAGCACCGTTACCATAGGCCTCCACAAGCATTCGATGGGATTCGGCAGCCGATTTCTGCAAATTGAAGCTGAAAAGAAGAGCTTCCCGCATCTGCCCTTTTTCTGGCACAAAACTAGACATGATTACCAAAGGAAAAATGTATGTTGTTGTACGAAATTGCCGACAATATACACTGATTAATGTTGACAGATGTCAAACTCAAAAAAAAAGTATGGCGTGCCCATGGTACCTTAATACGGTCACTCACGCCAAACAGCGGATTTAAGCTTATACACCAGGTAGATAAATTTGAGTCTTCGGCCACACTTTCACTAACAGCAGGAATATTTTTAGCACAATCGTACACAACCCTTAACACATCCATTATACATTTAATTTTTTCAAATTTGTTTACTGTATTAGTAATTTTTTGACTCAGGAGAACGATTATAGCCACCAAAATCTCCTCCTAAACCGCACAATGTGGCTATGATAGAGGCAGATGTCCTCCAAGTTTTGAGAAAAGTTTTATACATAATATAAAATGGCAAAGATTTATCTGATTAAATTTTAATTTTTCAAACTACAATATGGATAAGTTATTACAACAAAAGATTTTATTTTAAATCAAAACGTCAAAATGTCATAGCTACCAACTTATAGGTGTAAAAATCATCCGATACCAATGGTTTTTTTTTGCAATCATATCTACGAGGGTCATTCAACAAGTACTTAGCCTCACCGCCCGATGGAACTGCTGTCACAAAAGAAATTTACCATCGTGCAGTACATTCTTTTAGTAGCCTATTGTCAAAGTTTCAGTCCCTTTATTAGTTTTGTTTTGAGAGCCTTTGAAAGCGAGCGTGTCGGTCGGTTGCGCAAAAATGGAAAAAGAACAATATCGTTCGGTGATTAGATTCTTGTTTTTGGAAGGGAAAACGCGCAGCGAAATCAAAGATCGCTTGGATGCTGTGTATGGTGACTCTTCTCCTTCGTTGGCGACCATCAAGAATTGGTTCAACGAGTTTGTTCGTGGCCGCACGTCGGTTTTTGATGAGCCACGCCCAGGTGCCCCGAAAACGGCTGCTACGGAGGAAAACGTTAAAAAAGTCCATGATCTCGTGTTGGCAGACCGTCGATTGAAGGTTCACGAGATAGCTGAGACTATGGGCATCGCAGTAGGAACGGTGCATCATATTCTACACGAAGAACTGGGCATGAGAAAGCTGTCGGCGCGATGGGTGCCGCGTTTGCTCACACCGGAAAACAAGCGCAACCGTGAGACCACATCGGCGACGTGTTTGGCGCTGTTTCAGCGCAATCCAGCGGAGTTCTTGCGTCGTTTTGTGACCGTCGACGAAACATGGACACACCAGAGACCAAGGAACAGTCGAAACAGTGGACTTCACCCGGCGAACGTGCTCCGAAGAAGGCGAAGACTGTTCGATCGGCCGGAAAGGTGATGGCCACCGTTTTCTGGGATTCACAAGGTGTGATCCACATCGATTACCTCGAGAAGGGTAAAACAATCATGGGGCGCTACTATGCTGACTTATTGGGCCGATTTTACGTCGAATTGAAGAAAAAGCGGCCCCGCTTTGCGAAGAAAAAAGTACTGTTTCACCACGACAACGCGCCGGCTCACACATCCGCCGTCGCCATGGCAAATTGGTCGAATTGCGCTACGAATTGCTGCCCCATCCACCGTATTCTCCAGATTTGGCCCCCTGTGTTCAAAACCTGAAAAAATCACTCGCCGGGAATAGATTTGGGTCGAATGAGGAGGTCATCGTCGCCACGGAGGCCTATTTTGCTTCCCTCGAGAAAATGTATTTTTTGGACGGGTTAAAAAAGTTAGAGCATCGCTGGGCCAAGTGTATCGAGCTTGAAGGAGATTATGTGGAAAAATAAATTGCTACCTTTCCAAAATTTTCGTTTTTCTTTTGTAGGCTAAGTACTTGTTGAATGACCCTCGTACATTAAAGATTAGGACTTTTTTTTTGCTATTTTTCACCGTCAACGGTATAAAACTAACGAGTCCGTTGTACGCCTGCTGAATAAAAGGAAACCAGATGTCCCAGTTTTGGACGGAGGTTTTTTAGTTGGATAATCTCACTTAAGCTTTCTCCATTAAAGACACGTCCTTCCTCGTCTTCTGGGACTGTAAAAGGAGCCACTATAGAGATTTTACAATTAAGATCCAAGATTTTTCGGAAGGTCCTTCTCTAGAATAGGCAATAGACCCTATCTTCGATTTTATGGTAGGATTTTTTTCAATTTTATGGTCAGAAGAAAATATTTTAGACATACTAAAGTAGGCTCTCTTTGTGGTCTGCAATTAAACTCTTTCGAAGTTATAGTCTTCTATCTGGGTAGTAGCTGGAATATGTGCTTAGTTTTGACTTCATTAATGTGCAGCCCAAATATCCAAAAAAAATTCATGTCCAGACAGAAGAATGTTTTAACTCTTTTGAAGCTATAGAGCTGTACAAGAAACCCATCTGGTAGTGGCCCAAAATTTTTTACCGTCAGCTCAATCTTGGCGGAGGTCCTCTGTACAACTCTCTCTCTCTCTGTACTATCCATAATGTCGATGGTATCCTAAGAAGTTCAGATATAATAACTAAAAATTATATTGTAATAAAAATCATATACTTTCTAGGTGACCTGATTTAAGGATATTAAAAAAAATAAAAGTTGTCTGAATCCCCCTTTCAGCTAATATTAATTGGCCCAAGTTACTATGGCATTTCAACTTTCAATATTTCTCAAAATGAACAATAAAATATTTATATTCTTATTCAACAAATTGGAAAAATATTATAACAAATCGTAACCCAAATAATAATACATATTTTTACTTTTAAACAAATCTTACCCCCCTCTTCCTTACCACAAATCCCCCCCCCCCCACCCTTCCAACAAAAGTCTTTCTCAAAATTTTTGGACAATATATGAAAGAGTGACAAACATTTGTGTAGAACATTTCATATTCTGTTCATAGAAATTATCTAAAGAGAGTTGGAGGGGATGAAAAATATAAAACGATTTATAGTGTATGAGGACACGTGGATGAATATACATAATTTTTGACCAATCGCACTATGGACTCATCATTAATTCATGTGTGGCACAAATTTTGGGCTCTTAGTTTGTCATTTCTTTGCACGCAATTTGTTTCAATTCGTTAGTTCGATCGATTTGTCCTTGTTGGCTTGACACTGTCTACTGACAATATTCTCTGCACTCCCATTCACCCAAACGTACTATTCGAATATCCATTCTGAATAGCTCCTTCCACCTCAATGAGTGACTTCAACGGTTCAGCAATTTCAAACCACCAACGAAGTGCGTTTTCTTCTCCTACTCGCCCATACACCAATCAGACAATTTCTTCTAAATAATTTCAACCTCTTTCCCCAAAATGTAAATGTTCTCCTCTTTGTGCTCAAATTAGCTTTATGACTTCCTTGACTGTATGTACCCATAACGTTCACATGTGAATATTATAATTTTAATGGTAACCAAGTGTGGAGTAACTCCACACATTTTCCAGTTTGGTCAAATTCCCAAAGTCGCATAATTTGTCTAATTACACATTTCACATACGACAATGGAAATTGGTTTATTGTCTAGAAGACACAACTTTGGCTATTTTCCATCCCCTTCCATTAACAATGCTGCCACCATTCTCATCCTTACCAAAAATCATTCTACACAAAATATTTGTCGCATATGGCAATTAACAAAAATTTCATATTTTTCCGGACCCCCACCCCAAATTCTCCTCATCCATCCACCATTATTGAATATACGAAAAATATATCCTTGCAGTTGGATTTTCTCGGTCACCTTTTCGTTGTCTTCTATAACCAAAATTTTCCCAATGGAATGAGATTTAACAAAACTAACCACCATGAAGCGAATCTAATGAAATATTCGAATCGCAATAACATAACAACAAGGACATCAGGAACAATTAATTGATTTCAATTCTTCGTTAGCTGTCGTTAAAGTTCAAATAATAAACTAAAAAGCCTTTTGTTGAAATTGTCATTAGCCCAAAAGGGGTGAAAGGGTGACAGATCAAAGAATAGCCCATTTATTTGCCACTGAACATATAAGAATTCATTCATACAAGACCCAACGAGGATATCCAATTATAATTACAGTCGTGAACTTAGACTCCAATTTTTGTCCGTTTTGATTTTGTTTTTCTCTTCAAAAAAAAAAAAAGGTTATGATTAATAATAAAATTTATTACAGATTTTCGTTTTGTTAAGTTTTTCACATTAAATAAAATATGAATTACAGTCGAACTGTATGAGTGAGAATATTTATGTAAATTTAGTGAAATTATTATTATTAAAAATTTATTGACTAATTGTAAGCAATTCTATTCATGAGATTATATATATAAGTTATTGAGGGGAAAGGGGAAGGAGTTAAAATCATTCTTAATCCTTAAGAAAATTTTATTAAAAAATTTTTAGAATCGAAAATGAGAAAAATAATAATTTTCGAGTGTGTCATAAAAAGTAATATTTAAAATTTGTTTTTTTTTTCCAGGTGATTTTTGTTTTTTATGCTAAAATCAAATTTTTCCACTTTCGTAATATTGAAAAATTTAAATTCATATATTTTTGTGTATAAAATTACCAATACAATCAGATAAAATTTCTTATAATAATCTTAATAATAAGAAGAACCAAATTTTAGCAGTTATAATAAAGTTTTTTTATAATATGAAAATAATATTTTGCTAACAATCCTCCCCACCCACTCCCCCAGCAGCAGAGTTGTTAGTCAGAAAATATTTTGGTTTTTGCTGGAATACACTAATTCCCAAAAAATTAGTTTACTTTCCATTCTACTTTAATTTCCTTATTCGGTTATCCTTAAAGTACGGAAAAAACATCTGAAAAAGCTATCAGCTGTCAGTAACACGAAAAAAGCAAGTTTCGGAAGGACCTAAAATGGTCATGATAAGTATACAGCTTAGATTATGGAGTATAAGGATACACATTTGAAGCATCAAGTTGGAGCCGAAAAATGGAATGCAAACTTAATTAAAATAATGAAATAACTGCCATAGTAAATCTTATTGAAAATTTAAAAAATAAAAAAATTCCCATAGTTTCATTGTAGACTCTCGGAAATGGCCCTGCTACATAATTCTTTCCATTAACGAGTTTTTTTATTGAAAATAACTCGTTTGACGAAAGTGTCACTCCAGAAGATAATGCAAAATTTTGGAGATGTAAAATGGTTTTGGTAAAAAATTTGCTGATAGTCCAAGAATTGGTGAAAATACGAGATAAGTGGCAGCAAAATACGAAGTCTGTTCAAAAAGTGTTGCGAATTTTGTGTTTTTTTTCAAAAATTATTTATTTATTCATGAATATCTATTTTGTCCCCTTCAAAGTAATCCCCACCAGTTATTATACACTTGTGTGCCAACGTTTTTTCCAATCCTTGAAGCACTTCAAAAAATCATTTTTTGTGATCTTGTTCAGCTCCTCCTTCGATGCCGTCTTTATCTCCTCAATCGTAGCGTACTATAGTCCTTTTATGGGGCTCTTCAATTTCGGGAACAAGAAAAAGTTACAGGGGGGGCAGATCTAGGGAATACGGTCGCTGCGACATTATTAGCGTGTTGCTTTTGGCCAAAAATGGCAAGAGCCAATTTTTGTTCTTCCACAAATCCGGGCGTTTCCGGCGGATTGCTTCACGCAACTTGCGCATAATTTGCAGGTAATATTCCTTATTGACCGTTCTACCCTGTGGCAAGAAGTCATTATGCACCAAGCCCCTGCAATCGAAGAAAACTGTAAGCAAAACCTTCACATTCGACCGAACTTGACTTTTCGTCGTTCACATCTTCTCGGCCCTCTGAGAACATTTTGTACCACCAATAAACGTTTGGTGCAAGCAAAGCAGCTATCAAAAATTAACTGAACATACAAAATGGACAAACTTGTCGGCATAAGTGAGAGACATGAGTACCAATATAGCGCCACAAAAAAATCGAAAATTGAATATACGTAACCTGTGGAAATTCAAAATTCGCGATACTTTTTGAACAGACCTCGTATATGGAAAATAAAAATCCAATGGTCATAAAAACGCCTCCATCTATCTGAACAATAATTGAACTATGATTGCAAAAAGGAAACATTTTTGTCTCACTCCTGCTAGTACCCACAAGTTACACGGTGCTCATTATGTTTACTTTAAAAAGTACATTCACAACAATTCGCTTACGTCACTCTCTCACGAGTTAAAAGCCTTGAAGGACTTTTCATAGTATCACCTACAGAAGACCATACAAGGGGTATAAGCTTAAGTCCGCGGTTTGGTCTCATAGATGGCGTGAGTGAGCGTATTAAGCTACCATAGGCACGCTATACTTTTTTTTATGAGTTTGACATCTGTCAACATTAATCAGTGCACATTGTCAGCAATTTCGTACAACAACATACATTTTCCCTTTGGTAATCATGTCTAGTTTTTTGCCAGAACAAAAGTATATTAGGGAAGCTCTGCTTCTCTGCTTCAATTTGAAGAAATCGGCTGGCGAATCGCATCGAATGCTTGTGGAGGCCTATGGTGACGGTGCTTTATCGGAAACAATGTGCCGAGATTGGTTTCGTCGGTTCAAAGACCTCTGCGTGAAAAAAGGACGGATTATCAACAAAGACATGACAAGCTGATTTTCCTCCACGACAACGCACCATCGCACACATCACAAATGGTCCGAAACTACTTGGAGATACTCAAATGGGACGTGCTACCCTACCCCGCTTATTCACCAGACCTGGCCCCTTCCGACTACCAACAGTTTTCGTCAATGGGTCACGCGCTCGCTGAGCAGCACTTCGATTCTTACGAAGACGTCCGAAATTGACTTGATGAGGGGTTTGCCTCGAAAGAGAAGGAATTTCTTTGGCGTGGAATCCACAAATTGCCCGAGAGATGGGAAAAATGTGTAGGTAGCGAGAGCAAGTACTTTGAATAAATTTGTTTTTGCTTTCTATGATAAAAAACGTGTTTTTTTAACAAAAAATCAGCGGATTTAAGCTTATACACCTGATATCTTTTACCATGTACATAAAAACGAGCTTTAAAATTCTCTAAAACGACTAACGATAAATTCTCATTATTCTTACTGCGAGAAGAACTAAAACGACTAACGATAAATTTTCTTCATAGAATCAGTAAAACGTATTAGACTTAATTCAGAATAAATTTGCTGTTCTTGGCTTCGATTGCCAAAGTCTTAGAGCCCACCAAGACGATTTCGACAATGTAATTTCACAAAATTGTACGCTACAAATGTTGGCAGAGACATGACAGAATGAGAACGAACGTATTTCCCTACCGAATTTCGATTGCTTCGTTGAATTAAAACGACAAGGAAAAAAATCTATCGCAACCAGAACAACTCATATGTTATTACTCATCTATCAGCAAACAATAGGATTAGGTGTTGATATTCAAGACTTTTAGATTTCCAAATAAACCATTTCAAAGAATAATAGATGTTCTTAATTTTGTGCTTTTACCATATGCCGAAGGATTACAATTTACACCCTATGATTCTAAGTGATGATTTTAATGTCAACTTCAGTACTCCAGAAGCAGAACCACGGATAACCTTCCTAAAGAACGAGCTCAAGCTAGAAATGAACCCAGATCGAAATGTATCAAAATGGCAACATCCGTTCTTGACGCAGTATTCCATTACAATGCGTTCTTAAATACATTACAATCAAAAGTATACGTATCACTTGTATCATCTCTGCCGTAAATGTTAAACTGTTCACAGGGGATAGTCATAATCTGAACCCAATTGAAAATATTTGATCATCAATTAAATGATGAGGGGATACGCCTAGGACTTTTATACAATAACTGTAGAATTTCTTAAACAATTAATAAGATCACTGAAAAATCACTGTCAAGCTGTCATCAATGCTAAAGCAAGTGCAACCAAGTTATGAATTTAAAACCTAATCTTTTTTGTAAAAAACAAATTAAAAAATTTTGTAACTTTTATTTATTGTTCCGTATTTGCAAAAAATATCTTGCAGAAAATGTAGAGATATTTTGAAGAAAAAAAAACCATCGTTTGCCAATAGATGGCGTCAGCAATAAATGCTGGTCTAAAATCTCCGATCAGAAACGTCAAATCGCAAGCTTAGGCATCTGTCAACAATTGCTCATCATTAACTTTGTTTATGACTTTTTATCGGCGTTTTATATTTTTTTATGCGTTAGAATGTCGAAATTTGAGCCAAATAAGCGTCATTTGCGGAAAGTTTTGGATTTTGGCTTCAATTCAAAAAAAAATTATGAAATGATTGCAGAAGCTTATGATTAGGCTTGTATTAGTGATTGTAGAAACCTATGGTGAGATTCTAACCTTACAAAAGTAATGATTTCAACGTGGAAGATAAGAGCAACAATAACTGCAGATTAATTAGGCGCGCTTCAACAAGTCATTTCCCATCGTTTGAAAGCCCTGGGAATGATCCAAAGGTAAAGAATTTGGTTGCCGTATGAGTGGAAGCTGAGAGACGATGAACGGCTTTTTTTCACAAGCAAACGGCAAAAAACGAACGGCGTTTTTTTTTCTCCAATGCCAAAAAACGAAGGGTGTGCTAAAAAAATCGTGGGGCCATGCATCAACATCGACGGCCAAGCCACACATCCATGGCTCGAAGCCACACATTTGGTGGGACCAGCTTGGCGTGGTATACTATGACCTGTTGCAACCGGGTGAAACCATCGTAGTAGCTCGCTACCGAACATAAGTGATACGTTTAAGCCGCGCATTGAAGGAAAAACGGCCACAATACGAGTAAAGTTAATTAGGCGCGCTTCAACAAGTCATTTCCCATAGTTTGAAAGCCCTGGGAATAATCCAAAGGCAAGGAAATTGGGTGCGGTACGATTGGAAGTTGAGAGACGACAAACGGCGTTTTCTCACATGCAAACGGCAAAAAACGAACGGCGTTTTTTTCTCTCCAATGGCAAAAAACGAAGGGTGTGCTAAAAGAATCGTGGGGCCATGCATCAACATCGACGGCCAAGCCACACATCCATGGCTCGAAGCCACACATTTGGTGGGACCAGCTTGGCGTGGTATACTATGACCTGTTGCAACCGGGTGAAACCATCGTAGTAGCTCGCTACCGAACATAACTGATACTTTTAAGCCGCGTAGCCACATGTTACTAACGTGGTTATAATCTACCTGAAAACACTGAAATGGGACGTCCTGCCCCCACTCGCCGTATTCTTCAGACATCAACCCTTGCGACTACTACCTCTTCCGATCGATGACACGTGGCCTGGTTGAGCAGCACTTCCGATCTTATGAAGAGACCAAATATTTTTGTAGATCACCTCAAAAGACGAGCAGTTTTTTCGACATGGAATCCGTATGCTACCAGAAAGATGGGAAAAAGTTGCGGCTAGCGATGAAGCATGATTATTGTGAGCATTTTTCCACAATAAAGCCTCAAATTTTCAAAAAAAAACGGTGGTTTTCCATTTGTACTCCCATTTTTTTGGTTTAAAAAAATTTAGAATTAGAAACTAAATAAAACGAATTTTTTTTTGCAATGAATTTATTTATTTGCACGTAAAAGTTTATATCTCAAAACATTCTAAAAATAGATCAAAATAATTAAATTGGATAATTTTTATGATAAGAAATTTACTCACATCGTTTCCCAATGGAAGCAGCTTTAGCCTTAAGTAAAAGAACACTCACTGATATTAGTGTAAAAATGCATAAATTCAATAATTTTTAGTACAACTTACCTTGGATTTTTCGAGGCACAATTTTTCGGTTATGTGAAAATGTAAAACCAATTGAACCCCCATCGGAAAGTAATCAGACGACCGTCATTGACACGTCAATCTTATCACAACACATCGTGTATTTACATTCAATGTTGCACAAGATTTTTTTAAGTTTTTTAGCACTTAGAGCACTCGTGAAAATTCAATGAAAATTGGTTGAATGATAGCCAAATAATTAGTTCTTACCGACAAATTACCTGAAAATCGAAATTCCGCACCATTAAAACACATTTTAACTGATCACTTCATTTTCTATTAATTTATTCAAATTGAATTATTAAAATATATTATTCATATTAATATTTAACTTGTTGCACCTCACTTTTTATAATAATTTCACTTTTAAAACAATTTAAAACACATTTATTTACATTCGATATGTCAGAACTACAAATTGAAGGAAAAATAAGCTCCGCCATTCAAAATGTAGTTTGTAGTTCGGTAAGTAGAAAAATAGATGGCACGCACAGCAGGAACTTTTTGATTTGTATTTTCGTTCGATATTCTTTGTTTTTTTTTTTTTTTTGTAATCCAAAGTATTTGTATTGAATTTTAATAAATTTTTTATAGTAAAATGGTATTTTTTTAAAAAAAAAATTTATAACAACGTGGTTCGTAGCTAAATGTTAAGTTAATTAAAAAAGGCTAAGGGTCGGCAGCTGAGGTTTTTGATCCATTGCAATGTACAAAAAATTCACAAATAGTCAAATTGCGTCATCATAGTTTATTTTATTTTTAAAAGATGTTATAATATGTTAGTAGTGATATTTACAGATAATTCAGGTATACTATTAGCTATAAAAAAAAACTTGTAATATTGGGTTGTCCGGGAAGTAATTTCGTTTTTTTTTAATAAAAATTAAAGACAATTTTCTTATAGTGAATTAATATTTTATTCAATTAAATATTGTCCAGTCTTATCCAAAACGCTTTGCCATCTTTCTGGTAGTAACATGATTCCACGTTCATAAATTTTTTGTTCTTTGCTGGTAAAAAACTGATCCGAGTGATTTTTGACCTCCTCATTTGAATTAAACGTTTTACCATCTAAAAAAATTTTGTAGAGACCGGAACAAATGATAATCGGAAGGTGTTAGGTCTGGAAAGTATGGTGAATGTGGAAGTATATCTCATTCAAGCTCTAAAAGCTTTTGCCGAGTGGTCAAACTTGTATGTGGTTTCGCATTATCCTGTTGGAAGACTATACCTTTCCTATTGACCAATTTTGGCCTTTTTTCTTTAAGTGAATCATTCAATTTGTTCAACTGATGACAGTATACTCCAGAATTGATCCCATCAAACAGATGGCAACCACTTTTTTTTCATGAATATTGGCTTTCGAAGTCCTTTGATCCGGTTCATCTTTTCTACTCCAGGATCTTTTGTGCTTAACATTATTGTAGACAATCTATTTCTCGTTTCCAGTGATGATACGCTTCAAAAATGGATTATTTTCTTCGTGTTTGAGAAGCAAATCACAAATGTCAATGCGACGGTACACATTTTTTTCCTTAAGAAGATGAGGAACCAAACTAAGCTTTGAGATTAAACCTAGCCGCTTCAAATGATCATGAAATGTCGAATTCGATAAATTTAATCTCTCAGCGATCTCACGAGTTGTTATTCATAGGTTTGCATCAATTAACGCCTAAAATGGATGTGGATGTTGGGGTGGATGTAGTCGGACCTTAGTACCTTCTTGGTAAATCCCCATCCATTTTTCAGGCAGAAACACATGCCATAGAGCTTTGTGCTAGAGAGGATATCAGAAGGAACCTACGTAATGCAAAGATGTCCAATCCAATTTAGTTTGGCATATCCTCATGGACCTAAATTAGCTGGTCAGGTACAACAAAGTAAGTTTATTGTGGGTGCCAGGTCATAAGGGTATTGAGGGTAACGAACTAGCAGACAAAGATTTCAAAATGGGGGGAAATACTCTGTTCATTAAACCAGAACCCCTCGGTTGCTATCCAAAGCGCCACATGAGGTCCATTATAGAGTCCTGCAAACACGGCGTTAAAAGATCAGACTCAGATAGTTTCCACGGGCAAGAATCACTATAAAAAATTCATAGAAAACCTGACCTAAGGCTACTCACTGGTGTCCATTATAGAGTCTTTGGAACACGTGGTTAAAAGATCACAATGGGATAGTTCCACGGGCAAGAATTACTCGAAAAAATTTATAGCCTTTTCTAAAGAAAAGGCAGCAGAGGTCCTTAAACTCAACAAACCAGATCTAAGGCTTCTTGCTAGCCTAATCACTGCCCATTGTCTGAAGATTGGGATTCCCTGATTTCTACGAGATTTCCTGGCTACCAACCAATATAACATAATATTGAGGTTCGCTAAAAGCCTCACTATTACTATTATCTGAGCTAGGGTTATTAACCAAAAAAAAAACCTTATTAGTCAAAGTTATTTTGAGACTATGCGCCTCTCGCTATCCTCCTTAATATTATTATTATTACGCTTCTTTGAGAACATCATTAATTTATTTTACGTAAGCAATCGGAAATAGACTAAAATAAAAATATTTAAAAGAAGAAAAAAAATTGCCTTACCAAAATTACCAATAAATAATACCGAAATAGTTACTTTTGGTTATAGCGAAGAGTCGGCGGGGAGCGCGAAGAGTCTCGGAATTAATTTAATATCGAAGTAAAATTATTTTAGCCATTTTCCATCGAACTCTATTGAATTCTAGTGAATTGGGGAATGATTGTTGCGAAGAGAAACCAAATTAATGGCTTAAATTTTGGTAGATAATGGACGTACGCGTATACGAAATGCCTTCTTGTCCATTTTAATAATTCATATGTGACACACATGCCGGTCTTTCATGAAATTTTCACTTGCACGCAATTTGTCCAATTTTCGGCAATCGATTCGAATTTTCGTCCACTCACCCACATCATCACCACCCACTCACCTACCAAATCAATCGTTAAATAGCCAAAATAACCAAATGGTCGAAAACTATAACTTATTTTCACCTCATCGACTATCCAACCACCACCAGCACCAATCCTCCTCTCAGTCACATTGGGAAAAGGAGCGAAATTCGCTTTTATTCTGTCATAAAAAATTGTTACTACAAAAAAATTACTACCCAAAAATAACCCCCAAAAAAGTCAAAAACAAATTTTCTTTTTACTGATTTTGTCTTGTCTCAGTTGAATTTTTGCTTATGTGTCCTTTTGATTTTTGGATTTGGCTTCAGTCCCAAATTTGAATACCATCATTAGCGTCTCACTGCGATTGGTGGGGGGGGGGGGAAAGCTCTGCCATACTACCAACCAAAAGGACACATACGAACCTATAAATACGGATCTATTGAAATGGAGAAGAAAATAATATAAAAACAACAGAAAATAAGTGCCACCCACAACACTTGGCCGTTCGGCGCGTCCTGAAACTCTATCAATCGCAATCTATGAACGTAATTACATATTTTATGATATTGGTTTATTTATTTATTTATAAATGATTTTCTCCTTGAAATCCCAATCACCCTTGCTAATGCTAATGTCCAACCAGACACCCTTTTGCTCATTCCCAAAAAACCTAGACCGGATTTCGTATTTTACTTTTTCTCAAATAACACCCACATACTGTCGGTTTGTGTGTGGGTTTTTTTTTTTTTTTGAAATATTTATTCTGTGCGTTTTATGCGTACAAAAAAAAATTTCTAATTCTGTCTTTTTTTTCTATTATAGTTTTGGAGGTAATAGCAAAAAAAAAAAATATAGTAAACAGGAAAACTCCTAAAGACAAGTTGAACTTGAAGGTGTTCTCGTTCTTCTATTCACGAATATTGCAGTTATCTATGTCCTGGCCACTTTGCGTTAATATTTTCCCCAGGTATTCTTATTTATACACCTACATACGTACTAATATCCAAGTTTGAATGTCTGTCTGTACGTGGGAATATGTACGTTTCTGTTATAATTAGGAAAATGCTCATTAATTTTTCAAGATCGCTCGTTAATTTCAGTTGGTTTTTCGTGCACGAAATTACAAATTGCCAGTGAAAACTTTGTCATAAGTGAATGGTAAATTTTCTGATCACATTCTCTATTATTCTACACTTTAGTTTTGTTTTCTTTCTTTTCCATACAATTTACTAACTAATAGTTCTCCAAAAATTCAAAAATAATACCCACAAAAAAAAATTATTTATAATAATAATAATAATAATAATAATAATAAGAGAAAATATTATTAAATAGTCAGAATTTGATTCGTTTTCTCATCTCAATTATTCAAATTTTCTTTAGGCTCTTTTTTTTTTGTTTTTGATTATATATAAAGTCCTTGAAGCATAAAATAGAAGCTTTTCTTATCACCGACGAAGTAATAGTTTATTATCTTTTATTTTCCCAATAAAGGACCTCATTTTAATCTTAATCGATTTGTTGAGGTATAAATAAATTAGTGGCAATTTTTGCTTCGTTCATAATTTCGACAGTCAAATTATATTTTTATTTGTATTTCTTGCTAATTAAGCGACTGTCAATTAAGGTTTATAAATAAAATTCGACAAAATTTTACCTTATTTGTACATGAAGTAGGAACACTTGCCTTAGTTGAGCGACCAGCTATGCTAATTCCAATGAAAATGTTCGGTGAAATTTTTTTAATCTTTTTTTTTCACCTTACCAATAAAATTTTTCCACTACATTAAAAACACTTTTACACCTTAAAAAAATCTAATAATATTAATATCATATTTTATATAAAATAATACAATTTTGATAAAAATAAAATTATGTTTTTTTTTTTTTTTTGGTTGCCTACAAATTTTTTTTCCGTAATTTGTTTTTATTTTCTATAATTTTTAAAAAAATATTTTATATTAATTTTTTAAATTTTTAATACTTAATTTTTATTGTTATATATTTTTTGAAATGTTTTTTTTTTTTTTTAGAAAATCTTCCATTTTTTTTTACTATTTAAAGTCTGCCATCGATATTTTAATTCAATTTATGGTTTGGAAAGTAGAGCCCCAGTTATTTAACAATTACCAAATAAATATAAAATATATTATAAAATTTAATTATCTAAATAAAAGCCATTTTATATTTTAGAAAATTCATATTTTAGAAAATTTGTTAAATAATTAAAAATTTAATTTTTTAACATTAAAGTTTTTGAACAAAATTGATGAGGTTTATTTTTTACTGCGTGAATAGATTAATAAGTAAAATTTTCATATATGGGGCTATAAAAACCCACAAGTTTTTTTTTTATTTTTTTTTATTTGACAGGTTTTTCATTTCTACGTTATTGTATTGTACAATTTTTTACATAACACATATATGCATTTTATACACATAGACTTGAGACACACTCGCTCCTATGGAGCATATAGCGGCAGTAGAGACTCTGTGAACTCTCTCCATCTGCTTCTGTCTTGGGCTAGCCTTTTCACTTCCGACCATGACTTGCCAATTTGTTGGTGTTCGCGCTCGACTTATCTTCTCCAAGTGGTCCTTGGTCGTCCTCTGCTGTGATTGCCCTGTGGGTTCCAATCTAGTGCCATCCTTTCTAAGTCCGTAGGTGGTTTTCGCAAGATGTGGCCAATCCAACTCCATTTACTGCGTTTGATGTCAGCTAGCAGGGGTATTCGCTTCGTGAGAAGAAGCAGCTCATCGTTAGTTATCCAGTTTGGCCAGAAGATCTTGCTTATACGCCTCAAGCATCTGTTCACAAATGTTTGAGGCTTACGAGTGGTGCTGTCGGTTACTTTCCATGTTTCGCAGCCGCACAGCAGGACTGGTTTGACGTTTGAACTGAATATTCGAAGTTTGAGTGCTATGGAGAGGTGGTTGGAACGCCACACGTTCCCAAGTGAGGTGTACGCTTGTCGCGCCTTGTTGATGCGCGTTTGGATGTCTGTTTCAGTTCCACCATCCTTGCTGAGCATGCTGCCAAGGTAACAGAACTTTTCGACATCTGCAACTTGGGTACAGTGTAGCATCAAGGGCATCTCACAGGTGGCGCCGATACGCATCCATTTGGTCTTCTTGATGTTGATTCTCTTCCCCACTTCTTCGGCGTTAGAGGCCAGAGCATTCCGTTTCTCCTGAATGCCGTTGAAGGTGTGGGACATAAGGCATATCTAGGGCGATTATGAAGAGGATAGGCGAGATTACGCAACCCTGCCTGACTCCTCTCGAGATGTTGAATGTATCGCTGTTTCGTCCTTTGAAGCGCATTCTACACGGGGCCTCACGGTATAGTTCTCGGATGAGATCGATGATGGCCTGTGGGATGCCTAGTTCCGCCAGAGCCCTCCAGATGGCGTCGCGAGAAATCATGTCGAAGGCTCTTTCGAACTCAACGAAGAGAAGATAGAGCGGGCTGTTCCATTCGTACGACTGTTCAATGATCATTCTTAGGCTGTTGATGTGATCAGTACAGGAGCGGTTTGGTCTAAAGCCAGACTGCTCGTTGCGAAGATCACTTTCCACTGTTGGAGTGATGCGAGTCAGGATGATTGAGGCGATTAGTTTCTGGATGGTGTTCAGCAGAGTGATTCCCCTCCAGTTTTTGCAATCGGCAAAGTCACCTTTCTTCGGGATGGTGATAATTACTTCTTCTTTCCAGCTGTCCGGGAAGTGGCATTGTGTCCAGGCTTTTGCGATTATAGGATGCAACAGCGAGGCCAGGAGTGGCAGGTCAAACTTCAGAACTTCTGGGGCCAGGTTGTCAGGTCCGGGTGCTTTGCTGTTCTTAAGCTTGTTGACTGCTGTTGTGATCTCCATAATCGTGGGCGGTGTTGTTGGGATGGATCTTCGTGGGTTTCTGCGCATCACTGGAGGAGGAGGATGGAATTCTGGAGCTATTGGAAGGGATTCTGAGAAGATGTCGCTCCGGTGTGCAGCGGCTTCCGCTTCGCTGGCTGTTCCGTTGAAGTAGTTCCTCTTGTCATCCCTTGCCATGCGTTTGACCGTCTTTTGAGCAAGGTTGTACCTCGTCTGTAGATGTTGCCTTTCCTCGCGGGTTTGAACAGTTTAAAAAAAAAACCCACAAGTAACTGTTGAAAATATATTTTATTTGTGAAAAATTACATTTTGGTTTGGATTTTGATCTGAAAATGTCATTAGTCGGTATTTCTTTGAAAATGACAAAGGGAAGACAGATTCCTGAGCGCTGTATGATAACCGATTTTTTTTTTTTGGCCAGAAATTAAAGGTATTAATTTGATTTAAATGTGATTTTAACAAATCGATACCATACGTAATAAAATATGAGAAATTTTTGATTTTTATTGCGCAAAAAGTTCACAGCTCGTATGATTTCGAAAAATTTGCTTATGCCAATTGATCTGTAAAGATCTAAAGATCATGTAATTTGATGACGTTAGAGTTTTTTCTTATAAAACTATATAAAATATCATATTAACGTTAATAATTTTTAATTTTTCGAGGATTTAAAAATCAATATCCATGAAATAAAGGCCGAATTATAACTTCAAAATATCCGAATAGTCATTAAAAATTACCTCAAAAGGATCAAGTCCTGCCAGAGGTCTGATAACAATCAATTGAATAATATTATAACTTATGCATTATTGCTAGATTTAGTTAATATAGTTAAATATAATATTTTATCTAAATCTGAATTTTAAGTGCATTTTATTTAACTTTATTTTTCGAAGCACCACAAATTGAATACATATTTTGACTGAAAAGAAAATTTTTTCTAATAACAATTTTTATTGTATTTTTTTTCTTCTTTTCTCACAAAATGTGAATTTAAAATATTTTTTATTTAACTTTATTTTAAGGATAAATCCTTATTTTGTAATTACTGAAAATATTTTAAAAAAAATAAAAGTCGTAGTAAAAGTATTTTCATTGATTGGAACCACTTTAAGGCATATTAGGCTTAGTTCTACACTCAGAATTGCTCACATTATCATAAATAAAAATAAAAATTTTATGCAATATTCAACCATCAAAAAAAACAAAAAACAACCTCCTTTATAAAATGACAATTTAACAAAAGATCTAAAATTTTATTACATTCTCTGATATTATCCTTGATGGAATTTCCTATTTAGTCAAAGAGTCTGCCTATTCGCACGTGTTCTGCGAGGCAAAAAAAAAAACTTCAACATTAAATCTTAATTTGGCAAAACGATAGAAAAACATACAATAAAAAAAAACCCCCATCCACAAAACGACCAACAATAATATTTGATCCCAGAAAGTTTCAATCCAATTTCGGAATATTTACAAAACGTTTGCTCTTCTTCAAGGTGAATTGTTTCAAGGGTTAAACAACAACAATAAAATCAACTTTTAAAAATATCATCTGAAATTGGCCAATATTGACCATCGTCTTATGATAATGATCCACTTTTGGGGGAATTGACTATTTCCGAATAAATAATGTTTCACGGTGTCTTGAAAAAATTCTCTACCGAATATCGCCAGACACAGTCCGTAGTATTATTGCGGTTGGCAATTTTCCAAGCAAAACTAATGGCCAAAAGGACACTATCACAACTAAACTACTAAAAGGACCTCTTCAACAGCTTATTAGAATTTATTGAGTGATGATTGTTCTACCCTCGATTATTTTTATGGCATTCTAATCTCATCCGAGTTGCAAGCGGAATTGTGTTACCCTCAATTCCCAATAAATAGCCATCACCATTCACATCTGAAGCTCTGATGAATTTTAAATTAACCTCAAACTCGAAACGAACACGAACCCATAAGCCTCAAACCACACACACACACCTAAGGCTATAAGTGCTAATAATGCAAATAAATTTGAATTTTCACCAAAACAAAACTGATCAAAATAAATTTTTATTGCATTTTTATGGCAAATTTATTGGAAATATTTCTTATAATTTTGCTTTTTTATTTCAATTCGTTATGGTTCGTAGAAAACCCTTCACGATGTCTTATTGTCCTTTTTTTGTTTGTCTGAATTGTTTCTATTCAAGAAGACCTTGTAACTTATATAAAAGAAAAATTGTCTATAAATTTTCCAATTAATGATGAAATATTTCCGTTTAGTTGCATTTTAATGGTTTATGCTTATCAGGTCTATTTACAGTCAAAAAAAAAAAAAACCCAAAAGAATGAGACCAAAAATGACTTGTTAGGCTGCTGGCTCTCGTCTGTCTTCAAAAAAAAACCAACAAATCTGAAGAGCTGACATGACTACGTATACAAGTACTAAATTTGTATTTTATAGCTAATTTACAGGTAATAAAACATTATAAAATAAAAACAACAAAAAATATTATAAATAATGGGTTTCTGCTACCGCCTAAGATGGTGATTATTTTATTAGATTTATTAGTGAAAAATTTTTGGATTCTTGAAGCTGGTTTGAATGGGGAACTTGGATGATTGTTAATATTTTTGAAGGTATTTTTTTCTCTTGTAATTTATATTTTATAATATCAATCTTATCAGTTTTTTATTGTAGGATAAATATTTTTAAATAAAATTTTATAGAAAATTTCAAATAGAAAAAAATTACGATGGAAATGTCAATTTTTTATAAGAACTATCCAATTTATAATTTGGAAAGTAAAATTAATTCAAAAATGCTTTAAATTTATATGTTGATAAAATTTTTATTTTATTATCTTATGTAAATTCTGCCATTAAGCATAAAATATAGCAATATTATTATAACAGTCATTTTTTTACATGACCTAATCCTTTCGAGATAGTTTTTTTTAATGACTTTTTTGCACATTTCGGGCTGTAATTCGGCTTTTTCCTTAACGGATATTGAATTCTAAATGGTTTAAAGTTTTAAGAAAATAGTTTTCGGTAAAAACGAGCTTTAATAAAGTTTTACAAAAAAAAATGCCAACCGTGTCATATGGGAGAATTTTTGACGGCAATTGACATCAACAATTTTCGAAATTATGCATCCTGTGAACGTGTTTTGTCTCGTTTTATAAAACTAATATAATACAAGGTTTAAATTTTTATTGGCAAGTTAATATCAATCAGTTATATAGTGCTCAGAATTGACAAAGAAAAAAATTCGAAGAAATACGGGACACCTTCTCATCAAAATTCACACCAGACGGTCACTTTTCGCGGATACAGTGGCTTTCTCACAGTCAGTTGTTGATTTTTAGCACCCCATATATGATTATTTTACTTATGGACATATCTACCAGGTGTATACGCTTAAATCCCCTGTTTGGTCATAGATGGCGTGAGTGAGCGTATTAAGCTACCATGGGCACGCCATATTTTTTTTTATGAGTTTGACATCTGTCAACATTAATCAGTGCACATTGTCAGCAATTTCGTACAACAACATACATTTTTCCTTTGGTAATCATGTCTAGTTTGGTGCCAGAAAAAGAGCATATGCGGGAAGCTTTGCTTTTCTGCTTCAATTTGAAGAAATCGTCTACCGAATCGCATCGAATGCAAATGGAGGCCTAATGGTGACAGTGCTTTATCGGAAACAACGTTGGTTTAAAGACGGCAATTTTGACTTGTGGGACAAGAAGTGTGAAAATCGGCCTAGGAAGGTTGAGGACCATCAATTGTAGGCTCTTTTGGACGAAGACGATACCCAATCGCAAAAAATGGTCGTGGAAAATTGGGTCAGCAGGGTATCGTCTACTATGAGATGTTGAAACTTGGTGAAACTATCAATGCTCACCGCTACCACCAACAACTGATCAAATTGCACCGTGCTCTGCGTAAAAAAAGGACGGATTATATTCCTCAACTGATCATAATCATAATTGCACCGTGCTCCGAAACTACTTGGAAACACTCAACTGGAAGGTGCTACTCCACCCAGCTTATTCACCAGAACTGGCCCCTTCCGACTACCACCGGTTTTCGTCGATGGGCCACGCGCTCGCTGAGCAGCACTTCGATTCTTACGAAGACGTCCGAAAATTGCTTGATAAGTGGCTTGCCTCGAAAGAGAAGGAATTTTTTGGGCGTGGTATCCACAAATTGCCTGAGAGATGGGAAAAATGTGTAGCTAGCGAGGGCAAGTACTTTGAATAAATTTGTTTTTGCTTTCTATGAAAAAAAAAACATGTGTTTTTTGACTATAAAACAGCGGATTTAAGCTTATACACCTGGTAGCCAGCTGCAAATAAGCTTCCTATTTACTTATAGATGTATTTACGCCTCATATTTATTTATGGACGTATAAATCACGAAACGTCATTTTGGCAGGATCTCCACATTTCTAGATAGTGTTAATAATTTTTTCATATTGTGCTATGATAATTTTTATCAAATGGCAATTTTTATGTTCAACAAATATTTTATTATATACAATATTTATTATACAACCAATAAATGACAGAATAATAGTTTTCTAACCACGAAATGGATATGTACAGCAGCGTCAATAGTTGATCAAAATCTCAGCGTTAACGCGGCACCACTGATACTGCTCTTTGCTCAGCAGCATGGCTGTTCATGCTTCTTTTTGAAATTTTGCAGCGCTGCTCGGCTATAAGCATAACTTCTTATGCTTTTACGGATATTTTTACATTTTAAATAAATTAACTAATTTTTTTTTCTTAAATAAGAAACTTAAAAAAAAAACTTTTTTTATGACCAAGTTTTATACAGAAAATTACAAAAAAAAATTGTTTTTTTTTCAAACATTATTTTTAAAAAAATACTTGTCTACATAATAATTAGCCAAATGAATAAAAAAAAAAAAAAATATTATAGTTTAATTAATTTTGAAAAAAATTAATAACATTTGTAAAAGTTACCCTTTTCGAATGGATTTAGTATCGGAAGCTGACAGTTTTTTTAAAAATATTATTAAGTTTTAATTTTTTTTATTGTAATAAGAAAAATAGTAGTTATATTTTTTTATTATTTTGTCTGAATTTATTTCGATACCGAAATAGGAGCAATTAATCAAAATAGAAAACGTAGACATTTTTAGGTGGTCAAATCATAAAAGCCTAATTACTCCTTTTATTAATCGTATCCTAATGGCGTATGAGATGACCATGAGTTTTTGTCAAATAAACAAAACAAAAAATAAAATGGGAAACAATATGAAAAACAATGAAAGACTAGCCAAAAAATAGGAAAAATTGATGGAACTAAAATGATGAATGAACAAACTTAGTTGATATTTTGATTGCGAGACAGTAAAGAGTTCAATTGTAAATGATTAAAGGCTCGTATGCGCATTTGTATAATTACGCATAAGGTAAAGGTTTGCCGAAGGATAACGTTGATTATCAGAAAACCGACTGGACAGCCTAATGGACATACGAGCATATCGGAAAATCACAATTACCAGCTAAACATTATGCCGAAAAGCATTCAATCGATCGCCAAAAATTGGTAAAATGTTGTGTCTATTTTTTCTCCATTTTTGGTAATATACGTATTGGCCTACGTTCGTAATTGTTTATTGTCGCTTACTCGTGTTTACTTCCCATGCCATCGAAAAAAGCCAGTCGGCCAAATTCGATCACTTCGGACAAATAACCCAACGCTGGATTGATGGAATTGCCTTTTCACAATTGGGTATGTCCCACTTGATGACTGTAAATCTGCTATTTCACATTTGGTCATTGAATCCAATCGCTAATGCATGTCGTCCTGTATTCGATTTGGGCAATTAAAGTAATTGCTTTTGATATGGCATGAACGCATGCAAATTGATAGTCTTTGCTAAGTTCGAATGAATTTCCTTTCAAAAGGGCAGAATCAAATAATTTATTTTGAATCCAATCAAAACAATAACTGATCGGGCAAATTGTTATTTTGTGCGTAAGCGAAGCTATTTCAACATAATTGTTACGATTGAGCAAAAAAAAACCAAAATTATCTTCTATCATTAATAGAAAAATATCCATCATAGTCGTCGATAGGGTCAGAATTATACGTTTTCGAAATATGTAAATTAGTAGACCGCAGTTGGAAATGGCAAAAATATTGACAAAAATTCGGGTTACTTCAGTTCACCTTTTTTTTGGATACACAATTCAACGGTGACTGAATATGATTAAATCCACCTTTAATATGATTAATTATTATCTTTTTTGGATAATTACGCAGAAAATCATAACTTTTCAAAAAATCCTTTTGAAGAAAATATCATTAAGAAAACTTTTTATGAAATTGGATAGTAAGTAAAAAAGTCTTGGGGTTGATTTCAGCTGGAGTACTATTGTTTGTAAAAAGTATAATATATAAATATAGTAAGAAGCTGAAGAAACATTCGAGCATTTCAATTTTTTGCTGATGTTAATAGAGCATCTCAAAAAAACTGGATGGTCTAGTCTACGATTTTTACAATCTGTCCGTGAAAAAGGTATTTACTCAAATACAGTGCTACAGTTGATCCAAAAAATTTGCACACACTAGAAGAAAATACGTGCTGATGAAAAGAGTACAGTGCAGGCACATCTAACACATAATTTTGACGTATAGATTTAGAGAAATACTATTCTGGTTAATTAATAGTGTCTCAATCAGCTCTCCAAATTATTTCAAGTCTTTAAACTTTTCTGATTGTCTACTATTCGCCGACTATCATTTTACCTCCCATCGAGTACTTTTCTCGTTCGCTGACCACTTATTTAGCTCACCTCTGAGCACCATTCTCGCTCTACAAGCACTATTCTTGCCTTCTAAACACTATTTTGCTCATTACTGAGCACTTTTTTCTCTCACATCTAAGCAATAATCTCGCACACTTTTAAGCACCATTCTCACTCTACGAGCACTATTCTCGCTTTCTAAAAACTAGTTTGTTCACCTCTGAGCACTATTATTGCTCACATCCGAGCAATAATCTCGCAAACCTCTGAAAACTATTCATACTTATCCCCGAGCAGTGTTTTTACTCAACTCTAAATACTATTTTCACTCACTCTGAGCAGTATTCTCGTTTATCTGTAAGTGATATTCTCACTCTCCGAGCACCATTCTTGCTTTCTAACCACTATTTTAGCTCATTTCTTAGCACTTTTGTCGCTATTATCCGAGTATTTTTTCTTTTCTTTTTACTTTTCCGACTACTATTCTAGGTTACTTTTGAGCAATATTCCCTCTTACTTCTGTGTGCTATTCTCACTCAGCCCAGAGTACTATTTTCGCGTTATTCACACTCAGCCCACAGTACTAGTACTTCAAGTACTATTATCGTTCTCTGAGCACTATATACTCTTGCTTCATCCGACAACTATTCTAGCTTACCTCTAAGCAGCACTAATCTTACTTGCCACTGAACAATATTCTTACTCACCTCTGAGCAATATTCTCGCTTATCTGTGAGTGATATTCTAACTCTCCGACCACTATTCTTGCTATCTAACTACTATTCTAGTTCACTTCTGAGCAATTTCGTCGCTATTATTCGACCATTATTTCTTATCTCACTTCCGAGCACTATTTATCTTGTCCGTCCACAGTTCTAGCTCACTTCTGAGCACTATGCTCGCTCACTTTTGGGCACTATATCAACTCGTTTCCTCTAAGTACTACCCTAACTCACCTCCAAGAATTATTCTCGTTAACCTCCAAGAATTATTCTCACACACTTCCTCCGAGCAATATTCTCAATCACCTCCGATTATTATTTTGGCTCACCTCAGAGCACTATTCATCCTCACCTCAGAGTACTATTCTCGCCCAACTACTTGCTTATGTCTTCGAAAACTATTTTTGCTTACTTCCGAGCTCTATTCTCGCTCTCCCTCATCTTCTATTCTCACTATCTCCGAGTACTCTTTTTGCTCACTTCCGAGCACTATTCGTCTTTTTCAAACAATATTTCCGCTCACCTCTGCTCTCCTTCTCCGAGCGCTATTGTTGTTCACCTCAGAGCACTATTCTCGATCATCTCAGAGTACCATTCTCGCTCAACTCCGAGCAGTATTCTTACTTATCAACGAAAACTAAACTCGCTTACTTTCGACTTCAATTATCGCTTACTTCCGAGCACTATTCGTCTTCTCCAAACAATATTTCCGTTCATCTCTACTCACTTTCTCGGAGCACTATTCTTGCTCACCTACGAGCACATTTCTAACTCCTTCCGATCACTATTCTCCCTTATCTCTAAGTACTACACTCGCTCATATCCGAGCACTTTTCTCGCTCACTACCTGCCTAGCCTTTCTTATCACAAACTATATCCACATTCGAACAACCCAACTGACTACTACTCGTAATCCAAGCTCTCGGTTTGGTTTGTCACATTTTTCCTTATTATAAAAAAGAATTAAATTTTCCATTGTAGTGACAACTGGTTGCATTCCGTTGTCTAAAAGCAAAAATTTCTCAAGTTTCCAAAACGTTTGCCTAAATTTAATTAAAATTGTGCAAATACAACTGCTTTTTCATTTGTTGCAAATACAAACATTTGCTAACATTTGAACAAACTTTACAGATTTTTGCTTTAGTACAACGAAACGCAATCAGTTGTCACTATGCGCAGTATAGAGCTTAGATTAGCCCAAAAACCAAAAGTTCTGAAACTTTAAATTATATTATTTTCATTTTAATTTGATCATATAAATATTTTTTCTATTTTTGAAAATTACATAATTTTTTGTACCATATTTTTTTCTAATAATTTCCATTTTGACCTGAAACAAATTATCAGCTTATAAGATGGAAAAAAATGTTCAGATACATTTTTACTTAAAGACCTGTCATGCCTCTAATAATAAATTGAATTAATTTTTCTAAAAATGAAAAAGTATTTATAAAATTCTTAGTAATAAATTTAAATTTCTATAAAATCTTTTGTACACAAAAAAGTAAATTGCATAAAAACAAATGTTAAAATTGTTAATTGGAAAAAGTAAAAAAATATGTATTAAAGTAAAATTAAAAAAAGATATTTGAGTGGAAAAGAATTTCAAGAAGATACTTTTCCCTTTATTAACATACTAAAAAGAGGAATTTTCTAACGAAAATTTTCTGTCGATTAGATTTTAATTTACCTTTTAAACAAAATAAATCTATCAAAAAATGATATGAGTTGTAGCAGAAAAGTAAAGCGGCTCTTATTCAAACTAATAAATTACTAACGAAAATTAACTGACAGGTGCCAAATGGCATCATGGTTGTGGCGCTACATCATGTCCCCTGACCCATGAACTAGCGACCTAACTTATACACTAACAAACAAAACACTTACCAATTTACAAAAATTGACCGAAATTTTGTAATAAAAATGTCTGTTGAGGTAGTTAAAAATTTATTTTAACACAAAGAAGTGTCCATCAGACTTTTACTATTCTCCGACAAAAAAGTAATGAGTGATTTTTTCAGTAATAATTTAAGTTATTCTATAATGTAATCCTTTTCAATGTAGTTTCCATGGGCAGTCCCAACTGGAATCAACTTCAGCTTCTCGATTACACTCTTTTCATACAAGGGGACGTTATTGTGGTGGAGCATCCACGTGTCTACAATATCCGACATCTGACGCGAAAAACCTTTTTTTGATAGTCTCTCAAATTTGACGTGGATTTTTTTTTATCATTTCTATAATATTTTTGTCAATAAAAAAAAAAAAAAATTTAGTTAAAAATTTATTTTAATGCGAAAAAGTGTCCATCAGACTTTTACTATTCTCCGACAAAAAAGTAATGAGTGATTTTTTTTAGTAATATTTTAATTTTATTCTATAATGTAATCCTTTTCAAAGTAGTTTCCATGGGCAGCCCCAACTGGAATCACCTTCAGCTCCTCGATTACACTCTTTTCATACAAGGGGACTTTGTTATGGTGGAGCATCCACGTGTCTACAATATCCGACATCTGACGCGAAGAACCTTTTTTTTGATAGTCTCTCAAATTTAACGTGGATTTTTTTTTATCATTTCTATAATATTTTTGTCAATAAAAAAAAAAAAAAAATGTTAAAAATTTATTTTAACACAAAAAAGTATCGATCAGACTTTTACTATTCTCCGATAAAAAAGTAATGAGTGATTTTTTTTAGTAATAATTTAATTTTATTCTATAATTTAAATCCTTTTCAAAGTAGTTTCCTTGGGCAGCCCCAACTGGAATCAACTTCAGCTCCTCGATTACACTCTTTTCATACAAGGGGACGTTGTTATGGTGGAGCCTCCACGTGTCTACAATGTCCGACATCTGACGCGAAAAACCTTTTTTTTGATAGTCTCTCAAATTTGACGTGGGTTTTTTTTATCATTTCTTTAATATTTTTGTCAATAAAAAAAAAAAAATTTAGTTAAAAATTCATTTTAACACAAAAAAGTGTCCATCAGACTTTTACTATTCTCCGACAAAAAAGTAATGAGTGATTTTTTAGTAATAATTTAATTTTATTCTACAGTGTAATCCTTTTTAAAGTAGTTTCCATGAGCAGCCCCAACTGGAATCACCTTCAGCTCCTCGATTACACTCTTTTCATACAAGGGGACGTTATTATGGTGGAGCATCCACGTGTCTACAATGTCCGACATCTGACGCGAAGAACCTTTTTTTTGATAGTCTCTCAAATTTGACGTGAATTTTTTTTTCAATAAAAAAAAATGGTTAAAAAATAGTTTCTCATCGAAAATCTCCCTCACATATGTGCATACATAAAATTATAACCATTTGGCCATTTTGGATACGAATTCGTATCCTTTTTTTTTATCTGGTTCATTTTACTTTACATTTTTTCTAATGTGCATTATAATTTTTTTCTTTATATCCAAAAAAAGAAAGAAGAAGAGCTGTGTGTTTGGTAATGCATTTTTTATTCAACTTTATTTTAGTTTGTGTGTATGTGATTATCCAAAACCATGCTTCCCTGATTTTCATATACAATTGGATGCATTTACTAGCATGCCGAACAAGGTAATTGCATGAAAAACATTCATTTTTTCTTATTAAAATTACTTGGAACCAGATGCAACATCCTTTCTATTTTTCAGACCTGCATATGACTTTGATTCCCACGCAGATGCACCTTGAGCCTGTTCTTATAAAGCTATAAATAAAAACTGGTAACGATTGCGAAGACTATTATAAAAGGGAAACGGGGGCGAATAAATAGAAAAGAGAGGGTAAAGCCACACACACGGACGGACAGCCACCTCTGATCAGGCGCGTATAGTCAAATAGTCAAAAAGGAGATCCCTTATGGTATGAGACGTGGATTGCTGATTGGATTCAATCGAAAAGTGAAACACGAAAACAGAATCAAATACGGAAAAAAAACCAAAAAACAGGAACTGAAACAAAAATAGAACTTTTGGTATTGAAATCGAAATCAGAGTCGAAATCGAAAGGGTGCAACGACTTTTAAAGATTTCGTTGATTTTTTCTCTTCTTCATTCTTTATTCCACGTTGTTGTTTTTTTGTTGTTTCTATTTTTTTTTGAACGGACGTAAAGGAATAATCATAAAATTTTATTTTTAATTCACTTTTTACTGCATTCTAATGTGTCTATTCATCAGTTTTATCTGTCGTTCTAGACTATCACTATTCAAGAAAATGTAGTCATCCCTTTGTCACTTTTAAGAGTCTCTCATCCTTTAGGATTTTCCAATTTATTATTGGAGCCTAACTAAGAACATGTGCAAAGGAAGTTACATAATCATCGGCAGGATTTTTAGATTTTTTTAAATATTACATCGACAGGACAGCATGAACAAGAATTAACAGCAGTCATTGTATCAAGTGGTGATGGGGGAATAAAAACAAAAGGATTTTATAGTAAAAAATAGCAAAAACTCTTTTCGAAAATGATTCAAAAAAAAAATGTTCAAGGTGTTCTTTTTAGATCTAATTTTTTGATGTTTCTGTTTTCGTTGGTAGAATTAGGAAAATCCAATATTTTGATGGCGTCAGCAAATCGGAACCCTTTCGAAGAATGCTCGATTAAAATTCATCTGAAGATATGAGAAAATTAGCTAAGAATTATGGCGGTTTTTTTTTTCTTTCTTTGGCCCAAAATAATTTTAACTTAATTTTCGAAGGCAAAAAAAAAAAAAATCGGGATCATAAAAATTCAAAATAAAGTAAATTAGGGAGAAAAAAACTCAGAAATCGAATTTGAATTTCCCACACAATCGAAAATAGTGGTTTAGGCACCCTCAAATTTCTGCACGTACTTGCACAGATGGAAAAAGGGAAATCAATGCCCAAAAATAGATTCTACCCTCTCGAGTGGTATTGATTTTGGAGGAATTGAGACTGAATGATTATTCCCCGTGCAAACAGTAATAAAATTCTAAATCCATAAATCGGTAGGCATTTTCGACTTTTAGTGGATGGATGTTATGGTATTTCCCGATGATCCTTTTGCTCTTGTTGGAACCAAACAAACAAAATTGACACATAACCGATGGGCACATGCATCTCATAACATCCGCTTTTTTTTGGTTTGTTTCTTTCTTTCTTGTTGTTATATTTTGTATTTGGAAGTATTTGTAGTTGATGTGCGGAGAAAATGCGGTGTAGAATCTGGTGTCGTCGGTCTGTGAAGAAGGGAAATGACAAAAATGCTGGCGGAGTCTTTGAGTGCAAGAGAATTTTCGGTGCTTTGCTGAGATTCGGCATGACGCGGTTTAGTGCAGTTTGGATTGAATACTCTTGCTACTTTGCCCTAAAATCGTTTTGGGGAGAAAGTGCAGATAGAAAACGGTGCTAGAAAATTCATACGCTGTGCATTCCCATGAAATATGTGGGCTGCCGAATGCCAATCCACGGTGTTCATTTGGCTGAGGTGACGTATGGTTTCCCTACGACTCGGTTCTGATTCGATTCTGATGCCATTGCACTCGTCTCGTTCACAAAACGAAAGTGAAAAGATGCGGAAGTGAGACTGTGAACCGAAAAGGGGATGATTTGGAAAAGGGTTCTCGAGGTCTACAGTGCTGAGCAGAAGTTATGAATTAATGAAGAAGGAATGAATTGGAACCGTTCTCATAAGTAAGCAGTGGTTCTGCAGAAGCTAACGAGATATTGTGTAAACACCCGCCGAGATTTCTCTTCCAAAAGCGCACTTGGTAAATTTCTCTATTATTTTCACTTTCTTTCTTCAGACAATAAGAAAATTTTCCCTTCCTTTCAAAAAATGCAAAATCATCACTTCCGCAAAAGATTTTTAATTAAATTCACCGAACAAATTCGTACTCTGACAAGAAAAAGATTCCAGCTAATCATGGCGTCAAAATATTTTCAAATATTTTAGGTAAAAGACTTCTGACCGAGATAATAATGGTGTAGATTTCCATTATGGCATATGGAACTGGTTGTTTCACTACCTATTAACACCCTTTATTTAAATTAATTCTCAAATATTTTTTTGAATAAATTTCATCAAAAGTTTTGCGATTTTTAGACGATAAAGTCAGAGAAGTTTTGATAGATGGTCTTAAGATTGGCGGCACCAATATTCCCATGAATAAATTTTAACATAGATCAGAATAAAAATCAGATTTCGATAGTGGATAAATTTTGAGTACACCGAAAATCTCAGTTTTTGAAGTACGTCGTTTTTGAAGTTGTGTCATTAAATTTCTTTTTGTATTGTTTTCTTTTATGCATGCTATTAAAAATGCATGTAGAGACGTTCTGTAACATTTTGCAATCATTACAAATTTATTTCGGTATAAAAAAAATAGTAGAAAAATATAAAAATAGAATGAAGTAGTTAAAATGCATGTGGGAATTTTTGAAGAAACTTTCCGGCCTTTTGTGCTCACAGCTATCGCTAATATGCCTCACCTTCTAACAGAATGTCAAAAAACATCCTCAGCCATGCGTAAAAGTGCAGACTGGAGTAATAGTAGACTCATAGTCGGTAAAGCCCCACGATGATTCATCCGTCGTGCCCGGTCAAGATGAAAAGTCTTTAGCTGAAATGTGGATGGCTGTGGTTGTCACCTACATTGCAGGTATAGTCTTAGGACTAGAGATGAGGGATGGCAGGATCCGGGGTGATATCACTGCAGATGATAGTAGAGGGTGAGGTAAGCCTTGCTACCAACAGTTAGGTTATCTAGCTTGTTACTGGTTACTGGCTGTTAGTAAATGGACCTACCTGTGATAGATGGAGCTGGTTAGAGGCGGAACCATGAGCCCGATTGAGAAAAATCACCGCAGGAATTGACGGATGATTGAATGTTTGGCTGCTTCATGCATGAGGCACGAAATATGGTTAGGAAGAAGAATTAGAAAAGCAACAGGAAGAAGAAGAAGAAGAAGAGGAGGATGAGTAGGAAGATTAAGAAGATGAAGGAGACAACGAAGATGAAGGAGATAAAGAAGAGGAAGAAGATGAAGAAGAGGAGGAAGGGGAGGAAGATGATGAAGAGCAGGAATAGTAGGAATATGGAGACGATAAAGAAGAAGAAGAAGAAGATGAAGAAAAAGAAGATGAAGACGAGGAAGAAGATGAAGAAGATGAAGAAGAGGAGAGAGGGTAGGACGATGAAGAAGAAGGAGAAGAAAAGAATAAAAAGAGGGAACCCGATAGAATATTCCATGCATGAAGTGGCCCAAGCAGGAAATCAAAGAAGAATACTTTGGATTGCAACGAGCTGGTAAGTGTTGTCAAGTAATTGAGATGCATTACTCGTCTATTTTGCAACGTTGATTGGGCGTATCTCAATCCCTATGGTCGTAGGTGGCCCATAGTATTATGTCCAATGACCGGTATGCCACATTAAATAATATGACACTAATTGACTAATAGTAGAACATTTTTAACATCTCAGTTAACATTTCACAAAAATTCTGAACATAAAAACTGCTCAGCATTCCGATAGGGAATACTACTCTAATCCATAACTTTCTTTTTGGCAGCAACACATTCACTATCTGCCAATTCTGTGACATTTTGCTAACCATACCGAATGTCACCAAACCCAGGATTTCTTTGGGAGTAGAATTCCTCTAATTTAAGGACTCCTAAATGCAACAATTTTATTTTCAAGTCCAATTTTTTACCTGATCAAACAAACTAGCATGCTTCACTAAATTTAACACATTCGAACTAATAAAGCCCAGTAAGAATAGACCAGCTTTGCTTAGGAAACTATTATAGTAATGCCTATCCACACGAAACTTGATGTCGCCAAATGGTCTTATGGTTGTGGTACTGTAAATGGATCCTAAGTCATTTTCAAGGGACCTAATACAGATACAAAAAAATAAAGCATTTGTTAAGTTGCGGTTATCCTTTCCAACAATAGTCCAATCTAGCTGGCTTCACTCCTTCTCTACTTTATATTCAGATGCTATGGCCTGCTTTGCATCTATAAAAAATCCCCCACATGCTTCCAATATTCTCCAAACCCTAATCCAAAATCTTCAGAACTGGTATACTAATTAGAGCATTAAAGTCAACAAACGCAAATGTGTTCACGTAACTTTTACTCTTTGTCATAAGCGTTGCTCTTTTGTACGAGTTGTGCCAGAAAAGTAATGAACTAACACTGAGGACAGTCCCTCTACATAGCTTGTATGTTCGTTTATCCTAACGGACAATAAATTTGGTCAGAAGCAGGGCGTGTAAAGCTATCGACGGCAAAAGGAAGAGATGAGACACCATAAAATACTGCGCTATTATAATCCTTGATGTGAAGAATTCCTTCAACTCGACGAGTTGGGGTTGTATCCTTGACGCCCTGGACTCAATGGGTATTCCAAAGTATATTACCAGGATAATAGAAAACTACCTGAGTAGTAGAGATCATACAGGATCATGAGGGGGGTTCCGGTTCTGAGCCCTTTATTGTGGAATGTGGTGTAGGATGGTATTCTCAGGCTCCATATCCCAGGGGAGCATTTGCTGATGATGTTGCTATGGTCGTAGTGGCAAAATGTGTTGTTTTCAAAGTTGGCTCCTGGCAGTTTGTCTTAGGTTGGCGGACCATAAGGCGGAGGTAGTCCTTATCACGGATAGAAATAACAGAGAGAGCGTCTCCATTAGGATTAGTGAATATCAGGTGATGCCGGGACTATCTCTAAAGTATCTAGGCGTGATGATTGACACGAGACTGCGGTTTTAGGAACACCTATTGTACGTTGGTGGGAAGGCTGCGAAAACAATAATGGCACTGGTGCGCCTAATGCCAAACCTTGGCAGACCCAGGCAGAGTAGGAGGGTCCTGTTGAAGACCGTGGTCGCGTCAATCCTGCTGTATGCTAGACCAATTTGGGTGGATGGATTGATTAGAAAAATGTACATACATGGAATTATCTCAGTCTACCGTATTGAGGGTGGCCTACATACCATATTTCGAACAGTGTCATATGAGGTCATTTGTGTTGTGGCCGGAATGAAACCGATCGAAATAATGACAGATTAGCGGTAGAGGTTGTACCGCCGGAGGGGTCGGTGTGACGCTGTGACTCGATCCGAGGCTCGTACGCAGGAAAAAATGAATACAAGAGGATATGTCGAGACTATAGTGATAATGCCCCCGATAGCGTCTCAGTGGTGGATCCGTAGATAGATCGACTACATGGTCTTGTTGGCTATAGCCTATCCCAATTTTTGAGGCTACACGGATGTTTTTGGGCTTACCAATTCAGCTTTAAATTAGATTCTAGCCCAATGTGCCCTTCTTGTGACGGGATGGTAAAGCGCAAAGCACGGGTTCTTTTACTGCATCCGAGTCAATTTTTATTATAACGAATAAAAAACGTAGTTCCTCCTAAATGACCACTAGTTTGGAGAACCGATAAACAGTGTAATTCGAGCCCCGCTCAGGAAGGCCTGCAATACCAAAAACTGAAGTAAATATGAAACTTTTCAAAGACTGCTTTATATAAAGGACATTTTTATTTAAAAAAAACTCTTTCGAAGGCTAGTTGCTCCTAGACGTCTGGTAACAGAACATAATTTTTATTTTTGTAATGCGAAAAAATGGAGTAGCAAAATTTAAAGCAACGATGCGCCATCAAATTTAATATTAAGCTTGGTGAATGTTTGAGTTTAACTTCCGAAAAGTTCCAAAAAAACTATGCGGAATATTTCTTATCGAGAGCACAAGTTTTTCTGTGGTATTAGTTATTTTTCAAAGGCCAAAAATCAGCAGAAAATAATAGCAATTTTTATGAATTTAAACAACTTTTAATTATACAAGAAATTTTCTCCAATTTAACGAAGGAAAGATGGGAAATTTTCGATTAATTCTATCTACAAATTACTATTCTTATATAAGATGTCAAAATATTCTCATTTCATTGATAGTAAAATTTCTGATTCACAGGAAAAAATTCCGAAATCTTTCAAATTTATCCCGAACTGAATTCCATACATCAGACTTAGCACTCACCAATCATACTGGAAGAGTTTATAAAAATAAATTGATAGTAATTGGATGGCAACAGCCCAATAAGTCCATTGAGGATGGCGCACAGGGCCCGCATCCATTAATAAAATTCGTATAAAAAGTGAGTTCAGACAATTAAAAACTAACAAATTTCCGCCAATAATTTGACATCAATTAAATTGTGTGAATAATCGATTGCAGTATTCGAATTGGTGCAGCTTGTTGTTGTTGTATGCCGATGCAGTTTACGAGTATCAAGACACGATGTCCGATTATAAGGGCGAATCCCATTCATTGCGGACGGGATCATTTGTTAATGGGACGCAATTTCCAACAAAAAAAATCTATGATGGCTAACTGGTATCATGAAGGGTGTATTCATCAAATTCAGCTGTACTCGTAGAATTTGTAGAAATGTGCCTTATTCGTATTATTTTATTTAATGGCCAAAGAGATAATCATTGTGCAAATAGAAGCTGGCCGCCGATCATCAATCGATCTTTGGTGGACGTTCGATCGAAGAAATGCATGGAAATTTGATTGAAATCAATTGCGGTGATTTAATTTCTATTATGAATTGTTGAACTGATAAAAGTGCTGGTTCTTAATGCGAATCGAAGAGAATATTTTCCATTTTTTTTCTATTTTATTTTATTTTCAACCAATTTGAGGGGAATTTATTGACAAATTATTTTTTTTTTTTTTTGAATAAAAATCATAGCAAAATATTAACTAATTTCAGCTATTCCGGTTCTAATTATCTATAATTACTTTGTAAGAGAATTTTGTACAAGTTCCATTTAGTTAAAATTTTTTTTTTTTTATAGTAAAATAGAAACAAATCTTGGCTTGGCTAGTACTCATAAATAAAAAAAATTTAGTGTTCATTAATGACCTAAAAAAAAGGAACGTCATAAAAATTTCCGAAGTTTTTTTTAACTCGACCAGATCACTCCACACTCCAAAAAAAAAACTCCAATACAAATTTGAGTAATTAAGAACTCCAATACAAATTTTTAAATGTGCTTATCAGTGACCGCCGAAAAAGAAAATTAAGATAATCAATGCAAATTTGAGGAATTGAAAAAACTCAATAGAAATTCAGGCAATGTCATTGCTGAGAAATGCTCATTAGTGGACTCTCACAAAAGGAGAAAAAACTACTTTTCAGTGGTTACTCAGGAAGAAAACTCAATAAAAAGTATCTTTTCTGGCTCAAGCTAATCCGTGGGGACTCTATTAGAAACTCCATACAAGGTTGAGCAATATTTTTATGACTCCAAGCTTATCTAGTGCCCGCTCAAAAAGAGAAACAATTCTAGGAAAACCTTGAGCAATATCCTTTCTGGCTCATCAGTGGAAGCTAAAAAAAATATCAATGCAAATTTGAGGAATGTTTTTTCTGTGTAAGGCTCATAAGTGGCCATGCAAAAAATATTCCTTACAATTTTGTGCAATATCCTTTTCAATTCAAGCTCATTAATAGACGTTCAAAAAAAGAAAAAAATCCTGGATAAATTCGAGTAATATCCTTTCTGGCTCAAGTTCATCAGTCAGCTGATCAGTAGCCGCTCAAAAGACAAAACAAAAAACTTAATAAAAATTTGAGCAATGACCTTTCCAAAGAAACCTCATCAGCGGCTATTTGGAAGAATACTAAATAAAGTCTTTTTTCTGAGTCAAACTCATTATTGACTGCTCAAAAAAAATCAATGCAAATTTGAGATGTTTTTTTTCTGAGGAAGGCTTATAGTTGGGCACACCTCAAAAATTGCCTACAATTTTGAGCAATATCCTTTCAAACTCAAGCTCATCAATAGATGCTCAAAAAAGGAAAAAATGCCTGAAAAAATTTCATCAATATCCTTTCTGACTCAAGCTCAAGCTCATTAGTGGTATTACATACAAATTTGAGTAATATCCTTTCAACTCTAAGCTTAACTCAATAAAAATTTGGGTAATGGATTTTCTAAATGGACCTCATTAGTGGCTATTTAGGAAAGAGACTCAATAAAGTTTTTTTCTGAGTCAAGCCCATCATTGACCGTTGATCAATGATCAATTGCAAATATCAATTAGGGACAATACAAATTCCTTACAATTGTGAGCAATATCCTTTCTAACTTAAGCTCATCAATAGACGCTTAAAAAAGAAAAAAATGCCCGAAAAATTTGGTTAGTGGTCGCTCAATAAAATTCCATACGAATTGAGTAATATCTTTTCGATCTAAAGCTCATTTGCAGCCGCTCAAAAAAAAGAAAAATTTCCAGGAAAACTTTGGGGGATATCCTTTCAATTTTAGGCCCAAAAAAACTTCTGGCTCAAGCTCATTAGTGGCTGCTCAATATAATTCTATACGAATATGAGTAATATCATTTCGATCTAAAGCTCATCTGTAGCCGCTCAAAAAAATGAAAAATTTTCAGGAAAACTTTGGGGGATATCCTTTCAATTTTAAGCTCAAAAAAAACTCTAGTACAAATTTGAGCAATATTCTGTCTGATTCGAGCATGTCAGTTGCGACTCACTAAAAGAGAATTTCCAAAGTGACCTCGTCAGTGGCTACTCAGGAAAAAGGCTCAATAAAGTTTTTTCCTGAGTCAAGCTCATCAGTGAACGCACACCTTTTTTGAGTCAAGTTAATATCATTGACCGTTCCAAAAACAAATCAATGCAAATTTGAGGAATGTCTTTACTGAATAAGGCTCTTAATTTTGAACAATATCCTTTCGATCTTAAGCTCATCTGCAGCCGTTAAAAAAAATAAAAAATTTTCAGGAAAACTTTGAGGGATGTCTTTTCGATTTTAAGTTAAAAAAACACTCTAGTACAAATTTGAGCAAAATCCTGTTTGACTGGAGCATGTCAGTTGCTACTCACTAAAAGAAAACATCTTCATAAAAATTTGAGCAACACTCTTTCTGAGTCCAGCTAAGTAATGGCCGCTCAAAAAACCAAAAATATTCAGCACGAATTTGAGGAATATCATTTCGGTTTCAAGCTCATCAATCAATGGCCACTCAAAAAAAACTCTAGTACAAACTTGAGCAATATCTTTTCCAAATTAGGCGTCTATACAATTTTTCTGATCCAACCTCATTCATGGCCACTTAAAAAGAAATTCCAAGATAAATTTTAACAATATCTTCTCTGAGTTAAAGTTATCCCATGCGACCCAAAAAAAATCCTACACAAATTTGAGCAACACCCCTTCTAACTCGAGCGTAACACCATCTAGCAGATATTCGCAAATAACTTACACCAAACATAAAACTTCGAAACGAATTTTTCTCCATAAAACCATGATTAATTTCTATACGAATCGACTTTTAATTTAAAAGCAAATAAATAATCAATAAAAATGCTTCATTATTTTCTTTTAATTCTGCATCAAATCCGGGCTTGCCAAATACAGTCTTTCCACTATTGCTAACGAATAAGACCTTTTTTTTATAGGTAAATATCTGAGAAAAATTAAGTTTTTGTAAATTTTAGTAAAATATTATTAAAATCGTTGCATTGAAAAAATCCTCAAACTAAGCAAACTACAAGTCGTAATTAATTTCAATGACACAAACGACCAAAATAGGAGGTAAAATTGAATATTTTATTTAGTAATAAAAATGAAAAAAAATATTTAATAGAAGAAAAAAAAAGAACAAATAAATTCTCCTCTTACAGCGAAAGTTATTATTTCGCCGAAAGTCGTGTACAATATTTTGTCATTGCATTTATCATAAAATCAACTCAGAAAATGCATTGCTATAAATTTCGAAATGCATTTTACCATTTTGGAACCGGTTCCCTTCCCCCCTTTTCGTCACCAAGGAACATAATCCAATTTCTGGTTTTCGTCAATCAGCTCAGTTATTGAAACAAAAAAAAAAGAAGAAGAAAACTCCATATCAGATACTCGTAGATACCCGAAATTCTGATCTCTTTTGAATAGTTAACATTTTCTATCTTTTAGCGTTTTTTTCTCTCCTTCCTAACCCCATTAAAATTATTATTTTTATTATTATTATTATTATTATTTTGATTATTATTATTATTGAGAGTTGATTGACTGGTATGCATTATATCAGCCCACGAAATCTAGTCACCAAAAACCTGGTTAAAAAAATGAGCCCACGTTTTTCTGCTATCGAAGCGAATCTTATGCTAAGCCTAGGGTCTGTCTACCCGCTTTGCAGCTTGCATTATACCTCAAACGATCTGGTCCACGCCTCTCCGAATAACATAAAAATCGTGTCTTACTACACCAACGAAACATTTCAACAAAAAACTCCTAATAACAACCTGAAAACAATTTGGAAAAAAAAAATCCTCAAAAATTATTGCTAGTCATTAAAAATTGATTTACATTCAGTTTACGATTAGAGCTATCAAAATATTTTTTTTTCTCCTTCAAAATATTCTCCAATAACGGAATATTCATAATTTTTTTTTTACTTGCTAAAAATGCATATTATTAAAAATTAATTAAAAAAAAAAACAAAAAACAAAAAAAATGGGATTTTGTTTTTAATTGCATTTAATTTAAGGTGTTGCTCTGATTTCTTTTCTCCTTAATTAGCAAATTTGAAAATTATTTAACAAGAAAACTTGTTTTTATATTTAATTATTAATAAATAAAATTTTATATTCTATCATAGTTTTGATAAAGATTAGAGTTTAAATAACTTATTAAAATCTATTTTAATTTAACTTTACTTTCAAGTTGATTTTCAATTAATAGATTATCCAATTTATGCTTTAAAAAATAAAGTTGTAAAAAAAATATTTAAAAGTAGATTTTTAACAAATTGTTTATTTTATTATATTTCTAATATTTTGCCAATATAACAGGTGTATAAGCTTAAATTCGTTGTTTTTTAGTGAAAAAAAACACATGTTCTTTTTTCATAGAAAGCAAAAACAAATTTATTCAAAGTACTCGCCCTCGCTAGCTACACATTTTTCCCATCTCTCGGGCAATTTGTGGATACCACGCCACAAAAAAATTCCTTCTCTTTCGAGGCAAACCACTCATCAAGCCATTTTCGGACGTCCTCGTAAGAATCAAAGTGCTGCTCAGCGGGCGCGTGACCCATCGACGAAAACAAGTAGTTCACCAGACCTGGCGTAGTCGGAATGGTTGTCGTGGAGGAAAATCAGCTTGACATGTTCTTGTTGATAATCCGTCCTTTTTTCACGCAGAGCACGGTGCAATTTGATCAGTTGTTTGTGGTAGCGGTGGGCATTGACAGTTTCACCAGGTTTCAACATCTCATAGTAGACTATACCCTGTTTATCCCACCAAACGCACAGCATCGTGTTCCGTCCAAAGCGATTTGGTCTTGGGAAAGATGTTGACGGTTGGCCAAGATCAACCCACGATTTCTTGCGTTTAGGATTCTCGAAATATGTCCACTTTTCATTGCCTGTCACAATCCGATGCAGGAATGACTTTCTTTTTTGTCTGGCGAGCAAGATTTCGCATGTGTTTTGACGTCGCTCCATCTGCCTATCGTTCAATTCATGCGGCACCCATTTTACGATCTTTTCAATCTTCCCCATGGCATGCAGATGCATGGAAATGGCTGGTTGAGTAACACCCAATAGCTCCGCGAGCTATGGTTCTCAATCTTTTCACGCTTCTTGTACCACAAGTGAAAATTGCCGTCTTTGAACCGACGAAACCAGTCGGTTTCTGATAAAGCACTGTCCCCATAGGCCTCCATAAGCATTCGATGTGATTCGGCAGCCGATTTCTTCAAATTGAAGCAGAAAAGCAGAGCTTCCCGCATCTGCCCTTTTTCTGGCACAAAACTAGACATGATTACCAAAGGAAAAATGTATGTTGTTGTACGGAATTGCTGACAATGTGCATTGATTAAAGTTGACAGATGTCAAACTCATAAAAACAAAAGTATGACGTGTCCATGGTAGCTTAATACGCTCGCTCACTCACGCCATCTATGATCAAACAGCGGATTTAAGCTTATATACCTGGTATATAAAAAAATAAAATAATATAAATTAAAATTCTTCCAAAACTTGATCTTTTTGAGATATTTTTTAATGACTTTTCCACATATTTTGGACTGTAATTCGGTCATTACTTGACGGGTATTAATTTTTAAATGCTCTAAAGTATAAAAATTATTTCTGTAAATATTTTTTATATTATATTATTTATATATAAAAATAGTTAGGATACCTAAAACTAATTAAAAATAAGTTCAGCAACGTTAAATCACATGATTTTGGAAGCTAATTGACATCACGAAATATCTAAATTTCGTGTCCTGGGATCTTTTTTCCGGAAATAAATCTCAAAATTTATCATATTTTATAACTTATAAAATCACTTCTTCTACATTTTCAAAGAGTTCCGATACCTTCAGACCAAAATTCACACCAGACAGTTACTCTTTGAGGTGACAATAGCTTCTTCACCATTATTTATGCATTCTTAGAACCTTATAATTGGTAATTTTTCTAAATTGATCTACATATATACAGAGCATAAGAAATGAGTCTCATCGGTGAAGAAAATTTTCTTTAAAAACAATAAAAAATGTGGCTACCGCCGCAGTATGACCACTTCTTTAAAACGCTTTTATAAATTTTTTTAGCATTATTTATTAGTAATAAAAATCATAATAATTTTTATCTCAAAATGGCAAAATTTTCTCTTATCAAATATTATCTCAATTAATATGTATTTTTGAGAGTTGTTACACAACAGGTGTATATTTTCCCAAACACAAAATGGATATACACAGCAGTGTTAGAAGTTTATTAAAACTTCAAAAGTGTTTGAATAAAAAGTAGCGCGTCATCGCTGATACAGCTCGCATAGCTGTTTAAGCTTCTTTTCGAAATTTTACGCTGTTGCTCACCTTTAAGCATGGTTTCTTATGTTTATTTTTGAAAATTTTATACATATTTTTATTTTAAAATTTCAGAATTTCAATTAAAAAAAAAATTTTCAATAATAAAAACAAATATAGCTTAAAAAATGCGGGATTTTTGGCAAACTTTGAGTGTTTATTTTGAAAAATTGTTACAATATATTGTCCATCGGAAGCCACTACTTTTTCCCATCTTTCTGGCAACATATGGATTCCGCACCAAAAAAACTGCTCCGGTTTTGAGGCCAAGAATGAATCGAGTCAATTTTTGATGCCCTATTCTGAAGTGAAGCGTATTCCGGTGAGGGCGTTTTGCATGGATCTAAACAAATGGTAGTCGGACGGGGCAAGGTCTGGGCTATAAGGCGGGTGAGGCAAAACTTCCCAGCCACTGTTTTCTAAATAATTTTTAACCGGTCTTGAAACATGAGGCCGAGCGTTGTCATGATGGAAAATTATGGCTTGGTGTCTGGTCGCATATTCCGGGCGTTTTTCGGCCAATGCTCGCTTCAAACGGATTAATTGTGTTCGGTAGAGGTCGCCTGTGATCGTCTGGCGCGATTTCAATAGATCATAATAGATCACACCCTTCTGATCCCACCAAATACAGAGCATTACCTTGGCGCCATGGATATTTGGCTTTGGCGTTGATTTGGCTGGTAGGCCGGGCTTCACATACGATTTTTTGCGCTTTGGGTTGTCGTAGTGAATCCATTTTTCGTCGCCAGTAATGATTCGATTTAAAAACGACTTTTTTTTCTGCCGTTCAAGCAGCATTTCGGACATGCAAAATCGCCGTTCAACGTCTCTCGGTTTCAATTCATATGGGACCCAATTTCCTTGCTTTTGGATGAATCCTGCTGCTTTCAAACGTTTTGAAATGGCTGCTTGAGTGACTCCCAATGATTTTGCAATTTCTTTTTGAGTTCGACAACAGTCTTCATCGAGTTATGCGTCCAAATCTTCATCTTCAAACTTTTTTGGCAGACCTGGTCGTTCTTTGTCTTCCGTGTCAAAATCACCACTTCTGAACCGCACAAACCATCTCTCGCACGTTGAAATCGATGGAACATATTCAGGATAAGCTTCGGTGAGCAATCGATGTGTTTCAGCTGCACTTGAAGAAGTAAATCAACACTTCCCGCAAATGGGACTTTTTTGGTACGAAATTCGACATTTTTGAAGCAAAAAAAAAATTTGTTGTTTACACTATTTCGTTCAATGACTAATCGAGAATGAATGACAGATGTTTAACCTCCAAAATGCCATATGAGTTATTATTAACACAAACCATGTGTAAAAGTTATGCCATCTGTTGTCAATCCCGCATTTTTAAGTTATAATAAAGAAAATTAATAAAAAAATATGTTAACATTTAAAAAGATCTACAAAAATTTAATTCACTACTATAAAGAGACATGAGTCACCAACGCGAAGCTAGGGTACTGAAAGGTACGATGCCAGACTACTTAAGATGAAAAACAGCCTAAAAAATTGTCAGGTGGTAGTTTTTAAAATCCTTAACTTTTGATGAGTTGGTCAAATTTGGCACAAAAGTTTTTTGAAAAGTAAAAAATAATTCTAGGTGTATAAAAACTAACCGAAAACCAAATAGCAATAAAATTTTTCTAAGCCTATTAGTTCATATAAAAGTAAAAAAATTTTATTTAAAAAAAAAAAACATTTATCTTTAATAGAAAAATTCCAAACATTTTCTTAGTACAATCAAGACTAAAAGTAGAGCAATTTAGATAAATATCTGCATCGATACACAGTACACTTGTTAAAATATGCCTACACATAACAAAAAATATAATCAAAAGAAAAATAAAAAATAAAAATTTGAAATATTTTCTAATCAATGTTTTGAATGCAACCTGATCGAAATACCTTTTCGATAGTCCAAACCAAAGAAGAAGAAAGAAATACCAAATTAAAATCGATCCAGTTGCCATCAGAGAGCTTATCTTATCTTGAATATTTAAAAAAAAAAAAAACTATATAATCGAAGATGAAAATAAAACAACAAACAGAAGAAAAAAATACGCACTGAATTTAAATGAACTAAGAAAAGGCAATTAACACGCGCAAGGTAAATGCAACGTGCAACGTGCAACCTGATGTTCTGCTTATTTTTTGGGGTCACACGTGTCACGGTTTGCAGGCTTTTCCAATCGAACAAATCGAACTGCATTAAAATTATCATCGAAATCGGAAGGTAGAAAAAATATTAAAGAATTAACAAAAAACTATCGAAGCATTTCTATTTCAGCGTTTTTTTTTTCGTGTGCATGTTTTTGTAAAAGTTTATTTTTTTTTTGCCTAATTTATAAAAGAAAAGTTTTTCTACAAAATTAATTTACACCTGTTTTTTTTTTTTTTGTACCAAATAAAATATTGTCAACTAGTTGGCCTGGAAACTAGAATTTAAAAAACAAAAAAAAAAAACAAATTGAATTCCCATTTAAGTTTCTGTTATTATTAAAAAAAAATTCTTCCTAAATTTTTAATAAAAGCTTTTCCATGGAAAAAAAAATCGCAAGAGAAAGCTTCAACGCCATTTTATGCAATAATGTTTATTCAACTAGTAAAAAATCTATACAAAAAAATCCGGGAAAAAGAAATAATCATAAAAATAAACCAAAAAAATAAACCTGTTTAAATATACTTTCAGCATGTTCATGAGAGGAGGGGGAGGGGGTGGAAATGTTTTTTTTATAAGCTTTAGTAGTATTTTTTTGGATCTTAAGGTGTTCAGAACAAAAACTCAATACAAATTTGAGCAATAACCTTTCCAACTCTGACTCATCAGTGGCCACTAAAAAAAAAAAGAAAGAAAAGACTCCAGGATAAATTACCCAAGCAGTGGATAAGACTCCAGGCAGTTCCAAAAAAAAAACTCCGTACAAATTTGAGGAATATTTTTTCTGACTCAGGACCCTCAAAAAAAAAACGAACACACTCCAAACAAATTTGAGGTATTTTGCATGTATCGTGTTTTTCAATAGCAACTTAACACTTTTGATTTCTTACTGTGAACGCACCCTTAAACTAATCAGTACGCTGTCACTGTAAAAACACTCAATAACTTAAATATTTTTATTATGTTAAAGCCACTTGACCATATAAAGTGACGTACGTTCTCAGATTGGGGTCTAGAGAAGTTTGCCGAAAATGACGACTTTCATCGCAAAATCATCTTCAGTGATGAAGCGCATTTTTGGTTGAATGGCTTCGTCAACAAACAAAACATGCGTTATTGGAGTACTGCAAACCCTCATGGGCTTCATGAAACACTACTTCATCCATAAAAAGTGTCTGTATAGTGCGGTTTTCATGCCGGTGTCGTCATTGGGCCATTTTCCTTCGTTGATCAAAATAACCGTCACGTTAAACTCAATGGTGAACGCTACCGAGACATGTTGCAGTGTTATTTCTTAGATCAATTATATGGGCTAGTCATCAGCGATATGTGGTTTCAACAAGACGGTGCTACATCCCACACAGCGGAAGAAAGAATCGACTTATTGAAGTCCAAGTTCGGTGAACGTGGTTTATCGAGAAAAGGCCCTGTCGATTGGCCGCCGAGATCATGTGATTTAACACCTCTAGACTTTTTTCTGTGGGGCTACGTTAAATCGATGGTCTATGCCAACAAGCCGGCAACGTTAGACGACCTAAGAGCCAACATTGAACGATAAATAGCGGCCATTCCCGTCAAACTGTGTGGCCGAGTCATCGAAAATTGGCTTCAACGAATCGACCGCTGCAAGCGTGCCCATGCTGGACATATTACGGAGGTCGAGTTCTATTCACAATTAATATCTCGCAAACCACTTAAAATATTTCAAATAGTGATACTTACTTGTTCTTAAACTATTTAATAAAGCCCCGCTTAAACGTTCACTTCGCGATAAGTATCTAAATATGAACAAAAATATACAAGCATTTCAGTATGCTACCACTTCATGGAGAATGGCGTATTTCAAAACTCTCTGAAAATCGACATAATTGATTTGATTGATATTTAAAAAATAAATAATAAACCAAAAATACAATTGCATTTAATACTAGAAAATTGGAGATAAATAATAAAAAAATAAAAACAAATAAAATTCAAGTACGAAAACTAGATGTCAGTGGGTGTCATATATACATTAAAAAAACTCTACACAAATCTATACAACCAATACGACTTCTCCTTAGATTATAGAAAAACTGGATTCAAATTCTGTCCAAATTTTTTCGAGAATACATTCATAAAATTGCACATACTTGCAAAATAACCTTTCACGAAACACAGTCGTATTCTGAAATAAATACTTCCGGTTTACTGTCGTAAAGAATAAGACTACAATATTTACGCAAATCTATTAATTTATGGTTAATTTTTTATAAACTATTTAAAATTTAATAAAACCATATTTAAACTAACACTTCACAATAAGTATCTAAATGTCAGCATTAAGGATAATAAAAGTATGCAAGCATTTCAGTATGCTACCACTTCATGGAGAATGGCGTGTTTTAAAACTCTCCGATTGTCTACAAAATTGAGGTGCTTGATACTATTACGAAAAATAGATGTCAGTGGGTGTCATGTCTATATAGTATTTACGCAGTATATGCTTGATACTATTACGAAAAATAGATGTCAGTGGGTGTCATGTCTATATAAAAATATTTACGCAGTATATGCAAGCAGTACGATTTCTCGCCCCTTTTGTAATAATTCAGACAGAAAATTTAGTATACATTTCTAAAATCTGACGTATGGGCCTATCCCATACGTCAGATTTTAGAAATGTATATAAATTTCTAAAATCTGACGTATGGGATAGGCGATACGATAATTTACGAGGAAAACACGTGTGCACCGGCGTCATCATGAAGTGAATAGTTTTACACGAGGCATTCGGTTGGAGTCAGCATAGTTGAGTGAGTGTGACAAAATAAGAAAAGGATTCATTCCTATTTTAAAAATAGAATTGGAAAGTTTTTTTTAATTTTCTTACGGGATTATCCCATCATAATAATATTTAATAAATAGAACTAGGAATGTAATAAAACTTATATTTTTTATATCAGACTATTATTATGCGCTTCAATCAACAGAGGTCGTAAGAGAGGGATCATCGACGCAGTAAATGGGATATTCCAAAATTGTTGGCCGTGGAGTACCAAAGGGAGGATTTTGGGGAAAGCCCAGGATGAGACCTTCATTTCCTACTCCCTTCCTTTTGCCTGGATGGTTTTTTCTCCTTCTTCTAATTTTTGGTCTCGTTCTTAAAGCAAATGTTTTTTTTAAATTCTTTTTCTTAAATTTTTTCTACTTATTTTTTTTGTTAAAAATTTGAACTTTCCCAATTTTTATATCTTTCTCGTCATTTGCTATTATTCCCTTCCCTTTGCCTGGATGGTTTTTTCTCCTTCTGCTAATTTTTTGTCTCCTTCTTAAAGTAAATGTTTCATTTTAATTCTACTTTTTAATTTTTTCTACTTATTTTTTTTGTTAAAAATTTGAACTTTCCCAATTTTTATATCTTTCTCGTCATTTGCTATTATTCCCTTCCCTTTGCCTGGATGGTTTTTTCTCCTTCTGCTAATTTTTTGTCTCCTTCTTAAAGTAAATGTTTCATTTTAATTCTATTTTTTAATTTTTTCTACTTATTTTTTTTGTTAAAAATTTGAACCTTCCCAATTTTTATATCTTTCTCGTCATTTGCTATTATTCCCTTCCCTTTGCCTGGATAATTTTTTTTCTTCTTCTAATTTTTTATATTCTTAAAGTAAATGAATTTTTTTCTTAATTCTTTGTTCTAATTTTTTTTTAATTATTTTATTTTGTTGAAAACTTGAACTTTCCATATTTTTATATCTTCCTCGTCATTTGATATTATTCCCTTCCGCTTGCCTGAACATTTTTCTTTCTCTTTTGCATCACCTTTCTGTCTTCTTTGTCCTTCTTCCCCTCCCATGGAGAAGTTAACAATTTTGGATGTCTCCATTTTCCTCTAAATTTTTTCGGCAGGATGATTTTCTAGTTATGGATGGTGTGAGAGTACCACTTTGCACACACTTCAAACAACAACACCCCCCTCCCCCTTTCACCCGGTGAATTTTTAATAAAAATATCCCTAGTTTATCAAAATAAAGTATTTTTTATTCACTTCCGTTTGCTACTACATATTTATATGAAGTGGGACTACTTTCTATCATGCATATTTCTGAACTTTAGCAATGAAGCTAAAGTTCAGAAATATGCTTGACGGACAGACCATATGTGTGGCATATCAAAAAGGTTTGCAATTCAAGGACCCAATACCATCGAAATAATTAAGAACTTTATTTAAATATTTACAAAATACTAAATAAATAATTAAAAAATTTCGGGAATTACAAATTGTTTCATCGCAAGAAAAGTTTGGGAAATACTGCTTTAAAGTGTATGGAAGCAGAAATATTTTGGTTTGAATTTTTAGGAGAATCTGTCATACTATTAAAATAATATAATTATCCTAGAACATATATATTTTATATATTATACTTAAACTAGAAAAGTCCTTTTTTTCACTGTAAAAAATGTGAAATTTTGTCCTTTTCCCTAAAATATTATTTAAAAACAGTCAGAATTTTTTTAATTTTTTTCTTTACAACTATTTGGTATAGCAAAAATATATATTAAACCAAAATATTTATTATTAAATTTTAAATAAAAAATATTCTGTTAAATTTTCCCGTTTACCTAACCGTTTTATCATAATTAACATTCAAAGTTGTGATTATTTTTTATCATAAAGCAAAGTTGTGATCACTTAGTACGACTTTGAACCGTTTGGATTGGGTCTTTGCTACAATTGGAATTTTTTTAAACTTTAAACATTAATTGCTAAAGAAAGAAGATGATTTTGACAAAATAATATAGAATATTTTTTATTTCGAATTTTGAAAAGAATATTTTGTTTTATTTATTTTTATAATAAAATCAATTGTTTTTGGGGCAACATCTTTAAAAAAGTGGTGAAAGGGAATTTTTATCAATAGTTTTTTTGGAAAAACCTAAAGATTTCACTAACAAGGACATACTGTAAAATATAATTTTTTCCCAGTTTAGTACACCCATATAGATCATGTAGCCCATTGGGCCACACAAAAAAAGGGAAAAACATTCGATCTGCAATACAAATTTGCGCAATACCCTTTCTTTCTCGAGCCTAACGCCATCTAGCATATACTCGTTAACAACTGAAATCAAATTTAAAAGAAATGCTAAAAATTTTCCTACATCAAATCATAGTTAATTACTTCTGGAATCAACTTTTCATGTTTTTTTAAATTAATTAAAATATTTTTTTTTAATTTTCTAAAATAAGCGCTATAAAAGATAAAGGATAAATCCAATTTGTTCTTTGGAGAGAAAAATTAAATAAAATATGTTTAACATACAGATTTTTATAATTTTTTCATTTAATTATACTACTTTAATCTTGCCATTATTTATGAAATTTTACGATTTTTTTAATTAGTTGATATAAAACTCTATGAAGGACTAGATCCTTTCAAGGTAACTTCAGATGACTTTTTTACACACTACTTGATGGATGCTGTTTTTTTAAATATTGGTTTTTTTTTTAAATTTGCCTATTGTCTGCTCTAACATTTTAATATTATACAAAATACAAATTTTTATATAGTTTCTTAAGAAAAAATCCAACGCCATCAAATTGACCGAATCTGCAGGGTAATTGGCATCAGCAAATCTAGAAATTACGCGTTATAAGAACTTTTTGTGCAATAAAGCAAAAAATTTGTTATGTTGTGTAACTTTTAAATATTTATTTACTATAAATTCAAATTCTTTAGTGTAGAATAAAAATAAATCGATTATCAATACGGCTATACGAGGTATGTTCAAAACGAATCGCGAATTTTGAATTTCCGCGGGTTACGTATATTCGATTTTCGATTTTTTATGGCGTTATGTTGGCACTCATAGGTCTTACTTATGCCGATACGTTCGGCCATTTTAAATGGCCGAACGTAATTTTTTGACAGCAATTTTCCAATTTTCATTAATTAACCTTTTCAGTTAATTTTTGACAGCAATTTTCCAATTTTCATTAATTAACCTTTTTTTTGAAAACTTGGTTGGTTTTTTTTTCTTCTTCTAATTTGTTTAGAAGTTCGGCCATTTTGAATGTTCAGTTAATTTTTGACAGCTGCTTTGCTTGCACTTGTTTTGGCTCGTCTTCGCTTTTTGCTCATTTTCAACCAAAAACAGCATCGCATTAACTTTTCTAAGGAGCTGTTGGATTCTGTCCACGATGACCCAAATATGCTCCAAAAGGTCATAACTGGTGACAAATCATGGGTTTATGGTTATGACGTGAAAACCAAAGGTCAATCATCCCAATGGAAACAGCAGCACGGGCGAAGACCTAAGAAAGCGCGCCAAGTACGGTCCAGTTTTCTTCGATTGCAGGAGCGTAGTGCATCATGAGTTCTTACCACAGGGTAAAACGATCAATAAGGAATATTACATGCAAATAATGAGCAAGTTGCGCGAAGCAATCGGCCGGGAACGCACGGATTTGTGGAAGCACAAAATTGGCTTTTGCAGCATGATAACGCTCCTGCTCACGCATCGTTGCCTGTGCGCGAATTTTTAGCCAAAAACAAAACACTAATAATGCCGCAGCCACCGTATTCTCCAGATCTGGCCCCCTGTGACTTTTTCTTGTTCCCGAAACAAATTCTTTGATCCATTTTTTAGAATAGGCAAAAATCGAAGACGAGCCAAAACACGTGCAAGCAAAGCAGCTGTCAAAAATTAACTGAACATTGAAAATGGCCAAACTTATCGACATAAGTGAGACACATGAGTACTAACATAACGCCACAAAAAAATCGAAAATCAAATATACGTAACCCGCGAAAATTCAAAATTCGTGATACTTTTTTAACAGACCTCGTAGTGTTCAGAATTGACAATAACGGCCTTTCCTTGTTCATTTGCAAAAAAAAATATGGCCCAATGGCAGCTTCTGACAGAAATTTAAAACAAATAATCACTTTTTAAGAAAATAATGACTTTTTCAAAGATACTTGAGGATTTTTAGAGCCGAATTTATGATAATTTTGCTTATTGACATATACAACGATCAAGAAATAATCCTTAATGATATGACGACCATAATCTCTTGTTTATACGTAGCTAACGCAGAATTCCAACTGTTGAAGAAATTATTTTTTTATAATTTATATGCACTATTTATTAATTAAATAAATTTAAAAATAAAAATGAAAAATTTTTCGCTAACCAAATTTTATCATAAATGACATATAAATTTGACATCTGTCAAATTAAGGGGCTAAACTTTCCAATCTACAATATAGATAATCCGTTATAAAAAAAAAATATGAAGCAAAAACTAATTAAAATTTCTTCCTATTTTTAAACAGCAAAGAAAATATTACAACAATTAACCCACAAAATAACCTTTCTAAAAACATCTCCAAAAAAAATTGATATTTTTCCATCCTTTTTAGCGTTAAAAGTTTAATTCCAAAAAAAAAAATGCATTTCTTTAAAAATAGAAATTGAGCTGTTAAATAAAATATGATGTGTTAATGATCAGAAATAAATTATTCAATTAATTAAATCAAACAAAAATTAAATACGAAAACTAAAGCCGACACCTTTTTTCCCTAATAAAAATAAAAACTAAACCATTTTGACTAGAAACTATGAAATATGAAAAGAAAAAAAAACTACAATAAAACGTAATATTTCGAGACTCTGACTCACAATATTAAACGTTCTTCCGTGATTTGTTTGCATTAGAAAAGAATCTGGCCAGAGTATCAGCATTCGAGAGGTAAATATATCAATTCAGGAATTTCAGGTAAAAATAAATATGATACGTGAACGCACCTGTGTATATATCCCAGACAGGATTCAATATTTGGGTACCCTTAATAGCTGGTCCTTTTTTTTCTTATACTCGTATTCATTTCGTTACTATTCTCATCAGATTCGTTGAAATTGTCTTAACTTTATGAGAGAAAAAAATAAATAATACAATTTCTGCTATAATTAAAATAAAATTAATTTTTTTTCGCCCGCCCATATAATTTTTAGAAAATTTCATATAATTTATAATTAATGAATTTCAAAATCATTCGACATCTAAGGATCAAAATCGAATTTTAAGAACAACAAAAATTTTTAAAAAAAATGTTTTAGTGAGTTTTTATTTTTAATTTGTAAATTAAAATATTTTTAAACGAAAACTGAATATTTCTAATTTCATGTTTTAGGACAATTCATCAAAGGACACGAAACAATAAATGATCTTTTATTAAAAACATAATTGAGAAACGATAACTTTTCGATATTTTGACATTGAAATGACCCCTAAAAGGTCTCGGTTATCGACCCAGATCGTAAGATGAACAGAAAAAAGAGAAAAAGATTCTAGAAAGGAAAAAAATCCTTCCAACCACACAATAACAACGCACAAGTGTCCAAAAATGATGTTTTTATTTTGATAGGTTTTTTTTCCCCTATTTTCTATGCTTTCTCCGTTGAAATAAAAATACAACAAATCCTCGTTAGGTGCATACATTATATGCATTGTGTCTGGAATCCTTATTAAAGAGATTGCATATATGTAAGGAAGCCTACCTTTTTTTCCAAATCGGAATTCTGCTGGCACTGCTTTCCCAGGACACTCCCTATTATCATTCGCTTGTGTCTCCTGCACGTTCTGATGAATTGTTGAGGCGCAACCAAGTCGATAACAATATTCACCACGATCAGGCAGACGCAGATCGGATTAGGACCTTAGTTTCCTATATTTTTTTTGTGTGTTCACTTTCATTTATTTATTGTCTGCTCTAACACGATATTGTCCAGATCTTATTCACTTTCTACAATCTGATTGCTATTCTCTGACATCTATCAGAAAAATTAACAAGGATTTCATCAAAAAGATAAACAATGATCGCTAAAGAAAATATTTTGATGGTCTTTATTTTTTTTTTCCACCTCAGAACGAGAATGTGCAAATTAAGAATAAGAAATGTTTTGCCGTGCATAAGACTTTTTAAGAGGAAAATAATTTTCCATTCAGTATGCATGATAATTTCCTTTTTTTTCATATACAATATAATTTGGTAAAAATCCTTTTTATTATTACATTCAACTTTAAAGGATATTAAAACATTTATCTTTAATTTAAAGTTTTTATTTAAAAAAAACTAAATATAAAATAAAATATTATAGCAGAAAATATTAATACCAAAATTTTTTTTAGAATTTCCGATTCAATTTTCTTTTTTAAGATTAAATATTGAAAATGTCCTTTTTTTTGGGAAAAAAAATTATTTAAAATTATGTGAAATATTTAGAAAAATAGAAATTTAAATCGTTTATATTATTTGCGATTTCAATAAGTAATTATTAGCTATAATATAGGTCTTACTTATTCCGATAAGTTCGGCCATTTTGAATGTTCGGCTAATTTTTGACAGCAATTTTCCAATTTTCATTAATTAATCTTTTTGTTAATTTTTTATATTTTCGTCGTCAATTTTTATTCCTTTCCCTTTGCGTGGATGGTTTTATTTCTTCTTCTAATTTGTTTAGAAGTTCAGCCATTTTGAATGTTCAGTTAATTTTTGACAGCTGCTTTGCTTGCCCGTGATTTTGACGGCTCGTCTTTGATTTTTGCTCAATTTCGACCAAACACAGCATTGCATTAACATTGCTAAGGAGCTGTTGGACTCTGTCCGCGGTGACCCAAATTTGCTCCAGAGTATCATAACTGGTGACAAATCATGGGTTTATGGGTATGACGTGTAAACCAAAGCTCAATAATCCCAATGGAAGCTGCCGCATGAGCCAAGACCGAAAAAAGCGCACCAAGTTCGGTCGAATATGAAGGGTTTGCTTACAGTTTTCTTCGATTGCAGGGGCGTGGTGCATCATGAGTTCTTGCCACAGGGTAGAATGGTCAATAAGGAATATTACCTGCAAATTATGCGCAAGTTGCGCGAAACCAAACCGCCAGAAACACCCGGATTTGTGGAAGAACAAAAATTGACTTTTGCACCATGATAACGCCCCTGCTCACGCCTCGTTGCTTATGCGCGAATTTTTTGCCAAAAACAACACACTAATAATGTCGCAGCCACCGTATTTCCAAGATCTGGACCCCTGTGAGTTTTTCTTGTTCCCGAAACCGATTCTTTGATCCATTTTTTGGAATGGGCAAAAATTGAAGACGAGCCAAAACACGTGCAAGCAAAGTAGCTGTCAAAAATTAACTGAATATCCAAAATGGCCGAACTTATCGGCATAAGTGAGAGACATGAATACCAACATAATGCCATAAAAAATTTAAAATCGAATTTACGTAACATGCAGAAATTCAAAATTTGCGATAAAATTTTACGAACAGACCTCGTGAAAAAAAAACCATAAATAAAATCAAATTTTTTTGATGTGATAGTACCGGATTATCCATTTTTTAGTTTTAAAAGTACAATTCAATCATTTAACATGTGTTAAATATAATTATAATTTGTTTTAATATTTCCATAAACTAAAGTTGGCCATTTATATTGTGATTTGTTTAGTTTATAAAAAATATCGGAAAAAGATGCAAAAAATACGCCAATTTAGATGCTATTGTAGAATAGCGGGTCTTAAATGCTAAGTTTTCAACCTTCAGCGATGAGACTCGTTTTTCGATCAGGAAATTACAAAATTTCCATATATAAAATTTTTATAATTTAAAAATAATTATAAAAGAGCCATTGTATCCTCAAGCAAAGCTACTTTGTGGTATTTATTTTGGTCTGAAGGTGTTATTTGTTCGTATTTCTTTGAAAATTAAGAACTGTCAATTTACTGTCAGTAAGGACTGATACTGTCAATTTTTCATTGACTGTTATCGGCTTGTTAACATATCAAAATGATCTTACACTTAAAAATTTTAATCTGAATGATGTAAAATTTTGATAAGCTAAAAATTTATCTTCTAAAAAAAGACGAAATTTAAGCTTTATTGCACAAAAAGTTCCCAGGAAGCCCTTAATTTCGAGATTTGGTGATGTCAAATGTCCTTAAAAATCGCGTGATTAAACGCCGTTTGACTTTTTTTCTTATAAAATTATATAAAAATTATTTTTATGCATATCATATTTAAACTATAAAAGTGCACATAGACCAAATTACAGGACGTACTGAGAAAAATAATCATCAACAATAACCTAAAAAGGATCGATTTTTTTTACAAAATTTCATGTCAATTATTCGAATAATATTATATCTAAACATATAATGGCAAAATATGAGAAATATAATTAAATATTTATTTTATATAAATTTTTATTAAAAATAGTATTTATTGAATTTTACTTTCAAAAATGTAAATTGGATAACACCTTACTATAACGGACAACATAATTAAGAGCTTTTCAGTAGCTTCGACTTAATTATTTTTTCTGTGCTAAAATTAAAAATGTCTTTTAAAAAAAAAGCTTTTAAAATTATATGAAATATTCAAAAAAGTTAATTACTTAATTTTTATTTGAACAAAAAGTTCTTATTAGCTACGAAAATACCACAAATAAAGATAGTGCTTGTATTTCATAGGAAAATATCCTTTTTTGAATACCTAATCCATGAGATAATTTCCATTATTTTCTATTAGCTTCCTTTACAAATAAGGCTATTTTGTGATGCTACTCTTGTAAAATTCCCGTGCTTTTTCATTAGAAAAGGAGTCCAGGTGGTTTTGTACGTCATCAACTGATTTGAATTCCTTATTTCGAATCGAATGCTCCAAGAACCTGAATAGATGATAATCGGAAAATGGAATATTGGGGGAATATGGTGGATGGTGCGGAACTTCTAAATCCAGATTCCTGATTTACCACTGCGTGTGGTCTTGCGTTGTCATGCTGCAAAATGCGTCGTTGGTTATTCACTAAAACAGATCATTTTTCTTACCATCTCCGCCTTCATTATTCCCAATTGGGCACAATGCACCTCTACAGTGAGTGTCTGGCTAGGTTTTAATAATTCATAATGAATGACTCTCCAAAAATCCCACCAAATACATAGAAGAACCTTTTTTTATGGTCAATGTTGGTCAAGGGGTCGATAGACGTTCTTGATTTTGCGAAAGCCATTATTTTTTTTTCTTCGGCTTCTTGTACAAGTGCTAGGGATGGATTTGGGGTTAGCCAGGAAGAAGCAATTAACACCAATACTCCTTCAAAAATATCTCCCCTTCTCTAATCCTTGCCATCTATTTTTCAAAAGTCATTAAAAATTTTAAAAAAATTGAAAAGCAAAAATAAATATTTTTTTCTTCTTCCTTCTTCGAATTTTTTTTGGTTCCTTTTTTTTCTTCTACCTACGATATTTTTGCAAATTTTTTTGGACCTTCCTATTCCCTAGCCTGTATCATTTAAATATACCTTACGGCATGAATTTTTTAATTATTTTTGGGTGATAAAAAACCAATCATGAATTGAAAGCCCCCCCCCACCTACCAATCATGAAATGCTAGCCGGCCAGCTAAGACTAAACGAAAGGGGGATTACTTGAGAACCCTACTTTATACCGCCCAAACACATTCTATGCAACCTATTGGATGAATTCATCGAGGGGCAGAGGGGCTTATCTGAAGCCCAATTTGGCTTCTGGAGGACATGCTCCACCATAGATGCTATTAATTTGATCATTGGCACAGCGCGTAAATCTATCAACGGCAAAAAGTAGAAAAGAGGCTCCATAAAGTACTGCCCTATTATACCCCTTGATGTAAAGAACGCCTTCAACTCGACCAGATGGGAATGTACACTTGAAGACCTGGGCTCAATAGGTGTTCCGGAGTACATTTCCAGGATAATAGAAAACTACCTGAGTAGTAAAATTCTTTTGTACAGGACGATCAGTGGGTAGAGGTCATAGAGGATCACGAGGGGGATCCTACACTGCTTGGTTCTGAGCCCTTTATTGTAGAATATAATGTATTCTCAGGGTCCATATCCCAGAGGAACATGTGCAGACGATATTGCTATGGTCGTAGTGGCAAAATATATGGAAGAGGTTGAACAGATCTGTAATGAGAACGTTGCTTCAGTTCGAAGTTGGCTGCTGACAGCTGGTCTTAGGTTGGCGGACCATACAACGGCGGTAGGCATTATGATGGTCAGTAGAGAGAGTGTAACCATTAGGATTGGCGAACATAAGGTGATCTCGGGAACATCTTTATCAAGGGGTGATGATTTACGTTAGGCTGCGGTTTCAGGAAGACCTATTATAAGTTGGTGGGAAGGCTGCGGAGATAATAATCGCACTGGTGCGCTTAATAACGTACCTTGGGAGACCCAGGCAGAGTAGGAGGACCCTGTTAGCGACCGTGGTTGCGTCAATCCTGCTGTATGTTGTACCAATTTAGGTGGATGGGTTGATTGGAGCAAACTGCATACATGGAGTTGTTTCAGTATACCGTAGGAGCGCATTAAGCGTGTCCTCTGCATACCGAATAGTGTCATACGAGGTCATTTGTGTTGTGGCCGGAAAGTTACCGTTCGAAATACTGACAGATTAGCGGTAGAGTACTACCAGAGAGGTCAGTGTGACGCTGCGGCGTGATCCACGGCTCGTACGGGGGAAAGAAATAAGTCCAAGAGGAAGTGACAAAATCGTTGGATCCGTGGATAGATCGACGACATGGTTATGTTGGCTACTACCTATCTGAACTTTTGAGGGGACATAAATGTTATCAGGCTTACCAATACCGCTTTAAATTGGATTCTAGCCTAATGTAGTCTTCTTGTGACGATATGGTGGAGAGCGTAGATCACGTATGAATTAAATGCACCCGATTCAATGCGGATAGAAAAGAGGCACTAAAATTCGCTGGTAGGTTCCTGACGCGGGAGAATGTCGTGGCCCTGAAGCTGGACTCGAAAATGGCTTGGGAGGCTGTCGAAGTCCATGTGGCAACAGTCCTAAAAGACTACGTATGAAGGAGCTAGAAAAAACGGTACAAATAATTCACCAGAGTAATGATTTCGATTAATTCCTGCCCCACGAAGTGAAGCCTGACGGCGGCTCCATATTGGAGTATAGAAATGTGACCAAGTAAGATGGTTTCAGTGGGTTAAAGTCCCACACTTTATCTTTCGATAATTTCAATCTTACTATAATAAAAGAAAGCCTACCGCCAGCATGCTCAGTCACTCCCCTCGTCTTCTGGAAGTTCTAGCTCAGCTATCAGAGCCATCCATCTAGGACTTACTTCACGTCAGCATTAAAAAAAACATTTTTTTTACACCACAATCCAATTAATAATAACTCTTTTAGAGTTCAAGGACTACTAAACATAACACCCCTCATCACTAGTAATGATCCTTCTAAGGAATGGATCCTATTCATATCTAGATAATAGGGACGAACAAATGGTAATACTTCCTTCTAGGTTCGATGGCAAAAGCTTGCACGGTATCCAAATTCTTTGTCTACTTTTTTCAAGCCCTTCGAGGTGCTCCTTGACTGTTGTCCAGAAGCAGCCTAGCTTTTTAGATAATTATTTTATTGTTTTGCGGGAATCTGACTCCACTAATGAATTCAAAGCCGCTCATCTAGTTCCGTATATCTTCCTAACTTCGGTTTGTCCTTCAACTCCTTATCACCGCATTTGAATTTTTGAAACCATCTTTGAAATTTACGCAGACGGTTTGGCCCAGCTTATTTTGCCTTCAACTTTTCGTCGAATAAAAAGAGCAATAAATGCTGTAAAAGCGTAAAAAATTTTTTTTTGGGTGAAGACAGTACAATTACTAACCAAGCTTCAAAATGACATCTACTTTGACGTGTTCACTTGACCGCTACTGTTCAATTAATATTTACATTTTTTTCGAATTTTTTATAGTATTTTTAGCACAATTTAAGAAAAGTTATTTTATAAATGATCAAAACGTAAAGGAAATTTTTGGAAAAAAAATTTCAAAAACTATTCCAACAACCCAAAAAAAAAATGTGTCCGATTTTCTTTTTTATAAAAATGAGCGCTTACAAAATGACCATCGTTATCCTTATTTTCTTGTTACTTATTCACACATCACAATGACCATTCTGAGATTTTAGACAAAAAAAAAACGATAAAATGAAAGTGAAAAAAACATATTCCCTCGTCCAATAAACCACTTCAAGTCAACTCCAAGTCAACTCAAGTCGAGTTGGGTCCTTTCTTTTATCCGAAAATCTTTGTAGCAACTATCAAGGCGATTGAATAAAATAAATTTGTTATCAAGTCCCATTGGTATTGTTGTGAATTTTTTCTCTCAGCCATTTCGCTATCGAAATAACCGTCTTCAGTGTACAAAGGCGATTCTAACTTTTGTTGCGCATCGTACAATAAATTTTCGACCATCGACAAAACGAAAAGAAAAGGATGACTTTTTTTATTATTATTCGTTGACTGGATATTTCTAGGACAGGACAATATAAAGGAGGATAGATCCAGCCTACACGCAGTATTATAATAAGGCGCTATCAAATTATTCAACGGACTGCAACAGGTGATGCCGGTCCAACTATGTGCGAGGATATTCAGTTAGGATCGACGCAGGACGGATAAGTGCAGTGTGTGTGCACAATGCATAATGCCATGCCAGCTAGCGAGCGATGCGGACACAAAAGGATATTCAGCTATAAAATTTATTTGCAGCAGGTTGTGAACAGATCCTTCGATAAGGGTAAATATTTTCCCATACTTTGTGCAAGTGAAATTAGTCGTCTAGTCGCAGTCGTTTTTAGTTTATCTTCCCTTTTCGTCCTTCGAACAACTACTCATTCGGTCTGTTCTCACAGCTTATACATCTGTCTAAGCACTGCAAACCTAAAATTTTCGAAACACCAAATTATAGTCAAGAAGAAAAAATAACTTTTATAACGTGTTCCATTTTTACCTGCTCTCGTATAATATTCATACCTGAAAACAGAATTGATTGTAGAAGCAAAAAAAAAAACCACGCAATCAACCTAAAATAATATCGAACCTGACTTGGATTAAGAAGTTGCGTAGTTTCGATTCGATTCTGAGTTTTAATGATGCAAAATGCAAGCCAACCAACAAACCATCCAGCAACGTTGGTTTCTTTCTATTTTCCATCCCTGCAAACCCCCAGAAGATTCGTCCTTCTCTTACCATAGAGTCTGCTATCGATCAAACTAGTAATATTCCCATTAAAATGAATTGCTATCAAAAAACTAATAAAGGAAGATCCTCAAAAAAAATGTGGCGATGATCAAAAACCCTCGATCCTGTGAACTGAACTCTAAAAGGAAAAAAAATCCTTTAATAAAAAGTGCATTTTTCGTGCGGGTCAGATGTTGCCTTTTCGATAGAAAAAAAAAACCAAAACGGGCAAATTTACACCAATCCTTTTATTTTTCCCAAGGATTAAAATTATATAATATTTTTTTTAACTTTTTATTTAAAAGTCGATGAAAATTATTTATTAGGATTTTAAATGCGTTGTATTTTCAAAGCTGGCTTATGAATGTGCGTGACTTGGTTTTTTGTTTATCCAAATTGTCTTACGGTAAGAATTTGATAGAAAAATCCTTTTTTAGCAATTTTTACTTATTATCCAATTTGTATTTTGGAAAGTCAAATTCAATAAATTATACTTTTTATTTAGATTTGCATATAATTTTTAATTTATTAGCCATTTAGCTAAATATTAAATAATATTCAAAATATTGCTAAAAAAACTGCTTACAAGAGTCGCGATCTTTTCGAGGTAGTTTTTGATGACTTTTTCAAACCGGGCTATCCATTTTATTTATCTAATAATACAGTATTATTAATTTAATATAGTTGTTAAGTATAAATATTACTTAAATTAATTTTTATTTAGATTTTAGTTTGCCATTTTTTTTAAATTTATTTTTATTTAAGTTGTTTTAAGTTTTTTTTTTTTTAATTGATATCTAAAACTACTTACAACTAGAAGCAAGCAGATTTTTAGGAGTGTAAATACAAGGACGTGTTACCTCAAGAACAGAATAATTTTATTTTATAATTTTTAATAATCTCTCCACCATCGCTATTATCGAATGTCAGTTCTCCGCCATCGCTATTGTCAAACGTTAGCGGAAGTGGTCAGTTCTCTTCTTAAAGGATTAAGATGGTAGAATAGACGCAAATGGAATTTTTCGTATCAGGAGATTCATAGTGCATTTAGATTACGATGGGTGACCTTGTTTTGTACTTAAAAGGGGAATTGATCATTTTACCAGAGGTATAAGCTTAAATCCGATGTTTAGTCATAGATGGCGCGGGTGAGTGTATTAAGCTACCATAGGCACGCCATACTTTTTTTTATGAGTTTGACATCTGTCAACATTAATCAGTGCACATTGTCAGCAATTTCGTATAACAACAGACATTTTTTCTTCGGTAATCATGTCTAGTTTTGTGCCAGAAAAAGAGCATTTGCGGGAAACGCTGCTTTTCTGCTTCAATTTGAAGAAATCGGTGCAGAAAAGCCTTATGGAGGCCTATGGTGGCAGTGCTTTATCGGAAACAACGTGCCGAAATTGGTTTTGTCGGTTCAAAGACGGCAATTTTGACTTGTGGGAGAAGAAGTGTGAAAATCGGCCTAGGAAGGTTGAGGACCATCAATTGCAGGCTCTTTTGGATGAAGACGATACCCAATCGCAAAAAATGCTCGCGGAGCAATTGGGTGTTACTCAACCAGCTATTTTCATGCATCTGCGTGCCATGGGAAAGATTGAAAAGATCAATCAAGCCCGGAAAATGGGTAGGCAGATGGAGCGACGCCAAAACACATGCGAAATCTTGCTCGCCAGATAAAAAAGAATGTCGTTCCTGCATCGGATTGTGATAGGCGATGAAAAGTGGATATATTTCGAGAATTCTAAATGCAAGAAATCGTTGGTTGATCCCGGCCGACCATCAACATCGTCCCCAAGACCAAATCGCTTCGGACGGAGACGATGCTGTGCGTTTGGTGGGGTCAACAAGGTATCGTCTACTATGAGATGTTGAAACCTGGTGAAACTGTCAATTCTCACCGCTACCACTAACAACTGATCAAATTGCACCGTGCTCTGCGTGAAAAAAGGACGGATTATCAATAAAGTCATGACAAGCTTCTTTTCCTCCACGATAACGCACCATCGCACACGTCAAAAATAGTCCGAAACTTCTGGAGACACTCAACTGGGAGATGCTAACTCATCCCGCTTATTCACAATACCTGGCCCCTTCCCACTACTATTTGTTTTCGTCGATGGGTCACGCGCTCGCTGATCAGCACTTCGATTCTTACGAAGACGTCCGAAAATGGCTAATGAGTGGTTTGCCTCGAAAGAGAAGGAATTTTTTTGGCGTGGTATCCACAAGTTGCTCGAGAGATGGAAAAAAAGTGTAGCTAGCGAGGGCAAGTACTTTAAAAAAATTTGTTTTTGCTTTCTATGAAAAAAAAGGGTTTTTTTGACTAAAAAACAGCGGATTTAAGCTTATACACCTGATATGAAGGATTCGGGATTCTGTAGTTGAAATTTGAAGGGATCTGTACTCGCCATAGTGTGAAAATAACATGAGCAGATTTTTGCTCATCCAGCCCAACTCTTCACATTTTGAGCCAGGTTTCTAAGAAGTGGACGTGGTTTTTTAGAATATTGAAGCCATTGAAGGTTCTTTGTGATGTGGAAGGAAGGTTGTATCATCAGCATTTGTTACGGTAAGGATATCACTGTGACAAGAAATATCATTCTAAAGAATTGTTTCTAGGATACATCGCTGAGGTACACCGGCGAAATTAGGATAAATGTCAGCAAACTCAATATTTTCAGCTACTTGATATAGGATTTTAGGATAAAGTAGTAACCAGCGAGGATCTTAGGATGTAGAAATAACCAGAGAGTAAGACTTGCTATAACTTCCAAAGCATTACAGCATGTATATACACGGTCTCAAAACTAAGTTAAATTTTTAAATACTGCTGTTCCTAAAAAAAAAAATGTCTTCAACGATTAGGCTGATTTCTCCATCGCTGCATAAGTTTTTAAGCAAAATATACTAAGCTCTAAAAAACCTCAAACAGAAACTGGAAAAGAGCCATTATATTTATGGAAAATGGTTGTCTGATACGCATATTGGTCTGAAGGTGTCATTGAACCATATTTTTTTATATGACCCTTGCCATCAATTTTGTCGTATGTTAACAATTTTTTTTAAGTCAAAACTTAAAGATTACCAACTGGACTACAAAGTTCCCGGAACGATAGGATTGTGGCGCTCTCATTGGTCCGATTTGAGTTCTGTTTTTTTTTGTTAAGTTGGTACATCCCAATTTTTTTTGTTAAATTGGTTTTTTTTTGTTAAAATTGGTTGCTGCGTGAACGTTGGAAAAGTGTTTCGGCAACGATTCTCTAAAGAAAACGGTCTTTTACCAGTGGCACGAGCGGTTCAAAAGTGGACGTGAGTCAATCGAAGATGCTGAACGCAGTGGCAGACTATCGACATCGAAAACCGACGAAAACATTGATAAATTAAAAGAAATGTTGGTCTATAACCGCAAATTAACCATCAGAGAGATAGCGGAGGATTTGAACATTGCCTATGGATCCGTCCAAGACATTTTGGTTAATGATTTGGGTTTCCATCGTGTAGCAGCAAAGTTGGTGCCAAAAGATCTCAATTTCATTCAAAAAGGAGACCGTGTTGACGTCGAAATAGACATGATTTGCGAGGCTGAATCCGATTCCACATTCTTCAAAAGGATCATTACTGGAGACGAGACGTGGGCTTATGAGTACGACACGGAATCCAGACATCAGGCAAGTGAATGGCGTTCACCAAATGAGCCGAGACCAAAAAAACTACGTCGTTTTTAGTCAAAAAAGAAGGCAATGCTCACGGTTTTCATGGATTACAACAGTGTAGTGCAACAAGAATTTTTGCAAGAAGGCCGGACAGTAAACAAAGAGTATTATTTGGGCGTTATGAGACGTTTACGTGAAGCAATTCGCCGAAAGAGACCAGAATTGTGGGCAGAAAACTCATGGATTTTGCACCATTTTAACGCACCGTCGCACAGTGCCATCATTATTCGTAATTTTTTAAAGAAAAATGCAACAAATACAATCCAACCACCACCGAATCATTCACCTGATTTGGCTCACTGTGACTTCTTTCAGTTCAATCGAGTTTAAAAACCATTACGGGGAACGCGTTTCAACAGCCGAGAGGAAGTAATGGAAAAATCGCAAGAAGCACTGATGGACATACCGAAAACCGAATGTAAAAAATGTTTCGAGGATTGGATCAAGCGCTGGCATAAGTGTGTTAAAGTCGATGGGGATTACTTTGAAAGGGACAATATAGATTTTAGATGAATAAACTTGTATTTTTAATTTACTTAATAAATTCCGGTAACTTTTTGATTAAGGTGGTATATGTGATATTAACAAGATAGAGTCAAAATTCTCATAATATGACAAATTTATAATCTAAAGCTTAGAGTACACATACACCGTTCGTGCTATGCACGATTTTAAGTGCTAATTTCCTATTTCTGTAATACATGTACGCGCATGTACGAATTTTGCACGTGCACAAAATTGTACAGGTGTGCCTTATCAAAGCGCATTTATTGTAAGAACAGTCGAATCATAGTGTAATCGCTTGAATGAATATCTGCAAAAATAATTATTCACAATTCACGAGCAAATTTAGGCGAGCAAAAAGAAATTTCAACATAAGTTCAAATATATTTTTGATCGTGCAAACGGTTCGTGCATATTTTATTGGCGAATATTCATTATTATTCATAGTTGATTGCTGGTGTTCTTATTTTATTTACTTTATAACATGAATGACGTTTTCATATTAATTTATTTATTTTGATAATTTCAATTCGTTTATTTTTTTTAAATAAACATTTTCTATTTTATTTGAACACTTAATTCAAAATTATTATTATTTTTTCAATTTTAGAGTCAACATTTTTCTTTTTTTTATATAAACTATAACAAATTTTTTATTAAATTATTAATTATTATAAATATTAAATAATTTTATACTAACAATGATATACCTTCATCTGTCAAGAAGACTATACTAGTTTTTGTTATTTTTTTTTTAAATTTGTCTGAGGTAACCTCCACTTTAAATTATAAATAATAAATAATAAAGTCATAAATTGAATAAAAATTTATTAAATGAATATACTGTCAAATGTTGAAAATAAATGAGGAACGATTAAATCATGAACAGATTCGCATATTTTCCCCCTCTTCATTCCTTCGACGAGCAAAAATTGCTTGCCTTCGAGAAAAAATCGTTCAATTGCACGATCAGTGTGCAATTCAATCAATTCATTCAATTGTGTTTGTAGAATTGAACGAATTGATTGCGCTATTTTTGCAGCATAAAATTGTGCATTATACGAACGGTGTAATATAAGCATAAAAATAATTTAGAAAAAGTTTCTAAAAATAATTTTAGTCGAAATTACCCCAAAAATTTTCATACTCATTTCGCTCCAAAATTAACCCAAACAAGCACTATAATTATTTATTTTGAATATGATAAAATTTACAATATTTAAACGACTTAAAATTTATTTATTTTTTATAATAAACTCCTGTTAAGAAATTTAAAAAAATATTTTTGTTTATATTAATCCTATGCATTCCCATACTAAAATCTGATAATGATAAAACGAAATTTGCAGAATAATGGAACAACTCAATATAAGGTATAGTACCAGTGAAGGGGTTTTTTTTACAGGGGGAAACCTTCAAAAGGTACTCGCCTGGAAGACATTCTACCTGCCAGGCGAGTTATGCGGGATTTTTACCTTGCTAAAACCTACCTGTACCTCTACCCTTGCTCCCGGAACGATGGTTCCCCGGCGGCACTCTTTGTAAATACGTGTACTACTTCGCCGGGGCGTTCTTATTTGTCCCGATATTATGTCGGCTCGCGGCCTATTCTTCGTACGTGGTCCGAAGATCCTTGATTAAAGATTCCGCGTACTCTGCAACTCTGTTCCAAGCCAATTGGCTCTTCATCATGCACTCCACTATGTTTTCTGGACTGATGGAACGGTCCAGATTTTTCTCCAGATCTGCCCGTGTCCCCTCGTAGAAGGGGCATTGGAAGAATAAGTGTTCTGCGTAAACCCCTCCGAGTTTGGGGAGTCTGTTCTCTTGAATCTGTGCAAGTATGCCCGAAAGCATCCATGTCCAGTCAAGATTTGGGTGATGTAATACCCGACTTCCCCGTGCACGCGAGTGACCCATTTGGTGACATCTGGGATCACCCGATGTGTCCACCGACCCTTCGTCGAGCTGTCCCATCTCTCTTGCCAGAGGCGAAGACTCTCGGGTCTCTCCTCTTCACAGAGGACCTTTCGCCGCTTTTCCTTCTTCCTACGGTGTTGGCGTTCACGCTCTCCTGCCAGGATGTAGATGGGTGGGCATGATGCCACGACGTTGACCGCATCGTGTGATACCGTTCGCTATGCTGACGCTACTCTGATCGCTGAGAGCCGCTGGACTGATGACATTGTCTTGCGGTATGTTGTTAACTCTAACGATTTTGCCCACACTGGTGCTCCGTATAGAAGGACGGAGGTAACTACAGTTGCCAGAAGTCGCTTTCGGATTTGCCTGGGGCCTCCGATATTGGGCATTATCCGCGAAAGCGCGCCCCGAACTGCTGATGCCTTTCTGCTGACGCTGGAGATGTTCTCCTTGTAGTTGAGTCTGGCATCCAGGTAGTTTCTTCCCTTTTGGGTTAAGAACCAATCTTTGTTGCTTCCATCGAATCGGAAATACACCTTGCCGCAGGCAGGCGTCGTACATGCTTCTAAACATGTCTGGCCTGGCGGCAATTGCACTCTTCAGTGCGATGTTGGGTATGCCGCTTGGTCCTGGTGCCTTGCCATTCTGCAATCTAGTGCAGGCCCTTGTGAGTTCTTCCATGGTCACTCCGGGAATTTCCACTTCTTCATCCTCCGGGTGGTAGTCGGGGAGTTCTAGTTTCTCCGGGAACAGATGTTCTACTATTCTGTGCAGCATGTCGGGACAGGTTGGTTTTGTTGCGAGTAGGCTTTTAATCCTATGCATGACTGTCTTATAAGGTCTGCCCTACGGGTCCCGGTCCACTTCCGCGCAGAGTTCCTTCCAACAATCTCGTTTACTCGAGTTGATGGCGTTTCTGAGAAGACGCTTTTTCTCTTCGTAGGTCCGTCTGAGTTCCTCTGTCGAGGCCCTGTCTCGCTTACGAGCGCGCTGGTGTTGCCTTCTTGCCTTAAGGCATGCTCGCCGGTGTAGGGCGATGGTCGGGTGCTCGGCCGTTGTTGGGCGACTTCTTGGCATTGACGCATCGCTGGCTGCCACTAAGGTCGCTGCTACCTCTTCTGGGATGCCCTCGGCAGTTGTTGTCAGGGGCGCTGGTGATCCGCTCACCATCGACCTGAAGGTCTCCACATCAAAGCATTGACTGTTCCAGCCCACCCGCTTCTGGGACTGTTGTTGATTTCCCAGATTATAGCCTGATGGTCGCTATTTGTGAACTCTTCATCGACCTTCCATTTGCAGCCCCCTTTTGTTAGGACACTGCTAATGAACGTCAGGTCGATAATGGAGTTCGCGGCGCCTTTGCGGTAGGTGCTCGCAGTTTAGTGTCGAGAAAGCCTCTTGCAGTGCTTCACCTCTTCTGTCCGTCTCACGGCTGCCCCATTCAATGGACCAAGCATTGAAGTCTCCAGCGATTAAGACCGGGTCAAGGAGAGGGGGTGTGTAAATTCTAACTCGATTTGTGTGTGCTTTTGGAAAATTCACATTTTTACGAGAAAAATAGTGCAAGTAGAGTGGAAAATTTAATGAAAACATTATTGTTGTCCGCCCTACCAACGCACATTTCGTGTCCATCCTATCCCCATTCCACAAGCATTGACAGTTTCTCACCAAATAATAAATTGAATAAATTAGAAATGGCAAATCAATTAACCTTCCTAACTAAATAATACTAATAATTTTAATATCAGAGCGGAAAATTCGGTTGTTCTAACAAAAAAAAATTTATACTAAAAATTTCATGGGTTTTTATATGAATTTTAAAATATTGCAGTTTTCCAATTAACCCTAAAAATTACTAAACAAAAAAAATTGCAATAACTTAATTTCTGTTCGAAACAAGATTACCATGATGATCGGTTTTTCAAGGAAACTCTTCGAAATAGAAATTGAAAACGTTCAATAAGAATGATGCCAATTGTACACATTATGTACAATGGAAAAGATGAGAGAAAACAAAACCAAAATCACCTGCATACACTATTGGATGTTCTATGATTCAACAAAATCAACAAAAAATAAACATGAAATTTTCTGGGTGCAACGAACCGATTTGTATATCAATTTCGGGATCGTGTTTACTTTCACAGCGTCATTTGCCAGCAACAATCTGCATCCCTTCGATCTATTTTCGGTAATTCCTGAACTATTTGTTTAGGCCCATGAATCCTATCCCATTGAGTGCTGTTGTAGTGCAGTGAATGCAACTTGCCGAAAAAGAAAATATGCCCAACGATTGCCAGACGTAATAAAAATCTTTGATTCCCAAACAAACAGAGTCGCGGGAATTTTTTTTCTCTCCCCATTTCCAATATGTGCAGTCACAATTCAACAATAATCGGGAATAACTGATATTATCGGCGATGCACTTGAACACACTCGCCATTGGAGGAGGAACATTTTCTATATAAACAATATATTCAAAGAGTGATGCTGCGAAGAAGAAGAAGGAGTTGAATTTTCTTATTCGATGAAGTTTTCTTTCGTCTTTGAATTTCCTCCCTACGGAAATGGAACTGATTCGATTGCGTTGTTGCGCTGAAAATCACTTAGGTCTGTTTGTGTTAAAGTTTTCCAAAAAAAAAATAACAAAATTTCTGTTTTGATTATGCTATGGATAAAAATGAAAAATCATTAAAAATGCATCGGAAAATATGGATACGAAATCTGCCTTTAAAAATGCATCACGTTTTTTCCGATGATTTTTAATTTTAAATTTTTTTCTTCACTTCAAATTTTTGATAAAATTTTTAAAACTCTTTGAAAACTGCATAAATTCTGGAAAATTATTTCTATCCACCCTTGAGAATGAACCGAGCAATCAATGTCGAGTGGTTGGTTGTACTTATTTTCGATTCTTCTTGACGCATTCAATCACTCCCCTCCCCCCCCTCCCCCATACACACATATGAGATTGCATTTCAAAAGTGCACTCATAAATAAGGGGTTGTTTTCGAAATTGTTCAACAAGACTTTACTGTAAAGGCACGTAGTACGCTGAAAAACTCCCGACAAAGGATGTATTTTATTCCCACGCGCATGCAATTCTTTGCATTTGACAGCCATTGCAGATGTCAAAATGCTGCGTCAGTTTCCCCATTAATCCGAGTTGTGGTATTTTTACATAAGAAAAAAAATCACATATTTAATATTTGAAGTAATTTTTTGTTAATTCCTTCTTAAAACAGGGTGCTTTTTTTTTAAATTATTAAAATACAATTTTTTTTTTGGTTTGTAATACCACAAACTGAAATGTGGAATCTTACCAACGAGAAGTTTCCCTTTTCACTGTGAACTGAGGATGACAGTTGGGATGGCAGTTAAGACCGCAATCAATCTCCGAAAACCTAGCAGTACTAATATTATTTAACAATAGTCTCACAGCCTTGGAACCCGGTTCTAAATTGCATTCGGTATTGGTTACTGGCATCATCGGCTTTATGCAACCTGATCAACTTAGTGGGTGGGGGGGGTTGGGGGAGGATTAGGCTCTCCGCCTTTCTAAAGTCATTGTAATTCAAAATTTGCCAAATCTACTGACTCAATAGAATTTAAGATTTCTGATCATTCGTAGATAAACAAGTTGTACAAATAAAGGAAGATTTTTGTATACAAATTGGCTAACCTTTGTAAAGCCTTGCCGACTCAAAAGCCTTTCTGAACTTTTTTAGATTCTGGCTCAAAATTTCTCAGAATCCGGTTTCATTATCAACGGGAGTCCGGTCTAGGACTGCTGAATCAAAGAATTCCAAACGTCCTGGCGTCACGTTGCGGTCTTCCACGTCGACACTTTCAGCATGTTTTTGGAATCTTGGCTAACGCAGTCGCTCCACACCATCTGGGACCATAAATTGAGCCACTGTAGACTTTCGGAGTAAGGTCTTTCTAATCCATATCGGTTAAGAGTCCAGCCCATCGTAGCCTCTTGAATATAATTTTAATCACAGCCTGGCGGTCGCGGTAACGCTCCAGAATCTCGTCGTTGATTAGGCTCCGAAATTTTTTTTAGATGGCTAATAGGCTTCGGTTTATCCTTATTTAAGAGGCCATAAATTCTTCAAAGAATCCTTACCTCGAAGGTGAAGCAGATTACTCATTGGTTTTCGCTGAGAACCCAAGCTTTGAAAGAACACAAGAGGACTGTTTTTTCTTAGGCAGAAGCTTCGATGTTATGGTCAGAATTTCCTGGGCCAAATAATTTAAACTAACTGAAATGGCATCGGTTGGCTGTCAGCAGCTTTGCGTGGATTGCTTTCTTTGTATTGGTATCGGCTACGATCCTTGACGCCTAGTAGGATTGATCACCTAGAATCTGGATTGGTCACCGATAATTTCCTCTATGACCCATCTTGGACCCATCGAATCCCTTGTCCTTTTGATTTTCTAAAGCAATCTAAGTTGTTCTACCAAATTTAATAGCTTTTAATTGTTCCCTTCAACAAACGTCCAACTAGTTTCATTAGCGAACCTGGCAATGCTAACTAGTACGCAACATAATGTCACCAAATGGCCTCATGGTTCTGGCGCTACAAAATAGGCCCCGTTTTTTTTTTGTTTTTATTTTTTTTTTGTTTTTAAGAAAAAAAATTCATTTTTTCTTGTATGGAAAAAAAAATTGTTACTAGATTTTTCATGTTTTTTTTTTAGAAATTTAAATTTAAATTTTTCCATTTTTTTTAAAAGTTTTTTTTTTCATTTTTTTACGGATAATATCTGCAAATTTTACAGTTAACAAAAAAAATTTCTCAAAAATGACTAAAAACACATGTTTTCTATTATAAAAATCTTTTCCATTAAATTTATGGTGTTTCCACCTTTTTAAGGTGGAAATATTTACTCATTCTTTTTTCAGAGCGCATACTTTAATAAGCAAGAACTGTGAAAATATTTCACAAATATCTACGAAAACAATATTATTCTACTATTGCCGAAAGATAAACAAAAATTTAAAAATAAGGGAAATTTATTTACTTTAACAGTTGAACAACAACAATAATAACAACCACAAAAAAAACTGGTGGTCGGTCTCCTTTCAACAATGCTAAATTTTGTTCCCTTCTTCAATTATAATCAAATTATAAGTTCGACAATATCCGGTATATTATGTTTATATGGACATGAGTTGAAAATTGGATTGTGCAGTAATATTTATTACTGTTGACCTTTGCTATTATCACCAGATCCTTTAAGGCAAGCAAATAAAGATCCATCAACTATTTACAGGTGAAGAAAAGATCTTGTTTTCCCTTTTTTTTCAAAGTTAAATAATGAAAATTTAAAAAAGAAATAAATTTCAAATAAAATTTTAGTTTATACAAAAATTTTTAAAATTTTAATTTATTTGTCGATCATGCAGTTCAGGTGGCTTGTTGATCTGTCGGGAATGCAGTTTTTTATTTCAAATTGTTTTCTTAATCAAAAACTATTCTTCTTTTAAATAAAAAGAAATATATTTTCCTTTATATTCTTATTGACCTTGCTTCCGTTCTAGTATTAAAAAGGTCCTCTTAAAATTCCTCCTGGCCTCGCTGTTGCATCCTATAATCGCAGAAGCCTGGACACAATGGCACTTCCCGGACAGCTGGAAAGAATGAGTAATTATCACCATCCCGAAGAAAGGTGACCTTGGCGATTGCAAAAACTGGAGGGGAATCACTCTGCTGAACACCATCCAGAAACAAATCGCCTCAATCATCCTGACTCGCATCACTCCAACAGTGGAAAGTGCCTTTCGCAACGAGCAGTCTGGCCTTAGACCAAACCGCTCCTGTGTTGATCACACCAGCAGCCTAAGAATGATCATTGAACAGTCAAACGAATGGAACAGCCCGCTCTATCTTCTCTTCGTTGACTTCGAAAGAGCCTTCGACATGATTTCTCGCATGCTCTGGCTGAACTAGGCATCCCACAGGCCATCATCGATCTCATCCGAGAACTATACCGTGAGGCCCGTGTAAAGTGCGCTTCAAAGGACGAAACAGCGATCCATTCAACATCTCGAGTGGAGTCAGGCAGGGTTGCGTAATCTCGCCTATCCTCTTCATAATCGCCCTAGACCTAGTCCTTCAACGCACTAACAACACAGCCAGTAACGGTATCCACGGGACACTGCGTGAGAAGCTCCACGACCTGGACTACGCCGATAACATATGCCTCATGTCCCACACCTTCAACGGCATTCAGGAGAAACTGAATGCTCTGGCCTCCAACGCCGAAGAAGTGGGGATGAGAATCAACATCAAGAAGACCAAATTGATGCGTATCGGCGCCACCTGCGAAAAGTTCTGTTACCTTAGCAGCATGCTTAGCAAGGATGGTGGAACTGAAACAGACATCCAAACGCGCATCAACAAGGCGCGACCAGCGTACACCTCACCTCAACCACCTCTCCATAGCACTCAAACTTCGAATATTCAGTTCAAACGTCAAGCCAGTCCTGCTGTACGGCTGCGAAATATGGAAAGTAACCGACAGCACGACTCGTAAGCCTCAAACACTTGTGAACAGATGCAAAATCTTCTGGCCGAACTGGATAACGAACGATGAGCTGCTTCTTCTCACGAAGCAAATACCCCTGCTAGATGACATCAAACGCAGTAAATGGAGTTGGATTGGCCACACCTCGCGAAAACCACCTACGGACATAGCAACGATGGCACTAGATTGGAACCCACAGGGCAATCACAGCAGAGGACGACCAAGGACCACTTGGAGAAGATAAGTCGAGCGCGAACACCAACAAATTGACAAGTCATAGTCGAATGTGAAAAGGGTAGCCCAAGACAGAAGCAGATGGAGAGAGTTCACAGAGTCTCTAGTGTCGCTATAAGCTACATAGGAGCGACTGTGTCTCATGTCTATGAGACACAGTCGCTCCTATAAAAATTGTACAATAGCGTAAAAATGAAAAACCTGTCAAATAAAAAATAAAATAAAAAATTCTAACCCTACAAGTGATATGGAGAAGAGTACATTTTTTGATCAAACTATATGGTCGATAATGCAGTGCGGGGGCAATTTCCTTTTTTTTAAATTGGTTTTTTTAATGAAAAACTTTTATTTTTACAAAAAAAAACCGACAAATTTTCCTTTTTTATTTTCTTTTATTAGAAAAAAAATCCTTTTTAAATTCTGACCTTACAAGTGAAATGGTGAAGAGCAAGTACATTTTTGATCATGTAAAAATAATTAAAAAGTAAAAATTACAATAAATTCCCCACAACCTTTAATAAAATATGGTAAAAAAAAATAACTCACCATAAACAGAATCAAAGAAAAAAAAATGGTAATAAAAAATTTCAACTCTGCAATAATGAAGGTTTGAGAATAAAATCCACAACGGAGCATAGTCGATTTAAACAAAACAATAAAAAATTTAAATTATAGCAGAGGGCAAGATGCTGGCAGGAATACCTTCAATATTTTTCTGAAAATGTTTCCCGAAAGCCTGTAGGCGTTGTACTCCCTAAAAAAAATCAACAACAAAAAACTAAAAATTTCTATCTTCGACTATTTAAGAGATTCTTATTTTTCTTAAAGGTAAAATCAAATAAGAAACCTGTTTAGGACCATTCCTGAATTTATGTCTTTGTTACTCTTATTAAATTCAGAAAAGATTCCTCTTCCTTTTCGACTGGATTTTTTTCATTTGTCTCCTTATCCCAATACAATGACAATATTCATGACAAATCCCAAATTTTCTATACCGAACAACAGTGCGTCGTCTTGTACTTGTAGCCTCCTCAGTTTTGATATGTTCAGCCGGTTTTTCACGATTTCAATGTCGATTTCATCTAACCTCATCTAAGGCCAATAAATTTACACAAATCTCCTATTATAAATTGGGACCCCAGACAGATCAATAAAATAGAAACCCGATTTTTAAAATCGAATTGTTGTGGAATTTCGTTCCAAATTGGAATTTTATTCATTCTTTCCTGTTTTGTGGTTGATTGTAAGGGCAAATCACCTTAATACCTTTCTTTGGCTCTGGTAAATATAGGAATTTTTCTTCTTTTTTTTTTAAATAATTTTTTGAGGATCAAAGTTATCTTTTAACGGAAAAAAAATTATAATTTTTTTTTTGGTTTTTCAGGATTTTATTTACAAAAATTGTCAACTTGTTACTCTATAGGGTAATTCATTTTAAAGTTCTAAAAGTATATTACTGCTATTAAATAATTCTTAAATAAATATATCATTAATTATATTATTTCTTAAGTTTAAAATATTGCCATTTTATAAAATAATTCGATTAATTAATTATACAATATGTAAAAGGAACGCTGAGAGGATTTGGATGCTGATTTTTGGAACAAAATTTTCTTGAGCGACGAAGTTCATTTCTCGCTAGGTGAATACTAAATTATCCAATATAAGGCTCTAAAAACTCATAAATTATCTATAGGAGATATTATATTAATGATTTTATTCTGAACTAAATATGATTTTAATCAGAAGGTACCACAAGTCATACAACATGACAAAATTTGAGTATATTGCGTGAAAAGTTCCCAAGACACGTAATTTCGAAATTTGGTGATTGCAATTGGCATCCAGGATCATCCAATTTGACGTTGTTGTTAGACTTTTGCTCATAAGTCTACGAATTAAATTATTTTAATTTTTAAAAAAATCATCAAACTTTAAAGCATTTAAAAATGAAGATCCGTCAAGTAAGGCCCGAAACTATTCGAAAAAGTCATCATAAATTACCTCAAAAGGATCGAGTTTTGCAAAAAGTCTCATGATTCTTATTTGAATTCAATATATTATATTGAATACGTAATGGCAAAATTAATGTATTATAATAAATTAAAAATTTTAGCAAAACCTAAATTTTAAATATTTTTTTTTTAATTTTACTTTCCATACTGATAATTGGATAACCACAAATATTTTTTCACAGCATCGACAATCAACGATTTTTGCGCTTTTTTTAAAAATGTATACTAATTATAAATATTACCTTTTTTATACTAAAATATATATAAGCAATTTCTAAAATTAGTCTAAAAATTATAAATTTTAAAATCACGGAGGTACAAAAGAACACGATGCAAAAAATTGTCAAATCTCTTTTCAAATAAATTGTTTACTTAAAAATACTTTTAAAAAAATATTCTTTTTTAAAAAGTAGTCAGTTCTAAAAAAATCATCGTTTTTTTCAACAAAAAAAATCATCGTTTTTTTTAAAAAATCATCATTTTTTTTCTTTTTTCATCAAAAAGATTCTTTTTCTCCATTTACGATTATTTTTTTTTTTTTAAACAGCATTTAAGAATATTTTTTCTTAATTAGTAAAATTGATACCATATGTTAGGCAATACTGATATCTTCATAATTTCATTTCGGCAATATACCCTCATCTCGATTATTGAAGAGAAAAAGCCCAAGAGTCCTATTTAGTCCCTAAAAAATATTGAAGAAAATAAACACGCACGCAACCGCAACAACCCTCATGGTGTCACGTCATTTTTCCATAAACTGCGGGCTTATAAATGTTCATAGAATATTTTCGCATTATTTCCATTATTTTTAGTTATAAAAAAAATACTGATTTTCATTTCTTTCTGCAGGATTTTTTTATAGCAAAGAAACGCATACAATGAAAAATTAAAAAAAAATGGTTTTTAGAAGCCAATTAAAACTATTTGTAATTAGGGAATTGTTTATTGATAAGATCTTCCTTTCTTTTTCCTGCAAATTAAACTGCTATTAATTTTGATTTAGTGCAAAAATTTTGTTTTGGTATAAAAATTCATTGACAGGATCAGAAAAGTACATCTAAGCAAAAATAAAGGTTAATAGAGAAACGCAATTTATTCCCCTTTTCCTAAGGTTAGCACTAACGGGTTAACGACTATCATCTCAAGTCAATGTTAAGGGAAAACACTAAAAGGAATAACCTCAAATCACAATGCAATCGAAAATGTTTATATGAACCGAAAAAAATAGGGCTTAACATTAATTCCGTTCCGTCAGATCTAATCACTCTACTCTGTATTATATCCACAATAAAATTCATCAAAAGATTGTCAGCAACAAAAATTTTGATGAAAGGAATTTTTTTCATTCCTTTAAATTTATTATTTGCGATTAAAAAAAAATATTCCTAACCAAATACCAACGGGTATGATGATTGTTAAAAGAGGAAAACACTAGAAAGAAATCTTATTATTAAAAAGAAATCGTCCAACTAACCCTTAGTTATTTTTTTTTTGTTGGTATTGTCCTGTAAATACAATCACAAAAGGGGTTAATCTACAAGCATTCTTGTTTTATGCAAGGCAATCACTAAATTCAATAAGGATCCGAATAAATAGGAGAACAATAAATCTCATACTTCCCACATGCATTTATGCATTTATTAGTCAGGTGTAACTGTACTCATAATAAAACGGATTATTTTAGTCTATTTGTTTTATTTTTTCTTATTTTAAGATATATTTTTTTTCATTTTGAACAAGGTAAAATTCCATTTAGTAAATTCTGGTTTTGTTAAAAGAATAAATTTGTTTGCGAACATAACCTCAAATTAGTATTTTTTGAAACATAACCTAAAAATTTGTATATTTCGAGATAACCTTTAATTTTCTCATATTTAAAATGAATCGCAAATGCGTATTTTTCGAACATAACCTCACGTTTTGTTGTTGTTGTTTGTAAGACACCCTTAGACATGTGCCAGGGTCCACTTTTTAGCAACCTCACGTTTTGTATATCGAAATATAGCATCAAATGTGATTTTTTTTAAAGCCAACCGCAAATTTGTTGATTTCGAAATATTACCTCTCATTTTTATTTTTTCGAAAATGACCTCAATTGAGTATTTTATGGATTATTTTATTTATTCGGAAATAATTTGAATTTTTTTCATTGTGAAAATTAGTCTGAACTGTGTTAATTTCGCAACATAACCCAAAATTAGTTTTTTTCGAACATAAACCACAAATTTTGATTTTTCTAACATAACCACAAATTTGTATATTACGAAACATAACTTCTATATTATGAAATTTAAGCTCGAATATGTATTTTTCAATCTCAATCTTAGATTTGTTCATTTCAAAATATTTCATTCTTCGAAAAATAACCTCAAATGTGTAAATTTCGCACCATATACTTAAATTTTCACAATTTCGAGACATAAAAATTATTATAATTAGAAATATAGTGTCAAATTTTTATTTTTCGAACATAACTGAAAATTTGTTTAATTCGAAAAATTATATTTAATTATTCGTAAATTGGTATATTCCGAAACAAGTATTTTTTTTTTTTGTCGAGACTTAGTCTCAAATATGTATTAACCTAAAATTTTTTATTTCGAGACTTAATTTTATATATTTATTTTCCGAAACATTCGCAACTTAACATCAAATTTATAACAATCAAAACACAGTCAAAAATTCAGTTCTGTTGAATATTAGTCTCAAATTTGTGAATTTCGAAACATAGCCTTAATTTTTATGCCTTAAGCCATCGATTCAATTTAATAACAAAATTTTCTATTTCGGGTAAAACCCAAACTTTTTTTCATATTCAAACATAATTTTAAATTTTTGAATGTTGAAAATTGGGCACAAATTTTTATATTTCGAAACATAACATCAAATTTTGTATTTTTCAAACATTACCTAAAATTTTGTATTTTCACAGACATGACCTATAATTTGTATTTTTCGAACTAGAAACTCTAATGTATATTATCGAAATATAACAACATTATTTTTTATGTTGAAAACTAACCGAACATTTATTTATTTCGAAACATAACCTATAATTTGTATTTATCGAGACATCACCTCAAAAATGTATTTTTCGAAAATAGCTACAAATTTATTTATGTCGAAAAACCTTAAATTTTCTTTTTGTTTAAAATCAATCGTAAATTTGTTTATATCGAAACATAATTTCAAATTTTCTTACAACCTCAAATATGAATTTTTCAAAACATAAATTCTAATTTGCAAATTTCGAAAAATCACCTTGAATTTTCTCATAACGAAATATAGTCTCAAATTTTCCTGTTTCGAGATATAACCTCAAAGTTGTATTTTTCATGTTGAAAAATTAACCTCAAATTTGTATTTTTCAAAATTAACCTCAAATTTTCTTTATTTTCAAAATATAACATCAAATTTGCAAATGTCGAAAAATCTCTTGTAAAAATATAGCCTAAAATTTTCCTGTTTCGAAATATAACCTCGAAGTTGTATTTTTCGAACATAACTGATAAAATTTGAATACATCGAAAAACCTTTAATTTTGTCATGTTGAAAATTAACCTCAAATTTATATTTTTCAAAATTACCCAACATTTTTTTTATTTCGAACCAAACCTCAAATATATATTTTTCGAAAGATAGGCTCAAATATATATTTTCAAATTATAACATCAAATTTGCAAATGTCGAAAAATCACCTTGAGTTTTCTCATGTCAAAATACGACCTCAAAATTTTCATGTTTTGAGATAAAACCCCATAGCTGTATTTTTTGAAAATAACTGATCAAATTTGAATACATCGAATACGTGTAACCTTTAATTTTGTCATGTTGGAAATTAACCTCAAATTTGTATTTTTCAAAAAATAGGCTCAAATGTGTATTTTCAAAACATAACCTGAAAATGGGAAATTTTTTAAAAATGACCTTTAGTTTTCTCTTGTAAAAATATAACCTCAAAATTTTATTTTTCGCAACATAACCGCACAGTCATTTTTTTGCGAACATAACTGCAAATATCTTGAAAACCTCTAAATTTATAATACTTACTGCGAAAATTAACCGAAAATTTGTATATATCAAAACATAACCACAAATGTAAATTTTTGCAAACATAAACTGAAATCTGTATTTTTCAAAATATAACATCAAAATCGATCTTAACCTCAAAATTTTATATTTTAAATTTAGCTTAGAGATTATTTTCATATCGAAACATGACCTAAAATTTTTTATTTTTCGAATATAACCAAAAATTTCTATATTCAGAAAACTAACCACAAATTTTTAAATTTCAATACTTAACCTCAAATTTGTACTTTTTATTAACAAAATATTTTCCATTTATTCAGATTGCCTTTTTTGAAAAATAAATCGCCGATAGTAGATATTTTGTCGATGTCCATTCGGAGTAAATGCAAAAAAAAAATACCAAATAAGACAAGTTTTTCTGTGCCGAACTATAGAGTTTGAGAATTTTTATTTCCGGTAAATTACATTTTATATTTTTTATTAATAATTTCCTACCGCATTTATGCATACAAATGATTTTCCTTGATAATAATTGCTATAAATTTCGTCATATGTAATTACATATCACGAATATGGTTCGAATTTTGTTTAAATTTTCGTAGGAGGGAGGGAAACTTTTCGATTACGAATATTTTTCTTCCTCCATTTTCACTTTACTTTTCGCCTAATTCAACAATTATTGCGCTTCGCACATACAACGTAGACACATGAACATTCAAATTTAGTGTTTGTCAAAATGATAAATAAAATTAAAAAGAAAAAAAAATTTGTCAAATAATAGAAGTTTCTATTAACCCAGAGGCAGGCGACATACTATCGTTCAAGTATATTTGTGCGCATACAAACACCATACATAAATATTGTATCATTTTATGTTAGTACAACTGCAAACCATTTCAAGGAGAATCGAAATACGAAATTAAAAAAGAAAAAATATATAAATAAATAGAGCTAAGATGGCCCCCAAAAAAAAAAAACCTTAACGTTAACAACATCAGCTCCAGCTACTTACAATGACAAATAATAACTAAAAAATACGAACACAAAAAAATAATGTATTATTAACGAAAAAAGAATGGAGAAAAAAATTCAACTGAATTCAAATGAAGTTTTTTTGTTGTTTTTTTTTGATTCCAATTCGCATTTGTGTCGAAATTATGTATAGGCCGGCGTCAATGACGCGGCAGCTAGTTTTGGGTCGATTGGGCAACTTACTTGTCAGCTCCAAAATGACACCATCGCCAATGCAAGAGAGTCGAAATTTGGGTTTCCGCGAACGTCCGAATAATTGTCGGTTTCCGTTTCGAAATGGCCGCACTAGAATTTCTATAGGCGAAGACAATTCCAGTGCCAATGGGGTTGTGGGAGAGCGGGTATGTGCAAGAGGCTGGGACAAAAACTGAACATCATTTTCGCTGAATTTCTTTCAATCTGTCGTATTCGTACCCCCAGAGCCGACGAACATGCACTCAAAATTGTTACGACAATTGGTATTTTTTTGACAAATCAACATACGAGTTATGCACGGATCCAAAAAAAAATAGTATTTGTATATGTATAGTGTGTACACAAACACACACATACACACACGCACATTTGAGTAAATATGGTCAGCCTACTTTCGAGCAAAAATTTTCATCTGTTGCACAATTCAACAGTTTTTCGTATGACGAATGTCTCCATTCTGGAAATTATCCCATCCACAAAACGAAAACTCAGTTAGCACATAGCATTAAACCTTAAAGAAACAAACAACATTTAACTTTAAGTTTGGTCAAACGTATAAGATGATAGGAGAAAATATCCTTAAAAATTGGTTGAATAACCAACAAGAAAATGGAAAATATTTTCAAAAAATCATCAATAATTTATTATCATTATTTGACGAACCGACAAACTTGCACAAATTGGAAAAATTCACTTGAAAAAAATGCTCGATTGTGCACACGGTGTCAATGAACTGTACATTGAGTAGATGGGGCTGTGTTGTGTCATTTCTGGAATTGAAAACGCAAAACCACAGGCGAAACGGTGACAATTTTTTTCTACATTTTCGATTGCGTCGAGTGCAACACCCGGAAAAGTTGTTAATGTGTGTGCGCATAAATAAATAACAAAAAGAAAATTGAAAAAAAAACAATTCCTCACACAAGTCACTACGAACTAACAAAACGCAAATGCTAACGAACGCCTATTCCTTATGCCAGGCAGAGTTCAAAATGAATAGCAGCAACCCATAGAAACGCATACAAGTGCAACTTTTAAGCCAACGCAGCAAAATTTTTCGTACTCTGCCCCAGCCAACAGCAACAGCTCCAACTGCCACCCGGTGTTGGTTTACTAACAAACAATAAATATGAATGAACAGATAAACGCTAAACAGTGTGCGTGCATTGTTGTATGTGTGTGTGTGTGTCTATCTAATTTGTGATCGCATGCATTAACGTTGGTGTTGGTTGAAATTCGAATTGTCGATCCCAGATAAACAATGGCCAAGCTGTGTTTGGGCTTATTTGGTTAGTTGGAAAAAGTGAAGGCGAGCCCGCAGTACTGCACAAAGATTGCAGTAAACAACTTAACGTTGATGGGGTTTTTTTCAAAATTTATTTTCATTGTATTGGTTCGGATTTTGCCACGTGCAATTAAAGTGCACAAAGCCAAACTAGCGAAAGTAGGTTACACGCGCGCATTGCCGTTTCAGTTGTTTTTGCTTTTCCATTTGCCAACAAGCTGATTGGCTGGCAGTTTTGTGATGTTGCTACCATTGCCACTGACGCCATTCAACGGCTTTTCTCTTTCCATCACAATTTTTTTTTCTACTTTATTATCACCTCATAGAAATGTACCAATTATTATTCATTTAAATCCATTCTCTGGCATTTAATTCAAATTAAATTTTTTTCTTCAGACTGAAAAGTGTATTTTTTTTATAGATTTTTGAACTGATTTCATTTGGCAAATGCGAGTTTTGTTTTTTAAATGTTGAAGATTCGCAAATTTGGGTGCATTTGACGTGCGAAAAACAAGATGGTGAACATGAAAATTACAAAGTATCTTTTCTGATATGTCAAATTTTGACTGATTTTAGGCATTTTCATAAATAAATTCTCCGACCAGGCGCGTGTAAAATGATTTGGTTTTTTTTAGAAATTATTTTTAATTTTGACGAACAATATTTTGTCTGCTTTATTATCACCTCATAGAAATGTACCAATTATTATTCATTTTAATTTATTCTCTAGCATTTAATTCAAATTCAGTTTTTTTCTTCAGACTCAAAAGTGTATTTTTCATAGATTTTCGAAGTGATTTCATTTGGCAATTACGAGTTTTTTGCATGTTGAAGATTCGCAAATTTGGGTGCATTTGACGTGCGAAAAACAAGATGGCGAACATGAAAATTACAAAGTATCTTTTCTGATGTGTCAAATTTCGACTGATTTTAGCCTTTTTCTTAAATATATTCTCTGAACAAGCGCGTGTGAAATCATTTGGTTTTTTTTAGAAATTATTTTTAATTTTGAAGAAGAATATTTTGTATTATAAAGAATACTTTACTATCACCTCATAGAAATGTACCAATTATTATTCATTTCAATCTATTCTCTGGCATTTAATTCAAATTAAATTTTTTTCTTCAGACTGAAAAGTGTAAATTTTTTATACAATAGATTTTCGAACTGATGTCATTTGGCAAATACGAGTTTTTAGTTTTTTGCATGTTGAAGATTCGCAAATTTGCGGGCATTTGACGTGCGAAAAACAAGATGGCGAACATGAAAATTACGAATTCGATTAATTTTGGACTTTTTCTCAAATATATTTTCTGAAAATACGTGTGTAAAAAATGTCGAAATAATTTTAATATTTTTTTAAGAATATGAAAATTTTTTTTGGCCAACAGTTTAAACCACTTTGTTAGTAAAAAAAGCAATGCAACTTATCTTCTAATGTAATCATACATTTTTAAAATATTATTAAGTTAAGTATGATCAAGTTTTTGATTAGATGTATTGCTTTATTCTAAAAAACTACATTTTAATACGTGCTCACTTGTCCAAGGTTCATCGGACAAGTTTTCATATTTTTCTTTAGTTTATTTGGGAAAGCAAATACAAATCATTAAGGAATTTCGATACTGTTTCCTACCAATGCTAAATAAGTACCCAATTTGCCCTTCAGTCAATGAAGTTAAAAAAAACACACATTTTATATTTAGATTCTAAAGAAATTTTTTTGTAACTTTAGTTTTTTGATGAATAAAATATTTTTATCTAAAAAAAAAAAGTGAAAAAAAATTATTTTTATACAACAAAAAATTATAAAAAATTATTTTAAAATAAATAAGAATAAGAAAAAATGCAGAAAATTATTATAAAATTACAAAAAAAATTAGACGAAAAATCATTCAATATAAAATTGTTGTAAATAAAGAAATATCCAATTTAGGGTATAAAAAATAAAGGTAAAGAAAATATACTTTTAATAAAGATTTTGATAAAATTTTTATTTGATAATATTTTCTAAATTTTGCCATTATATATAAAAATTGCTATCTTAGAAACATTTTGCATTAATAGATCATTTTGCCACTTTTAAAATTGCTACCTCAGAAATATCCTGCAATAATAGATCAATTTGAAGTCAGTTGTTATGACTTTTTCGAAAATTTCGTGTTGTAATTCGGCCATTACTTGACAGATATTGGTTTTCAATGCTTTAAGCTTTAAAAATTATTTACGTTAATACGATATTTTACACATTTTTATAAAAATGAGTTAAACGGTCTCAAATCACACGATTTTGAATGCCAATTGTCATCACCAAATTTCGAAATTAGGTGTTCTGGGAAATTTTTGTGCAATAAATCCAAAATTCAATATGTTGCATAGCGTGTGATGTTGTCTTTTTAAAATTATAAATTATTCTGATTAAAATCTTTAAGTTTTGACAAAATAAAGTCAGTTATGATGGACCACATCCGCCAAGAATTGCCGGTAACAATCTCTACTTCATCATTTTCAAAAAAATATGGACCAATGACAAATTCAGACCAAAATACACGCTAGAGAGTCGCAGATACAATGGCTTTTTGATAGTTACTTATATATTTATAGAGCAAATTAGTCTAATTGGTGTATTCATCGAGCATAGAAATAAGCCTCATTGCTAAAGATAATTTTGTCCGAAACGTAGCCACAGAAAAACCACCATTTTATAAAAAGTTTTTACAATTTTAGTACATGTTGTTGTTGTTGTCTGAAATAATATTTTTATAATATAAAATGGCAAATTTAAAACTAAATAATTTTTATTCTTAAATAATATTTATTTGCAAAACTAGTTAAATGGCAGGACTATTTATTTCCAAACTATAAAATGAATAACCTTAGAGTATTTCAAAATTCTTACTTTAGATTTATTGGGCATAAAGACTTCAACGGCAATCAACTAAATTTTTATGAAAAATTAACTAATTTTAATAATTTATTTAGCAGAAAAATATTTAATAAAAAATTTAACAATCAAAATGAATATTTTCTGTGGGCAAAAATGAGAAAACAATTCCAATGAAGTCTAGTGTAAAATAAAGACTTTATTCATTCTTTGTTCGATACCAAAAGACAACTCCCTTTTTTTATAAAAGATAACAAAAAAATATATATAAAAAGGTGAAAATACAAACATATAAAAAAAAAACATGGAACCAAACCATATAAGAATATGCATGCATAGTCGTTTGTACACGGACTCACCGTTTAATAGAATAAATAAAGTCACCAAACTAGGGAAGGACTTCCAACTGTGGCGACCGAAGAAAAAAAAACTCTAATCGAATCAGTTAATGTTTTTGTGGGCGAACACATACGAATTTTTTTTTACCAAAATCTAATAGGAGGTAAGATAAATGATGATGAAGATCCGCATTCAGCCGTTGTCATTTGCATTGCGAGGCCATTCCTTATTGTACAGGGGCTTCAGTGAATCCTTGGGGGAGTCATCATCGGCGGTCGTATTTTCGATAAATTCAATTTTTGGCAGCATGCAATCCAAAATGAAAGTCAAACGTTAGAAGCCATAGTACTAAAAATATTGCGAACACATTCACTTGTGCATATTGTGAAGTGTGTAAAATGGGACAGGACACGAGTATCAACGAAAATACATCCATACGGCCATGTCGATGTTGACAAGAAGTAAAAAGAAAAATGAATGAATAGAAGCATCATAAAATGGGGGAGGTCATAGTGCTTTAAATATCACACCCTCGAATATGTTTACCCCCCAGAATGACGTACCGTCATTTTTCGAGTCAAATATCAAAAAAAAAAAAATTCGCCAAAAAGGGTCTCTCTCTTCTGCCAGAATTTAATTTATTTACAATATAATATTTTGAGCTGCTGCTAGCGGATTATAGGCACACGTGTTACGAAGAAATAGGCAAGTTTCAATACAAGAAAGAAATAAGAATTTCTATCAATAGGATTTGAAGAAAATTTTGTATAATTTGGGGTAATTTTGGACCCAAACTGTATAAAGCTTTTGTACTAAACAGCAAGTCTAACCGAAAATGATGAATTGTTTTTAAATTAAATTTATTTAAAAAAAAAAAAAAACTACTAAATAAATTGAAGTGAAAAAAAAAATTAATGCAATTTTTTATAGTCTCTCTCTGGGATGGGAGAAAGACAATCGAATTTTACGGCTTCGCTTTGATTATCTTGATCGGATATTTGAAAATTTTGTGGTTGACTCAAAGCTGAATAGGAATGCAAAGTTGTTTCGGCTTCATTTCACTTACCGGTTGTTGGATGAAACCAACCAGAACGTGGCTAATCACTGCAGAAAAAATCAAAAATTTCTCCAGATTGTCTTCGTTTCGGATGGAAATTGATTGCATTGTGAATGCAAGCAAGTTCCCAAGTGCCTTTCATTGGCCAGATGCAAGACAAGAAAACTGCCCAAAAATGAAAAACGACCGTGTCCAATATGTCAGATCCAACCATTCATCTTGACTCTGACTTCGTGTCTCGGCTTTGTCCAATCAATTCAGTACACACTAACGAGAAAGAAATTATTCACGCGGTACTTTAGTGCATTCAATCCAAACTTTAATTTTTCGTTAAATAGTTTCAGATCAAGAGCCTCACAGCCGGAATTCACGCGTACGAGTCTATGTCGATAAGTCGAATCAGTCTTACACGTAAATAACCACCATGCAAGTATGAACTTTTTATGTGAAAAATGAAAGTCACTCTGACATCGATGGGGCTATGTTACATACCTTTTACCGTTACCACATTTTTTTCCCCTTTAATAACAGTACGTACTGAGCATAAATAATTTTTTTTTTTTTTTGATAAATTTCTTGCAATCTAAACTTTTGTACCATTACTCTTACTATTGAATGTCGAAATCAAATTTATCTTCTACTCACCTTCGAAACATCGAAAAAATTAAAGGTTTTGATAACCTTTAACCGATATTAACTAAATTTTTAAAAGTTCGTTCGAACAGCAATTTTAGAAAGTATTCAATGAGATATAATAAAAATTTATTTAAATTCATTTATTAATAAATTAGTAGAAAAATTATAAAATTGGGATTTTTTTATTAACATTATTTTAATAAAAAAAAGAGCTGACAAAATATTTGGTTGTGGCGGCCTATTTTAATGGAAAGGCATGATGCTCAACTGCTTGCAAAGTTTCACCTTATAGTGGACCAGTTGAACATTTTATTTATGCACCTTTTTATATTCCTATACGCATGTGTAAATATAAATTTTTTATTTGTTTATTGTTTTTCTCTTCCGATATGTATGTGTGCCTTATTTTAGAAAAAAACACCAAAGTGAAATGCAATAAAAATAGACAGAAATATTCAAAATGAAAAATAAACAAAGCTCTTCATATGCGAATGAATGCATATTTTCTCAAAAATCTCCACAGAGTATTTTTTAAATGATTTTTAAATCATCCAATAAACATTTTTGTATTGTATTATTTTTCAATTAGAATGTTTTTCTTTTTTATATATAAAATAAAAGAAAATTTAGAATAAACAACAACAATGCAAGGTAAAGAAAGTACGCAGCCCATTAATAGCAATGTTTTTTAAACTACATTTTTTTGCTTAAAATAATTTTTGTATTATTAATATAAAAATAAAAAAAATTTAAAAAACACTGGAGATTGTGAATTTACTAAAAAATTAAATTCAAGATTAATTCAGTACGCAACCGATTAGTAGTAATGTGCGCACATGTCAGAAAATAAGTGCGTTTGTCAAGCTATCTTTCTTCGCTTTAAATATTATTTTTGTATTATTTACTAATAGGAATTTTTGTTTGCCTTTATTATAAAGTAAAAGAAAATTTCAAAAAAAATAGTAATTGTACATTTACCTAACAACGAATGCAAGGTAAACTAAGTACGCAGCCCATTAATAGCAACGTGCGTACATGTCAGATCATGCGTGCGTTTATGAATCTACCTTTTATCACTTTAAACATTTTCAAATTATTTATTAATAGGAATTTGTCTTATAAAATAATAGAAAATTTAGAAAAAAACAATGCCAGATAAAATAAGTACGCAGCCCATTAATTGAGATTGCGCGCACGTCATTTATGCGTGCGTTTTTCAAACTACCTGTTTTCGGTTTAAACAATTTCGCATTATTTATTAATAGGCATTTTTTCATAAAATAAAAGATTTTTTTAAAAAAAACTGGTTATTATGAATTTACTAAATAAAAGAATGCAAAATTAACTAAGTATGCAGCCTATTAATGGCAATTGCGTGCACGTCAGAATATACGTGCATTTGTCAGACTAGCTTTTTTCGCTTTAAATAATTTGGTATTATTTTTTAATTGTAATTTTTTGCTTTTTATCTATAAAACAAAATAAAATTTAGAAAAAACAATGTACCGTAAAATAAGTACGCAGCCCATTAATTGAGATTGCGCGCACGTCATTTATGCGTGCGTTTGCAAAACTACTTTTTTCGTTTAAACAATTTCGTATTATTTATTAATAGGAATTTTTCTTATAAAAAATAGAAGATTTTTTTTAAAAAAAAACTGGTTATTATGAATTTACTAAACTTTAAAATGCAAAATTAACTTAGAATGTAGCCCATTAATGCCAATTACGCGCGCACGTCAGAATATACGTGCGTTTATCAGACTATATTTTTTTGTGTTAAATATTTTCGTACTATTTATTAATAGGAATTTTTCTTATAAAAAAATAGAACATTTAAAAAAAAAACTGGTTATTATTAATTTATTAAACTTTAAAATGCAAAATTAACTAAGAATGTAGCCCATTAATGCCAATTACGCGCGCACGTCAGAATATACGTGCGTTTATCAGACTACATTTTTTTGTGTTAAATATTTTTGTACTATTTTTCAATCAGATTTTTTTTTTAATAAAGAAAATTAAAAAAAAACTGGTAATTGTGAATTTACTGAAAAATACAATTCAAGATTAATTAAGTACGCAGCCAATTAAATGCAGCCGCACACAACAGCGCCAATCCGGTGATAATCGACATCAGCAAAAAGTCACGTCACCGCACACCGTCCGAAACCACAACGTTCGTTTTTTCTCACATCATCAACGCAGATCATGCATGCGGTTGTGTAAATGCAGCCGCACACAAGAAAGCCAATCAAATGAATCGCATTTCAGCGCAGAGCAAAGTCATGTCTCTTTCCCACAACCTCAACGCAACCGCAAAAGTTTCACGCACGAACAAACGAATTAATGGCATTTGCACGCGGTGCATTTTTCTTTGATACGAAATCGAATACAAATCGTCGATTTCGAAATATTTTTTAAGATGATTTTCATCCGGATATGCATACTTTTAGCTTCTGGAAAAAGAGAAATTTTCGCATTTTTTTTAGTATATAAATTATGTTGTGTTTATGTTAAAAAAAAAACAGCTTCTCTTTGAGAAATCTGGAAGTGTTCGTAAATGTGTTGATAACATTGTAAATATTTTTCAGACATAAAAAAAAATCATTTTATTTTGAAATACTATAAATAATACTTCGTAAATAACAAATGACTTTATTATTATTATTATTTTTTACTTCTTAAATTATTAAAACAAAAATTTTTTCATTAAGTAAAATTGGTCCATATTTTTTTTTTTTGTTAAAAACTGAATGCAAAAAAATTTATAAATTAACAAAAATCATATTAATTTTTATTTAACTATTCCATACTCACAACTACAATTGCAATAATAGATAATAAAAATCTTTTAATACCAGTTTATTATTAAAATCATTTTTACGGTACCACGGCATGGACATTAACTGCACTGCACCACCGACTTTTTACGCTTACGAATACGAGGGCACATGAAGAATTCATGATTATTTCATGAGCTTATCAACGTCGTCCCTAATTTTAGGCATGGGTATTTTTTTTTTGCTTTTTGCTTCTATTCTAACTTTTGGCATTTATTATAAAATTTTATTGGACTATTCATAATATGGTGAATATAAATAACAACAAAAACAGAAGAAGAAGAAAAAACCAAACAAAGTTAATAATGTGTTTAATGCAGAAAAATATGATCTCAAAAGAGAAGAGGTCTTCATTAAAAAATTGAAGAAAGTGTTTTATAAGAATAAGAGATGAAATAATTTATATATAAAGAAAAGCAAAAGAGAGAAAAGAAAAGTCGAAATAATGTTGATGGTCGAAATAATGACAGAATGGGGAAAAATTAATGGTCAAATATAAGTAATTTCGGATGACTATCATGGAATGCAGATTTAATGAAATGTTTCTGAGCTGAATAATATTTATGAACATTTTTTGGGGAATTCAAAATTATAAACAGATATATTAGGTAAACAGAATTTAAAGCACTTTTTACTATTCAAATTTGTAGGAAGTATGAGTTTTTAAGGATATGACTTCTTCGGTTAAGTAGATTGAAACTCAGAAATCCAGCCTAGATTATCTGATTTAGTTACGCTATTTAACACGCCCTCAGAAATCAGGCAAACACCTACACTCTCTAAGGAGTGTGTCCTTTTGGGATCGGTCTTATATGAGGTGTGACACTGCTGAATTCCCCTCCAAATACCTTATACGCTAGTCCCTCCTAAATGTTCAGTACATGTTTCAACCTCGTTCAGTAAATACGTGACCCAACAGAGTCGCATAAGTGAACTTTTTCTTTGTAATGCCTTAAAAAAAATGAATCAGCGAAATTCTTAGGAAAATGTGCCATCTGACGAGCCTTCGAGAAACATTCCTTATCAAGAGCACATGTTTTTCGGTTCCACCAATTATTTTGGAGGGGCTAAAGATAGTGGAAGATGAACCTTGCTCTAGGAGACCTTCAACATTAAAGACTGATAAAAATGTAAAACGGGTGAGTCCAGAACGTTGATTGAAATATTTTTCAACCAAGTTTTTATAAATAAGGCCTTAAAAGGCTCAGAAAAAGGATTCTTTACGTCAGATCGGACATTGAAGACATTTTTAAAGTCAACCATGACAACTGCCCTTGCCGTCGAAAAGAGGCATTCCTGTGGTGCTAAGGTCTCTCTATTCACCTGGTCTTAGTTGGTGTTATAGTTTATTATTTTCCAAAACCAAAAAAAAACTTGTAAGTACGTCATTTTGGTACTGTCGATAATTTTGTTTAGTGCAATGTTATTTTTCGTGGCATACATATCGTTAGAGGGCCGCCAACGACCATCGGCATTGAGATACGCCTAATCAACGCGCAAAACGAGAGCTGTCAGGAAACGGATTTCGCCAGCTCAGCTGATTAGATGCTGGCAAACTAACGCTTTGCCGACCCAACACGCTTCAATCTAACGCATTCTTCTGTGATTTCCTGCATAGGCCACGTTATGCATGGAACATTCTATCAGGTTCCATCTTTTTCTTCTTCTTCTTTTTCTTCTTCTTCTTCTTCTTCTAATTTCAATTTTCCGTCAATTTCTGTGATGAGCGCTCCCTCATTACTCCACGCATATTTGTGCAACTACCTGGTCCTACCTCTAACCAACTCAGATAGGTCCATTTGCTAATAGTCAGTAACAAGTTACCATAACTGTTGATAGGAAGGCCTATCTAAACCTCTACTATCATCTGCAGAGATATCACCCGGAATTCTGTCATCCCTAAGCTCTAGTCCTAAGATTGTACCTGCAATGTAGATGACAACCACAGCATCCCACGTTTCAGCCAAAGGCTTCTCACCTTTGTCGGGCGCGTCCGACGAACCACTGTGGGGCTCCCGACCCCCGTGGTACCGGTCAGTTCTACTTTTAAGAGCACCTGGTGAATATTCTTCATTATAAGAAGTTTTCCTTCATTAAAGAAATTTTCCTTTTCTTCTTCTTCTTCCTTAGTCTTAGTCCACTCCTGAGCATATGTCTCTTCCAATTTTTTCCATGATGTTCTCTCTTGCGCTATTTGCATCCAATTTTTCCCCGCATGTCATTGGATATCATTCCGCCATCTTGCTTATGCTCTTAAGACACGTCTTTTCGAATCTCTAGGTCTCCATTACACGATCTTTTTGATCCATTTGAGATCATCCCTCACTATGAGTCCTACCCATCTCCATTTTAGACTCTTAATGCATTGTACCGTAAAAGTGATTCCTGTTCTTCTGCTAATATGATCATTCAACCTGATGCCTACCCAATTGACCTTTCCATCGCTCGCTTATAAACTTTGATGGATATCTTTTTGTCTCTAATTATGTAGCTGAGCTTACCAAAAGCTCCCCAAGACAAGCTAATCCTCCTGGTAATTTCCGGTGTCTGATTTTTTAATCATGTGTCCCAGATTAACATACCCGCTAACATTTTCTATCGTGGTGTTATTGATCGTGATCTGTAAGTTATCAGGACTCATAATTTTGGTTGCATAAAGATTCATTCTTATACTCAAAGAGCTACAGTATGGAAACTTGTAATTTCCTGACACTTTTAGACCAGCTCAGGACCGCGGGTTCGCCAATAGATCTGGTATTGATCCTATACACTCAAATTGTCCTCCTTACAGGAGGTCCTGTCTATAATATCCAACGGGGTGTTACCGATGAGCTGAAGGCGATTCCAGTAGAAGCCTTCCAGCACAACTACGAAGAGTGGAAACAACACCTCCGCTGATGTATTTATTTTATAAATCGATAGCCAAAAAGACTGAGCTTATTTTACTAGCTGTTGGGCCTTTGGGACTATCGATAGTCGAGTTCTTATTTATGCCAGTCTTTTAAATTCATTTTATTATTCGCAAAGTATAGCCTTCTTATTTAAAAAAAGTTAATAACAAAAATTATTCAAGAATGAATTTAATTGTAATAAAGTTTGTCATTTAATAATATATATTATTTTTTTTAAAAAGCAATATTTTCAAATTATAAAAATAATTACAATAAAACAACAGGATTTGAGTGATGATTTTTTGAAGAAAATTTACTAGTAAAGTAAGTAATTGACGTTCGTTTTGTTCTAAGGGTGTTATTGGTCCGTATTTCTTTGAAAATTAAGAAGAGGAGACAGTTACCATCAATTCTGAGCGCTTTGGTCATTTGATAATTAATTTTTTTAAAAAGTACGCAGCCCATTAGTTGCGATTTATGCGTGCGTTTTTCAAACTACCTGTTTTCGGTTTAAACAATTTCGTATTATTTTTTAATAGGAATTTTTTCATAGATTAATAGATTTTTTTTTTAAAAAAACTGGTTATTATGAATTTACTAAATAAAAGAGTGCAAAATTAACTAAGTATGCAACCGATTAGAAGTAATGTGCGCACATGTCAGAAAATAAGTGCGTTTATCAAACTATCTTTCTTCGCTTTAAATATTTTTGTATTATTTACTAATAGGAATTTTGTTTGCCTTTATTATAAAGTAAAAGAAAATTTCCAAAAAAAATAGTAATTGTACATTTACCTAACAACGAATGCAAGGTAAATTAAGCACGCACCCCATTAATAGCAATGTGCAAGCACGTCAGATAATGCGTGCGTTTATGAATCTAACTTTTATCGCTTTAAACATTTTCGTATTATTTATTAATAAGAATTTGTCTTATAAAATAATAGAAAATTAAGAAAAAAGACAATGCCAGATAAAATAAGTACGCAGCCCATTAATTGCGATTTATGCGTGCGTTTTTCAAACTACCTGTTTTCGGTTTAAACAATTTCGCATTATTTATTAATAGGAATTTTTTCATAAAATAATAGATTTTTTTTTTTTAAAACTGGTTATTATGAATTTACTAAATAAAAGAGTGCAAAATTAACTAAGTATGCAGCCCAATAATTGTTATTACAGGCACGTCAGAATATACGTGCGTTTGTAAGACTAACTTTTTTCGCTTTAAATATTTTGTATTATTTCTCAATAAGAATTTTTTGCTTTTTTATCTATAAAACAAAAGAAAATTTAGAAGAAAAAAACAATGCAAGGTAAACTAAGTACGCAGCCCATTATTTTCATCAGAATATACATGGGTTTGTCAAGCTTTTTTTCGCTATAAATATTTTTGTATTTTTTATGAATAGGAATTTTTCTTATAAAATAATAGAAACTTTTTTTTTTTAAAACTGGTTATTATGAATTTACTAAATAATAAAGTGCAAAATTAAGTAAGTATGCAGCTTATTAATAGCAATTGCGTGCACGTCAGAATATACGTGCGTTTGTCAGACTAGCTTTTTTCGCTTCAAATATTTTGTATTATTTTTTAATTTGAATTATTTTCTTTTTTATCTATAAAACAAAATAAAATTTAGAAAAAACAATGTACCGTCAAATAAGTAGGCAGCCCATTAATTGAGATTGCTTGCACGTCATTTATGCGTGCGTCTGCAAAACTACTTTTTTTCGGTTTAAACAATTTCGTATTATTTATTAATAGGAATTTTTCTTATAAAAAATAGAACTTTTTTTTTTTAAAACTGCTTATTATGAATTTACTAAACTTTAAAATGCAAAATTAGCTAAGAATGTAGCCCATTAATGCCAATAATTTTTCTTTATCTAAACATAAAAATTTTATTCTAGACTATATAAAAGATATTATCAACTATACAGCGTGGTAAATCCATCATCCGTCAAGTAATGGCCAAATTACAGGCCGAAATGGGCCGAACAAAATCATTAAAAAATTACCACAAAATGGTCGAGTCTTGCAAAACATATTTTTTTTTAGTAAAAATTACTATTAAAATAATGGCAAAGTTCATATAATACAAAAAAATATAAATCTTATCAAAATCATAATTAAAATTATATATTATTTACTTTTATTTTCAAAACTTTCAGTTGGATAATTTTTTATAAAAAAAAAAAATGTTAAATATTTTTTAAATATCAAATTTTTGTATGGATTTTTTTTCTTAATTTATTTTTTTTTAAATATAAGATAGTATCCAAATTGAATAACTATAAAAATATTACAACATTTTATTTAAAGAACTATTTTTGAAATAATTTATTAATAGTGCACAACGGAATTATTTTTTTAAATTATGAGAACTTGCATAAATAAAATCACCACCACCCACAACCCAAACCACCCCCCCCCCAGTTATTATTCCTAGAATCCTAAAATATAAATCTTGTAATCCTGCTTACATCTCATTATTTTTTTATAATAAGAAAATCAGATTACTTTAATAAACTAACAATTTTAACAAGACACTACCGGCAGTTTATAATCAAATTCGTTACACTCCCCTCTCTTCTGATAATCTAGAAATTACTAAATAATCTCTTTTATTTTGAAATGTCTATATTAATAATTAGCTATTTACAATATATATTTTTAATTAGAAAAGATAAGAATCCTTAAAATTCTTCTTTAAAAAAAATACAATTTAATGACCATAAAAAAAACGGACAAAAATAATTCTGAACTCTAGAAAATAATGAAAATTTCCAACAAAAAAAAACATTTCATTTTTAGCTAGAAAAATTTCTTACTAGAGAATATATTTACATTGGTAGTTTTATGAAAATTTAAACAAAGTAAATGGGACCATTCTGGCTTATATAACATTCGCATTTCAAAAAGTGTAACTGAAACTAAAATCGAAACTGAAACTGAAAATGTTGAGGGTCGGTCATTGCACGTTGTATTATTCGTAGTTAGTGAAAAAATTTGCCTGCTTTTGTACGGTTGACTTACTCTATATACTCGCACATCGAATAGAAGGAACACACTCCTAAATACGAGGGGTTGTACAAATTCGTACCCTCCATAATAAACAAGGGTAGCATAACTTTTGCATCCATACTGTTTCTGCAAAAAAAAAAAATGGCATCCCATCGATATGTGCTATTTATTCCTGTTATCCTGCCACTACTCACCTCACCTTGTCTGGCTTTTATTTTTCTCGATTTTCTCTAAGGTATATCCTTCCTACCAACACACTACCCCCCACCCCACCCCTATCGTTCTTGAACGAGTCGTCTTGATTCTATTCTATGGATTTCGTCATTGTCGTCATCGTCCTCATCAGACATTCACTTCTGCAACGAAAGTAAAAAACCCTACCTTCAGTAACGTAACAATATTTCACAAAAATTGTTTCCCTCTTTTAGGGGATCGGATTATGATAAGTCGCAAAATACAAATACAACTAGGATGGCCATGTGCTTCTGAAATTTACCGTTTATTTATATATTCCGATAGTGTGACAACTCCGGTAGGGGGAATTGGGAAGGCTTCTTATTTGTATTTAAGGAGGGCTACCTTCCATACCATCTACACGAACGCACTCACGCACACATAGTCGTCCTTTATTTATACGAAAATATATGCTAGCAGTTTTGCAGTGTTTTTATATATAATATTTTCATGTTTTTATGTTTGGCAGTTTTTATGTTACTAATCGTCCTTTGCCGGTGTTTTTCTTCTTCGTTGTTTTCACGTTGAATTTTCGTTGCGATTATTGATGGGCGTGCCCCACACTATAAGGGGTGTCTTTACAGCGAATATTACACTAACCATTCCCAAATGCATCATATTGAATGCATTTACCAATATCTACCGTCGAAAAGGCAACACATGTCCTTTCATATCTGAAATTTATATAAAAACATTGTGTGCATATGTGAAATTGTTCAACTCCATTTTTTAGCATAAACGAGAGCAATTCCTCTTCACATTTTAATCCCTTATTTTGCGTAAATTAATTTTCATTTTAAATATATTTTCTTTAAAAATTTTCTTGGTACACAGACACATAATAATAAGAAAATTTATATAATAGTAATAGTAAACGTGAAAGGTTGTAAGGTGTAAAGCTTCTCCTGCTAGCAATGTCCTACTGAAACCCATATGGACTTACGGACTAAAATTAACTCCTTTTATACAATGCCCTATTGAAACCCATGAAAGCGTCTCTATTTATAGAATGTCCTACTTAAACCAATATGGACTTACGGGCTAAAACTCTGGAGTCCTACTAAACCTTCCAATTCCTATTGAATCCAATCCCTTCGATCAAAAATATTCTGTACAATTGTCGGCGTTCCTTTTTATGTTCGCAGTACTGTTATCCACAATAATCTCAAAGTCCTTATCGTTCATGATGTGGCTGCGTCTCGTTATAAAAAGGTCAATTTCCGTATCTTCAATAATAAATATTTTCTGGTTCAAAGAACTATCATCCACTTACTTTTCTGGTAACATCCATCGAAGACTTTAGCGTGATTTACTAAAATACTGAAGCCTGTTATGCTAAGAAAATTTTTTTAAGGAATTCTTTGGAAAGGATGGAAAATCAAATTCCCTGAACGTGAAGTTCTACAGGTGTATGGTCAATGACGACGAAATTTTTTTGGCCGCGGAGTGCCACAGGGCGGAATGGTGGATAGGTCAGGGTGAGACAGACAAGCTAAGTCTCTGCCACCAACGTCGACGGTCGATTTAACCTTTTTTTTCTTCTTCTTTTCTTTAGTTTTTGTAGGCCTTTATTTTTTTTATTTTTTTTTATATTTTTTGAAAGTTTTTTTTTGATTAATTTACTTCTTCCGAATTTTTATACCTTCCCTCCCCAATCCTACTCCTTTCCCTATTAGCCTGGATGACTTTTCTTTAGTTTCCGTCTCATAGAGAATTAATGATCTTCGGGTGTCTGAATAATCCCCTATATTTTCCGGCATAATTTTCTTACGATTATGGTGGCACATCTCTGCTAAAAACTTCGAACCCCACCGCAATCTTCGCATAAAGCTAGCGGCGTCATTGACCATAATCCTACGGAACTTTTATTTTTTTCATCCAAATTTTAATACCAACACCTAAAAAATTCTTCAAACAAATTTCTTACCATAACAAACCTCAGTATTTTAGTAAATCATGCGACCAGTGACGCTTAAGTCTGCAAGTTTCTAAGAAAATAAGTGGAGAATAGTTCTCTGAACCAGAGGATTTGTATCATTGGCGATACGGAAATGGAACTTTTTATAACGAGACGCAGCCACATCATGCACGGAAAGGATTTTGGAGAGTTCTAGTCCGTAAGTCCATATTGGTTTATCGTAAGGGAACGTCGATAATTATACGGAGTATTTTTGATGAAAGTGACTGGATTCAATAGGAATTGGAAGGCTTAGTAGGAATCTAGAGTTTTTGTTCGTAAGTCCATATTGGTTCCAGTAGGGCATTATATGAAGACCCTTTGCTGTCTACAGTAAGCTTAGAACGTTTGTCTAGAAGTCGAAATAGTTTTTTTTTAGTTCTTGTCTTTTAAGCCTTGTATGTGGGTTAAGTTCATGTTAAGCGTTTGTCTAAGTTCTGTGCTAGGTACCGAACTTCAGTGTATTGTGGTATGGTACTGTCATTAAGGTATATAGCAGGATATGTTTAATGGCAGAATGTAAAAGTTACGTGGGTAGATTTACGTTTATTAATTTTTATTCTACTTCTAGTAAACAAGTTCTGTACAGTTTGGATTTGGGATTGGAGAATTTCGAAAGCATGTTGGGTATTTTCGCTAGATGCAAGGCAGATTGTATCATCGGCTTATGTAACAAAGAAGGTAGATTGGGATGTCTGATATGTAAATGTTGTAGAGGATTGGTGCAAGTGCACTTCCTTGTGGAACACCAGCTTATAGTGGAGAGATATTGACGAGTTCGTTGGATTCGTTCACTTGGAACTGTCAAATGGAAAGGAATGATCTTAGGGCTAGGAAATGGGTAGATGCAAAGATCCTCTTTAGTTTCCAGAGTAAGCCCGGGTGTCAAACTCTATCAAAAGCGTGAATTATATTTAAAAAAAACACCAGGACAGTGCTCTTGCCCTTCTAAAGAGAATGCAACGAAATTGACAACTCAAAAACACTGCTGTGTTTTTACCAACTAATAATAAAACTATAAAAATTTTATAGTTTCTCTGTAATAATTTTATTTTATTTAATTATTTTTTCTTAAATTTCATTGCTAGTATAAGATTTTATACAGAAATGTGAATTTTTAGCGCCACTACAACTCAGGTTATTTAAGAACATCTAAAGGGCCTACTCCGAATATTCTATTAGCTACGTTCGAACTCAAAACTTTTATTTTATTTTAATGTTTTTTTTATATTTTCAAGAAAACATAATATTTTTTATGGTCATTCCTTGGATAAGTTGTGTTCAAGTGTACAACTTAATAAGCTCTTATCCAAAATTGCGCTTTGGAAAGTAAAATAAGATCAATAATATTTTTAATTCAGATTTTATTAAAAACAAATATTTTTTATAATTAATAAATATTGCCTTTTAAGTATTTGATAAAATATTTTTTAAATTGTTGTCAGGTGACTTCTTGCAGAACTCGATCCTTTTGAGGTAACTTTAATGAATTGTTTGCACATTTCGGGCTGTAATTCGAGCATTACTTGACAAAATGCTCCAAAGTATGAACATTATTTCTAAAAATATGATCTTATACGTAGGCACTATATATATTTCTGGCCTAGGCAACACTAAGTGTTGCCAGGTGCGATCTGACATTTCCATTGGAAAGTTTGACATTTTTTAGCATAAACGTACTCAGAACGTTTTGACGTACGACTATCATTTGTGTTGTTTACAGTGACTTGAAAAAATCAATTTGGCAAAAAAATGGAATTAACTCGTGAACATTTTCGTGCGATCATTTTTCACAACTTTCGACGTGGATTATCACGACAAGAGTGCATCGATGAACTTAAATCTTTGTATGGCTATGAAGCACCATCCTATAGCACTGTGAAAAACTGGTACAACGAATTCAATCGTGGCCGACGCTCGCTCAAAGACGAATTCCGTGAAGGTCGTCCAAAAACAGCCGTTGTTCCAGAAAACATCGATGCCGTACGTGAACTGATAATGCAAGACCGTCATGTGACATACCGTGAGATAGAGGCATGCCTAGGCATTTCTCCCACCAGCATACATTCGATATTGCATGAACACCTGGCCGTAAAAAAGGTTTGTTCTCGTTGGATCCCGCACAATTTGACAATCGCTCAAAAAAAGGCTCGTGTGGATTGGTGTAAAGAAATGCTGAAAAAATACGATCGCGGTGCTTCAAAAGACGTTTATAAGATCGTCACAGGTGACGAATCATGGATCTATGCGTATGAGCCCGAAACAAAACAGCAATCGACCGTGTGGGTCTTCCAAGACGAGTCAAATCCAACGAAAGTTGTTCGTGGAAGAAGCACTTCGAAGCAAATGGTCGCTTGTTTCTTTGGCAAAACTGGTCATGTGGCGACTGTTCCGCTTGTGCAACGTAGGACGGTCAATTCTGAGTGGTACACCACCATTTGTTTGCCTGAAGTCTTCGGAGAAATTCGAAAAACGAACAAGAGAAGTCGAATCATTGTGCACCATGACAATGCGAGCTCTCACACATCGGCTCAAACCAGCGCCTTTTTGACCGGACAAAACGTCGAATTGATGGGTCATCCTCCGTACAGCCCTGACTTGGCACCCAATGACTTCTTTTTATTCCCACACATCAAGAAAAAAATGCGTGGTCAACGATTTTCGTCGCCAGAAGATGCTGTTGAAGCATTCAAAAACCATGTTTTGGAGGTGTCTCAATCGGAGTGGAAAAAGTGCTTCGAAAATTGGTTTGAGCGCATGCAAAAGTGTATAAATCTTGATGGAGAATATTTTGAAAAACAATAAAACCTTTTTCGTTGATAAATATTCGCATTTTCATTATTAGGCCAGAAATATATATAGTAGCCCACGTAAGATGCAATTTTATAAGAAAAAGTCTTGTAGTTTAGGTAAAAAAAAGTTCATCATAGTAGCCAGAATTTATGGTAACGATCGCTTTTTCTTAATTTTAAGACAAAAATAAATACCACATACTAGAATTTTAACAATGCAATGAATTTTTTACAATTATTTCTAAATTTTTAAAAATTTATATATGGCAATTTTGCTTTGCTGATAGAGAAACAAGTCTCATCGCCGAAGAAAGTTTTGATTGAAAAATTAGCCTGTGGTTCCAACGTAATTGGCGTATTTTTTAGATATTTTCCTAAACTAAACCATTTATAATATAAATTGGCAAACTTTTTCCTATAAAAATATTATAATAAATAAAAATTATATTTAACATGCATTAAATAATAGAATAATATTTTTAATACTATACTACAAGGGTCGTTCAATAAGTCCTTAGAAAATCCAAGAAATTGCGCTCGTAGTGTCGGTAAAGATTTTTTTTTGTAAGAAGCATTATCGACAAGAAATGCGATCTTGTTCAGCTCGATCCATAGCGTAGGTCAATTTCTATCGTCGATTAAAGTTAACGACATTTATTCGTGCATAACAATGGAAAAAAGCGAGTTTAGGGCTGTCATCAAACATCTCCATTTGAAAGGCTTAAGCCCGTAAGAAATCAAAGCCGAGTTGGATGCAGTTCATGGCACATCTGCACCTGTGTTTGCGACGGTTTACAACTGGGTGAATGAATTTAAACGTGGCCGTTCATCCACAAAAGGTGAACATCGTTCAGGACGCCCAGTTGAGGTGTCTACTCCTGAAATCATCGACAAAATCCACGATCTGATTTTGAACGATCGGCGAATTAAAGTGCGCGAATTAGTTAAGGCCACGGGCATATCACAAGGTACAGTCGCTTCAATTTTGCATGAAAAATTGTCTGTGAAAAAAATGTCGGCAAGATGGGTGCCGTGTTTGCTCTCAGAGGAGAATAAGCGCAATCGTGTAGTGGACTCTGAGGCTATGTTGGCACTCTTCCATCGCAATCCTGCCGAATTCCTTCGTCGATATGTCACTGTGGATGAAACTTGGATACACTACTACACTCCAGAAACGAAAGGACAGTCATCACAGTGGATTTTCAAGGGTAAACAGGCTCCGAAGAAGGCAAAAACTGTGCCATCGGCCGGCAAGGTGATGGCCACGGTCTTTTGGGATTCGCAGGGCATCATTTTTATCGACTACTTAGAAAAAGGAAAAACAATAACAGGAGCGTATTACGCGTCGTTATTGCAACGGTTGAGCGAGGAAATCAAAGAGAAACGCCCCCATCTGAAGAAGAAAAAAATCCTCTTGCATCAGGACCATGCGCGTGTGCACACCTGCGCTGTTTCCATGGCCAAAATTGTGGAATTGAGAATGGAATTGTTGCAGCATCCCGCTTATTCACCAGATTTGGCCCCGAATGACTATTTTCTTTTCCCCAATCTAAAGAAATGGCTTGGCGGACGACGGTTCACTTCCAACGAGGACGTCATTGCTCAAATGGATGAGTATTTTGCAGAACTTCCGAAATCCTATTTTTTGGACGGTTGAAAAATAAAATTTTTTTTTTTTTAAAAACAGTTTTTTTCCATTTTTTTCTAAGGCCTTATTGAACGACCCTCGATCACCAAAAAAAAATTGTATTTTATATATGGTTTTTTTTATGGCTAATAAGGAATCATGGAAATAAAAAATGATATAATAACTATTATAAATGATTTAATTTTTTATTTTTCTAAATATTTCATATAATTTTAGATACATTTTTTTTCTCAACGGACAGTTTTAATATTAACCGTGAAAAAAAAATTATATCCAAGCTTTTAAAAATTTATGGCATAATATTTACCGTTATAGTATTTTGTATTAATTTTGAAAAAATAAAATTTTTTAGTTAACTCTGCGGTTTTCAGAGCCTCTTATATGGTGATTTTGCTTATTCACTCATCTTCTGAGTGAGAAATATTGCTGAGGATAATTTTGTTCAAAAAATCACCATTTTAAGTCTGTTATTCTAGTAGCCAATTAACTAATGTTTTAAAATTTAAAATATATTTAATAGTAAATGGCAATATTTTTTAAAAATAAATGTAATCTTGAATAGTAAATATAATAAGCAATTATTAAATAATAGAATTATTCTTTCCAAACCATAAAATGGTTGATATCTTATATGCATTTTGACGAAAACGAAATGCCTAATTTTCTAAGACTTAAAATTCTCTGTCTTCAGTAGTCTTTAAAAATTCATAAAACAACACTGTAATAATTTTTTTTTTGGTCTGTTCAAAAAGTATCACGAATTTTGAATTTCCGCGGGTTACGTATATTTGATTCTCGTTTTTTTTTGTGGCGTTATGTTGGTACTCATGTCTCTCACTTATGCCGACAAGTTCGGCCATTTTGAATATTCAGTTAATTTTTGACAGACGCTTTGCTTGCACGTGTTTTGGCTCGTCTTCCATTTTTGCATCGCATTAACATGCCGCGACAACCCAAATTTGCTCCAGAGGGTCATAACTGGTGACGAATTATGGGTTTATGGTTATGACGTGGAAACCAAAGCTCAATCATCCCAATGGAAGCTGCTGCACTAGCCAAAAACCGCCAAGTTCGGTCGAATGTAAAGGTTTTGCTTAAAGCCTTCGATTTCAGAGGCGTGGTGTATCGTAAGTTCTTGCCACAGGGTAGAAAGGTCAATAAGGAATATTACCTGCTAGTTATGCGCAAGTTGCGTGAAGCAATCCGCCAGAAACGCCCGGATTTGTGGAAGAACAAAAATTGGCTAACACACTAATAACACCGCAGCCACCGTATTCCCCAGATATGGCCCCCCTGTGACTTTTTCTTGTTCCTGAAACTGAAGAGCCCCATGAAAGGACGACGCTACGCTACGATTGAAGAGATAAAGACGGCATCGAAAGAGGAGCTGAACAAGATCACAAAAAACGATTTTTTGAAGTACTTTGAGGATTGGAAAAAATGTTGGCACAAGTGTATAATATCTGGTGGGGATTACTTTGAAGAAGACAAAATAGATATTCATGAATAAATAAATAATTTTTGGAAAAAAAAACACAAAATTCGCGATACTTTTTGAACAGACCTTGTTCAGAACTGCTGCCAACTAAAATTTTGCTCATTAGCAGTCCTTAAAAATTCATAAAACAAAACCGAAATTTAATTTTTTTTTTGTTTTATAATTTATTTCCTCTCTAATTTTTTTCTGTTTATATAAATTATGATAACGTAATCTATTAAAATTAAATAACCACAAAAATATGCCCTCATGTTGAGGTCCAAGCCAATTACAATTGCATTCATCACTAATATTATTAACTATTCCAAAAACCCATGCAAAACTATTTAAATTATTTTTCAAAAAAGAAGACCACATTGTTTTGACTAATTGCTGATAATTTTTTATCGCAAAAAAAAAACCAACAACAACAACAAACTCGATAACAGTTTCCTTATTGTGCATTTTGAATTTATGCATTTCGAATGCATTTGGAATGTGCTTTCTTTGTGATAAAAAATAAATAACAAAAACTTATCAAAAATGCAAAAAGTTGGTTTTTATCGGGAATATTTTGATAATTTGTGATTATTTTTTTTTTGTTTTTAATTTAAAGAAATTTGGTTGGTGGTGGAAATGCGCACACCTAAAAAAGAAAATACTGAACGAATGCGACAGAAGAATTTTTATGCAAACTAATATATTCACAAAAAATCGTCCAAGGCAGGAAAAAAATCCTTTATGATTTTTTTTTACATAAGCCTTTTGAGAGAATATCAAAAAAAAAAAAAAATATGCAAATTATCTCCAGCCAGAAATGGGCTATACAAAAAAATTATTTCCCACAGTCTTCTTGTAACCATCAATTCCGCTTTCTATTAACTGACAAATAAAAAAATCCTTAATATCTTCTGCAAAAATAAAATTTAAAAAGAAAAAAAAACTAGAACAGATCTAATTGCCAAATACTACCTTAGCCAGAAAAATATATTTATAAAGAAAATTGCTTGCATAACATTTGTCATTAAGAAAAGATATGCAAAAAAAGGACTCGTAAATTTATCAAAAGGATAAAAAAAAAAAATAGATCAATCCGAAATAAATTAACTCCGATCTGGGCATTAAGAGAAAATGCAATAATAGAAAAATAGCCTCGAAACACTATCGTTGGACTGTGAGAAAATATTCACTTCCTTGTTGATCAACAATTGTTGTGATCCTGAATAAATTATGCTAAAATTTACTTTGCATATCTGAGCAGAATCATCCAAAAACGAAAAGTGAATCCTGAAGTTAAGGTGTTTTTACCTTCGCTATGCTAACAATAAGATTTTATGCAAATATCGTTTATTCAGTTTGGTCGCCTGTTTTACGGGAGTCACTATTGCACAAAATCACGTATGCACACATATGCACATACACACACACACACACATAACATATATCTGCCGAATCCTTGATAGTCCTAAGTCCTTTTGTATTTTTTTGTCTTATTGTGCATGCAAAAGTGGGAAGGAGTTCGTATTTAGGGTGAACTATATCAATCCTTTCACTTTGAATTTTCTTTATCCTTTTCTTTTTTTCCCCGTTTTCTTTTTCCAGTTATCTTATCTGCTCCTTGCAAATGTCAATGATGATGAATCTGTAATGATGATGTGCACAAATGAAAACCATTTAAAATTGTGCAACCCTCCCTTGTACACAGTTACCTATTTACCTCTGTAGGTATATGAAAGTCCTTGTAGTCACGTGTAAATGTCTACCACTACTAACAAACAATAGTACCTCAATAGTCGCAAGGAACTACTTTCATTTTCCGTACCCGGTATGCAAATTAGAAATGCGCAAATGCAATTGTGCGTTTGTAGCCCTTCCGTGTACAGAATTTCTTCTACGAATTTTTGGTATGCAAATTATTTATCTTCGAATATCTGTCATGTGTTGTTGTTCTATTGCGACAAAGAGTTCGAAGGGTTATGGAATAGGAGAAATGCTTTTATGCATGCACCTTCTTAAGCGATATTTTCCCACAGTTTTCCGCATATTTGCCTTCGGATCCTTTGGCCGCATTTGCATTATTTCGTATGCTACTCGCCACTTTCGATTGTTCAATTTTTGGCCTGTTCCTCATTTCGATTTGGTTATAATTTTTCTAATTTCCATATTTCTTTAGTAAAAATTTTATCGATTACAAATGCAAAATACCTCAAGGATATCTTCTTCCTTGTCATCTTCTCATTAATTCAGTAATTTTGCCATTTATATTCAAGGTGGCATATTGATCCTTTGCTGTTGTTCTCATATGCAAATTGCCATCGCATCGAATCAGATCACATCCGAAGGTGATACTGACTGAAAATCTTCCCGAAACCGATTCATCTCGTTTAGATTTATGATTATCCAAATTCTTATAGTTAATTAAGGATGCCGATTTTTTCTTTCAAGATGCCTAATACGATTGTGAACTATTGCGGATGCTTGGGAATTTTTTTTAAATATTCAACTGCCTATTTGCTCCTAGAAATATAACAACAAATAAAAAGTCCTGTAATATCCTGGGAACTATTTTTGCAGAGTTATTTTTTCTTAATAATTTATTATATTGTAAATATTTGTAAAGAAAAAAAATATCGTTACACTCTCATTTGCATAAGTAATGATAAAAAAAAACTGTGCAGATAAAGGGTTATTTAGTTTGTGCTTCGGAAAGTAACCGTCAGTAAAACAAACTTTCAAATTCAAATTTTTATTTTATTATATTTATTTAATTTTGCCATTTAATATAAAATTAAATAAAATTCTATTATGCGCACGAGATTTCTTGTAGGACTCGATCCTTTTAAGTTAATTTCTTATGACATTTTCGCATTTTGCGGGCTATAATTCGGCGATTACTTGATGGATGCTATTTTTTAAATGTCCCAAAATTTAAAAATTGCTTGCTAAAATACGATTTTATATGTAACAGTTTAATTGGATACTAATTAACATCACCAAATCTGGAAACTTTTCACGCAATAAAGCTTAATTTGGTTTTTTTGTATGACTTATGGGTATCGTCTTTAAAAATTATATATTATTTCAACTACCATAAAATTTTTAAGTTTATGCTAAACAAGTCAGTTATTAATCGGCTTTCAGGCTCAGAGTTGACGGTTCAAAGAAATACTGGCCAATGACACTTTCAGACCGAAATGCATACAAAACAGTCACTTTCCGAGGTTATAATAGATTTTTTATATCATTTTTTAGATTTTTAGAGTTCCTTATTATGTCAGTTTGCAAATTTATATCGTCCACTAAACGAGAAATGAGCCTCAAAGTGGCTGACTTTGAGGCTCATTTCTTGTTTGGTGGACGATATCAAAAATAAATCTACAGCATAATTACCACTTCAGTAGAAAATGTTTTCCATTTTAAATTACAATTAAATAATACATAAAATGGCAAACTTAAAACTAAATAATTCTGATCAATTTTAATATATCCAAGGTGTATAAGTTTAAATCCGCTGTTTGATTTTATTGTAGATGGTGTGAGTGAGCGTATTAAGCAATCATGGGCACACCATACATTTTTTTATGAGTTTGACATCTGTCAACACTAATCAGAGCACATTGTCAACAATTTCGTACAACAACATACATTTTCCTTTTGGTAATCATGTCTAGTTTTGTGCCAGAAAAAGAGCATATCCGGGAAGCTCTGCTTTTCTGCTTCATTTTGAAGAAATCGGCTGCCGAATCGCATCGAATGCTTGTGGATACCTATGGTGATAGTGCTTTATCGGAAACAACGTGCCGAGATTGGTTTCGTCGGTTCAAAGACGGCAATTTTGACTTGTGGGACAAGAAGCGTGGAAATCGGCCTGGGAAGATTGAGGACCATCAATTGCAGGCTCTTTTGGACGAAGACGATACCCAATCGCAAAAAATGCTCGAGGAGCTATTGGGTGTTACCCAACCAGCCATTTCCATGCATCTGCATGCCATGGGGAAGATTGAAAAGATCGTAAAATGGGTGCCCCATGAATTGAACGATAGGCAGATGGAGCGACGCCAAAACACATGCGAAATCTTGCTCGCAAGATAAAAAAGAAAGTCGTTCCTGCATCGGATTGTGACAGGCGATGAAAAGTAAATATATTTCGAGAATCCTAAACGCAAGAAATCGTGGGTTGATCCCGGCCAACCATCAACATCTTCCCCAAGACCAAATCGCTTCGGACAGAAGACGATGCTGTGCGTTTGGTGGGATAAGCAGGATATCGTCTAATATGAGATGTTGAAACCTGGTGAAACTGTCAATGCCCACAGCTACCACCCACAACTGATCAATGCCCACCGCTACCACCAGCACTGTGCTCTGCGTGAACAAAGTACGGATTATCAACAAAGACATGACAAGCTGATTATCCTCCATGACAACGTACCACCGCACACGTCAAAAATTGTCCGAAACTACTTGGAGACACTCAACTGGGACGTGCTACCCCACCTGTTTTCGTCGATGGGCCATGCGTTCGCTGAGCAGTGCTCGCAGATGTCCGAAAATGGCTTGATGAGTGGTTTGCCTCGAAAGAGAAGGATTTTTTTTGGCTTGGTATCCACAAATTGCTCGAGAGATGGGAAAAATGTGTAGCTAGCGTGGGCAAGTACTTTGAATAAATTTGTTTTTGCTTTCTATGAAAAAAACATGTTTTTTTAACTAAAAAACAGCGGATTTAAGCTTATATAGCTGGTATTTTTGAGAACTGCTAAATTATAAGGCTATACTTTTAAGATCATAAAATGGATAATCCGGTAATGTGCAAAAACTTTACTATTAGATATATTTTCTTTTTAAAATTTTTCAACAAAATTTCATTGAAAAAGACGTTTAGTCCTTAAAATATTGGAATGCAAATTTGTTCCTAAATCTTTTCGGTAATCATATCAACTTTTTTATCTACATTTATTCATTTAGTATTGAGATTTGTTATTAAAGCATACTTTTATGGTTTGTTTTTTTTTAAATCTCTTTTATATACTTTTAAAGTGGCAACCAAAACAATAGCATTAACCATATTTTATTCAATAATTTTTTAGCCTAGAAATACTCCTTGCGGTGAGCTAAACCAATTTTGACTTAGATAACATATAAAGTGATAAATTTTTTTTTGTAAAACATATTTGTATAAATCTTAAAAAGAAAAGTTTAAGTTCAGTATTGAAATTCTGGATTTAAATCATATATTAGACAGGATTTAAAGTTATTGTTTTTAAAAAAACCAAAATTTAGGTCCCTATTTAAAGAAAAAAATACTTTCGATTTTCAAGATGACCCCAACGATTTTATTGAAAAAATATCTTAATTCGTTTGTTATTTTTTTTAATGTAAAAAAGAAAAAAAATTGAGACCTTGTTTTCGTCAAAAAAGGTCAAGTGGAAAAAAAATAATACAATAGGACCCTACTGATCTTAAAAAAACCTTAAAAAAGGTGTCTTTCACATAGTAAAAAAAAGTTTTTAGCTTAAACTACTTTTCAGAAATATTTAGATTTCTAACAAAAATTAATTTATGGAATTTACGATAAAGTTTTTTGCTCTAAATTCTAAATTCATATGAAAAGGGGCCTAAAATGTTATAAACTCAACAAATAATTTAATTTATTTGCACTTTTTTTAATAAAAAATATAAAAAAAAGTAACATAAATTTAAATTTTTCATTTATCTTTTATGATAAAAAGAAAAAAATTTCAAATGAAAAAAATACCAAAAAAGTATCCTTTTGATCTTTAACAAACCTGAAAATGTCTTCCGAATCCTTACAAAAAAAATTTTTACCCCAAATTACTTTTAAGAATTTTTTTTGGTTTCTAAATAAAATTAATTTATAGAATCTACGAAAAAGTTTTTTGCTCAAAACTGTAGATTTCTTCGGAAGACTGAAATGTACCAAATTAAAAAAACTAATTTAATTTATTTGATCCTTTTTTAATTTAAAAATAATATAAAAACTTAACATAAATTGAAATTTTTTATTTATATTTTATAGAAAAGAGAAAAAAGTAAAATTTCAAGAGAAAAAAAATACCAAAAAAGCATCTTTTTGATCTTCAACAAACCTAAAAATGTTTTCCAAATCCTTAAAAAAAAATGTTTACCCCAAACTACTTTTAAAATTTTTTTTTATTTCTAACAAAAATTGATTTACAGAATCTACGAAAAAGTTTTTTGCTCAGCGCTCTAGATTCCTTCGGAAGACTAAAATGTATCCAAATAAAAAAATAATTTAATTTATTTGTTTTTTTTTTTAAATAAAAAATATTAAGAAAAAACTAAAAATAAATTTAAATTTTTTATTTATCTTTTATGATAAAGCGAAAAAATTTTCAAGAGAAAGAAAATCTCAAAAAAAAAATCCCTTTTAATCTTAAAGAAACCCAAAAAATATTTTCCAAATGCTTAAAAAAAAGTTTTTACACCAAACTACACGTATTTTTAAGAAATTTTAGATTTTTTATCAAAATTAATTTATGCAATCTACGAAAAAATGTTTTGGCCAAAACTCTAGATGTCTTTCGGAGGACTAAAATGTATTAAATTTAAAAAAAAAATTATTTTTTTTGCTCCTTTTTTAATATAAACTTAAAAAAAAAAACTTAAAATATATTAAAAAATTTTATTTATCTTTTATGATAAAGAGAAAAAAATTTCAACATGCATTTGATCATCTACAAACCTAAAAAAAAAATTCCGCATCCTTAAAAAAATGAGTTTACCCCAAACTATAATATTTTTAAGAAAATAAATTTATGGAATCTATGAAAAAAATTGTTGATTAAAACTCTAGATTCCTGCGTAGGACTGAAAATACACCAAATTAAAAATATTATTTAATTATTTTACTTCTTTTTTAATTTAAAAATAATTTGAAAACATTAAAAATATACAAGCTTGGTATTTTTCATAAAATTCAAGAGGAAAAATGTAAAAAAAAGAATTTTTTTTTATCCTTAAAACAAAAGTTTTTATCCCAAACTACTTTTCAGAAATTTCTAGATATCTAACCAAAATTAATTTATAGAATCTACGAAATTCTAAATTTCTTCTGAAAAAGGACTAAAATTTTCTAAACTTTAAAAATAGGTAAATTTTTTGCTCTTCTTTAAATAAAAAATATAAAAAAACCTAAAATAAATTTAAATTTTTATTTATTTTTATGATAAAGAGAAAAATATTTAAAGAGAAAAGTAATTTTAAAAAATCTAAAAATGTCTTCCGAAACATTAAAAAAAAATTGCTCATCCCAAACTCCTTTGGAATAAAAAATTTTTTTTTAACGATTCGGAAGACCAAATTAATTTTTGAAATTAAAACCCAAATTAATTTATGGAATATACGAAAAATTTTTTGCTCGAAACTGTAGATTCCTTCGGAGGACTAAAAAAAATGATATTTTTGATCTTAAAGAAACCCTAAAAAAATGTCTTCCAAATCCTTACCAAAAACTTGTTTACTCCAAACTATTTTTAAGAAATTTTTGATTTTTTATCAAAATTAATTGATGGATACCTTCGGAGGACTAAAATATACTAAATTCAAAAAATTATTTAATTTATTTGTTCTGTTTTTCTTCTAAATATAAAAATATTGTAATACGAAAAGGTGCAAAAAATGTAAATTTCCTTTTTGTCACAAAAGTCAAGTGAAAAAAATCCTAAATAACCATCCTTTTGATTTTAAAGAAATAAAAAAAAAACTTTTTACCCTAAACTAATTTTGAGAAATATTTAGATTTCTAACCAAAATTAATATATGGAATCTACGAAACAGTTTGTTGCCCTATGTTAAATTCTAAATTCTTCTGAAAAAGGACTAAAATGTTCCAAACTTTAAAAATAATTTAATTTTTTGCTCCTTTATAATAAAAATAATAGAAAAAAAGCTTCAAATAAATTGAAACTTTTTATTTATCTTTTATAATAAAGAGAAAAAAATTTCAAAAGAAAGAAAATTTCAAAAAAGGATACTAAAAACCCAAAAAAATTTCTTCCGAGTCCCTACAAAAAAAGTTTTTATTTCAAACTAACTTTAAGAAATTTAAGGTTTTTTATAAAAATTAATTTATGGAATCTACAAAAAAATGTTTTGCTCTTTTTTAAATTTAAAAATAATATAGAAACTTAAAATAAATTTAAATTTTTCATTTATATTTTATGATAAAGAGAGAAATACCAAAAAAGGATCTTTTTAATCTTCAACAAACATAAAAATATCTTCCAAATCCTAAAAATGAAAATTTAACCCTAAACAACTTTTAAAAAATTTTTAAACTTTTGATAGAAATTAATTTATGAAATCTACGAAAAAGTATTTTGCTCAAAACTCTAGAAACAATTTTTTACTCAAAACTTCAGGGGACTAAATATAAAAATATTGTTATATGAAAAGATGAAAAAAATATAAATAATCTTTTTGGTCACAAAACTCAAGTGAAAAAAAAAATCCTAAGAAAACATCATTTTAATCTTAAAGAAATAAAAAAAAGTGTTTATCCTAAACTTCTTTTAGGAAAATTTTAGATTTTTGATAGAAATTAATTAATGGAATGTACAAAAAAGTTTTTTGCTCAAAACTGTACATTCCTTCGGAGCACTAAAAAATAATCTTTTTGATCACAAAACTCAAGTGCAAAAAAAATTAAAAAAAACATCCTTTTGATCTTAAAGAAATAAAAAAAAGGAACTTTTAGGTCGTAAACCTGCAAAAGTGTTCTATTTTTTACTGTTTTTTATCATAAATTAAATTTCCATTTTAGTTTTTAACTAATTTTTATTGAAATTATTAATTTAAACAATTCTTAAAAAAAAAACGAATTTATTTATTAAAAATAATTTTATACAAAAACTATATACCAAATGTTATAGTTTTTAGGGTTTCTGTAATAGAATTTACAACAAACACAACAAAAAAAAACCTATAAAAATTAGGAAAAAAAACCAAAGGGAAATTGTATATAAGAAAACCAAAAAAAAATTCTCATTCGTTTGAGATCGAATTACATTTTTGCCAACGCATTGCGACGCATCATATCGTGCCAATGGCCGCCCATCTGTATATGCATTGCCCTCGCTACAAATTGGAATTTACAAAAAAAAATACAGAAAAAAAACTTGTCTACTAAATGAAAAAAAAACGAATAATTATAAAAATATGGTGTTTTCCTCTTCATTTCCAATGGTCAGTCGTGTGCATATTTGTTAAAAATACGAACACGTACGTACATTTTATGGCAACAATGTCTGCAATAAATACGCCAACATATGTTGTACAAAAAAAATTTGAGACCTTCTGCATTTTAATGTTTGTGTCTGTATATATTTAATATTCTTTTTTGGTATATTGTAGGGCTTCAATGACATTCATACGTGTATACGCAAATGCCACTAATACACTTATTGGAAATTCATACCGTAAGCATAATTGTCAGTATGCACGAATGAACGCATAGAAAATCTTTTTGACTCGTTCGAGCGCTTATCACTGTACACATTTGCAAGCAAACGCAAGCAAATACGAGTGTAACCTAAACCCCCCCTCCATCTCCCTTCTCCTAACCCAACCCAAAATAGCAAAAAAAAAAAAAATTTGTTCATTTAAATCGAATACATTTTTAGAAAGTGAACCAAAACCGTAGAAGGGCAAAATTGTACACTCGAAAACATTGCGCAACACACATTTGCGTTCGTAAACTATTTTTTCTACAATACAAAACAGCAATCACTCGTTCTCTTTCTTTCCATTTTATTACAATCCATTCCCCCCCAAATGACACTACTTTTTTTCCGTGGGGGAGGGGGGCATTTTTATTTTTCGATTATTTTATTTTTCTTAATCAACAATATTTTTATTAAATAAAACTTTTTTTTAAATATACTCAACAAAAAAAAACACTCAATAAGGCTGCATTATCGATTTTGATCAGCAGCTAAAAGCCAGCAAAATACTTGAAATACAAAAAAAAAAAAAAAAATGCCCCTCCGAGGCGGCCATGATCGGTTTCGGCTAGCAGCATTCTTACGAAGGTCGACAACGCACGCACAAATCTTTTCGCTGGCACCGCACGTTGACCAAACAGTAGCAGCAGCGCTGATGTCGCACGCATTCTGAATGTCGGCACGTACGACAAAGTTTGTTGTGATCAAATTTTCCGAATGTTAACCAAATTTTTGTATTGATTCAAATCGATTTCTGATCAAGGTTTTTTTTTTTTGTGTAAATTACGAAATCCTGAATATTTACAATAGTTCCGAAACACTATCAACAAACAATTTTCCAATGTGCAAATCACAAAAAAAATATTTGATTTTTTGCTCCGTTGTGGGGAGTTTGTTATTGAAATTCGGTCAACGTTGAGCTTAGATTTGATGCAGTCAGTATTTTTTTAGTCTTTGTTTATTTCTTAGTAAATATATTCAATAGTCAAATCAGGTCATCATTATTTATATTTATTTCTTATACAATAAGAAATGTATTTTTTTTAACGAATCAAGGGGATAGTTTTAAAAAAATTTCCTCTAAAAAAATTGGTTTTTATTTTCATGTGCATTAAAAGATGTCATAATAAATTGTACTAAGATTTGCAAAAAATTCAAAAACCTTTAATAAATAAGCCTGAGAAAAGAAAAACATTCTTTAAATCAATTAAATTATTAACTAATATTTTTTTTTACTGTAAGTAAAAATATTGTAATCAAAAAAAATACAATAAAAATTGTTATTAGATGAAAAAAATCCTTAGAATCTTGAAAAAAAATTACTTTTTCTTTTAACATTTGACAAATTTGTAAAGTTAAAAAAAAACCTAATCTTCTCTTTAAGACCTTTTATTAGGTTTTTTTCGGTGATTTTGAAAGCATTTGATCAAAAATAATTCTTTTGAGTCAAAATAAGTATTTTTAACAATATTTTCTTAGTATCCAAATTGTACTTTAACAAATAAAAAAAATTTATTTTATTATATTTATTAGATCTTGCCATTATGTATGAGTTATAACATTATTCAATTAGTTGCTACGAGACCTCTTGCAGAACTCTATACTTTTGAGGTAATTTTTGATAACTAAACGGTTATAATACGACCATAACACTTGATGGACGTTAATTTTTTAAGTACTCTAAAGTTTAAGGATTATTTGAATAAATATAATCTTTAGCAAATCTTTATAAAAAAAAAGTAAAACGGAACAATTTTTGAGGACAATTTACATCATAAAATCTCTAAATTATATCTTTTGGGGAAATTTTTGCACAATAAAGTCAAAATTTATTATGTCCTTTGGTTTATGCTTAAAATCACATATGGTTTAGATTAAAATCTTTAAGTTTAGGATAAAAAAAATGGTGGTTTTAGCGTTCAGAATTGATGGTAATGATCTCAAAAAAGGATACTCTTGATCTTCTTACAAACCTAAAAATATCTTCCGCTCAGAATTGACGGTAATGATCTCTTCTTCTTTATTTTCAAAAAAAACGCGGACCAATAACAATTTTAGTTAAAAATGAACCACAGACAGAATACAATGGTTTTTGCATAGTTGGGTAATTTTACTTATTAATGTATCTACCGAGCGAGAAAAGAGCCTCGTTTGCTGAGGAAAATTTTGCGCAAAACATGGCAAGGAATCTTTAATAAAATATTAATAACAAATTTTTTTTTCATAACTTATCTATCTATATTATCAAATGGCAAATTATAATATAAATAAATAATATTTTAAATAATATTTTTATTTATTAAATATGAAATAATAAAATTCTTGTTTCCAAACTATTAAATGGATAATACCTTATTACGTATTTATGTAGAAAAATTATCTTTGGGTGATTAATCTTCCCACATTATTCCTGTAACTTACTAATTATATTAAATTAAAATTACTTACAATTTATTATAATTAAATAAATTCTTTCTTAAAAACAATATTTTTCTGTTATGAGTTTATGCAAAAATATTTACAATTTTATGGCAGACTTCATAGATGCTCACAACGATCATTTTTTATTATTTAACATTTTCAAATCGACAATTCGAATTTTATATAAACTGTTCAATAATGTCAATTGTACTTGATTTTTCAAAATTTCAATTAACCAAAAAAAAAAAAACAATGATAATAATCTCAAAAAAATATTTACAAAACTTCGAAAAAAAGGGCAGTTTTGTAAGATTTCATCATTTCGCTAAGGAATATGCAATCGATTTTATTTATTCTTTCATTTTTTCAATGTTGTTTTTTTTGGGGGGGGGGAGAGAGGTATTGTGGTCAGGGGGTCTTAATTTTATTGATTTCTTTTTTATCTCATTTTTTTTTGATTTCTTGTTTACACAAAAATCCCTCAAAACCAAAAGTAAAAAATTTCATTCTCAATTTCCATAGGTGAGATTGGTTACTGGTGAGTTGACTTTGAATTTTGATTTTCGGAAATTACCTTCAAATGAATATATTCGTATTAGTTTACTACTTGTTCTTTTTTGTCTATAATGAATAAAATATAGAGAAAAAAAATGTTTTTTTTTATTGTTGTGAGAAACTTAACCATTTGAATTGATCGAGGTTAAAGTGGAGAATATTTTGCAGTTTCCTGAACGCGAACAGCAATAGTAGTCACACCTCTGGACGTGAACATCAAGTATTCGATCTTGAGTGACTTTGAAGAATTTTCTTTCTATGAATAACATAATTTTTTATTGTATTTTTTGTTAAATTTTAATCATTTACAATCACATTAACAAAGTATAAATTCATTCGAGCTTTTTCTTGATTTTCTTTGTTGTTTATCGTGAGTATTTATTTTTTAGCATTAAACTCTTAAAGGTGTGTATTGTGATTAAAACTTTTCAGACCCACTAATATATTATGCAATTTGTGAGAAGAAGACCTTGTATATAGAAATCTGCATTTATAATTTTTTTTCCATCCTTGATAAAATTTTTGCCTTATTTATAGGTTTTCTTTTTTTCTGTTTTCTTAATTTGTACCTTTTGTTTTTCTATCTCATATTTAGTAGTCTTTTGGTTATAAATAATTTCCTCATTACAAATTAAAATACAATTTTTTTTTGTCATATGGCATTGTAACTTTTTAAATATGATTATTTGTTGGAATTATATTTAATATTTATTAAGTGAGCAAAATTTTTTTTAGATTAATTTAAACTACGAACAAACAAAAAATATTTTGGTGATTTGTGGGGTCATTCAAATCAAGATGGTGGTCGCAATTTCTGTTGAGCACTCCCAGTCATCGTAATATGATTTTCTTCACCCAGCCTTGGAAGCCATTCGTGGATCATCGAGTGATCCAGTACTGAAAAATATTCGACACAGCAGGGTTGTTGAATTGCTTTGGGTTCTAGATCATGTGGGAATTTTTGGGCAACAAGTCCGGATAGTTACAGCAGTTCCGAACTTTCGAAACATTGTCCGAAACAGTTCCTTCAACAACTTTGCCAAATTTTTAGCAGTTTCAAAAAGTTCAATATCTAGTCTAATGGCTTGAAAAAAATTATTTATTTTATAGCAGTTAGAAAAATAGAAGTTTTTTATAAATTATCTCATTTTTGGCCGTTCAAAAAATTTAATTTGAATTATTTTACAGAAGTCGCAAAAATCTCATTTATTTTAAAATCTCTACTAAAAAGGGTAGATATAGAGTCTTTTCATATCTGTAATCAGCTTTAAATTTGATTTTTTAATTTTACAGCAGTTCCCATAAAAGTTTTATTCATAGTGAAATTATTTTTTTAATAATATTTAAAATTATTAAAAAAAAGTCGACAAACGTTGAGCAATTCAGAAAATGGAATAATTTTATTGCAGTTTCAAAGGAAAAACAATCATTAATCTAACAATTTGAAAAATTTAAATTTATTTTATAGCAGTTTTAAAACTAAAAAGGGTACAAAAAAAAACTCTTACAAATTTTTGATATTTATTTTTTTGCTTTTATAGGAGTTCCCAAATAGTTAATTTTGCTAAAAAATTATTTTTTAATAATAGGTTAAAAAATCAATTTAAAAAGTTTTTTTGAAAATAAAATAATTTAAAAAAAAAGAGTCAAATCGTTAATATACATATTTTGTATAAATTTAGAAAATGGAATTATTCTATGCAAGTTTCAAAAAATTAATTATAACCTAATGGCTTGAAAACTTGGAAAATATATTTTTTTATAATTTTTTTTGACCCATACAGTAGTTTCTCAAATTGTATTTATTTTATAGCAGTTTCAAAAATTCTACCATTATATAAAAGGACATTTTATATCTCTTATGGGCTTTAGATTTGAATTGTTTATTTTATTGTAGTTTCCAAAAAGTTTGTTTCGCTATAATATTATTTTTTTTCATAATAGGTTTTTATATAAAAATTTTAAAAATGCATTTAAAAAATAAACTCATTTTAAAAGAATTGTCAAATCTTTTGTTATTTTATAGCAAGTTAGACAAAAGATTCGTTTTACTGCAGTTTTAAATTATCTTATTTTTTACCGTTCAAACAATTTTATTTGAATTATTTTACAGCAATTGCAAATATTTTATATATTTTATAGCAGTTTCAAAAACTCTTATATTTTTATATTGGTTTAAAAATTAAAATTATTTTGTGAAAATTAAAAAATTTTAATGTTTGAATCAGGTTTACAAAAATAATAGTTTAAAAATTGAATTATTTCACAAAAGTTCAAAAAGTTTATTTATTGAATAACAGTTTTAAAAGATTGTTTTTTTTTATTGCAGTTTCAAATAGTTAGAGCAGTTCCGAACTTTCGAAACATTGTCCAAAACAGTTCCTTCAACAACTTTGCCAAATTTATAGACACGGAAATTATTCATAATTCGGGAAGAGAAAATTGTGCTCTCACACATAATTTTCTTTTTGGAAACCATCCCCGCTCCATTTGCACATTCTGTGCGTTTCAACTAACCAAAAATTAGTTTTCTAATTTGAAATTTTTTAAAAACAAGGTAACAAGTTCTTTGTAACCATATAACCAATACTTAAATTCATCCAACTCACATACTAACAAGTAGCCAAATGATCTCATGATTATGCAATGTACATAAACATGAGCTAGGACTGCATTTAAGACTCTGGCCTATGCCCTAGGGACCTAAACAACTGTGACTGTTATCACCGTATTATTTAGAATATTATTTGCCATTTTATAATTTTATTTTAATAATATATAAAAAAAATGTACACTTCTGCCATAATCCCCGTTTCACTTTATAAGCGATTATGGTTGCCAGCGATGGAGTCTCATTTCTAGCTCTGTAAATTATGTCAATAACCTAAATTTTCATAAATAAAACTTTAAAGATCAACAACTAAGATCTACAAATAATTATAAAAAAACACTGTTGTATTTTGCGAAAATTGACTGTCTGGTGTGCACTTAGGTCTTAAGGTGCTATTGAACCTTTTTTTTCTTAGAAAATTAAGATGGAAATACAGTTACCATCAATATTTTCCTGAGAGCAACAACAGTATGGTATAATACCCAATTTTTTGTGGCTAGAACCCTAAAATTTTAGCTTAGATTATATGTCAATTTAGTATATCAGAGCCACAAGCTGCAAAACACGATAAATTTTGTCTTTATTGCGCAGTAAGTTCTCAGAACCTGTAATTTGATGATGTAAGATCGTTGAAATTTGCTGCTATTAGACTATTTTTACAAAATTATATAAAAGTCATATTTATTTAGTCGATTTTTAAAATTAAAAGCATTTAAAAATCAACATCTATTAAAGAATGGGGAAATTACAGCCCGAAATGTGAGAAAAAAATTACCTCAAATCGAACGAGTCCTGCCAGATTTTTTTTATACTTATTTAATATTTTTTATATAATGGCAAGGTTTAAAAAATATAATAAAATATATATTATTTCAAAATCTAAATTTTAAATATATTTCATTTAACTTTACTTTCCGAAGTGTAATTTGGATAATTATTTACTAGTTTTGTTATAATTTCTTAGTTTTTTCATTTTTAACTCAGAAATAAAAAAAAATAAAAATGTTCTTCTTGAGTAAAAATATTTAAGAAAAACTGTTAATAATTATTAAAAATTTTCTATTCTTATTTTAAAATTACTAGAAAAAAAATAGAATAAAATTATTGTTAAAAATAAAAGGGTTTTTTTAAAAACAATTTTCAGTTTAAAAAAATTTAAATTATTCTCACCAAAGTTTCAAAGAAACAACAACAAGTAATCATCCCCCCTCCCCCTCCCGCTCTCTATTATTGGCGATTCTTCATACAACAAATCGAAACTCAAAATAAAACTAATAAAAAAAAAACTGAATAAAAAAATTAAAAAATGCACTAAAGAAAAATTTAGAAGAAAAATAAATAACGAAAATAAAAAACTTCATCGAATGTGCCCAATACAATCAACACCTCCCCCCCAATCCACCGAATGCATAGAACCTGTTCGCTATATTAACAAAAGGAGAGTGCATAGCAGAAATGCATCGTTGTGCTCGTAATGCAGTTAATGACGATGAAGAAAATACAACAACAACAAAAAAGATGAATAAAAATAAGACAAAATCTTTTGGGACAACCTGTTTTATGCGCTGAGATTTGTTCAAGATGCGAACACCACAAATAAAAAAAAAACGAACGAACAGTTTTTATTTAATGATGGAAACGCGATAGGGTCTGGAGAAATTTCTAAAGACAAATTGGGAAAAAACCAGATGGGAAGGGCAAAAAAAATGGCCCATTCCAAGATGCAGTCAGTGGCCATCGAAGCCAAAGAAATCCTTTTTTTCGATATTACGAGTGGAAGAGGGTCTGGGTCTGGATTGGACCACATGGACTCGACTGCTCACCAACGAAATGCTAAAAAGTTAACTCGAAATTTCTTAAGAACCACCAAATCCAAACTGAGGTCTTTTAAAATAAAATAAAACACGTCCCCATGCATTTATGGATGCAACAATGTGTGATTGTGTGTGTGTGAGAGAAGATAGAGCCGGCCGGCAATGTGACGACAGAAATCCACTCTAATGGTCCTTATCGGTTCCAATATGCGCTCGTCTATTTCTATCCTCTTCCATCTTGACTGGAAGAGTGCATAAAAGAAAATTCATAAAAATAAGTACCCAAAAAAAAAATACACAAAAACATGCTAAGAACCTCTTGTGCATAAATGTTTTTCTCGAATTCTCTTGACGCTCTTCGCCCATTTACGATTCTGAAAAGAAACCTTTTCGCTGCCATTTTGTGTTTGTGTATTTTTCAAGAGTGCACATGCAAGTTGAGATAGTCGGTTAGATGTATTTGCGTGGGTCGTTAACCTACGAATTTCAGGGTCATATAAAAGTCAAACTAGACGAAAAATCCATCCAACGCGAATGCAACGCAATGCCGGATAATAGGAATTTTTTTTTTATATAAATTTTCTGTGATTAATTCTATGCGGAGAGTGATGCGGTGCGGCGGAGAGTGATGCGGTACGTTGAAAAGTGCGGTGCGGCGAAAAGTGGTGTAGAATATTCGGAATTCATAGGCGCGTCGTTGTGCAGCATCGCAATGCAAGTATTTTCTTTTATTCCGATTCAGCATTGGTCCCCTTTTTACCCCCTTCTTATAAAAGTTTTATTTTATTTTCTAATATTTTTCATTTTTGTTCTTTTTATACCAAATTTTATTCTGAATACTTTTCGTTGTTTGTGCTAACACGAATATGAGCGCCCGTAAAAATTTCTATACAAAAAAAAAACATATTTTATTAAAACATATTTTTAGTTTCTGAGTGTCTGTTGTGGCATTTGTATTTTGTTTTATTTTGTTCGTTCTGTATAAAATTATAAGAATTTCTTAGAAAAATGCAATAATTTTTACCAGAAAATTTATATATTATTTTTTTTTTGAAGATATTTATTCATAAAAATGAATTTTTCAGCTTTTTTTTCCATTTTATCTTATGGAAATTAATCATTGGCATTAAATTTATTTTTGGAATTATTAAGAATTTTATGAATTATGTTTTCTTTTAAATTTTATTTGAACAAATCCAAGTTTAAATAAAAAAATCTGTACTATTATTTTCAAAAATATTTTTTAGTTGTTAATTTGTAATTTTTTTCATGGTTTTTATTTTAGAAATATTCCTTAAATAAAAATCTTTCCCGTAAAACTTTTCCAAATCCAGTTTAATTTTAATAAATTTTATTTTCTACCATTAACTGAGAAGGTTTTTAATTGTTAATTTCATAGCGGTTCTCAAAAAGTTTATTTAAGCTCGTTCTTAATTTATTTTTTAATAAACGTTTTAAATATATTGTAGAAACTAAAAAGATAAAAATTATTTTCAAAATAAAATTATACAACAAAAAAAACTGGGCCAAATTCTATGTTGTTTTATAGCATTTGAGAAAATGGAATCATTTTATAGCAGTTTGAAAATATTAAATTATAATCTAACATTTTGAAAAAAATTATTTTTGAAGTTGGAAAAATACAAGTTTTCTATAAATTATCTAATTTTTGAGCGTTCAAACTTTATAGCAGTTTGAAAAACTCTCATTTATTTTATAGCAGTTTCAAAAACTTTACCACTACAAAAACGGGTAGACAAAATAATCCTAGAGTATTTTTACATTTGTTATGAGCTTTAAATTTGCATTTTTTATTTTGTAGCAGTTCCGAAAAAGTTTTATTCTTAATAAAATTATATTTTAATAAAATTTAAAAAAAAATTATTTTAAAAGTAAAATTATTTTAAAAAAAAAAGGTGAAAATTCAGCAAATGGAATCATTTTATTACAGTTTCCGAGAAAAAAAACAATATTTAATCTAATAATTTGAAAAAGTTAAATTTATTTTATAGCAGCTTCAAAATTAAAAAGGGTAGAAAAAATACTCTTACAGATTTTTCATATTGTTTTTTTTTGCTTTAAATTTAAATTCTCTATTTTATAGGAGTTGCCAAAAATTTTATTTTAAAATAAAATAATTCAACAAAAGAGTCAAATTGTTCATAATAATTTTATAGCAGTTTCAAAAAGTTCAATATCTAGTCTAATGGCTTGAAAAAACTTATTTATTTTTTAGCAGTTAGAAAAATGGAAGTTTTTTATAAATTATCTCATTTTTGGCCGTTCAAAAAATTTTATTTGAATTATTTTTCAGAAGTTGCAAAAATCTTATTTATTTTATAGCAGTTTGAAAAACTTTACCACTACTGAAAAGAGTAGATGAAATAATCCTACAGTCTTTTTAAATCTGTATAATATTTAAAATTATTTTTAAAAAAAGGCGACAAATATTGAGCAATTCAGAAAATAGAATCATTTTATTGCAGTTTCAAAGGAAAAACAATATTTAATCTAACAATTTGAAAAAACTAAATACTCTTACAAAAGGGTAGAAAAAATACTCTTACAGATTTTTCATATCTGTTTTTTTTCTTGCTATTTGAATTCTCTATTTTATAGGAGTTGCCAAAAATTTTATTTTGCTAAAAATATATAAATAAAATAATTCAAGAAAAACTTAAATCGTTCATACACAATATTTTTTAGAAATTTAGAAAATGGAATCATTTTATGACAGTTTCAAAAAATTAATTTATAATCTAACGGCTTAAAAAAAGCTTATAATCGAATAGCTTGAAAAAAACTTATTTATTTTATAGCAGTTTGAAAAACTTTATCACTACTAAAAAGGGTAGATGAAATAATCATAGAGTGTTTTTATATCTATAATGAGCTTTAAATTTAAATTTTTAATTTTATAGCAGTTTCCAAAATGTTTTATTCGTAGTGAAATTATTTTTTTAATAATATTTAAAATTATTAAAAAAAAAGGCGACAAACGTTGAGCAATTCAGAAAATGGAATCATTTTATTGCATTTTCAAAGGAAAAACAATCATTAATCAAACAATTTGAAAAATATAAATTTATTTTATAGCAGTTTCAAAACTAAAAAGGGTACAAAAAAAAACTCTTACAGATTTTTGATATTTATTTTTGTGTTTTTATAGGAGTTCCCAAATAGTTAATTTTGCTAAAGAATTATTTTTTAATAATAGGTTAAAAAATTTAAAAATAAAAGAGTCAAATCGTTCATAAATATATTTTGTATAAATTTAGAAAATGGAATTATTCTATGCAAGTTTCAAAAAATTAATTATAACCTATTGGCTTGAAAAGTTGGAAAATATATTTTTTTATAATTTCTTTTTTGACCCATACAGTAGTTTCTCAAATTGTATTTATTTTATAGCAGTTTCAAAAATTTTACTATTACATAAAATGACTTTTTATATCTCTTTTGGGCTTTAGATTTGAATTGTTTATTTTATTGTAGTTCCCAAAAAGTTTGTTTCGCTATAAAATTATTTTTTTTATATTAGGTTTCTATATAAAAATTTTAAAAATGCATTTAAAAAATAAAATCATTTTAAAAGAATTGTCAAATCTTTTGTTATTTTATAGCAAGTTAGACAAAAGATTCGTTTTACTGCAGTTTCAAAAATGAATTTATTTTATAGCAGTTGCAATAATAGATTTTTTTATAAATTATCTTATTTTTAACCGTTCAAACTATTTTATTTGAATTATTTTACAGTAATTGCATATATTTTATATATTTTATAGCAGTTTCAAAAATTCTTATATTTTTACATTGGTTTAAAAATTAAAATTATTTTGTGAAAATTAAAAAATTTTAATGATTGAATCAGGTTTACAAAAAAAAATATTTTTTCACAGCAAAAATTCTTTAAATAGTTTAAAAATTGAATTATTTCACAAAAGTTCAAAAAGTTTATTTATTGAATAACAGTTTTAAAATATTGTTTTTTTTATTGCAGTTTCAAATAGTAGATCAGATATTGTAATATTTATTTAGTTTTTTTTTTTTAAATTAACTTTCCTAAAAGATTTTTAAAGTCTATTTTATAGCAGCCTTAATAATTAATTTGTTTTTAATAGATTTTTTTTTTTGGTATCTGTAAAATTTATAGCAGTTTGAAGAAATTTCATTTTTTGTATATATTAGATATTGTCTTAATGTTTTGCCAATTATTTCTAACTAAATTCTATACAAAATATATGAAATCACAGTCCACTTATTACCAAAAAGAAAAATTATAATTTTTTTTAAATTATTTTATTTACAAATTCCTATTAAATTGTTCAATTATTTACTAATTACTATTAAATTAAAAAATAAAAAAAAAAATGGGAAAAACGAAAATTAACCATTTTAAGGCGGAACCGTATAGAAATTGTTTTTAAACCGATTTTCATAATAAATTGTTTATAAATGAGCATTTTGAACAGATAAAAGAAAACGCAATTTATTAAACTTTGTCTTATTTTTTTTATTTTTTTTTTTTTTGTTTTTTTTTTTATATATACCATATATAACCTGTGATTATTAAGATCGGAAGATCGGCAATGCAATTCAGATGATGAAAAATGAACCGAAAACTTTCACCTCGAAATGGTCAGAAAAAAAATATGAAAAAGCTCGACTGTGCATAGTGAGATGGGTTGCACCGAAACATGAAATTTATTTTTCGTGCAGATTTTGATGTGAACTTTCTAGTAGTTACAAAAAAAAGCAAACAAAAAATAGGCCCATTAGTGAAAGCTTGAATACCGTTATAATAAAAATTGAAGATTTACTTTAAACGATTTACATAAATATTTAAATAATTACAATTTTGTTCCCCCAAAAAAAATTAATGCAGGGTTATTCATTTCGTAGTTTGGAACGAACAGTCCTGCCATTTAACAGATGTTAAATAAATTTATCATATAAGGAAATATTTTTATAGATAAAGGTTTGCCATATTATATTATTCAATCGGTTTTTATACAAATAATGTGTTAAAGTTGTAAGAACTTGGTATAAAAATGGATGCTGTAACAACAGGCTCAGAATGGTAATTTTTCTAAAAAAATTATATTTTTGGCTCATTCCACGCTCGTTAGATAAGTTAAAAAGCAAAATTATCATATATGAGGTTCTGAAAACCCTAAAGTGATTGTAAAATGATCATTTTATCCATAAAAATTGACTAACTGGTGTGCATTTGGGTCTGAAAATGTTATTAGCTCGTATTTCTTTGGAAACGGTCATTACAATTACTATACCATAGACAATTTTTTTTTTTTAGATAAATATGAAGATTTTAATCTGGACCATATGTGCTTTGAAAAAGATAGAGCCACAAGCAATACAAAATATGATAAGTTTTGGTTTTATAGCGCAAAAAAAATTGATGTCGATTGGCAAAAGATCATGCGATTTGGCACAATTATATATTTTTTTTATAAAAGTATGTAAAATATCATAATTGCAAAGATAATCTTAAGACTTCAGATCATTTGAAAATTAACATCTATCAAGTAATGGCCGAATTACAGCCCGATAAATAAGAAAAAGTCATTAAAAATGATCTCTAATGTATGTAGTACTGTAAGAACTTTTATAGCAAATATATTAGAATATTCTTATAACTTATATATAATGGCAAGATTTTATTTATTTAATTAAAGAATTTTTAAATTTAAATCAAAATGTTTACTATATTTAATTTAATTTTACTTTTCAAACCGAAAATTGGATAATAATTTACTTTATGGTTGAATAAAAATAAAGAAAAATGTAACCAATTTTTATATTTCAAAAATATAAATAATTGTAAAAAATTATGCTCCCACGTAAATTTAAAAATAGGTAAACAGTTTTGAAAAATATAATTTATTCATTTATCCAAAAAAAAAATCTACCTTCTGTTTTGTAGGAAGATTCCACGTATTCAAACAAAACAACAAAATAATCCTATTTTAGACTATTAAAAAACCCAACAGAATCAAACTTTAAAAAAAAAAAAACAATATTTAGCCTAAAAAATATGATAATAAAAAGTCAATTGCGTAAAAGTACTCAAACCAATCAAATTACATAACGCAATAACGATCAAAATTTACTTGTAAAATTAAATCAGAATTTAATAGAATCGACGATAAATGGGGGAGACAAAACCAGCTCAAGCATAATAATTGCTTATCTAAAATATAGTTTTGATAATAAACATTTTTATTTTGGAGATAAACACAGTGAAAAATTATTATCAAATGCACATATTCATATAATTTTACCTACAATAATTTTATTATTCTCACACCTGTGACTCTATACATCAAAATTCGAGCAAATAACTAATATAAAATAGCTCTCATATTTTTTCCAGTGTTTTTTTTTTTGGTTGCTTTTTAAATTTTTTTTCTCGAAATTATTTATTAAAATTGCATCTCTAAAAGCAAAAAGACACATTTTTACTTGTAACGAGCCAGAAAAATATATAATTTCTTCTTTATCATTTTTATTTTATTATTTCATTTTGTTTATAGGAGCAAAAACAAATTCCAAAAATTACACATTTTATAGTGGAAGGGTTACCGATAAAATAGGAGGGGCAGAGGGGGGATTATGATGAGAAAAAAAGTTATGAAAATTGTCGCTACATTGAATATGCACAAACCAGAACATTATAGTGTAATAAATTTAAACAAAACTGTACATAACCCCAGTAGACTGTTTCCCAAAATGCTCCACACCACAACCACAAAAAAAAACGCAGTAACGTTAATTCGTACTCTGCTGCATCAAAATGGTGGCACAAAAGCGCAAACTGAAGGAGAAAGCTTCTTTTGCCTTCGTGATGATCATCGCCATCGGTAAGAGTGCCATTTATGGTTCAACACGTTCTAGAAGATAGAATCATACAGTAAAATTTTAGTTTTCGTTGTTTGTATGCCTCTACCATTGATGAGAGTAAGCACAGTTGAAGCTATCGTCATCATTGTTGTTTCTTTATTCAAGACGCCATCAGGTATTGTTATTGTTAGAACTTGGTTAAGTGATGATGTTTAGTGCAACTGCTCAAAAAAAAAAACGAATACTAACAACAGAAGCAATAGTTAAAATCACGTTCCTATCGACGAGTCGTCGTGTCGAGCTGCTAACTTGTCCTTTCATCCATTGTCTCCACCATTTGAACGCATCCAGTCATGCGTGGTTCGCTTACATTGATGCGTTCAATTTTTGCTTATTAACATTTAGCCTCATAGTAACAAAGTCCCCATTCACTGATGCTCTATAAACTCCAATGCAGTTCTTCTATTCATTAATATCAACTTAATCAATTACATTTGAAAAAGGTTTGCAGGAGGATATGCAGATCTCTAATAAGAAATCCTGGTTTTATATTCGTAGAACATTTTCCATTTTATAACTAATTTTAATGTTAAAGAAAATTTAACCAATTTGAAATTTTACAAAATCGAATATTAGCAATAATATTATTATTTGTCTTCCTTTAAATTGAAAAAGAAAACAAATAAAAAATTATATAAATTTATAATAATACAAAAATAAATGAAATTATTTTACTTTGGAACGAAGACTTCAATAATAAAAAAATCGGACAATCCATAAAAGATTAATAAAAAAAATGTATTCTATTAAGCACAAATTAATTTATTTTATTTTTTTTAAAATAATTAAAAATTCCTCTTAAAAGACATATCAAATTTTATCAAATAATCGCCATTATTAACATAACCGCCATTTTTATTTTAACCGCCATTTTATGCAATATTTTCACGCCATTTTATTCTGGCTTTTCTGTCAAATGCATTATTATTTATTATTTATTTTAGAAAAAAAAACTTCAATTAAAAATGTCTGATAATCCGTAAAAGATTAATAAAAAAAAATTAATTTTTTAAAAAATTTATAAAAAGTACAAATTAATTTATTTTATTTTAAAAAAAATTAATTTAAAATTACTTTAAAAAAGCATATAAAAAATCTAATCGAATAATCGCCATTTTTTATTTTAACCGCCATTTTATGCAATATTGTCTCGCCATTTTAGTGTGGCTGTTCTGTCAAGTGCATGACAATAGCCATTAAAGTAGCACATCTGCAACCCATCGGGTGCTATATTACAATTTCCCATATAAAATTATAATGAAAATAAAATAAAATTATTCATTTTAGAAAAAAAACTTCAATCAAAAATGTCTGATAATCCGTAAAAGATTAATAAAAAAATTACTTTTATTAAAAATTTATAAAAAATACAAATTAAATTATTTTATTGAATAAAAAAAATAAAATTTAAAAATTCCTCTAAAAATATAAGACATATAATCGAATAATCGCTATTTTTATTTTAACCGCCATTTTATGCAATATTTTCTTGCCATTTTACTCTTGCTGTGCTGTCAAGTGCATGGCAATAGCCATTAAAGTAGCTTATCTGCAAGTTGTTTGTTCTCATATTGAAATTTCCCGTTTTAAATTATAATGAAAATAAAATAAAATTATTTATTTTGAAGGAAAAAAACTTATTTCAATCAAAAATGTGACAATCAATAAAATATTAATTTTATTAAGTACAAATTAAATTATTTTATTAAATAAAAAAAATAAAAAATTTAAAATTCCTCTAAAAAAAGCCATAAGAAATTTAATCGAACAATCGCCATTTTTATTTTAACCGCCATTTTATGCAATATTTTCACGCCATTTAACTCTTGCTGTGCTGTCAAGTGCATGCCAATAGCCATTAAAGTAGCACATCTGCAAGTCATCTGTTGCCATATTGAAATTTCCCATATAAAATTATAATAAAAATAAAATAAAATTATTTATTTTGAAGAAAAAAAACTTATTTCAATCAAAAATATTTGACAATCAATAAAATATTAATAATAAAGAATTCATTTTATTAAGTACAAATTAATTTATTTTATTTTTTAAAAAATTAATTTAAAATTACTTTAAAAAAGCACATAAGAAATTTAATCGAACAATCGCCATTTTTATTTTAAACGCCATTTTATGCAATATTTTCACGCCATTTTACTGTGACTGTTCTGTCAAGTGCATGCCAATAGCCATTAAAGTAGCACATCTGCAAGTTATTTGTTGTCATATTGAAATTCCCCATATCAAATTATAATAAAAATAAAATAAAATTATTCATTTTTTAAAAAAAGAACTTCAATCAAAAATATTTGACAATCAATAAAATATTAATACTAAAGAATTAATTTTATTAAGTACAAATTAATTTATTTTATTTTAAAAAAAATTAATTTAAAATTACTTTAAAAAAGCATATAAGAAATTTAATCGAACAATCGCCATTTTTATTTTAACCGCCATTTTATGCAATATTGTCACGCCATTTTACTCTTGCTGTGCTGTCAAGTGCATGCCAATAGCCATTAAAGTAGCACATCTGCAACCCATCAGGTGCTATTTGCAATTTCCCATATAAAATTATAATGAAAATAAAATAAAATTATTCATTTTAGAAAAAAAAACTTCAATCAAAAATATTTGACAATCAATAAAATATTAATACTAAAGAATTAATTTTATTAAGTACAAATTAATTTATTTTATTTTTAAAAAAATTAATTTAAAATTACTTTAAAAAAGCATATAAGAAATTTAATCGAACAATCGCCATTTTTATTTTAACCGTCATTTTATGCAATATTTTCACGCCATTTTACTGTGACTGTTCTGTCAAGTGCATACCAACAGCCATTAAAGAGCTCGTAGCACATCTGCAAGTCATCCGTTGCCATATTGAAATTTCCCGTTTTAAATTATAATAAAAATAAAATAAAATTATTTATATTAGAAAAAAAAACTTCAATAAAAAATGTCTGATAATCCGTAAAAGATTAATAAAAAAAATTAATTTTATTAAAAATTTACAAAAAATACAAATTATATTATTTTATTATATAAAAAAAAATTTAAAATTTAAAATTCCTCTAAAAAAAGGCATAAGAAATATAATCGAACAATCGCCATTTTCATTTTAACCGCCATTTTATGCAATATTTTCTCGCCATTTTACTGTGACTGTTCTGTCAAGTGCATGCCAACAGCCATTAAAGAACTCGTAGCACATCTGCAAGTCATCCGTTGCCATCATATTGAAATGTTCAGTATTTCTTTTGGCTTCTCACGATTTTTTTTACAACAACGAACCTAATACAATGCAGTCTTTTTGATAGTCTCCAGATTTATTCTTAAAGTCGATCCTGCTTGACATTTTGGCCCCGTACACATGAACTCACGCAATACTCAGCCAACAGACATATTAGCACGCATGCATCTCAGTTCTATCCAATTCGGTTTGGCCCAGTCTAGACCAATCCGGCACGTATATGCATGTATCCAAATCCATGCCAGTCCAATCCAATTCGATTCGTTGCAATGCTTCAAGATACCGCACTGTTCCCGTTCCAATCTGATTCCCCCATCGAACCTTAAAAACGCACGCAATCGCCGGAATGCATTTCTAAAACTGGAAACCAAAAAATGTGTTGGTGTAGGGCCAACAAAATAAATGCAAACCGAATCCGAAAGAGGAAAAAATAACAACTTCCCAACGATTTTTATGGCTTCTCCGCGCGTTAATTTTTTTCTTCTTCTTTTGCTTACACTTCCATCGTCTCCTTTGCATTTTCTTCTCATTTTTTTTTTCTTCTTCTATTCGTTGCAGTCATTTAATTTTATTCTAATGGCTTCTGTTTTTCATGTGTATTGGTCGAATAATAAAAGATGCATTCTTTTTAACAAAAAAGAAAAAAAATATAATGCATTTGCGTTGGTATTTTTTTAGCTCCTTTGGAATTTGTTTGTGTTAATGCAACGGACAAGCTAATCAGCAAAGTTTACAAAATCAACCAAAACAAAACTAAAACTGATCAAGAAAAAGACAAAAAATAATAAAGTGCAGAGGTAAGAATGAGAAGAAGCCAATAAACACTGAAAGAGTTGAAGTTGCTTGTCAAGTGCACATTTAAAAATAAAAAACGACGTCACGAAGAATCTGAGGATGTGTAGCGATTGCAGTATTGAGAAAACAGAAAAGTTTTTTTTCTATCATATTTTGAATGAACATTCTCAATAAGAAGAAGACATCAATTCAGATACAGTGGATATTATTGTTTGAAAATTGAGGAAAATAATTTAGTTTTTAAGAGAGAAAAGAAAAACTAAGGCTTAAACTATATTAATAATAATAAAAAAGAAAAAGAAAAGAAATTAAGAAACTTGTTAAATCCCAAAGAGAATTATTGGTTTTTGAAAAAAGGCCTTTTTAAATTGCATTGGATCATAGGAAGAGGTGGGAAAAAAGGAGGGGGGAGGGGAGACTTAAGATCCCAAATATATGACCGTGAATCTATGAATATTGTTCAACAATAAGTTTTGAATTTTTAATTAATTTTAGATCGACTATATTCCATTGTATTTAATAGTCTCCATAGGTCAGTCTAGAGTTGTGCAGAATACCAAAAATTTGCCTAACCGGTTGGGTGGGATTTATGCATTTCAACAATATAATCGTAGCTCAAAAAATAATGTCGTAGGTATGCAAGTCATGAAAATGTTACCTAAAAACCCGAACAACCCATCTGAAAAGTCTCTTCTTCCATTCATTTATAGTATTGCACGAATGCGTTCCGGAAAACAACCTGCTTTTATCATTAGGATTTGAGTGAGTCTCAACGAAGACATTTAATCGTATTCATATGATTTTCGGATTTTGTCTGTAATTCTTAAAAAGGCTTTCATAATATTCCATTCACGTTTAGTAAGTGTTGTACACGAATTGACTAAATTCATTATTTTACTCACTATTATGAATCGAAAACAATTCAAATGCATTTTATACTTTGATTAAACAAATATAAAAAAAGATAAGTGGATAATTTTTAATCAATACAATTTTTTATAATGTACAATTTACTATACGAGGGTCATTCAACAAGTACTTAGCCTACAAAAGAAAAACGAAAATTTTGGAAAGGTGGCAATTTATTTTTCCACATAATCTCCTTCAAGCTCGATACACTTGGCCCAGCGATGCTCTAACTTGTTTAACCCGTCCAAAAAAAAACATTTTCTCGAGGGAAGCAAAATAGGCCTCCGTGGCGACGATGACCTCCCCATTCGACCCAAATCTATTCCCGGCGAGTGATTTTTTCAGGTTTGGAAACAAAAAGTAGTCACAGGGGGCCAAATCTGGAGAGTACGGTTGATGGAGCAGCAATTCGCAGCGCAATTCGACCAATTTGGCCATGGCGACGGCGGAGGTCTAATAAGTCAGCATAGTAGCACCCCGTGATTGCTTTACCCTTCTCGAGGTAATCGATGTGGATCATACCTTGTGAATCCCAGAAAACGGGGGCCATCACCTTTCCGGCCGATCGAACAGTCTTCGCCTTCTTCGGAGCACGTTCGCCGGGTGAAGTCCACTGTTTCGACTGTTCGTTGGTCTCTGGTGTGTACCAGTGAATCCATGTTTTGTCGACGGTCACGAAACGACGCAAGAACTCCGCTGGATTGCGCTGAAACAGCGCCAAACACATCGCCGATGTGGTCTCACGGTTGGGCTTGTTTTCCGGTGTGAGCAAACGCGGCACCCATCGCGCCGACAGCTTTCTCATGCCCAGTTCTTCGTGTAGAATATGATGCACCGTTCCTACTGCGATTCCCACAGTCTCAGCTATCTCGTGAACCTTCAATCAACGGTCTGCCAACACGAGATCGTGGACTTTTTTAACGTTTTCCTCCGTAGCAGCCGTTTTCGGCGCACCTGGGCGTGGCTCATTAAAAACCGACGTGCGGCCACGAACAAACTCGTTGAACCAATTCTTGACGGTCGCCATCGAAGGAGAAGAGTCACCATACACAGCATCGAAGCGATCTTTGATTTCGCTGCGCGTTTTCCCTTCCAAAAACAAGAATCTAATCACCGAACGATATTGTTCTTTTTCCATTTTTGTGCAACCGACCGACACGCTCGCTTTCAAAGGCTCTCAAAACAAAACTAATAAAGGGACTGAAACTTTGACAGTAGGCTACTAAAAGAATGTACTGCACGATGGTAAATTTCTTTTGTGACAGCAGTTCCATCGGGCGGTGAGGCTAAGTACTTGTTGAATGACCCTCGTATGGTCTGGAATATTAGAGTATGACTAGAGTATATAAATAAATATTAATGCGGATTTTTTTATTTGATGCAAAAACGGTTCCTATATTTTGGGCAACACAATGGAACGTTGAGAACCTTTAATAAACTCAGAATACGGTATGATAGAAAATAGTTTTTTATTACAATATGTTACGACAGCTTTTTGGTTATAGGAAAAAAAATTTCGGTGGTTCTATACAAACACAAAAAAAAAACAATTTAATTTTCGCGGTTTAGAAACTACAAAACGGTCATTTGACAGCTGTCAAATATTCCAGGGGTATACGCTTAAATCCGCTGTTTGGTTATAGATGGCGTGAGTGAGCGAATTAAGCTACCCATGAGCACGCCATACTTTTTTTTATGAGTTTGACATCTGTCAACACTAATCAGTGCACATTGTCAGCAATTTCGTACAACAAGATACATTTTTCCTATTGTAATCATGCCTAGTTTTGTGCCAGAAAAAGAGCATACGCGAGAAGCTCTTCTTTCCTGCTTCAATTTGAAGAAATCGACTGCCGAATCGCATCGAATGCTTATGGAGGCCTTTGGTAACAGTGCTTTATCGGAAACAACGTGCCGAGATTGGTTTCGTCGGTGCAAAGACGGCAATTTTGACTTGTGGGACAAGAAGCGTGAAAATCGGCCTAGTAAGGTTGAGGACCATCAATTGCAGGCTCTTTTGGATGAAGACGATACCCAATCGCAAAAAAAATGCTCGCGGAGCAATTGGGTGTTACTCAACCAGCCATTTCTAAGCGTCTGTGTGTTATGGGGAAGATTGAAAAGATCGGAAAATGGGTGTCGCATGAATTGAACGATAAGCAGAAGGAGCGACGCCAAAACACATGCGAAATCTTGCTCGCCAGACCAAAAAGAAAGTCGTTACTGCATCGGATTGTGATAGGCGATTAAAAGTGGATATATTTCGAGAATCCTAAACGCAAGAAATCGTGGGTTGATCCCGGTCAACCATCAACATTTTCCCCAAGACCAAATCGCTTCAGACGGAAGACGATGCTGTACGTTTGGTGGGATCAGCAGGGTATCCTCTACTATGAGATGTTGAAATCTGGTGATACTGTCAATGCCCACCGCTACCACCAACAACTGATCAAATTGCACTGTGCTCTGCGTGAAAAAAAAACGGATTATCAACAAAGACATGACAAGCTGATTTTCCTCCACGACAGCCCACCATCGCACACGTAAAAAATGGTCCGAAATTACTTGGAGACACTCAACTGGGATGTTCCACCCTACCCTGCTTATCTGTTTTCGTCGATGAGCCACGCGGTCGCTGAGCAGCACTTCGATTCTTACGAAGACGTCCGAAAATGGCTTGATGAGAGGTTTGCCTCGAAAGAGAAGGAATTTTTTTGGCGTGGTATCCAAAAATTGCCCGAGAGATGGGAAAAATGTATAGCTAGCGAAGGCAAGTACTTTGAATAAATTTGTTTTTGCTTTCTATTAAAAAAAAGATGTGTTTTTTTTTTGACAAAAAAACAGCGGATTTAAGCTTATACACCTGGTAAATGTCATTAAAAACAATATTTGTTTATTTTAAAATTTTCCTTTTATATTGTGGATTTTTTAGCTACCGAAAAGTGTATTTGTACAGGTTGACTGCTTGTGAGTAATTTCGTGAAGTAATTGCTTGGAGCATTTGAATCTTGTAAGGAAATATTTTTAAATTCAGTTTCGGAATCTTCTTAAGCAATATTCTGGTGATGCCAATTTGAGCAGAGCAACAACGAATCGAGAGAGGTGAATCCTTAAGAGCACTTTACCGTTAAGCTTCCGCCAGTGCACACAATATACTTAGGACATCTTCCAGAAAGATCTGCGACTAATCCAGTTCTTTTAAAGCGGGCAACTAGATTCCTAATAATTTTATCGATAAAAAATACATGGTCATGATAATCTCCAAAAAATGCTCTATAACCAACAACAACAAAAAAATAAAATAAAAATTATTGTAAATGAGTGAGTTATGACCTTTTTAAACTTATAAATTTTTTAATGGTCACCCTGTATATATGTTGATTTTGTGCTGGAACAACACCCAATCGGCTTTGGATGCTGATTTTTCGAGAAAAAATAGTCTTCTTCTGCGATGAGGCTCATTTCTCGCTTGGTGAATATTTCAATTAGCAAAATTACCATGTATTGGGCTGTAAAAATCTACACGTGACCGTTGAAGAGCCACTGTTGGCTTTGTACTGAAAATGTCATACGCCCGAATTTCCTTAAAAATGTAGAAGGGGAGACTATTACCGTCAAGTCTGAGCTCTATAGTCACACGATAACCGACTGCAGTTAAAGATTTTATTCTGCATCATGTGTGATTTTATTAAGACAGAGCGTCATAGGCTACATAACATACCAAATGTTGGCCTTATTGGGCGAAACTTTTCCAAAAGGCGTAATATCGAGATTTGGTGATGTGAGTTGACCTTCAAGAACTTAAAATTTAACGCTGTAATTTTTTTTTGTGAAGCCTTGTTAAACATCGTATTTCCTTGAAAATGTAGAAGGGGAGACTGTTCCCGTCAAGTCTGAGCGGTATATCACATGATAACCGACTGCAGTTGAAGATTTTATTCTGCATCATGTGTGATTTTATTAAGACAGAGCGTCACAGGCTACATAACATAACAAATTTTGGCCTTATTGGGCGAAACTTTTCCAAAAGGTGTAATATCGAGATTTGGTGATGTGAGTTGACCTTCAAGATCTTAAAATTTGACGCTGTAGATTTTTCTTTGCGAAGCCTTGTAAAAGATCGTATTTATACAGACAATTTGGAAATTTTATAGCATTTCTAAAAATAGCATCCATCAAATAATTGCAGAATTACAGCCCGAAATGTTCGTAAAAGTAAGCAAAAATTACCTTTAAAAATATGGGGTCCTGCAAAAAGTGTAGTGGCAATTATTTAAATATTTTTATATTTTATACATAATGGGAAGACTTAATTATTATATTTAAATAAAAATAGTTTAAAAATATAAATTTTAAAAGTATCTTATTTATTTATACTTTCTAAAGCAATAATTGGATAATCATTATTATTGGATAAAAAATTACCTTTTATTTTAAATGCTCGAATACAAAAGGATTTTCTTGATTATTTTAATATAAAGTAAAAAAAAAATATTTTTTATTGTAATAACGATTTTATAAGTATTCATATCAAAAGGATGTGGCTCCTTCAGGACATAACCATTGAGAATGCGAATCATATCCTTTTCCAATAAACGAACTGTAGAAAAATTGTCGATCAACTCCTGCCCCAAAAAGGCTTTATTGCACAATGTCGATTAACCATCCCAGGTTCCTAAATACCCATTCTGAGTAATAATGAGGAAAGGCTGAGCAAACGCCATCCTGCAACCTAGATAGGATAATAAGATTGAAACCAGTTTGCTTCCCATAAAGTGGTCCTATGGTTAGGCATATTTAAAGAACACGAACATGGGTTTTATTTGGTAAAAATCCCCTACATTCTAGGTTTAGGTATCCCCTAACAACGGTAAAAAACAAAAATACATCAAGAAAAAAAAAGAAAAAAAAATTTAAAGCAAAATCAAATTCTTAACTAAAAATCATTTTCTTTCAGGATATCTTTTTTTTCGATTTTCAATCCCATTTTTGTGCGGAGGCAGAAAGTCAAAATATTTCTCACCGAAATCTTTTGGTCTGAACAAAACCATACCAAAATGCAATAAGAATCCTTTCTTATAACAATCGTCAAACAATAATGCACCTAAGGACAAACGACAATAGTAAAAGGACTAATAATCGCTAGTACTAAGCATCCTTCGCTTTTGTCTGTTTTTTTTTCTCTCCTTTCTATTCCATTCTAGAACCTAATCGACTAATACGAATTAATAGATAGCAACAACGTCAAACCACTTTTAGTAGTTTTTTTGTTAGTTATGAAAAGCCTAAACGGAAAAAAAAATATTGACGAAAATTCAATTTTTTTTTATTTTTGCGTCTTAAAAGATAAACTAACAATTACAAATTTTTTGAATTTTTGCTACTAAAAATTTCGGTTTTTTTTTTATTTTTAAATTCACCTGCAATCAATTTGAATCAATTCGTATTTAAGGAAATAAAAAAGATTGTTTTTTTCTTTTCTTTTAGGAATCCTTAAAAGGAGAAGAACCGAGAAAAAATTAAGGTAAATATTACCTTTGAAAAGAAAAGTTGAACGAAAAATAAAAGTGACAACAACGCATTACAGGTTGTGTGTAGAAGGGATCTTGGTGAATGGCTTGTCGAAGTGGTTGTGCCTTTTGCCTTTTGCCTTTTCTCACCCTGATGAGAAGGAGTCAAAAGCAACGAAGACAACAAATGAGAAAATAACAATTCAAGTAAGAAAAATACAAGAATGCGATTAACTACTGCAGGTAAGTCCCCGCCCGCGTAAGGTAGGTTTTTTTTTTTTTTTAAATGCGGCAGGTACAAGAGAGAGAAAAAAAAGATTGTGTAACTTGGTCCATCGTTGAAAATTCTTAAATAGAAGAAAAACAACAACAACACATATGAACATTTTATTAAAAAAAAAACAACAACAAAAAAATAACTGCATTCACAATAAGATGAAATTTGAATTTTTTTTTTAATTTGTGTTTTTTTTTGCCCCTAGTTTGTCTTCTGTTTGAACCATGTTGTCTGTACTCTTCTAACTTTTTAACAGTATGTACAACCTTTCTCTCTTCTATCTGTCATCCAGCCTCTCCTGTCCGATCTGTCGTCTTCTTGTCTTGCTGCTGATCTCAGCGCCAATATTGACTTTGTTCGGCATTTGCGTAACTTTTAGGTTTGCGCGTCTTTCGTTTGCTGTCGAGCAAAGAGAAAAAATATTTCTCTGTTTGTTTTTTTGTTTTTTTTTTGACTATATTTGTCCAGATTGGAACAGGTATTTTTAGAGTGCATCAGAAATAGTATAAAAGGCAGATTTTTTTTTTTTGTCTTGGCTTGTTTTTGATTCAATTGTGCAAGTATAGGTGAGAGAATAATTTATACACATGCAGCCATGTAAAATATTCAAAAAAAATTTTACACTGTTGCGTTTTTTTATTTCGAAAAGGTTTTCTTCTTGTATCATAGTTTTTTCTTGTCTACTTTAGAGACCTTTACGAATTCCTTAGTATTGCAATATTAAAATGAGTTTTTTCTTCTTCTTCATTATTAAAGAATTAATGTTTTTCTTTTTGGTTTATTTTATTTTTGTTTTTTTTTATATCCTATTTTAAAGGGACAAGAGGGGATTGTATGGGTTCACTATTCACATACGGAGTATATATATGGTCATATGGAAAGAGCACGAACTCCGGTGACGATTCTTTTATTCAACCAATGAAGCAGCAAAATCAACAAGAATTTTTTTATAAATTGGATATAAGAAGACACAAAAAAAATCCAATCAAATAGCTACGTTTGAACGAAAGCAAAAAAAAGCGCTGAACATTTTGTCTTTAATAAGATGCACTTTTGAAATGACACGTTGCAACTTCATATGCCACAACATCGACAAATCGCCGCTATCTCGAGTTAGGGTAGGGCTACTTTTAAGGTTCTTTTTAACATATTCTTTGCTGTATTTGAGAGGATTCATTTTATTGTTGTTTGTTGTTTTTTCTTTTTAGAGTTCACAAAATATTTTTTTGGTTTGTTGGCGTTGACTCGCCCCAATATTTTGTATTTTGTATTTTGTATTTTGTACTTTCAAAAGCCGCGCTCTGTCATTTCACATCTGTTAAATAAATATATAATTTGAGATAAGATTTTTTTTAGGTTAAAATTTGCCATTTTATATTCTAGATTATTTAACCTTCAAAAAAGAAATGCAGAAAAATTAAAAAAAAACTTAAATGAGGCTCTGAAAAGCCACAAGCTACTGTGGAGAAGCCATTGTAAGCAAGAAAAGTGACTGACTGGAGTAGATTTCGCTTTGAATGTGTAATTTTTTTTTAATAAGATGCACTTTTGAAATGACACGTTGCAAGTTTCATATGACACGACATCGCCAAATCGCCACTATCTCGAGTTAGGGTAGGGCTACTTTTAAGGTTCTTTTTAACATATTCTTTGCTGTATTTAAGAGGATTCATTTTATTGTTGTTGTTTTTTTTTTTAAGTTCACAAAATATTTGCTTGGTTTGTTGGCGTTGACTTGCCCCAATATTTTGTATTTTGTATTTTGTACTTTGGAAAGCCGAGCTCTGTCATTTGACAGCTGTTTAATAAATATATAATTTGAGATAAAATTTTATTTTAGGTTAAAATTTACCATTTTATATTCTAGATTGTTTAACCTTCAAAAAAATATGCAGAAAAATTAAAAAAACTTTTTGTAAAAGTGGTGATTTTGCCGTAGCCACATTTCGTGCTTAAACAAACGCAATTTTCTTAAGCGATGTTGCTTATTTCTCGCTGAATGGTTACGTTAGTAAGTAAAATTACTGTAAATGAGGCTCTGAAAAGCCACAAGCTACTGTGGAGAAGCCATTGTAAGCAAGAAAAGTGACTGACTGGAGTAGATTTCGATTTGAATGTGTAATTTTTTTTTAATAAGATGCACTTTTGAAATGACACGTTGCAACTTCATATGCCACAAAAGGACAAATCGCCGCTATCTCGAGTTAGGGTTGGGCTACTTTTAAGGTTCTTTTTTTATTTAACATATTCTTTGATCGTTTAACCTTCAAAAAAAATACAGGAAAATTAAAGAAAAACTTTTTAAAATGTGGTGATTTTGCCGTAGCCACATTTCCTGTTTAAACAAATGCAATTTTCTTAAGCGATGATGCTTATTTAGTAAGTAAAATTATAGTAAATGAGGCTCTGAAAAGCCACAACCAATTGTAGAGAAGCTATTGTAAGCGAAAAAAGTGACTGACTGGAGTACATTTTGATCTGAATTTATCATTGGCTCGTATTTCTTCGGGGGAAAAAAGAATAACACATCAAAAACCAACCTTTTTTAGACTGAACTAAGAGATTCTAATTGAAACCATATGTAATTTATCCAAAATAATGCCATTAATTACATAAACTTTGGCTTTATTGTGCAAAATGTCATCAGGATGCATAATTTTCAGATTTGGTATTGTAATTTGTCCTCTAAAATAATGCAATTTGATGTTGTCCGATATTTTCTTATAAACCTACATAAAAACTTATATTTACGTAAATATTTCTTAAACTACTCGTAAATAGCATATAAAATCCAACAACCAGTCAAGTAATTGCTGAATTTCCAACCGAAATGTGCGAAAAAGTCATCAAAATTGACATCAAAAGGATTGAGTTCTGCAAGAAATTTGTGATAATTATTTTAACTTTACTTATAATGGCAAGTTTTAAAAATATAGTTTAATAAAAATAATATTAAAATTTATTATTTATTTTTTATTTTATTTAACTTTATTTTCCAAACTAGAAATTGGATAAACTTTTTCTTGGTTTTGATATGTTTTTTTTGTTCTCTAATAATCTACTGCTTATTTTTTTCTTTATTTTATATATTAAAATTAATTATGTTATATTTACTTATTTCGTTTTTTTTTATTAAATACATAATCAGTACTTACTAACTAACTATAAAATTATTATCATTGACGACCTTCAAATTTTGTAAAAATTTTGTAATTATGTGTGTCCGTCTGATTCAATAACAAATTTCAATATTTATTGAAGAATAAAGAAAAAAAAAAAAAAATTATTAATAATATTTAGTAAAGAAAAAAAACCTTGCCAAGTGAAATATTACCTGTGCCCGAACAAGGTTGTCTTCTATTATAAGACGAATATTAGCGATAAAAAATTTAATAACGCCTGTATTTATTACACATTCGACAAACTATTATGAAAATAATCTTCAAAAAAAAAAAAGAACTCAAACAAAGTATTTCTAATGGCATTTTTACTATTTTCTGCTTCTTAATTACGAATTCAAGGAAAAAATTGATAGCATATCACCCACGTTATCAAAGTGTATTGATATCAGAAAACTATGTGGAATTATTGCGTACAAAGATCAGCGATAATAATTTTTACTCCAGTCTTTTTTTTCTATTACGTATACAAATTTAGCAGCTTTTGAAGAAAAACAAATCACCTTCATGAATTTATTATCATAGAAAAAAATAATGTTTTGTGAACTTACAAATTGAACAAATTTTCTTTTGAAAAAAATTAATTTTTTTATTAATTTTACGAGTCAAAAAAAAATGGTTTTCTCTCAGAAAGACAGTTCTCACTTAAAAGAAATTAAATCAGGGATACCTCAGTGTAGTGTACTAGGGCTTCTCCTGCATTTATTATATAAAAGAGACATTATAGCAGAGACCTATAATACAGCTAAGTAGCCAGATATGACCCGTAATACCAATTTTAAGTGGAAAGAGCCTGGGCACCCTTCATCATATCACCCAATTTGTCTTCCGGACATGGTGGGTGAAATCCCAGAACCGTATTCTATGCAATCTATAGGGAAAATTCACCAAGGGGTAGACGGGCTTTTTTGAAGTACAATTTGGCTTCAGGACGGTATGCTCCACCTTCGATGGTATTGATTTGGTCGATGGTAAAGCATCTCAACCTATCTAAAACAAGTACAGTGCTATTATATCCCTCGATGTAAAGAACGCCTTAAACTGGACGAGATGGGATTGTATCCTTGACGCCCTGTCCTCAATGATTGTTCCGATGTACATTGCCAGGATATTAGAAGACTACCTGAGTAATCGAATTCTTTTGTACAGAACGAGCAGCGGGCAGACATCATACAGGATTACGAGAGGGTTTCCACAGGGTTCGGTGTAAGGCCTTCTGTTGTGGAATATAATGTATGATAGTATTCTTAGACTCCAACTCCCAGAGGAGGTAAGAATTATGGCATTCACTGACGTGGAAGAGGTAGAACAGATCTGTAATAAGACTATTGCTGCAGTTCAAAGTTGGCTCCTGGCAGATGGTCTTAGATTGGCGGACCATAAAACGGCCAGGAATAGTAGAGAAAGTATCACCATAAGAATTGGTGAACATGAAGTGATCTCGGGTACATCTCTAAAGTACCTAGGGATGATGATTGACGCGAGGCTGCTATTTCAGGAACACTAATTATACGTTGGTGGGAAGGCTGCGAGGGCAATGCTGGCTCTGGCGCGCCTAATGCCGACTCTTGGATGGGGGACCCAGGCAGAGTAGAAGGACCCAATTTGGGCGAATGGGTTGCTTAGAGCAACCTACGAGATCTGTTCAAAAAGTATCGCAAATTTTGTGTTTTTTTCAAAAATTATTTATTTAATCATGAATATCTATTTTGTCCCCTTCAAAGTAATCCCCACCAGATATTATACACTTGTGCCAACGTTTTTTCCAATCCTCGAAACACTTCAAAAAATCATTTTTTGTGATCTTGTTTAGCTCCTCCTTCGATGCCGTCTTTATCTCCTCAATCGTAGCGTAGCGTCGTCCTTTCATGGGGCTCTTCAGTTTCGGGAACAAAAAAAAGTCACAAGAGGGCAGATCTGCGGAATACTGTGGCTGCGGCATTATCAGTGTGTTGTTTTTGGCCAAAAATTCGCGCAAAAGCAACGATGCATGAGTAGGGGCGTTATCATGGTGCAAAAGCCAATTTTTGTTCTTCTACAAATCCGGGCGTTTCTGGCGGATTGCTTCGTGCAACTTGCGCAAAACTTGCAGGTATTATTCCTTATTGACCATTCTACCCTGTGGCAAGAACTCATGATGCACCACGCCACTGCAATCGAAGAAAACTGTAAGCAAAACCTTCATTTTTGACCGAACTTGGCGCGCTTTTTTCGGTTTTGGCTCCGAGCTTTGGTTTCCACGTCATTACCATAAACCCATGATTCGGCTCCTTAGCAATATAAATGCGATGCTGTTTTTGGTCGAAAATAGGCAAAAATCGAAGACGAGCCAAAACCCGTGCAACATTCAAAATGGCCGAACTTGTCAACATAAGTGAGAGACATGAGTACCAACATAATGCCACGTAACCCGCAGAAATTTAAAATTCGCGATACTTTTTGAACAGACCTCGTATATACGTGGAGTTATGTCAGTCTACCGCAGAAGCGCATAGAGGATGGTCTGCGCTTTCCAAACAGTATTATACGAGGCAACACAGCGGAGGTGTCGTATGAGGTAACAAGAGGTGGGGTGGCAAAATCGTTGGGATAATGCTCCCGATGGCAGGGGGACGCAACGGCGGTAGATCCGTGGATAAATCGACGATATGATCATGTTGGCTACTACCTATGCTAATTTTTAAACTTTTTGGCGTCCCCCTGCCACCAATTCCGCCTTAAATTAAGTTCTAGCCCAATGTGCACTTCTTGTGACGGGATGGTGGAGAGCGCAGATCACATGTTCTTTTACTACATCCGATTCAATTCAGAAAAAAAAGGGGCACAGAAGTGCACTGGTGGCCCCCTGACGCAGACTAATATCTACCGTTTCCTTTTATGCTCTTCTAGATGTAGTCTAAAAAGCCTACGTCTAGAAGAGCGTGAAAGGAAACGGTAGAAATAATTCACCAGAGTAGTAATTTTGATGAATTCCTGCTTCACAAAGTAATGCCTGATGGCGCTTCCGTTGGCAGATATAGAAATGTAACCAATGAACATGGTTTCAGTGGGTTAAAGTTCTATACTTTGTCTTTCGATCATTTCCACCTTAACATAACAAAAATAAAAGTTTCACCTTTTTGTATTGGCTCCTGAACAAAAAAGGTCTGAGCCCTCAAAGCAGTATACAATTTTATTTTGCAATCTAAATACTATTTAAAACTCTTCGAATGTACGATGTCCAGCTTTGGGGTTCTACAGGGTAGCAGAAAATTAACATTGTGGTGCAAATATTGTTTAAAAAAATTTTATCGAGGTTATAACACCTGAAATTTTGCAAAAGGTGAGATGGAAACGGTAATTGGTGCGATCAACAACTATGTCATTTTAAAAGGACCAAACCTAACGAATTAGTTGAGTACCAACCGCGACGAAAATTGGACTTAACTGAAATTGGCCATAACACACTGTAGGAAGGTGTTTTTAGCAGATAAGAGTCTCACACTAATAAAAGGTATCTTTTTAATGGCTTTTGAAATTTTCACCTACCAGGGGGGAAAACAAATTGACTTTTTATACAGGATTTTGTTCTTTTTTTTTTTATTTTAATTTTTTTTTAATAATTTTTTAATTCAAACCAAAAAAAATCACCATTTTTAGGGCATTTATTACCAAAACTTTGTTATAAATTAACTACCACAATTCGTTTAAAAAAAATTGAAAAAAATTTAATATGTTTTCACTGCAGCTAATAAAGTATAAAAAGTATTAATAGTAATAGCAATATTGGCAGTACTAAAATGAACCACATGCGGGTTGCGGGTGTGTCCCAATTTTATTGTATTGTATTTCTTAGGCCTCCATCGAATGCACATTCTTACCTTTTCAACATTTATTCCGCACCTTTGCGCTTGTTAACAAAAAAGAAACCTAACAGGAAAAAAAAACTTGATTTCAGACCTCAACGTGATTAAAAACAATAAAAAAAAATTATAGAAGAAATGAAAACTATAATAAATAATAATCATTGTAAAGAGTGAAAATAGAAGCAACTCTCAGAAGAAGAATAAGAAAACGGCGAAAAAGGCGAATAAATCAAAATGCAGTGAATATATACCCGTGGTCACACCTTCATAGGTAATCGAAAAAAAACTTTTTTTTTCTCATTTTGTTCCACTGAATACGCGGGTGAATATATTCAACTGCAAATGCACAAAAGCATTTTTTTTTTTTTTGGACAAACACATCCTATATAATATGTGGTGAATAAAACGTGAAGATCACAAAATTGACAAAAATTAAAAGGTAAGGAAAAAAAGCACACACACACACACTCGCACTGAAATTATAGCTCAAATCTACTTATGCCTATTAAACAGAATTTTAATCGACGTAATAAATTATCAAAAAAAAACAACCAAAATAATCAATTGCATATTGGCAAAGGTGTTTTTGATACTCAGGAATAGAAGAAGAAGAAAAAACGACAGGTAACATTTTCATTCCAATCGTCACAGGCTAATTTTTTTTTTCATTACACTCTTCACCTTTTTTGGAGAGAAAAAAAGAACATATAAAAAAATATCCTTTCTACCCGAAGGATAATATCACAAAATTCCCGAATTCTTTATTTAGATTCGTATAAATGTCAATTTTTCATTTTTGTGCGGGTGTTTTCGTAAATTGTTTATTTTCTCCCCGTATTTTTTTTTTTTTTTGTCAATTTCGATCTTCACCTTTTATTTACCGCGCATATTATAAGGGTGGGATCGTGATCTTGGTTGGTATTCTTGCTGTTATTGTAAAGGTGTACGAGTAGTTGTTGCTGCAGTGTTGCCCAGAATACGTATAGACCCGAAACTAATGGATTTTATTCGTAATCTCGAATATATCACTTTGCAGGGATCACTTTACCATTTTTTTTTGCTTTGTTATTGTTTACTTTTTATAATTTACCATCTACGCATTATTTCTGATTTTTCTTTCTGGGTCTCTCATGTTCTGATTTATTATTACACGTATTATTGTTGGTTAACAGGCGAACAAATAATGTAATTCGAAGAATTGCATTTTCCCACGGCACTAAGACTTTTTGATATTATTAATTCGATCAGAAATTGTGTTTTTTATGTTGCGCTGTGTTTTTTTTTACTTTTTTTATTTATTTTTTTTCTTTTAGAAAATAATTACTTTAAATAAATTTTTCGAATTAATTAGAAGACATGTTTTTTTTTTTAACTATTCCATTAAAATATAATCCATTAAAATTTATAGTATCCAAATTGTGGTATCCAAATTCTGTTATCCAAATATCCAAAGTGATAATTTAAGACGACTAATTCCAATTATGTGATTAAAACGGAAAATTTCCAATTATGTTATCGTATGCGCATTTTTTTTCTCGTATTTCCATTCGAAATTCATAAAATCTGCGAACAAAATCTCTTCCGAATTACGTAGAAAAATAGTGGGCGAAAAAAAAAATTGTATAAATTTATTAATTAAATCGAGTATCTTAAATCCTTCCGCTATAAAAAAAAAAATTCAATCCGATCACGTTTACGGTCACCGCTCAAATGACCACAACCTCCTTCAAAAATCGCGAATTTTCATGCGAATAAGCCCCGGAACAGAGCGGAAATTTCGCTCTGCGAACACATATTCACCAACGAATCAACACCAAATGAATGGCATTGGCGGCCGGTAATATCGCGATCCGCGAAACGATCGCGAATTAAAGTCGATTTCGCGAGAGCAGAGCGAGGACAGCGCACATTGGTTTTCGCCAGTTGTTATTGAGAGCACCGATCATGTTCACGGGTGTGGAGAACGAACCAATCATTTACTCACGGTCACTATTTCATCAAGCCGATCGGAGAAGATTAGCAATAAAAGCGGCGAAACAGAGCGAGATCGTTCGTTCTCATTGCGTCATCATCACTTTTGTTTAGCAAAAAATATGCGAGAGGTTTTTCTTGCCGTTCTCAATTCACATACGAGTGAGTACACTCGTCAGTTTTATTCCTAATTATAAGTGTTCACTCTAAAAAAATATCAAAGAATCTCAAATATTAGAAAATAAAATTTAAAAAAATATATTTAAATAAAATTTTTTTTTATAATTTTTTTTGCAGATAATATAAAAAAAATTATTTCTTAATTGGAAAAATTATAAATTGAATTTTTTTTTAAAAAAAAACTGATTTTTGGTGTAAAATAATATTAACAATACTAAGAGGTTATCCATTTTGACGTTTAAAAAGTACAACCCTATAAGTTGACAGCTGTCAAATATATTGTATATGATCTTTGCAGACATTGTTTATTAAGCATAAGTTTTGCCATTTCGTGCTGTAAAGATAATTTCATTTTGATTCATATTTTTTTATTACTATTAGTATTTGTTGATTGCATCGTTCTATCTTCGGAACAATTTATAATAAACTTTTATCCGTTGTATATTTTTTCCTTGCTTTTATTCATGAGAATTATTTAAAGCAATTTTTGGGTTTTCCATTTTTGTATGCGTGCATTTGCATATACGACTTTAAAGGGTAAATGGTAGTTAAATTTTTGGTACTTTGAAATGGAAAAAAAATACCTCTCAAGCGGAAAATCCCCAAATTATGAGTAGGGATTTTTCTACAAACTGCAACCCTTCTTAAAATCTTTGTTTATATTATTAAATCGAAATAAATCGCATATTCATTTTAAGCAAATGTGTTTCTTTTAAAAAATTACCAAAAAAAAAAAACTAATAAAAAATCGGTTATTTTGCTTTACGAAAAGTATATTTATTAGCAATTAATTTTAAAATAATAAATTATAGAAATAATCATAGAAAAAATTTGTAGAAAAAATTATAGAAAAAATTATAGAAAAATTTGTAGAAAAAATTATAGAAAAAATTATAGAAAAAATTATAGAAAAAATTATAGAAAAAATAATAGAACATTTTCAAATAGAAATTTGAAAGTTATTTAGTAAAAATATTTGCCAAACAAAAAAAATTAAAAATGCGTTAAAATTGTAAATTTTTTTTTATAAAAATAAGGATCCTGCCCTAACTATATTTTGAACAAAATTTTTTTACAGCGATGTGGCTCATAACACGCTTGGTACATCAATTAGTGAAATTGTCGGAAATGTAGCTCTAAAACTCACAACTGACTGTGAAAAAGACATTGTAACCATAAAAGTTGACTGTCTGATGTGCAGTTTCGTCTCATAAGCCTGTATTTATTTGAAAATGAAGAACGATAGGCAGGTACTATCAATTCTGAGCTCTATACTCTAAGATATTAATCTGGACCATAGTTTTGTATTTTAACTCGAAGATTTTAATTTTGGGACGTGTAAATTTCAGATTCAATGATGGCAATTAGTAGTTCTGGTACTACGAGAAAAATCTGATTTTTCTCAAAATCAAAATTTAGAGCATTTAAAAACCAATATCCGTCAAGTAGTGGCCAAATTATAGACCGAAGTCATCAAAAAACTACCTAAAAATGATCGAATCTAGCAAGAAATATCGTAACGACTATTTGAATAATTTTATATTTTTGAAGTAATGGCAAAGTCCGAAAAATATAATGATATAAAAATTCTTATCCAAATCTCAATTATAAGTCTGCTTTAATTATCTTTACTTTCCGAAGTACGAATTGAATAACACTTTCCAAATGGATAAATTAATTTTTTGTCTAAGAAAAGGCTGATTTTTTCCAGAATATGGGATATAATTTTAAAGTATTTAATACCAAGAAAGCTGAAATCCTTTTAATTATAAAGTTCATTTTATACTTAATAAAAATTCACACAATTATATGTTTTTTTTATATTCCGTTCGACATTTTTGATACCTGCCGCAACTCTATAAATTTATTTTTCTTATTTTTAATTTAGAAATAAAATAAACTTGAGTTGTAATTAAAGTTTTTTCATAAAATTATCTTCAAATTGGTAGAAAAATGATTTGAAATGCAAATTTTTCTTTGGTAGCAAATGATTTTTCACCTCATTTCAATTACGCAAGCAAATAAATTTTTTTACTGTTAATGGTGAATTAAATAACATTCAGTCAACCAATCAAAATGCTTCAAAAGAGGAAATCGCAAAAGTTCGCTTCGCTAAATATTTCCCCTTCTAAAGAGAAAGAGAAAACACCACAGACAATTTGCAAAAAAAAAACTATTTACTTTTACTTGGCAATTCGCTCAAAATCTGCTCACATTAATTGTTTTGTTTTGTTCACTTTTATCACCAACTAACCAAACAGTCGAACGTCTCTCATTTTGTTTGTCGCTGACTCCATGTCGTTCTCAATCAAGTTCTCTCCCAATATTTGGCTTCGGGTACGTCTAGGCGCGCAACCATCGCGAATTTCGTATCGCCGCGTTTTACGTGATTTCGCACACATCACATATGCTGATGTGTGCGAGAAATTTTACTACGCGCTGATTGGTCTTATCAGAGCGGCAACTTCCCATTCCAAAGGTTGAGATGCGATTACGAAATGGTCTGTGCGAATACGAGCAAAAGTTTGCGATTGGCTGGCGGGGCGAATTCGCAATTTACGTCCTCGACGAGTGTGCACAGTGAGGAATGTGCGTGTTGAACGTATTTTCGATTGGGGTAGGTTATCATTTTATAAAGCAAACGAGACAGTGAATTGATAGTTTGCCTTGGTGAGAATAAGCAAATTTTCGCTTCAAGGGTTTTCGCAAGCACTTCCGTCGCCCCATTCCACCGCAAATACGTTAAGTTTTTGACGTCAAGCAAACGCGGAATTCATAGCCCCGACCTCATTTTCAACGTTTATGGCTATTGGCGGTGACGGGTTTTTTTTTCATATTGCTTTCATTCGAGTTTTTGTTTACTTTTGCAAAAAATTGCGCAGGTCATGGATAATAGGTTCACAGCGAAAATTATGCGTTGTTTTTGAGAAATAACCACACACACTGTTGATGAGTGTATTTTCGCGGGAATTTTTTTATTCTGCAAAAAACATTATTATTCATTTATGAGCGGAAATACCTTGTTTTTTTTTTGGCAATGTTTCTTTTTGCTGTTTTATGCTTTTTAATTTTTATAGTTTTTTTTTTTCTGGAATTGTAGCGGGGAGAAGGGGGTTTTTTCTTTTTAAAAAATTCTTTGTGAGATACGAATTTTTCCTCATAATTTCCTATATTTTTTATTTTCCGTTTGTGCGTTTTTGTTATAATTTTTTTCTTCTTTGTCATAATTGCTCTGAAAATAATAATTTTTCTTTAATTTATATGTAAAATCCTCTTAAATGTAACTCGTTTAATAATTATCATTAAAATTGGTATTTTAAAACACAAAATTAAATGTAATATATTAAAAAGGAGAGAAAAAATGAATGTGCACACTGCCCCTACAGCTTTAACAACAATAATTACAAAATTCATTCTTTCTCATTTGCATTTTTAATAATTATCTTTTCTTGCTCAATACAACTAACAAATATTTGTAATAATAGCTGTTTTGATAGTTTCGAAATCAAGTTTGTGCACTATTTTTCTATCAAGCGAACGTGCAAATTGTCACAAACCAAAATTATCAATGCAACTTAATGCACATATTGTCAAGGCCTTTGATAAATGCACGTAGACATTTGCGTCTGTACAGAAAATTACCCACACAATTCGATGGATTGCAAACATTAGATTGCAGTGTGTCCACAATAGATGCACTTTAATAATAACAAACTAAATATACTATCCCATCCGTAGAGATAATAATAATCGAGGAAAATAACAATAATTGAAATATGAAAACTGATTTGTTTTTATGTTTATTATTTGCAAGTAAAATATGCGCTCGATTGCATCAGCAAATTTAGTTTAGGTTCGCGTGACAATTATTCAAAATTTATCAATGCAAAAATACTGCTTTTCTGGAATAATAATATTTTAATAGCAACATTATTTACTAATGAGAAGTTTACAATGTCATATCAATAATTAACAAAACGATCAATTTAAATTGCTTATCTGCAAGTGTGATTAGAAAGCGAATGTAGTCAAATATTTACTAGATACTAAAAGATAATTGAACATCCTTGAAATTTTGGTGAAAAAGAAATTTTTATTTGACCTTATATGCACTCGGAGTTTTGCTAACATAAAATATATATTTTTTTTAATTTTTGTTATTGTATGTATTTGATAAAATTAGAATTTTTTTGTTATTTTCTAAAATCCATTTTATAGTTTGGAAAATATATTTATATTATTTAAATATTATTTAACATAAAATTTTATATAATATAATTTTCAATTAGATTAAAATATGCCATTTTATATTATAGATTATTTAATGAAAGGTTTTAACCAAAAACTTAGGTTAAAACCATTTTAGATTAAAAGATTTTATATGCTAATTTTTTTTTAAAAATTTCCTTATGCGATGAGGTAGATTTCTTATTAGGTGGATACCTGTATAAAGTAGAATTTTACATATATAGAGCCTTAAAAATCACACCTTAAGTAAGTATAAAAAAACAGAAAGTGATTGTCTTTTTTTTTTTTTTTAGATTTTTGAGGTACTCGACTGGGAGGCCTTCTACCTGTCAGACGAGTTATGCGGGATTTTTACCTCGCTAAAACCTAACCTGTACCTCTACCTTTGCTCCCGGAATGATGGTTCCCCGGCGGCACTCTTTGTAAATACTACAATACTTCGCCGGGGCGTTCTTATAATATTTTACTATTTATTATATTTTTCTGCTGTCCCGATGTTATGACGCCTCGCGGCCTATTCTTCGTACGTGGTGTGAAGATCCTTGATGATAGATTCCGCGTACTCTGCAGCTTCGTTCCAAGCCGATTGGTTCTTCAGCATGCACTCCACTATGTTTTCTGGACTGATGGAACGGTCCAGATTTTTCTCCAGTTCTGCCCGTGTCCCCTCGTAAAAGGGGCATTGGAAGAACACGTGTTCTGCATCTTCCAGCACATCGTAGCAACGATGACAGTTTAGGGAGTCTGTTCTCTTGAATCTGTGCAAGTATGCCCGAAAGCATCCATGTCCAGTCAAGAGTTGGGTGATGTAATACCCGACTTCCCCGTCCTGGCGAGTGACCTATTTGGTGACATCTGGGATCAGTCGATGGATCCACCGACCCTTCGTCGAGCTGTCCCATCTTTCTTGCCAGAGGCGAAGACTCTCGGGTCTCTCCTCTTCACAGAGGACCTTTCGCCGCTCTTCCTTCTGCCTACGATATTGGCGTTCTCGCTCTCCTGCCAGGATGTCGATGGGTGGGCATGATGCCACAACGTTGACCGCATCGTGTGATACCGTTCGGTATGCTGGACTGATGACATTGTCTTGCGGTATGTTGTTAGCTCTAGCGATTTCGCCCACACTGGTAGTCGTCTTCGAATTTGCCTGGGGCCTCCGATATTGGGCATTATCCGCGAAAGCGCACCCTGTACTGCTGATGCCTTCTGGCTGGCGCTGGAGATGTGCTTCTTGTAGTTGAGTCTGGCATCCAAAACCACTCCTAGATACTCGTACCTTATGTAGGGTAGCGACTGGATGTCGTGGTCGCTCACTCTTATGGTAATGGTCTCCATTTTCTTCCGGCTACTCACAAGGAGTGCTTCGGTCTTATGTTCCGCCAATGACAGGTCTGCCGATGTCATCCACTGTCTTATCCTCCGGATGGTGGTGCAGAATGCGGCTTCCAGTTCCTCCAGGTGTTTGGCTACAAGGACAACCGCTACGTTGTCCGCGAAGGCTCGTCGGTAATTCCGTGACGTTCCACAAGAGTGGCGCCAGGACAGAGCCCTGAGGTACCCCACCCGTGACCCCATACTCTGCTGGTCCATCCTCCATTTCGTAGTGTAGTAGTCGATCACTGAAGTATGATCTGACCATCCTCCGTAGGTAGTAGGGCACCCCCATGTTCTTAAGAGCCTCCAGGACTCGATCCCAGCGGGCCGAGTTAAAAGCATTTTTGATGTTTAGGGTGACAATGAGGCAATACTTTTTGGAACCGCCTTTCCATCTCTTTGCTGAGATGGCTTCCTTTGCGATGTTCGTGACGAGTTCCAATGCATCGATGGTCGATCTCCCCTTCCTGAATCCGAATTGGAATTCGGAAAGTTGAGAATCGATGTATTGCTCCAATCTGTCGGCCACTATCCACTCCAAGTTCTTCCCGTCCGAATCTAGCATGCAAAGTGGACGATAGGATGCTGGTTCGTCCGGTGGTTTCTTCCCTTTTGGGATAAGAACTAATCTTTGTTGCTTCCATCGAGTCGGAAATATACCTTGCCGCAGGCAGGCGTCATACATGCTTATAAACATGTCTGGCCTGGCAGCAATTGCACTCTTCAGTGCAATGTTTGATATGCCGCTTGGTCCTGGTGCCTTGCCATTCTGCAGTCTATTGCAGGCCCTCATGAGCTCTTCCATGGTCACTCCAGTAATTTCCATTTCTTCATCCTCCGGGTGGTAGTCGGGGAGTTCTGGTTTCTCCGGGAACAGATGTTCTACAATACTATTCGGTGCAGCATTTCAGGACAGGTTGGTGTTGTTGCGGATAGGCTTTTAATCCTATGCATGACCGTCTTATACGGTCTGCCCCACGAGTCCCGGTCCACTTCCGCACAGTGTTCCTTCCAGCATTCTCGTTTACTCGAGTTGATGGTGACTGTCTGTGGTGTTCTTTACGTGTTATTATTTAACAGTCAGTTCTGATCACTATGGCCAAGTGATTACTGACTTTTTTTTGGTTTAAACTCATATATTTTGAACTGGATCAAATGTATTTTCAATAATAACAATAATAATAATAATAGTCTTTATTTAACAATCTTAGAAAAAAGTTACTATCACTTATATTAATTGACATCGGTTTTGAGATTGTCTTGCGTTTCCGCAAAGGCCTCCCCTAGAGCTTGCCACACTTTCCGGTCATGAGTCGTCCTCTTCCAAGTAGCACCGGCTATTTTCCGAATATCGTCCTCCCATCTCAGAAGCTGCCTCCCTTTCTTTCTTTTATTTTGTCTTGGACACCATTCGGTTGCATCCTTAGCCCATTTTTCTTGTTTACTCCTCATCATATGACCTGCCCAACTCCATTTTAGTTTTCTTATGCAGTATCTTACATCGTTAATTTTAGTTTGGTTACGTAATGTTCGTAGTTTTACTTTGTCTCTTAACTTGACTTTGAGCATACTTCGCTCCATGCTGTGTTGACAGGTTTTTAGTTTGTGTAAGTTTTGTTTTGTTAGACTCCAAGTTTGACATCCGTATGTCATGATAGGTAGAATACAGGAATCAAATATTTTTTTCTTAGCTTTAAGTGGTACCTGCGGGTTTTTGACAATTTCTTTAAGAGACCAGTATCTTTTCCATGCTAATTGTACTCTGTTGTTTATTTCTTTAGTTGTAAGGTCTTTTGGTGATATTATCTGTCCTAGGTATGTATATTCATCGACGTACTCTATTTGGTTGCCGTTGACTGTAATGGTGATTTTGTCGGAATTAGTCATTACTTTGGTTTTTGTATTATTCATGGAGAGTCCGACTTTATCACTTTCGTACACCAACTGTTCAAGCATTGCTTGCAGGCTTCTCGGGTCTTCAGAGATTAGAATTAGATCGTCTGCAAATCTTAAATGGTTTAGTTGCATTCCGTTAATGTTTAGTCCATATTGACTCCATTTTCAATAATACATTACCATAAACCAAAGAAACATGACTAATATTATCTAAATTGCGTAAATAGTTCCCACGGCGAATTATGTCAATTTTGACGCTGTTCGAATTTTTCTCATAGAGCAACATAAAATATCCTATTTTTACAAATAATATCTAATTTTTAGAGTATTTAAAATCAAGATCTATCAATTAATGTCCAAATTACAGCCTGAAATGTTCTTTATATGTTAGTCATTAGAAATGTTGTAAGAAGTCCCCCGATGACTATTTAAATAATTTCTTATCAAATACATAATGGCAATATTTTAAAAATATAATTCTATAAAATTTTTTCTTAAATATAAATTTTAAATACATTTACTTTAGCTTTACTTTCCCAAACACCTATTGGATAATCCTTTACAAATACAAAAAATACCCTAAAACCAATTTTTTTTTTTTATATTTCATATTAAAAAAAAAAAAAAAATATTTAAAATATTCTATAAAAAAAGCAACTAAAAAAAATGTTTAAAGAAAAATGTTTTAAAAAAAAACCCCAGAAAATAAAAATCCAATTGCACCAGAAAATTCGAATATTGCAACTTTTCACCTTAAAATTCTTTTCAAAACGACCAAAAAAAAAAAAAAACTACTCACAAACATCTTTATTTGAATTTTTGTTCAAATGAACAAATGGGCAAAGGTGCGAATTGCACTCTAATAAACGTGAAAATCGCCGACTGGCTGGGATTTTTGCATCTCAATAAAAGTGAAAACGCCAAAAGCAATAATGAACGTCTACGGCAATGAGTCTATAAAAAAGTGCACGATGGTAAGGGTTGAAAAAGGAAAAATTAATAGCTCAGCACGAAAGGGTTTAGCAGATTTGTTTTCTTTACGTTACCCGCAATAAAGTGCCGAATAATTGATTGAAAAAGGCCGACTGGCAAAAGGCTCTCTTGTCTGGCCATTGTGTTCGGCATTTGGCAAACGAAAGGAAATGATTTGCCGATTTTCGAAATGCGTCGACAATCGGTGAATTTGTATACGCACACACCTACACCCTCCCTCTATATTAGGATAATTTTCGCCTTACTTATTCTATGTGCATACGTCTTTCCCGGCGCCGGTGTACCTTTCATCGTTATTGTTCTTTTGCACGCAACTGGTTTAATCCTTTGACGAGACTTCCTTTCTCTTCTATTGTACCAGCCAAAATGGGCGAAATAGCACAAACTGAGAAGTATAATTTTGCAGGCTCAATTGGCCTCAATAAAATAAGAATAGATCCTTTTATGAGGGCATCATCAAGTCATTACGTGCACGCCCTTGTAAATGCCTTGTACTCGTACTCAACCGAACCAACCAACTTATTCGCACAAACAAAAATGCACCCGCGCAGCACTCGTACAAGAACCGATGCACACGTGCAATTTATAGGCTTTTGTATCCTTTTTCAGTTGTGTTTAGGCGTTTAGGTAAATTTGTAGTGTTCGTCCTGAAATGTTTTGAAATTTTTTCGATTTTTTTCTTCATTTCCTTTAAGGGATTTTTTGTTGTTGTTGTTGCTGTTTTCTTACCAATTCGCAACCAAAATATTTTGTCATAAATTCATTGTCATAATCGGCAAATTTTCAACCCTTTTTTCACTGTAAAGTCGTCCTTTCAAATTTTATTCGTAATTTTATCTTTTATTATTATTATTATTATTATTAGTATACTGCATCCTTATGGGTTGGTTTTATTTTTGTTGCAAATTTTTATTACTAAAAGGGTTGTTTTCAAATTTTTTTTCTTTATAGTTTTTCTTGTTGAAGGTCACAATAACATAAAAATGCATTTTCTACTTATTTTTTTTTCTCGAAGGGTTGAAAATTATTCTTCTTTGAGGAAAAAATTTTATTTTCAGAAAATTTTGGTGTAATTTTTTTTTTCATGTTTCCAAATAAAAAGTGCCTGAAAACTTTCTAAAATGTCGGATTATTCATTTTGCGATTTGAAAAGTATAGTATAAAATTTCCTTAAATTAAGGGCTGCCATGTTAATTATTATCTGTAACATGCCAAATTTTTATAAAACAACAGTTCTGATTCTGGAGTAGTCACTTTTCGCGCTTTAAGTGGAGACCAAATGAGGCTCATATTCCACTAGGTAGTTACCAGGTGTATAAGCTTAAATTAGCTGTTTTTTAGTCAAAAAACACATGTTTTTTTTCATAGAAAGCAAAAATAAATTTATTCAAAGTACTTGCTCTCGCTAGCTACACTTTTTTCCCATCTCTCGGGCAATTTGTGGATACCACGCCAAAAAAATTCCTTATCTTTCGAGGCAAGCCACGCATCAAGCAATTTTCGGACGTCTTCATAAAAATTGAAGTGCTGCTCAGCGAGCGCGTGGCCCATCGACGAAAACAGGTGATAGTCGGAAGGGGCCAGGTCTGGTGAATAGGCTTGGAGGGGTAGCACCTCCCAGTTGAGTGTCTCCAAGTAGTTTCGGACCATTTTTGCGGTGTGCGATGATGCGTTGTCGTGGAGGAAAAGCAGCTTGTCATGTCTTTGTTGATAATCCGTTCTTTTTTCACGCAGAGCATGGTGCAATTTGATCAGTTGTTGATGATAGCGGTGGACATTGACAGTTTCACTAGGTTTTAACACTTCATAGTAGACGATACCCTGCTGATCCCACCAAACGCACCGCATCGTCTTCCGTCCGAAGCGATTTGGTCTTGGGAAGATGTTGATGGTTGGCCGGGATCAACCCAAGATTTCTTGCACTTAGGATTCTCAAAATATATCCACTTTTCATCGCCTGTCACAATCCGATGCAGGACGACTTTCTTTTTTGTCTGGCGAGCAAGATTTCGCATGTGTTTTGGCACGACGCCTATCGTTCAATTCATGCGGCACCCATTTTCCTATAATTTCAATATTCCCCATGGCACGCGGACGCATGAAAATGGCTGGTTGAATAATACTCAATTGCTCCGCGAGAAATTTTTGCTTCATTACACCAAAAATTCCCAAGACGCGTAATTTTAAGATTTTATGATGTTAATTGCCCTCAAAGATCATGCGATTTGACGCTATTGGAGTTTTTCTTATGAGACCTTAAAAATACGAGGTCTGTTCAAAAACTATCACGAATTTTGAATATCCGCTGGTTACGTTTATTCGATTTTCGATTTTTTGTGGCGTTTTGTTGGTATTCATGTCTTTCACTTATGCCGAAAAGTTCAGCCATTTTGAATGTTCAGTTAATTTTTGATAACTGCTTTGCTTGCACGTGTTTTGGCTCGTCTTCGATTTTTGCTCATTCCGAAAAATGGATCAAAGAATTTGTATCAAATTTTGTGTGAAAAACAAAATAAATTCCGCGGACGCATTCCGAATGTTGACTGTGGCATATGGTGAAGCTATCTTGGACCCAAGCAACGTTAATCGGTGGTACAAAATGTTCTCAGAGGGCCAAGAAGATGTGAACGGTGAAAAGCGTGCCGGACGCCCGAGCACGTCAACAACAGACGAAAACATTGATGAAGTGAAGAAAATAGTATTGGCCAGTCGTCGAAACACCGTTAGAGAAGTTGCTGAGGACTTAAACATATCGATTGGCTCGTGCCATTCGATTTTTACCAATGATTTGTGCGTGAGACGGGTCGCCGCGAAATTCTTGCCAAAATTGCTCAATTTCGACCAAAAACAGCATCGCATTAACATTGCTAAGAAGCTGTTAGAGGGTCATAACCGATGACGAATCATGGGTTTATGATTATGACATGAAAACCAAAGCTCAATCATCCCAATGGAAGCCAAGACCGAAAAAAGCGCGCCAAGTTCGGTCCCAAACGAGCCAAGACCGAAAAAAGCGCGCCGAGTTCGGTCGAATGTGAAGGTTTTGCTTACAGTTTTCTTCGATTACAGGGGCTTTGTGCATCATGAGTTCTTGTCGCAGGGTAGAACGGTCAATAAGAAATATTACCTACAAGTTATGCGCAAGTTGCGCGTAGCAATCCGCCAGAAACACCCGGATTTGTGGAAGAACAAAAATGGCTTTTGCACCATGATAACGCCCCTGCTCACGCATCGTTGCTTGTGCGCGAATTTTTGGCCAAAAACAACACACTAATAATGCCGCAGCCACCGTATTCCACAGATCTGGCCCCCTGTGACTTTTTCTTATTCCCGAAACTGAAGAGCCCCATGAAAGGACGACGCTACGCTACGATTGAGGAGATAAAGACGGCATCGAAGGAGGACCTGAACAAGATCACAAAAAATTATTTTTTGAAATGTTTCGAGGATTGGAAAAAACGTTGGCACACAAATGTATAATATCTGGTGGGGATTACTTTGAAGGGAACAAAATAGATATTTATGAATAAATAAATTATTTTTGAAAAAACATAAAATTCGCGATACTTTTAGAACATCCCCCTTATTTCCAAAGCGCAAATTCGAAAATCCTTTCCAAAAACTCATATTTTTTTACTCACCAAATTATTTTTGTTTACCTATAAAAAAAAAATATTTTCTAATTAACTTTCATCAATTAAATAATATTGGATAAAAAATACTTCAATTTAAAGTACGATAAATGAATAAAAATAAAATAAAAACTCATTTGCAATAATTCGACGATCCACGTTGATGAAAAGGACATCAAAATCTGCGGGTGTATTTTTATGGATGAAATTGACTTAATTGACAAATGCACACGATGCACACTGCACTTTCTATGCAATTTTTTCTTTTTTTTTTGGTGTTAATTTAATAAGAAGAATTATTGTAAATTGCTGAGGGGATGTGACCGGCGAAAATACTAAAAGCCAGCCTTGAACCCAGCAAGTAATCGGGCACAAGTACGAGCACAAGTTTCGTGACCAACAATTCCATGCAATTTGATGCAGTTGTGCGCTCGCCTTGAAATAATATTGTGAAAATTTAATGCGGGTTATTGTCAGAGACGATCAATTGTTAATTTTTCTATTTGGAAATTTTCCAAAAATTCTGTAAGGGAAATTGAAAAGAAATTGGCGGCATTTCGTTAAGACATCCAAGTCGTCAACCCGCTAAGAATATTAGAACTGCGCAGTATAAACGATATTCGATCAAAATGCAATCGCATGCAAGGTCATTCACCTTCGAAAGGCCATAAATCGCCGTTGATGAAACTTGAAAAATAAACATGAAAATAACTACTAAATAACAAACACTAATACTTTGATAGAAAATCGCTAAAAAAAAAAAAATTTAAAAAAACCAAACGAATAAAAAGTAAACGAAGAAGAAAATGTTCTGAATTTAAGAAAAATTAATCGAACTTTTGCTGTGGTGCAAGCAATTTTTTTTTTCTAATTTTTTTCTAATTTATCAGTTTGCTCAGAGTGCGCACTCGGTTCTTATAACCGTTTCGGTTCTCTTTGCCATCTCATCACCAGCAATATCGATTCTTATTTGTATTTGTAATTTGTGTGTTTTGTTTTGTTTTGCTTTTTTTTTGCTTTCGTTTACTTTCGAACTGCAGTTGCACTCTGGTCCGTTCCGTTCGATATGCAATCAAACAATTTCCGATAACGATTTGTTCGGGCACATATTCCTCCCCTCCCCCCTTCCTTTTGCCTACTCATTTTACACTACTATTTACACGAGTGTATTTTTTTTCCTGTTATTTTATAATTTTTATCTATAATTTTTCTTTCCAAATACGAAGCATATTTTCATGTTCGACATGTGCTGAATCGATACCAGTTGGATTGGCTTATCTCATTACCCGTATTTGTAAATGTTTCATAATATTTTCAATTGGTTTTTTCTTCTTCTTTTTTTTTGTAAAATAAACTTAAAGTTTTCTCTAAACAACAAGTAAAATATTCAAAATAACCTCAAATTTTCGAAATAACAACAAAATTTTTACAAATAACCTTAAATTTGCAAAGTAATTTTAAATTTTTTTCAAATAACCTCAAATTTATCCAATTAACTTCAAAATTTTCAAAATGACCACAAAACATTCCTAAAAAATCCCAAATTTTCAAAAAAGTGACAAAATTTTAAAAATAACTACAAAATATTCAAAATAACCTCAAATTTTCAAAAATTCGACAAAATTTTCTAAATACTCTCAAAATTTTTACAAATAACCTCAAATTTGCAAAGTAATTTAATTTTTTTTGTAAAATTACCTTAAATTTCTCCAAATAACCTCAAAATTGCCAAAATAACCACCAAAATATTCAAAATAACCTCAAATTTTCAAAATAATTAAAAAAATTTCAAAATGACCTCAAATTTTCAAAATAACTAAATAAATTACAAAATACACGCAAAATTTTCAAAATGACTACAAATTTTCTGAAATTATCACAAAATTTTCTAAATAACCATAAAATTTTAAAAATAATCACAAAATTTTAAAAATAACCTCAAACTTTCAAAATAATTACAAAATTTTCTAATTGACCACGAAATTTTCAAAATTGCTACAAAATATTCAAAATAGCTACAAAATATTCAAAATAACCACAAAATTTTCAAAATAACCACAAAATTTTTACAAATAACCTTAAATTTGCAAAGTAATTTTAATTTTTTTTCATATGATCTCAAATTATTCCAAATAACCTCAAAATTTCCAAAATGACCACAAAATTTTCAAAATAACCCAATATTTTCAAAAAAGCTACAAAATATTCAAATTTGACTTCAAAATTTTCAAAATAACAACAAAATTTCTTTAAATAACAAAAAATTTTCAAAATAACCACAACATTTTCAAAGTAACTTTAAATGTTTTCACATAACCTTAAATATCTTCAAATAACCTCAAATTTTTTTCAAATAATCGAAATTATTTTACAATTTTTATTAAAATAGCAAAAAAAACAGTATTAGTTGCAAAAAAGTCCTGAGACTGATTGACCATTTTTTTTTTTTATTAAGAAATCACAGAAATCCTTTTTTTGAGAATTGAGAAATTAAATAAATTCTTTTTTTTTAATAATTACTCTTTAATAGAGGTGGCCGTGTGACATAGGCGTTGTTTTAGGGGAGCGTCTATTTATGTGTCTGCAATCTGACATGAACAACATCGCAGATCGGACATTGCAAACACTTTTTTTCTGAGTCTTTCATAAAGCTGCAACATTAATCTACGGTCTGGTCTCCCAAATCCCTTACTTATTCCATATTTTTATCAGTTTTAGATGTTGAGCGCCCCCCTTAGCCAACTTCTTGTCGGTTAATAAAAAATGTCCCCCCTCGGATCGTTGCAGATTCCAAACTGAACGCAAAATTTGATGACACATCGATGATCCGAATTTCGCTGTTCCATTTTTCGTAAAGCACTTCACTTATCACACTCTACAGGGTCGCAGAAAAGTTACCGGATGAGGTTGAAATTTATACCGCACATATAAAAAGGACTAACGAACAAGTCCACAGTGTTGCCAGATCGCTCTTAGTAATACAAGGCTCATTACTTTTCTACCCCATCTCATATCGTACTTCGCATATATAGTAATTTGCTGATATGCCATGTCAATAGAAATTGGAGGATAAGACAGGCAGTGGCAATTAGAGTGGCAAGCATACCTAGAACACTGGCACGGACACATGCTGGTAAAAAAAAGGGTATGACCAGCTTTAGGTATTCCCAGAGAAAATATTCTTAAAGTATCAAATGGTCTTTAAAACCCTTTTACGGATCCACTTGTTGATATGGATCCAGCAGCTTTAGCTGTAGTCCAAATAATTGGTAACCGATTTCGTGAATATTCGTGAAAAGGGTTTAAAACTCTTTGGTCCTATTTACGGATCTACTTGCTCAGGTTAACCTCCTACAGGGTGCGCCATCTAAATGTGGTCGATCGAAATATTGAATAACTTTGACAGATTTAAAGCGATTGACGTCGTCGAACACATTTCGGAAAGGTTATTGCATTACAATTTTAACCATGAATCGATTCACGCCCAAAGAACTCGCGGAAATAGTGACAATGTTCATTAAATGTAATCGTTCAGTTGTTGCAACACAGCGTGCGTATCGTCAAAAGTATCGCGGTCGTTCTGCGCCTAAAAGTGACACTATTCGTCGCTTAGCTTCGAATTTCGAGAATCGCGGGTCTGTAGCGGACCGTCCACATTCAAATCGACCACGTCCTCGACGATCAAATGAAAATATTGAAGCTGTTCAACGGAGTGTGTTGCAGAGAATCCTTCTGTCTCGTACCGCTGCCGGTCTCAGCAACTAAACATCAGTGGAACTACTTTGAGGAGGATTCTGAAAGATGATCTAGATATGTTTCCATATAAAGTGCAGTTAACCCAAAAATTATAGGAAACAGACAATCCGCGACGCGTGGCTTACGCCAATAACGTTATTCGAGTGAGTGAATCGGAGCCCGATTTTTGGGAGCGAATTTTAATGACTGATTAGGCCCATTTCACGCTATCTGGCACTGTAAATAAACAAAACTGTCGCATTTGGGGGAAAGAAAATCCTCATACTATACATCAAACTCCACTACATCATCAGAAAGTGACTGTTTGGGCCGGTGTCTGCTCAAAAACCATCATTAGTCCGTTCTTCTTCAGAGTTGGGGAAACTGTCAATGGGGATCGGTATCGATGGATGTTGGCACACTCTGTTTTACCAGAAATGCGTGAAAAAGGTCTTAAAGGCTTTTGGTTTCAACAAGACGGCGCGACATGTCACACCGCAAAATCAACGATGAACTTCTTGCGTCAAAAGTTCCCAGGACGTGTGATATCGAAAGGGGGGGATATTGACTGGCCACCGTGATCGCCCGATTTAACGGCACCGGACTTTTTTTTGTAGGGATTTTTAAAAAACAAAGTGTATGCCAACAAACCGAAGACTTTAGACGAGCTTACAGACAATATTCGAGCCGAAATCACTGCGATATCACCCGAGATGCTGGCAAATGTCAATGAAAATGCCAGAAAAAGAGCTGAATTTTGTATCCGCAATGAAGGTGGTCACTTGATCGACGTTGTTTTTGGAAACTTAATTGTAAAGCTTTTCTTATAGTTTTCCAAAATCGATTTAAATTGTTCAAGTTATTCAATATTTCCATCGACCACATTTAGATGGCGCACTCCATATAATGTTGAACCAAGAATAATGATTAATGGTAATTACTGATTACAGAAGCTGCCGAATTTCGCAACCCATCCAACATAGCCTGTTAGGAAATAGAAGTGTCATACTGAGATGGATTTGAAAATATGGGACAGCCATGACCAGTGTAGTATGCTTTAACTGCTCACTAGGGTCTATTACCACATAAATCGACTGCTGTATTCAAAAATTATCGCCAAATTTTAGAAGCGAAAACTCCTTAGAATAAGGATTGTTCTGGATTTCGTTTGAATTAATCATTTCGTTTCGGATTTAACTCCTTCTATAACTGAGAGCCAACAATTTTCTACCCTAACCACAAACTTTAAATGTAAAAAAAAAAATCCTAACAACTTTTGGATAAATTTTTGAGGTCCCAGTCTTGCCTCCTCTCACATGGACATGCATGCAATCGGATTACTCGTCTACAGGATCTTCCTTAAAAAACAAATAAAATTTATGATTTTTTGCAGATAACTAAAAAATATTTCTATTAAAAAGACTACAATTGAAAATATGGTTTTTTGTTAAAACCTCTTATCCCCCTCTCTAACCCCCCCCCCCACCCTCTTATCCACCTCTCTAATAAATTTTAACTGTATTCGAATACAAATCTTTTGAAACTGTATTAAAAATATTTTAGTATAACTTTCTTTTAGGGACAATAAAATTTCCTTGAAATTCTTTTCAAAAACCTTCGCTTACCTTTAATTACCTATTAAAAGAAATTAATTCATAAATATTTTGACGACTATTCATAAATATGATCGTGACCTTGTTGCTTCCCGCCCTGCATTGGACAGTGAATGGCTTTGTCAATCACAAAAAGGCTGAACCGAACGTATTCTGGGTCATTCATGAGCGCTCATCTCCAGATTAGTCGATGGTTTATGACACACCGATTTGGGAATTTGATGATGGCTCAACTAACTAGCGCATCCATCCATCCATCCATCCATCCATCCACTACTGACGTGCATACCCGTACGAGTGCATACGGTTAACCGTACGTTTTGTCATTACTTTATAGATGATGTATGTACGTGTATGTACGTCGAGCCCCTATTATTATTACTATTATTGCTATTATCGTTAAAAGAATATCCAATATAGACTGTCCTGTATTGAATGACTTCTGTCACCCATCGACCGGGGCTATTGTTCCGGTCTGACCGACTCAAGAGATTATCCCTCGGCGTTAGTCAGTCGATGCTGCTTTGTTGTTCATTACCGCCTGTTGAATCGACCTTTTGTACTTTTCCATTATTCTGGAAAAAAAAACCAAATCCAAAACCAAAACAACAACAAAAAATAAACAAAACACACACTTCCGAGATGGTGTGCTCATTCAATCGTACAGGGAGGTGTTTACCAAAAGATTACTATGGTTAATTTGTCCTATTTAAGGGTATGTACAGGTTGTAAATCTTATTTTCCTTCCAAATATCAATGGACCAATTTAGTGTGAACAACTAAGCCAGTAGCGTTAAGGCCACTTACACTGAACAATTGAAAAATGAACACTTGATTTTAGGTACAAGTACATGCCGACACTGTCGTCTCTCGATATAATCATTTTCTAATTACCCTTTCAAAAGGCGGGGGGGGGGGGTAGTAAATTGTAAATAAAATAAATTTTATAATTCAATTCATTTTATATTATTAATAATGATTAATATTTGAAAATAACATTAAAACAATCGCTTTCACAGCTAAAAAGATAATAATTATAAAAATTTGTTCGCAATAATTCAGAGCAGAGGAGACATTAACACACTGTAGAGTGGATAAAATGACACCCTTCAAAGTAAGGTAAGTAATTCAGGTACATTCTAATTAAGAAATTTTTAATATAATTAATATTAAAAATTTTATTCAACTGTAATTTATTTAAAATTATTAGAAATCTTTTTTTTTCCGCCCATTCAACAGACTATTCATTTGACAGTTTGGAAAGTACATTTCTGTCACTCAATAATCGTTGAAAAAATATGGCAACCAAAATTATATTTGTTTAGTATCAAATTTGCCATAATATATTATGAATTGTTTAATTACCATAAAATATGCAAAAGATACTCCGATTGGATGCTGTTACAACAGTCTTTGTGTGCTGATTTTTTTTAAACAAAATTTTCCTTAGCTATGAGGTTTATTCTTATATATGGGGCTCTAAAAAGCCACAAAAAACTGTGCAGAAGTCATTTTATCTGTAAAAAATAAACAAGTACTTGGCAAATCAATACAATTGAGATTATTAAAGAGTTTATCATATATAAAAATCGAATTGCCGATTTAAAAATGGTAAATAATAAAAAATGATCGTTGTAAGTATCTATGAAGTCTGCCATAAAATTGTAAATATTTTTTGGCATAAACTCAAAAAAATTTATTTAATTATAATAAATTACAAGTAATATTAATTTATATATTATAATTAGTAAGTCACAGGAATTAATGTAGAAAGAGAAATCATTTTTTTAAGTAATAAAATATTATCCATTTAACAGTTCTGAAAAAGTAATTTTATTATATGATATTTAATATATAAAAATATTATTTAAAATATTATTTATTTAGACTAATATATGCCATTTAATAATATGGATAGCTAAATTACTAAAAAAATTGATTATTAAAGTTTAAAAAAATTTTACTAAAGTTTCCTTGCCATGTTTTACGCAAAATTTTCTTAGACGATGAGGCTCTTTTCTACCTCTATGGATACAACAATAAGTAGAATTACTCAATATAAGATTTCAAAAATATATAAAATGACTTTGCAAAAACCATTGTATTCTGCAAAAAATGACTTTTTCGTCTAAAGGTGTCATTTGGTTCGTATTTCTTTAAAAATAAAGGCGGAGATATTATAATCGTAAATTCTAAGTGATTGTGGGTCTCTTTTTCTACTCTGAGTTGAAATATTTTAATCTGGACCATATGTAGTTTACAAAAAAAAATATCGCCACAATTTACACAGGAAAACATATAATATTTGTTTAGTTTTAAATTTGCTATAATATATTATGGATCGTTTAATCACCATAAAATATACAAAAAATACACCGATTGGATGCCTGATACAACAGTTTTTGTGTGTTGATTTTTTTAAACAAAATTGTCCTCAGCGAGGAGGCTTACTCTTATATATGGGGCTCTGAAAAGCCACAAACAACTGTGCAGAAGTCATTTTATCTGCAAAAAGGTGCCGTTTGGTTCGTATTTCTTTGAATATAAAGAAGGAGATATCATAATCGTAAATTCTAAGTGATTGTGGGTCTCTTTTTATACCTTGAATTGAAATATTTTAATCTGGACCATATGTAGTTTACAAAAAAAAATAGCCACAATTTAAACAACAAAACATATAATATTTGTTTAGTTTCAAAGTTGCCATAATATAATATGGATCGTTTAATCACCAGAAAATATACAAAAAATACACCGATTGGATGCCTGATACAACAGTTTTTGTGTGTTGATTTGTTTAAACAAAATTTTCCTCAGCGATGAGGCTTATTTCTATATATGGGGCTCTAAAAACCCACCAACAACTGTGCAGAAGCCATTTTTCTGCAAAAAGGTGTCATTAAGTCCGCATTTCCTTAAAAATAAAGAAGGAGATATTATAATCGTAAATTCTAAGTGATTGTGGGTCTCTTTTTCTACCTTGAATTAAAATATTTTAATCTGGACCATATGTAGTTTAAAAAAAAAATATCGCCACAATTTACACAGGAAAACATATAATATTTGTTTAGTTTTAAATTTGCTATAATATATTATGGATCGTTTAATTACCAGAAAATATACAAAAAATACACCGATTGGATGCCTGGTACAACAGTTTTTGTGTGTTGATTTTTTTAAACAAAATTGTCCTCAGCGAGGAGGCTTACTCTTATATATGGGGCTCTGAAAAGCCACGAACAACTGTGCAGAAGTCATTTTATCTGCAAAAAGGTGTCATTAAGTCCGCATTTCCTTAAAAATAAAGAAGGAGATATTATAATCGTAAATTCTAAGTGATTGTGGGTCTCTTTTTCTACCTTGAATTGAAATATTTTAATCTGGACCATATGTAGTTTAAAAAAAAAATATCGCCACAATTTACACAGGAAAACATATAATATTTGTTTAGTTTTAAATTTGCTATAATATATTATGGATCGTTTAATCACCAGAAAATATACAAAAAAATACACCAATTGGATGCTGGTAGAACAGCCTCTGTGTGCTAATTTTTTTTGTCAAAATTTTCCTCAGCGATGAGGCTTATTTCTATATATGGGGCTCTAAAAACCCACCAACAACTGTGCAGAAGCCATTTTATCTGCAAAAAGGTTCCGTTTGGTTCGTATTTCTTTGAAAATGAAGAAGGAGATATTATAATCGTAAATTCTAAATGACTGTGGTATCTTCTTCTAGCCTAAATTGAAATATTTTAATCTGGACCATATGTAGTTTACAAAAAAATATCGCCACACTTCATACAACAAAATAAATTTATGCTTTATTGTGCAAAAAGTTCCCACGACATGTAATTTTCTGATTTGGTAATGTCAATTGGCCTACAATATAATGCGTTTTAACGCACTTGGACCATTTCTAAAAAAATTCCATAAACTAAGGCAATTTTTAAACGAAATATTTCAATATTATTAAAATTTACCAGAAACTTATTGAGTCCTTCTTATATAAAAAAAAATCATATTTAATCTTAATCTAAAATTAAACGTGTGTACTTTATTTAAATTTACTTCAAAACGGAAAAAAAATCCTTTTCGTTAGGTGAAAATTTTTATAAAATAAATTTCTAAGATTTTTGTTAATATTTTAATTTTTTACTTTTAAACTAATCGCGTCATTAAATAAAATTTTCCTAAAGAAATATTATTAAATGGTTTTTGTTTTCCTTCGGTGACACTTTTCAATCTTTTTTTTTAACATAATAATATAAATAAATATTTTAACAAATAAAAACATAGAGCAATCTTCAGGTACGAATCAGAAATGTAATAAGAATCCAACTGCCATCAATGCAATTTATGCACAAATGCACATAAAGAAATAATAAAAACTAACTATTGCTTTCGGTTATTTTCAAAAATGACAGCAAAGAAAAATTATGCAAACGATTGAGGTTTATTGAAAATTTCCGAAATGGCGGCTTTGTAAACTGTTCATTTCCCCTTCAGAAATGACACAACATCATCGCTGAGAATGCGGGAGGTGCAATTTCAATCATCAGCGGAATGCAGTTACCAATGACTGGTTACTGTTGCCGTTTTTATCTTCTTTTAGTTTTTCTTTTTTTTTGATTCTATGTAAAACTGCACTTAAACTGAATTATTGCCATGTCAGCAGTACATGTTCAAAGGGCAAGAGTCCATCCGTGTTTTCATGCCCAAAAAGAGCAAGGGCAGAGGAGAAAAGCGCACATGGTGGATTTTTGTGTTTTCTGCAGAAGCCGTTGTGTAGGTGGTGTTGGTGCATTGCAATCTATTTTTATCAGTTCGCTGGAACACTGTCGCCGCCATTTACCATCAACCAGCGATCCTCATCACCATTTGCATTGCCACAATTTAGCCATTCCCAACTCTATACCTTCACAATATCATAGAAGACCTTCTTCCTGCAGTTTTGTTCACTCAACATTCAGTCACAATTCACGCAATTTCTATGCACTATTCTGTGTGGGGGGAAAAAAACATTAATTTTATGGTGTACAGAAGAAAAAAAAATTAGTTTGTCCAAAAAATTTAGTACCAAACAGACAAGCCCAGTCAGCAAAACCCAAACCATCATCATCATCAGCGATAGTCGCAGTTTTTCAAGTGTGGTTCGCATTTAGATTTCGCCTCTGGCGTCTCGATGCCCGTACAAAATGCGCGTCTGGTTGCGTGTAAAAGTGCAATGACCGATGTTAGCCGCTCAAGTCAGTAACTTTTGCCCAAAAAAAAAAAAATAACAAACCAAAAGAAAATAATAATGAAAAAAAAATGAGAAATTTTGGGAAAAAAAACAAGATTAAAAATGAGAAAGCAACAGTCAAAAACCCAAAATCCAAGAGTCGAAAGCCAAAAACGACTCAACAACAAGAAATGAAAGCCAAGAAAAGAAAAAAATTAACAACAACAACAACAACGACGACGGAATAAAATGCACCGCTGCGCGACTACTAAATAACATTGTCGCAGCCGCAACAGAACGAACAAAAAACAACAACAACAACAGCGACGGCAACGGCAACACTCTCTCTCTATTGGCGGACTTCGCGGTCGACGCCTAGAACATTGCAGCGCGCATTCGATGCCATAGTGTGCAGTTGTTGGTAGCTGACGAACACACGGACTCGGCACGATTCTTTGGCACAAATTAACGCAACGCCACGCATCGCACCATAAACAAGGCAGCGCCGATAATTTAAACAACAAAATGCACACGCGTTATTTTATTTAGTTTTTTTTGATGTTGTCTGGTTTTTAGGTCTCCCGAAACATGAATGCATGTTTATGTAAATATGCTTAGTGTAAGTATGTATGCATTTTTGTAAATTAAAATATAAAATATAGATTTTTTTTTAATAACGTTTTTTTGCGGTAAAGCAGGACGGCAAAAGTAAGGCAAAAAGGAGAGGCAAAAGCAGCAGCAAAAGGCGGGCAATTTCAAAATTTGTTTTTTCTTAAATCAACTTTTTTTTTCACCACGAATATTTACGGATTTTTTTTTGTTTTGGAATATTTACGGGGAAAATTCACGTTTATTTAGATTAGAAGTGCATATGGTTGGAGGATCTTGCTGATTGCTGGTATTCGTAACGCTGTAAGCACAATGAGACCAACGGCAGCAGTAGAAAAGACAAATTTAGCATTTTTTTTTAACATAAAAATTTAAAAAAAAATGCATTTTCTTATTTTGTGATGAAGCGGATTCTTTAAATTTCGTGGCAACTATGCTTAGGTGGGAGGCTGGGCAATAATTCTGAATTTCATAAAAAGTTATCCATTTTGTAGTTTGGAAAGTACAGTCTCGTCATTTGACAGCTGTCATATGAATTTATCAGTAAACATAATTTTTTTTTTTAGTATAAGGGTTACCATTTTGAATTATGGATCGTTCAAATAACAAATCTCGTTTCTCTCGAACATAAACACGTTTCGTTCAAAACGATTATGCTTATTTCTCCTTCGGTGGATACGTAAATGCAAAAAAAATTCCATTTATGAGGTTTGAAAACCCGCAAGTAACTGCAGAGAAACCACATGTGAGTTGCAGAGCCCAGTCATTTCAGAGCACTATGATCGTAGTATAACTGATATCTTTTTTGGCCTTAAACTTGAAGATTTTTAATAACACGGCACCACAAACCATATCACATGATAAATTCCGCCTTAAATGCCCGACAAGTTGTCAAGATACGCAATTTCGGGATTTGGCGATATTAATAACCCTCCAAGATCGTCTGATTTGACGTCGTTAGATTTTATCTTATAAAAATCGTGTTTACGCAAATAATTCTTGAAATTTCGTGGCAACTATGCTAAGGAGGAGGGCTAGGCAAAAGTTGTGAATTTCATAAAAAGTTATCCATTTTGTAGTTTTGGAAAGTACCGTCTCGTCATTTGACAGCTGTCATATGTATTTATCAGTAAACATAATTTTTTTTTAGTATAAGGCTTACAATTTTAAGTTATGGATCGTTTAAATAACAGATCCCGTTTCTCTCGAACATATGTGTAACCACGTTTCTTGCAAAATTTTCTTCAGAAATTAGGCTTATTTCTCCCTCGGTGGGATACGTCAATGAGCAAAATTTCCATTTATGGGGCTCTGAAAACCCACAAGTATTTGTTAAGAAACCACTTCGGAATGTCAGAGTCCAGTCAGTTCAGAGCACTATTTACTTTTTAGCCTTAAACTTGAAGATTTTAATCTGGATCAAATGTGGTTTTAAGATCACGGCACCACAAACCACACAACATGATAAATTCTGCCTTAAATGCCTGAACAGTTCTCATAACGCGTAATTAATAAACGTTAATAAACCTTCAAGATCGTGTGATTTGACGCCGTTGGACTTTATCTGATAGAAATCGTGTTTACGCAAATAATTCTTGGCGACTATGCTTAGGAGGAGGGTTTAAATAACAAATCTCATTTCTCTCGAACATAACCACGCTTTGTTCAAAATTTTCTTCAGCAATTAGGCTTATTTCTGTCTCGGTGGGATACGTCAATGAGCAAAATTTTCATTTATGGGACTCTGGAAACCCACAAGTGTTTGAAGAACAACCACATGTGAGTTTCAGATCCCAGTTATTTAAATCTCCATCATATATGGTCTTAAAACTCACAATGTTTGTACAAAAACCACATGCGAGTTTCAAATCTCAGTTAAACTTGAAGATTTTAATATCTGGATCATATGTGGTTTTAATAACACGGCACCACAAAACATACAACAGGATAAATTCCGCCTAAAATGCGCGTAAAGGATACGTAATTTCGGGATTTGGTGGTATTAATAAGCTTCCAAGATCATGTAATTTGACGCCGTTGGATTTTATCTGATAGAAATCGTATTTACGCAGATAATCCTCCAATTTGACAATATTTAAAAATCAACATCCGTCAAATAATAGAGCCTGAAATGTATGAAAAACTTATCAAAAATTTTCTCAAAAAAATCAACTTCTGTAAGAACTCTCATAGAAGTTATAGAAATAAATTTACAATTTATCATTTCAAAAATGGCAAGGCCTCAGAAATATAATTAAATTCAATTATTATCAAAATTTAATCTAAAACTATATACTATAAAACTTTACTTTCCAAAGCATAAATTGGATAAAACTTAAATTCATGTATTAGTAAAAAAAAATGTTAAAAATCTTTTATTAAAGAATGGAAAAAAAAACTAACGGTTTTAATCTTCAATTAAGAAAACAAAATCTTTTTTTTTTACTGGAAATCAATATGAAAAATAATTTTAATATTTTTACAGAGACTTTTTTTTCAATACCGACTTCTAAAATCGCTTAAAAATTTTAATTAAACTGTTTTCTTTTAAATATTTAATAGTAATTTTATTGAAAAAATAATTTTTTTTTATATAAAAGTATTTTTTTTCCTAACATTTTTGTTCTGTTTTTTTTTTAAATTAGAATAAAAAAAATTATTTACAAAACAACTAAAGCAGAAATTATCAACTGAAATTTATATAATATTGTAGAAAATATCCAATAAAAAATATAATTTCTTAAATGGTTTTGGTTATTTTCTTAAATAAACAAAAATCTTAAATTTTTCTAAACCAATACAATTTTTTATTGCCAGAAAGGGGGAAAAATTATGAAACTTCTTAATTTAAAAATAAAATAATTCGAAAATGTCCTCTTGTAAGGCGCGATAGATTTTTTTTTAAATAATACATTTTTTTACCAATGCATCTTTGGAAATGATGGCAAAAAAAAAGAACAAATAACAATGGAACTAATTAATTCCTTGTCGACGTCAAAACATTGTCTTCGAATAGAGAGAAAAAAAACTGTATGCAACCTTGAGGATTAAGGAATTTGTTTCTAATAACAGCCACAAGAACTCTTCAAATACGTACAATGTCAATGTCATGTCGTAAAAAAGAACTAATTAAAATATTCACCGCGTTCGAATTGTACTCTACAGGTCAGAGCGTATCGGCTCCGTTACTGAATTCTTTGAATCTATTTACAATCGGTGTATTTCTTAATAATGCACAAACACCTTGCACCTGACAGAGGAGGGAAAAATCAAAGTTATCCTCGACTATGGATGTTCATTTTTAATTAACAACAAATCAAATGCTTAAAATATTTTTGTAACAAAGGCAAAACGAGATGGAAAGGATTTTAAAAATCCTTTCTTAAATGGAGCACCTTTATTTGAGTGATTGCATATTATCCTTCAGTTCAAGTGAATAAAGATCATCGAAAACATCAACTCCCAATAGTCCACCCACCCAAAAGGAGGGCGGTTTTTGCACATTTTCTTGTAATCATGTGGGCAAGGCTTATTCCATCCTGGTCTGTAGATATTGTGCTCTGTGTGTGCGCTCGTACGGATCAAATCGCATTCCCCAATCATTGAACGGTTCGATTTTCAATTAGTCTGGTCTTCTTGGATTCTTTTTTTTTTTTTTTTGCTGGTTTATGAAAACGAGAAACCCTTTCAAATTGGCTTCTTTGCACCTCAATAAGGAATATCGACATCGACTAGAAATGAAGAATAAAAAACACATCAACACAGACGCATTCATTTCAATGCTAAAGCCAATGTCCAATTAAAAGTGCAAACAGTAAAGGAAAGAGACAAAACAACAAACATCCTTGTATGCTCGTGTGGATTTTTTGCTCTTCATTACGTAACTGGTATGGTGTATGGGGAGTGGTATTTTTTATAATATCGAAAATGAAAGAAGGAAAAAAAAACAAAATAAAATTCTGCCTGCTTACGAGAGATAATCATCCCCACTCTGCTATCATCCATCGTTCGTAGTACACAGGCAGAAGAAGCGCTTCAGAAAAATGCACTTTTCATATCGCGTTTTTTTGTCGACTGCAATAGTATTAGTGGGTTCGTGATGTTCCACATGCCTATATCGCTATAAAAAAAAAAATTAATTTATTGCTAATATGGAAAAGCGAGATGCCATTATACGCACATATGAATGTGCGCGTTGGATCAACGCATATGGTCGTCGTTGACGACACGTCGAATGCATGTATTTCGGAATAATCGTATTTTCGCTTCAAGTCAAGTTATCTGATCCGATGCAAGTTTTCTCTCCTGCTCGCTCCTAGGCGGATCTTTCCGTCACATATCCACCATCCTCCACCCTCTTCATCGATGACCCTGTCAATTAAAGAACTTGAATTTCTTTCTCCGCACTCTTTAATATGTAAATTTTTTTCAAGTTTTCAATTTTTCCAACATCATCATCCATATACGCGCATTCTTAAATGCAAACGCAATAATAAAACAGACGCACACACACGCACCCATATGCAATGGAACAAAATACTTTCTGCACTCATACACGAACACGCACGGGGACGCACTCAAATGCCTCAACGCGAACCTGGAAAAATGAAAACATTTTATTCGCATTTGCGGTCGCCGTCACGTCGTTGCACCGTCGTCGTTTCTGCTTTTTCTATTCCGTTTAATTAATTCTCCTTTACCCCCCCTTCCTCTCTTCCTCTTCAAAACAACAACATTTCCTTCTTCTCTTCACCATCTCTTCAACATTATCGTTTCCTTTTTATTTTTTCCTGTTTTCTCTTTAGTTCAATTTTCCATTCATTTCAGAATTTTTACTTGCGAACATGCACGTACATGGAATACGCACCGGCAGTCAAACAATGTGCGTAATTTGTGACTGTGTGAAAAAGTTGCATTGAAGTTGAATTTTCATATGCAAGCCGATAAAAGCGGAACGCAACACACATTTGGGATTTCGTAATTTCGCTTTCTTCCCTCCTCGGGTATTCGTTGCTGCAGGAACATGAACTGCTCGCCGCTATCGGCTGACGGCATATGCTCCTCGTTCGTCTCTTCCAAGTGTGTGTGGGTTGGTTGGTCGATCGGTTTGGGTTGTGCACGCACTTTTTCGCTGTTGCTCTTGCAAGGATGTTCACTTAGTGTGCGTGAATATTTTGTTTCGCTCCCTTCTCGCCGCGCGAGAAAATAGCAAAATGAATAAGTGTTGGTTGGGTTGTTGATGTGTGTTTGTGTTGTAAATGATTTCGCGTTGGCACACAACGATTGCAACGCATGCACACGCATTTATGGCTTAGCGAGGCAGGTCGATGCGTTTAGGGCTGTTTGCTTAGTGCGAACAGGCTTTGTGCGTGATGATTTAATGGTAGTAGTGGTGGTATGATGACTTCACTCAGTCACCCCCGATGAATTTTGTTGTTTTTTTTTGCATTAGAATCCAATACGAATCCTCGTGAAGTGCTGCCGACAATATGTACTACGGCTACAGTGTGTGACTAGCGTGCGATTCTTGTAGGGCCTTGCGATACTGTGTATAACGTCGATTGCGGCTGCCGCTTGTGTGTGCGTTTGTTTGGGTTGGTTGTTTCCGAATATGCCATCTCTTTTGCACAGAATTTATTCGCCGTACATCAACGTTCGCCGTTGGGTCAAAAAGGGCTAGTACCAGAGGGACAGGCGCACACGCACACGCTCACACTCGCTCTACCAACACATTTGACTAGCCCTTCGGAAATGTTGAATTTTGATAAAAATTTTTAGTCATCGATGGTAGCTTTAGAAACAGTTCATAATGTAATTTGGCTGAGAGAGGACGTACCGGTCGCTATTTTCACAAATGCACACTCAATTTGATGATGAGTAGTCGTTTTGAATGGTGAATCAAGTGAAATTTTTCCAAAGTTTTTCGCTGTCGTAATCGTTGTTGGTTGGTTGACTGTCGTCGTCGCAGTCACAGTCGCAATTGTCGCGTCGTCAACGTTCTAATTGTGCTTAAATAATTAGCAATATTTTTTGCTGTTGTTACTGCTGATTATTATTAATTGATCCCGGTTTGTTCTCATCGACATAAAAACAAAAAAAAAACAAAAACAAAAGTGAAATCAAAACAGATCAAGTGTTACATTAAATTTTATTACATTTTAATCCACTTTGTGCTTAGTGATCATTTTCCAATGACTTCAATTCTATTTGAATGGACACGATTTAAAATAAAAAATAATAATTCAAATTTGCTAACTCAACCCCCAAAAATGACTTATTAACTAAATGATACGATTGTGAATATTATTATTATTAATATAATAATTAGAATGAAATTATGTTTTTATTAATTTTCTCCATTGATTTTTTAAAAAACTACTAAATGTAAACAAATCATCTAAAAAACAAAAAAAAATTTTCTTTATAAAGAAAAGGACTAATATATTATTTATGTAAATTTTCTTATTATAAATAGAAAATAATAAACCAATAATATTATAAATATTTTTTAAAAAAACTAGTGTAATTTGAACAATTTTTCTTTTCAATCACTTTGATTTAAGTTAAGAAAATATTTAAACCACCACACAGCTAAAAATTTCATTAAATGCAATTAAAAACATAAAAAAGTCATACAATCAAATAATAATCGTCGAAAATCAATTCGATTTTGACTCAAGTTTTTTGGAAGTAAAATCAACCACTTTTTTGGCAATTCAAATAAAAATAAATAAAGAAAACAATTTTTGGATTAATTCTATTTCGGACCAGCTGTGTGTGTGTGTGTATCGATATGTATTTCTTATAATACATAAGACAAAATTCAAAATTTCTTATTATCAAAATTTAAAAAAAAAAAAAACAAATCAATTCTATCAAAATTATCTATGAAAAAATGTTTTTAAAAAAAATTAAATTATCAAATCGGCATGAAGTTGTATTAACATTTTAGAAGCGAAATCTACAAAAAATAACAAAAGCCAAGGTAAGTTTTATTATATTTTCTTTAAGACTTTATTTTAAGAATATTCTTTTAAAAAAAACACTATATTAAGTGCAAAAAATTCTACCAAACCCTTTTATAAGTATTTAATAAAGTTCTAAAAATTTCTTTTTTTTTGTGTGTTTTTAATTTAAAAAGAGGAATTCTTAAAAATAATTTAATTTTAATTTAAAAAAAAAAGATTTTTTTAAAATTTATTTTTTATTTATGGAAATTTTTTTCTTTCTTTTAATTTTTATTATAAATGTTATAATAAAAATATAATAATTTCAATTTGATTTTTATTTTTAAAAAAATAAACATTTTCTTGTGACTGCTTTGCGAATATAAAGAAGGACTATCCAATCAGTAGTACAAAAAGTACATTTTTATAAAATATACTAAAAATTTAGATTTTTAAAAACTATTTATTTTATAATAATACCTTATATTTGCCATTATATATAATTAAATATAGTATTATTTAAATTATTATTTAAAAGGTACCAAAAGGACTCAATTTTATTAAAGTAATTTTTCATGACTTTTTCGTATATTTCATGTTAATTTTAAAACAGTCTAAAATTAGAGAAATATCCCCATAAATATAATATTTTATAGAGTATCATAAGAAAAAGTCCAATGGCGTCAAAACGCACGATCTTGACATCACCACGAAGCGTAATTTCGAGATTTGGTGATGCCAAGATCTTTTTGCACAAATAAAGACCAAAATTCGTCATGTTGTGTGGCTTGTGGCGCTGTTTTATTAAAAATAAAAATAATTATCACAGTATTTTCTGTTATATTTTTAAAACAGTGTCTCTTCTTAAAACAAGATAAAAATCTTTAAGATCAGCCCAAAAAAACACTGTGTCTCCTGTTATATTTTTAATAAATGCACACATTTTCATCATGAATTGAACGTTTTTTCCACAGTCACTTGTGGATTTTCAGAGCCTCACATATAGAAATTTTGCACATTGACGTATTGACCGATCGTGAAATGAGCCATAATCGTTGAAGGAATTTTTATTATGTATTTTGATCAACAACAAAAAAAAAAGAAAAACCAAAATCTTACTTTGTTATTTAGAAGAAATAAATTTAATAAATAATAAAATTTTCTTAATTTAGCAAAAAAAAAAATAAACAATTTTTTTTAAGATGCAATTTCGATTTTTAATTTAATTTTTCTACCACAATTAAAATATTTACTTTTCTAATTAGATTATCAAATTTAATTTCTATATTTTTATCATTTTATTATTTAGATGTACAATAAAAAAAAATCATAAAAAATTATAAAATGGAATGATAACCAATTAAAGGATATTTTTTTTTTTTTAGAGTTTTACACTAAAAACCTACTCTTTAAAATTAATATTCAGTTAACAAAACAAAAAAAATATTGTACAAAAATTTAATTAAATTAAAATAAATTTTTCCAATCGAGTTTTTTCGTAAATTTTTCTTCTTGATTTTTATTTTTTGATTTTTTATAATAATATTTAAAAAAAGGTGCTCATATTTTTCATTATGTTAACAAACATTTTTTTCTAAAACACATCAATTCTACGTGTATGATGGAAAATCGCCAAATTACTATAAATTTTTATTTTAGAATTACCAAGGCCTGATGAGGTATAAATATTTTTTTTATAAAATTTTTGTTTGTAGCAAAATTTTATTTACCTACAAAAATTTGTGTTTTAATAAAATTTCCTAAAAATATACTATAAGAATTAGTTAAATTATAAAAATAACCTTTTATTGTAGATGCAAATGTAAAAAGAAAAAAGAATTTTCAATTTTATTCGAAGAAAAGTGCATCAAATTACTTGTACAGACGAAAATCAGAATAAATAAAACTAAAACCGACTCTTGTGTAATCCAATCAAAAAAAGAACTTTGAAACTCCGCCCAATTAAAAATCAAAAATAATCTAGCTATTTTTTTTTCCTCATAAAGAATTCAGCAATAATATAAATAACAACAACAACAACAACAAAAAGCAAAAAAGCAACAACAAAAAAGTTGTAAAATTTATGCGAAATCATAAGTGTGTGTGTGTGTGTGTTTTTTTGACTATTTCTTCTCTCCTTCGTTTATTCGTAAGATCGAATTAGAATTTTTGTTCATTTTCATTTTGTTTTGCTCTTAGTTAATATAGCATTGGCCAATTTTCTTTTCTCTTCGTACTCTATCCTATTCTTATTGGTCGTCTCTTTTCATACACTATTCACAATTTAGAATGGATATGATTTCATTTTTAACCATCATCATCAAGCCTTCGATGAGTTTTTTCCTTTTTTTTTTTTTTGGTTTTTAGCTAATTTCCATAGTCACATAATTTGTCCGGTATTTAAAATATAAAAATTAAGAAGAAGAAAAACAAAACAAAGTGTTTACCAAATGATTATTAATATTTTTTATAATAAAATGTTGACTTTTTTTTTATTTAGGTTAGGATTTTAAACAGGTATAAAAAGATAAATTCTAATTCAATTTATTGTATAAAAATAGATGAAAGGGTAAAAAAATTGTACGTATTCGCATTTTAAATGCATTCCAATAAATTCAAATTCAACAAAATTCCATCTAAAACGTTAACTAATAAAAAAAGAATAAATGAAATTGAAAGTGGAAACAACGTTACAAAAAATTGAATATAGGAAAATAGAATAGATAGAAAAATTATAAATACATATTTTCAATGATCCAACCAGCAGCCCCCAGCCACAAGCCCTACATATGAAATGATCAATCAATACTCCCTTTCTATGCGTAGCTATTGAATTCGGTTACGCAAAATTCTTGTTTACTTATTCTTCAAACCAAACTAATAGGCATCACCTCCACTCTTCCCCTCAACAAAAAAAAAAAAATATTTTTAAGTAAAAAACCAAAAAAGTTTTTTTTCTTCTTTTTTCCCGTTCTAAAGATATTTTTATATTTACTGACATTGAAATACATATGATTCCCGAAGCATAGAAAAATTTCATACGATTTTTAAAACTATTCGAACAAGTTTCCTCCTCTTGGAAAATCATGAATGAATTTAAACCAAAAAAAGAAGAAGAAAAAAAACGCCAACAATTAAAAATGTTGCCATACTTGTGCGTATTTTGATTGGTTACAAAAAAATGAGCTGCGATTTTGAAGAGTTGCACTGCACTGCCAATCAAATGAGTGCATTTTTTTTTATTCACATTACAATTATTTATAATTTTTCTCTTTTTTACTATAAATTTTCTTTTTCTTCTTCTTTCAAAACTGTTAAAATTAAAATTACTAATTAAAAAAAATAATATTAAAGAAAAAATGAAATTAACATTAGGTAAAAAAATTTTTAATGACAATTAAGGGATTTTTTTAATTACAAAAAAAAAACAAGAAATAATCACTAAAAAAAAATTATATTTTAAATTTGCATAAAAAACAAAAGAAAAAAAACCTTTTCTTATTAATTTTTTCTATTTTCTGGCTCTCTGTTTTTCTCTCTACCATATGTCTTTCTGTCCATTTCTTAACTCATGTATTGTTTGTATATATTGTACATTACAGTCCAAAAGTATACAACAACACTTTCCGTTTTTAAGGAGAAAAAGTTTTTAAAAAAACTCACAAAATTAAAATTAACAAACGAAAAAAATTAAAAATATATATTTATTTTATATTATATGAATTTTGATTTATAATATGAAGAAGAAAAACATATTTTCTTAATACATTAATAATTATCAAATTGAAAATACAATAATAAATGGGTGGTGGGGGGGGAGTATGTCGGTTTTTTCGTTTTTATACGTTACAATTTTTTCTTATCGTTTTTCATTGAAATAATGTACTAGAATTGTAAAAGAATAGTGTACTAGTGCTACCCCATTCCATAAAACTTCTATGTTATATTTTTCCAAAATGCCCTCTTGTTTTTATTTTGTACCAAAATCTCTACACACTTTTGAGCTATGTTTAAGATTGTTATGCTGTTGCACAACCAAACTCTTAATAGAAGATCATTTATCACTAAGATATTTTAATACTGTACTTTTTAAAAAAAAAAATGCCTTCAATAAAAAATGCACGTAAACTCTTCTTTTAGGCTCAAAAAATTTGGGACTTGGACTTCCAATTTTAAGGGAATACACACAATAAGATCTCAATTCAATCTTCTTTTTTTTTTATTTTAGGGGCTCATTAATTCTTTCGTTACCGTCCAAATAGACCACCAGCTTACCCCAATAGACATTTTAGCGTTTGGCAACACTTTTGAGGTCTATAAACGCAACTTTTTGAAATATTAAATTTAGCCGCTATAAAACACTCTGATTTACCATTCGTTAAGTAAAGTACCAATAGCCAACCAAACTTTCATACTAATTTCACGGAATTTTTATGTTTTTATATTTTTTTTTTGGAAAATTATACAGAATACTTGGACTGAAATGGAAATTATCACTAATTTTTTTTATATATCGTAAAATATTTAAGATTTTATTTATTCCTATAAACCATATATAAAATTATAGGGCCCAAAAAATATCGTATACGAGGTCTGTTCAAAAAGTATTACGAATTTTGAATTTTCGCGGGTTACATATATTTGATTTTCGATTTTTTGTGGCGTTATGTTGGTACTCATGCTTCCCACTTATGCCGACAAGTTCGGCCATTTTGAATGTTCAGTTAATTTTTAACATTTCAGTTGCTTTGCTTGCACGTGTTTTGGCTCGTCTTAGATTTTTGCTCATATCAAAAATGGATCAAAGAATCTGTTTCGGGAACAAGAAAAAGTCACAGGGCGCCAGATCTGGAGAATACGATAGCTGCGGCATTTTTAGTGTGTTGTTTTTGGCCAAAAATTCGCGCACAAGCAAAAATGCGTGAGCAGCGGCGTTATAATGGTGCAATGGCCAATTTTTGTTGCGCATAACTTGCAGGTAATATTCCTTATTGACCGTTCTACCCTGTGGCAAGAACTCATGATACACCACGCCCTTGTAATCGAAGAAAACTGTAAGCAAATCCTTCACATTCGACCGAACTTGGCGCGCTTTTTTCGGTTTTGGCTCATGCGGCAGCTTCCAGTGGGATGATTGAGATTTGGTTTCCACTATAAACCCTTGATTCGTCACCAGTTATGACCCTCTGGAGCAAATTTGCGTCGTCGCGGACAGAGTCCACCAGCTCCTTAGCAATGCTAATGCGATGCTGTTTTTGGTCGAAAATGGGAAAAGCAGTTGAAATGCTAAAAATTAACTGAACATCTAAAATGGCCGAACTTGTCGGCATAAGTTAGAGACATGAGTACCAACATAACGGCATAAAAAAATCGAAACTCAAATATTATTACCCGCGAAAATTCAAAATTCGCGATACTTTTTGAACAGACCTCGTATAAGTTTCAAATTTATAACGATTTTAATCGATGATTTTTAGAGAATTTATTGTTATCAAGATGGTCGCAAACTTTTGGTATGCAATGTACTTATGTTCTCCTTCGTTAAATCGAGACGAATGACAAATTTGAATGCAGAGTAAGTACTCATCGCAGTTAATAGCCGTGTGCCGTCGTCATCAAGAATGACAATGAAACCGATTATGAATGGGAGTGTTTAGTAGACATAAGAAGAAAGGAGAGAGAACAGAACAGATCAGATTTAATCGTATTTTGAGTACGATGGGCATTGGCAAATCTAACATCCAAATAAATCAGACAAACAGCAAAGAGAGAAAGAAAGATGTCTTCTGTCTACTATTTATTTCAGGCGGGCACCTGTTATCAGTTTTGAATTTTTAAGTTTTTTTCTTTTTTTCCACAACCACAAACATTGAGTACATACACATATTGTTGTTATTATTGCATCAAGTATCATTATTGTTATTTTGTTTTGTTTTGTTTTTTTTTCTCTGATAATTTTTCAACATTTTTCCCAAAAGTGACAGTGACTAAACTACAGCAAGCGGCAAGGTCAAAAGAAGAAAAAACCGCCTAAAATACAGTAGCCCTTTTTTTACTTTTTAAGCTTCAAATATGAGTACTTACTACAGTACAGTCTGCCCCGTATATGGTGTACATACACTTACATACATATATAAAAATTCGTACGTTTTAGCTTTTTATAGGCGAGAATTGGTTTACTGGCAACGGATACTATTAGACAGAAAAAAAAGAAGAAAAAAAATACGTAACAAAAGAAAGAAAAAAATCGCATTAGTAAAATAAGCTTTTAACGACTGTGAAACATATGTTTGGATGGTACAGTGTGTGCGTACGTGCGTGCGTTTGTTCTTGGTGTGTTTGGCAAGTATATATACGAGTATATATGCTGGCAAGGTTACACTACACTATACTGGGCGGTATGTTAGTTTGCATGTTCCTCCAATTGGAGCGAAACTGTGTTTGTATGCCAATTTAAAATGGTGATATTTATGAAAATTGACTCTTCATTTTTCTTCTTTTTTTTCAATTTCTATCAATTATTATTTTAATCATAAACTACGAGTATTAGTAATTTTGCTACGCTATTATAAAGGATATTTTTTATGATCATACATTTTAGGGAGAAAGGTTAATAATCAAAAAAAACTTTATCTTCCCAAAAATTTAGCGATCAACTTTACCTTCTATCGGATGAGGGCGTTGTAAAAGGAAAAAGTTTATGTAAATTCTGCGCTGAACTTGACTTCAGCGAATAAATAGTTTTTTTTTTAAATTTTACACTTTTTATTGGCCATCATTGCATGTGTGTGTGTATTTCATGTCGGTTTGTTTGTATGAGTTTGTTTACAATTTAATATTACGGCGACACTGTACAGAATTCCATGAATTTTGATATGCCTTCGAGGAGGTGAGTGATGAAATCGCAAAAAGTTGTTGTTGTTGTTGTTGTTGTTTTTTTATAGATTATTATTTGTATTATGAGGAAATTCTCGCTATTCTTTAGCTCAGAGTAGTAGCCTTGTCTGATCGTAGCCTATATGTGTATGCATGATCACCAGCCAGCCGCCCTTCTGTTCTTTTATATACTCATTCGTATGCGTCAAATTGGTTTTCGCTTTTTTGAGAATATTTTATTTTTATCTACTTGTATATGTATACATGCAAATATGTAAATACCTGCGATACAGAATTGAAATGAGCACCAAACAAAAAAAGAAGAGAGAGAGAGAGAAGGAATAGCAAAATTTCCTAGTCTATTTAATTCTATTGCTGATCGACAACAATTTGTGTTGTTGTTGTGTATTTAAGATGATCACAGACCGGTGGTGAGAACTTGTAAATTGTCTTGCGAGATAAAAAAAGGGCACAAGAATTGCGCAAACTTTGTATTCGTAGACTGAGTTTGCTTTTTTCGCAATTGTTGCTATTTTCGATATTTTTTCTCCATTTTTCTTGTTGTTTTTTCCGCTACAGAAATAAAAAGTGACTTTTTATTAAAAAAAAATTTTTTTGTTGAATTTTTCGATTTTTATTAAAATAAAAATAATTTAAATACTTTTTTTTCTTCTAATAATTTACTAAAAGAAAATTCAATTAATATATTATGAATAGTTTTTTGTTTGTTTGCGTAAATTTTAATATTTTTACCGAAGTTTTTATTAAGGTAATAATAGAGTGCAATTATATATAACAACCAAAGAAAATATTATCTCAGAATCCTTGGGGATTGGGCATATCACTCTTACCAACAATTTCCTCTTCGGTAAACAAGCTAGTCCTTCAGCGTATTCCTGTGGAGTTCAGCTTAGCATTTTCGCCATATTTTAAAAGAATGTCATTCAACCCAGAATTTCTTTTTGAATAGGACTCTTTCCTTAGATGCAACAACCTCCTTTACGAAGATAATTTTTCAATTTTTTTTAAAAAGAAACTAATATCCTCCACAAAAAATGCGAGCACTTCTGGTCGCCAAATGTCATTGGTGAAGCTGATAATACCAACGCACACGTAATATGAAGTCGCCAATTGGGATCATGGTCGTGGCGCTATAGAATGACCTCTATCTCAGAGATATTACGACAAACAAACAAACAAACCACAAATATATTTTTATTCACCTTTTAATGCTGAGATTTAACGACATGAAATCGAATCCAGCTAGAAATGAATCTTAGTTATCGATCAGTCCACGCGGAATTTACATTTTAGCACTAAACGTTATTAGAAGTAATTAAAAAAAAATTCTGCTTTTACGTTTTTATAAAAATAGTTTTTCTTTCAAAAATTTTTATCGAAGCAAAAATTTATTCCAATAACATAAGAGATTATCCATTTTACAGTTCGGAAAATACAGTAGTGTATTATTTATTGGTTGTTTAAGATATAAATCATTAAAATATATTATAAATTAGCTTAAAGTCTGCCATTTAATATTATATTATAATTAACTTATATTTTATAAAGTTGGTAATACCGTAGATATGTTTTTTAATAATTTTCATCAGCTAAGTGAATACATTAAAAGGCAAAATTACACGTACCTTGTATGGGGCTCTGAAAATCCCCAATTGATTGTGCAAAGCCATTTGATCTGTAAAAAGTGACTAGTTAGTATCAATTTTGGTCATTGAACAGTATTTCTTTTAAAATTTAAAGGGAAAACACGTGAACGTATGACAACCGACTTTTTTTAGCCTAAATTTTCGTCATTTTATATGGACAAAATGTGGTTTTAATAAACAAATGCTACGAGTCGCACAATACGATAATTTTTCCACATATTTTTGCACCAAAAACTATCACTATTCATATTTTCGAAATTTGACGGTATCAATTGCCCTCAAAGATCGTGCAATTTGACGCTGTTAGCTATAGCGTTACGTGAATGATCGTTTTAGGTAATCAAAAATTACTTAAAAAGGGATCAAATTAAAATAATGACAAGGTTTAAACCATCAAAAATTAAAATACCTCAAAATTATCAAAAGTGGTAATTTATTTAAATAATGGCAAGGTGTGATTTAACGATGTTGGACTTTTTCCTATAAGGCAATATAAAAGGTTGTATCCACGTAGATAATCTTTAAACTTTAGGGTATTTAAAGACCACCATCCGGAATTACAGCCCAAAATGTGCAAAAAAAAAATCATCATTAAAAATTATTTCCAAAGGATCGAGTCTTACATGAGGTCTCCTCGTAATTTATTTAAATAATAAATTATTATTCATATATAATGGCAACGTTAAATAAATATAAAAAAAATAAAATTTTTATCAAAATCAAAATTAAAAGTATTTATTATATAATTTTTTTTCCCAAATTACAAATTGGATAAATTTTTATTTATTATAAAACCAATTTTCAAATATTCAAAAATTCATCTTTTCATCAATTAATACAAATCAGTTTAATAATAATTTATTTAGCTATTAAATATTCTTTTAAAATAATAAAAAAACAAAAACAAATTCCATAACTCTACATTACTAATAAAACAAACTCTCTTAAAAATAGAACAACCCAAAAAGAAAAGGAAAAATCGCATTTAATCTTTGCACCAGAAAAAAAAAACTCACAAAAATCAAAAATTTTCTAAGCGCATAACAAGGATAAGATGTTATTAGAACGCTTTATAAGAACATATAAAATACTTAAATCGGTTTTATTAGAAGAAAATTCTACCTACAACTAAATCGAAGGATAACAACACAACAACCAAAAAAAAAAAAAAAAACACGTCCAAATATCCTGTTTTATTGCAGGTGCAATTCGCAACAAAATCGTTGGACGGGAATAGATGGAAAAAAAATAGCATAAAATGCATTTTCAAATAATCGTCCTGTTGGGAGAGAGAGCAAAAAAAAAAACGGAAAGGCAAATAAATGCAAACAAAACCAATCGTAAATTTGGACTTTCCTTTTTTTCGCATCGAATTTGATATCGATTCGAAAATGCATTTACCAATTGAGTTGGTACTTTTTTTTGTGCAACGGAAAATGCACTTCTCTTGTTAGAATGTGTAGGACGCAATTTTACAAAAGATAGACCAAAAAAAAAATTCACTAAAAGTATTAAATTTCCACAACTATTAATATACTTTCAAATCTTCAGACTTCGTCCTTTTGCATTCTGACGCATTTATACGAATTTTTTTTTTTTTTTTTAATCTATAACCGAAAATCATTTAAGTGAATTGCAAAAAGAAGAAAAAATAAGAATTTTTGCCCAAAAAATCGAAATAAATCACTTAAAATGGAATGAACGTTAGGGAAAAATCTACCTGCTTTGGTGCTGTCTTGATCTTGTTGCGATATTGCAATTTTTTCCAACAGGAAATCTCATCCACGTCCTGACGCACACCAAACGCAACATATCGTCGCATACCAAATCGAACCAAGCGGACATAATAATAGAAAATGGCGTGTGTTTTTTTTCTTCTTTTTGATGCAATTGTGCAACTTCAACCTGTTTTTCGAGGACTTGGTTATAATGTCCGTTCGCATTGGAATTAGGGGGAAAAAAAACAGAACAGAATTTAAAAAATAAAAAAAATTGTGCGTCTGCACATTTTTTATAATTGCTTTGAAAAAAAAGAGAATTTTTTTGTTTTTTTTTTTTGGCATAGAAATGACTAAAAGATCTAAAAAACGGTCCAAGTGTAAACTGCATTTTTGTTGCTGTTTCTTGTTGTTGGAAAAATCACATAACACGAATACGATCGGAATTGCATTTGTGCCTTGTCTCGGTTAGAGGGGCCGGGACGCGGAAACGCATTAAAAGAAGCCAGATGAGATGAGAACTAAATCGTCATGTGTAGACTCTAGTCTACTCTTATCATCGCCCTCTACGAACCTTAAGTGTTTTCGGGTATATTTTGTTCACTTTGGGTTTTGAAAATTTTTATCTAAACATGGTCAAATAGTCCAGTCAGTTGTTAATATCCACCATTTGCACATGTCCTAACTTCTGGTGTCGATAACCAACTAACGAAAAATAGACCAATCTATGGCAAAGACACCAACGGAAAATATGCTCAAATAAGGCAACAACACGACAGACTGCTCCGTGTTTTTTCGAAAGGATCTCGTTTGTTTTTGCTGTGTAACGTTATCCTTAGTAAAATAGGTTTTTTCTTTCAATTTTGTTGTTTTGGTTTCTAGGTTGTTTTTTTTTTTGTATGCCAGCAAATAGTTTCTGTTAGGAATGCTGAGAAGATAAGACATCATTTTTCAAAAAAAAATTCCGTTAAACAAATTTGCAAGCCATTCTCAAAACGAACGCCCAAACACTATTTCGATGTTCTTCTAAACGAACACTATTTATTGTAGAAATATTTCTTAAAACTATACCAATAATATTAAGGGATCAACAAGTTATATTTGATTAAATTTTTATTATTTAAGACTTTCTAAGAATGTAAGGATTTGGAAGTAAATAATTATTCAATTTATGGTTCTAAAAATAAAGTTAAATAAAATATAATTAAAATTCTAATATTAATTATGTTTTTATTTTATTATATTAATAATATCTTGCCATTATGTATAAAATATAAAATTATTCAAGTTGTTACCATAAAACTTGATTTTTTTGAGATAATTTTTTGCAATACTTTCAAATATTTCGGGCTGTAATTCGGCCATTTTTTTTATGTATGATAAGCTTATAAAAATGCTCTAAAATTTGAGGATTGTCTGCGATAGTACAATTTTGTATGTAGTATTATAGAAAAAAAGACCGAAGGCATGATTTTGGTGGCCAATTGATATCGCCAAATCTCGAAAGTACACGTGCTAGGAACTTTTTGCTTAATAAAGCAAAAATTTATCGTGTTGTGTAGCTTGTGGTGCTGTTTTGTCATACGCACACGTGGTACAGATTAAACTCTTCAAGTTCAGTTCAAAAAAAAGTCAGCTATCATTCGGTTATAGCGCGTAAAGAATTTTCCACAGTCACTGAGGCATTTCCAGAGCCCCATATTTGGCCATTTTGCCTATTGACGTATCGTCAAAGTGAGAAATGGAGCCTCATCGATAAAGATGTTGAGCTAAAACATGGACTTTGAGTTAAAAATTATCACATTTTTAGAAAGTTTTACGATAATAGCTTTTCCACAGTCATTGAGACGTTTCCAGAGCCCCATATAAGGCAATTTTGCTTATTGGCGTGTCGACCGGGCGAGAATTGGAACCTCATCGATAAGGATTTTAAGCTAAAACATGGGTTTTGAGTTAAAAGTCATCACATTTTTAGAAAGTTTTTTGCAATTTTATGACAATGGCTTTTTCACAGTCACTGAGGCGTTGTCAAAACCCCATATAAGATAATTTTGCCTATTGTCGTGTCGACCGAGCGAGAATTGGACCTCATCGATAAGGATTTTAAGCTAATACATGGGTTTTGAGTTAAAAATCATCACATTTTTAGAAAGTTTTACAATAATAGCTTTCCCACAGTCACTGAGGCGTTGTCAAAACCCCATATAAGGCAATTTTGCCTATTGGGGTACCGACCGAGCGAGAATTGGAACCTCATCGATAAGGATTTTAAGCTAAAACATGGGTTTTGAGTTAAAAATCATCACATTTTGATGCTTCTTCAATTTTTAATGTAAAATGGCATACCTCATTTTAAACATAACCTATTTTTTTGACAGCTGTCAAATGACAGAGCTATATTGTCCCAACCACAAAATGGATAACTCGTTACTAATCGAACCAAAAAACCTAACTTGGGAGCCACAGAATTTCCAAAAAAAAATTTCACTATTCGCCTTTTGCAAAATGGTTGCCATCAAAAAATCGCAATACCAAAAACCCCTACGCATAACCACTTCAAAAACAACCAAAAAAAAGCATGCCCTCTAATTCTGAAAATTGGGCAAGAAGCGAAAAGAGAATCATTTTGAATTTGAGTGTTACACACTCGTCTAAATTTAGTTTTTTTCCCCTAGTTTTCCCTTATTTATTTTTGTTTTCTATTTTTTTTTTCTTCGTTGCCTTTTCTAAAGTCGAATAATTTTGGACAGGAAGTTCAGCATGCAATACGCACACCCTATTATGAATATTGCCTACCAGAGCGAGAGAATTTTTTCGGCTTATTTTTTCGCTTTAAAATTCAGCGGCTTTTGCTATGCTAGAGTACCGAGCAAAACGCGAGGGTGATTGGCAGTCCAGCAAATTTCTTTTTCCCTTTCTCTTCGCTTCTAATTCAATTCCAACCCACAGTTTTTTCCGTATTTTTGTAATGAAAAAAAAAGAAGAAAAACGGCGAATTTACCTACGATTGCAATTCAAAACTCTCGTACGCATAATTTTCGTTTTGCTCCTTTTTTGTTTTGGTTTTCTTTTCATTTATTTTGTGTACTCCGTAGTAGAGTTGCATTGCGTTTAGCTGCGTTTCGTCCTGTCGGCAGCAATAATTCCTATTGTTTATTTAATATTCTTTTGACTGATTTCTTCTTATATTCGACAAAGGATCCCCGTTTCCTTGCAAGTTAGAACTACAATAGCGGCGGCCAGACATATTCTACCACCACCACAACCACCACCACTGGCTGGCTGTGGCAACGGCGGCAGGCAAATACTATCGAACCACCACCATCGCGCGATTTTACAAATTTTCACGCTATATTGCCAAGCCCTTCAATAAGTACATTTCCGCATGCATCTTTGTCGGCAAGTTACTTGGTCTTTTTTTTTTCTTTTGGCTCCCTTACTTCCTCCTCCCACGCTGCTGCTTTTTTTTTATCGTACGTTCTCGTTTTTTTACACACCCCACCACACCACACCTTAATAGTTCGACTACTTCCGCCAACGGCTATACGCGCATTTGGCGAATTAATTTCACAATAAATTTCGTTCATGACAGAAAAGTGCGTCGATGCGTGGCTTAAAAGCAAATAATGCAATTATATAATACGCGCGGTTACGCATCAGTGCCAACGTAAATGCGTTGGTGTTGACCTAGTGTGTGTGTCTGTGTGTGTGTGTGTGTGTAGGTGTATGTGCACGAATATTTTTTCCCTATTTCAACTTATTTCTTTTTTTTTTTACCAATCATTCATATCAGTTTTCCCATTTTATTCAGGCGGATGAGGGGTGGAGGGAGTATATTTTGAGGTGTTAGCAATTTTGCTGTTCTGTGCAAAACTTTACCTGTGAATAGACAGACAGACAGACTTTGTGGTGGGGGGGTGGTGTAGTTCGCCGGGGTTAGGTTTGACTGCTACTGCAAAGAATGCGTCCAACAAGAATGAACGAATCGCAAGGGTGGTTTTGTGGTGGTTGGTATTGGCAATAATAATGAGGGGAAATGTTCTACACGAATGGGGAGTAAATGGCTAGTTCTTTTGTTATTATATGTGCACGATTATCGTGTGTACATACCAATATATTCGTTGGTAGAGAGTGAGAAAGAGAGAGACAGAGAGAGGGTAGAAAAAATTAAAATTAGGGTAGAATCGCTAATAGTGGTAGGCGGCAATTTTTCCAACACACAATCCACGCTAATATTATTCATGTTATTTTCCTACAATTCGCAGGATCATATCAGCGCACTTTTGTACTTTTGTTATTAATTCAGCACAATTCAAGTTGCTCTTAACAACCCTCCGCCAACCACCCTTTTACCACCATCCCCAACCCACCCCCTTCCATCGTTGACAAAAGTTCTATTTTGTTTTTTTGCATGCACTCTAATATTAATGAGTCATTTTACTTTTAAAAAAAAAAAAACTTTTTTTCTATTTCGTAAAAAAAAAAACAAAAAAAACGTTTAATTTGCCGATAAATTCCGCGAATTTTTATGAGTTGATTTATTTGAAATTCTAATATTTGAAAGTCCCTTCTCCCCCCTCTCCACAGTTAACCGTTTTCGCTAGCCATTCGGAAAAGAATTGAATTTTTGTAGTCGTCGTTTTTTTTCTTCTTTTTTTCTCCCAATCAAAGTGTGTGCGTAAATTATTTATTAGTGTGTGTGTGTGTGTAGTATAGGGAGTTACTCATACACAAGATTGATTGGTTTCACCCCCGGTTGTTGTTTTTTTTTTGCATAATTATTTAACGTAAATATGGCGGCGGACTAGAAACCGTTGAAAAATCCTCTGATTCAGCTAATGGCAAAATGGAAAATTCTCTGATGATGTGTTAGTGAAGGCGTTTTTTTTTTATTTCTTTGCAAATGTTATGTTTGAATTTAATTTTTTTTATACAAAATTTGATTATTTTCACAAAAAAAATTATTTATAAAAATAAAACGTTAATTTTAAATAATAAATTCATTGTGCTTAAAGAAAAAAAAAACCCTTTTTTGTCTAGTTCTCATCATAATGGAATAAAATAAATAAAAATATTTTTCTCTTCTTAACTGAAGGAACGTGTGTATTCCCACGAAAATGCAATTATTTAATAAGACTGTGACTGAATGGTTAAATTGACTGAAGTATTTAACAGGAACACATCCAAGGTGTATTAAAGGAATTTGCATAAAAAAAGGCTAACACAACCAAGTCCAGGGGTTTATATATGCGTGCGCAGCTTGTACATCTTTGGTACATACTCACCGGGTTGTCTTCGTTCGATTGGCACCGAATTTCGATTGACAAATTCCCTTCACCCATTTTTGGTCATTATTTTGCGCAATCAATTTGCATATATTAATCGGTAATTTTTTCCTTCTTCTTCCAATTGTGAATAGTAAATCGAATTCAATCAAATGGTTTTGATCCTTAACGAAAAACAACCCTTTTGTGGAGCGTATTAATTTGCATATCTTATTCTTATGAAATTTGCATACGGAAATATGGACAAACGATGAGGAAGTTAATAAAGAAAATCCCAAGTAGCATTATGCCATCTGTGGGAGATACCGAAAATTGTGCATGCTGTGATCATCATCAATATTCGAGATCAATTTTGACTGTGGGAATTTTTTCTACAATCCGAAAGAATTCTATCAGCTTCTTCTTAAACTGTAGTTGAAGGGAGACGATTATTTTATTTTATTTTTGTGGGGATACCACTCCGAATATAAAATACATTTTTTTTTATCAGAATACATCTTTGACGATTAAGTGCAATTTGTTTATGCAGATTTGATTGTGCAATCAAATCTTATGGCCGGTTTTCTTTTTAAAAAAAAACCATTCTAATGAGATGGGAAATTTTTTTAAATAAATTATGTTTTTTACCAAATTTTTAATAAAAAATGTATATAAAAATTATTCAAATTACAAATATTTATATTAAAAACCATCAAAATGTCAAAGTGCTATTGACAACCATAGATCTCAACTGTCAAAATCTAGTACATAACAAATGTTGATCTTTTCACATTCCATAGAAAGCGATTTTCATAAATTATTTCCGTAATTTAAAGTAATTATTGAACAGGTTTTTCCATAAAATAGAAAAGAAAATAAATTATTTAAAATAATAAAAAAAAACAATTATTTATTAAAGTAAATAAATAGAAACGAATTTACATCATTCCATGTTTTTAGAAAAGTTAAACTTTTAATGTAAGAGAAGAGATGGCGTTAGTTTAGGTAGCGAGATTTTATCAGAATTCGGACAGTTTTTCTACTTTTGACATAACAAAACAAAGTCAGAGGCAAAAAATTCTCAAAAATATTTTTTTTTATATATTAAAAATGGCGCAAAACAATTTTTTTTTTAAAAATAAATTATTTTTTTTTTCATTTACTAATAACTTACAGAATTAAATAAGACAAAAAAAACCCCAAAAAATTATCCAATTTATGGTGTGGTTTTTTTTTAAAAGTCTCCCTCCTCTTTTTATAATACGAATTTTTTTCCATCGAAATTAAATTCTAAATTTTCATTTGTTCTTGTTATTTTTTTTTTAATAAAAAATTCAAAATTTTGTTAATAACATTATGTTATTTTATGTGAATTTACTTTATTGGAAAAAAAGCCTAGGGCAAAAAAAAACATTGTTATAGCAACCAAATAGAAATTGGACAAATTCTTTACTCATTTTTTATGTCATTTTTTAAATTTTATTAGGATGATTTCTGAAGGGTATACAAAAATTCATGGAGTAATTGAATTTTTTCTCGGGTTGTGGCACCATCTTACTGAAACCACATGTCGTTCACAGCGATGCCTTGAAATTTAGGCATAAAAAACTAGATTATCATGTCACGATAGCAAGATTCATTACTCTTATTGCCTGATCAGTGCATTTTTGAAGAAGAATAATGATCCGATGATGCCCACAAAACAAAAATCCGCACTTTGTGGATTTTTTGTTTCTCAACATTCACTCGTAGATTTTCGGAACCCCAAAAGCGAGGATTTTGTTGATTAACCAAGACATCAAGATGAAAATGAGCCTCATCGCTGAAGGTGATTTTGTTCAAAAACTCAGCCTTCCACCACTTGTTGTTGTTCCATAAATCTATTCAACGAACTCCATTGGCTGTGCAAATCTTTCATACGAATATGCTGTAGAGAGCATCTCGAAGTGTCCAATTGATATTCTTGGACCCTCAGCAACACACTCACGAACTACTTCCATGTTAGGTGTTGAACGAATTGTTGAATAACGACCAAAGTATTTAAGATCACTAATTGATCCAGTCTCCGTAAACTTTTTAATTAATCTCTTCACAACAGATAAAGTTTAATCACTTTTTCCGACCATACAATTGGATACGAAAATTGCAAACGGTAGCTGCCAAACCTTCATTATTTTAAAAATAGTTCTCAACAATGAAAACATTCAAAATATTCCTCAAAAAAAAATGTAACGCTCCATTTTCAATAAACCTGAACTGTCAGCTGTCACGTTGCTGTCTCTTTATTTAATTGGCAACACTTTACCGCACAAATGGGCGCAAAATTCAAATCTTACGTAAGTTATTTGGGACAACCCCATTAATAAAATAAAAAAAAAACTAAAATACTTTTTTCCAATTTCTTATAATAGAAAATTATGAATTCTTTAAAAAAATTCTATAGCCTTGGTGGGGTGAGGGGGGAGAGTTTGAGCAAACAATTCACAATGTCAACAGTTTTATGACGTTATTACTGATAGTGAAAATTAAATTTTAAATTATATTTAAATATGGCCAAACGTTCATTATTTTCAAAATATTGCTTAACAATGAAAACATACAAAATATTGCTCCAAAAAAATGTAACACTCCATTTTCAATAACCCTGAACTGTCAGCTGTCACGTTGCTGTCTCTTTATTTAATTGGCAACACTTTACCGAACAAATGGGCGCAAAATTCAAATCTTACCTAAATTATTTTGGTGGGATAAGGGGGGAGGGTTTGCGTAAACAATTCACAGTGTTAAAAATTTTATGATGTTGTTGCTTATATTGGAAATTAAATTTCAAATTATATTCAAATATGGCCGTATCGTATTTTATTTTAAAAATTATTAATAAAAATTATAATAGAACAACTAGAGACAAAAAAAAGACGAGAAACAAACTAAAATATTTTATAATTCATTCTTAACTATTGTAGATCACTTGTTATAATTATCATGAAATTATATTGGGAAAAAGTAAGAATCAAATTTATCTAAAATCAATTTACCTAAAAATTTAATAATTATACAATAAATTTCTCATCAAAATAAAACTAATAATATTTTTAATAGAAGAGTTTAAAAATTTTCTTTTTATATTATTTACCATAAAAATTTTTCTACTGTACTTATTGGATGAATTAATAAATAAAACTGAGTTAATAGCAAAAACAACTGAGTACCTTGATTGAATATTTTTTTCACATAGCTTTGCAAAAGATTTGCAAATTTGTCAATTTTCAAATCGAAAATGGCTATGACTAAATGGATTTTATTAATTTAAGAGCAAACCGTACAGAATAGTTTTATTCATCAATAATATTTTCTATGTTATTGTTAGTAAATATTTAACGTAACCAAAAAAATTTGTGAATTTCTAAGTAAAGTTGATAAAAATTAATTGAAATCGAAGAAAGTTCTCCGCTGTGTTTTTATCGTCTGAACTCTGAGATATATTGAAGAATTGCAAGAGAATCTAAACTTCGTGTTATACTGAAGAGCGACAAGAGAACTCTAGTGTTGGAAAAAGTAAGTTATCCGTTAGACGGTGTGAACATTCGATAGAACGAATTCGCCTCGCACTTTTTAACGTTGATTGTTATCCATTTTTATGCAATTAATTTTATTCATTTTTAAATCAATAATTTTCTTTTGCTATAATATTTTCCATTATATTATTAAGGGAAGAAAAAAAAATATGGAATATTATTTAATAGTTAAAAAAAAATTTTAAATTGCAATTTAATTATAGCCCATCATCAGAGGACAGGCGGCAGACACAGTCAGTCATACAATAATGACCGTTGGTGGTTGGTTTGTGCTTGTCAAAGAATGGATTTTTTTTAACATATATCCTTTAAAAAAAAAATTTACGCAAATATATACGACTTTATTAAATATATACCACCCTAGTTTAATTATTTTGTTATTTCTTACAATAAAATATGGCATAGAAAGCAATTGTAACAAACAATCCGTGCGCGGCTGTCCTTTCGATTTCAGGTTCTATTAACACCTTGGCTTATAATTACTATTTCCTTATTTGTTTTTGTATGTTTTTTTCCCTCCACTTTATAGAGTAGGAAAAATTCTGCTTCATTTTACTGAATTGTTAGTAATTTGTCAGTTCAAATGAACCCTCGTTTTACCTATTATTATATATCAAATCAAAAAAAAAAAAAATTGCATAAAAAAATAAAAATGCATACAAAAAGTTGTTTTTTTTAAAAAAAGAATAATAGAAATAATTTCCATTTGTTTTATTTCCCAGGCCCCCGCCCCCCACACGTTCGATATTCGTCCGTTTTGTCACAAGGAAAATATTCAAATATTTTTTTTTTTTTTAAAAACGGAAATAAAGAAAAAATTTGCTAAAATGGGCAGCAGTGAAGGACAAACTTACTGTTTACGATGGAATAATCACAAGTCGAATCTTGTGGAAATTCTCGATGCACTTATTAAAATGGAAAGCTATGTTGACTGTACAATTGTCGTTGATGACCAGGTGCAGTTCAAAGCGCATCGAGTAGTATTGGCTGCAAATTCGCCTTATTTTCAGTCGATCCTGCAAGATGTACCGATGGATCATTGTAGCATATTGTTTCCGGGTGTTCAGGCGTTCGAGATGCGTGCTCTGCTTGAGTACATGTACACAGGCGAGGTGAACGTGACACAGAGTCAGATTCCGAAAATAATGAAGATCGCCGAGCAGCTGGAAGTAAAGGGACTGTTCGACATGACTGATCTAAAGGAGAAATTCAATAAGTTCGATGAGCCTCCAGCTCGCTATACACCAACGCCAGCCTATTCTAGTAAGGAAAACGATCACCAACAGTCGTCGCCAGTCATCACAACATCGACGAATGTCACATCCGCCCAGAGTAGCAGTGCCTCTCCACCGTACACATACAAATCGCCATATTCAAGCTTGTATCCCAAGAGTCCAGGACCGTCGACGTCAGACCGTCATCCTCAATGGCCACTATCACCGCACTTACCGTCCAGCATACCAACAGCAACTGCTGCGGCCATGCTCAGCTCCGTATACGAAACCGGTGCAGATATGAATCCGCTAAAACGGAAGAAGCTCTCGTCCATCTCGAGTATGTTGATGTCTCGTGACACTCCGATTCTCAGAAATGTTTTGGCACAATCTAACCCCGCCGACTCCTCACAACCGATGCCTCTTATATGCCAACCGGTCGTCAAGCAAGAGCGTTTGAGCGACTCGAAGAGTACGAACAGTTGTAACGGTTCCGAATACAGTGCAGAAAAGGTAATTTCCTGAAAAGAACAAAAATTCCAATCGCAAAGATTAAGTTTTTAATTTTCCTTTTTTTAATTTTTTTTAAATTTTTTTAATGATAGAATCGGGAAAAGTTAAAATATGATGAGCCGCATTCACCGTACACAGACAAATCGTTCGAAGATGATGGAATTGAATGTAAAACGGGTAGTTATCTTGGTGACTCGAGGATTGCCTCGTATGTGCCACAGCAACAGCAGAAACCGGAATGGAAACGCTACAAACAGTATACAAGAAGTGATATCTTGTCTGCGATTGATTGTGTCCGAAATGGGATGAGCGCTTTGCAGGCGTCAAGGAAGTTTGGAGTTCCTTCGCGTACGCTCTACGATAAAGTGAAGAAGCTTGGAATCACAACCGGACGGCCAATGAATCGTACCATTAAGCGAAGCCCCAGTAGTGGAGGTAGTCCAGCTGGTTTTCCGTACGGTATAAGTGGCACCGGCCATCCGTATTCTCAGGGTGAACATATGCTGCAGCAGATGCAGGACGCGAACGAACGCGACAAAGATCGTGATCATAATATGCCGCCGACTATCCCCCATCCGGCAGCCGCACTTCTCGACCCGTCATTCCTACAACAAGCATTCGAAGGTCGTGGAGGCGACATTCCCGGCCGGGAAGCGCTGCACGCAATGGCACTGGCTGCTGCAGCTCATGCTGCTGTGAACGGCATATCGACCAGTCCGGGCACAAACGGCAACGCCCGATCGCCAAGTCCCAGTATGAACATGAAGTATATGCGTTCGCAGAGCCCACATCACACTATGGATCCGGATCTCCTTGACGAGGACGAGGATCACGTCGAAGATCTTTCAATCAGCAGAAAAGACTCCCGTCGATCACCGTATTCCCCAGAAATCAGCACACAACATTCATCCCGCCATCAATCTCATAATCATCACCACCATCATCAACACCAGCAAGGCGTCATTGTCCCACCAATGCAAAAACATTCGTCCACAGCGAATGAAGAGTATTTAAATAAAACAGGTACCGGCGGCCATTCAACTGCTACAGCGACAACAACACAAGTAAGTCATGACACTGCAAACGAAGACTCTAGAGATTAAAAATGGTAATAAAAAAAAATTTAAAAAAAAAATCAAAAAATTTAAATAACGCTTACAAAAGACTAAGATTTTGTATAAAAACAAAACTAAACACAAGCAAAATCAATTATAAAATTAGTTAATTATAAAAAAAAATTATATAAAAAAGAAAGAAGCAAAAAAAAAAAAGATACCAAACAAAATCATACCGGCAACAAAATAGTGAGAAAAAAAAAATTACAAACATTTTTACGAAAAACAATAAAAAATTACCTCATTCGTACTAATTTGAAATAATATTTAAAAAAAAAAACCAACCGAAATATCTTAAAAAAAAAAAAACAAATTTAATATTAATTTAAAAAAAAAAATTACAATATTTTTTAAGAAAGCTTTTAAGGCTCAATATCGGATTAATATTAGTTTTTAAGAAATTATGCATACCTCACAATATAGATTTCTATAAAATTTTGTTCCTTTATTTAATCTAAAAAATTATTTATTTATTTATTATTATTATTATTATTATTATTATTATTATTTTTAGCATTAGAATAAAATATAGAAAAATTTTTTGTACAATATAATAACTTTCCGTTTGGTAAAATTTGAATTTTGCGCGCATTTCTCTAATAAGAAAAAAAATAAATCTTCAGAAGTGCGACAAATTGTGTTTTTACAAAAACTATAGAAATGAGCAAAATATCAATTGTTTCTTTATTATTATTATAACTATAATTAATAAAAAAAAAGTCTGTTATATTTAAATTTCACGCCATTTAATTGAGTTGCATTCCGTATTGAATAATTGCAATGGCCGCCATGTGCATGACATCTGTTAAAAAGATCAGAGTTGCCAACCGTAAAACAAAATGGCGTAAAATTTAAATTCGACATTCAATCTGTGCTGTGGCACTTTTTTTTTACAAAACAATATTATTTTTTAATATTAATTATTATTATTAGTTTTTAAAAAATTGTTATTATTATTATTTCCATCTTTTTTTTCTTCTTTAAATTAATACTAAGTTAATGAGGGCGTTTTTTATTTTATTAAATAAAATTTTTTTTTTTTTAAATATATTAAGTGCAATACAAACATGAGAAAAAAAAAGGAAACACATTTTTTTTTTTTAAATTAAGAAGAAATCTTAAAAACTGATTAGAATAATTGGAATAAGTTACCTACCATCAATCATCAAAATATGGATGGATGGCTAATTAATTAGATTGTTTCAACTATAATCATTATTATTATTATTATTATTATTATTACTATTTTTAGCAATATTATTTTTTTTATCTATTATTATTATTATTAAAATTACTATTAAATATTAAGTATGTGATTAAATGGCAAACACAATTGAGGCTAGCAACAAAAAAAAAAAAAACGGGTACAAAAACTAAATAGTTTTTTTTCTAATTAAATATTTATTTTTCTATCTTTCTTTTCTACTTTAAACTAAAATACTTTTTTTTTCACAATAATACAATAATATTAAAAATATTATTCTTAATTCATATGAAAATTTATAGGTTAAATAGAAAATTAAAAATGGTTCACAAAAAAGAAATTCTTTTATTTGGTTTAGTTTTTTTGTTTTTGTTTGTTTTTGTTGTTGTATTATTTATTTTAAGTTTATTTGAATTTTTTTTATTTAATTTTCCGTACTAGTTTAAAAAACAGTTGTGAGAAAAATAAAATTATTTATAGTTTTCACTAGAAAATGAGTGATTTTTATAATAATTTTGAGAGAAAAAAAGGGAAAAAGCGAAAGAAATTTCGCAATTTTACGCTTTCAGGTTTTTTTTCGTTACTCTTATTTTGGCTATAAATTAAATATGAATTAAGAATAAATTTTTAATTTCTCTTTTAAGAAAATAGATTTAAATAAATTTAGTTTTTTTTTCTTTTCTTTATTGGATTGATAAAAATTGTATCCCAAAAAAAAAATGAGAGATCATTTTTTTACAAATGAAGAAGAAAACAAGCAAAAATTTAATAGTAGAAAATTTAAAGGAAATAAAATAAAAATATATTATAAAAAATTGAAAGGATATCAATCCTTTTGCTCAATATTGAAATGAGGCTTTTTTTTCTCTTTACGAAAATAAAGTTTTTATCCCCGCAAAAAAATTAAAATAGAATTTTTTAGTTTTTTTTTGTTAGTATATTTAAATAACAGTTATTATTTATATATATATACGTATTTTATTTTAATACAAACTATTATAAATAAATAAAGAGTACAAATAAAGAAAGAAAAAAAACTCAGCATAATTTTAAGAATAATCATCATAGTTCCTTGTTTTTACAACAACAAAAAAAGAAGAAAAATAATAAATAAATAAATAAATAATCAATTAACAAAATATAAATACTATTTTACAGTATATAGATATATATATATAAATATATAGAAGAAGAAAAAAACTCATTCTTACATATTTAATAATTGTTTTTATTAAATACAATTTGAATAATAATTGAACGAAACACTTACAAAAATTTAATTAATTGCAATAAGTCAGATTCGTTAACGAATTACATTATTTTGGTTTATTTTTCCATTTGAATTTTAAATTTTCTATTTTAAACTAAAAACTTAAGATAAATAATACCAATAGTTTTTTTTTTAATATTTTGTTTTTTCCTTAAAAAAATTAGCCAGAAAAATCTGCTCAATTTTATTATTTGTGAGTACGTTTATGATGTGGTTATTCAATTTATGCTTCGGAAAGTAAGTTTAAATAAAATTGCTTAAAAATATAAGATTTTAATAAAATTTTAATTTAATAATATTATTTAAACTTTGCCATTATAGAAAAAATTTATAAAATAATTTAAATTCTGGTGCAAAAATTGCTTTCAATGGTCACTTTTTTTAAGGTAATTTAAAAAAAAAATTCTTAAATTTCGGGCTGTATTTTTATAATATTCCAAAATTTAAAAATTATTGTAATTTTATATGGACAAGTCTTATAAAGCCCAATTAACATTACAAAATTACGATATTAAGTATCCTGCGAATTTTTCACACTATAAAGCCTCAAAATTTATTGTGTTATGTGGCTTCTGGTATTGTTTTGTGTGGTTTATGAGGTGCTTTTTCGTGGGACTTATGAAGCCGTTATCGTACAGGTTCTCCTTTTTCATTTTTCCAAAAAATCTCAACTAATGACACCTTCATACTAAAAATGTAATTTTTTATGGATACAATGGCTTCTCCACAGTTACTTGTGGGTTTTCAGACCCTCCATATAAGGCAATGTATACACGAAAAGATAAATGAACCTCATAGTTGAAGAAAATTTTGTTAATTGCCATTTCACAAAACATATAATTTAAAAAAAGAATTCTTATATTTTGGGCTATAATTCGATTGTTTCTTGATGGATTAGGATTTAAAAATGCTCTAAAATTTATAAATTATTGTAGTTTTATATAAAAAAGTCCAGCGGGGGCCAATTAACATAACAAAATCAGGATATTACATATCCTGGAAATTTTTCATACTATAAACCCAAAATTTATCGTTTTTATATGTTTATGGTTTGTGTGGTTTATGTGGTGCTGTTTTGTGGTGCTTATGAAGCCATTATTAGACAGCTTCTCACTCTTCATTTTTCCAAAAAATCTGAACTAATGACACTTTTAAACCAAAACTGTAATTTTTTATGGATACAATGGCTTCTCCATAGTTGCTTGTGGGTTTTCAGAGCCTCCATATACATTAATTTTTCTTATTTACGTATATAGGAAAAGATTAATGAGCCTCATAGTTGAAGAAAATTTTGTTAATTGCCATTACACAAAACATATAATTTCATTTAAATGCTGGTAAAAAAAAATTTCTGCAAGGCTCATTATTTTTGAGGTAATTTAAAAAAAAAATTCGCACATTTTCGGACAGTAATTCGGTTATTACTTGACATATTTATGTTTTTAGAATGCTCTAAAATGTAAAAATTGTTGGCGTAAATATAATATTTTGCTAAGGTTTGCTAAAAAAAATTCCAGCCGAGCCCAATTGACATCACAAAATTACGATTTTTTATCCTTTTTTGTGTTTTTTTTTTGTGGGGCTTATTAAACCCTTTTCATATAGCCTCTCGTTCTTTATTTTCAAAAAATCTAAACTAATAACACCTTTAAACCAAAACTGTAATTTTTTATGGATATAATGGCTTCTCCACAGTTACTTGTGGGTTTTTAGAGCCCCTATAAGGTCAGAAAAATTAATATAAAAAAAATTATACATTTTTTTTATAGATTATATAATCCAGAATATAAAATGGCAATATTTGAACTAAAATAAGTTTTTTTTTAAATACTAATTATTTTTTAATAACTGATAAATAATAGTATAATACTTTCCGAACTGCAAAATGAATAACCATTTATATAAACATATTGTATATTTGCATCCATATATAAAAGTTGCACTTATGACCATTTAAAGGATGATCCCCGATAGCCATATAAAAGCTCAATGGAAATTCCCCCTTAACCGAATACTTTACCTTCTAACCGCTCAATTTAAACAATTTCAACATTAATATTTATCAATTAAAAACAGAAAAATAATATATAAATTATAGAAAGAAAGAAATTAAATTTATATATTTCATATAAAAACCAAGAAAAAAAAAGAATTTTTCAACTTGATCTCATAGAAAATATTCAACAACAACAAAAAAAAACAAAAAACTAAACATTTTTAATTCTAATTAAAAACAAAAATAATTAATTGTATAATTTTTTTTATAAAATTATTTCCAATAAATAAGCTCAAATATTTAACTTACAAATTAATGTGAATGAATAAAGAAATTAATTTCAATTTAAAAATTTAAAAGAAAAATAAAATAACAAAATTTAGTCAATAGAAAAAAAAGAACTGAAACGCACGAGAAAAACTCTTTTGATAATCGTTAAAAGTCAACAAGCTCAATCAGTATACATTTTGACAATTTGTAATAGATTTTTTCTTTTTAGGTTTTTTTTTTTTAAAAAATAATTCAAACAAAACAAAAAAGCTCAAATTATAATACGACAAAAAAAAACACAAAGACTTAAACGGTTTTTTTTTAAATTTTCTACAAAAAAAAAATACTTTTAATTAAAAATAAATAAAATTTGGAGATTTTTTAAAAATGCAAAAAAAAACGTTATTTGAATATGTCTCTAATGCAGAAATGCACCGACATGTGGCAGGTAAATTTCTTTTTCCTAATAAAATGAAAACGTAGTAGATTCAAGACGTTGAGAAGATTTTTCAAACTCGCTGTCTCTTTTTGCCTGCCAACTGTCAAAATATCTTCAATCTATTACAATTTGCTCAATTGTTTTTCGATTAATTTAAATTTTTTCTAATGCTTTTAATTGAATTGAAGAAAAAAGAACTTTAAAACAAAAATAATTCAAGTTTTTTCCATTTTTCTGCTTTGCAAAGAAATGAAAATATTTTTTAAAAAAAGACATGATCTTTTCTTCATTATTATTATTAAATTATTCAAATAAATTTTTTTTCTTGTATATTTCAAAAATTCTCTTTTTTTTTGATTTAAGAAGTAAAACTAATAAAAAAAATAATTTTGCCTAATAATCATCGATGAATTAAGAAGTTCCATTACATTTTTCTTTAGTTATTATCAAATTATCATAAATACGTAAAATATATTTCTACCTAGCCACCAATTTAATAATTTTACTATTTTTGTACAAATCATATTGTGTTTTTATAAATAATAATAATAATTATAATTTTATTAATTAAAATTAATAAGAAATAAATATGAAAATTGCCTTAGTATAAATAATAATTATTTTTTATTACTATTTACATAAAAGTGTAAGAAAAAAACAATTAATATTAGTAAAATTAAAAGTAATAAATAACTTACTATTAAATATAAGAGAGAGAAACTAAATTAAATAAGTACAAGTATAGGTAAATTAAAAATTAATATAATTATATATATACACACACACACCTATTTATAAATTTACAAAAATCGAAGAAAAAAAAAAGAAAAAAACGTCAAAAAAATAAAATAAAAATGCAAAAATTATATTGAAAAAATTTTATTGTCGAAATCACTGAGTGCCTAATTGTAGTATAATTAAAAATTAAATAAGAAATTTAAAATACAAAATTTAAAATTAACCATTAAAAAATTTTTCCTTAGAGTATTTTTTTTTCAATTATAAATAATCACGGATAAGATTTTAAAAAGGATGTTTTTTTTTTGTTTTTATTAAAAATAATTTTTCTGTTGTAAACTTAAGAAAAAAACCAATAAAATTCATACAGAATAAAAGTACTATGAAAAAAAATGATTTAACAAACTTAAAAGAAAGAAAAAAAACATAAAACAAAATACAAAAATTTCTATTAGAAAAGATTTGATAAGAAAAAATGTATAAAAACAATACGTAACCTTCTAAAAGTACTATTATCCTAATTAATAATTAAATTTAAAAAAAAAATTAAGATTAATGCCTTTTATACAAGGAAAAGAAATAAAAAGAAATAGTTTTATTTTAAGTTAATTATATTTGCCATAATAATTATATAAATTGTACTTTTATTTATTAAGGCAAATTAATTGTTAACAAGCAAAAAAAAAAATTAAGAAATAAATAAGATTAATTTCCATAAAAAAAAAAAAATTTTAGCTTATTCTTTACAAAAAAAATAGTAAAATTTTTAACAGCAACAACATTTTGCCATAATTATTAAAAGAAAGAAGAAAAAAATCAACAAAAATAAGTTTGTGAAAATTTGTCGAAAAATATAAAAGTTGAAATGTACAAAAAGTAGTGTTGTTTAATCAGAAAAAATATAATTAATAAAATACAATAGCAAATCGAAAATATTAATTAATAATTTAAATTTAATTAATTAAACAAAAATCAAATAAAAACACAAATCATAAAAAAAAAGACTGATCATACATTTTTTTGTTTTTAACGTTAAATAATTTCATAAATCAATGCTTGGAATTATTATTAATATTAAAATTTATTTATTTTTGTATTTTTTTTTGTTGTAATTTTTAAAAATACAAATCAATTTTTATTTCATTATTTTTATTTATTTATTGTTTTTGTTTTTGTTTTTTTTTAAGAAAACCTTTTACATATATGGTAGATAAATAGAATTTTATATAAAACAATTGAAAAATATACGAACTATTAATTTTTTATCGAATTGAATCGAAAATTGAAAGTTTTATTTAAATTTAGACAAAAAAAAAAAGAAAACAAAATTTATATTATTAAAGGAAGGTTTTTCTTATTTTTTTTTTTTACTAAGGCCATAGATGTCATCTGATGAAGGTAAATAAAAAAAAATTCTTTTTAAATTTTCTTTTTTTTTTAATATAAAAAAGAAAATAAATCAATTTCATTTCTGATTTTGTAAAATATTGAAATTTTTCTTTAACAATGAAATTTGAAAATGATAAAAGGTCCAAGAATTATTAAAATCTTCTAAAACTGCTAGAAAATATACCATTTTTTTTTTAATGAAAATATAAAAATCAAATTTTTGAATTGAAAATAATTAAAATCTGCTACATCTGCTAGAAAACTCATTAATTGTTTAATATTGAATTCAAAAAAAAAAAACTGCTGGATAGGAAAATAGTAAAATCTGCTAGAAAATTTCTTTGTTTTTTGCAGTAAATATTTAAAACACAAATTTCTTAAATATAAAATTTTGAAATTAAATAGATTTGGTAGAATATCTTTGTTGTTTTTACTTAAGGTTTAAAATAAATTTTCTTAGGCATCAAATACCAAAATCTGCTAGAAAATCTGCTAGAATTTAAAAATAAAATGTCCGAAAAAATCATAATCTACTAGATCTTCTGGAAAACTATATCTATTTTTATTACTACCAAAATTGAATAACAAAACTTCTGACTCAGAATATATTCAATTCTGATCGATCTGCAAGAACAACTCTTTTTTTTATTATGAAAATTTGCAATAATTATTTTGGCAATATGGAAATAAAATGTTCCAGTTATATTATATTAAAATCTACTAGATCTGCGAGAAAATCTGTTGTTTTTTAATTAAAATCTACTAGAAAATTTATTTTTTGTTCACCTTAATTTCGAAATAAAATCTCTGAGCTATCAAATACTAAAATCTGCTAGAAAATCGATTTTTTTTCCATAGAATTTGAAAATAAAATATCTGAGCTAGAAAATCAATTTTTTTATTTTCAATAATTTGTTACAATAAAACTTTGTAGCTCTGTTAGAAAATCTACTATTTTTTTATAAGAAGACTTGTTAAATCTGCTAGAAAATGTTTTTTTTTTTTAATTTAAATTACAAAAAAAAATGTATAAACAGAAAATAACTGAATTCTGCTAGAAAACCTTTTTTTTCAACATTAAAATTTGAAGCCAAAATTTTTGCGTTATACATTTTTTTAGAAAATCTACTCAATTTTGCGTATTAAAATTTTTAATAACATATTCGCTAGATGTCTTAGAAAATCTATTTTATGGCACTAAAATTAAAAAAATTAAATTTCTTAATAGGGAAAAATAAAAATAACATTCATGAATAGAAAAATAATAAACAGATTTACTAGATCTGCTAGAATACCCCATTTCCGGTAAATATTTACAACAATAAACTTGGTAGATCTGCTTCCTTTTTATTATTTTCCCTTTTTAATATTAAATTTTGCTAAAAAATTTTTGTTTCTTATTTTCTGTGAAAAAAAAAATTTGAAAATAAAATTTGCTTAGTTAGAAAACATCAACATCTACTAGATCTGCTAGAAAATGTATCACTTTTGTATTTAAAATAACAAAACAGAATCTTATTACATCTGCTAGAAAATCTTTTGTTAGGTCTGGTAGAAAATCTTAAAATAAAACTTTTGAACAGGAAAATATCAAATTCTCCTAGAACTGCTATAAAATTTGACTTGTTTTTGTAATAATTAAGAAAATTAATCAACGCACTTTAAATTTACAACAAAGAAACTTGTTATTCTTATGTTCAACTTAGGACTTTGCAAAATAAAATCGTTTGTACAGGAAAATATCAAATTCTGCTAGAACTGCTATAAAATTTGAATTATTTTTATAATATTTAAAAAACTTAATTAACAACAAAGAAACTTGTTAGATTTACTAGAAAATCTAATGTTCAGCTTAGGACTTTGAAAAATAAAACTTTTGAACAGGAAAATATCAAATTCTGCTAGAACTGCTATAAAATTTGAATTATTTTTATAATATTTAAAAAACTTAATTAACGAAGTGTCAATAAGTTCAATACTAAATCTGCTCGACATTGTTTACTTATTTTTGTATAAAATTTTTGCAATAAAAAATTTCCAATATCTGCTAGAATATTTTTTTCTTATTTACTGCTGGAAAATTTATTTATTTTATTTTATTTTTTGAAATAGACAATTTTGAAAATACAATCAAAATTTGTGAACTGGAAAATATCAAAATCTGTTGTTTTTTTTGTATGTCAATTTTACTAGAAAATCAGTTTTTTTTGGGGTTTTCAAATTTAAAAATTAACTTTCCAAGATATAATATGAAAATCTGCTAAATTGGCTTAAAATTTATCATAATAAATTTAGTAGATCTACTAAAAAAAATAAAATCAACATTCTTGTACAGCAGTGCGACTTTTTTGTAGCTAAATTTTATTGGTTTTTCTTTATAAATTTTATTATAAAAATAAAATTATAGAGAAACTTTTTAAAAATATAAAAAAAGTTATGTTTCCATTTTTCAAAAAACCATAAATGTTTTACTTAAAATTAATTACAAACTTTTTTTTTATTTTTTATAGAAAATTTAAATATAAATTATTTTCTGTTCTGTTATGAAAATTTGTTTTTAAAATGAATAATAGTATTTTCATGCCGAATCAAAAAATGTATATAATAAAGTTAAGAATTAAATAAATTAATTTATTTAACTACTCTTTGACTTAGACTTTAAAAAAATGCAAAACAAATTTATACAAATTAGAAAATTAGGCAGGTAAGATTCAAATAAGCACAATACCTTCAAAAAAATATAACAAAAAATTGAAATATTCTGGCAAAAAAAAAATTTGTTATAAATAAAAACCTTAAAAAGCAGATCTATTATAAGCAAAAATTATTTTAAAAAAATTGTATAAACAAAAAAAAACTTGTACTATTTTTAAATAAAAATATAAGCTCTTAAAAAGTTCGAAAAAATATTGCATATTTTACACAAATTATTATGTCAAAAAAATTAAATATATAAACTATATAAATAGAATAAGTAAGTACTATATTGTATTATATTAAAATTTCATAACTAATAAACTATATTATGTTCTTTAATTAGTGGTAATTTTGTAAAATATATTAAATACACTAATATTTATTGAAAAAAAATGGGCAATGCACAAAAACAATGCAATATTTTCTATTTAATTTTCACTTGTTTATTTTTCTAAATATAATATTCTTATAGTAGAATATAATTTAAATTGAAAAATAAATAATAGAATATAATTGATGAAATTTTTATAATTAAAAAAATTGATTAAAATTGATTAAGGAGGGGACTTAAAAAAGATACCTTTTAAAATTCATTTGGTTTCGTTAAAAATACCCTAAAAAAATATATTATTAATAAAGTTTTTCCTTTTTGTTTATATACCCTATAAATAAAAGAAAAATCTATAATTTCGTAAAATTTTTTAAGAATTTTATTATAATCGTAATTAAAAATATTAATTTTTTTTTAAAAAAAAAAGTGGTTATCGTCTTGTATAATATAAAAAAAAATGTTGAATAAAATTAGCTAAGTACATTCTCTTATTTTATAAATAAGTAATGTAAGAAAATTGATAAATTATTTTATTAAACCTAAACCATCCACCCCTCACCCTCCCCCCCCCCCCCTCTATTAAAATCTTACTCCAAAAAAAAAATACATAACACAAATTAATGATTTTATGAAAAAAAATGTAAATAATATTCAGAAAATTTTAGATTTAAAATAAAATGAAAATAAAATTTAAAAGAATATTTTAATTATAACTTTTAAATAATAATAGTTTATTATATAATATAATAATAGTAAAAACTAATTCATATGCGCGCTGGGGCAATGCAATTTTTTTTATTTTGTTAAAAAAAAAAAAAAAATTTCAACAAAAAAAAATGAATTTTTAATAATAGTTTGTAATTAAATTTTTTGTGAAGCTATTTAAAAAAAAAACAGTAGGTAAAACAAGAAACATTATATTCTTAAATAAAAGAAGAAAAATTATTTAAAAAAATATTAAGGAAAATTTGTCTTAAATTACTTTTAAAAAAAAAAACCTCAAAGAGAAAGGATATCTTGTATGGCTAATTTATGATTTTTAAAACCACACATTCAGTTTCCAAAAAACAAAAAAAAATAACTTATTAATTAATTGTTTCTATAAAATAAGATAAAATACAATTCAAATAAAACAGAGTTAAAAAATTTTAAGAATCAAATTTAAAAATTGAAATGTTTGTGAAGCTCTCTCTTAATTGGGGCCTTTTTTATTTTATGAAAAGGTTAGTGTATGTCCATGGAAGAGCATGAGAGAGATAGTGCGATAGATTTGACAATTGACCAAGCCAGCAGTCACTGTCCTTTTTTGCCATTTGCATCAGTGATTCTCAAACATTATTTATTCAATTACAGACTTAAACTTCTGTAAAAGTTAAAATTATATATTCTAAATTTTTCAAATTAAATGATTTTCTATTATTTTCCTTATTAAATTAATATCATTAAAATGAAAGAGATTAAAAACCATTAAATAAAAAAATATTATATTCATTAGTAATAAAATCGGCATATTTTTAAGTTTTTGTTTTAATTAATAAAAATTAAACAAGGAAAAAAACAACCAATATTTTAATAGAAAACTTGTTTAAATTTAAATTATTTAAGAGGAAGAAGAAAACCATATTATACTGTACTATATATTATAAATATAAAATTAAAAATAAATATGCGCAAGTGAAAAGATGTGGAAAATCTTCAAAAAAAAAAAAAAAAACTGTAAATATAACTAAATTGTGGCATTTAAAATAATAACATCAAATAGTTAGTATAAGAATTACTTTAAATAATATTAAGTATTATTATTTATGTAGAATATTTAAGAATATAATCAATGATAAATTTTTATATAAAATCACATTCGTGTACATGATGCGATTATGTTTTCGAGCATATTGTGTGTGTGTATTTTTAATTTTAATTCTAATTTTTAAATATATCTTTTATTTTTTTTGTCAAAATATTCTTAAGACTGAATAAATGTTTAAAAGGAAAAAAGAATAAAAGCTACAAAAAAAAATTAATAATAAGAGAAAATTACATTAAAAAAAATTATATACAAAAATAAGAGAAGACAAAAAATCATATAGAAATGCACAAAAAAGTATTTTCTTTTTCTTTTCTTTTTTTTTAAATCATAAAAACCAAACCGTAATAATTAAAATATTTGGAAGAGAAAAAAAAACAATCTATTTTCTTTTAATTGATAATTAAATTTTTTTTTTCTCTCTAAATAAAAGTTTAATTTTAATTTAAGAAAGATTATTATAATTAAACAATTAATGAGTCTGTAACAATTCCACCCATAAATTTGTGCCTTTTTCTTAGTTTAATTTGTTATTGAAATAAATTGAAATAAATAATAAATAAATTTAAATAATTCTTGTAGTTTTATTTATTAAAAAATTTTAGCGATCAATGACATTTGGTCTAAAATAGAAGAATTATTATATTCCGACTAGGCGATCGAAGCTGCACTTCCTAAATTCTTATTCCTTCATTCAAAATTTTAATAATAGGTGAATTTTTGAGGAATCTTACAAAACATAGTGAAGCATTTTTCTAATTCGTTTTATAGCAATAACCTTTTTCAATAATAAACATGCTAGACTGATTGGTTACATGGTCTTTTTATCTGATCTGCTAGAAAATCTACTAGATCTGCTGGAAAATCTACTCTTGTTACATTAAAATTTATATTTAGCTATATTTTGTCATGGAAATTTTAAAGAGTAATATGTCTGATTAGAAAATTATTATAATCTACTAGATCTGCTAGAAAATTTAATTTTTGTATTTAAATTTGGAGTGATAAGCTTCCTAGATTTGCTATAAAATGCAATTATTTATAGCAGTAATATTTAACAAATATTCAAATCTGATATGTCTGCTAGAAAATTTTCTTGTTTCTTTATACCGAAAATTTAAAAAAACAAGAAATTTTCTTGTTTCTGTATACCGAATTGTATTGTAATAAAAAACCTGCAGATCTGCTAGAAAATCTACACTGATTTTTAATAGTAAAATTTTAAAATAAAACATTTGATCAAGAAAATATTTAAATCTACTAGATCTGCTAGAAAATGTGCTTGTTTCTCTACACAGAAATTTCAAAATACAATTTCCGAGTAGAAACATATTAAAATCTGCTAGAATTTCTTTTTTTCAGCATTAAAATTTATTTTGTAATGAAAAACCTGCAGATTTGCTAGAAAATCCACTCATTTTTAATAGTAAAATTTTAAAATAAAACATTCGATCAAGAAAATATTAAAATCTGCTAGATCTGCTAGAAAATTTGCTCGTTTCTTTACACATAAAATTCAAAATATAATTTCTCTGTGGGAACATATTAAAATCTGCTAGAAATCCTTTTTTCGAACATTAAAATTTGTTACATAGTGGAAAACCGTAAGATCTACTAGAAAATCAACTCATTTCTAATAGCCCAATTCGAAAATAAATCTTTTGATCAAGGAAGTATTCAAATCTGCTAGATCTGCTAGAAAATTTGATTGTTACTCTACACGGAAAATTCAAAATACAATTTTCGGGTAGAAATACAATTCAAATCTGCTAGAAATCCTTTTTTCGAGCATTAAAATTTGTATTATAATGAAAAACCTGCAGATCTGCTAAAAAATTCACTTATTTTTAATGGTAAAATTTGAAAATAAATCGTTGGATCAAGGAAATATTAAAATTTGCTAGAAAATTTGCTTATTTCTTGACACAGAAATTTCAAAATACAATTTTCGAGAAGGAACATATTAAATTCTGCTAAAAATATCTTTTTTTTAGCATTAAAATTTGTATTGTAATGAAAAACCTCCAAATCTGCTAGAAAATCTACTAATTTTTAATAGTAAAATTTTAAAATAAAACATTTGATCTAGAAAAAATTAAAATACAATTTTCGGGTAAGAATCAATTAAAATCTGCTAGAATTACTTTTTTTAGCATTAAAATTTGTATTGTAGTGGAAAATCTGAAGATCTGCTAGGAAATCGGCTCGTTTTTAATAGTAAAATTTTCAAATAAAACATTTGATCAACAAAACATTAAAATCTGCTAGATTTGCTAGAAAATTTACTTGTTTCTTTGCACACAAAATTCAAAACACAATTTCCGAGTAGAAATATATTAAATTCTGCTAGAAATCCTTTTTTACCCATTAAAATTTGTATTGTAATAGAAAAGCTGCAGATCTGCTATAAAATTCAACTATTTTTAGCAGTTAAATTTGAAAATAAAATTTCTGAGCCAAAAAATATGGAAATCTGCTAGATCTGCTAGAAAATTTACTTTCTCTACATCAAAATTACTACAAAAATTTAAAAAAAAACCTTCGAAACCTACTAGAAAATTTAATAATTTGCTTACGCAATAATTTTAAAGTAAAATTCCTGAACAGAAAAATATTAAAATAGGGTAGATGTTTTTAGAAATTTTCTCTCTCGGCATAAACATTTGCATTTTTATAAGTAGACTTGCTAGATTTGCTAGAAAAACCCACCTCATTTTTAGCAGTAAAATTTGACAATTGAATTTCGAATCAGAAAAATATTTAAATCTACTAGATCTGCTAGAAAATTTATTTGCTTCTCTTTTTTCGAGCATTAAAATTTGTATTGTAATAGAAAAGCTGCAGAACTGCTAGAAAATGCAATTATTTTTAGCAGTAAAATTTAAAAATAGAATTTCTGAGCCAACAAATTTTGCAATCTGCTAGATCTGCTAAAAAATCTACTATCTCTGCGTTAAAATTACTATAGAAATAAAAAAAACTCCTAGACTTACTAGAAATTTTCTTTCTCGGCATAAAAAAATTGTTTTTGAATAAGAAAACTTGTTAGGTTTCCTAGAAAAACCACACATTTTTAACAGTAAAATTTGAAAATAGAATTCCGGAGCAGAAAAATATTTAAATCTGCTAGAAAATTTGCGTTATTATTACGCTTATAATAAGCCAAAACACTCTTTTTGGTTTTATTGAACCTTTTAATGGAAAAAACGATATTTCATAAATTGTATGATCTCGACTATCACCTTCCGTATCAACGTTTCATCAATTATTATATATCGACGCAGAAATTCAATCGACAGAACGATTGCGTTTGTTTTTCACTGTGAACAAACGCGGCTCTCACCCCTGAGCCATGTTATATTGACTGTAGTCTACTGAGAAATGGTACTCATCGGAAATATACTTGCTTTGATAGTAAGATCGCCATCTCTGTTATTTTGTAAGAACTTATTGACTCGCCGTCGAAACTTTTCCATTACGTATAAATTATAAAATCATTTAAATGGCCATTAAATGAAAATTTTTACATGACTACACATTAGATCCTTTTAAGGCAATTTTTTTAATTTTTTCGGCAATTACTTAACAGATATGGGTTTTTAAATGCTCAAAAGTTTGAAGATTGTCTGCGTAAATACGACAAAAAAATGTCCAACAGCATCAAACTGCATGATCTTTGAGGTTCACTGGCATCATTAAATCTCGAAAATGCACATCCTGGGAACTTTTCGCATAATAAAGTCAAAATGTTTCGTATTAAACTTTTCGCATAATAAAGTCAAAATGTTTCGTGTGTTTTATTGAAACCACATATAATCTAGATTCAAATCCTTAACTTCAGATTCGGACAACAGTGCTCCGTATCGACATATTAATTCTGTTTTGTTAACGTTATACACCGATCGTGAGACATGATAACACGAGTCGCCTACGACTTAATAGGGATTGAGATTACGCTTAATTAGCGCACCACCATGACTGGCAGTCAACAGTCAATAATCAGTTATAAGCTAACTCCTCCAACTATTAGTGGCGAGGCCTATCTAAACATCTACTGTCATAAGAAGTGACAGCGCCCGAGATAATTACCAGTATCTCTAACCAGCGATCCGGAGATCGTGTACCCGCAATATGGGTATTAACCACAGCCACCACGTTGCTGCCTAAGGCGCCTCACCATTGTCGGGCACAGTGTGTTCTAACACCATGGGGCACCCCAATTCTCGTGGTACCAATTTTTGTTTTAAGAGTACTACGGTTTGTACTCCGCTCATTGAGCTACGGTCACACTCAAAATCGACAGAAGTCTCTATGTATTTAGTGGTGCTATATCGCGTCGTAAAACAAAATAACACCGGTCGCCCACGACCATTGGGATTGAGATACGATACGCTCAATCAGCGCAACCATAACTGAAGTACTAACCAATTAACTGAATTGTTTAGCAGTAAGTAATCATTTATAAGCTGATTACCCCAACTGCTTGTGGCGAGGCCTACCTTAAACCTCTGATGTCATAAGCAGTGACATCGCCCGAGATAAGTGCAAAGTATTGCTACTTTTGCCAGTTATCTCCCTTCCGCGATCCGTAGATCGTACCCGCGATATGGGTGTCAACCACAGCCACCACGTGAATGCCTAAGCAACCTCTCCAATAACCACAGAACAACAGGTTCGACTCCACTTGCATTAGCATATAGACAAATATTATGCTTTCAAAATGCAGCTTCAACGCCAAGACCTGAAAGATCTGTTTCATGTTTGAACTTCGTTCTGTCGGGCAACTCGGTTCCCGTGGTACCTACTTTTTTTATTAGAGTACTTCAGGTCTGTACCCCGCTCAGTGAGCAGTGGACAGCAATCTTATAACCTGCTGACCTTTTTACACTCTCTATTTCTTCGGTACTCATCCACCATCTTTCCATCATTTTGTGCATATATAAATATATGCACCCCTTCATTTTGTTCATGCACCACCATTGTGTGATATATATAGTATATTAATACCATAAAATATCACTTTCGGTCACATATTTACTGTAGCCCCCTTCCAGCATTGCTGTTTTCAGGATGATAAATAAATCTTTATATACCATCCCTCCACGGGGGCGAACTCAAAATCGACAGTAATGTTCTCTCCTTCTTCGTTTTCAAAAAATTCCATGCCAAGGACACCTTCGGATCAAAATGCACACCACACAGTTACTTTTCGCCGATTCAAGAGTTTCTTCAGTTATTTGTGAATTTTCAGAGAGAGATTTTGACATAAGCTAGAAATGAATCTCAACGCTGAAGAAAATTTTATTGGAAAAATCAGCATCCAGAGCCTGTTGTTTCAGCGCACCCTTGAGTGATTGTAACGCATTATATGATAATTTTATTTGAAAAATCAGCATCCAGAGCCTGTTCTTTCTTTTGAGTGATTGTAACGCATTATATAATAATTAAACGGTCTATAATGGCAAATCTTAAGCTAAATAAATAATGTTGTATTTATTTGACGGCTAACAAATGGCAGAACTGCACTTTACAAACTACAAAATGCATTTTGAACTGCACTTTACAAACTACAAAATGCATAATATTTTATTAAACTCAAACCACTAGTTAATTAAAATAAATTTTTGCTATACTAATGGGAATGTCGATGATTTAATTAACAAGCCATAAATTGCACATAAAAATGATAAATTCTAATTAATTTCCTTTTCTTCGAAATTCTTAAGGAACCTAACAATTAAACTTGATGCTGCTACCCTCTTGCGATGATTTCATGGAAATTTGCTCTTGTCTTATTTCGTTTTTAATATTTATTATAAATGAAAGAAATTTACTTTAGATAATATTCGAAAAGAACTAAAAATGACCAAGCAACAGAAGAATTTGTTTTTTCATTGGAAATATACAAGCTAATTGAATATAAAAATAAAAAATTTTGAAAATATTGTATAAATATATTCGATACATTATTTGAATATCGTTTTTTTTTTATAACAATAAAAGAAAGAATGAATTTATAATTAAAATTGAAAATATTTCTTTTAGTTTTTAATGCGCAGTATCCTTATAGAAGCGCCAATTCAACAAATTGCGCCTTCACGTGTTCATTAAAATATTCAAAGAGGCGCAATATGTCAAAACTTAGCATAGACAACATCCACGGCGAAATATAAATACAAATGGCCAACTGAATTATCAGATTGTCAAACATGTCAGACGCCATCTTAAATCTCCCGGTACTTTCAACTAAAAAGTGATGGCAATACTTTTTATTCAATTATAAAATAATATTAAAAATAAATATCTTCAAAATTATATTAATACAGCCATAATTATCAGCATCGCGTTAATCAATTAATAATATTGGAAAAAGTTATTAAAAAAAAAGAAATTGGCGATTAATTAAAAGTGACAGTGTTTAGTAATGTTCGGGAGTAAAATATTTTAAGCAACAAAAAAAAATAGAAAATTTAATAAAAATAATTTAATAATATAAGTAGGCGAATACACTTTGTACAATGTATTTAAAAGAAACTATAATAAATAGAATAATATGTCGACTCGTTTTCGGCTAGTAGTTGGTTACTAACTTCGTACGAGCAGATATAATTTTTTTCATTGACTTATAAATATTATTTATTTCAATACCTTCGAAAGTGTTTGATTCAACAACAAAAAAACAAAAACAAGTTATAATAAGTTTTACATATTAATATAATACGGTTTTTGAATTCTGATAAAAAAAAAAGAGCAGATAAGCAATTGTGTTTGGAATATAAATATATAATACCACGACTTGGTCAATACAAACAAGATATTGAACGAAGAATAATCGGCGGAAGATTTTATTTATCTAATTATTTTTATTTTAATTATTGTTTAAAGATATTTGAAGACGCACTTTTAAGGTACTATTACTTACTTTATTGATAATAAATAAAACTAAAGTATTGCAGTAATTGAAATTATCGATTGATTATAGAGCTTTAGAAAAAGTCATTTTTTAATGACATCCGAGAAGTAGTTTTTGTAATTTCTATCAAATAATAAAAGAATCGTAAAATGTTGGTTTTTTAATTGGTGAATTTTAATTAATAATATATATAAATAAATAATCAATTAAAAAAAAAAAATTAATTCATAATTAAAAGCCATTTGCATGTGCACATATTGTGTGTATGCATATGAGAATAAAAAAGTTTTTGTTTGTTTTGATGTGAAATTCTTATTAAAATGGGTCCTTTTAGTTGGAAAATGTCGATGAAAAATTTATATGATGAAGTGCAGGATAAGCTAAAGAAGAGCAACACATTTACGCAGCCAGATTTACAATGTCTTTTGTGCAGGGAATCCACTAAAGAAAGATTAATGCCGATGCAAGATAAAAACACACTTATATTGAAAATAAGGAAACTTAACATAAAGGTATGTACACATATGCAAAAATAAATTCTATATAAAACAAAGGAAAAACTATTATAATTATTATAAAATGTCAAATTTACATTATTTTTTTTTTGACAAAGGAGGGTTTTTAATGGAATTCTTTGTATTTTAGTTTTGCATTTTTTTTTAATATCTTGAATAAATTTTATTGTGTATATATGTCGTCAAAAAAAAAAATGTCTTATTTAATTGTAACATTTAAGAAAATAATGCGGAAAAGATAGGAAAATGACAGAGCCGCACGTCATATTTGACAGCAAATGGATCTACGCCAAACTTCAGGCGCGAAAAGAATTAAAAATTCCGTTTAGCTGGGAGCAAAATTCTGACGGCAAGGACGAATAATATGTGGTTGGCGCTGACAACAATTTTAAAATCCTCAATCTAATCGGTGGGCGCACAATTGCGACGAGCGTCGTAGTACTGTCACTTTCAATGTTTGGTTATGTTCCACTTTGGTTAAATTCAGAATTAAACCGGGGATAAAGTATATAAATGGGGTTAAATGAACTTAAAAATCCCGTTAAAGTAGAAATAAAATTCTGGCGCCAAGGACGAACGATATGTACTTGTTGCTGTCATTTTGTTTTTAAAATCCTCACAATCTAACGAGAAGGCACAAAATTGCGAAGACCGTCGTAGTACTGTCACTTTCAGTGTTTGGTTATGTTCCAGCATTGGTTGAATTCACAATGAAACAGAGGATAAAGTATGTAAATGGGGTTAAGCGAACTTAAAAGTCCCGTTAGGGTGGCCACAAAATTCTGGCGCCAAGGACGAACGATATGTAGTTGGTGCTGTCAATTTTCTTTTAAATCCTCACAATCTAACGGGAAGGGACAGAATTGCGAAGAGCGTCATAGTACTGTCACCTTCAATGTTTGGATATGTTCCACTTTGGTTAAATTAAGAATTAAACCGGGGATAAAGTATATAAATGGGGTTAAATGAACTTAAAAATCCCGTTAAAGCGGAAATAAAATTCTGGCGCCAAGGACAAACGATATGTACTTGTTGCTGTTATTTTGTTTTTAAAATCCTCACAATCTAACGGGAAGACACAGAAATGCGAAAAGCGTCATAGTACTGTCACCTTCAATGTTTGGTTATGTTCCACTTTGGTTAAATTCAGAATTAAACCGGGGATAAAGTATATAAATGGGGTTAAATGAACTTAAAAATCCCGTTAAAGCGGAAATAAAATTCTGGCGCCAAGGACGAACGATATGTACTTGTTGCTGTCAATTTGTTTTTAAAATCCTCATAATCTATCGGGAAGGCACAGAAATGCGAAAAGCCTCGTAGTTCTGTCACTTTCAATGTGTGGTTATGTTCCAGCATTGGTTGTATTCAGAATTAAACCGAGGAAAACGTATATAAATGGGGGTCTGAATTTTGACCACTTGCATAAGATTGTGAAAGTTTTGAAAATTTGAACAGCGACAACTACATATCGTTATCGTAGCAATGCCACAGTTTTTGGTAAAGTTGACAATAAGTCAAAATAGGATAACGCTAGGAAGACAATTCCGACGACAACTGAAAACTGAACTGTCAAAATTTAACGAATTTCAAACAAATCAACCAATAAAATTTATTATTTGTAAAAGAAATTTCATTCAAGTTTTTTAACATAACTACAAATAATGTATTCAATTACATTATTTCTATTTCAAATTCAACTGTGCCACAAAACAAAGCTCTGAAATGTTATAGCAAGTACTTGGACTACAAGAGCATTTTCATAAGACTGTGAAGATTTTAATATTTTGACAGATCCGACTGCCAATACGTTGGCAGTTTGCAGTTGCAGTCGGAATTGTGTTCCTATCATAATATCAATAAATGAGGTTAGGTCAACTTGGTAATCGTGTTCTCATAAACAATTTGAATGATCAGATGACATATCATTATTTGTTCCAATTAACTACAATAGTAATGATAATTAAAATCGTTCATAAAAAGGACGGGATTCTTGAACGATTTTAGCTAACATTACTAGTCCCCGTCAGAGTTATGTTCGGGGCTTTCCGCCAAAGAAACATTAATCCATGCTTATATGTCTAGCAAGTGCGTTTATTTTTTACTTTGAGTATTGATAAATAGTAAAGAAAATAAAAACTAAATTATACAATTTCTATCGCAATAATACGACTAGACCATATTTAAATGCAGTTAACATAATATTCGTACCATTCCATCTGTCCAAGCCACACTAAAGCTTACATTACACCGTGCGTCTAAAACACAATCTTAATGTGAAATTTTACAGATTTTTTGTGATATACACATATGCGCATGCAAATAGGAATTTTACGCGTTCATGGAATTGTGCAGGTTCGCCGCAAACAAAAATCGTGCAATCGACAATCAGTCGATTAATCGCGATGGATGTGCAATTTAGACGCTCAAAAAGACATTTCAACATTTTGAAATATATTTCTGATAGTCTAAATGGCTTGTGCATTTTTTATTAATGAAAATCTCTAGTTGGTCGTTGTTGTTCTTATTTATTTTGATTATAGTGTCTTTTGGGCTGCTGATAGTTTATTATAAGTAGAATTAATTAAAAAAAACTGTCAAATGTAAAAAGAAACAACGCACAAATCTTAGATTAAAGAACAATTCTGGCTAGGCCTCTACACAAAAATTGTGACAGAATTTTGTTGGAAATAAATTCGTAAGAACGCCTATCCATACAAAATTACAGAAACAGCGTAAATCAGTGGGGGCCAATTTTAAACTTCACTATGCGATTGAAGCAATTCTTTTTGAACCATTTTCATATGTGAATGCGTAAACAAATAATTTTTAATAAACACTTCCTTAGAAATGATCATTTTTATTTTTATTTATTTTTTTAAATTCATAACTAAGTGGAAAGGTTGCTAGATAAATTATTTAAAATATTTTTGAATACGTAAATGCTACAGCATTTTTAGAATTGCCGTCGTAAATCTTTGTGCATATGTGTACTTGAAGTGCGGAAATAATTAGTTTAAAATTTTATAAATATCAAAAAAAAAATATATATAAAAATAAAATTCTGAATTGAAAGTGCTTACTATTATATAAAATTCCCTGTCTATGATATTATTTATATAAAAATACAATATTTCTTTAGAAATATTGAAAATTTCGATAATTGTAATACCGATTTAAAAAGTCACGTGAAAAATATGAATGTCACGTGACTAAAAATATAAAGGATTTTGTATTAGGCGTTGTTAGATTATAGAAGAACTGGATAGGCCTCTACACAAAAGATATGTACAAAAATAAAAGAAGACAAAAAATCATATAGAAATGCACAAAAAAGTATTTTCTTTTTCTTTTCTTTTTTTTAAATCATAAAAACCAAACCGTAATAATTATAATATTTGGAAGAGAAAAAAAACAATCCATTTTCTTTTAATTGATAATTAAATTTTTTTTTTTCTCTCTAAATAAAAGTTTAATTTTAATTTAAGAAAGATTATTATAATTAAACAATTAATGAGTCTGTAACAATTCCACCCATAAATTTGTGCCTTTTTCTTAGTTTAATTTGTTATTGAAATAAATTGAAATAAATAATAAATAAATTTAAATAATTCTTGTAGTTTTATTTATAAAAAATTTTAGCGATCAATGACATTTGGTCTAAAATAGAAGAATTATTATATTCTGACTAGGCGATCGAAGCTGCACTTCCTAAATTCTTATTCCTTCATTCAAAATTTTAATAATAGGTGAATTTTTGAAGAATCTTACAAAACATAGTGAAGCATTTTTCTAATTCGTTTTATAGCAATATCCTTTTTCAATAATAAACATGCTAGACTGATTGGTTACATGGTTTTTTTTTTATCTGATCTGCTAGAAAATCTACTCTTGTTACATTAAAATTTATATTTAGCTATATTTTGTCATGGAAATTTTAAGGAAAATAAGTTTGAGTAGAAAATTATTATAATCTACTAGATCTGCTAGAAAATTTAATTTTTGTACTTTAATTTAGAGTGATAAGCTTCCTAGATTTGCTATAAAATACAATTATTTATAGCAGTAATATTTAACAAATATTCAAATCTGATATGTCTGCTAGAAAATTTTCTTGTTTCTTTATACCGAAAATTGTAAAAAACAAGAAATTTTCTTGTTTCTTTATACCGAATTGTATTGTAATGAAAAAACTGCAGATCTGCTAGAAAATCTACACTGATTTTTAATAGTAAAGTTTTAAAATAAAACAGTTGATCAAGAAAATGTTTAAATCTACTAGATCTGCTAGAAAATGTGCTTGTTTCTCTACACAGAAATTTCATAATACAGTTTCCGAGTAGAAGCATATTAAAATCTGCTAGAATTTCTTTTTTTTTAGCATTAAAATTTGTTTTGTAATGAAAAACCTGCAGATTTGGTAGAAAATCCACTCATTTTCATAGTTAAATATTAAAATAAAACATTTGATCAAGAAAATATTAAAATCTGCTAGATCTGCTAGAAAATTTTCTCGTTTCTTTACCCATAAAATTCAAAATATAATTTCCCTATGGAAACATATTAAAAACTGCTAGAAATCCTTTTTTCGAACATTAAAATTTGTATCATAGTGGAAAACCGTAATATCTACTAGAAAAGAAAGTATTAAAATCTGCTTGATCTGCTAGAAAATTTGATTGTTTCTCTATACGAAAAATTCAAAATACAATTTTCGGGTAGGAATACAATTAAAATCTGCTATAAATCCTTATTTTGAGCATTACAAATTGTATTGAAATGAAAAACATGCAGATCTGCTAAAAAATCCACTTATTTTTAATAGAAAAATTGAAAATAAATCGTTGGATCAAGGAAATATTAAAATTTGCTAGAAAATTTGCTTATTTCTTGACACAGAAATTTCAAAATACAATTTTTGAGAAGGAACATATTAAATTCTGCTAGAAATCTCTTTTTTTTAGCATTAAAATTTGTATTGTAATGAAAAACCTCCAGATCTGCTAGAAAATCTACTCATTTTTAATAGTAAAATTTTAAAATAAAACATTTGATCTAGAAAAAATTAAAATACAATTTTCGGGTAGGAATAAATTAAAATCTGCTAGAATTACTTTTTTTAGCATTAAAATTTGTATTGTAGTGGAAAATCTGAAGATTTGCTAGGAAATCGGCTCATTTTTTATAGTAAAATTTTTAAATAAAACATTTGATCAACAAAACATTAAAATCTGCTAGATTTGCTAGAAAATTTACTTGTTTCTTTGCACACAAAATTCAAAACACAATTTCCGAGTAGAAATATATTAAATTCTGCTAGAAATCCTTTTTTCCCATTAAAATTTGTATTGTAATAGAAAAGCTGCAGATCTGCTACAAAATTCAACTATTTTTGGCAGTAAAATTTGAAAATAAAATTTCTGAGCCAAAAAATATGGAAATCTGCTATGTTGGTAATACATTCGTAGAACGCACACATGTGCAATACAACAGAAACGGCGTAAATCATTGGGAGCTAATTTTAAACTTCAGTATGCGATTGAAGCGGTTCGTTCAAAACCATTTTCATATGCGATGTCATTTATGCGTAAATGAATAGATTTTTTTAATATTGCGGATATTGTTGTTTGCTGGAATTAGTTTTGGAAATTTATAATAAAACACAGTATTCTATTTGAAAATATTATTTATTTATTTATTAGATAATTTCACTATATATTATTTATTAAAACAGAATTATAAAGTGGAAGAGCATATAAAAATATAAATTTTAAGTTATTTGATTATATGAAAACAATTATGTGCACAATAAGAAGTTAATCGTATACAACATGAAAGGAAATGCTTAAAAACTAAATTACAAGATGAGAAATTTAATGTACTTAAAAAATTAATAATTATTATTTTAAAAAAATTTAAAAAAAATATTATTTATTATAGTAAATGCATTATAATATGGTCTAATAGAGCAAGCAAAACAAATTTATTTAAATAATAAGCCTACCGAAGAATATACTTTATTTATTTTAACACAATGAAAACAGCATTTATTTAATAACCAACTTTTCACTTTTTCACCACTTCTTGGATAAAATTAATCACTAATAAATAGCCATTTAGGCACATCACAAACTAAATATTTGTTATTTTGGTTAGTAAAAATGAAGATGTCAACTTACCGAAAGAAAGAAATTCCCGGTTTTCTCATTTCGTCGAATTTCTAGCAATTTCTAATAAATTACTTAATTTTCTGAAATAAAAACTTCGTATTAAGTTTTATCAAAAATATTTATAAAAATGCTTACTTTTTCGTAAATACTTGTAAATATGTAAGAAAACACTTTTAATTGCACTTTCCGATGTGCCAAAATAAAACTTAACAAATGACAAGAATAGCTCTAATTTTCCACTTTCATGGAGAATTAAAGTTTTCAAACTCTCCGAAAGTCTACAAAATTGAGGCGCTTTATATTTGATTCATATTTACGGAATAAATAATAGAATTCCATTTCGTATCAAAAGATTTTACAAAAAATAAAAATTGTCTGTCGTTGTGTTTAAATTATATTTTTGTTTCCAATTAGTGAATTAAAATGAATATAAATTATGCTTTTGCAATTTAATAAATTTCTATTACGACAACTAGATGGCAGTGAGTGTCATGTCTACATAAAAAAATTTTGACAACAATATCCCTTTGTAATAATTTGGACACAAAAATGCGTATACATATAAAGGTATTCTTTAATCTAAGATGAATACAATGAAGAAAAAAAAGACAGATCATGACATATTACAAGTGGCCGAAACGTCACTTAGAAATCATATCACTCTTATTGGAAAACCCTATATAAATAAAATAAATTCTTAGTTGTAAGCACATTTATATTTCGTAAATACGTAAGGGATAAGAAAATTTTCCCTTAAATTTTCTTACACATATTTTACATACGCCGGCAATGAACTATTTTCTTGTAAACATTGAACTGTCAACATCACATTTGTTTACATTTATTCAATGATGAACTTTTCACTTTTTAACCAATTTTTGGACAAAATAAATCATTAAAATCCATTTAAATACATTATAAACTAATTTTTTGTTAATTTCTCTAGTAAAAATGAAGACGTTAACTTCCCAGCTTCCTCATTCCGTTGAGTTACCAGTAACCCTTCTTTTATAAAACACTTCATATTCTGAAATAAAAAACTTCCTATTAAATGTTGTGTTTTAATAATCTCCGAAAGTCTACAAACGTTGAGGTGCTTAACATTTACGAAATAAATGATAAACCTAAAATACAATTACATTTCATATCAAAAGATTGTACAAAAAATAAAAGATTGCCTGTCGTTGTGTTCATATTATATTTTTGCTTGGAATAAGTAAATTACAATGAATATAAATTATGCTTTTGCAATTCAATAAATTTCGAATACGAAAACTAGATGTCAGTGTGTGTCATGTCTACATAAAAAAATCTACACAAAAGTATGCAAGCATTACGATTTCTCGCCGCTTTTACAATATTTAAGCCAGAAGATTGCGTATACATATACGAAAATCTGACGTACGGGAATATTCAGGTACAAAGAATTGAACAATTTGACAAACCGGCTTTCCCTATATATGTGTTAGTAAAGAACTGTTCATTTCGATCTGAACTTTCAAGGCGAAATCATTATGAGCACATTCTCTAAAACGCAATAAAATAGATTATGAAGCAATATGGATACACCAACAAACGAACCAATCAGTACCGGAGAAATTTATAATGTCATGCTTGATAAAAACAATGACTCATAAGCAAGCACTTTTCCAAACCCGAATGCTTATTTTTATACGCACATAATTTTAGTGGTTGCATTTCGTGCATGCAAAAAATATTTCTGATGTAAATTTGTTAGCCTGTTGATATTCAAGTTTGCGCTCATAAAATCAGTTGTTTTTTTTCAGTCGAGCGAATGTCACGGGTAACATTTTGTAATTACAAATCTGAACACAGCCATACAATTTAAACACGTGACGATAAGATCAGTTGTTTCCTAATTTCAAGGCGAAATTTTTTGCAAAAAAAAAGTTCGCCTTGAAATTAGGAAAAAGCTGATCTTTTTATTCACGCAAAATTGAAATTTTTCATCGCAAACATCGAATTGTAAATTATAATTATCGATTATACGTGGAAGTTAAATAAATTATTAAATTAAATTAAAGATACAATTTTTGGGGTACATTTGAATTTTCCTACTATATCTCCGTCTTCCCACATTGGTCAAGGGTCATCATATTGAATAGATTCTTATCAGATTATGATTTATTGAACAAACTACTATTCAGGGTTCTCGCACCTACATTCCCTTAGATTGAAGACTACCGGGAAGTTCGATGGTTTGGTTAATGAGGTTTGGCTCATTTTCATCTTGATGGCTTGGTTAATCGATAAAAATTGTTGCATTTAGGGTTTAGAAAATCCACAAGTGATTTTTAAGAAGAAGAAAAATAGCATCCACAACAATTTTGTGCTGAAGGAATTATCGGACAATATTTCTCTCGAAAATGCAACTGGTCAGGCAATAACAGTTAATGATGTTATGGTAATTCAGTTTTTTTTTATACCTAAATTGCCAGATACGGACTTAGTTGACTTGTCGTTTCAACAAGGCGGTGCCGCATGCCATACAGCCCGGGAAAAATTCAATTAATGCATGTGTCATTTCGTGGTCGTGTAATTTCTCGTTTTGGTAATCAGAATTGGCCGACAAGATTATGCGATTTAACGCTGTCGGTTTGGTTTTCTTTTAAGTCTAAGCCCACAACCAGCCGCGCCTTGAAGAATTAAAAAACTGAGCGCTGTATCAATGAAATTCGGCCCCATTTATGCAAAACAACCATAGAAATGTTGTCTATTCAAAAAGTATCGCGAATTTTGAATTTCCGCGGGTTACGTATATTCGATTTTCGAGTTTTTACTCATGTCTCTCACTTATGCCGACAAGTTCGGCCATTTTGAATGTTCAGTTAATTTTTGACAACTGCTTTGCTTGCACGTGTTTGGGCTCGTCCTCGATTTTTGCTCAATTTCGACCAAAAACAGCATCGCATTAACATTGCTAAGGAGCTGTTGGACTCTGTCCGCGACAACCCAAATTTGCTCCAGAGGGTCATAACTGGTGACGAATCATGGATTTATGGTTATGACGTGGAAACCAAAGCTCAATCATCCAAATGGAAACTGCCGCACGAGCCAAAACCGAAAAAAGCGCCAAGTTCGGTCGAATGTGAAGGTTTTGCTTACAGTTTTCTTCGATTGCAGGGGCGTGGTGTATTGTGAGTTCTTGCCACAGCGTAGAACGGTCAATATGGAATATTACCTACAAGTTATGCTCAATTTGCGCGAAGCAATCCGCTAGAAACGCCCGGATTTGTGGAAGAACAAAAATGGGTTTTTGCACCATGATAACGCCCCTGCTCACGCATCGTTGCTTGTGTGCGAATTTTTGACCAAAAATTAACTGAATATTCAAAATGGCCGAATTTGTCGGCATAAGTGAGAGACATGAGTACCAACATAACGCCACAAAAAATCGAAAATCGAATATACGTAATCCTCGGAAATTCAAAATTCGGGATACTTTTTGAATAGATCTCGATGTGCCAGCACAGTGGTGAAGGCCATTTACTCGAGAAGCTATTCCATACATAACCTCTATACTGTATGCTTAATGAATTAATAAAAAATTTACAATTTTTAATTATAAACTTGTGTCGTGTTACTTCTTGCGTAATATTTGGGGACACCAATAACACTTATATGAAAAATATTTTATAGTTCAAATATTTCCAATTTTAACAGAAATACTTTTATTTTTATAAAAACCATTTGTCACCATTCAATTTTTGACTATTTTCTCATTAGATTCATTATTGTTTGATTCGAAATGATCCAAAGTCCAAACTAAACTTAAAAGTTGATTAATTTAAAAAAAACATGAAAAATTAATAACAAAAATAAATTAAAATACATATCAATTAATTACGTTAAACACAAATTCTGTCGGTGGTATTGCCACAATCCAAGATGGCAAACCAAATGTCGCAAACTATAAACTTTAGACAAGACGCCACTGGATTTCTAACTTTAACATGTGCTCGTACTTATGCGAATTACCAGCGCTGCTGGTGGTTCAGTTCTTAAGTAGTCTACGAGCTTATATGTTGCACATCAAAGTAAATTATTTTCTTTTGACGTATAACATCTTAACTTATGGCATGTGCGACTAAATTCGTGACTTAGATTAAAGAATACCTGGATAGGCATTCAGGTATTATGTTGAAGAAGATTAAATAATTTACCAAAAAGGATTAGGGCAATTACCAAAAAGGATGTCCAATACTAATTCTGAGCAATTTTCTTGCACAAAGTTTAGAAAGATTACTGAACTCGATACTAGATTATTGGATGATGATAAAGGATGTGATGGTGTTGTCGGAACATCCCCTAAAGAGCATTATTGGATTGTTAAGCTCATCTTTAGTAAAAGTTTTCCATAAATGAGTCCCGTTTTCAGGTTGCTCAGAGAGGTCGATATACTCAACTCTGCTCCTAGCCATTGTTTACAATATGGATAAGGTTGCATACTTTGGAAAGTAAGCCAGAGTGTGGAATGATATCTGTGAGAGATAATAAGGAGAGGAGAGAAGGAGTTTCGTTGAAAGTTGCAGGTAGACTTGATCAATTTCTATAAATGGTGAAGAGTTAACTCTCCTTAAAACAGAGGTTTGTGTACACTATATTTATATGGTGAAGAATGAGTTTGCCATCTGTCTCAATTAAGAGGGTTTCCCTCCGTGGCTTAGATTAAAGAATATCTGGATGGCCCGTACGTCAGATTTTCGTATACGATGTCTGTTCAAAAAGTATCGCGAATTTTGTGTTTTTTCAAGATTTATTATTTATTCATGAAAATCTATTTTGTCGCCTTTAAAGTAATCCCCACCAGATATTATACGTTTTTTCCAATGTTTTTTCCAATCCTCGAAGCACTTCAAAAAATCATTTTTTTGTGATCTTGTTCAACTCCTCCTTTGATGCCGTATTTATCTCCTCAATCGTAGCGTAGAGTCGTCCTTTCATGGGACTCTTCAGTTTCGGAAATAAGAAAAAGTCACAGGGGGGCAGATCTGGGGAATACGGTGGCTGCGGCATTATTAGTGTGTTGTTTTTGGCCAATTTTTGTTCCTCCATAAATCCGGGCGTTTCTGGCGGATTGTTACGCGCAACTTGCGCATAACTTGCAGGTAATATTTCTTATTGACCGTTCTACCTTGTGGTAAGAACTAATGATGCAGTACGCCCCTGCAAGCAAAGAAAAGTGTAAGCAAAACCTTCACATTCGACCGAACTTGGCGCGCTCTTTTCGGTCTTGGCTCGTGCGGCAGCTTCCATTGGGATGATTGAGCTTTGGTTTCCACGTCATAACCATAAACCCATGATTCGTCACCAGTTATGACCCTCTGGAGCAAATTTGGGTTCTCACGGACAGAGTCTAACAGCTCCTTAGCAATGTTAATGCGATGCTGTTTTTGGTCGAAATTGAGCAAAAATCGAAGACGAGCCAAAACACGTGCAAGCAAAGCAGCTGTCAAAAATTAACTAACTATTCAAAATGGCCGAACTTGTCGGCATAAGTGAGAGACATGAGTACCAACATAACGCCACAAAAAATCGAAAATCGAATATACATAACCCGCGGAAATTCAAAATTCGCGATACTTTTTGAACAGACCTCGTATGGTAACGTATGGCAATTTGTTGTTTCTTTTTTTCCTATTCAAACTTTTATTAATAATAGTATACGAAATTTTCTGGCTTTAATTATTGCAGAAGCGGCGAGAAATCGTAATGCTTGCATACTTTTGTGTAGATTTTTTTTTATGTAGACATGACACCCACTGACAACTAGTTTTCGTAATAGAAATTTATTGAATTCCAAAATCACTTATTCCAAATAAAAATATAATTTAATCACGACAAATTAATTGCAATTTTGTAGACTTTTGGGAGAGCGCCTCAATTTTGTAGACTTTCGGAGAATTTTAAAGCACGCCATTTTCCATGAAAGAATAAATGAATACATTTGCATAAATAGTTTTATTCTTCACAACAGCAATTGGGAAGTTTCTATTTTAGAATATGAAGTGTTTCGTGGAAGGTTATTTTGCCAATGTATTCTCGAAATAATTTGGACCGAATTTTTTTTTTTTGTAAAGGCTTGATCCAGTAATAAACAAATCCCCATTTATGATATGTCAGTGGTTATGCCGATTTATGAAGTTCTACTGCATCTTACAAAATCTATTTTCTATTCACTAATAAAACCTGAGTGGTTTCGGCTTTACCGATAATGAAAAATTATTTTTTTTTGGGGGGCAAACTTTAAATTTACAAAAATCGAAAATGAAAGGTTGACTCAATAAAAAATATAATTTCGTCATTTTACACATGCAAATTATTGTAGGTTATGTATTTTTTACAATTGTTTTTTTTTGTAGTCAGAAAGCCAAGACTTTATTTTGTGTTCTAAAACGCTTGGTCATAATTTGCTTTTTTCTTTTCTTTTCTTTTTCTTGGATAGCCATAAACCCCTCATACTATATACCAGTGTTGTTCACAAAATCATCTTTGGATTGGGTTATTTTTCCAGTCGATTATGAATTCCTACAATTACTAAATATAAATTGTTTGCCTTTTTCAATATGTTTTTATAAGTAAATATAAAAAAAAATGTTTTTGATTTTTCTTTCAGTATGATCCGATTCCTATGGTGGTTGAGTTTATTTGTGTGCGATGCATATGCAAAGTGAACGTGGTATTGGAGTTTCGTCATAAAATGGAGCGAAATATAATGTACAATCGTTCCAAGTATTGCTTTCTGAACAATACGCATTTGGTGCATAATAGTACATCGAAAGCAGTGGAGCCCCTTCAAGTGGGGGCTAACGACGAGTCGATTGTTGACGAAACTCCAAATACGGAGAATTATATTTTGATATCGAATGCAGATACGCAAGAGAGTGATATAAATTTAGAATTTGATTTTAATTACTTACGTGAGCCTATGGGTTCGGAAAAGAACATAAATATACCGGACACATCAGCCGATTCACCGTCAAAATTGCTCGAACCAATGTACGAGACATCAGAGTCGGTTCTTGCAACGGAATCCGGTGGAACCATCACTTTAACGAACGAAATTAATACGGCGTACAGTAGTCGAATGAAAAATTCCAATTTGCAACTAAAATGCCAGTTCTGTCCGAAAACGTACAAACGTCTTGCATTCCTGAAGAAACACGAACGGAAGCATAGCAATCAGGCAAAACGTAAGACCGGTGGCAAGGCGGCGGTACGTTCTACAGTCGGTTATAGCTGTGATCGTTGCGGAAACATGTTCGAAACCAAAGCCCAGCTCAAGAATCATGAAAAGTCTCACCGAAATCGGTACAAGTGCCCATATTGTTTGGCTGAATTTGTGATCGCAGCCGATTTGGAATGGCATAAAGCCATTTGCTATGGCTTGAAATGCGCTACGAATCCTTGTAAACGAGTCACCAGGTCACAGTCCGCTAGTATCAATGCGTCCAATAAGTCAACATATTCCGAGTCAGTAATTAATGAACCACTCACCGATGTCGGCACTTGGGTGGATGAAACTTCCGAAATGTACGAAGTAGAGTCCGAACAACCATTACAAGATTCTGCACCATCTTTAGTTACCTCGTTTACTCGTTCCACAGCGGATTGTTCGGACTTATTAGAGGCAGAAACTATACCCGACGAGTCTGATGCTACCGAATCAGTGCATCAATCACGATACAGTTCCGATAATGCAGAGTACGATGTACAAATTCCTGTTAGCAATTTTTCTGCACGCGATAGTGTCTATAATAGTAAGATCAAACGGCTAAGAAGAAATCAACCCTCATCATCAGGTAGCAAAAATGCTGAAAATTTAGGTTTAGTTGAAACATCTTACGAACAGCAAATTGATCACAATCGTAAACTCCAAAGATACCTCAATAAAAAAGGTCAGGCAAAAAATATGTTTTTTATTAATTTCTTTATTGTTTTTTTTTTATAGGAAAATACAAACGGCAAAAAGAGAATTATTTTAAATGCAAGGAATGCTATCATGTTACGAAAACGTCACAAGAAATGATGCAACATGACATGGATTTCCATTCAATGTTACCATTGTTTGTGTGTAAAGTGTGTAAATTGCGATATACCAGAAAGTGAGCAAAAAAACTATTATTGATTTTTTAATTAGTTCATAATTTTGATTATATTTTAATAAATAATTTAGGGAATATCTTGAGAAGCATTCGATCGAACATGCAATCGGGCCGCTCTATTGTTATCTGTGCGAAGAAGAGGCGACCACTCATAGAGAACTGCAGTTGCATTTGGAACTGCATGCAATCCGATCATATAAATGTCCGACGTGTAGTAGATCGTTCCTAAAAGAGGACGGTTTACGGGTTCACATTGAGAAATCTCGAAGTGCGCAAAAGAATAAGACTGACTTGGAAGATGGCGACGACGAACGAAATGGTTACAAATCGTGCGGGCTGAGATCGAATGTTGCAATTAAGGATAGAATATGTTACATAGCTGGTGAAAAAACACAATCAAAAAGGAAACCACTAAAAGTTTCTTACACTTCCAAAACGATGGCACAAGAGGCCATGGTAGCCATGGTAAAACGGAATAATTATGATAGATGCAATTGGAAATTAGGCACAGTTCCACTTCGAGACGAAAGAACTTCGGATACGGAAGATTTCAACGGCATCCCGAACAAAAAACAGCGGCTGGCAAATACTGATGGCATCAACTTCAATATTCAAGATCATCCTCGACGCGAAGATCTCCAATCGATAAATTATGGTAATATCATTGATGATATCGACGTTGTCAATTGCGATCATGTTCATACCGTTGACAGTACTAATGACGGTCGCGATGAAAATATCCGTTTTTGTAGATATGAAGGCATTGTTTGGGAAAATGACGTTAACACCGGTTTAGATTATGATGAAAACTCCGTTCATGATTCTCCTCAGCCAAATGATATTCCTAATAATGGTAATTTGGGTGATCATGTAGATAATGATGAAGACCTTGTTGAAATTAGTAGGAATTATAGAAGAACTGAAAGTCTTCTCAGCTGTTTTCCATCCTCATCCCAGTTAGTCCAATTCCCACCACAAATTCAGTCTGATAACAGTACAGAAGATTTAACACCTAAAAAACAAAATGCTGATCATATACAGCAACCCTCGCTTAGTGTTAATTTGGAAGATTTCGATATGTTTTCTCTTCAATGTTTAAGCCCATCTAGCGAGAAAATAATAAAAAAATCAAATCTTAAAAAAACCACCAAGCCACCACCGCCACCACCAATTATAATCGAATCTGAACAAATCATGAAGCCATCATTCGAATGTCAAACAATAACACCAGAAGATCAGTGCGATGCTGATGAAATCGTTCAAGATGATACCAACTATTTAACACCACCATCTTCCTATGATCAATCACGTAGTTTAGCGGCAAGGGTATTAAGTCAATCGCAAAATACTCGGGTTTGTTAAAATTTTAACAGTCAAAGAAAATGCTATCCATATTTAGGTATTATTGTTGAAAATAACGTTTTGATTTACAGCTGATAACAGGTAACATTTAACAAACTAAATTTTTTTCCAATCTTTTCAAAAAATGATGTACGAGGTCTGTTCGAAATGTATCGCGATTTTTGAATTTCCGCGGGTTACGTATATTCGATTTTCGAATTTTTTGTGGCGTTATGTTGGTACTCATGTCTCTCACTTATACCGACAAGTTCGGCCATTTTGAATGTTCAGTTAATTTTTGACAGCTGCTTTGTTTGCACGTGTTTTGGCTCGTCTTCGATTTTTCTGCAAGCAAGTCTCGTAACGACTATTTTTTCCTAGATCTGGCCCCCTGTGACTTTTTCTTGTTCCCGAAAAAGATTCTTTGATCCATTTTTTGGAATGGGCAAAAATCGAAGACGAGCCAAAACACGTGCAAGCAAAGCAGCTGTCAAAAATTAACTGAACATTGAAAATGGCCGAACTTGTCGGCATAAGTGAGGGACATGAGTACCAACATAACGCCACAAAAAATCGAAAATTGAATATACGCAACCGGCGGAAATTAAAAATTCACGATTTTCACGATTTTGAACAGACATCGTATGCCAAGATTCCGATTTCGTGATTATATTTTGTACTTTTAACTGTCGTAGGAGGCTGCCGTGATCATGTCTTCCCTCGGGGTGAGACCTTTCTATTGCACGTTGGTTAGTTCGAACCACCCCCCCCCCCGCCCAAATGACCCTAATGAGGGGAAATTGTATGAAAAATTTTTGGTAGTTATCGGGAAGAGGTGTGATTGTCGTGGCGATTAGAGGCTAGCCAAAATTTTATGCCAAATTTCTGAGGTTTGTTTTGCATAATATTGTGTGAATCTGCATCTGGCCTTCGTTGGAAAGAGCTGCTCATCCACCGTAATATAAGCTCCTGGTTTGAAGCAATTTAGACTATTTTCAATAAATTTATCCCAAACTGTTGAAACTAAAGTGAATTTGTCCCTTTACAAACGTTGACTTCTCTCATTTTTTTTGTCGAAGCGAACGAAATGTAGCATCACGCGGTAAAATCACGCCTACTCATAGTTGAAGAAAAAAATTTTGGTCCCCACTTCTTATTCCACAAGTATTCAATTGTCAAATTTTTTCTTCGTCCGCCATATTCCATAGGTATGCATGCTGGTTAGATTTTTCAAATACGTAGAAGGTTTTGTTCGTTTTGCCATTTTCAGTACCTGGCGATAACTATAAAAATAAGCTGAAACTAATAGTAAAATAGTATTTGGAATACTTCAACATCCACATAAATGTTTCTTACCAGTGTCACAACAAAATCTTACAGCAGACGCCTCAAAATTCAATGAACGAATGAAAATATATTACTAATTTAGTGCCGATGAAGTTTGCAGGAACTCACTAACTTTTGCTAACCAAATTTATTACGTGCAATAATGATTTTACTACTTTACACGAAATCGTAACAATACTTGTAAATATAGCTGATCGTGACTCTGCTGTCTTTTTGTGAAAACTATGTTCCCCATAAAACCCGCGATATTGTATTTATCAGAATCATGGTTTTCCCGGAACCATAAATTTTTTGCCGATTGTTGTAGCTGTCCCAATGTCATTTTATCACATAGAAACTTGTACCAGTCAAAATGACTGGTACTGCTCTAAGTGTCAATAACAAAAAATATATTTGTTACGAATAATATAAAGTTCATAAAACTAATTCTTCTGTTATAACTACAAAAGTCATGATATCATTACAGAAAGAAAATGTTACATACAGTAGAAATTTTAAATTGAACCTGCAGAGCCCAGTCATTTTGACTGATCTGGTAAATCCAGTGTTAACATATTTTGCTTTTAAAAAAAATGGTTGAATGATTTTATTAATTTTGGGAAAAGGAAATGAAAAAAGTAAAAATCGCAATTGCATCGCATCGACTGTCAATGAGCGTCCATATTGTTTATGAGAGAATGGCGACGCTCCTAGCTGACATTTACAAAATGGCGCTCAATATTTATTAGTGCGAGCGGTAAGCTGTCTTTTTTTTCTCTTCAATTATCGTATATTAAAAATGAGGATGATATTGCTGCGCTCTCATTTTTTGTTTGCTGAAAAAATGTCTTGGCTAACTACGACTTTGCAGTTGGCCTTGTATCAATTCTAATTGAAAATTGTCGTATCGAAATCCGTACTGCTGCAAAGTTTTGTTGATGCAAATTATGCTTGTTCGTTACCAGTGCGACGAGTGAGACTCATTCTTTATGCGGCGTCTGTCTCATTTGCGCACAAACAATGTGCCAGTGTAAAAAGGTTTCACATGAATTTCAATTCTTACAATTTACACTAACGCAGAATTGCTGTTAATTTCCTCGCTGATACGTTTTCTAACCTCAAATAATTCCTAAAAGTAAAAGAACAAAATATATTACAAAATTAATTTATTAAAATAATAAAATAATAAACATAAATTTAGAAAAAATACCACATAAATTAAAATTATTTAAGATCAGAAACATAAAATTTTAAAAAGAGAAAATATCATTAATTGTATAAGAAAAAAACCGTTTTTTTTAAAAAAAAAAAAAAAAGAACAAAATAAAATTAATTAAAAATATATATGCAAAATTTGAATGGAATTTTCCATCAGACTCTTTAAACGGTGCATGTTACAGATATGAATCTTTATAAACTGTTGGAAGAAAAAAGAAATGTTTCCATTTTTTTTTTGGATCTACCAGTTTACTTATACAGGATGATACAAAAGTCACAACCATAACGTAGAAGAAACCATCACAAGTAGACATTTTGTTAAAAGAGCTGTTCAAGTTTTTGTTTTTTAATTCTTTAAGACTTATTTTTAGAAAAAAAAAATATTTTAAGCATTTTTGAAAACGTTCCCGATTAGGGACTGACTAGCTACATATATAGCATTTGTTTTTCTTTTTTATGACGATTAATTAATAATTGTAATTTTTTGGCAAAGAATTTTCTTTTTATTTATTAAAAAATAATATTTTTAATACCATTATTTTACTATTGCTAATGTATTATTTTTTTTTTAATTTTTTTAAATTTCCACAAAAGTTTACACATACAATATTTTAAGGTGATTTTTTTTTTAGAAAATATTGAATTTTTCTTAAAATGGAATTTTTCCGGAGATTCTTTGTGGACTCCTTAAATAATCTTTTTAGAGAGAGAGAGCCTGTAAAATGTTCAATTATGGAATATTTACAGAAGAAAAAAGAAACATGTGCCGATTTGTTTGAGATTTTTTTTTGGTATTTAATAAACAAAAAACTTTTATAGATGTATTCATAAATTCTAATACATTTTTACAACCAAAAAAACCCTATTCAATTAAAAATATTTCGATAAATTTAAGATTATTCTGATCGTCTAAGTTTTTTATTTAAGTAAACAAATATCAAATATCAAAAGATTAATTTAATTTTTTTTTCTTTTCATTAAATAATTTAATCGTATTTCGATTATTCTACTTATATAAAATTAGGTAAAAATTATCATTATTACTAAAAATGAGAATTTTAAAATGCAATCGAAAAATAAAACTATCCATAATTATGATATGGACTTCAAATAAATCCTTAACATATAAAATTTATTATATCTTAGAATATTATTAAAGAAAATTTATCAATTAGCATTAAATAGACTAAAATAATTAAAAAGAAAACTTAAAAAATAAAAATTATGTATAAAATTAATTTGGAAATGTATAGAAACGCATACCACCACATTTCAACAAACGTAAATGCATATTCGAAAATTTCATGAATTAGTTATAATATTCATAAAAGAAATGTTATTACAAAAATGAAATATTTAATTAAACAATAAATGAATTGATAATTAAATACAAATTAAATAAAATATAGACAAAATATTTTGAACGAATTCATTCATTATTAAATAATTTCTATGAAAATGTACAAAAATTAGTGTTAATTATTTAAAAAAAAAAAAAATTCCGTTTTTATTACATGTAAAAATTATTTTAATAAAAAATAAAACTATATAAATTATTATATATTTTTTCTTCTTCTTTCAGGAATATTATTCTGAGCAGAAGAGTTTAATGAATTTGGCAAAATTCATTCAAGAATCCTGTTTTGAATATTGTCAATGACGGTTTTTTTTTAAAATATTGAATTTTTAATATTATTTTTTTAATTGAGAAAAGAAAAAGACAAAATAAGTTAATTTCGTTGAAATTTTTTTTTTTAATATTTTGAAAACATTTGAATAAAAATATTAAATTCTAAATAATAGTTTTCATTAATTTCAATACGTTTTATATGAACTTTTTTAAAAAAGACATAGTTTTTCTTTTTTTTGATAAATTATTTTAAAAAATATTGATTGATCATTTTAATGTAATTTTGTAACTTTGAAAATACATTTATAGATTGATTATAATTATTATTGTTATTATGCATGACAAGAATAAATAACAAATAATATGCATGACAAGAGAAATTAATACTTTTTTTTTAATAATATAAAACGAGGTCAGTTCAAAAAGTATCACGAATTTTGAATTTTCCATTTTTTTGTGGCGTTATGTTGGTACTCATGTTGCTCACTTATGCCAACAAGTTTGGCCATTTTGAATGTTCAGTTAATTTTCAACAGCTGCTTTGCTTGCAAGTGTTTTGGCTCGTCTTCGATTTTTGCCCATTCTAAAAAATTGGTCAAAGAATTTGTTTCGGGAAGAAGAAAAGGGGGGCCAGATCTGGGGAATACGGTGGCTGCGGCATTATTAGTGTGTTGTTTTTGGCAAAAAATTCGCGCACAAGCAACGATGCATGAGCAGGGGCGTTATCATGGCGCAAAAGTCAATTTTTGTTCTTCCACAAATCCGGGCGTTTCTGGCGGATTGCTTCGCGCAACTTGCGCATAACTTGCAGGTAATATTCCTTATTGACCGTTCTACCCTGTGGCAAGAACTCATGATGCACCACGCCTCTGTAATTGAAGAAAACTGTAAACAAAACCTTCACATTCGACCGAACTTGGCGCTTTTTTCGGTCTTGGCTCGTGCGGTACCTTCCATCGGGATGATAACCATAAAACCATGATTCGTCACCAGTTATGACCCTCTGGAGCAAATTTGGGTCATCGCGAACAGAGTCCAACAGCTCCTTTTTGGTTCGAAATTGAGCAAAAACCGAAGACGAGCCCAAACACGTGCAAGCAAAGCAGTTGTCAAAAATTAACTGAATATTCAAAATGGCCGAACTTTCGTAAATCGAAAATCGAATATATGTACGTAACCCCCAGAAATTCAAAATTCGCGATACTTTTTGAACAGACCTCGTATATACGCAAAGATAAACCGTTTTTCCATTATTTACACATATATATTTGCTGAATGGACAGTTCAGTTAAACAGTGAGTATCATATTTATTATATATAATTTGATATTTATTTTATTTTTAGTATTGTAATTTGCATTTTCTTCTTCTTTTAATCTTATTCAAAATTCCGTTTTTGTTTTGTCCCTTTTCTAAAGAAAAGGAAAATGATTTTTTTGATATTTTTTTTAATAATAACTGTTTTTATGTATAATTCTGTGCACATAGTTTATTTGTAGCTAATTATCCTCTAGTGCAGTAACGACCTTGCCATGCTCCAAGATATGCCTGTCCCAACTTGTGGAACACATTTCTTTCTAACACTCATTTTTTTTATATTCGATGATGTCCTTAACGTTTGAGGAAGAAACCTTTCTGTTTATAATAAATCGTACTAAAAAAATAGTTTTATTTTTAAATTCCTCTAACGTACTATAAAGTAGTAATATGATCGATTGGAGAAGAAAAATTGTATATTACGTATCACCCAGAGGTGGATTTGGCATGTAGGAGAAAACATGCTATGAACTCTACTGCCTGCCGTTAGTAGACAATTTTAAGCAAAAAAGGATTATCAAAGACTTACAGTTGAATTTTCGTCTCCAAGAATATTTAACTCCGGTTATAAGGATGTACCTCAGCTGTTTTCTGGGAAGCAATGAATATTCCAAAAAGACCCAGCATAGACATGCATAGCAAAAATTATACCACAATAGCTAGATCTCCATGCGGTCGAATATATCACTCCTCAAGACTGTCCATTTTCCAGTCTTGAGGACCGATATTCTTTGGACCACGAAGCTTCTATGCTATTGGAAGTCATTCGTACTGCCCAACAGAGAATTTGCACAAATGAAAACGTTAAAAGACTTCATTTTAAATATGTAAATTTATATTTTTTAAGGGGAATTATAAATTATAATTCAAATAAATTTTTCATCACGGTTTGTTGAAAAAATCGCAAGGTTTCGATCAAAAAATTACGGTCTGATGAAAAAATCACAGACTTCGGGGAAAAAATCACAAAGTTTGTTAAAAAAATTACAGGGTTTAATGAAAATATCACAATAATGGTTGAAAAATCCTAGGATTTGGTGAAAAATCACAATTTTTAGTTAAACAATGAGAGGGTTTGGTGAAAAAATCACAAGAATTGTTAAAAAATCCGTGTTTGGTGCAAATTACAAAGTTTGGTGAAAAAATCACAGAGTTTGGTGAAAAATCACAAAGTTTGGTGAAAAATCACCAGCATTGGGGAAAAATCACAAGTTTTGATAAAAAAATTAACAGGGTTTGGTGAAAAAATCACAGGTTTTGGTAAAAAAAATCACAAGCTTTGGTGAAAAAACCACGTTTTGGTGAAAAAATCACAAAGTTTAGTAATAAAATCACAGGGTTTGGTGAAAAAATCAAAAGAATTGTGAAAAAATCACAGGGTTTGGTAAAAAACACAATCATTGGTTGAACAAATCACAAAAATCGGTGAAAAATCATAAAGTTTAGTAAAAAATTACAAGAATTGGTGAAAAAATCACAAAAATCGGTGAAAAATCCCAAAGTTTGGTGAAAAAACCACGTTTTGGTGAAAAAATCACAAAGTTTAGGAATAAAATCACAGGGTTTGGTGAAAAAATCAAAAGAATTGGTGAAAAATCACAGGGTTTGGTAAAAAAATCACAAGAATTGGTGTAAAATCACATAGTTTGGTGTAAAAAATCACAGGGTTTGATGAAAAAATCACGGTTTGGTGAAAAAATCACAATAATTGGTGAAAAATCACAAAGTTTGGTGAAAAAATCACAAGAATTGATGAAAAAATCACGGTTTGGTAAAAAAAATCACAAGTATTGGTGAAAAAATCACAATAATTGGTGAAAAATCACAAAGTTTGGTGAAAAAATCACAAGAATTGATGAAAAAATCACGGTTTGGTAAAAAAAAATCACAAGTATTGGTGAATAAATCACTGGGTTTGGTGAAAAATCAAAAGAATTGGTGAAAAATCACAAGCATTGGTGAAAAAATCACAAAAATCGGTGAAAAATCATAGTTTAGTAAAAAATCACAGCGTTTGGTGAAAAACTCACAAGAATTGGTGAAAAATCACAGGGTTTGGTAAAAAATCACAAGAATTGGTGTAAAATTGCGAAGTTTAGTAAAAAAATTACAAGAATTGTTGAAAAATTCAGGGTTTGATAAAAAAATCGCAAGGTTTGGTAAAAAAATCACAGGGTTTGGTGAAAACTACAAAGTTTGGTGAAAAAATCACAAAACTTGGTGAAAAAATCACCAGCATTGGGGAAAAATAACAAGGTTTGATAAAAAATTAACAGGGTTTGGTAAAAAAATCACAAGCATTGGTGAAAAAATCACAAAAATCGGTGAAAAATCATAAAGTTTAGTAAAAAATCACAGCCTTTGGTGAAAAACTCACAAGAATTGGTGAAAAATCGCAGGGTTTGGTGAACAAATCATAGGGTTTGATTCAACCAAAAATGCGACAACCCCACCCCAATTCCGGGAGCTGCCTTTACATCCAGAAAAACTTAATGTCTGTTGTGGATTCTGGTCGGGCAGCATAATTTGAGCGTACTGCTTTTGAAATGAGGCTGGAAGACGTTAACTTTCAATAGCGACAGGTATCGAGCGATAATAATAAATTTTTTGTGTCCTCAATTGGACAATATGAACTTGGACAATAATTTGGCTGTCGCTGTGGACTTGCCACGTACCGATTGAAACAAGATACCGCAGACCACGTTTCCCAAGGCCTCTTATTTCAAGACATGCTGATATGAATTGGCCGCCAAGTTCGTGCGATTTAACGTCATTAAACTTTTCCCTTAGAGGCTACGTTAAATCAATGGTCTATGTTAAGGGTGGATAAATGTGGCTCTCAGTGCCGCATGTAGTTCTTCAGTGCGTTTGAATTTATATATTTAATACAATGTTGCCATAGTGTGGCTCTATAGGCGTGCTCACCACTGGTCTAGGTTAATAAACCGACCAGACTTTCCGAGCTGAAGAACAACATTATTCATATCATCGGTGAGATTCAACCCGATTTATGCGCAACAGGCAATCAGAATTAGACATTTGAACAATTATCTTTTTCTTAATATTAAATAAACAATAAAAATTAAAAAATATTCTAAATATTGTAATTTACTCCTCAATGTAATTATGATTGGATTTCGTCGCGGGCATTTTACTGAAATCGAAACGAAAATGAATATAATTACTTGTAATATGAGCGAAATAGTTTACGATAGATTGTAAGTTAGTTAGTAGAGTTAATTGCTAATAAAAAATATTAAAATCAGTTCTTGTATTTATGAATTTAGTTGTTAAAAAAAAAGTTAATAATTACTTGTAAACAATACAAATTTAGCAAAACATTATAAGGCACTTTATTTACGAGTAGTGATGGTTTTTATGCGTGTTGTCTTGACACGATGCTTTTTTCAAAGTTAGATTTCTAGCAACAATTTGAATGTTAACAAATATACACAGTGTGTCCCAAAAATAACCGAACTTTTTGGATATACACATTATATTATATTTGAAAGTTATTATTTATTCAAAATAGGTTCCATTAGATTCAATACAACGTTTGAAACGATCAACCAGCGCACGCATAGATTTTTTTATGACATTTATAGGAATGTTCTTCAGCACCTCGGTTACGACTGCTTGAATGGCTGGGATATCATCATAAAATGCTGCTTTCATCTTGGTTTTCAGTTTTGGAAATAGAAAATAGTTACATGGTGATAGATCAGGCGAATACGGAGGGTGGTTGATGAGAGAAATCCGTTTTTTAATAAAAAATTCGTTCACTTTTTTAGTCTTGTGAGGTGGTTAGACCTGCTAGATATTCAGGTCTAACACGACCAATTCTTTTCCACAAACGATCTAAAACGCCTAAATAGTATTCTCCATTAACAGTTCGACCTTCTGGAACTAATTCCTTGTGAACAATACGCTTCGAATCATAAAAAGTAATCAACATTGTCTTGATTCGAGACTTCTGAAAACGCAATTTTTTTGGTTTTGGCTCGCCTTTGGACTTCCATTCAGCAGATTGACGCTTAAGCACCATGACTCATCACCAGTTATGATCGAATCAAGAAAGTCTGCATTGTTTTCAGCAGTTTCAACAATGTCTTTGCAATGCTCCACACGAGCGATTTTTTGGTCTTCATTTAATTCATGTGGAACAAAACGCGCACAGACCTTTCTTTTACCCAAATCTTCAGTTAAAATTCTCCAAATAGTGTTTTTACTCGTATTTAATTCCTCAGCTAACATTCTCGTAATAAAATTTGCATCGATACCAATGATTTCAAGGACTTTTTTCACCAATTCAGCACGATTACTAGCTTCTGGATGACCTGGCCTTAGGTCGTCATTTAAATGCTCACGACCATTTTTAAATCGTGTAAACCACGTATAAACTTGAGTACGACTCATACAATCATCACCATAAACTTTTTCCATCAATTCGTATGTCTCGATTATTTTTCGGACACACTGTGTATATATGCAATTGGTAATTTGCTGATGTTGATCACGTGATAAAATATTATTTTCTCATTGGTTATCGTTAAAACTAGCAGCAAAACTAGCACGAAAAATGGAACGGGTTTATTTCTGAATTCGAAACAAGCAGTTAAGTACTTTCTTGCACCGCCATACGAGAGATGTAAAAGTATTTTCGAATTTGCTTTTATTTAAATTTTACTTCTTTTATAAAAATATTTCCACTTCGGAAAACCTGGAATATGGTTATGGCAGGACATTGATTGTTATCACATTTGAATATATTGTTATTATTTTTGGAATTTTCTATTATAAAATTATTATATACCAGGGGTATAAGCTTAAATCCGCTAAGCGTGTGCATAGATAGCGTGAGGGAGCGTATTAAGCTATCATGGGCACCCCATACTTTTTTTATTATGAGTTTGACATCTGTCAATATTAATCAGTGCACATTGTCAGCAATTTCGTACAACAACAGAAAAAGAGCATATGCGGGAAGCTCCGCTTTTCTGATTCAATTTGAAGAAATCGGTTGCCGAATCGCATCGAATGCTTATGGAGACCTATGATGACAGTGCTTTATCGGAAACAACGTGCCGAAATTGGTTTTACGTCGGTTCAAAGACGGCAATTTTGACTTGTGGGACAAGAAGCGTGAAAATTGGCCTAGGAAGGTTGAGGATCATCAATTATAGGCTCTTTTGGACAAACACGATACCCAATCGCAAAAAATGCTCGCGGAGCTATTGGGTGTTACTCAAACAGCAATTTCCATGCGTCTGCGTGCCATGGGGAAGATTGAAAAGATCGAAAAATGGGTGCCGCATGAATTGAACGATAGGCAGATGAAGTGACGCCAAAACACATGCGAAATCTTTAGGATTCTCGAAATATATCCACTTTTCATCATCACAGGCGATGAAAAGTGGATATATTTCGAGAATCCTAAGCCCAAGGATCCCGGCCAACCATTAACATCTTCCCCAAGACCAAATCGCTTCGGACGGAAGACGATGCTGTGCATTTGGTGGGATCAGCAGGGTATCGTCTACTATGAGATGTTGAAACCTGATAAAACTGTCAATGCCCACCGCTACCACCTACAAACTGATCAAATTGTACCATGCTCTGCGTGAAAAAAGGATGGATTATCAACAAAGACACGACAAGCTGATTTTCCTCCACAACAACGTACCATCGCACACGTCAAAAATGGTCCGAAACTACTTGGAGACACTCAACTGGGAGGTGCTACTCCACCCCGCTTATTCACCAGACCTGGCCTCTTCCGACTACCACCTGTTTTCGTTGACGGGCCACGCGCTCGCTGAGCAGCACTTCAATTCTTACGAAGACGTCCGAAAATGGCTTGATGAGTGGTTTGCCTCGAAAGAGAAGGATTTTTTTGGCTTGGTATCCACAAATTGCCCGAGAGATGGGAAAAATATGTAGCTAGTGAGGGCAAGTTCTTTGAAAGAATGAATTTGTTTTTGCTTTCTATGAAAAAAACACGTGTTTTTTTGACCAAAAAAACAGCGGTTTTAAGCTTATAGACCTGGTACATTTTGTTGTAAATATTTTTTAAAGTAAATTTTATTAAGAAAAATCAACAAAAATATTCCTCTCTCAGTAAGTTTGTCTAATCACAAATTTTAATAGCTACTATTGATAGGTTTAACTATCAATAGGAAATGCCAACTTATTAGATTCTCTTCTAATTTAGTTCTTATTAGTTTTCATTTAAATTAATTTTTTCTATAATTATCTTTATTTGAAGAAAATAAAAACGAAATAATTGAGAATTGTTTTAAATATTTTTATCATCTCAAATTATTATAATGCTCATATTGCTGTTCTAAGGTTTATATTCGTTTTTAGAATAAATTATTAATGGCATTATTATTACCTCAAAATCATGATTTTGTTTTTTAAATTATTCTAATTATATTCAATTATATTAAAATATATTCGTTATTTTTTTCTAAAAAAAAAATATATATTTAAAATTTTATTTTATTAATTAAAATTTTTTCTGCCGCCAGAGTATTTATAATGATAAAATTTAAAAGAAATAAACAATTTTGTATAGAGATTATGGAAATTTTTAAAATATTAATACTTTTAAAAAAAAAAATTAAAAAATGTAGCTTTTTTTTATAAAAGAAAAACTTATTTTTGAACAATTTTGTATTTAATTTTTTAGCAATTCTTCTATTTTTTAAACAACCAGTCAGTTCCCCTAGTTTTTTATAGAACAGTTTTTGTTTCAGATTTGTCACTGTATAACAGATATCGTCCACTCCAAACAACAAGCATTTCTCCCACATGCTTTTTTTGAGAGTTGATTCTCTTTTGCCATTTTGTAGTCTCTCGCACACATCTTTTCAAATTTCTATACGTGTTCGATGATTTTTGCCGGTTTCTATTGCGAGCACCATCATCGAATTTGGTCAGTCGTCTCATTATTCCGTACGTGTTAACATCTCACCGTTGTTGGTTGTCAACGATAAAAGCACGAGGGAGAATTTTTCGATTAAATTTGTATAAAAAAATACAACAGCATAGAAAGTATATTCATTTTTGTTTTGTTCCGTTCTAAATATAGTACACGACCTGTGAAAATTAAGTGAATTTGTGGTGGTCGAATGTCAAAAATATTCGTTGCCCACACGCTGGACTATTTAGTTATCGTACGTTTTTCGTGCTACATTTGCACAATATTTGTCAGTTTAGTGTGAATAGTGTAAAGAAAAAAAATTTTTTTTTAATCATATTAAGTGAAGAAAATTTTCAATATTCCATCATTTAACTTGGGAGGGAAAAAAAAGATTGAAAAAAGTGTTTGTTTTGAAAAAGTTCAAAATTTTTCGTCGGATTGCTACTAAAATGACAGGTTCCATAGGTAAAAATATAAAAATAGAACAGATCGGTGTTCTGCGCAAGGAGAACTGTAAAATCAAAAACATCGAATATGTTGAAAGATTGATTAGTGAATTGGTCGAAGGTGGAGCGAATAAGTTACAAGTGGTTTCCGATTTTGATTTTACAATAACGAAACAAATCTTGGACGATGGCACAACAGTGCTAACCAGCTTTGGCATATTCAACGAGTGCAAATCGCTGCCCGAACACTATTTAACGGAGTCGCGAAAATTATATCACAAATATAGACCTTTGGAGATCGATCCAACGATATCGCTAGCTGATAAAGAACGCTACATGGTCGAATGGTGGACAGAGTCTGGCAAAATATTGACGTAAGCTATTCAACATTTTTCCCTCCACACACAGCCATCCATATGCAAATATGTATACGTATACATACGCAATTGGACGCAATTGAACGCAATCGTACGCACGAGTACCGCATACCTACAACTATGTCAGCCAACGAAACAAAATTCAATATTTTTTTAAATAATTTCCGTTGTTTAATTTTTACTGTTTTTATCGTGGATTTGCAAATTTTATCATTTATCATAAATAAAGAAAATGGTTTTTTTCTTAATCTTCTGCTTCTTTGCAAATTTTATAATTCTTAATACTTATTCAACATTGCGATAGATAATAAATAATTAAAAATAAAATGAAGAAAAAAAACCTTTGAAAATTGATTAGAAAAAAATAACATGAATGGAAGATGATGAATTCATTCATAATCTTTGGATTAAAATTTTTCACTCGAAATTTTTTTTTTTTTTGCTATTTTTTATTAATAATAGTAAAAAAAATTCAAATGAAAATGTAAATATTTAAGTTTAAAAGAAAAATGAAAAAATTATGAATTAATAATCTGATGACGATGGCGGCGCTTGCTTCTATAAAAAAAAAAAAAAAACATAAAAATAATTTATTATCAAAAGTGCTGAGAATATGAAGAAATTTTCATATAACATGATGTCTCGTTCAATGGTCTCGTGGCCATTGACATCGTCAACGACGACGCACTGCGGTTTGTGAGAGTTCAACAATTCTTTAGTATTTTTGCTGATGTTATCGCCCCTACCGTGAATGCGGTCACTGCATATTTTCCGAGCTGGGTCTTATGCAAATGGCGCTATAAAATAGCCTCTGGCAAAAATCTTTAAAATCTTATTTAAGGAACCCAATAACCAATTAACTGAATACTGAACTGTACGAGGTCTGTTCAAAAAGTATCGCAAATTTTTAATTTCCGCGGGTCACGTGTATTCGATTTTCGATTTTTTGTGGCGTTATGTTGGTACTCATGTCTTTCACTTATGCCGACAAGTTCGGCCATTTTCAATGTTCAGTTAATTTTTGACAGCTGCTTTGCTTGCACGTGTTTTGGCTCTTCTTCGATTTTTGCTCAATTTCAACCAAAAACAGCATCACATTAACATTGCTAAGGAGCTGTTGGACTCTGTCCGTGACGACCCAAATTTGCTCCAGAGGGTCATAACTGGTGACGAATCATGGGTTTATGGTTATGACGTCGAAACTAAAGCTCAATCATTCCAATGAAAGCTACCGCGCCAAATTCGGTCGAATGTGAAAGTTTTGCTTAGAGTTTTCTTCGATTGCAGTTGCGTGGTACATCATGAGTTCTTGCCACAGGGTAGAACGGTCAATAAGGAATATTACCTGCTTATGCGAAGCGATCCGCCAGAAACGCCCGGATTTGTGGAAGAACAAAAAAGGCTTTTGCCATTTTTGACCAAAAACAACACACTAATAATGCCGCAGCCACCGTATTCTCCAGATCTGGCCCCCTGTGACTTTTTCTTGTTCGCGACACTAAAGAGCCCCATGAAAGGATGACACTACGCTACGATTGAGGAAGTAAAGACGGCATCGAAGGAGGAGCTGAACAAGATCACAAAAAATGATTTTTTGAAGTGCTTCGAGGATTGGAAAAAACATTGCCACAAGTGTATAATATCTGGTGGGGATTACATTGAAGGGGAAAAAATAGATATTCATGAATAAATAAATAATTTTTGAAAAAACAAAATACGCGATACTTTTTAAACTGAAATTTATTATTAGTAAATGTTCTTTTATTCAAATTTTTAGTATAAATACAAATAATGTATTGACTCCATCTTATTTCTATTTCAATTTTTACTGTTAAATAACAATCCTGCCACATAACAAGACATTGAAATCTATGGCAGTACTAGAACTGCAACTGCAAAATGAAAATAAAATCTAATTCATCGATGAGGCCGTCAGAATTTGGTGCATTCCCTTAAGACTAAAGGTTTTAAAAGTCCGACTGTAGCCAGTTGTTAGTTCCAGTCTGAATTGTGTTTTTACCACTAAGCCCGCTTTACATAACATCATTTTTCATGCTTCTATTCTGGCTTACTACCGTACTCGCTGCAATGCTAGAAATTTAGTCACTGCTTGCTGCGATACTACTTTCGAAGCAAGATTTCACATAGAAAACTAATTCTATTTTTCGTACTATTTTTACTACGTGAACCAACGGAAAAACATTTTATTTTCGCTGACAATATTTTTATACTTGTATCTGGTGCTAATCTTCAACATCAAACAAATAACGCCATCCGCAACATCAACACTTGGAGCAGTATCAACGGTGCGGTAATATGTACATCAAACCCATCTTGCCTTCATGTTTGCAGAAAAAAAAAATTCTTACCTCCCCTCCCGCCCCCCAAACCTAAAAGATTCCATGAAAATCCTGGGTATCTCAATTGTCCGTGGGCGAAAATGGAATCTTCAGATTAAAATGCTGTTGACAAAATTAACACCATTCTCCGAATGGTTAAAATTTTAATCAGCAGCAAAAATAAGGTAAGACAAAGTGAGGCAATTAAAGTTACCAACGCCATTTTGGACGGGACCTTACTCTATCTCCTCACTATATGTGTCAGTGTGCCAATAGCAGGGAAAAAGCTAGTCGAGGCAGCGGTAAACCGTTGCATTAGACTAGCCAGTGGAGCACATCGGACATCTCCGGTGGAATCCATACTGATAGAGACTGGTCGAAAACCTATTTTTTTCTATCTTCACAGGGCTCGCCTAAATTTAATCTACAAAAAACCCTCCCACACTTTAATCAAAAACATTATCATTTCCCCAAGTTCAAAAAGCAATTCATCCATCCTCCCCGTCGTTTTCCAAACTTCCCAAAATTGAAAATGACTGCTTCTCTTGACAGGTTTAAGAACACTAGCACTGATCCGTCCAAATATAGGAAACTTTTCCTTGAACAGTTGGACGGATTAAAAGATCTTCGACTGTTGTTCACTGATGCCGCCGATGGAATCGATACTACATCTTTTTCGGTCGTCGAACTTTTTGGCTACAGCACCCTTGCAGGGCAGCTCCATATTACGGGAAACTGTGGGTCATCAAAACGGCAATTGAAATTGCGACCAATATTCCCAGCTAAAAAAGCGTTATTATTTTTAGCGACAGTCTTGCCGCCCTTAAAGCCATTTGTGGCCCATCGAGTGACCCTGTACTTAGCGCAATTCTTCATAGCCTACTTAGCAATAGGAGTGTCGAGTTGCAATGGGTGCCAAGGCATGTGGGAATTGTGGGTAATGAAAGTGCTGACAAGTTGGCTGGAGAAACACTCCATCGACCAGTGATCACAGTTATTCCCAATCTGCATCGCCTACTAACAGAATGGCAACTAACACAATTAGCCATCTGCAGACACGCTGGCTGGTCCAATAGCGACACATTTTTGTCGACTCATTGGATAACCACAAATAAACCAGTGTATTCAACATCCATACCGAAATTCTGGGCGCGGAAGCTCTTTAGAATCTGGCTTGGACATACTGCTCTTACCCATAACTTCCTTTTTGGCAAAACCAATCGTCCCTTATGGCAATCCTGTGTCACCCATTTCACTATCATCCATATTTTACAGGAATGCCACTTAACCAAGAATTAATTCACAAGCAGGATTCCTCCCACTATGAAGCTCCTCGACCCAACAACTCCATTTCCTAGTCCCCTATTTAAACTTCTACAACATACAAATCTGCTCCGCAAAATATAACAAAATTCTTAATATTCCATACCACTAACCACAGACCAGTCTCTCTCAGATGATTTCCCACAGGTACTTCGAAGTCTCCAAATGGCCTCACGGTCGTGGCGCTATGAAATGGCCCTTGGCACATATCAAAGAGACCTTACAAACAACAAAAACATTTTCTTTTCACATGGGCTCCATAAACAAATGACACGGCAATCAAGCCAGCCTAAAAACAAGTAGCGAATGTAGCAAGAATAGAAGTGCGAAAAGTAACTTCGTTCAGACGACTTTCCACGCTCGTTTTGACAGTTGATTCTCTTTTTATGAACATGGCACTATTAAAATCTTACATACTAGTACAAAAACAATATTTTCAAAAATACTTTTAATTTGGACTTTTTTTTAGTAATTTTATTTTTGGGGCTAATTTTTTTTTCACTTGTAAACTTTTTTGACATTAAATTTTATCAAATAATTTCCAAAATTGATTACAAATCAAATTTTCACATAAAATTAATTAAATAAAAAAATAATATTTTCGAATTTTTTTATGAACAGACAAATTGCTTCGCCTGCAGTAAATAAAGATCATTTTCTGCTTGGTTATCGGAATTGTTTGTAGTTTGTCTTAAATGCTAAGTAAACACTTTAGTTGGAAAATTTTATTGTACAATATGAGCGATAAAGTGTTGTCATCTCATTATTAAATTACAGTATAAGTAGACACTAAGTCAAGTGTCAGGGTCCGATTTATAACGCCACGACCATGAGGTCATTTGGTGACAACTTGTTACGTGTACGTTAGCATTATCCGTTTACCAAACGAAACTAGTCGATAGTTAACTACAGGGAGGCATTATAAGTGGGTAAATACAGGGTATACCATTTAAAAGTTGCATTTTAAAAAGTAAATAAAAAAAAACTAGTGTATATTTTTTTTAATTTCCGGTTTTTTAGAAAGATTGATTCTTGAAATTTAAGAATGAAAAACAACATCATTTAAATGACTGCCACGACTTGACCCAATTTTTCAGTACATTTTCGATTGTCTGGGCCTGTATCTCTTCAATGTCAACTTTGATTTCGTGTTTCTAGGCCCCAATTGTCTCTGGATAGCTTGCGTAACATTTATCCTTAACGGCTCCCTACAGAAAATAATCCAACGGGCTCAAATCACAGCTCCGAGGCGGCCAATTGACATTAGAATTTCGGCTGATTGTTCAACTTTTGGAAACAAAAATTCATTGAGCATGCCACGATAGCGCTCACCATTGACCGTAACGGCGGCTTCTTAATCGTTTTCGAAGAAAAACGGACCGATGATGCCTTCAGTCCAAAATCCGCACCAAACCGTGACTCGTTGTAGATGCATCGGCTTTTCCATGGTGACGTATGGATTATCTGAGCCCCAGTTGCGAACAATTTTGTTTGTTGACATACCCACCGAAGTGGAAATGGGCCTCATCCGAAAAGATAATTTTTCGGTAAAAATGCTCATCTTCGGCCAATTGATCTTGAGCCCATTGGGCAAACCGAAAACGCATCGGATGGTCATGCGGCTTTAGTTGTTGGACTATTTGAACTTCGTAAGCTTTCATACTGAGCAAAATTTCATACCGAGCAAAAGTCTTTGTGCAAAATTCTCAACAGAGAAGTGCGAAAACTGTTCAATTCCTGAGAATGGTGACGAGTTGATGTTGATGGATGATCACGGACATTTTCAGCAACGGCGGCAATATTCTCGGTCGTACGCACTGTATTAGACCGGAAACAAGTTGCTTTGACAACCAACAAACCAGTTTCGCGAACTCGATTCACGAATTTGTCCACAAGTTGACGTGATGGCATTCGATCTTTGCTAATTTTTCTTAAAATTTCTCACAGTTTTGGGTTGAAGACTCACCACTTTGGAAGTAATTTTTCAATATTTTCCAGTTTTCTTCAAGGGTATGGATTACCATTTCGTAAAATTCCGACTTTTAACTAACAATCTGTTAATTTGTGATGACATTTAACAATCAAGTACTTCAAATAAATAGTGGTTCACAATGCAACCGCTAGATGGACCACCCTTTATTATGTGCCATATTTGATTTTATTAGAAAATTAAAGAGATAGCTTGGAAAAAGGGTTATGGAATCTATGAGCTTCACAATCGAAGGAGTCCTTTTCAAAACGAAATTCTTGATTAAGTGGCATTCGCTTAGGTAAGTGATAGATGGTAAGTCAGGAATGGCATAAAGTCTATTTCTCTGTAAGTCATCATTTTGATTGTCAAAAAAAATAAAATTGTTTTTAAAGTTACTTAAAATAATAAATCTTATAAAATTTATGTTTCGGAAATTCTTGTTTCTATGAAAATTCATATTTTACTTTATAATATTGCTTGGACCTTACCATTTTACAAATAGTAGCTACGAGACTTTCTTGCAGGATTCAATCCTTTCAGGGTAAATTTTTAAAACTTTTTTGCATGCTGCGCACTGTAATTCGGTCTTTACTTGATGTTTGTGAATTTTTTTTAATGTTAGTTCGTAGAAATCACATATGGTCCCGATTGAAATTACCACTTTTTCCTTCTTTTTTTTTAAATATTTCTCATATTTTTTTATGTTTTGTTTCTTTCTGTAAAAATCTTTCCTTCCTCATTTTCAAAGAGAGGCAAGGCAATGATACCCTTAGACCAAAATACGAGGTCTGTTCAAAAAAATACGAGATCTGTTGTCCAAAAAAATTCGCCCACAGCAACGATGCGTGAGCAGGCGCGTTATCATGGTGCAAAATCTAATTTTTGTTCTTCCATAAATTCGGGCGTTTCTGGTGATTGCTTCGCGCAACTTGTGCTTAACTTGCAGGTAATATTCCTTCTTCACCGTTCTACCCTGTGGCAAGAACTCATGATGCACCACGCCCACCCTGTAATCGAAGAAAACTGTAAGCAAAACCTTCACATTCGACCGAACTTGATGAGCTTTTTTCGGTCTTGGCTGGTGCGGCAGCTTCCATTGGGATGATTGAGCTTTAGTTTCTACGTCATAACCATAAACCCATGATTCGTCACCAGTTATGACCCTCTAGAGCAAATTTGGGTTATCGCGGAGAGAGTCCAACAGCTCCTTAGCAATGGGCAAAAATCGAAGACGATCTAAAACACGTGCAAGCAAAGCAGCTGTCAAAAATTAACTGAACATTCAAAATGGCCGAACTTGTCGGCATAAGTGAGAGACATGAATACCAACATAACGCCACAAAAAATTCGAAAATCGAACATACATAACCCGCGGAAATTCAAAATTTGCGATACTTTTTGAACAGACCTCGTATAGTCCAGATTAAAACTTCCACTTTCTTTTTTTTGAATATTTTTTTATGTTTTGTTTTTGGCTGTAAAGGTTTTTCCTTTTTCATTTTCAAAGAGGCGCGAGGCAATGATACCTTTAGACCAAAATACATACCAAACAATTACTTCACTTTTCGTGGATACAATGGCTTCTCGACAGTTATTTGTGGGTTTCTAGAGCTTCGTATAGGGTGATTTCGTGTATTGAAATATCAACCGATCGAGAAATGAGCCTCATTGATGAAGAAGACATTATTACGCTAAACATTGCTACCTTCCAAAAGACTCCATTAGAAAATACCCACTTCCAAAAAAAAATCCTGTCCTATAACTTTAAAACTAGGCAAGAAGAGAAAAAGATTCACTTTAAATTTGACTTACACAGTCGTCCAAAATCCCCTCCACTGACCAAAGTTCTATATCATTATGGACTTAATCAAAAATATTGATAGGATTATTAATAATCATAAAAATGACTGGGCTATATTTTCCGAATTACAAACGGGATAATTTTTTGTTCGTCTAATTTCCCCCCCTGTAACAATATTATTTTGGTGTGCATTTATTGTGGATACTACGCCAAAAAAATTCCTTCTATTTCGAGGCAAACCACTCATCAAGCCATTTTGGGGCGTCTTCGTAAGAATCGATGTGCTGCTCAGAGAACGCGTGGCCCATCGACAAAAACAGGTGGTAGTCGGAAGAGGCCAGGTCTGGTGAATAAGCGGGGTGGAGTAGCTTCAGTTGAGTGTCTCCAAGTAGTTCCCGACCAGCATCATCTTCCGTCCGAAGCGATTTGGTCTCAGGGAAGATGTTGATGGTTGGTCGTGATCAACCAACGATTTCTTGCGTTTAGAATTCTCAAAATATATCCACTTTTCATCGCCTGTCACAATCCGATGCAGGTACGACTTTCTTTTTTGTCTGACGAGCAAGATTTCGCATGTGTTTTGGCGTCGCTCTATCTGCCTATCGTTCAATTCATGCGGCACCCATTTTCCGATCTTTTCAATCTTCCGCATGGCACACAGACACATGGAAATGTCCTCAAACTTCCTAGGCCGATTTTCACGCTTCTTGTCCCACAAGTCTAAATTGCCGTCTTTGAACCGACGACACCAATCTCGGCACGTTCTTTCCGATAAAGCACTGTCACCATAGGTCTCCATAAGCATTTCGATGCGATTCGGCAGCCTATTCCTTCAAATTGAAACTTAAAAGGAGAGCTTCCCGCATATGCTCTTTTTCTGGCACAAAACTAGACATGATTACCAAAAGAAAAATATATGTTGTTGTACGAAATTGCTGACAATGTGCTCTAAATAATGGGTAGTGTCCAGCACTACAAATATGGAGGCATAATTCTGCGCGCCGCTCAAAAATTCTGACAAAAACATCGAAGCTTCTACTGCACAGGATACTTATTTTTTCAGTCGTCATGTATTCTACCAAAACTCGGGTTCTCCTAAAAAACTATGGCAAATTCTTGTCCACGTTTAAGAGGAGAATACTTTGTAGAATTTTTGACCTCCCATGTGACGATGCACAATTCCGTTAACGCGACCGTTCCGTTGTGTACAAAATTAAGCTCAATAGACTGTGGGTAGCCTAGACCCTTAATCTGAATGGATGTGGAAGATCCTACCCGTAAAAACTACAGTGCCTCCATTTATGGTCCTACAAAACGATGAAGGCAGTACATTAGCCATGATCGAACTGGAAGACCGAAGCCTGAAGTTCTTTCATTCAACAGGCTAAGGCCCGGTTGTTGCGCCATTAGATGATCATGATGATGATTAACTATTCCAAAAGCGAATCCCATTTATGTCTAGCTGATCTCATTCATATTTTCCCTGCAAAAATAAATGACAATTCATTTAATCAAACAGAATATGCTCGGGAATACGAGACAGTCTTAAAACGTAGTACGCCAGATAACCGCCAGTTGTCATCTTAAACAACTGAATGATACTAAAATCAATATTTTATTCATAAAAATAATTGAACTTAAAAACAAATGAAATTTTTATTTAAATTTCATTAGTTAAATATTATTGTACAATAGTTAAATTGCCCATAAACTAATGAAAATTATTTTTCTCAAAAAAAAAAAAAGTATTTCTTTAATGCTAAATTACTGAATAATATTTGTACAAAAATCTAATTATACCAAAACAGATGAAAAACAAATATTATACTTAATTGAAAAACAGAATATTTACGATACGATAATAAATTTTTTTTTTAAATATCAAGTTCAGCATTAGATAAAAACCGAAATTAATACTAAAAAATCCCAACTAAATCCGAAAAATCTTAATTCCATTTTTATTGAAAATTATCGTTAATCGCCGAATGGCCGCAATGAATCTCTTTCGTAATTTGCCTAATCGGAAAACGAACGCAACCGCTGATAACACGAAAGGTCAAAGAATTTCTCATTGTGGCGCTCCGTTTTCCTAGATTGGCTAACCACAATCAGTCGCAGCCAAATCAATAAATAACGAATATTTTATGGGATAACTTTACTACAAATATTTTATGCAAATGTATTTGGAGCAAATAATGCACCGGGCGAATTATAACAATTTTTGCCATCGCATTAACCGCGATTAGTAAATAAAATTAATTAAAATATTATTTTTACTAAAGGACAATAGCGATTTTTTTTATTGTGAACATATTTTATCAACTTTCCAAAAGTCATGATTGATAAAAAAAAAGATGATTAACACATAATAGATATCTTATCGCGCAAAAACAATTATTTTGAAAGTGCCATCATAAGTCATTTTGTTTTTAAATCGAGATATTTAAGTATTTGCTTTTTACCAAGTTTAAAATTATTGAGATGACGTATTTTGTTATTTATATTAAAAAGAAAAAAATAAACTTCTTTTGTTATAACGTTTATAACAGTTTATTTATAAAAAAATTAAATAATCACAAAAGTATTCGCCTAATTTAAATTAAAGACAAATTAATGATGTACTCTGCTCATTTTGCTCGATAACTTTTTGCCATCTTTCAGTGAGCTTCATAATTTCTCGTTTATAGAATTTCCTGGTCTTTATCGGCGAAAAACTGAATATGATGCTGATTTAAAGCCTCATCTGAATTGAACGTCATACCACGCGAGGCGTTTTGATGAGAGCGAAGCAACTGGGTGTCTGACGGCGCACGGTTAGGCAAGTATGGTGGGTATAGCAACACATCTCATCCAAAATCCAATATAATATTTTTGATAAGTTGTCGTGATGGAACACAACTCCTTTACGATTGACGAGCTCCGGGCGTTTCTGGATGATGGATTCGTTCAAACTGTTTAATTGATAGAAGGTCAAAAAATACAACTACTTTAAAATCCAGCCTTATTGAGAGCATAACCTCCCTCTGATTAATGTCCGCTTTCGTTGTCGTTTGAGGCGGATCATCACTCCGGGATCAGGACTGCTTTCACGGCAAATTGTTGTAAATAAATCACTTTCTATCACTCAGTTATGAATCGCTTCAAAAAATGATCGTTTTGCTCACGTTTCTTTGAGTGCACGAGAAACACAAATATCGATCTTGTTTATTATGTATCCCAGCTTCTTCTGATGGTCGTGATCGGTTGAATGATTGATGTTCAATGTTTCTGAAATCTCTCGCGTCGTGACTCAATTCATGCCTTTAAATCGACATCAGTTAGCCTTCCTGACCAAGGATCGCCGTTGAGATCAAAATCACCAGCACGGAATTTGCAGAATCATCGTTGGCACTGACGCTCTTGCACAGCATTGTCACCATTAACTTTAAGCAACTTCTTACAAGCTTGACGTGCGCCTTTGACTTTACACTACTTTTGATAAGCTTGACGTGCGCCTTTAACTTTACGCAACTTTTTACAAGCTTGACGCGCGCCTTTGACTTTACGAAACTTTTTACAAGTTTGACGCGCGTCTTTAACTTTACGCAACTTTTCACAAGCTTGACACGCATTGTCACCGTTAACTTTACGCAACTTTTTACAAGCTTGACGCGCGCCTTTGAGTTTACGAAACTTTTCACAAGCTTGACGCGCGTCTTTAACTTTACGCAACGTTTCACAAGCTTGACATGCGCGTTTAACTTTACGCAACTTTTTACAAGCTTGACGCGCGCCTTTGACTTTACGCAACTTTTCATAAGCTTGACGGGCGCGTTTTACTTTACGCAACTCTTTACAAGCTTGACGCGCACCTTTGACTTTTGCGCAACTTTTCATAAGCTTGACGCGCATTGTCACCGTTAACTTTACGCAACATTTTACAAGCTTGACGCGCGCCTTTAACTTTACGCAAATTTTCACAACCATGACGCACACCTTTGACTTTACGCAATTTTTCACAAGCTGGACGCGCGCCTTTGACTTTACGCAACTTTTGACAAGCTTGACGCGCGCCTTTAACTTTACGCAACTTTTCACAAGCTTGATGCGCGCCTTTGATTTTACGCAACTTTTCACAAGCTTGACGCGCGCCTTTGATTTTACGCAACTTTTGACAAGCTTGACGGGCACCTTTGACTTTACGCAACTTTTTACAAGGTTGACTCGCATTGTCACCGTTAACTTTACGCAACTTTTTGCAAGCTTGACGCGTGCCTTTGAGTTTACGCAACTTTTCACAAGCTTGATGCGCGCCTTTAACTTAACGCAACTTTTCATAAGCTCGACGGGCGCCTTCAACTTTAGGCAATTTTTTACAAGCTTGATTTCCCTTTAAGAAAATAAATTTAATAAAATATGGCGAAATTGCAAAGTTTAGTCTTCCATTTTCAACTTGTTGTAAAATCCGTAAAAAATAAACAAAATGGATCATTGAAAAAATTAACAAAAGAGCCAGAAGCCATTTTGTAGCGCCACGACCATGAGGCCATTTAGGCGACTTAATGTTACGTGTAGGTTGGCATTGCCAGTAATAAAACTGTTCGATGCTTAATTGGAGGAAAAAGTCAGTCATTTTTAAATGTTGTGGAGCAAATTTAGATAAGTAAGAAGGTCAAAAAGAGAGCTTCGAAAGAAAAAATTGTTGGATCTAGGAGGTCTACAGTAGAAGGAGTCCTATTCAAAAAGAAATTCTGGGTAAAGTTGGTGGCAATCATTTAAAATATGGTGAATAGGCAGTTGAACGCCACAGGAATGGCATGATGGACCAGGTTGGTTACAATCATGGCTAAATGCGGTATGCCCAATCCGAATTCTAAGTAGTTTCCTTTCTGAGAAGTTCGGAATAGTTGTTGAGTAGACTGGTTTTGTGGTGTTAGGCCAATTTGTGGACAATTTCTTCCACTTTCGAATCAATCTATTTATCTACGAATGGTTGAAGATATTTTATGTCATTTGATAAGCAGGCAGGGCAGGTTTGGAACCACAGTGAGCACCGGAGGGTGGAGAACCTCCCACGCCAAACGGTCAGCCATTTGATTACCCACAACTCGTAACATGACAGGGAACCCAATGCAATTCGACGTTTCTATTGTTTAACAGATTGCAACGAGTCACATTGAGGGCAGATAGGCTATCAGTAAATAGAGCTATTCTGCTGTTAACTGGGAGGTTGATGGCATTCTCCATTGCCGTTTTAGTCACCCATAACTCGTCATAGAATGGAAAAATTACACTGTATAGGTCACGGTTCGTTTTGCCAACAAGCTGGATGATAGCAAAAGATGTTGTATGGTCATCAAGCAGTTCCAGGAATAATATCTTGTAGCTAGATGGATCTGTGTTTACCGCACTGTACCTCCTGAGTGACATAGACACCCTCAACTTCTCTCCCAACCACAGTTTCCACTCCAACAACCCAATAATTTTCTCAGTATAAATAATTTCCTATAGTCATTGAAAAATCATGATTGTTCACTACGGTTAACTGATTCATGCCACTTTATTTAAGAATTTTTAATTTAATATTTATAAATTGTAAAAATATTAAGTACATTCTCAAACACAAGTATAAGTAATTAATGATTATAAAGTTTTCTATATAAAAAGGACATCAGTTCAATTTAATCGTCGTCATTAATAGGAGTGATCAAGTCCTCGGAAATCGGATTTGGTTTCAGATTTGCTGTATTAACAAAATACAGAGAGATTCTTCCATTTTATTCTTTTTGAATTTTCACATTTTCCACATAAGAACTTCTCCGTGAACATCTCCTTTAAGAGCACGTGCCAATCGTCCTTTCAGAAATAATTTTTTTACAAACCAACACACTTGCATTTCCATGTGTCAAATAATAATTGGAACTTATCTACGATTTCCTATTTGGTTAACCAACTTCGTGCTTTTGAATAAGACTTCTTGCATTGTGAAGCTCCTAGACCCCATAACCCCTTTTCCAAGCACTCTGTTTAATTTTCTAATAAAATCAAATATGGTGCATAAAATGTACCTACTTATAATGCCTCTCTGCATTTAACTATCAACCAGTTTCATTAAGTAAACTTATAATGCTAACGTACACGTAACAAGTTGTCACCAAATGACCTCATGGTCGTGGTGTTATAAATCGGACCCTGACACTTGACTTAGTGTCTACTTATACTGTAATTTAATAATGAGATGACAACACTTTATCGCTCATATTGTACAATAAAATTTTCCAACTAAAGTGTTTACTTAGCATTTAAGACAAACTACAAACAATTCCGATAACCAAGCAGAAAATGATCTTTATTTACTGCAGGCGAAGCAATTTGTCTGTTCATAAAAAAATTCGAAAATATTATTTTTTTATTTAACTAATTTTATGTGAAAATTTGATTTGTAATCAATTTTGGAAATTATTTGGTAAAATTTAATGTCAAAAAAGTTTACAAGTGAAAAAAAAATTAGGCCCAAAAATAAAATTACTAAAAAAAAGTCCAAATTTAAAGTATTTTTGAAAATATTTTTTTTGTACTAGTATGTAAGATTTTAATAGTGCCATGTTCATAAAAAGAGAATCAACTGTCAAAACGAGCGTGAAAAGTCGTCTGAACGAAGTTACTTTTCGCACTTCTATTCTTGCTACATTCGCTACTTGTTTTTAGGCTGGCTTGATTGCCGTGTCATTTGCTTATGGAGCCCACGTGAAAAGAAAATGTTGTTATTGTTTGTAAGGTCCAATGAGTCGACAAAAATGTGTCGCTATTGATCCAGTCAGCGTGTTTGCGGATGGCTAATTGTGTTAGTTGCCATTCTGTTAGTAGGCGAGGCAGATTGGGAATGACTGTGAACACTGGTAGTCGACGGAGTGTTTCTCCAGCCAACTTGTCAGCACTTTCATTACCCACAATTCCCACATGCCCTGGCACCCATTGCAACTCGACACTCCTATTGCTAAGTAGGCTATGACGAATTGCGCTAAGTACTGAGTCACTCGATGGGCCACAAATGGCTTTAAGGGCGGCAAGGTTGTCGCTAAAAATAATAACGCTTTGTTGGCTGAGAATATTGGTCGCAATTACAATTGTCGTTTTGATGGCCCACAATTTCCCGTAATATGGAGCTGCCCTGTGTGCGGGTGCTGCAGCCAAAAAGTTCGACGACCGAAAAAGATGTAGTATCCATGTCAGCGGCGGCATCAGTGAACAACAGTCGATGATCTTTTAATCCGTCCAACTGTTCAAAAAAAAGTTTCCTAAAGTGTGGAGGGGGTAATTTGGAAGGCACAGGTTTTTGTAGATTAAATTTAGGCGAGCTTTGTGAAGATAGAAAAAAATAGATTTTCGACCAGTCTCTATCAGTATGGATTCCACCGAAGATGTCCGATGTGCTCCACTGGCTAGTCTAATGCAACGGTTTACCGCTGCCTCGACTAGCTTTTTCCCTCCTATTGGCACACTGACACATATAGTGAGGAGATAGAGTAAGGTCCCGTCCAAAAGGGCGTTGGTTACTCTAATTGCCTCACTTTGTCTTACCTAACTTTTGCTGCTGATTAAAATTTTAACCATTCGGAGAATGATGTTAATTTTGTCAACAGCATTTTTCATCTGAAGATTCCATTTTCGTCCACGGGCAATTGAGATACCCAGGATTTTCATGGAATCTTTTAAGTTTGGGGAGGGAAGGGGCTCAGTGACGAATCAGATGCACTACAATTTTTTTTTCTGCAAACATGAAGGCAAGGTGGGTTTGATGAACATATTACCGCACCGTTGATACTGCTCCAAGTGTTGATGTTGCGGATGGCGTTATTTGTTTAATGTTGAAGATTAGCACCAGATAAAAATATTGTCAGCGAAAAGAAAATGTTTTTCCGTTGGTTCACGTAGTAAAAATAGTACGAAAAATAGAATTGTTTTTCTATGTGAAATCTTGCTTCGAAAGTAGTAGCACAGCAAGCAGTGACGTAATTTCTAGCATCGCAGCGAGTACGGTAGCAAGCCAAAATAGGAGCATGAAAAATGATGTTATGTAAGGCGGGGTTAGTGGTAAAACCACAATTCAGACTGGAACTGGCTACAGTCGGACCTTTACAGTCTTAAGGGAATGCATCACACTCTGACTGCTTTATCGGCGAATTGGATTTTATTTTAATTTTGCAGTTTTACTCCAAGTACTGCCATACACATTTCAATGTTTTATTATTTGGCAGGATTTTTGTTTGACAGTTTAAATTTAAATAGAAATAATCTAAGTAGTTATATTAAAAAATTGATTGGAAGATCCTTTATTTTTATTTTTTTTCTTCAAAAGAGCACACGGTCTAAGGTGAAATGGGATTAGGAACCACAAGCCTTACTTATTCCAACAAAAAATCATTTGTAAAGATGATCTACTCCAAAGGGATTTGTCATAGAGGAGCATCCAAGTGTTTACAATGTCTTATCTGTTGCGAAGAACCCTTTTCCTGAGTCTTTCATCAGCTACAATGTTAATCGACGGACTGACCTCACAAGAACCGGCGCATTTTCCTCGGCCATCCAAAAATACTTTATGCCATCGAAAACTTGTGCTCTTGATAAGAATTTTCCCTCTACAGTCTCGTTGCCACTTTTCGTAAACTTACGCCTTTCCATTTGGGGTAACGAACTTCGAAAATAAAACTGCGCTTATCACACTCTATAGCAGGGAGTTGTCTAAACTTGTCAATAACCCACTTTATAAAAAGTCAATCTATAGCGACCCACTTTATCTCCGACGCATTGTAAAAATAAACATTCAATATCTTTTCACGACCCCACAGTTGGGGGACAGGCCTCACAGTTTGGGAATAGCGTCGCATAGTTACCGGACGTAGTTGAAACTTGACCGAGAATATTGCCGCCGTTGCTGAAAATGTCCGTGATCAAATATCAACATCAACTCGTCACCATTCTCAGGAATTGAACATTTTTCGCACTTCTCTGTTGAGAATTTTACACAAAGACTTTTGCTCGGTATGAAATTTTGCTCGGTATGAAAGCTTCCAAAGTTCAAAGACCATCCGATGCGTTTTCGGTTTGCCCAATGGGCTCAAGATCAATTGATTTTTTTTAACCAAAAAATCATCTTTTCGGATGAGACCCATTTCCACCTCGGTGGGTATGTCAACAAACAAAATTGTCGCATCTGGGGCTCAGAAAATCCAAGCGTCACCATGGAAAAACCGATGGATCCACAACGAGTCACGATTTGGTGCGTATTTTGGACTGGAGGCATCATTGGCCCGTTTTTTCTTCGAAAACGAGGAAGAAGCCGCCGTTACGGTTAATGGTGGCATGCTCAACGAATTTTTGTTTCGAAAAGTTGAAGAGAATGGCATGGACGACATTTGGTTTCAACAGGATGGGGCCACTTGCCACACAGCCAACGTAACAATGCAACTTTTGGGCACTGCTTTCGAAAACCGAATAATCAGCCGAAATTCTAATGTCAATTGGCCGCCTCGGAGCTGTGATTTGAGCCCGTTGGATTATTTTCTGTGGCGAGCCGTTAAGGATAAATGTTACGCAAGCCATCCAGAGACAATTGAGGCCTTGAAACACGAAAAGTTGCCATTGAAGAGATACAGGCCCAGACAATCGAAAATATACTGAAAAATTGGGTCGAGCGAATGGGGTACGGTGAAAATGGGCGCTCAATTTCATTATTTGTCGTTCACACCTTATAAAGCGTTTTCGAATTTGTGCTTTGAAAAGTTAAATCAAATCAAAACATTTAAAAATGAGATTTTGATGAAATTTTTATTTTATTATGTTGCATGACACTTAGCTATTTTTGGGAGTTGCTATACATTTGCCCACTCTTGCCAGAGACCATTGATTTGATGTAACGCCATACAAAAAAGTGTAACGATCTTTGCGGCCATCTGACATCAGCATTTCTTGAAATAACACGACGCGGAAACAAGAGACTAACAAAAATCTATTATTATGGCTCGATACCTCTTACTATTGACAGTTAACGTCGCGCCAGCTTCATTTCGAAAGCAGTACGTTTTGGATGACCAAAATCCACACCAGGTGATAAGTTTTTCTGAGTGCAGAGGAAGCTTCTGGTAATGGTATGGTTACTTATCATCCCAGATCTGACAATTTTGCTTGTGCCAAAAAATCGCTTCATCACCGAAGGTAATTTTTTCACCAAATCTGCGATCTGTTTCTAAATCCTCGAGCAATTGCCCAACTCGTCACATAATCTTGTGGCTGTAGTTCTTGACTAAAATTGAATCTTGTATCTTTTCGCAATATTCGCCAAGTTGAATTCGTGCAGAAATGGTCAATTCTTCTGAACGGTACGAAATTAAGAGGTTATGGTCTTCGCGCACACCATAACCTCCATAATTAAATGGTGGCTATAGCAAAACACAAACAGCGCTGTCATTTGAAACGTCAAAGTAATAGGCTATCAAAGATTAAACATACTAATTGAAAAGTCCCTAATTTACTCTTATTTCAACAAAAATAAAATTCATGCCATTTTCGACCTAGGCCTACTAGCTTTCCATCCCTTTGCCCGTACACCAACAACAAAACATAATTTTTTTAAGTGTTTCTACTAAAATAACTATTAAAAAAAAAAAACTAAACATACAATTGTATAATTGAATTGTGAATAATATTTTTTGTTCTTTTCCATTTCAGTGGATTCCCATTCGATCCGAGCGAAATTGATGAAAACGCTAGTAAATATAAGGAAGCACTTCGTGATGGAACAAAAGAGCTTTTTAAAGACTTAAACGACTTAAATGTTCCGGTTTTAGTATTTTCAGCTGGTTTAGGTGATTCAGTCAAATCGGTTATGAAACATGCGAATGTGCTGTATCCAAACGTAAAAGTGATATCGAATTTTTTGCAATATACAAACGGCTATTTAAATGGATTCCAAGATAATATGATACACTCTTTCAATAAGAACGAAACAGCAATCGAAGGTACTGAATACTATGATCTTGTACATGATCGGGGGAATGTTATTGTGATGGGAGATTCGCTTGGTGATGCTGGTATGGCTGCAGGGATGCCGGTCTCTTCGAATGTCCTCAAAATCGGATTCCTTTACGATCATGTAAGCAAAAAAACTTTAACAAAATATCTTTAAAAAAAAGAAAAGAAATAATTTTTCCCCATTTATTAGGCTGAACAGAATTTAGAAAAGTATATGAGCTTTTTTGATATTGTGCTCGTTAACGATCAAACGATGGATGTGCCAAACGCTTTGTTATCTCTAATCAGGAACAATGGACAAATTTAGACAATTCTCTGCTCTGCAGTTTTGTAAAAACTTTATTTCAAACTTCTTCTTTTTTTTATAGAAATACAGTTGTTATTTATTTTATTACTTAAAATAAGTGTGATTTTGAATAAAATTCATTGAAAATAATTTGCATTTTTATTTTGCCAACAATCCAAAACAGCAATAATAATAATAGAGGAAAATTATATATTTATGTTCCAGGTCGATTTTGTTTGGCCGCCATTTTGTTTTGGATGACATTTGTCTGTTGGCATTTGACAGTTGTAGAGAGTTATTATTAATGGCGCAACAAGATGTTGAAATTATTAAAACATTTTATTTAAATAATTGTTCACTTGTGAATATGCGTAGAAAATTACGTGACTTTTTTTATGTTAATAATATGCCAAGCAAGTCAACCATTCAGCGTGTATTGAACAATTTTAAAAATAGGCATACACTGGTAGATAAAGAGAAGATTGGGCAACAATTAAGCCGACGTACACCTGAAAAGATTGATGCAGTAAGGCAGAGTTTTGTCGAATATCCGGGTACCTTTCATGGACGCCGTGCACAAGAATTGGGAATATGAGGTCTGTTCAAAAAGTTATGCGAACTTTGGATTTCCGCGGGTTACGTATTTTCGATTTTTTGTGGCGTTATGTTGGTACTCATGTCTCTCACTTATGCCGACAAGTTCGGCCATTTTGAATGTTCAGTTAATTTTTGACAGCTGCTTTGCTTGCACGTGTTTTGGCTCGTATTCGATGTTTGCCCATTTTTGACCAAAAACAGCATCGCATTAACATTGCTAAGGAGCTGTTGGCCTCTGTCCGCGACGAATCAAATTTGCTCCAGAGGGTCATAACTGGTGACGAATCATGGGTTTATGGTTATGATGTGGAAACCAAAGCTCAATCATCTTAATGGAAGCTGCCGCACGAGCCAAGACCGAAAAAAGCGGGCCAAGTTCGGTCGAATGTGAAGGTTTTTCTTACAGTTTTCTTCGATTGCAGGGGCGTGGTGCATCATGAGTTCTTCCCACAGGGTAGAACGGTCAATAAGGAATATTACCTGCAAATTATGCGCAAGTTGCGTGAAGCAATCCGCCAGAAACGCCCGGATTTGTGGAAGAACAAAAATTGGCTTTTGCCATTTTTGGCCAAAAATAACACACTAATAATGCCGCAGCCACCGTATTCCACAGATCTGTCACCCTGTGACTTTTTCTTGTTCCCGAAACTGAAGAGCCCCATGAAAGGACGACGCTACGCTACGATTGAGGAGATAAAGACGGCATCGAAGGAGGAGCTGAACAAGATCACAAAAAATGATTTTTTGAAGTGTTTCGAGGATTGGAAGAAACGTTGGCGCACAAGTGTATAATATCTGGTGGTGATTACTTTGAAGGGGACAAAATAGATATTCATAAATAAATAAATAATTTAAAAAAAAAAAAAAAAAAAAATTCGCGATACTTTTTGACCAGATCTCGTATCTCCATCATTTTTCTCGAGTTTTACAGCATTGCTGGCAAAAACCAATTATGAGAGAGGAAGCACACTTTGGCTTGGCTGGCTTTGTTAATAAACAGAATAGCCGCTATTGGGGCACTGAAAACCCTTAACTAATACACCAAAGACCACCACACCTCGTAGAGTAACTGTATGGTACGGTATTTGGGCCTGCAGCATCATTGGGACATATTTCTGGAGGCAATGCTGTAAAAGTTACTGGTGACTGATATAGGAACCTGTTGGAAAACTTTCTTCTACCCGAATTGGATCAATTAGGCCTAGAGGACATGTGGCTCTAACAAGACGGTTTGAGAGAAATTTTTCCCGGCCGAATAATCTCAAAAAGTGGTTATATAGACTGGCCCCCACGATCCTCTGATTTGAACTCTCCCGATTTCTTATTAGGTGTACACTATTAAACCAACCACAACCTCGACGCTTAAGGACACCATTCGAAACGAAATTGCTGAAAATGTTATGAAAAATGTGCTTAAAAGAGCTCGCCTTTGTGCCGCGGTCAGAAACAGGCATTTGACTGACATCAGATTCCATACAAAATGCTAAAGACCATATAATCAATCAATAAATTATAAATGATAAAATTGTATTTCATTTAAAAGTTATTTAAAAAATAACTTCGACCTGAAAGATATAATATATCATTTTTATTTACATTGCATTAGTGTAAAAATTCATTCATTCAAAATTACATTTTTTAAAATGTTTTTTTAGTACTTCCTATTTACTGCCGTGAAGAATAAAACTAATTAATTTATACTTACTTGTTCGTAAAATATTTAAAATTTAATAAAGCCGCTCTTAAACTTTCACTTAAGTGAATCGAAATGTCAACAAAAGTATGCAAACATTTCGGTTTGTTACCACTTCATGCATAATGGCGTGTTTTCAAACTTTCCGAAATTCTACAAAATTGAGACGCTTGATATTTACAAAATAAATGATAAACCTAAAATACCAGAAGATTGGAAAAAAATAAATGTTCCCTTCTGTCGTGTTTAAATTGTATTTTTCTTTGGAATAAGTGAGTTAAAATAAATATTAATTATGCTTTTGGAATTCAAAAAATTCCTATTACGAAAACAAGACGACAGTGGCATAAAAAATCTACACAAAAGTATACAAGCATTATCATTTTTCACCGTTCTTCAGATAATTTAGACAGGAAATTGCTTATAGATAAACGAAAATCTTGCGCACGGGCCCTATCCAGCTATTCTTTAATATAAGATTAATAGTAACAATTTTTGACTAAGTAAAAACATACAACCCCCAACAGAAATTTACCAGACGACCGCCATTGACACGTGCACAACTAATCGCCTGTTACATTCAAATTAATAAAAATAATCCGCACCAAACGATTGCTTACATTCGGTTATGTCCATCTATATTTCTACTCAAATCGATGAGTAGAAATATAGATGGCAGGCGTAGCAGCTGAAAAAGATTTTTAATCTTTGTTTTTTGTTATTCAAATTATTTTTATTGAATTTGAATAATTTTTTTATAGAAAAATGGTACCTTTTTTTTAATTTAAATTAAATTAAACGGAATTCGTAGCTTAATTTTAAATTAATAGGCTGCGTAAGGTTCTGGGCCAATGAGGTTTTTGGTTCATTGCAATTCTACGGAATATTTTGGCTTCAATCAAATTCGTATACATATAGGGCGATTGTCTATCCTATACTCTATAATCTTCCATCGGAAGCCACTACTTTTTCCCATCTTTCTGGCAATATATGGATTCCGCGCCAAAAAAACTGCTCCGGTTTTGAGGCCAAGAATGAATCGAGCCAATTTTTGATGCCCTGTTCTGAAGTGAAGCGTATTCCGGTGAGGGCGTTTTGCATGGATCTAAACAAATGGTAGTCGGACGGGGCAAGGTCTGAGCTATAAGGCGGGTGAGGCAAAACTTCCCAGCCACTGTTTTCTAAATAATTTTTAACCGGTCTTGAAACATGAGGCCGAGCGTTGTCATGATGGAAAATTATGGCTTCGTGTCTGGTCGCATATTCCGGGCGTTTTTCGGCCAATGCTCGCTTCAAACGGATTAATTGTGTTCGGTAGAGGTCGCCAGTGATCGTTTGGCCCGATTTCAATAGCTCATAATAGATCACACCCTTCTGATCCCACCAATTGAAGAGCATTACCTTGGCGCCATGGATATTTGGCTTTGGCGTTGATTTAGCTGGTTTGCCGGGCTTCACATACGATTTTTTGCGCTTTGGGTTATCGTAATGAATCCATTTTTCGTCGCCAGTAATGATTCGATTCAAAAACGACTTCTTTTTCTGCCGTTCAAGCAGCATTTCGGACATGCAAAATCGCCTTTCAACGTCTCTCGGCTTCAATTCATATGGGACCCAATTTCCTTGCTTTTGGATGAATCCTGCTGCTTTCAAACGTTTTGAAATGGCTGCTTGAGTGGCTCCCAATGCTTTTGCAATTTCTTCTTGAGTTCGACAACAGTCTTCGTCGAGTAATGCCTCCAAATCTTCATCTTCAAACTTTTTTGGCTGACCTGGTCGTTCTTTGTCTTCCGTGTCAAAATCACCACTTCTGAACCGTACAAACCATCTCTCGCACGTTGAAATCGATGGAACATATTCAGGATAAGCTTCGGTGAGCAATCGATGTGCTTCAGCTGCACTTTTTTTCAAATTGAAGAAGTAAATCAACACTTCCCGCAAATGGGACTTTTTTGGAACGAAATTCGATATTTTTGAAGCAAAAAAAAACTTTGTTGTTTGCACTATTACGTTCAATGACTAATCGAGAATGAATGACAGATGTTTAACCTCCAAAATGCCATATGAGTTATTATTAACACAAACCATGTGTAAAAGTTATGCCATCTGCTGTCAATTTCGCATTTTTAAGTTATACACCCAATATTAAAAACCTTTTTTTTGGTTGTAAGAAATGAATTTTTCGTTTTTATTGAATTGTGTTAAAAATGAATTTTCGTAATTTTTTTATATTACCAAAAAAAAAAGCCTTTCTTCAAACAGACTGTATGACCGACTCTTCGTACAAAAATGTGGCTAAATAAATTACTTCCACTTTAATGTACAATAAATTTTTATATATAACATAAAAAAAAAGACATTTCCAAAAGTTGATAAATTGATTGCTATTAGCACATCCGCTAATGGTAAGTAAATATTTACTTATCCTGAAGACAGCAAAGCTGGAAGGGGGCTACAGTAGTTACGTGACCGAAAAAAGTGATATTTTTTTTTCATAGTAAAGCAATAAATATCACATAATGGTGGTGCATGTACAAAAATGACGTGGTGCATATATGCACAAAATGATGGAAGTGATGGGGGATGAGTATGATGGAAGAGACAGTGGAAAAAGGTCAGCAGATTACAAGATTGCTGACCACTGCTCATTGAGCGGGATACAGACCTGAAGTACTCTAATATTAAAAGAAGGTACCACGGGAACCGAGTGGCCCGACAGAACGAAGTTCAATATATTGAACAGATCTTGCAGGTTTGGCGTTGAAGCTGCATTATGGAAGCAAAACTTTTGTTTCTGTGTATTTGGTAATGTAGTGGAGTCAAACCTGTTGTTCTGTGAAGTGTAATGAATTAGTTTTGTGCTCGGTTATTGGAGAGGTTGCTTAGACATTCACGTGGTGGCTGTGGTGGACACCTACATCGCGGGTACGGTCTACGGATCGCAGGAGGGAGATAACTGGCAAAAGTAGCAATACTTTGCACTTATCTCGGGTGATGCCACTGCTTATGACATCAGAGGTTTAAGATAGGCCTCGACTGCTAGACAATTCAGTTAATTGGTATACTCTTAGTTATGGTCGCGCTGATTGAGCGTATCTCAATCCCAATGGTCGTGGGCGATCGGTGCTATCTTGTCTTAAGACGCGGCATAGCACCATTAAATATGTAGAGACTTCTGCTATTAGCACATGTATTATTGGGTTGTCAAGAAAGTAATTTCGTTTTTCTTTTTTTATAAAAATTAAAGACGATTTTCTTATAGTGAATTAATATTTTATTCAATTGAATATTATCCAGTCTGATCCAATATTCTTTGCCATCTTTCTGGCAGTAGCATGATTCTACGCTTATAAAATTTTTGTTCTTTGCTGGTCCGAGTGATTTTTTTGAAAAAACTGATCCGAGTGATTTTTGACCTCCTAATTTCAATTAAAACGTTTTACCGTTTAAAATTTTTTGTAGAGACCGGAACAAATGATAATCGGAAGGTGCTAGGTCTGAAGAGTATGGTGGGTGTGGCAGTATATCCCATCCAAACTCTAAAAGATTTTGGCGAGTAATCAAACTTGTATGTGGTTTCGTATTATCCTGTTGGAACACTATACCTTTCCTATTGACCAATTCTGTCCTTCTTAAGTAAATAATTTAATTTGTCCAACTGATGACAGTACACTTCAGAATTGATCATTGTGTTGCTCGCTAGAAGGTCAAAATAAACGATTCCTTTGAAATCCCACCAAACAGATAGCATGACCTTTTTTTGATGAATATTGGCTTTTGAAGTGCTTTGATCCGGTTCATCTTTTCTACTTCAGGATCTTTTGCGCTTAACATTGTTGTTGACAAACCATTTCTCGTCCCCAGTGATGATACGCTTCAAAAATGGATCATTTTCTTGGAGTTTGAGAAGCAAATAACAAACATCAATGCGACGGCACACATTTTTTTCCGTAAGAAGATGAGGAACCCATATGTCGAGCTTTGAGATTAAACCTAGCCATTTCCAATGATCATGAATGGTCGAATTCGATAAATTTAATCTCTCAGCGATCTCACGAGTTGTTATTCACCGGTTTGCAGCAATTAATAGCTGTCTTCCTTTGGACCAATTTTGCTATTCACGAGTAGTTGCGAGTAGATGGCCAAAGGAAGGCAAAATTTAATGACAGCAGTAGAAATATAACCTCAAAATAGTCAACAACAATACCTTAGATTAAAGAATACCTGAATAGGCCCCTACCGTATATGTATACGCATTTTTGTGTCCAAATTATTCGAAAGGGATATTGTTGTCAAAATGTTTTTATTTAGACATGACACTCACTGCCATCTAGTTCTCGTAATAGAAATTTACTGAATTGCAAAAGCATAATTTATATTCTTTTTAATTCACTTATAGGAAACAAAAATACAATTTAAACACAACGATGGGCAATTTTTATTTTTTGTACAAACTTTTGATATGAAATGGAATTCTATTTAAGGTTTATTATTTATTCCGTAAATATGAATCAAATATAAAGCGCCTCAATTTTGTAGACTTTCGGAGAGTTTGAAAACTTTAATTCTCCATGAAAGTGGAAACTTAAGAGCTATTCTTGTCATTTGTGAAGTTTTATTTTGGCACATCGGAAAGTGCAATTAAAAGTGTTTTTTTTTTACATATTTACAAGCGTTTACGAAAAAGTAAGTATTTTTATAAATAGTTATATTTTTGATATAACTTAATACGAAGTGCTAGAAATTCGCCGAAAAGAGATAACCGGGAATTTCTTTCTTTCGGTAAATTGACACCTTCATTTTTACTAACCAAAATAACAAATATTTAGTTTGTGATGTGCGTAAATGGTTTTGAATGAATTATTTTATCCAAAAAGTGGTGAAAAAGCGAAAAGTTGGTCATTAAATAAATGTAAGCAAATCCGATGTTGACAGTTCAATGTTTACCAGAAAATAGTTCAGTGCCGGTGTATATAAAATGTGTGAAAGAAAGTTTAAGGGCGAATTTTTCAGTCTATTTTTCATTGCTGTTTTCATTGTGTTAAAATAAATAAAGTATATTTTTCGGTAAGCTTATTATTTAATTAAATTTGTTTTGCCTGCTCTATTAGACCTTGTAATTTAGTTTTAAAGCATTTTCTTTAATATTGTATGCGATTATCTTCCTATTGTGCACATAATTGTTTTCTTATAATCAAATAACTTACAATTTATATTTTTATATGCTCTTCCACTTTATAATTCTGTTTTAATAAATAATATATAGTGAAATATCTAATAAATAAATAAATAATATATTAAAATAGAATACTGTGTTTTATTATAAATTTCCAAAACTAATTCCATCAAACAACAAAAGCCGCAATATTAAAAAAAAATCTATTCGTTTACGCATAAATGACATCGCATATGAAAATGGTTTTGAACGAACGGCTTCAATCGCATACTGAAGTTGACAATTGGCTCCCAATGATTTACGCCGTTTCTGTTGTATTGCTCCCTATCCAATTCTTCTTTAATCTAAGTGATTATTATGCGGCTTTAGTGTGAAGTTGGTTGTGAAAAATATAATTAGGTCCTCTGTCGGAAAACAATGAAATTACAAGTAAGTCCTCTGTTAGGAAAAAAACGAAATTCAAATTTTTGGTTGTTCAGAAACCAAGTCAACTGATAAGGCTGCGGTACTATTATTCCTAAAAATTACGTGGGCTACTATATATATTTCTGGCCTAATAATGAAAATGTGAATATTTATCAACGAAAAAGGTTTTATTGTTTTTCAAAATATTCTCCATCAAGATTTATACACTTTTGCATGCGCTCAAACCAATTTTCGAAGCACTTTTTCCACTCCGATTGAGACACCTCCAAAACATGGTTTTTGAATGCTTCAACAGCATCTTCTGGCGACGAAAATCGTTGACCACGCATTTTTTTCTTGATGTGTGGGAATAAAAAGAAGTCATTGGGTGCCAAGTCAGGGCTGTACGGAGGATGACCCATCAATTCGACGTTTTGTCCGGTCAAAAAGGCGCTGGTTTGAGCCGATGTGTGAGAGCTCGCATTGTCATGGTGCACAATGATTCGACTTCTCTTGTTCGTTTTTCGAATTTCTCCGAAGACTTCAGGCAAACAAATGGTGGTGTACCACTCAGAATTGACCGTCCTACGTTGCACAAGCGGAACAGTCGCCACATGACCAGTTTTGCCAAAGAAACAAGCGACCATTTGCTTCGAAGTGCTTCTTCCACGAACAACTTTCGTTGGATTTGACTCGTCTTGGAAGACCCACACGGTCGATTGCTGTTTTGTTTCGGGCTCATACGCATAGATCCATGATTCGTCACCTGTGACGATCTTATAAACGTCTTTTGAAGCACCGCGATCGTATTTTTTCAGCATTTCTTTACACCAATCCACACGAGCCTTTTTTTGAGCGATTGTCAAATTGTGCGGGATCCAACGAGAACAAACCTTTTTTACGGCCAGGTGTTCATGCAATATCGAATGTATGCTGGTGGGAGAAATGCCTAGGCATGCCTCTATCTCACGGTATGTCACATGACGGTCTTGCATTATCAGTTCACGTACGGCATCGATGTTTTCTGGAACAACGGCTGTTTTTGGACGACCTTCACGGAATTCGTCTTTGAGCGAGCGTCGGCCACGATTGAATTCGTTGTACCAGTTTTTCACAGTGCTATAGGATGGTGCTTCATAGCCATACAAAGATTTAAGTTCATCGATGCACTCTTGTCGTGATAATCCACGTCGAAAGTTGTGAAAAATGATCGCACGAAAATGTTCACGAGTTAATTCCATTTTTTTGCCAAATTGATTTTTTCAAGTCACTGTAAACAACACAAATGATAGTCGTACGTCAAAACGTTCTGAGTACGTTTATGCTAAAAAATGTCAAACTTTCCAATGGAAATGTCAGATCGCACCTGGCAACACTTAGTGTTGCCTAGGCCAGAAATATATATAGTAGCCTACGTATTATTTAACGATGTTTTGAGGACATCGATCGGACTTTAAACTACTCTCTTGATTATCCACAGTTCTCTCCATAGGCAGGAAAACTTTTTGCAGCAAGAATTCCACACTGAGGCTTATGACATTCCTTAAGTTTAAGTTTAATCTTTTATTTTAAGACCTGTTCATAGTGCTGCCATTGTATTTTCATATTTTCAATACAATTTCATGTGGCAGCATTGCGTTTTCTTTACTCGCCGCATTTGAATCGACAAATGCCTCTTGAACTTTTCGAGTTGAATTTAGTGTTTGCAAATTACAATTGTGTTCAGAACGTTAGACTTAAAATACCTTTTACCATGTGTTATCAGTAATTTAACTAAAATAGGCTTATTAAAAAATTATTCACTCTCAAATAACAGAAAAAGTATAGTTATTATATATTTTTTTAAATTTGATTTTATTTTTAAATCAAGGAAAACTTCACCTGAAGATATTTTACTTACTAAAGAGCTCATGGTGGTCTTTATAATAGGTGCCAAATACTCTTATGGCTGTAGGGAATTACCAACCCTATATGGAAAATGTATTCTTGATTAAGTGTGAAGTTGGTTGTGAAAACATACAATTAAGTCCTCTGTCGGGAAAGAATGAAATTACAATTTAGTCCTCTGTTGGGAAAAACACGAAATTGAAATTGTTGGTTGTTCAGCAACCAAGTTAACTGATAAGGCTGCGGTACTATTATTCCTAAAAATTATTATTTTACGATGTTTTGAGGACATCGATCGAACTTTAAACTACTCTCTTGATTATCCACAGTTCTCTCCATAGGCAGGAAAACTTTTTGCAGCAAGAATTCCACACTGAGGCTTATGACATTCCTTAAGTTTAAGTTTAATCTTTTATTTTAAGACCTGTTCATAGTGCTGCCATTGTATTTTCATATTTTCAATACAATTTCATGTGGCAGCATTGCGTTTTCTTTACTCGCCGCATTTGAATCGACAAATGCCTCTTGAACTTTTCGAGTTGAATTTAGTGTTTGCAAATTACAATTGTGTTCAGAACGTTAGACTTAAAATACCTTTTACCATGTGTTATCAGTAATTTAACTAAAATAGGCTTATTAAAAAATTATTCACTCTCAAATAACAGAAAAAGTATAGTTATTATATATTTTTTTAAATTTGATTTTATTTTTTAATCAAGGAAAACTTCACCTGACGATATTTACTTACTAAAGAGCAAATGGTGGTCTTTATAATAGGTGACAAATACTCTTATGGCTGTAGGGAATTACCAACCCTATATGGAAAATATATTTTTGATTAAGTGTGAAGTTGGTTGTGAAAAAATACAATTAAGTCCTCTGTCGGGAAACAATGAAATTACTTTCTTGACAAACTAATAAATCGCACCACTTACAACAAATGTGTCACATTGAATTCTTTGCACTTTTACAAGCTTAAAGCCAGACAAACAGACATCGTTGTTTTTCTACATATCTTATTACACTCTTTGAACTTCTGCGGATCAAATAAAAATAGAAAAAAAAAGAATTTTTTTACACAAAGAAAATAAAACAGAATTTTTTTTTTTTTTTAAATATTATTTTTAATTCATGTACAAGGTTTTTATTGTAATTACAATTATTTTACAGTGTTTCTTTCCACCAGAATATTTCTTTATTATTTTCTATTTTAAATTATCATCAAATTACTACAACAGTATTTTTAGTTATAATCAGTCAATTACACAAAAATTATTATTAAAAATTTACAATTTTTTGTTTATTATTATTATTATTACAGTTCAGATTAGGTGATTTTCTAATAATTATGTTCATGTTTTTTTTCGTTTGTACTTTATCTTCAGAAGTTGTTTTTTTCTGTTTTTTTTTTTTGAATTTTATAAACTTTTGAAAAATAAATGCCAAACTAAAAAAACAATTTATTTTTGTATGGACATCATTAAAATTAATCATAATAAATTAAAAAAGCTTTCCAAGTTTATTAAAAAAAATTTCACAACCTATGAAAAAAGCAAACAAAATTAATGGAAACAACTGAATTAATTATATTTGAAATTATACATTGAATTTCTAATCAAATTAACAAAAAAAAATACTTTTCATAAGTTTCAGTATGATTTTGAGTAATAATATTAACACCCAAAAATAATAATTTAAATAATAACCGATATAATATTATACTTATTGGATAATTATTCGAAAAATAATAAAAAATTTCTTTCTCGTTCCCAATACAATACTTTCCTCTAACTCACTCTTATACACAAACAAAAACGTAAGTTGTAACAATTCATAGTTTTTTTATAATTATTATTAATATTATTTATGTTCATTATTATTATTATTATTATTATTATTTATAATTGATTATTAATTATTATTGTCGTAGATGAACTACGATAGCATCACAGATTTAAGAATTTTATTAATAACGACTCGCTTCGCTGCTCATTTCGAAATTTAATCGTCATCGATACAAATGACATCGGATTCGAAGTCAGCAGCAGTCAGCGCTGCTGCTGGTAAATTATTCTTTGATAATTGTGGCAGCAACAAAGATCTTCTATTCGTATCGTTGTGCGGAGCTGCAGTAGAGTCCAAGGGCAAGGGCTCTTTGAAATGTTTATTATTGCTGTTTGGTAATATATTCTTTTTTAAAGAACCGTTGGAGTCAGGGGAACCATTCGTTGGCACAACATTCGATTCGGATTTACGTTTATATACGCGTAAATTGCTGTTAAAATTTTTTGGTGGCAGCATTTCTAATTGTTGCTGTAACATAAAAATCAAATCATATTAATAATAATAATGCCTATTAGAAAAATCGACAGAATCAACAATGTCAGTTAAAACTCATCGAAAACCAACTAGCAAAAGTTAAACTTGACGAAAATATAGACAAAAATACAATAACATAAAGGGATGTTGGGGAAAACACAAATCGATATGGTTCCCAAGAACGGGATTATATTTAATTCATAGATTTAAAAAATTACTAGGCCATTGCTGTCGATGGGTGTTTAATTGGAAGGGTGGGAGTGAACAGTTCTCTTGGTAAAGGTTTAGGATTGTAGGATATTTTTTATAATGGGAGATGCACAATTTAGATCAAGATGGATAACAGACACTGTTTCATACAAAAAGGAGACCATTGACGATTTTTCGAAGAATTCGGGATTTAAACCCCAAAGTTCGAGTCCGTATGTTCATGTTGGTTTCGGTTCCGTATTGTATAGTTTTTATTGTAGACCTACTACTGTCTAGGAGTCGTAGTAATTGTGTCTATCGTCCATTAAGATCACTTCCTTTAGTTTTCGTGTGAGAGTTCCAGGGTTAACCATTTCTCGCATATGAGTCTAACCCCAAATGGCAGTAATAATCCCAAATGGCAGGATTATTACTGCCATTTGGGGTTAAATCAGGAGCCTGGTTTTGAGTAGATTTTTGCTCATTTTTGCTCAGAAGTGGATAAGGTTCTGTTGAATATTGAGTGATGTGGAAGGATCTTTATGATGTGTAAGGATAGTTGTGTCGTCAGTATATGCTGCAGTAAGGATAAGGTTATGGGTGACAAGGAATATCATGGGTGACAAGGAAAATCAAGGGTGACAAGGAATGTCATGGATGACAAGGAGTATCTTGAGTGACAAGGAATATCATGGGTGACAAGGAATATAATGGGTGACAAGGAGTATCTTGGGTGACAAGGAATATTATGGGTGACAAGGAAAATCAAGGGTGACAAGGAATGTCATGGATGACAAGGAGTATCATGGGTGACAAGGAATATAATGAGTGACAAGGAATATCAAGGGTGACAAGGAATATTACGGGTGGCATGGAATATCAAGGGTGACAAGGAATATAATGAGTGACAAAGAATATCAAGGGTGACAAGGAATGTCATGAGTGACAAGGAATATCTTGGGTGACAAGGAAAATCAAGGGTGACAAGAAATATCTTGGGTGACAAAGAATCTATCGGGTGACAAGGAATGTAATGGGTGACAAGGAATACCAAGGATGACAAGGAATATTATGGGTCACAATAGTATCTTGGGTAACAAGGAATATAATGAATGACAAGGAGTTTCAAGCGCGACAAGGAGTATCTTGAGTGACAATGAGTATCTTAGGTGAGAAGGAGTATCTTAGGTGAGAAGGAGTATCTTGGGTGACAAGGAGTATCTTGGGTGACAAGGAGTATCTTGGGTGACAAGATATATTAAGGTTGATATGGAATACGAGGTCTGTTCAAAAAGTATCGCGAATTACGTATATTCGATTTTCGATTTTTTGTGGCGTTATGTTGGTACTCATGTCTCTCACTTATGCCGACAAGTTCGGCCATTTTGAATGTTGTTAATTTTTGACAGCTGCTTTGCTTGCACGTGTTTTAGCTCGTCTTCGATTTTTGACCATTTTTTACCAAAAACAACATCACATTAACATTGCTAAGGAGCTGTTGGACTCTGTCCGCGACAACCCAAATTTGCTCCAGAGGATCAACTGGTCACGAATCATGGGTTTATGGTTATGAAGTGGAAAGCAAAGCTCAATCATCACAATGGAAGCTGCCGCACGAGTCAAGACTGAAAAAAGCGTTAAGTTCGGTCTAATGTGAAGTTTTTGCTTAGGTTTCTTCGATTGCAGGGAGGTGGTGCATCATGAGTTCTTGCCATAGGGTAGAACGGTCAATAAGGAATATTACCTGCAAGTTATGCGCAAGTTGTGCGAAGCAATCCGCTAGAAACGCCCGGATTTGTGGAAGAACAAAAATTGGCTTTTGCCATTTTTGGCCAAAAACAACACACTAATAATGCCGCAGCCACCGTATTCCCCACATCTGGCCCCCTGTGACTTTTTCATGTTTCCGAAACTGAAGACCCCCATGCCAGGACGACGCTACACTACGATTAAGGAGATAAAGACGGAGGAGCTGAACAAGATCACAAAAAATTATTTTTTGAAGTGCTTCGAGAGTTTGGAAAAAAGTTGGCACAAGTGTATAATATCTGGTGGGGATTACTTTAAAAGGGACAAAATAGATATTCATGAATAAATAAATAATTTTAAAAAAAACACAAAATTCGCGATACTTTTTGAACAGACCTCGTATAATGAGTGACAAGGAATATCAATGGCGACAAGGAATATTACGGATAACAAGGAATAGCATGGTTGTAGATATTGTACAGAATTGGAGCTAGTATTCTACCTTCAGGGACACCTGTGGAGATAGGATAAAATTCAGAATATTCAATATTTTCAGCCACCTAAAAATATCGGTCTATGAGATAGGATTTTAGAACCAAGGGGCAACACCCGCTGCAGCTTCCAAAACAATCCAAGCTGCGCTAGACGGTCGAAAGCGTGCGAAATGTCCAGAAATTCGCCTGGGCAGTATTCCTTTCGGTCTAGCGAGCACGCTATGTTATCGATTATACGAAAACTCGTATTCTCGAGCACACCCTCAGTTTCGATAATGAAAAAATAATTTCAAGGATTTCAGATAAAATGGGAACGAGGCTTCAAGGATTTTCAGATAAAATGGGAACGAAGGAAAAAAGTGATGTGCGGAGGATACAAATATACAATAAATATAGGTTATTAGGACGAGGGATTTTTATTTGGATATTTGCTTAAGTATTTCCGAAGTTATCAGGTCATATCCTGTGTCGGGATAGTTGTTGTATTATGGAATTACTTCGGAATGAGTGAGGAACTTTGGAGGAGGACTCATGGGCAACTGCGTTGATACTTCTATGTATATTTTCTCGTTATGTTGATTGTCTTGGATATCTTCATATGATTTGAAGGTGGTTAGCTAAATGTTTCCCAAAGATGACGGTTTTCTATTTGTCCATTTTTTGCCCAGGTTCCATCGGTATTACGCAGGGGAAGTGTAGCGCTTTTGTCCAGAAAGACTTATTCGTTGTCAATTATTCGGTCTATTCAGTAAATCGTTCGTAGTTGGTTTAGTTTTAATTGTCACTTGGCATCCTTGAACGTTGCCACTGGGCCCTGATACGAAGCTTATTGTGAGTTATGAGAGCGTTAGTTATTGAGTTTTGTTTGTAAACTGTTAAGTCGTTTACGGCATCGTCTATTTCTTGTTCATTCTTAACGTTGCGTTGTAAATTAGTCTGTTCTGTTTGAAAATATCCCCATCAACTTTGCCATTTACAAGTCTAGGAAGGGAAGGATTTTAAAATTCGACAAGTGTCTTATGTAAGGAAAACCGGGGAAAGATCGGATCAAGGAATTACGAGGTGTGATGTTGAAATAATGCAGGATATCAGGAAGTTTTCTGGTACTGGTAGGCTAATAGGTGGGTGAAGAAGGCGCTAGGGCTTCCAAAAGTGGTTTAGGAGAGCATTCGAAACACGTTTGATGTACGAGGTCTGCTCAAAAAGTATCGTGAATTTTGAATTTCCGCGGGTTACGTATACTCGATTTTCGATTTTTCTGTTCAACAAGTATAGATTTTTTTGTGGCTTTATGTTGGTACTCATGTCTCTAACTTATGGCAACAAGTTCGGCCATTTTGAATGTTCAGTTAATTTTTTACAGCTGCTTTGCTTGCACGTGTTTTGGCTCGTGTTCGATTTTTGCCCATTTTTGACCAAAAACAGCATCGCATTAAAATTGCTAAGTAGCTCTAGAGGGTCATAACTGGTGATGAATCATGCGTTTATGGTTATGACGTGGAAACCAAAGCTCAATCATCCCAATGGAAGCTGCCGCACGAGTCTCGACCGAAAAAAGCGCGCCAAGTTCGGTCGAATGTGAAGGTTTTGCTTACAGTTTTCTTCGATTGCAGTGGCGTGGTGCATCATGAGTTCTTGCCACAGTGTAGAACGGTCAATAAGGAATATTACCTGCAAGTTATGCGCAAGTTGCGTGAAGCAATCCGCTAGAAACGCCCGGATTTGTGAAAGAACAAAAATTGACCAAAAACAACACACTAATAATGCCGCAGCCACTGTATTCCCCAGATCTGGCCCCCTGTGACTTTTTCTTGTTCCCGAAACTGAAGAACCCCATGAAAGAACGACGCTACGCTACGATTGAGGAGATAAAGACGGAGGAGCTGAACAAGATTAAAAAAAAGGATTTTTTGAAGTGCTTCGAGAGTTTGGAAAAAACGTTGGCACAAGTGTATAATATCTGGTGGTGATTACTTTGAAGGGGACAAAATAGATATTCTTGAACAAAAAAAATTATTTTTGAAAAAACACAAAATTCGCGATAATGTTTGAACAGACCTCGTATAACAATTACTTTCGTGATTGGTTCGGTTCGATAAATATCAAAATGACAGTAAACGACGGAATTAAGAAAATTATGATAAAACAACTTTTTGGATATAAATTTAATTACAAAAAATAATCGAACTAAATTACTAACCTTTTTATCAGAATTCAATTTTGGTTGTGGCCTTTTAAATTCTGCTGTCGCTGCACCATCATCGGTCGTAGTCTTTTTTATTGCGGCTCCACTAGAGTCGGTAGACTTTTTTAAGGCTCTTCTATCCAGTATTTCGACAGTATCGCCCATCGGTGAAATAAGTTTTGCCGTACCATTTTCATGGATTAATGGTAATTTTTGTCCTGTTTTAGAATTACTAATGCTGACGTTGCGCATTTTTTGAATTTTCGAACTAGACGACTCCGAACCGGATGAACTGGATTCATTATTGTTGGTATGACCTGGACCGTAACATTTTACGTTTTGTTTAATTGATTTCGGCAGACGAGAGATGGATACATGCCGGAATTGTGATAAATCATTATCGCAAGATAGATCAGGAGTAATTATGAGATCCTTCGGCAGATTGTTTGGAAGTTCAATTGAACTGAGCATATTGAAGTCGTCCTTTATTTGACTTTGACGTACATTATCCACCACCAGCACATCATCATTGTCGTCGGCAACGTATTCAACTGGTTCCACTTTATTAACTTTCCTATTCATTCGGCCATCCACTGAATTTCGTTTAAGACTTATTGTCCCCGAAGGATCACTACTTTGGCCGCGGTTCGTCGAATTGTGTCCGCTACTGACTTTCGAATTAGGCAATGAATTCCGTCGGCTCTCTTCGACTAAGAATTTACGCCGTTCGTACAGAGTATTCGGTTGAAGTCCGTTTCTGAACATTGGTCGAGGGGAGTTATTTTTCTGATTGCCGTTGTTATTCACTGTATTCGATTGTTCGCGAGATTTAAGTTTTTGCTCAAGCAAGAATCTTCTACGTTTTTCGGCGAACGACAGCGGTCCACTTATTGGAATATTTCCATGTCCGGAACTACTCTGTTGACCAGTATTTGCCAAAAATTCAGAATGTGATGGGACAGATTGCCGCTGCTGCTGTTGTTGTTGTTGTTGTTTGTGTTGTTGTTGTTTGTGTTGTTGTTGTTTGTGTTGTTGTTGTTTGTGTTGTTGCTGTTTGTATTGTTGCTGTTGTGACTGTGTTGGCTGTCGTGATTTCAACAATTGTTCTGACAGTTGTGTCTGAAGGTACGAAGGCTTTGAATGATTTAACAGTTGTGCCTGAAGTTTGGATTGTAACTGGAAAAATAGCTGCGCTTCAGCTTTAGACTGTGATGGACTCTTTTTGGACTCTGCTGCAGTTTGGGACTGTGACGGAGGTTGGGACTGTGATGGAGGATGGGACTGTGGCCGTACGAGTCGCTGCTGCTTCTGCTGTGCCGGCAGAGATCTTTGTCTTTGTGCTGCCTCACCATCATTTGATTTTCGGACTTTTGCAGCGACGCCTGTCACACTTTCATCATTAGACAGACGTTTTTTCAAATTAATCTCTCTATTTCGAACGTTCGCCGTTTCGTGCCCATATTGCTGGTCATGCGAATCAGCACTAGTACAATCGCGATTGATTGGCTTCAATTTTTTTATAATAATTGGTTTGTTCGAATTCATTTTTTGCTTATTTTCTAGTATTGGTTTTTTAGCCGCTGTACTATCATTTTGTATCTTTAGGATGATCGGCGATAGTTTTTGTTTATTTTCAATTCCTTCGTTAGCTGTTGAGGTTTTTTGTGATATGTCAGGCGATTCTTTCTGATCTTCATCACTTGAACGTTTGATGACTGAATAAACGTTATTTTTATTCTGTATGCGTAGCAAAATTTTATCGTGTCCATCCGGTGTTGGCGGCGGTTGGGTTGTTTGTTTCGATTTAATTTCATTGGCTGATGTATTATTCGTTGGAGATTTTTTCTTTGTCAATAATTTCGATTTTTCACTAACTGATAATTTTGGAGTTTGGTTCAAAATTGAGTTTTGATCCGAACAACGTTTGTTTGAATTTGAATTAGGACTGGTTAGAACATCAACCATTGGACTCGATTGAGATGAACGTTCCAATACGGGAGAGTTTCTAAAGCATCCGCTCAAATCGATGTTACTTAACGGTGAAAACGATTGAAATTTATCCAAATCGGAGTAGTTGATAAATTCGTTCGGCTCAGCCTGTGACATTGATTCTAGTTGTAACGACTCCAGGAAGTCTATTGAATTCATCGAATCCAAATCGCTTTGGCCGTCTATAGTTGACGATAAATTGCCACTAAAACAAGCCATGGCGGCCATCGATGTTGATGTTTTGTCTAACAGCCTTTCGAAGCCTTGTTTCATCTGCTCATCAAAGGAACAGGTCGAGGAATTTTCCAGTGAATTATCTTCAACAATCGTACAATCATCGTCTACATCTTGACTATTTCTATTAACAATGTCGCCGACATCATCGATTAACGAAGCTGAACCGTTTGCGCTGTTGTATAATAGATTTTTGGCGATTTTCAATTTGGGCAGATCACTTTGGTTTCGTTTCGAAGATGAACGCATACCTTTCACATACAACCAGGACATAGTTGTACGCAGCCGATTAGTCAGTATCAAGTTTTTATCAAAATTTTCACGTGTTATTAGACGCCCATTAACGTATTGTAAAAGAACCAATCCGACTTCTTGTTTCTTTTCATAGCCACCGAAAAATATACGATTTCGATTGTTTGGCGTTGCGTACACCTTAATCGTGCTCATTTTACCATCGCCACCAATACGGAATATCCTTTTACGTTCTGTTGCAAGCGAGATGGCAGTTTGGATTTTATTATAGCTAAGGAAACTGTTCCAATCTGGTATGTAGACGTGCGTAAAATCGTTACCCACCTCAACCATCAACCAATAACAATTACCCGGTGACGACGGAATCGCTGTATTACCCAATTCTTCGGGTGGGACATTTCGGATTTCGATGTTTGTTTTCTTATTTTGAACTCGAATTAAATTCGCGGCATCCCGTTGAGTCAATTTTGGAATTGGGGAAAGATCTGATACGGCTGGTGTAGTCGAACTGTTTGCGTTTTGATTGACCACTATCTGATTATTATATGCTTTGCGGTTTGATGGGACAGCAGTTTGATGGGGCACCAGAGGCACAAAACCTGCTCTTTTGCGGTTCGTTCTTGACTTAATCTCATTCATATAAACAATTTGGAATAGCGATCTGATCTTATCCGCTAGATATGGATGTGTTTCAGGCCGTGGCCTTGCGATACAGCCCTCTTTCAAATAGTCCAAAGAACTACGAATCAATCCAAATATACGCCAATATTTCTCTTCCCCGCTCATAAGAACCTTCAAATTTTTCGTCTTATCACCACTTACTCCAGTTTTTAACATTTGCGTGATTAGACAAGCTTCAGAATGTGGCACAATGTTTATATTCGTGACACTGACTGCATTCGGAATAGTCGGCATTGCGTTTTTCATCGTACCGATAAGAAGCTTCTTGGTCCCGACATACACTTCCCAAATATGGAAAAGTCCCTCTTTATAAGCCTGCAGAAAGAACTTCCATTGATGATTAAATAATGTTCCTGGCATGGGACTTGGAACACTTTTCGTATTATTTCTCTGAATTTCGCAAATACTCTTCATCGCCTTTGTCACCGCCACATTTACCTTCTTTGTCGTTACCGCATGCAAAAATTTACTAACTGTTAACATATTAACTTCAGCATTATCCGCCGATCCGGGTGCAGATATTGCTGGTGAAGCTGATTGTGATGGAGGTACAGTAGCTATTGGAGATGTGGGCGTTGACGCTGGTAGAGAATCAGATACAGATGAAGGTAAAGATCCTGATACAAATGGAGATATAGACACAGATCCAGATGGAGATTCAGATGGAGATTGAGATGGAGATTGAGATGAAGACACCGGCACAGGTGTAGACACAAATGCAATGGGAGACGCAATTCGATTGATTTGGTTTGGTAAAAATGATTTCGATATGCTGATCGGATGAGGTTCTATAACTTTCTCAGTATTGGTCGCTTGTTTACGTGATATAGTACGTAACGATCGTACAGAAGTGATAATAGGCATTTGAGGCTCGTTTGTGTTGTGAGCTGCTTTTGAGGATTTTCCTAAAGAAGCTGGTGGAGACACCAATTCATCATTATCAATTGCAAGCGGATCAATTGTTTTGTTTTGTAATAAATTATGTTGTCGAGTTGTAGTTTTGCGCACCTCTGTGATTCGAGCCTGTTTAATTGGAGGCACATAGGAATTGCTTTGATTGATTTTCTCTTCTAAAAGTTTAGCTGTCTGTTCATTACTTTTCTTCATTATTTGCAATGATGGGCTCTTCAAACGCAGTTTATTTGCCTCATCGAATGCTTTTGTAGGAATTGCACATGTACGACTGGACGAGAATATTGCCAAATTTATATATCGCCTTTTTGGTAAGGCATTAACAAAATCATCGCCATCGCCGCATTGTTCAGTTTTCGCGAATTCGTAACGCCGTTTACGAGCATAGATGACCTGCTCTTCGCTTGTTTCGGCTTTTTCAATTTTGAACTGTTTACCTTCTGTCGCCTTATTATTGCAGAAGCATTTGTACAAACAGTGAACCATACAAAACGGTTCGATCTTTTCAAATCCTTTTAAACGTTTCAATTTCACATTACAATGCTTCATATTTTGGGCAATAAAATATTTCGAAAGTTTATTCATTTTGAGCGCTACTGTCGAATTGTTTTCCGTTCCAAAGTCACGCCTGTCTACTCTCAATTCTTCATTATTAATAAAGTCTGTATACCGTTTTGGTAAACGTGTCGAACGTCGGCGTTCAGTTTGGGTTTCATTAATTAAATAAGTTTCACTTTGTGTAAAAACGACTGTGGCACAAAATTCCTTTTCAACTTTAGCCAATTTAGCTGTCGCCTTCTCTCTTAATAGGAAGGCATCTTCATTCGAAATTAATTTATTCTAAAGTGTAAAAAGAAAATTACAAATTAAAATTTAATCAACAAAAAAAACAACTATAAAAATTGACTTACGACATTGTTATGTTGTGTGACCGTATTTGGCTGGCATGTACATCCAAACATACACCAGGCATTTTTGCAATGTTTCTTTAGAATTGACTGGCATTTGATGCTGGAACAAACGCATCCTAACTGGCAGAACAGTTCTTGGCATGGTTTATCTATTAAAAAATTTACAAAAACAAATATGTTCTTTTATTTCGAAATTGTTTTCTTTTTTTCCTATAAAATTTATATTTAAATAGCATTAAGGGGGAAGAGGGGAAGATGGGAACACAATTTGACTTAGAAAAGAAGAAATTTTCCTAATAAAAATCGAGATTGGTAAGGGTAAAATTTTTTTTTAAATTTAAACAGGATCTAACCTAGATTTAGAAAACAAATTTTTTTTAACACAAATTGAACTTCACATTGGATAAGATCCTCAGACGTAATCAATCAATGCCTGAGAGTGGTGAGAAGCAGATTTTCCTTTTCTCTAATTTTTAGTAAATGTACCAGGTGTATAAGCTTAAATCCGCTGTTTTTTTTATTAAAAAAAAACACAATTGTTTTTTACAGAAAGCAAAAACAAATTTTCATTAAAGTCCTTGCCCTCGCTAGCTACACATTTTTCCCATCTCTCGGGCAATTTGTGGATACCACGCCAAAAAATTCGTTCTCTTTCGAGGTAAACCACTCATCAAGCCATTTTCGGACGTCTTCGTAAGAATCGAAGTGCTGCTCAGCGATCGCATGGCCCATCGACGAAAACAGGTGGTAGTCGGAGGGGCCAGGTCTGGTGCATAAGCGGGATGGGGTAGCACCTCCCAGTTGAGTGTCTCTTAGTAGTTTCGGACCATTTTAGACGTGTGCGATGGTGCGTTATCGTGAAGGAAAATCAGCTTGTTGATCAGTTGTTGGTGGTAGCGGTGGGCATTGACAGTTTCAAGAGGTTTCAACATCTCATAGTAGACGATACCCTGCTGATCCCACCAAACACACAGCATTGTCTTCCGTCCGAAGCGATTTGGTCTTGGGGAAGATATTGATGGTTGGCAGGGATCAACCCACGATTTGTTGCGTTTAGGATTCTCGAAATATATCCACTTCTTATCGCCTGTCACAATCCGATGCAGGAACGACTTTCTTTTTGTCTAGCGAGCAAGATTTCGCATGTGTTTTGGCGTCACTCCATCTGCCTATTGTTCAATTCATGCGGTACCCATTTTCCGATCTTTTCAATCTTCCCTATGGCACGCAGATGTATGGAAATGGCTGGTTGAGTAACACCCAATTACTCCGCGAACATTTTTTGCGATTGGGTATCGTCTTCGTCCAAAAGAGCCTGCAATTGATGCTCCTCAACCTTCCTAGACCGATTTTCATGCTTCTTGTCCCACAAGTCAAAATTGCCGTCTTTGAACCGACAAAACCAATATCGGCACGTTGTTTCCGATAAAGCACTGTTACCATAGGCCTCCATAAGCATTCGATGCGATTCGGCAGTCGATTTCTTCAAATTGAAGCAGAAAAGCAGAGCTTCCCGCATATGCTCTTTTTCTGGCACAAAACTAGACATGATTACCAAAGGAAAAATGTATGTTGTTGTACGAAATTGCTGACAATTGTAGGTTAATATGCTCACTCACGCCATATATCACCAAACAGCCGATTTAAGCTTATTCCCCTGGTAAATTTAGGTAATTTGGCGACAGGATGTTTTAATTACATTGGCATTCTAGTCACAATACTATTCGATTACGCCACACCAAAGAACAGAAGGGGAATTTTTCTGAAAAACAAAACGATTGCTGTGACATCGGAAGCTGTTGCGTAATCGCCAAGACCACATGGGTTAACCACTTCAAATGTAAACCACGCAGTCTTAGATTAACAGCATTCGATTCCTACTATTAAGCATGGTTGAGGATATTTGTTGATTTTGGAGTCAACCATGGGATAGATTTCAATGTTTGGATATTTTTAAATAACAAAATTGGATAGAAAGTGCCAAAAAACTGGAATTACCAAACAATAACAATCCTGAACGTACAGCGGAAATAGAAAAATTATAGTTACTTTACAATGCAATAAAACTGTTGCGCACTCCCCAAAAAGAAACTGATTTAAATCCCATAGAACACAGTTGGGATTTGGTTGAATAGAAGATTACCTTCATAGGACATGTTGGAAGCCATCTTGGAAGATGAATGGGAAAAAATTACCTCCAAAGAGAATTAAAAATGTTGTGTGCTGAATACAGAAAAGACTTAAGCCCGGTTCACATGACGCTTGTTTTCCTGCTTGTTTCAATGTTGGTTGCGGTGCTAGAAATGACGTCACTAATTGCTTTGCTGCTTGTTTTTAAGCTTTCTATCACAATTGTAAACGGTTTTATTTCCGTGCTTATTTTGCTGTTCACGTCGTATAATCTTGATGGCCTCCACAATTTAAGAGAATTGTTCTGTCTTCGTTTTCTTCTGCAAATTATTAAATACGCAAAAATTTCTATTTGCTTGTGACCAACAACCTCTCATATAATCGCGTTGCTGTCCATTTGTGTTGACATTCAAACGGTCACTGCTGTGCAAGCATCAAAACCAGCTAGAAATCCAACTTTAACATATGTAAGTATCGTGCAAAGACAACATCACAATATCAAGCGCCACAGCCAGTTTGAAAACAAGCAGCGGCGAATCTAGCAGGCAAACAAGCACGAAAACAAGCACGTTAGCTGTATTCCATTGGGCAAATTTTACTATTCACAAGTACTTCTAGGTACTCGCAGCTACTCTTGCTCGTACAAATGAGTAGTTCGCATGAGTAGTGACGCATACAATTTACGGTAGGGTTATTTTAGTTCCCAAAACGAAAATAGATGGCTTAGCGGGTTCGTTGGTTATGTTGAAGAGTCATATTTTTGTCCGTATTGTTTATGTGTGAATAAACTCAGTATTGTTGTTGACTATTTTGAGGTTATATTTTACTTCTGCCAGTAAATTTTGCGTTCCATTGGGCATCTATTCACAAGTACTTGTGAGTAGCAAAATTTACCCAATGGAATACAGCTGTTGTATGCAAAGCGTATTGCACAAGTTCTAAACAAAAAAGTATACCCAACCTCGTTGTAGAGAAATATTTGCGTTCTTTTTTTCAAAGTTGAAGTGAGTGTGTACAGAGACTTTTACCGGTACATCTTTTGTAAGATAACTACTTTTTTATCTTATCATATTCGTTGTCGCTATACAACCTAATTAGCACACATTTATTTATATTCTTTTCGATTTTTCTTTTGTTGATCAAAATACGAGGTCTGTTCAAAAAGTATCGCGAATTTTGAATTTCGTTATGTTGGTACTCATGTCTCTCACTTATGCCGACAAGTTCGGCCATTTTGAATGTTCAGTTAATTTTTCACAGCTGCTTTGCTTCCATGTGTTTTGGCTCGTCTTCGATTTTTGCCCATTCCAAAAAATGGATCAAAGAATCTGTTTCGGGAACGAGAAAAAGTCACAGTGGGCCAGATCTGGGGAATACGGTAGCTGCGGCATTATTAGTGTGTTGTTTTTGGCCAAAAATGGCAAAATCCAATTTTTGTTCTTCCACAAATCCGAGCGTTTCTGGCGGATTGCTTCGCGTAACTTGCGCATAACTTGCAGGTAATATTTCTTATTGACCGTTCTACGCTGTTGCAAGAACTCATGATGCACCGCGCCCCTGCAAACGAAGAAAACTGGAAGCAAAACCTTCACATTCGAACGAACTCGGCGCGGTTTTTTCGGTCTAGACTCGTGCGGCAGCTTCCATTGGGATGATTGAGCTTTGGTTTCTACTATAAACCCATGATTCGTCACCAGTTATGACCCTCTGGAGCAAAATTATGCCGTCGCGGATAGAGTCCAACAACTCCTTAGCAAAGTTAATACGATGCTGTTTATGGTCAAAAATGGGCAAAAATCGAAGACAAGCCAAAACACGTGCAAGCAAAGCAGCTGTCAAAAATTAACTGAACATTCAAAATGGTCGAACTTTTCGGCATAAGTGAGAGACATGAGTACCAACAAAACGCCACAAAAAAATCGAAAATCGAATATACGTAACCCACGGAAATTCAAAATTCCCGATACTTTTTGAACAGACCTCGAATATATTGCCAAAACTAGTGTACGGATTACTTTTATGGCCTAGGGAATAAAATTGTTTTGAAAATCTATACTCATAGTTGCTACTTTCTAACACGGATCACAGAAATGTGGTTCAAAAAATCACTCAAATAATAAAAAATATCTCCTGTACACAACACAACGTTTTAATTCAAGAAAATAATATAAACATCCATTCCTGATTTATTCAGATTCCTTTTATCACTTAATCCTTCTATAAAATTGGCAGAAAATTTATAATAAATTTTTTTTTTTAAATATTAAGTGTTTATAGTTTTCTTATTATTAATAAGATTTTCGAGTAAATTATTCTCATTAACTATCGATTGCTTCTTGTCCTATAGTTAAAGATGCAGGCCGGGAATCCTAAATAAACTACTTTTTTGCGAATTATTCTTAATAAGGATATTCATTAAAAAAAATTTATATTTTTTCAAACTGAAGAAAAGCAACAACAAAAACCTCTTTTATACAACAATTTATTTGAATTAATTATTCTTTAAATCGATTTATATGGTAATTAAATAGTCTGCATCTAAAAAACTGAACGAAAAGCAAAAGCGCCGAACACAATTGCATCTTCAACACGAAAAGTTAAAAAAACTCATCAATTAGAAAGAAATTAAACACAATTTGAACAAATAAATAAATACCATCTGATCAGTTTATTATTATTTTGTTATTTTGACTAAATCAATTTTTTAAGTTCACTTAATATTAAATTTGTAATTATTTTGCCATTGATTTCGATTTTAACAATGCTGCCACATGTAATGAGGCAAAAAAAAAGTTGCAGTTATGCTGTCAGCACTACTACTACGAACAGAAGTTAAAATTAGAGATTACAGTTATATATAGGCGAGTGTACATTAATGCGTTATGGCCGCTGCTCTTATAAAATTACGGGGATTTTAAAAAGTTTGACAACGATTTTTAAATTCCTCGTCGCAATTGTATTTGGGGTCGCATTATACGAATATCGTGCGTTTGCATTCCGGTTAAACCAGAATCTGTATTGCCATATTTTACCATATGGCAACTTAGATTCTCTAAGCGTGCAACTATTTCTATGATGACAGCTCTATTGTAACCGGAAACGTGATTTATACTCGAGAAATCCTCGCTAAATATTTACAAAAGCACGTGTTTTTTTTTGTATGTCTGAACTAAATAATAGACTTTTTATGCCTTTTTTCAAATATAAAATAAGTTTTCTGATAACGGTGTAAAACAAAAGAAAATATTAAAAAGGTTACCATATGAAGAAGACAGCATAAAAAAGGGGAATAAATTGCAATTATAGCATTTATGAATGCACTAATGGAGAAGAGGACAATTTCGTATCAAGTTCACTAGGAATTTGTATATTTTTTTTAATTCGGTCCCAAAAAAATCATTTCCGGACAAAACATTGGCAACAAAAAAACACAAGATATCGTTGTCATAAAGAGCATTTTAGCATTTTCTTTTCTTATCATAAAGAAAAATTCCATCATTCGATATTATCGTCTCATGGTAAATTTCTACATCTGTCAAATCAATTAAAAATTTTAGGTTATGTACGAGAGCATATTCTCGAATTTATTGACGTTGTTCTGATTGTGTTGCTCAGCAATTTTGGTTTTCCTTTTCAATTTGTTTATAAATTTATAAACAAATGAAAGTATTTTAAAATTTATTAAAACTTTGTTTAATTGAATTTCGATACAATCAGATCAGTTGTTCTTCTGTGAAGTTCAAAAAAAAAAATGAAATTTGAAATTTCCCTCCATTGAACAAGGAATTAAAAATGTTACATCCATTGAACAAGGCATTAATGTGAAACTCTTTTATTAAATGCCTACTACCCATCATAGCTTAAAAATTTTTTGATTGTCGACTGTTTTTTCCCTTCTCTTTTTATTTGACATTTATTCATTTAATATTATTATATTTTTTGTTAAGAATTTTTGCTCTTTTAAGAGAAATTTCCTAATATTAAAAATAATCAATAAAAAATAGTAAAATTTTTTATTATTATTTTTGTTTTGTTTTGATATGTTGCAGTAAGTTTTAAAAGAAATTTTCATAACAAAAAAAAAAAAAAATTCCAACTACTATAAAAATATGATTAAAACCAATTTAGGAACAAACATTACAAAAGCATAACATGTGTTTGGTACATAACCTCTCCACTTTTGAAAGAATCAATCGCTAATACAGGGCTCTGAGTAATATTTTTTATTTTAGCAATAATAAATAAAATAAATTATTATAAGAAAAAAATTTCAAATTTGTGATAAAAATTAATATAACAATAGTGAACCACTTACCATCTTCTGCCATGGGTTCTGCATCTATGAAAGTGGCATTAAGTCTCCGAAGTTCATTTCTACAATAAGAAAAAAGGAAAGCATATTTTTTTTGTAATTATTAAAACCTATTTATTTAACAAAACGTATAGTATTGTTAAATAAATACTATACGTTTTGATAAGTACGTACCTAAGTTTAGCATGAGATGACTTTTTGCCATCGGCTTTGGGTTTGGAGACATCTAGGTCTATGGCTAACGCATTTGTTCGAACATTATTTTCATAATTTATGTCCGGATCGTCAACAATTAACGAATCTTCACATAAACCATATGCTACACTTGTTATCATATCTCCCAATATGTCAGCACATTCAACTTCGAGCGAATTTTGTGGATCGACATTTTTACGAAAATCGAATTCTTTTGTTTCCAGGATTTTATCGAAAATCTCGCTGCGTTCGAAAAACTTCCTTACAAGTAAATGATTCTGATTATTTCTATATGGTATGTTAAATTTGAAAGATTTATGAGCAATTATGGTATCTGTATCTATAGGCTTTTGCTGTGAATCGACAAGTGTTGATACAGCAAATTGTGCCCACTCTTTGGTGATACATTTCGATGGTTGGACCATTTTTAAATATGGTTTAATAAAATCATCTAAAGCTCTATTGATTTCCGGAAATACCTCCAATATAATGTCTGGCATTCGAAACAATTCTAATCCGCCCAGTTTGTGATTATTGTGTGCGAAATTATCATGTATGCATTTCTTTGAAAGTGGTCCCGGCCTATGCACTTTATTGGGACGAACGCATTTGTCAACATCGAAGCCTGCAATCGATGATGAACGCTTTTTCATTGGTTTCCCAAAGAATGCAGGATTATTCGGAACAAAAATTTCCAAATCGCTAAAGTCATTTCGCTGATTACAATTTGTCGGACAACCCATCTTAAAAATTTTTCTATTTTTTGGATAAGAAGTTTGCTTCGGCATGGATTTATTGACATTATTACCACGACCACCATAAATAAAACAGTCCTTACCATCGATATTCACCGATTGATAATAGAATTTACCATTTTCAGTGCATAGCCATGATATGGCTTTCCAACAGTCTTTCGTAAATGGAATATTCGAACTTTGTATATGCTTAGCGACATTCTTGTTGGCTCTGCCATTGGCTGTTTTCGATCTTTTCTTTAATTCACGATAAATAGTATTCTCGGTCTCAATCATCCAATATTTAATATTACGATGTTTCTGCAAAATCAATCGCTTTTCGGCAACCGTCCTCGACATGATCAAGTCTTTCGGAATTATTGGCATTACCATTTTCGGCGGTGTTGATCCTTCACAAACCAAACCATCTTCGATTCGTCTGCGTGCTGGCACATGCACTTCTACAAAATCACCAATGGTGCTCTCCTTCAGGAATGTTTCCAAACTTTTACTTTCGAAAACTGAATGTGCCGTAGTATTCTTTACGATCGGCGTTTGCAACATTCCCGGTTTATCAATGTATTTTATCTCATTCTCTGTAAATCCATAAAATTCAGTTGGCGATGTTGCGCTCATCTCATACGATAATTTTCCTGTTACACTTAAGGTATTATTGCCAGTTTTATTTTCATTACCATTATTAGTGGAGTCGACTTTAAACGAATTTAGTGATTTTGTTAAGTATTTCGAACAGGAAGGCACTAGTTTTTGTAAATGGCTTTCTTTACCGAATTTACTAATTAATGCATCCAAAAATCGTCCAGATACATTTTCATCTGATCTCGCCAAAGTTGATTCAACAACTGACGTTATATTATTATCTTCATTTATAGTCATTTGTGGTTCTTCTTTTATAATAATTTGTGGTTCTTCTTTTATATTTATTACTTCTTTTTTAATAGTTACCGTAGTAATCGTATCAGAATCGGTTTTAATTGGCGATGAATCAAGATCCATCGCTTCTTCTTCCACTTTTATCAATTTTTTTATATTCTCAATGCTGTCTTGTAGAGGAGCGGCTGCTGCTTCATTAAGATCATCATAGTCAATTCTCTCAATTTTTATTGTCGCCGAACATTGTTCAGGATTATTATCCAATTCGTCCTCCTTAATCTTATCAGACTCTTTTTTATCATTTTCAGACTTATCCTTATCCTTTTCAGACTCATCCTTATCCTTTTCAGACTCATCCTTATCCTTTTGAACCTCTTTTTTATCATTTTCAGATTGTATTTTTGAATATTTCTCATCAATATTATTGTCTAAAATCTCATTTAACTGTTCGTTACTCCTCATTAGAACCCTTTTACAATTTTGATCTTTAATTTCAGGCGATCCACTGCGACTACTTTCTGCTGATCCAATAGCACTATCTCGACTTTTCTCAACGCTAGAGCCGCATTTCGTTAATAATGGTACTTCCTGTTTGCGAGCCTTTAAAAGTTGCAATTGTTCTTTTAATTTCGTATGAACATCATTCTCATTAGATAACTTCAATCCGAGTGATTCCTCTTCAGTTGTAAAATCATCATCAGCACTTTCTTCCTCCTCCAAGCCCACCACCACCACCTCCTCCATCTTCTCATCCACATGCTGCTGCTCCTGACAATTTTGTGCAAGATTTTCATCATTATCATTATTCAAATTATTACATTTGTAACGTTTCAATAATTTCTTATATCTTTTTCTAACTATTTTACGATCAGCTATATAATTGATTTTTAATACATTATGCTTTATAATAAAACATGATCTTGCATGATTTCTTTTCAATTTGCGTACAATTATTACTGGTTTTAAAATTATTCGACGCATCAGATTTGCAAATAGTTTTGGAAATGTTTTTGCAATATATTTAATATTTTCTTTTTTTTTCATTTCATGCCGAATAGCATTGAAAATGCTACGTTTATATTTATTTGTACGCCGAACCATTTTGTTTGTCAGCTAAAAATATATTAAATAAAAAAAAAACAATTTGATAAAAATAATTTTGAAAAAACGTATTTTATTTTAGTTTTTTTTTTTATGACAGAATTAATAATTAGGAATTTAAAATTAAACAAAAATTTTTTTTTTTTGGAATTATTTTCATTTTTTAGGTTAAGAATTTTAGTTGCCATCAATTTTATAATTTTTCCTTTTACTATGGAAACGGATTTAATACAACTTTTTTAGAAATGAACAACTATTTAAGGACTAAACAAATTATTGAACGCTCAAAAAATGCGTGTTCCTCCATATTTCAACTCTAAAATTTATGATACCAATCTCAGAAAAAGAAAAAAAAAACCACAACAACTCAGAACAGGAGAAATTTGAATATAAAAATAATAACCTAAAAAAAAACATTTATTTTTTGTAATTATTTTAAACATAAGATACTAAAAATATTCTCTGTCTGCCATAAAACACTCTGTAATTAATTCCAATCTGATTAGATTCACTCTGGCATTACCAATTCAAAACTTAATCAAAAATGTCGGAAACTAGAAGAAAAAGGCACACATAAAATTTGTTAGGCATTTAATAAAGTTGAAATTTTGTATCAAATTTAATATGCATATTTATTTATTGTTATATAGAAGAAGAACAAAATATATATAGAAAAGAAGATAGTAATATTAGTAGTAGAATAACTAAAAAAAAAAAAAAAATCATCTTCCTTGTTATCTCTCCCTCCTAATCTTATCACCAATTATTCTCTAATTTTCTGTCAAATCTATTTCATGTCATAAAGTAAGAAATGGCAGACATTAAAGAAAGTAAAAAAAAAACACTCTGGTTATTATTAGGTGCTTTTAAAAGATGTTTGTTCAATTTTAAAAAAAATTAAATAATATTAAAAAATTAAACAATATACCATAAAAAATATTTTAAAAAAAGTTAATATTAAGTAAATATACAATAAAAACCCAAATATCCGTACATAAAGTAAAAGCTTTTAAAAAAAAAAAAAAACATTTTAATGCTCCTCTCTTAAGTCTAATTCCATTTTGATCTATTTACAGATTAATTTTTGAATTTCTTTTATAACTTAAGAAAAATAAAAAATTATCCAAAATAATTTTTTCCAAAGAATTAAAAAATTCAAAATTCTTTACTACAAAAATTTCGAATTACTATAAGTTTTACGTTTAAAATGTTCTGTTTATATTAATCTAATTTCTACCATTTTGATTTTGATTGAAGCTTTTTTTTTAAGTTCTTTACCTTTAGTCAAAAGAAATTATATCATATTCGAAAAGAATACATTATTTATTTTAAGACCAATCGAATAGAATGGAATGATAATAATAAATCGATTTATTCATGCATACAAATTTAATTCGATACTCTCTCTTATATATCCTGCCATAAATAAAAACGCCGAAATATAAATATTAAAATTTCACAGAAAAATAATATAAAAGTTATTATCCAATTCATAAAAAAATTATCTTTTATAAATTATATCCAAGTAAACACATTTAATGAGAAAAAAAATATTGATAATAAAAATTAAGAATTACTAACCAAAAAAAATATATATAAAAAAATTTCTCTATAAATAGAAAAATTTGAAAAAAAAATGTTTTTTTTTTTTAAATTTTTCACACCTTTTTTAAATAAAGACAAAAATGATATAAAAATATTCGACGAAATACGTTTAAAAAAAAACTACCATCAAAAAGTTACATATACAAAAAGAAAAAGATAAAAAATTATATCAAGGAGGTCCTAAATTATTCACCACAAGATTCTACAGGAAAATATGTATGGACTATGAAAAAAAAAATCCCTACACGTGGTGTGCATATGTATCCTTTTGCTAATAAATTGCAATTCAATTAAAAATTGAACCAACGATTACACTTTCGATTCTAATAAGCCGAATTCAAAAAAAAAACATGAAAGTAATTATAGTTTTCAAAGACAAAAAAAATCCGATTTAATAACCATTAGAATTGAATTAGCCGGTTTTCTTTATAGCACAAACAAAAATCACACCTTCAAAAATAAAAAATAAAAACATACGAAATGCTCCTCCATCAATTTGTTAAAAAAAGAAAAGAGCACAATTTATTTACACGAGATATTCCAAAACTTACGTACGCACGCATAATCAAGCATATATACACACACACACACATAAACACACACCCTTACGCACATTTACGATATTAAATATATATATATATTCGCCCACTAATCAATATAATAAATTATAACAAAAGCAGCATCCGCCATTAATTTCTATTATTCTATATAACAAATAATTTTGAAGTAAGTTCATTTCACACGAGTGCATGGCATAACAAAACATATAAAAACTCACAACTGCCAAAGCACATCACAGCAAATGGATAGAAAGAAATGTCAGAAAAAGCAGATGCTCCCGTCAGTGTATAAAAACGAAATAAACTTTTACAGATTTTATAGAAAATTCAATAGTTACTATTTGAATGGGGGGGAATTAACACAAAAAAAAAAACAAACCAAAACCCTTCTAAAAGGTAATCGATTACGATTTAAAAGAAAAGAAAAAAAAACCTCATCAATAAATTAATATAATTTAATATTTTTATTTTTCTCAAAAATTTATTATAATATAATCTTACACTTTTATACATTAACAAAAAAATTATGCAAAACGCACCACAATCAATTTTTATAAATTTGGTTAAATATCGGATAAGAGATAGATCTTCACATTGTTCATTTTTCACACACTAACTAACTAACTAATTTAAGCTTTTGCGCATCACAAAATTCACCATCTTAATAGCGTCCCAATCGAAAAGAGTCCGTGTCATTACAAAATCGAACAACAACAAAATATCAAGCGAAAGAAAAAAAACAACTCCCCACAAAATGAACGCTTTTTCAAATTTTATCAATAATGGCAGCACTAATATTATACGAAAAGGAACATGGCGTACTATATTCTATAGAACCGATACGCACTTAGCCAAAAAAAAAACACGATATTATATAAACTATTGCTTAGAAGAAGAAGAAAAGGTCTATACGACGAACAAACAAACAGCACAACACAATCAATATAAATATTTGACATTTATAAATAGATTTTTTTTAAATAATCATTTAACCAATATTAAATGATATTTTAACCAATTTGTAACCAATAAAAAAAAAAAACGGAGTTACAAAATTTTTTTTTATCGTTTTGATGAAAATATAATAATTTTTGAGAAATAAAACAAAATGGCGTCCGTATAATTTCAAAATGGCGTTTCAACCAAAATTGATCGGCTAATTCTAGTTGGCTTAATAAAATTCACTTTCAATCATTAACTAACATCGCACAATAACAAATAGTTATATTCTTCAATTTATACTATCATATATTTACATTTAATTAGAATTTTTTAATTAATAATCACCTTAAAATAAGATATATTCGATTAAAAAGCAACTACGTGATACCCGCGTGTTAATCATACATTCGTACATAATGACTACATATCGCTAACTTTCTCAAAAACAAAGATGGCGGCAATTTTTCAAGGAATAGGATTTTGGCGCAGTCCAATTCTTTTCATATCGAAATGCATTCGAAATGAGCAGTATTTTTTTTACGAAAAATGTCCAATAAACATTATTAATAAATTCTTTGAGGGGAAAAAAAAACAAAATTTTATCTAGCAAAAGAAAGAAGCAAAGTTGGTAAAGAAATTTTGATTCCAATTTTGATTGTAGATAATTTTTTAACAATGGAATGAATGAGAGAAACTTTTTCCAATTTATCGATAGAATACGTACAAAAAGCCATTCAAATCGGATGTGTTTCAGTGAGTCGTCGGTTTTCGAACCAAAAAATCTCTTTATCAGATTTTCGTGCTCTTTCGCTCTTGCTGTTATTCGCAATACAACCGAACGGGAGGGAATTTTTGAATGCTTCACGTTAAGTTCACTCATTAAATTCGCCGGCACAACGATAAACACATCTGCGACTGTGTTACCTACAGCAGCGGCCGTCTTACAATTACAACGTCGACTGTCTTACAATTCCAACGCCATGAATTTTTTTTTTTTTTTTTACCAAATAATCTCCATACAATTGATATTAATTTTATTAATTTATAATCGAATATAGTTATTTTTAATTAATGTTAATTTACTTAAACGATCAGATTTTATTTTAAACATTATCGGATTTGTTACGTTTTGTATTTTAATTGAAAGAGGAGGGGTAGTTCCGAAAATGACCAATAGTGTAGGTAAAATGTTCCTGTATTTTTTATTTCGATTTTGATCATATCAACTTCATGGTGTGGTGGTGGGTAATTATTATCACCGCCATTATTGTGGCGAAACTTTATTCTGAATCCGCTTAAAATTTTAGCTATGAAAGTTTGAACCGCTTTGATTTTTTTTTGTTGCTGGGGATTGATTTATTATCATTCAGCGGTACGTCATAGTATTTTGAGCGGTTCTTTACACACCGGACACAGCTGTTCTAGTTCTGGGTGTAGCTAGCAGAACTATCCTGGCATATTTATTTTTGCATGCGTAATAAGGGACCATACATCCTACCGACACTGTATACTCTGACATTACCATGTGCTAGGTATCTGCGCGTACGTAATTGTTTACTACAATTGATTGTGAAGAATTTTTAAGACTTTTTTAAATCACCAAAAACATATTTTAATGTAGTTTTTTCGAGAAGTAAAAAAAAAACCGCAAGGACAGTGGATTCGTTTGAACTTTTGTTCTCATATTAATAACAAGAGGGTTTTTTTTTTTTAATAATATATCGTTTTACATAAACTTTGTACTCTTGTTAGCATAAATTAGACCGTCGTCATCTCTCGCTGTGTAAATTCCATAATAATGATCACATTTGGAAGAGCCTTGAAATTTTTTTAATTTTAGAATGAATAGCTAGTGCGGAACATAGTTTTTGCTACATAAAAAGGGGAGGAGTGGGATTAGGGGTGGTTCACAACAATTCGCATGGACACAGCCAGCCCCACACACCAGCCAGACGGCAGGCTATTTCCTAGTATATATGGGCGATTGCGGTGACGTTCAGTGGTCATGGATTTATGTACTCTGACAGAAGTTCAGTCGGTCGGTCGTTTAGTTGTCAAATTCTTCCGTGCTGATCTGTTGTTGTTGTTGTGTTAACATCGACTTTCATGTTTTATTTACTTTTATAAGCACGATTCAGGTTAAAATAAGACCAACAAATAGCTCTTATCTTAATTTATTGATAAAAATTTAAAAGAAAATCATATATATTTTTTCTTTTAATTTATAAGTGAGTATATATACATACATAGACGTATATAAAAAAAATTTTTTTATATATATTTCCTAGATAACAAGTAAATTTCTGAAAATCTTTTTGACTTTAACCTATGCGAAAAAGTACTCTGCGAGTGTCAGTTTAGTATTTTGTGTAGAGAAAAATCAACTTTAACTTTATAAAAAATAAAACTTTATTTACGTTGTGATATAGAAATACAAATTTTCAAAACAATCAAATTCAAAAAAAAAAAGTTCAAATACGTCGTTCGGTGTTGTGTATGCAAATAATTACCTGAGATTTGTAAGACATTTCATGTTGTAGGCCAAAAAAAAAAAAAAAAATATTAGAAAGGAACCCCCACAGAAGAGAAAATAAAATTTCCCAAGAATCTTTAAATTAACTCACAACATATATTCAACAGTACCATAATCGTTCAATTATAATAAATAACTAATTTCAAGCATAATTCAATATTTTTTGCAAAGATTTGAAAAAAAAAAATGGAAAACTCTGCTTTCGAATTGAATAATCCACAAATGATAAATTATCAGCACAGAAGGAGTATTTCGCAAGTTATGGAATTTAAAAGGGGTAAAGTGATGTGTGTTTGAATAGATATTCTTTTAATAATAACCGGATTTGTTTTGGGCAAGATGACATAGAATTATGAAAACTGCAAATGAATCATTGCAATAGCATTTTTCTGATGAATTCCTAGAAAAATCTTTGCACATTCAAAATATTATATGTGACAATAAATATGGTGCCGTTTTTATATTCAATTATGATCGATCTTATGTTCCGGATGAGGTGTGCTCGAAGGGAAAAATGAATAATCCGAAACGCTTTCATAATTTTCTTGGCGCTTCTTCGAAAAGTGAATTCAACATCAACAAAAAAAAAAACACCAATTGCTCTTTCTTTATTTGTATTGAATTAATTGAAATAAAGTAATCAAAATTATTGTCAAGTGGCAAATAATAAAAATTTCATCTTTCAAAATATTTACAAATTCTCGTATGGTCAGCTCATACGTGTATGTATTTATATTTTCATATAAGACTCGTATGTATGTGTATGCATGTACAATACATTAAGTGTGATCGCATACAATTCGTTTGGTATTTTTTATATTATTTTTTTTTACTAAACACTTTGTTTTGTTTTTATTTTTATTAATTGTTGGTAGTTTTATATTATCAGGCCTGAAGTTTGTGACAATCGTTTTTCCTTAAAATTGAATTGCATGCAATGCGTTTTTTCCACACAGCTTTTTCGAGCTGTCAAAATGATAGACAGAATATAATACGAAAAAAAAAACCAAAAACCAAATTCAAAAGCAAAATGCGTGACAAAAGAATAAAACCGCCTGAATTTCAATTGCGACGCCATATTTTTTATTATCATATTGGTGGACCTTTTTTTCTTGTTGTTAGCCTCCTCAAATGGGCGGTGAATATTGTATTTTTTTTTTAAAATTATTTTTGAATAGCATAAAATAGAACAGATGTGATCCGTTGCTAGAATTTAAATACAATTCAATTCGAAAGTTGATGGTTTTTTTTTTCTTATGTAAAATATAAAAAATAAATGTTACTAAAATATCTCTTTTCACATAGAAAATATTTTTCTTTATAACAAACAATGCCGTATTAAATTAACTCATAAAACTTACATAATATCCGCGTGTTTTCTTATACTACTACTGGACACTATCCATCAATCTAATCCATTGAACAGCACGAATAATTTCTTAGTGATATAAATACCCTTTAAATAACTTAGTTGTATTTTGTATACATGTATTTGGATGTGTATATACAAAAACAAAAATGGTAGGCAAGTTTGTACGAAAATAATTGCTAAGGAAGCTTTTATTTTATATCTGGGACTCTGTAAATAACGATTATTTCTCAGATGAATTTAGAGCACACTATTTAAGTTATATAAAAAATTGTTTCAGTTATAATTGTTCCACTTAAAACTTATTAAAAACGATATTATTCATATAATCATTTTACATTCGGATTAGAGTGTAAAGAGAAAAACAAAATTTTCTTGTTTTTTTTTCCTTTTTTTGTTTTTAAATATTACAAATCCATCTTAATTAATTGTTCTTATTAAAAAAAAGTTTATTGTTAAAATGTTTATTTATCACACAAATGTCGCACTAACATATATTTTCTCCCGTGCACTTTCATGTGAAAAGTTAGGTTAAGAATTGGGCTGTACGACGAACATGTGTATACATATTTATTTAAATGTATACACACATCCATATCGCATGTGTGTATATATCCTGTGTGATCTGTACCGCACCCTATGCACACATGTATACAATAAATGTGATCTCAGAATTTGAACAAAATAAAATATTTTCAATATAGAAAATCCTTAGCACAAAATATCTGCTTTAATATATCTAAATACTTTAGATATGATGACACTAATTGATTAATCGAAATAATAGAATAAACTAAACCATAATTTCGGATACCGCTCAAAAATGTCATCGCCCGAAGGAAAATAATCGTAAATGACAATTTTTACTGTTATGCGGGTATATAGGCGCGGAATGTAAGCAAACTCGTCGATAAGCAGTCAACTTCATGTTTTCAAACGAAAACAAAATGTCTGCCTTTTTGAATATTTGAATATGAAGAAAACTAATTTTTGCTAGGAAAATTTCAAAATTAAAGAACTTCTTCGATGTTATTTTTTAATATATATGAAAAATTTGAATTTCTTTAAAAAGATTTTTTGTTTGCTTAATAAAAAAATTGCACAAAATTATTTGCTTTTTATTTTTCTAATTTTTGCATAGCAAATTTAAAATGAATCGAATTTTTGAGGTTAGGATTTTTAAAAAAAAAAATTTCTTTAAACTTGTCTGGATTAAAAGTAATTTAATATTTGGTTTTCTTTTTCTTCTCAAGAATAAATTTATAATTTTTGTACATTATTTAAAAAAAAAAAAATGATTAAATAATTTTTTATTGTCGTTTAAAAATCATTGAAATCTATCGGCTAGAAATTCTTCGAACCTTTTAAAATTACCGTTTTTGTATTTTATTATTATGGCAGTACAAGAATTGCACGATTTGATAACAGTTTATTTTTTTGCTTTTGTGTCATAATTGGATTAAGGAAAAACAGATGTAAAGTCGCGCATTTTTCTTCATGACAGAAGTGTGATGTATACTATGAATTTTTGTTGTTGCAAAAGTATGAACCAATCATTATTTATTAATATTTCAAAAATGTACTATATAAATAAAAAAGGACATTTCTGATAACAGAATGACTTGGCAGCTTCTAATAAAAATTATAGAAAATTGTGTTAAGCATTTTTGAGATCCACTAAATTCTGAAGTTTTGATATTTTTTCTTGCTATTTTTTTATATAATTTTCGAAAATATGTTTGTTAGGATAAAATCTCTAAAGATAGATGGCATTATAGTCGATAGATGCGTTCTAGCCTAAAGTTAATTAGAAATTGCCAAAACGGTGTGTTCCTTATTATTCTTTTCTATTTAAAGGAAATTGGATTATTTTTATAAATTTATCATCTATTGAACAATTTACAAGTAATCACATCTTTTTTTTTTAAATGTATTTTATTGAATTTTATGTCAAAATTTTTATTATATTCTCCCGAACGCAATTACGGATTACGGACGGTTAATAAATTTCAATTGAAAAAGTTCAAAAAATTTTGACAATTCAATAAATTAAACACAATTTTGATTGACACTGAATGATAAAATGTCATCTGATCAGTTTACTATTTATTTATTTAGCTTAATTCAATTTGAACGTCCTCCATTTTACCTTTGATATTTCAATTCTAAAAATGTTGCCACATGAAACATCAATATATTGGCAATACTACGAACAGAGCTTCTAATTGAAGTTTTGAGTTGAATAAGGTCTCTTGTCGCAATTGTCCTTATTTTCTAGTTTTTAAACGCAGACTATGTAATTGCCAAATAAAATTATATGAAAAATAATTAATTTAAAGAGGTTATCTGGATTTGGAGAAATTTAAAAAAAAAATAAATAAATTTTATGCTCTGCCCTTAGTTTAATTATATAATGGCAGCACTATCAAACCTATAAGGTATATTACGTTTATTAGTTAATGTGTTTATTTAAAATATTATCAAAATATGAATTATTTGTGGAAAAAAAATAGGTATTAATAAATTTAGCCTTAATTTGCGGCCGTCGACTGATGTATTTAAAATGGGAAAACACCATAGTAAGTGGAACTTTATTAACTAAATAAAGTTCCACTAACTATGGTGTTTTCAATAATTTTTTATTATTATTCAGTTAATAAGTTTGTCAATTTATATATAAAACTCACTTTAGCAGATTTTTTATTTAAACTTATAACTAAATTTTGACACTTACCCTTGCACTAAATTTAAATTTGGCAACACTAGATTTTCAGGTCGGTAACAATACAGAAATTACAAAAATGTAAAAAAAATACCCTATTTATATATATTCACTTTAGAAAAACTTTGTAAAACGGTATCACATCAATGGTCTACTAAATTTTTCAATTTTTGTTGCTGAATGTTATTCACCAAACTGTGTATCGGCCATTTTCCTTTTCAGTACTGTCATATAGAAAGCATAAAGGCTGTATTGCACCGACGTGGTCGAAATGTCCGATGCACACGCTGTTGTTATATTGCCATTACCAAAGCTATTGCACACCTGAACTGCGCAAGTGTGGAACAAAAAAAAATTTAAAATAAAATAAAAATTACCATTATTTTGTGCCATTTCAAAATTTTATAAGTGATCTTTTTAGTTGTACCTAAAATTATCCCCGTTTAAGAGTAAACTTTTTGAAATAAGTTTTTTTATGGTATTATTGCTGATTTGTAGTTTTTTTTAAAAAAAAAATATTGCAACAAACTTAATTATAGTTTGACAGTTATTATTTTTAAAGAAATTATATAATTTATAGTTCGGAAAGTAATGTTATATAATAAAATCCTTTTAAGGTAAATTTTTGATGTTTTTTTTCTCGAAAATTTCGATTTTTAATTCGGCCATTATTTTACGGATGATAATTTTTAAATGCTTTTAAATTTGATGATGGTCTATGTAAACACGTTTTTTTACATAGCCCTTCAAGCTAAAATGTCCAAATCTCGAAATTATGCATTCTGTGAACTTTTCGCACATGAAAGCCAAAATTTGCTTTTTTGTGGGGCTTGTTGCGCCGTTTGTTAAAACCATATTAAGTCTAGATTAAAATCTTCCTCTTCAGGCTAAAAAAAAATTGGTTCTCATTCGGTAAAAGAGCTCAGAATTGACGGTAACGGTTGCTTTTTCTTCGTTTTCAAAAAAAAACACATGCCAATAATATCTTCAGGACTAAATGCCCACTAAATAGTCACTATTCGCTGATACAATGGCTTATTCACTGATCGAAAAATAAGCCTCATCGAGAAGGACTGCAATTTTCTCTTAAAGCGAAATGTGGCTATGACAGAAACACCCCATTTGTAGAAAGTCTTTCGATCTTAATGGTTCGTTTATTGTCTAAACGATCCCTAATGTTATTTTTATGATAAAAGAGGTATTTTTATCATAAAAAAAAGTCTGTCAATCTGGAATTCACAAGAAATTTTTGTTAATAATTCTTTGAGAAAATAGTCTGAAAGAGCCTTTAAAATTTTAAGGCATTATTTGGTGGTTAAACGCTGTAATGGTTTTTGAGTTGATTCGTTTGTAAACCTTGGGTATTGGATGGGAAGAGGAAGGTATTAAAATTTGGATTGTAAAATGGACGTTAAATTCAACAAGAGTATGGTCAGTGACGACCATACTCAGAGTGCACCTTAACCTGCTAGGCATATGTGTCGCTACCTTTATGCGGAGATTGCAGAGGAGTTCGACATGTGTGCAAAGTGGTGCTATCACGTCTACCATAACCTGCAAATTTTCATGCCGAAACATCTTAGGGAAAATGCAGACATTCAAAAGTGTTAATTTCTTCATAGGAGAGGAAGAAGAGGGGGGGGGGGGAATAGGAAATGAAGAGAAAGGTGTAAAAATTAAGAAGGTTGTCAATTTTTTTAAAAAAATGAGAAAAAATTTGAAACTGTCAAACGGAGCGTCATTGAATTATGGAATTTTCTGAAATTAATGCTGCCAGTAGCACCAAAACTAACCGAAAACTCCATGCACAAAGTCTTGCTTATTTTAGGTAAGGAATAAATCATCAATACTACCACCAAGACTGCTATAACAACGCTTCATGTTGTAAAATGGTAAACCGTAAACTAAGCGCACGTGACATCTTGTTTGACAGCTGTCAAATGACAGTGCTATACTTACCGAATCACTAAATAGATGGTGTTTCTTGTAAATAGATTTTCTTTTTTAATTTTATACCATTTTTTTTTAATATTATAAATATTTTAAGCAGTTTATTTGAATAAAGCCCCGATGACATTATGTATTATAGAAAATTTTCCGATATATGACATCAACTGAACCTGTTAATAATGATTCGATACTTTTTGTTAGTTATTGGTGTGTGACACATCACGTGGTCATACGAACGAATAAATACTCGTAGCCACGTTCTTCCACCTAGAATTTGTAAAACTATCCGCAATGGAAACGATTAACCAGTCTACACATATGTATGAGTAAAAGAAGAGAAAAATCGCTATAACTTAGCTACAGATTGAGTGGCGTACGAAAACATGTGACATTTAAATGCATGGAGAAGGGAGTGTCATAGTAAAAAAAATTTTGGCGCTTAGTTATTTTCTATGATCAATTTTTGATATAATTTATTGTTTGTAAAATTTTCTCTACATAATTTTGCACTGTTATTTTTTGTTTATTAATAAGAAAAATTACCGATTAATATATTTAACATGATTTCTTGTTTATTCTTAGTTTATTTGTTTTAAAAATTATGTAATTTTAGTAATAAAATAATTTTTTTTTGTTATACTTTTTTTTCCATATAATAATCTTCAGATGAGATGTCGACTACACAAAAATGCGGTGGATATGGCGACGGTGGTGATACGGAATCGGTCGAAGAAGAAAAATCTATTGACGATATTGATACAACAATTATGTCCGGTTTCTTAACGGACACACTATTTCCACATAGTGCCGAATATGATGAAACTCTTGGCTTCCCCGATTCGGTAACAATTCTATCCAATGGCGATGACAATCCAGTATTAGTCGAACGTAAAGACAATGAACCGGATGAGACCGATATTACTCCATTAGCTACAGAAATTCCGTTCGTCTCAATCTATAATGCTCCCTTAAAGTTCAATTCGGTTACGCGAAAAGTTTTTATACCAAAAGTTGAAATCAAAGTAAAAATAATCGAACACGAACGAAATATTACAACACATATGCTCAATCCAAATTTGTAAGTTTACTATTATTACTTTTACGATTACTATTACTTATTAATATTCAATAGCTACTTATCATTTTATATTTTGATATCTAAAAATAATTGTTAAATAATAAATGTTCGCTTCTTAATTTTATAATATAAAAATAATAGTGATTTTTTATACAGACAATTAATGAGGGTCATTTTTTTATCAAAAATAGACGATTTTCTCTTGCCAATAGTTCGTTGTCAAATCTGATCGTGTATGTGCACGATATTTGCACGTGGACGCGCAAATTTTCTTCGTGCCAGGAGTGTAGAAGGGGAATACATGATTTCATAGTGGTTGCTCGTAGATATATTACATATGACGTTGTTCATGTTACTCGTTGCGGACACATCATTTGCGCGTTGTTTATTTTGATATTTGACAGTTCCCATATTTACTGTGCGTTTGCATGTTCATTCATTCGTAATTATTTTAATTGTTAAAAATTTTATTTAATTTATTATTTACAATTTAAAGCCATTTTTGAATTATATTAAACAGGTGTTTAAGCTTAAATCCGCTGTTAGATGGCGTAAGTGAGCGTATTAAGCTACTATGAACACGCCATACTTTTTTTTATGAGTTTGACATCTGTCAAAATTAATCAGTGCACATTGTCAGCAATTTCGTACAACAACATACATTTTTCCTTTGGTAATCATGTCTAGTTTTGTGCCAGAAAAAGAGCATATGCGGGAAGCTCTGCTTTTCTGCTTCAATTTGGAGAAATCGGCTGCTGAATCGGATCGAATACTTATGGAGGCCTATGGTGACAGTGGTTTATCGGAAACAACGTACCGAGATTGGTTTCGTCAGTTCAAAGACGGTAATTTTGACTTGTGGGACAAGAAGCGTGAAAATCGGCCTAGGAAGGTTGAGGACCATCATTTGCAGGCTCTTTTGGACGAAGGCGTTACCCAATCACAAAAAATGCTCGTGGAGCAATTGGATGTTACTCAACCAGTCATTTCCATGCGTCTACGTGCCATTTGAACGATAGGCAGATGGAGCGACGCCAAAACACATGCGAAATCTTGCTCACCAGACAAAAAAGAAAGTCTCAATGCCCACCTGATCAAATTGCACCGTGCTTTGCGTGAAAAAAGGACGGGTTATCAACAAAGACATGACAAGCTGATTTTCCTCCACGACAACGTACCATCACACACGTCAAAAATGGTCCGAAACTACTTGGAGACACTCAACTGGGAGGTGCTACCCCACCCCGCTTATTCACCAGATCTGGCCCCTTCCGACTACCACCTCTTTTCGTCGATGGGCCACGCGCTCGCTGAGCAGCACTTTGATTCTTGCTCAAGTACTTTGAATAAATATGTTTTTGCATTAAAACATGTGTTTTTCGATAAAAAAAACAGCGGATTTAAGCTTATACACCTAGTATATTCAAAAGAAACTTACGAACTGCTAGACTAACTAATATTTTTGATGACAGGAAGGCGGAATTGGAGATACAGAAAAAAAATTTGACAATGCGAAAATGCTTACATAATAATGCGAAAATAATTGTTTCACAAGATGATTGAGGTGTTCGAAAAAACGGGCATGGAATTTTTTATAACGAGCATGGAATTTTTTATAATATTGGACGAATAAATCAAATAGAAAAAAGCATTAACAATTTAACGAAGGATTCTTGGCTGTAAGAATTGGATGTGACGGGAATTGGAAGGCTTATCTTGAACTCATAATTACAACTCCGTCAGTCCAGATGGCAGCACACTATTTATCGATAGCTTATATCGTCCGCCGACTAATAAAATTACTTCTCTGTGTCGCCGACTATGTTCCAGTCTTTTTAATTGTGCGTATACATTGTTACGACGTAACATGGCTCTGACATGTTCTAGAATATTCTTGAAGACCGATTCCAGAGTATGCTAGAAAGTTGAGTTCTGGAGCGAATTCAGTCAGAAAAGTGGCTCAAGAACGACGGAATAAAGTCGGGAAGATTTAGTTTAAATAGAAATTCAGGAACGACTGTTAAAGTTGGGCATTTATAGTGCGAACGACGATTCTACACAAACAAACACTTGTAATCTATTCGTGAAATACAAATTAGTTAAAAAAAAGAAAATTCTAAATAAACAAAAACTGTATTTTAATCTATCCATTGAATCTACGTAAGGTGTGGATTCCTGTAAAAGATGCGCGGTTTCAAAACATAATTTTTCAAACATTAAATTCTGACAGTGTCAGCCGTTGGATTATATGGTTTTACGTAGCTGAGCCCCATTAGGAATTGCATTCAAAATTTTGTAACAACATTTATTGAGCTTGATTTAAAGTTTTTACAAAATCAAACTTATGGAATTGAAATTGATGCAAAACTTAATTCATTATTGAAACTATAGAAGTAAATGCTTAAATTCAGTTGCTCTCTGATTATTTCTAATTTAATAAGTTTGTGAAATTTTATTTGAATTTTTCCGCCACCACAGACTATTTTTGTTCAAAGCGATTGTGGTGCCACCGTCTGTGCGGGCATCAATTGAATTGCGCTCATATTTGCTGGCAGAGATTCTTTCTGGTTTGGTACTGTGTTCTTATTACTAAAACAAGTAATTATAACACAAAGAGTATCCTGCTCTTGATAGGTTTTCGTATCCTGGTCTTTTATAGTCTTAGCAAAATATCACCAAAAAAACGTTTGCTTTTCATCAGTTTTCTATTGTCGTTCTATCGGGTAATTTTTTTGTTGTTTGTTTTTGACAGATCATAGCGTGACATGTGACGTATGTTAGCACGTGTATTCCTATTCACCGTGGAAAGACTTACTTCCGAATAGCGTTTACAAATTATTCAATTTTATTATCAAAATTCGCGGTCTGAAAAATGTGTTTCGAGCACTTCGACCATTTTATGGTCATTATAATCGACATACTGAGTGTGTCGATTATTACAAACCATTTTACACTATTGGTCATCAAACCACCATAGAGTGCATACAGGGGAAAAATTGTTGCCATAGCGGCCAGTATTGGTAAAAACCGCGGATGTGTCCATCCGCCGCCATTCACAGCACTTGGGCTTGTGTTACTTGACTATGTGGAAGATTTTACGCAAGGATCTTGGTCTGAAAGCGTATAAAATACAGCTCCTGCATGAACTGAAGCCGAACAGTTTGGGTGTGTGGGCCTTAGAACAACTTGAACCAAATCCGTCTTCTTACCAAAAAATTGCGTTCAGTGACGAAGCTCACGAGTGTGTGAATAAGCAAAATGGTCACATTTGGTCTAATGAACAACCACAGGCAAAACAAGAACTGCTATTGCACTCACTGTTTGGTGGGATCATCGGCCCATATTCCTTTAAATATGACGCTGGTCGCAACCTTATCGTCAATGGCGCCCGCTATCGCTCAATGAAGTCGAAATTTTTTTTGCCCAAAATGCAAGAACTGCATCAGGTTGACATGTGGTTTCAACAAGACGGCGCTACATACCACACAGCACGTTGAAACAATGTACATATTGAGAGATGAGGTCGGTGAGCAATTTTTCTCACGTTTCGAACCGGTGAGTTGGCCGCCTAGATCGTGCGATTTGACGTCTCTACACCATTTTTGTTAAGGGCTACGTGAAGTCACTCTTCTATGCCAGCGTCACTTGCAGCCTTGGAAGACACGTGTTATTAGTGAGATGCCATCCGAGATAGTCGAAAAAAATTGGACTTCTCGCATGGATCACTTAAAACGTAGTCGTGGCCAATATTTATATGAAATAATCTTTAAAAAATAAATGGCAAGCATTGATTTATCGATTAAAGGAAAATTTTCTGTATTTTAAAAAAATCACTCATTTTATTGAATTTTAATTTCCAAATCGCAATTTGAATATCTTTTTACTTACCAAATCTGATTATTTTTTATTTATAATTGATTTTCTTATATTTAGATTAAAAACTGCGCCATTTTAAAATGACCTTAATAATCTCTTGATCACATTAGTGAATTAATTTGATTATAAAAAAAGTTTATTTAGACGAAAATAAAGGGTTTTCGAATAAGATTGATATGATTTCTTTTCAAAACAAAATACACTAATTGTTAAAGAAATTCAAATGTCTTTTATTTAATGTGAAGTACAATCAATACAATTAAGTTCTGAATAAAACGTCATTCAAATGGCCTCCACGACTTCTCTTGCAGGAACGAATTCGATGAACCCAATTTCCGAGCACTTTTTCCACTAAATCAAGTCGTATGTCATGAATAGCACATTCAATATTAACTTCTAAAGCTTGAAGAGAGTCTGGTTTATTGATAAAGACCAATGACTTCAAATAACCCCACAAGAATTTCTGGCAATAATTCGGTTGTTGCACGTGCTGTGTGGCACGTAGCCCCGTCTTGTTGGAATCAGATGTTGTCAAGATCAACTTCTTCCAATTTCGGACATAAAATGTTGGTTATCATCGATCTATACCGCTCTCCATTGACAGTAACGGTGTTACCAGCTTCATTTCGAAAGAAGTGCTGACCGATGATTCCACCAGACCAAAAACCACACCAAACTGTCAATTTAGGTGAATGTAATGGGTGTTCATGAATAATTTGTGGATTTTCTTCGTTCCAGAATCGACAGTTTTGTTTATTTACCGCAACACTCAGATGAAAGTGAGCCTCATCGGAGAAGATGATATTCTTTAAAAAATCGTTATCGTTTTCAAGTTGTTCCAAGACAAAATCAGCAAATTCACGACATTTACGGTGGTCCAATGGCTTCAGTTCTTGAGTGATAACAATTTTATACGGATACAAGCCCAAATCCTTTCTCAAAATCCGCCAGGTTGTGGTTTGAGCCAGTCCCAATTCTTGAGAACGTCTTGGAATCGACAAATTGCGGTCTTCAGCAAAACTTGCCTGAACGGCAGCAATATTTTCATTACTTCGAGCGGTTCCTTATCTTATTGGCACTTGAACATTATGTAAAGAAAATGTACGCTCGAAATTTTTAACAATTCGACGAAAAGCGAGCACAGTTGGACGATTATTACGACCATAAAATGGCAAAAGCGCACGAAAAGTTGCAATTGGAGAACGATTATTTTGATAAGAGATTGCGTATATCTCTCCATGATGAAATTGTAAACATTACTGAATATAATGAAAAAAAAGACAGATCATGACATATTACAAAAGGCCGAAACGTCACTTAGAAATCATATCACTCTTATTGGAAAGCTATATACGAGCGTCGTTCAATAAGTCCTTAGAAAATCCGAGAAATTGCGCTTGTAGTGTCGGTAAAGATTTTTTTTTGTAAGTAGCATTATCGACAGGAATTTCAGCTCGATCCATAGCGTAGGTCAATTTCTATCGTCGATTAAAGTTAACGACATTTATTTGTGCATAACAATGGAAAAAAGCGAGTTTAGGGCTGTCATCAAACATCTCCATTTGAAAGGCTTAAGCCCGAAAGAAATCAAAGCCGAGTTGGACGCAGTTCATGGCACATCTGCACCTGTGTTTGCGACGGTTTACAACTGGGTGAATGAATTTAAACGTGGCCGTTCATCCACAAAAGATGAACATCGTTCAGGACGCTCAGTTGAGGTGTCTACTCCTGAAATCATCGACAAAATCCACGATCTGATTTTGAACGATCGGCGAATTAAAGTGCGCGAATTAGTTGAGGCCACGGGCATATCACAAGGTACAGTCGCTTCAATTTTGCATGAAAAATTGTCTAAAAAAAATTTCGGCAAGATGGGTGCCGCGTTTGCTCTCAGAGGAGAATAAGCGCAATCGTGTAGTGGACTCTGAGGCTATGTTGGCACTCTTTCATCGCAATCCTGCCGAATTCCTTCGTCGATATGTCACTGTGGACGAAACCTGTATACACTCCTACACTCCAGAAACGAAGAGTGGATTTTCAAGGGTGAACGGGCTCCGAAGAAGGCAAAAACTGTGCTATCGGCCGGCAAGGTGATGGCCACGGTCTTTTGGGATTCGCAGGGCATCATTTTTATCGACTACTTGGAAAAAGGAAAAACAATAACAGGAGCATATTACGCGTCGTTATTGCAACGGTTGAGCAAGGAAATCAAAGAGAAACGCCCCCATCTGAAGAAGAAAAAAATCCTCTTGCATCAGGACAATGGGCGTGTGCACACCTGCGCTGTTTCCATGGCCAAAATTGTGGAATTGAGAATGTAATTGTTGCAGCATCCCGCTTATTCACCAGATTTGGCCTCGACTGACTATTTTCTTTTCCCCAATCTGAAGAAATGGCTTGGCCGACGACGGTTCACTTCCAACGAGGACGTCATTGCTCAAACGGATGAGGGTTTTGCAGAACTTCCGAAATCCTATTTTTTGGACGGGATAAAAATTTTGGAAAAGTGTATAAAGCTAAAAGGAGATTATGTTGAAAAATTTTTTTTTTTTTTAAAAAACAGTTTTTTTCCATCTTTTTCTAAGGACTTATTAAACGACCCTCGTATTATCAATATTTTTAACAAGCGAAAAGATTATGTACATGTGGCAGTACTAAGAAACAACAACAACAAAAATCAATATTTTTTAATAATTTTTAAAGGCAAAAACAAATTTGTAACCAAAAAAAAAAAAAATTTTATTTCTTATTAATTGCAGATACACAATCCAATTAAGTCATGGCGACTTCACTTGGACTATTAAGAAACGCTACAAGCACATCAGCGCATTACATCAGCATTTGCGCGTATTTCGGGCATCGTTAAATTTCCCATTTCCATCTCGAAGTCATAAGGAGAAACGTGAAACTTTTCGCAATTCTTATCAAGCCCAAGAGGACAGCATCAAAGATGGCGACTGCAAGAAAAAACGAAAATCGCCATTGCCAAGATTCCCGAATCGTCCAGAATCTCTTGTTGGTGTCGAGACACTACCAACACGAATGAAGCAACTCGAGGAATATTTATCGAATTTATTAAAAATTAATCTCTATCGTAATCATCATGAAACGGTTAATAGTTCAAAAAAAAAATCGTTTATTTTTTATTTTTTATTGTAGAAATTTTTTTTTGAATTTTATTTTATTGCTGAAATTGTAGATTTTTTTATTATTTATTATATAAAAAAAAAGAAAAGAAAAAAGAAGTGTGAACATTATACCTTTGAACAGGTGAGATTCTTGGAAGTATCGCAGCTATCTTTTATTGGTGCTCTCGGCGAGAAGGGGAAAGAGGGTCCAGTTATGAAGAGGACTGGCTCCACACGACCGGGTCAAAGTGGATGCAATTGCTTCGGTTGCCTCGGTACAAGGTGTTGCCATCGTTGCAGCTACTTCTGCTCAGATGTCCTATGTGGCAAATGGCGGGAGCGATGGTTTTTCATAAAGGAGACCTGCTTCGGATACATTCGTCCAAGAGATGGTGAAATTCGCGCAGTAATCCTCTTCGATCAAGGTTTCGATATATCGACAGGAATGTACAGCACGGGAATGCGAAATGGCCTACAAATTTCAACCGGCAATCGTCATATTGTCCTGAAGTGCTTCACACGAAGAAGGGCCAAAGAGTGGATGAATTATTTAAAAGCCAACGCAAATACTCATGGTATGTTAAGAATCACTATTTCTCTATGCAAATAACATAAAACGTATTCGGTTGGAATTTTTCGATGAGACCACACATCCTGATTTCTGCCAATTGTTAAAAATTCAATAAATTTTTTTTTTGATTAATATTATAATTTTTTTCCTAATTTATAATTGAGACTTTTTGAAAATTTTAAGCCAAAGAATTTACTTCACCAAATCCTCACATGTCTTTCGCTCCTGTCCGTACCTCAATTCAGGCTTGTTGGTTTGTTGACGGTGCAAATTACATGGCAGCTGTTGCCGATGCTATGGAACAGGCAACCGAAGAGATTTACATCGCCGACTGGTGGTTGAGTCCGGAAATCTACATGAAACGTCCAGCCATTGATGGGGACTATTGGCGTTTGGATAAACTACTTGAACGGAAAGCTGTAAGGATTGTTCTCTTTTCCTTTTCTTTCTTTTAATTAACTCATATTCTTTTTATTTTTGTATTTTTTTTTTGTATTTTCTAGAAACAAGGAGTTCGTGTATTTGTTCTACTGTACAAAGAAGTGGAAATGGCTTTGGGGATTAACAGTTATTACAGCAAACAGAAATTGGTTGAAACTCATGAAAATATTAAGGTAAGAAAATCGAGGAGAATTTTATATTTAATTTCAAAAATTCGAGCAATTTTAATGATTGGCTGATGATACCAAGACTTTATTTAATATGGTGTGGATTGTTCGATGACACCCGTTTTCTTTTATAATTTGTTGCCATTTCTTAATGCCTTCCTTATAGAAGCCCTAGTCCCTATTGGCGAGAAACTCGACTAAGCTATTGTCACAATCTTCTCTTGATGCCAATTGATTATCACTAAGGAAGGTTTGCAATAAATAAAAAAAATGGTAATCGCTTGGTGCCAGGTCTGGACTATAAGGTGGATGCATCAAAACTTCCCAACCAAGGGTCCGGAGTTTCTGGCGTTGTGCTGGTGGAACACAACAACTCTCTCGTTTTGTCTAGTACCTCTTTCTGAATCGCTAGCTTCAAACGGTCTAATTGTTGACATCGCTAGCTTCAAGCGGTCCGAATTTAGTGTTTGGCCATATGGAAGCAGCTCATAGTAGATGATTACTTTCCAGTTCCACAAAATGGCCGTTAGTTCTGGTTTAAGCCGTTTTACGGCCGTTAGTTTTCGCACAATATTGTTCCCATCCCGCTACCATTCGTTAAAAAAATGGAATGATTTCGTTCCGTTTGGCCAAGGCTTCCCAGATGAAAATTCGATCCAGCGTGTTTTTTTGCGTCAATTCATGTGCCACCTAAAGATCGAGCTTCTTTTTGAATCCAGCTTTATGCAGATGGCTTAAAATTCTTTTGTGTACCTGGGCGACGCTACAACTGCTAACATGTCTGTCTACTTCGATTATTTGCATGATTTTATCGACATTTGTTGACGACGGGCCTACCTTTGCGAGGTGTACGAGGTCTGTAATCAAAAAGTATCGCGAATTTTGAATTTCCGCGGGTTACGTATATTCGATTTTCGATTTATTGTGGCGTTATGTTAGTACTCATGTCTCTCACTTATGCCGATAAGTTCGGCCATTTTGAATGTTCAGTTAATTTTTGACAGCTGCTTTACTTGCACGTGTTTTGGCTCGTCTTCGATTCTTGCCCATTTTCGTCCAAAAACAGCATCGCATTAACATTGCTAAGGAGCTGTTGGACTCTGTCCGCGATGACCCAAATTTGCTCCAGAGGGTCATAACTGGTGACGAATCAGGGTTTATGGTTATGACGTGGAAACCAAAGTTCAATCATCCCAATGGAAGCTGCCGCACGAACCTAGACCGAAAAAAGCGCGCCAAGTTCGGTCGAATGATAAGGTTTTGCTTACAGTTTTCTTCGATTGCAGGAGCGTGGTGTATCATGAGTTCTTCCCTCAGGGAAGAACGGTCAATAAGGAATATTACCTGCAAGTAATGCGCAAGTTGCTCGAAGCAATCCGCTAGAAACGCCCGGATTTGTGGAAGAGCAAAAAATGGCTTTTGCCATTTTTGGCCAAAAACAACATACTAATAATGCCGCAGCCACCGTATTCCCCAGATCTGCCCCCCTGTGACTTTTTCTTGTTCCCGATACTGAAGAGCCCCATGACAGGAGGACACTACGCTACGATTGAGGAGATAAAGACGGTATCAAAGGAGGAGTTGAACAACATCACAAAAAATGAATTTTTGGAGTGCTTCGACGATTGCAAAAAACGTTGGCACAAGTGTATAATATATGGTGGGGATTACTTTGAAGGGGACAAAATAGATATTCATAAATAAATAAATAATTTTTGAAAAAACACAAAATTCGCGATACTTTTTGAACAGACCTCGTATCTTTAAAAACTAAAATACCTGAACGGAATTGACGAAACAAAAATTGCGTGTAATTAGCTGTGACAGTATCGGGATCATTAACACCATTCACAATTTCAGCCGCGCCTGGATGGGCTTTTTCGTCTTTATCAAAGCAAAATTGTAAAATATATCGAATTTGCTCATTGTTTCATGGAGTACACCGATTGAGTGCCGGAACTACAGGAATTGGATACTGATTTTCGGAATAAAAATTTTTCAGTTATAAGGCTCCAAAATTACCATATATGGGGCTCTAAAAACCCACAAGTGAGTTGGAGAAGCCATTGTATCTTCAAAAAGTGATTTGCTGGTGTGCATTTTGGTCTGAAAGTGTTAATGGGCAGTATTTCTTTGTAAATGATGAAGAGCAGATTGGTACCGTCAATTCTGTACGCTATAGGCCTGACTTCTTGGCGTGGAAATTTCCCGTTGCTAATTTCATTTTTTATACCCTATAAAAAGGGTTTAAAATTGTATTGTAGACCTGGACGATGCTACGACTGCTAGTGTGGCGGTCTACTTTAATCATTTGTATGGATTTTATCGATATTTTCGACGATGGGCTTACCTTTGATCGAAAATACCGGAAATATATACCGAATTTTCTCTTTATTAACTTTCATCTTTTACGGCCTATAATTCACTACTGAATTGACAATCAAAACACTGTGAATGCCACTTTTCCAACGAGCACAAGTCTGCCATTTTTTGATTAATATTTTACGAGATATTAGATATCACTGCAGCCATCTAGCCAAAAAATAATGAATTTCTATTACCAGGGGTATAAGCTTAAATCCGCTGTTTGGTCATAGATGGCGTGAGTGAGCGTATTAAGTTACCATAGGGACGCCATACTTTTTTTTATGAGTTTGACATCTGTCAACATTAATCAGTGCACATTGTCAGCAATTTCGTACAACAACATACATTTTTCCTTTGGTAATGATGTCTAGTTTTGTGCCAGAAAAAGAGCATATGCGGGAAGCTCTGCTTTTCTGCTTCAGTTTGAAGAAATCGGCTGCCGAATCGCATCGAATGCTTATGGAGGCCTATGGTGACAGTGCTTTATCGAAAACAACGTACCGAAATTGGTTTTGTCGGTTCAACGGCGGAAATTTTGACTTGTGGGACAAGAAGCGTGACAATCGGCCTCGGAAGGTTGAGGACCATCAATTGCAGGCTCTTTTGGACTAAGACGATATCCAATCACAAAAAATGCTGCGGAGCAATTGGGTGTAACTCAACCAGCCATTTCCATGCGTCTGTGTGCCATGGGGAAGATTAAAAAAAATCGGAAAATGGGTGCCACATGAATTGAACGATAGGCAGATGGAGCGACGCCAAAACACATACGAAATCTTGCTCGCTAGACAAAAAAGAAAGTCGTTCCTGCATCGGATTCTGACAGGCGATGAAAAGTGGATATATTTCGAGAATCCTAAACGCAAGAACTCGTGGGTTGATCCTGGCCAACCATCAACATCTTCCCCAAGACCAAATCGCTTCGGACGGAAGACGATGCTGTGCGTTTGGTGGGAGCAGCAGGGTATCGTCTACTATGAGATGTTGAAATCTGCTGAAACTGTCAATGCCCACCGTTACCACCCACAACTGATCAAATTGTACCGTGCTCTGCGTGAAAAAAGGATGGATTATCAACAAAGACATGACAAGCTGATTTTCTTCCACGACAACGCATCATCGCACACGTCAAAAATGGTCCAAAACTACTTGGAGACACTCAACTGGGAGGTGCTACCCCACCCCGCTTATTCACCAGACCTGGCCTCTTCCGACTACCACCTCTTTTCGTCGATGGCCACGCGCTCGCTAAGCAGCACTTCGATTCTTACGAAGACGTTCGAAAATGGCTTGATGAGTGGTTTGCCTCGAAAGATATGGAATTTTTTTGGCGTGGTATCCACAAATTGCCCGAGAGATGGGAAAATGTGTAGCTAGCGAGGGCAAGTATTTTGAATAAATTTGTTTTTGCTTTCTATGAAAAAAACATATGTTTTTTTGACTAAAAAAAGCCGACTTAAGCTTATACACCTGGTATTTACTATCATATGAACGCCAACACATATGTTAATGATTATAAATAAATTATTACTACGGCGACACTTTAAATATAAAAAAAAAAAAATTCGGTTGTGAAAAAATGTTTAAATAAGTTTTTATTCTTTCGTCTTTTTATTATTCTTCCAAGAAATGAGATGCGAATATTCTAACTCAGCTTAATTTTGTTATAAACTCTTTTCACGATAAACATATTTTCATATCATGGCATTTATTTGCATGTGAAAGAAAGAGAAATGAAATATTCTAACGAAAAACATTTGAAATTTCGAAAAAAAATACTCTTGCAGTTCCCATCAACATCTTACAGCGAAAGAGAGAGAAAAGGAATCAGTATTAATAAATTGAATAGTGCCCGCGCTTCTCCCAACTTCCTGTTACGCCCTTCCATCGCATTCACGGAATTAGTCCCACATACCGAGAGCTAAGATGCTCACATCAAAAGGTGTGTGCTGTTCATGCTCTCTCACTTATGTTCCTATTCAATGTTACTGTTCACTCAGCCATGTTCCGTTTCTATCGTTCTCCGATCAAAAATAACTAGCGCAACTCGCAGACTGTACGGAAACTTTGACGCAATGCAGAACTTTACAGTTTCCTTCAGTTCCTCTAATATTGTATATGGTAGGAACTCAATTCCGACGCCAACTGCTATCTGAACTGCAAATTCAACTGTCAAACAACAATCCTGCCACATTCATATTATAGAAAAATTGGATTTTCGTATATGCAAACGCAATTTTCTCTCTAAATTATTTCAAAAGCTGCGAAAAATCGTAATGCTTGCATACTTTTGAATAGAATTTCAACGAATTGAGCGTTTCGGCATCAGTTCTGCCTTTTAAAGTTGAGAGGTTTTTTTTTTGTTATATAAAAATTTAAAAATAAAAATTAATTGCACCGTAATTTTTTAATCTAAAATTTTTCATTTTATAAACAACTTAAATAACTATATTCTATAACAAAATTGTAATTTTTCTTTGTTAAAAAAAAAAAAAATACAGGATGCATTTTATGTAACAGGTTGATTTTGTTTGACCGCCATTTTGGTTTGGTTAGTATTTGTCTGTTGGTATGTGACAGTCGTAGAGACTGGTCGATAACAATTTCTTATGAAGCTTTTGACGCTGTAATAACACGTCAAAATTATTAAAACATTTTATTTAAATAATTATTCAATTATGAAAATGCGAAGAAAATTATGTGAATTTTTGGGTGTTAATCATAAGGTTTGTTGACACATGAACGCGAATACGTTCGCACTATTAAAATACGTTCCCTTAAATTTTTTTAAACATACTTTACGTACGCCGTCACTGAACTATTTTCTGGTAAACATTGAACTGTCAACATCACATTTGTTTAAATTTACTCAATCAATTTTTAATCACTTTTTGGACAAAATAAATCATTAAAAGCCATTTGAACATATCACAAATTGTTAATTTCTTTAATAAAAATGAAGATGTCAACTTACCGAAAGAACGAAATTTCTGGCTATCTCATTCCGTTGAATAACCAGCAACCCTTTATAAAACACTTCATATTCTGACATAAAAACTTCCTATTAAATATTATCAACAATAAAACTATTTATGTAATAACCAACTTTTTCGTAAATTCTTTAAAAAATATAAAAACCCCACTTTCACTTGCACTTTCCGATAAGTGTCAAAATAACAACTTGAAAAACAACAAAAGTATGCATGCATTTCGGTATTCTACAACTTTCATAGAGAATGGCGTTTTTTTAAACTCTCCCAAAGTCTACAAAATTGAGGCGCTGGATAACTACCAAATAAATAATAAACCTAAAATACAATTGCATTTAATACCATAAGATTGGAAACAAATAAAATTCAAATACGAAAACTAGATGTCAGTGGGTGTCATGTCTACATAAAAAAACTCTACACAAAAGTATGCATGCAGTACGATTTAGCCAGAAAATTGCGTATACTCGCATATTGGGTTGTTCGGAAAGTAATTTTGTTTTTTTTAAAATAAAAATGAAGGACCATTTTCTTATAGTGAAAAATAAAATATTATCCAGGCTGATCAAATACCCTTTGCCATTTTTCTGGCAGTAGCTTAATTCCACGCTCATAAAATTTTTGTTCTTTGCTGGCAAAAAACTGATCCGAGTGATTTTTGACCTCCTCATTTGAATTAAACGTTTTACCATCGAAAAAAATTTGTAGAGACCGGAACAAATGATAATCGAAGGTGCTAGGTCTGGAGAGTATGGTGGGTGTGGCAGTATAAGCCATTCAAGCTCTAAAAGCTTTTGCCGAGTGGTCAAACTTGTATGTGGTTTCGTATTATCCTGTTGGAACACTATACCTTTCCTATTGACCAATTCTGGCCTTTTTTCTTTAAGTGAATCATTCAATTTATCCAACTGATGATAGTACACTTCAGAATTGATCGTTGTGTTGCTCAGTAGAAGCTCAACATAAACGATTCCTTTAAAATCCCACCAAACACATAGTATAACCTTTTTTTGGTGAATATTGGCTTTCGAAGTGCTTTGTTCCTGTTCATCTTTTCTACTCCAGGATCAACTCATTTCTCCTTCCCCAGTGATGATACGCTTCAAAAAATGGATTATTTTCGTGGCGTTTGAGAAGCAAATCACAAACGTCAATGCGACGGCACAATTTTTTTCCCGCAAGAAGATGAGGAACCCATATATCGAGCTTTTAGATAAAACCAAGCCATTTAAAATGATCATGAACGTTCGAATTCGATAAATTTAATCTCTCTGCAATCTCACGAGTTGTTATTTGCCGATTTCCATCAATTAATGCCTTTATTGTGTCTTCATCAGCTTCAACTGGCCTTCCAGAACGTTGTGCATCTTCAAAATCAAAATTTCCGGGTCGACATTTTGCAAACCAGTTTTGGCACTGGCGCTCACTTAACACATCTTCTCCATACACATCGGATAATTTTTTTAATTTTTTCTTTCTTGAACAGCATTTTTATCATTTCTATAGCAAAAAAGTAAAATATGCCGAAAATGCGATTTTTCACTTTCCATATTTAAAAGTGTATCAACCAAAAACTACTGTGCAGAATCAATCGATCAATTTTTTCACAAACAAGCCTTGCTATGTCATCTATCAAAATACATATGATTATGCGGCTTAAGTGTGAAGTTGGTTGTGAAAAAATACAATTAAGTCCTCTATTGGAAGACAACGAAATTACTTTCCAAACAACCCAATACCAGGTGTATAAGCTTAAATCCGCTGGTTTTTTTGCTCAAAAAAACATGTTTTTCTCATAGAAAGCAAAATCAACTTTAATCAAAATACTTGCCCTCGCTAGCTACACATTTTCCCATCTCTCGTGCAATTTGTGGATTGATACTCATCAAGCCATTTTCGAACGTCTTCGTAAGAATCGAAGTGCTGCTTAGCGAGCGTGTGGCCCATCAACGAAAACAGGTGGTGGTCGGAAGGGGTCAGGTCTGGTGAATAAGCGGGGTGGGGTAGCATCACCCAGTTGAGTGTCTCCAAGTAGTTTCGGACCATTTTTGACGTGTGCGATGGTGCGTTTTCGTGGAGGAAAATCAGCTTGTCATGTCTTTGTTGATAATCCGTCCTTTTTCACGCAGAGCACGGTACAATTTGATCAGTTGTTGATGGAAGCATCGGGCATTGACACTTTAACTAGGTTTCAACATCTCATAGTAGACGATACCCTGCTGATCCCACCAAACGCACAGCATCGTCTTCCGTCCGAAGCGATTTGGTCTTGGGGACGATGTTGATGGTTGACAGGGATCAACCCACGATTTTTGCGTTTAGGATTCTTGAAATATATCCACTTTTCATCGCCTGTCACAATCCGATGCAGGAACGACTTTCTTTTTTGTCTGGCGAGCAAGATTTCGTATGTGTTTTGGGGTCGCTTCATCTGCCTATCGTTCAATTCATGTGGCACCCATTTTCCGATCTTTTCAATCTTCCCCATGAAACGCAGATGCATGGAAATAGCTGGTTGAGTAACACCCAATTGCTCCGCAGCATTTTTTGCGATTGGGTATCGTCTTCGTCCAAAAGAGCCTGCAATTGATGGTCCTCAACCTTCCTAGGCCGATTTTCACGCTTTTTATCCCACAAGTCAAAATTGCCGTATTTGAACTGACGAAACCAATTTCGGCACGTTGTTTACGATAAAGCAATGTCACCATAGGCCTCAATAAGCATTCGATGCGACTCGGCAGCCGATTTCTTCAAATTGAAGCAGAAAAGTAGAGCTTCCCGCATATTCTCTTTTTCTGGCACAAAACTAGACATGATTACCAAAGGAAAAATGTATGTTGTTGTATGAAATTGCTGACAATGTGCACTGATTAATGTTGACAGATGTCAAACTCATAATAATAAAAGTATGGCGTGCCCATGGTAGCTTAATACGCTCACTCACGCCATCTATGACCAAACAGCCGATTTAAGCTTATACACCTGGATATATTGTATATTCAGGTTTTTTTTAATCTAAGCGGCCACATAACAAAACACAAAAATGTATAGCAGTACTTGGAGTACAATTGCAAAATTAAAACGAGATCTTATACCGCAATAAAACAGTCAGAGTTTTAGGCATTATCACAAAACTGTGAAGGTTTTAAAATTTCGACAGTTGGACTGTATCCAGTTTGGCGCTTCAGTCGGAATTGTGTTCCATAGTGCTATTATGAGTACTAATTTTTGTTTACAGCGGCTTCTTTTTTTCTTTGACAATTTCTACTTGTCAAATGCAATTTTTTTTGTTTTCTTTTTTGTGTAAACTAATTGAATTAATAAAATTCTGTAGAAATCTGCTAATGATGAATTTTTACAACAAAAACCGGAAGGACGATGATCAATGGCATTTGAGGAAAAAAACGATTGTTTTTTCTTTCCATTCAAACTAATCGGAATTCTGCACTTTGCAAAAATAATAGTTTTTTTTTGTTCGACTATAACAAGTATGTAGTTGTGTTTTTAACTGAATAAAAATTAATATAAAGGGTTATCCAATTTATGCTTCGGAAAGTTAGCTTGAACACCTAAAATATAAATTTTGACAAAGTTTTTATTTTTTTTATATGACTTGAATTTTCAAATTATTCAAAAAAACTTCTGGTAGTACTCAATCCTTTTGCGGTAATTTTGAATGATTTTTTCGTAAATTTCGTGGTTTAATTCCGCTTTTTACTTGGTTACATATTCTGGGAACGTTTCGCGTAATAAATCCAAACAAATTTGTCGTGTTTTATAGCTTGTGGTTCTGTTTAATTGAAACCACATATGGTCCAGATTGAAGTATTTAATTTTTACCCAAAAAAGAATCGATTATCATACGGCCATAGCGCTCAGAATTATCATTTAGACTAAAATACACTACTGAAAATCACTTTTCGCAGATACTCGTATAATAGTTTCTCCACAGTCACTTGTGGGTTTTAAGAGCCTGATGTGCGATAATATTGCTTATTGACTAAATTATCAGTCAAAAATGTAAAATGACAAATTTTAACCTAAATAAATGTTCACAATGTATGACATATACAATATTTTTGACAGCTGTCAAAGAAAATAACCATACTTTCCGAAACACAAAATGGATGCCCCTTTAAGTGGAAAAATATTCAAATTCAATTTCGGCAATTTCGTTTCTAATATTAACTATATAAAATAAATAGAATTTAGCAACCCCTTAAGTCCTCAACCTCCCCCAACCCCACCTTCAACGATAATTAAAATTTTTCGGTCTGTAAATAAATAAATAAAATTAAAAAAGAAAAACAATAAAAATTATGGCATGTCAATGTGTTTGGTTGTTTTTTTCCCTCAATTTTAATTTTTTTTTGCTTTTTGTTTAATTTTATCATAAAAAATTTTCTTATTATTGTGAAGAGAGAAAAAAAAACCCCAATTTTTTATATTTAATTTTCGTAATATTTTAGGTGATTCGTCATCCAGATCACGCCCGAGTTGGGGTATTCTTTTGGGCGCATCATGAGAAAATAGTCGTTGTTGATCAAACTTATGGATTTTTAGGGGGAATCGATTTGTGTTATGGACGATGGGATGATTACCGACACAGACTCACCGATTTGGGCAGTATTACAACAACGGGCGATACTAATGAGAGGTGAGAGAATATATTTGAAGAAAATTTCGCAAATGTTAAAATTGACTTGTTTGAAGGCGAAATTCATTTTTCAACGATGGGGATTCGGCGTTGGGTTCACAATCGTCCCGAAATCCAAGTATTATGTTCCACGAATCTGAACGGAAACATTTGCCAGCGTTGAGTCCTGGCGATAAACTCTTAATGCCACCATCGAATTTCGGCGCTGGTCCAGTTTACTTCAAACAGAACACACCCGAAATGGAACGGAAACGAATGCTGGACAAATTCAAGGACAATATGCGTAAAGGGAAGGACATTGTTGTGCAGAGATTGAGCTCTTTTGATGGTGGACAACAGCAGGACCAAAATAAATTGACCAAAGATAGAAACATCCTTTTTAATGAGGATGAGTTGAACGTGGGCCGCAGAGCCGGCTATGAAGATCCGACACCGCATCAAACGAAAATCTTAACGGATTTAAGTGGACAGGCGAAATTTTGGTTCGGCAAGGATTACACGAACTTTATTATGAAGGATTTTGTCAATTTGGACGCACCCTATCAAGGTGGATATTCAATAAAAATGTTCTTTTGGTTTCTTAAATTTTAATGTGAAACTATTTTATTTTAATTTTATAAATCAGATCTTGTTGATAGAACAACAACACCAAGAATGCCTTGGCATGATATTGGCGCCGCTGTAATGGGACCAGCGGCCAGGGATTTAGCTCGACACTTTATACAACGTTGGAACAGTACAAAACTAGACAAAGCACGAGATAATCAAGTAAACATTTTTGTTCATAATTATCTCGGCTCTTTTTCGATAACAAGATGTCGTTTATTTAAAATAAATATTTTTTCTTTCATTTTACAAGGCATTTCCATATCTTTTGCCAAAAAGTTATGAAGATATAAAAATATCAGCGAAAATAACAGCGCCATTAATGTTGAAACGTGTTACTTGTCAGGTGAGTGAAAAGTGGTTTTTTTTATCTAAAATTCAAATAAATAACAGGAAATTTTTAAGTATGTTTTTTTTTTAAATTGATGATAATAATAAATAAATGTGGTGTTTGGTAAAAAAATATATATAAAAAAAAACAACATCGAAAGTGTACGATGTTTTATGATTATTTGAAACTGGAACGTTTTGAAAAACTTTTTCTAATAAAAGAAAGGTTTCGGTTTAAGAGTGTCTACATTTTTTATATAAAAGTATACGAGGTCTGTTCAAAAAGTATCGCAAATTTTGAATATCCGCGGGTTACGTATATGCGATTTTCGGTTTTTTGTGCGTTGTGTTGGTACTCATGTCTCTCACTTATGCCGACAAGTTCGGCCATTTTGAATGTTCAATTAATTTTTGACAGCTGCTTTACTTGCACGTGTGTTTGCTCGTCTTCGATTCTTTCCTCTTTTTCGTCCAAAAACAGCATCGTATTAACATTGCTAAGGAGCTGTTGGACTCTGTCCGCGATGACCCAAATTTGCTCCAGAGGGTCATAACTGGTGACGAATCATGGGTTTATGGTTATGACGTGGAAACCAAAGCTCAATCATCCCAATGGAAGCGGCCGCACGAGCCAAGACCGAAAAAAGCGTGCCAAGTTCGGTCAAATGTGAAGGTTTTGCTTACAGTTTTTTTTCGATTGCAGGGGCATGGTGCATTATGAGTTCTTTCCACAGTGTAGAACAGTCAAAAAGGAATATTACCTGCAAGTTGTGCGTAAGTTGCGCCAAGCAATCCGCCAGAAACGCCCGGATTTGTGGAAGAACAAAAATTTGCTTTTGCACCATGATAACGCCCCTGCTTACGCACCGTTGCTTGTGCGTGAATTTTTGGCCAAAAACAACACACTAAAAATGCCGCAGCCACCGTATTCCCCAGATCTGGCCCCCTGTGACTTTTTCTTGTTCCCGAAACAGATTCTTTGATCCATTTTTTGGAATTAACAAAAATCGAAGACGAGCCAAAACACTTGCAAGCAAAGCAGCTGTCAAAAATTAACTGAACATTCAAAATGGCCGAACTTGTCGGAATAAGTGAGAGACATGAGTACCAACATAACGCCACAAAAACTCGAAAATCGAATAAACATAACCTGCGGAAATTCAAAATTCGCGGTACTTTTTGAACAGACATCGTAAGTGTTCTTTCTTGAAAAAGAATTCTTTTAGAGGAAGGATATTTTTTATTCATAAATTGATTGTTATGTTGGAAAGATTTTTTAATTAAATAAATTTTTTGTTTATAATCAATTTATTTAGAAAAAAAAAATTTTAATGAAAGGCATTTTTTAGGACAAAGATCTTTTTTTAATTACAACATTTTTTTTTTTATAAAAGGAGTTTTTTTTCTTTGGTAAAAGAAATTTTTTAGAAAACAATTTTTTTATAATAAAATAAAAATGTATTAAAAAAAAGACAACATCTTTTTTAGTCAAATAATTTTGTTAATGAAAATAATTTTTTTTTGTAATAAATTGTTTTTAAAACAACAGTTTTTAAATTTTTTAATGAAACAATTTTTTTTTTCAATTAAAGCAAGTTTTGTAGGGAAAGTTTATTTGTATTGTTACGATCTAATATAGATTCGATGGATAAGGTAAAAGATTACGAGACGTCTACGCAACACATTATTTATTTACAATTCAATACTACACAAATTACGCAGCGTCTACTCCAACTGCTGTTCCGACTACAACTCAACTAAAACTAAAACTAAAACTAAAACTGAAACTAAACTGAAACTCTCTCTCGCGAGCGGCGCTCGTATTTCTAGAACACGCCAGAGCCATGCTACGTCGTCATAATAGTACAAATTGACTTTTTCAATGAAAGGATTTTTTTTAGTAACTGGCAAAAAAAATTGTTGCAATTCCTTTTTTTTTAATAAACGATTTTTTTATCTTAAAAAAATTTATTACAACAATTTTTATGGCAGTGCTTTTTTATTGGTTAATTTTTTTTTATATACGAGGTCTGTTCAAAAAGTATCGCGAATTTTGTGTTTTTTCAAAAATTATTTATTTATTCATGAATATCTATTTTGTCCCCTTCAAAGTAATCCCCACCAGATATTATGCACTTGTGTGCCAACGTTTTTTCCAATCCTCGAAACACTTCAAAAAATCATTTTTTGTGATCTTGTTCAGCTCCTCCTTCGATGCCGTCTTTATCTCCTCAATCGTAGCGTAGCATCGTGCTTTCATGGGGCTCTTCAGTTTCGGGAACAAGAAAATGTCACAGGGGGCCAGATCTGGGGAATACGGTGGCTGCGGCATTATTAGTGTGTTGTTTTTGGCCAAAAATGTCAAAAGCCAATTTTTGTTCTTCCAAAAATCCGGGTGTTTCTAGCGGATTGCTTCTCGGAAATTGCGCATAACTTGTAATATTCCTTATTGACCGTTCTACCCTGTGGTAAGAACTCATGATGCACCGCGCTCCTGCAATCGAAGAAAACTGTAAGCAAAACCTTCACATTAGACCGAACTTGGCGCGTTTTTTTCGGTCTTGGCTCGTGCGGCAATTTCCATTGGGATGATTGAGCTTTGGTTTCCTCGTCATAACCATAAACCCATGATTCGTCACCAGTTATGACCCTCTGGAGCAAATTTGGGTCATCGCGGACAGAGTCCAACAGCTCCTTAGCAATGTTAATGCGATGCTGTTTATGCTCGAATTCGAGCAATTTTGGTACGAATTTCGCGGCTCACGCCCAAATCATTGGTAAAAACCGTCTCACGCCCAAATCATTGGTAAAAATCGAATGGCACGAGCCAATCGATATGTTTAAGTCCTCGGCAACTTCTCTAACGGTAATTCGACGATTGGCCAATACTATTTTCTTCACTTCATCAATGTTTTCGTCTGTTGTTGACGTGCTCGGGCGTCCTGCACGCTTTTCGTCGTTCACATCTTCTCGGCCCTCTGAGAACATTTTGTACCACCGATAAACGTTGCTTCGGTCCAAGGTAGCTCCAGCATATGCCACAGTCAACATTCGTAATGCGTCCGCGCAATTAATTTTGTTTTTCACGCAAAATTTGAAACAGATTCTTTGATCCATTTTTTAGAATGGGCAAAAATCGAAGACGAGCCAAAACACGTGCAAGCAAAGCAGCTGTCAAAGATTAGCTGAACATTCAAAATGGCCGCACTTGTCGGCATAAGTAAGAGATATGCGCACCAACATAACGCCACAAAAAATCGAAAATCGAATCTACATAACCTGCGGAAATTCAAAATTCGCGATACTTTTTTAACAGACCTCGTATATTTTATTAAAGAATTTATTTAAGTGAATTTTTTAAGCAAGAGGATTTTTTTAGTAAAAGTTTTTTCTGTAAATTTCTTTGATAAAATTATTCTTGTTTTTTTGGGCAGAGTAATTTTTTTAATAATTGTTTTTCTTTTTATTTAAAACAAAAAAGGTTTTTTGTATAATTAAAATTGATTTTTTTTAAACAAAATTGTAAAATAATGTGTTTTGTTTTTGGTTTTTTGAAATTTTTTGTTTGATTTCTTAGATCCTTCGGAGTGCATCGAGTTGGAGTTGTGGTTTCGTTGATACCGAATTGGTTGAGCAGAGCATCCATGACGCTTACTTGCAGACAATCACCAAAGCCCAACATTACATTTACATCGAAAATCAATTTTTTATTAGCCTACAACTTGGCAACGGAAATGTGAAAAATCAAATTGCCGAAACGCTATTTAATCGAATTTTAAGAGCTCACAAGTAAGCGTTAAATTACAAAAGTGGCTGTATTGAAATTAAGTTTTAATCATTTTTATATTTTATTCAATCCACTCAATCCACTTGCAGAGAAGGTAAGACATTTCGTGTTTATGTAATAATGCCACTTTTACCTGGATTCGAAGGTGATGTCGGTGGAACAACTGGAATTGCTCTGCGCGTTATAACACATTGGAATTATGCATCAATTTCGAGGTGGGGTGTGATTTTTAAATTTTTTTTTTTTATTATAAAATTGTCAATTTATATTATTAATTTTTGTTTGAATTATTTTTTCAGAGGAAAAAAATCGATTATTGAGCGACTTAAAGAGGTCGGCGTTGATAATCCCGATGAGTACATCTCGTTTCACAGTCTGCGAACACATGCCGTTCTAAATAATCTTCCAATAACCGAACTTATTTATGTCCATTCAAAATTATTAATTGTCGATGATCGTGTGGTTATTTGTGGTTCAGCGAATATTAACGATCGTTCGTTAGTAGGCAAAAGGGATTCAGAAGTTGCTGTGCTAATAACGGTATTTTTTCTTCATTTTTTAATCGAACAATTAAATAAAGGATTATTCATTTTGAACTTTTATAAGATAGCATTTGTTTAGTTGAAGATCGTAAAATCCCTAATTCTCACTTACCAGGGGTATAAGCTTAAATCCGATGTTTGGTCATAGATGGCGTGAGTGCACTGTATTAAGCTACCATGGGCACGCCATACTTTTTTTATGAGTTTGACATCTGTCAACATTAATCAGTGCACATTGTCAGCAATTTCGTACAATAACATACATTTTTCCTTTGGTAATCATGTCTAGTTTTGTGCCAGAAAAAGAGCATGTGCGGGAAGCTCTGCTTTTCTGCTTCAATTTGAAAAAATCGGCTGCCGAATCGCATCAAATGCTTATGGAGGGAGGCCTATGGTGACAGTGGTTTATCGGAAACAACGTGCCGAGATTGGTTTCGTCGGTTCAAAGACGGCAATTTTGTCTTGTTGGAAGGTTGAGGACCATCAATTGCAGGCTCTTTTGGACGAAGACGATACCCAATCGCAAAAAAAGTCCGTGGAGTAATTGGGAGCTACTCAACCAGCCATTTCCATGCATCTGTGTGCCATAGGGAAGATTGAAAAGATCGGAAAATGGGTGCCGCAGGAATTGAACAATAGGCAGATGGAGTGACGCGAAAACACATGCGAAATCTTGCTCGCCAAACAAAAAGAAAGTCGTTCCTGCATCGGATTGTGACAGGCGATAAGAAGTGGATATATTTCGAGAATCCTAAACGCAACAAATCGTGGGTTGATCCCAACCAACCATCAATATCTTCCCCAAGACCAAATCGCTTCGGACGGAAGACGATGCTGTGCGTTTGGTTGGATCAGCAGGGTATCATCTACTATGAGATGCTGAAACCTTGTGAAACTGTCAATGCCAACCGCTACCACCATTGCACCGTGCTCTGCGTGAAAAAAGGACGGATTATCAACAAAGACATGACAAGCTGCTTTTCCTCCACGACAACGCACCATCGCACACGTCAAAAATGGTGCGAAACTAATTGGAGACACTCAATTGGGAGGTGCTACCTCACCCCGCTTATTCACTAGACCTGGCCCCTTCCGACTACCACCTGCTTTCGTCGATGGGCCACGCGCTTGCTGAGCAGCACTTCGATTCTTACGAAAACGTCCGAAAATGGCTTGATGAGTGGTTTGCCTCGAAAGATATGGAATTTTTAGGTATGGTATCCACAAATTGCCCGAGAGAGGGGAAGAAATGTGTAACTAGCGAGGGCAAGTACTTTGGATAAATTTGTTTTTGCTTTCTATGAAAAAAAACACGTGTTTTTTTGACTAAAAAACAGCGGATTTAAGCTTATACACCTGGTTTTTCTTTTGTAACAAGAATTTCTTTAGCGTTGATTTTGATTTTTTGCTCAGCGGATACGTCAATAAGTAGGGGGCTCTAAAAAGCCACAAGTGATTTTGAAGAAACCATTTCATCTGCGTAAAATGACTGCCTAGTGTGCATTTTGGTCTCAATTGGCACGTATTTCTTTGAGACCCCCTCTTACCATTAAAAATCAAAGAAAAAAATATGAAATATCCAAAAAAAAATGCAAATTTGAATTTAGATCACAATAAAATAAGCCACAAGCATTAAAAAAAATCATAAATTTTGGATTTATTGTGTAAAAATCTCCCAGAATGCGTAATTTTGAGATTTGGTGCTGTTAATTGGCCTTAAAGATCATACGATTTGATGCTGTTGGATATTTTCTTATGAAGCTATGCAAAAGATCATGTTTTCACAAACAATACTCAAATTTAAGAGCATTTAAAAACGAATATCCGTTAAATAATGGCCGAATTACAGTGAAAAATTTGTAAAAAAAAAATTAACAAAAATTTTTTTGGACGAAGACGATACCCAATCGCAAAAAAAGTCCGTGGAGTAATTGGGAGCTACTCAACCAGCCATTTCCATGCATCTGTGTGCCATAGGGAAGATTGAAAAGATCGGAAAATGGGTGCCGCAGGAATTGAACAATAGGCAGATGGAGTGACGCGAAAACACATGCGAAATCTTGCTCGCCAAACAAAAAGAAAGTCGTTCCTGCATCGGATTGTGACAGGCGATAAGAAGTGGATATATTTCGAGAATCCTAAACGCAACAAATCGTGGGTTGATCCCAACCAACCATCAATATCTTCCCCAAGACCAAATCGCTTCGGACGGAAGACGATGCTGTGCGTTTGGTTGGATCAGCAGGGTATCATCTACTATGAGATGCTGAAACCTTGTGAAACTGTCAATGCCAACCGCTACCACCATTGCACCGTGCTCTGCGTGAAAAAAGGACGGATTATCAACAAAGACATGACAAGCTGCTTTTCCTCCACGACAACGCACCATCGCACACGTCAAAAATGGTGCGAAACTAATTGGAGACACTCAATTGGGAGGTGCTACCTCACCCCGCTTATTCACTAGACCTGGCCCCTTCCGACTACCACCTGCTTTCGTCGATGGGCCACGCGCTTGCTGAGCAGCACTTCGATTCTTACGAAAACGTCCGAAAATGGCTTGATGAGTGGTTTGCCTCGAAAGATATGGAATTTTTAGGTATGGTATCCACAAATTGCCCGAGAGAGGGGAAGAAATGTGTAACTAGCGAGGGCAAGTACTTTGGATAAATTTGTTTTTGCTTTCTATGAAAAAAAACACGTGTTTTTTTGACTAAAAAACAGCGGATTTAAGCTTATACACCTGGTTTTTCTTTTGTAACAAGAATTTCTTTAGCGTTGATTTTGATTTTTTGCTCAGCGGATACGTCAATAAGTAGGGGGCTCTAAAAAGCCACAAGTGATTTTGAAGAAACCATTTCATCTGCGTAAAATGACTGCCTAGTGTGCATTTTGGTCTCAATTGGCACGTATTTCTTTGAGACCCCCTCTTACCATTAAAAATCAAAGAAAAAAATATGAAATATCCAAAAAAAAATGCAAATTTGAATTTAGATCACAATAAAATAAGCCACAAGCATTAAAAAAAATCATAAATTTTGGATTTATTGTGTAAAAATCTCCCAGAATGCGTAATTTTGAGATTTGGTGCTGTTAATTGGCCTTAAAGATCATACGATTTGATGCTGTTGGATATTTTCTTATGAAGCTATGCAAAAGATCATGTTTTCACAAACAATACTCAAATTTAAGAGCATTTAAAAACGAATATCCGTTAAATAATGGCCGAATTACAGTGAAAAATTTGTAAAAAAAAAATTAACAAAAATTATTAAAAAAAGTATCGAATCCTGCAAGAAGTTTCATGGCAGCCATTTATTTGAATAATATTATATTTTATAATAAAATGGCAAAGTTCATACAATATAATGAAATCAAAATTTTTATCAACACTTTAATTTTAAGCATACAATATTTAGCATAATTTTCTTAAGCACAAATTGGATAATCCTTTATTACGAACAAGAAAATTTCAATTTAGTTTTTTTTTTTTTTTCGTTTTTATTATATTTTTTTTAAAGAAAAAAAATTGTTTCTTATTTTCAGGATGAAGAATTTGAAGATGGACGAATGAATGGTGAAAATTTCCCAAGCGGTGTCTATGCGGGACGACTTAGGAAATATTTATTCCGCGAACATTTGGGTAAGATTGATTTTTTTTTTTTCATTTGGAGCAGAAATTACCATCCATCTTGTAGGTTTATTGGACCCGGATCCAGATCGAATACCAATTGATGTTACAGATCCTATAATCGATGCATTCTGGAATGGAATATGGCGACGGATAGCTTCACGGAATAGTGGAATATACGATGAAGTATTTAAATGCATCCCAAGTAACAATGTCACCTCATTTGCTATCCTCAAGAAATACCTTGAAGAGGAGCCATTATGTAAAACTGATCCTAGTTTCGCATTCCAAAGGATCAGCCAAATACAGGTTAATATTAATTGTCTTTCTCTTTTTTATCGTGTATTTATTATTAGGATTTTTTTTAAATAATTTTTAGGGAAATCTCGTTAATTTACCATTGAGATTTTTGGAATCGGAAATATTAACACCACCGAACGTTAGTAAAGAGGGCATAATACCAACATCTGTATGGACATAAACAGAAAAAGGAAATAAATGAAAATAAATCGCTAAAAACTGATTCCATTTGGTATTTGCTAAAAAAAAATAATACTAAAATTATCTGCGTACTCTTGTTGTGGCAGCTGGCTTCTCATTTAAGCGGGAAAGTGTTTAATTAGTTTTATTCTAATTTCTTATTGCACTAATATTATTATTGTTGCATTTAAATTTCGTTTAAGATAAAGAGAAAAATTGTAATCGATTCTCTCTATCGGAACGCACTGTTGAGATTTTTGTAATTTAAGGAAGAAAAAACTCTGTTTAGATTGTGGGCAATCGAACAAAATCGTTTTTAATTGTTCTGTTTTTCTTAGTCTTACTATTATTATTATTATTATTATTATTATTATTTTAAATATTATGTTTACACACACACACACACACACACAAAGTATTACCTTATGGCATGTTCATTTGAATTTATCTAAAAGGGAGAAAAAACAATTTTTATATCGTTAATATTTTTATTATTATTAATTTTCTGTTAAAAATTTTTTTTTTTGGTATCAGTTATAAGCATACATCTTGTACAACTTTTTTACTTTATTGCATTCCTTACTTTTTTTAAACTTTACAACAACAACAACAACAAAATAGAAATAAATAAACAAAAATATTCTAAGGCGAACGAACACAAATTACTTTTAGTCCTTCCTGTCTTTCCAAACTGTTAGTTCTTAGTTCAAAATACAAATAAAAATTATTTTTTTTATTTTTCTTTCTTCAATACTACTAGTACATAATAAAAATATAGAATAATCAGTATTTAATTTATATACAAAAAAAAAAAAACAACAAAAAATTATTTTTACAAAATAAATTTTTAATTTTATGAATTTTTAGAGATTTTTTTTTTACACAATTTACACATAAAAGTTGTTCTCTTTTTTAATATAAAAGAAGAAAAAAAAACAATTTTTTTTTATATTGTAATTATAAGAAAATATGGTGTTTTGTTAGAAAATAACAATAACAACATCAAATTTATGAGCAATAATAAAATTTTTTTGATAATAATTTTCGAAAATTATTTTGTTTTTATTTGATTGATAATTAAAAGTAAATGGGCGGGTCTACCAATGAGAACTTTTTTATTGTCAATTGGGTTGAAATTGGCTATATTGATAATTTGGTCATTCAGTTTTTTGATGAGATCACAATAGAACCACTTCGATTAGAGAGTATGAGCACAGATTAGAAAGTATGAGCACAGATTAGAGAGTATGAGCACAGGTTAGAGAGTATGATCACAGATTAGAGAGTATGAGCACAGATTAGAGAGTATGAGCACAGATTAGAGAGTATGAGCACAGATTAGAGAGTATGAGCACAGATTAGAAAGTATGAGCACAGATTAGAAAGTATGAGCACAGATTAGAGAGTATGAGCACAGATTAGAGAGTATGAGCACAGATTAGAAAGTATGCGCTCAGATTAGAAAGTATGCGCTCAGATTAGAGAGTATGAGCACAGATTAGAGAGTATGAGCACAGATTAGAGAGTATGAGCACAGATTAGAAAGTATGAGCACAGATTAGAAAGTATGAGCACAGATTAGAGAGTATGAGCACAGATTAGAGAGTATGAGCACAGATTAGAGAGTATGAGCACAGATTAGATAGTATGAGCACAGATTAGAGAGTATGAGCACAGATTAGAGAGTATGAGCACAGATTAGAAAGTATGAGCACAGATTAGAGAGTATGAGCACAGATTAGAGAGTATGAGCACAGATTAGAAAGTATGCGCTCAGATTAGAAAGTATGAGCACAGATTAGAGAGTATGAGCACAGATTAGAGAGTATGAGCACAGATTAGAAAGTATGAGCACAGATTAGAGAGTATGAGCACAGATTAGAAAGTATGAGCACAGATTAGAGAGTATGAGCACAGATTAGAGAGTATGAGCACAGATTAGAGAGTATGAGCACAGATTAGAGAGTATGAGCTCAGATTAGAAAGTATGAGCACAGATTAGAGAGTATGAGCACAGATTAGAGAGTATGAGCACAGATTAGAAAGTATGAGCACAGATTAGAGAGTATGAGCACAGATTAGAGAGTATGAGCACAGATTAGAAAGTATGCGCTCAGATTAGAAAGTATGCGCTCAGATTAGAGAGTATGAGCACAGATTAGAGAGTATGAGCACAGATTAGAAAGTATGAGCACAGATTAGAGAGTATGAGCACAGATTAGAGAGTATGAGCACAGATTAGAAAGTATGAGCACAGATTAGAGAGTATGAGCACAGATTAGAAAGTATGAGCACAGATTAGAAAGTATGAGCACAGATTAGAGAGTATGAGCACAGATTAGAAAGTATGAGCACAGATTAGAAAGTATGCGCTCAGATTAGAGAGTATGCGCTCAGATTAGAAAGTATGCGCACAGATTAGAAAGTATGAGCACATATTAGAGAGTATCAGCACAGATTAGAGAGAATGAGCACAGATTAGAGAGTATGAACACAGATTAGAGAGTATCAGCACAGATAATTACGAGGTCTGTTCAAAAACACGGGTTACGTATATTCGATTTTCAATTTTTTTTGTGGCGTTATGTTTTTACTCATGTCTCTCACTTATGCCGACAAGTTCGGCTATTTTGAATGTTCAGTTAATTTTTGACAGCTGCTTTGCTTGCACGTGTTTTGGCTCGTCTTCAATTGTTGCCCATTCCAAAAAATGGATCAAAGAATCTGTTTCAAATTTTGTGTGAAAAACAAAATTAATTGCGCGGACGCATTACGAATGTTGACTGTGGCATATGCTGGAGCTACTTTGGACCGAAGCAACGTTTATCGGTGGTACAAAATGTTCTCAGAGGGCCGAGAAGATGTGAACGACGAAAAGCGTGCAGGACGCCCGAGCACGTCAACAACAAACGAAAACATTGATGAAGTGAAGAAAATAATATTGGCCAATCGTAGAATCACCGTTAGAGAAGTTGCTGAGGACTTAAACATATCGATTGGATCGTGCCATTCGTTTTTTACCAATGATTTGGGTGTGAGACGGGTCGCCGCGAAATTCGTACCAAAATTGCTCAAATTCGACCAAAAAACAGCATCGCATTAACATTGCTAAGGAGCTGTTGGACTCTGTCCGCGACGACCCAAATTTGCTCCAGACGGTCATAACTGGTGAAGAATCATGGGTTTATGGTTATGACCTGGAAACCAAAGCTCAATCATACCAATGGAAATTGCCGCACGAGCCAAGACCGAAAAAAACGCGCCAAGTTCGGTCTAATGTGAAGGTTTTGCTTACAGTTTTCTTCGATTGCAGGGGCGTGGTACATCATGACTTCTTGCCGCAGGGTAGAATGGTCAATAAGGAATATTACCTGCAAGTTATGCGAAAGTTGCTCGAAGCAATCCGCCAGAAACGCCGATATATGTGGAAGAACAAAAATTGGCTTTTGTATCATGATAATGCCCCTGCTCACGCATCGTTGCTTGTGCGTGAATTTTTAGCCAAAAACAACACACTAATAATGTCGCAGCCACAGTATTCCCCAGATCTGCCCATCTGTGACTTTTTCTTGTTCCCGAAACTGAAGAGGCCCATGAAAGGACGACGCCACGCTACGATTGAGGAGATAAAGACGGCATCGAAGAAGGAACTTAACAAGATCGCAAAAAATGATTTTTTGAAGTGCTTCGAGGATTGGAAAAAAGACGTTGGCACACAAGTGTATAATATCTGATGGGGATAACTTTGAAGTGGACAAAATAGATATTCATAAATAAATAAATAATTTTTGAAAAAACATAAAATTCGTGATACTTTTTGAACAGACGTCGTATACGCAATTTTCTGTCTGAATTATTGCAAAAGCGGCGAGAAATCGTACCGCTTGCATACTTTTGTGTAGATTTTTTTTGAAGACATAACGCCCACTGATATCTAGTTTTCGTATTTGAATTTTATTTGTTTCCAATCTTATAGTATTAAATGCAATTGTATTTTAGGTTTATTATTTATTTTATAGTTATCCAGCGTCTGAATTTTGTAGACTTTCGGAGAGTTTTAAAACACGCCATTCTCTATAAAAGTGGTAGCATATCGAAATGTTTGTATATTTTTGTTATGGTTCAAATTGTTATTTTGGCACTTATCGGAAAGTGCAAGTGAAAGTGTAGTTTTTATCTTTTTTCAAGTATTTACGAATAAGTAAGTATTTATATAAATAGTTATATTGTTGCTAGCATTTAAAGGAAGTTCTTATTTCAGAATATGAAGTGTTTTACAAAGGGTTGCTGTTCATTCAATGGAATGAGGAAGCCGGAAATTTCTTTCTTACGTATTTACTAAATACAAATGTGCTCGCAACTGAGAATTTATTTTATTCATATTAAAGCAATTATGGTATTTATTTTAAATCGCCCCCATTGCTATAATTTTTCAGTCTGTTTTCCGTTGCTGTTTTCATTGTGTTAAAATAAATAAAGAATATTCGGTAGGCTAATTATTTGAAAATTTCCAAAACTAATTCCATCAAACAACAAAATTCGCAATATTAAAAATTCGATTTGTTGACGCATAAATGACATTACATATGAAAAAGGGTTTAAACGATTCATGGGGCTACCACTGATTTTTGCCCGCTTCTGTTATTTTGCATGTGTGTGCGTTCTTACAAATGTATTGCCAACAAATTTTAGACAGAATTTTTGTGTAGAAGCCTATCCAGTTCTTCTATAATCTAAGGAAGATTCCATGATGCGATAACGTTTCGCCAAATGGCTGGCGAAATCTTAGATTATAGAAAATAACCTTTCACGAAACACTTCGTATTCTAAAATAAAAACTGCTGTGAAGAATAAAATTAGTTCATTTATATTGACTTGTTTGTAAAATATTAAAATTTAATTTCACTCCGCAATAAGTGAGCTGAATGCATTTCGATATGTTACCACTTTCTTGGAGAATGGCGTGTTTTAAAACTCTCCGAAAGTTTACAAAATTGAGACGCTTGACATTTAATTGATATTTACAAAATAAATAATAAACCTAAAATTCAATTGTCTTTAAAAAAAAAATTACCTTCTGTAGTGTTTAAATTGTATTTTTCTTTGGAATAAGCGAGTTAAAATGGATATTAATTATGCTTTTGGAATTCGAAAAATTTCTATTACGAAAACTAGATGTCAGTGGGTGTCATATCTACACTAAAAAAATGTACACAATTGTATGCAAGCAGTACGATTTATCGAGGTGGCATACGGCATTTTTCCTCTCAGGGCAGCATCCTATTATGCCGAACTTTTGGCTATCAGTGTTGCCATTGATATAGCAGTCACTTTTAAAGCTCATCAGAGAAAATTTGTGTAAATATATTATTATTTATTTTGATTCGCTCTCTGCAATTATGGGTATAAAGGTCAACCCCGTCCTGGGCCACATTCGCTACCTTTTGCTTAAAAATAAACATATAGAACGTAAGTTATGTGGGTATTTTAGGAAATGACTTGCTGTCAAAATCTGCACTCCAACGACCAACATTAACGGTCATACCCGACATGCCTCAGCTGCTCACCAAGTGGCAAACGCAGAGATGGAGGAAGCCAGACTTTTAACCAGGAATCACCCTTATCGGCCCATATGTTCATAAACTAACCCGAAGTTCTGGGCAAGACACATGATCTCCTAATTAAGAGTTTTCAATTAAACCCCCCTCCCCCCTCCCACTAACCAAAAATTGGCAAAACTTCGGAGTTTACCCTACAAAATTATTCATTACAAGCTGAATGGTTTGATTCGCTCGGCATATAATTAAGACCCAAAAAATTCACATAATTTTCTTCGCGTTTTCATAATTGAATAATTACTTAAATAAAATGTTTTAAAAATTTTGACATGTTAATGCAACGTCAAAAGCTTCATAAGAAATTTTTATCGACCACTCTCTCTCTCTACAACTGTCAAATGCCTACAGGCAAATGTCATTTAAGCCAATATGGCGGTCAAACAAAATCGACCTTTTACATAAAAAACATTCTGTAGTTAATTTTTATTTTTTGATCTAGAATTTTGCTACAGAATAATAGATAAAAATAATTTATTTAAGCAAAGAAAACCATAATTTTTCATATAATAAAGTTTTAAATAAAAATTATAATAAAACAAAGAAAAAAATTCTTGTAAATTTTTAATAAAAATTAATATTTTGGATATAAAGTTTCCTTAATTTTAGTTAAGTTGTTTTTCAAAATGAAGAATTTGAGATTTAAAATTATGGTGAAATTAATTTATATTTTTAAGTTTTTAAATAACAAAAAAAAAACCTTTTAACTTTAAAAAACAGAACAGATGCCGAAACGCTCAACTCGTTGAAACTTATTTAATTCCTTTCGTAATGGATTTTTTTTTCAAATAATTTTCTCAATTTTTTTAAAAAAAAGAATCAAAATCAAAATTAAATTGCAGTTAAATTGAAATAGGAAAGAAAAAACACTGTTCGAAAATTGTATAAAACAAAAACACTGTTCGAAAGTCGTTATGACAGTTTATACTATGGAAATTTTCTAACCTGAAGTTGGCCACAATAGTTAATAATGTTCAAACTTGATCGAAATAATGCGCCGATGCCAATTTTCCCCCTAACAACGAAATATTTTCTATTAAAAACATTAAAAAGGAAGCAAATATTTTTGTTTTGTTTGTTTTTCTTTCTAAAATATATTTTATATCATCTTATTTACGACAGAGAGTAAATATTAATATATAATTTTTTTTGTATTTTTGATTTTGGTATCAAATATGTTAAAATGAGATTTTTTTTTATTGATTATCAATTAAAATTATTGCAAAATTTATGAAATAGTTTTTTTTTTTTTAAGAAAAATCAAAAAATATTATTAAATTTGTACAAAAATAAAAAAATGATTCAAAAAGAAAATCTTTTTAAAAAAAACTATGTTACGATTTATTCAAAATGAAATTTTTTTTTTTTAACCATAAAATAAGTAAAGTGAATATTTTTTTTGTTTTTTTGGCATTTTATATTTTATTTTTATGCAAAACCTGTAATTTATTGAGTAGAAAAAAAAATTCTGATTAAACAAGGAATTTTTTTTTTTATTTTTTTTTGGTTATATTTATTTTAATAATTTTTCCAACAGTTTCTTTTAATTTTATTTTTAGATTGTTTTTATTTTATTTCCTTTTGTTTATTTAAATTTTTTATTTTTTATCTTTTACAATACTTTATTTAAAAATTATTTTCTTTTTTTTGTGTGTACATAAAATGAGAATAAATTTAATTAGAAGAAGAAGAAGAAGAAGAAAGTAAGTTTGTATCGAAATACATTTAGCCACCCGACTTTACACAGTCCCATCCAAGCCCTGCTTAACCGTGTTTATTCATCAGCTTAACTGAATTTACTAAATTATTTTCTTTAATTTTCAGTTAAATCGTATCTCCAAATGTAGGAGTGAAACATTTGTACGGTTTCGATGGAGAATGTATATAGGATTTTTCCCACCTATTCTTATAAATTAGCACAAAAGAGACAGACTGCTAATTTTGACTAATTTTTTTATTCACTTAAAAGTGCTGTTTTGTTTCAAAATCGTTCCATTTTGCTGCTGCGAGATGGAATGAGTATTAAGGCGAACAATGAATGCTCAGTAAATTGAAGCACGCTGCCTTATTAATTACTCAGAAAAGCTACGAAATGGAAAAAATTTCTTCACAAGTGAGTGCATGAAGCGGAGAGAAAACAAACAACTATTCCGCTCCCTTTCTATTAATTTCATTTTCTAAATACACGTTTTTTTTTTCGTTGCTTGCTATAAAAACATCAATTGAAAGAATATAAGAACATTTCTGGAATAGAACATAAGTAGCAGCAGCAGCATTTCTGTATGAGGGGTAGATGCGTGCTGAGTTCTCCATACTTGCTAGTGTATTTGAATACAATTTGCTCACCAACATACATGCTCATAAAGCTGTAGTTTTCCACTACCGCCACACTCATTTCACAATAAAAGAAGCGCGCTTTACTAACAATATTATCCATGTGATTTGTCGATGGGTCTGTGCGATGATACTCTACTCCGTAAGTGGTATGTGAAAACATGCTTGATTTTCTGGGGAAATGCATATGTGTGCGTTAGTGCTAGGGCGATCGAAGAGGCAGGTCTCTCTCGTAAGCTCGAGACTCGAGCTGGACAGAAGCGTTGAAACCGTAGAGCGTGTAATAAGTAAAGCACATCGCGCCGTCTCGCTTGTAATTTTTGCGGTGTTGCTTGATTTTTCTTCTTCGGTTTTTTCGAAACATAGTTTTTTTCTTTAAATACATTTACGTACGTTTATCATAAATATAACAGAAAAAAAATATTATAATAATAATAATAATAATCATTTTATTTTGAATATTTATAATCGTCAGTAGTAATAACCATAAACATATATATATATATATAATAATCGAAATAATAATAATAATAATAATGCACAACAAACAATAAATCGGTATTTTGGAATATTTGTATTTTTATTTATTATTAAATTTTTTGTGTATAAACACAAACCCACACACACATACCAACTACTATAGTAATTAGGAATACAAAATAGGAAAATTCGATAAAGTCGGAACACTCGAAATGTACACAAAAAAATCGCATAGTTTGTGTTCTGTAGAGAGGAGCCAGAGAACGTTGAACGGAATAATAATACATAAAATATTTAATCGTTGTGTTTAGAATAAAAGAGAGGAGAAAAGTTTTGTCCACAGAGAGTGGATTAATGTTTTTATTCTCCTGTGTTTTTTTTTAATATTTATTATTATTTAATTTGTTCTACCAAATAATTAATAAGTAATATTTTTTTTTTGTAAATTTTCAAAAAAAAAAAACAAAAAAAACGAATATATACAAAGTGGGGTAAATGGAAATTTTTACTCTCTTTTGATTTAATTGTGGAAATATCAAAAATCGATGTTTATTGTCCATCGATCGTTTCTAAAGGGAATCGGGGAGATTCCAGCTTTTTAAATACGAATCTCTAAAAATGCATTAGAAAACTAAAAGGGAAATGTTAAAACAACAACAAAAATTCTCTATTTTCCAGAATAAAAAAACCAAAATTTAAATATGTTCAGTAAAATTTGTAATTAAAACAGAAATTGTGCGTGTGTGTGCGTGTCGTGTACAAAAAAAAAAAAAAAAATTTCAATATAGTTTATGTTGTTATTTATGTAAGAAAAAAAAAAATTAAAGAACACATAAAAAAAAAGGAAATTTTGATAAAAAAAAAAATTCTCACAGCATAAATAATAGTATATGAAAAAAAAGAGCGCGCAAAGAAAGTGTATACTACTTACTGCTGCTGGTGGTTTTATATAGACAGAAGAGAAGAGAATAAAAGAAGAAAATATTGTGGAATTAAAAAAAAAAAAATCGTTTGATAATAAACTTTTTCGATAAAGAAACCGGACAGTGGAAGAAGAGGAGTTTGTGTTTTTTGTTGAGTTGTAAAACTAAAAAGATAGGGTGAGAAAAAGAGAGAGAAAGAGAGTGTTTTGTGAAAAGGTGACAACAGTCTGGTTAAAAGTTTCTACAGGGCCGAAGGAATAAACGATTAGATCGCAAAACGTACGAGAGTTAAATAATAATAAAAAAAAAAAAAAAATTTAGTTCATCGTTGTCCGTGCGTGCGTGCGTACACACATTCCCAGTATTAAATAATTTCTCATCGACCCCGATCTAAATGCACATGCTGCTATATTTTATAAGGCGAGAAAATTTCGAAAGAAAATTAAAGTAATGAAATTATTATAAATGATAAAAGAAAGAACAGATTATTATTAGTTAGTAAAAGTTATATAGTAAATATATAGAGAGATAGAGAAAGGAAGATAACATTAGAGTACATGTGATTAGTGATCATATCAGTGTGTGTGCGTGTGTTTATTACGAAAAGCGATTGAGGAAACGCGTGTAGCCTCTAGAGATATGTGTTTGCGCTAAGAATCAACAGCACACACACACTTGTTAACATTGGATAGATCTACAATAATATGCTGCTACTCACAATCCATATCATCAATATAGAAATGATATTTTAAATGGTATAGTTTTTGGTTGCTCTCTTTTGTCCGTGATATGCGACCGACGAGTACACAAGGTAGACAGCAGCAGAGACGATTTGTGCTCAGATGGGAAAAACAGTAAAGAATGAAGCGATTGAAAATGCTCAAATTCTGCAAGTTTAGATAGTTAGCGATGTATTAATGTGAAAACCGAACGTCCTGCTGAGAAACACAGAAAATACGGTTTAAAACAGAATATGAAAATGATGGCAGCAGATTCATCAATAGAGACGACGACAATAACAACAACAACAATGGCAACACCATTGCCATCTTCGTCTGCATTTACCTCTTCCAACTCCTCCTCGACCAATGCTTCCTTCTCGTTAGTGTCGTCTACAGGAACAACACCGGTAATGGCAACAAAAATAGCTGCCCTAACTGGAGCAGGATTTGGAAATACAAATCCAACAGTCAGCACCACTGTTGATGCTCCTACGCAAATGGGGGATGCACCCAAACAAACATTAGCCTTGACTGAAATGACGACAATAACAACAACACCACCGTCACCTGCCCAAAGTTCTTCGGAGCAGTTACAGAGCCCAACAACCTCAGTTTGTGGTACATCAACTCTTATGGTGGTGACGGAAACCGGAATCTCTACGACAATGACATCAACAAAAACAACACCAACTAAAAATAACAACAATAATAATAAAAATAAAAATAATAATAACAAAAATGATGTAATAATAAAAAATCAATTTAGTGGGGGCGGTGTTACTACTACTAATACTACTACTACTACTAGTACTGCTGCTACTATTGTTACGATAACCTCTCCCGCTATGATGATGAATGGTAACGCTTCCCTTTCGCCCGGTTTTCCGGCGAATTTATCAAATCCAAATGATAATAAATCGAATTTAACCGATAATAATATTTGTGTTGGTGTTAGTGATGGTGGTGCTATGGGCACAATATCAATTGGGGATGGTGGAAATTTAACCGAAATAATCGGAAGTGTTAAGAAATGTGGTGAAAATAAATATGATCATGTCAATAGTGCTGATAATAGTGGTGGTGGCGATGGTGTCGGTTCTAGCGATTGCAGTGTTAATAGTAAAAATTTTAATGATAGCCAATCTGGTTCAGGTGGCAATAAAAGTGGTGATTGTGAAATTGTTGGTGGTGATAATGATGATGATGATGATACTACCAACGTTAACAGTTCCGTTAGTGGTGGTGCTGATACAAAGAGCACTTTACCCACTAAAAAATTAGGATTATCACTAGCAGCAACAATAACAACAGTGGCAGCAACAACAAATTTACCAATAAAAAATTCGAAAAATTCCAAGCCTACCACTAAAGTAGCTAATATAAAAGCTGCTGCCGCCACCTCCCCCTTATCGATGGCAGCTAAAATAATTAAATCGTCCGAAATAAAAAATGCTGAAAATATTGTGGATTTAAATTGTAAAGAAAAGAATGTCTCAGATACATCCGGTCAGGATGAGAAAAGGATCAAGAAGAAAAGGTGCTCGGATCGATATGATTCCTCGGAATCGTCTGACAGGTAAGAAGCTGCAAATTATTATTAAAAAAAATGTGTTATTTGTTTTTATTGCTACAAAAAAAAAAAAAAAAAGATGACAGTTAAAAAGGTTCTTTATCGTTTATGTTTATACTAAAGAAAATTAAATGAATTTTCAATAAAAGTCTTTCGTTTTCTATTAGACTTTCTTTTCTTTCTTTTTTTTAAATAAACCCTTTTGCTCCTTATACACCTCAACTCACCACAACCGACTATGAATTAATTTTTCTCTCTCTTACAACACAACTTTTAAAGTTCCCAATCACGTACTCTCATCAACAAACACTTCCCGTTAATTAGTATCGATCGTCCAAATACTGTCAATATTCCTCAGGGTAAGTTGATCCTTAAAAATGTATTGATTCTAGAAAACAGTACAACATTGTGTCTGAGGATAAGTTCTCGTAAACGCAAGGGGGGGGGGGGGTGAAGTGGGTGGAAAACGCTATTAACTTCAACTCACAATGGATAAATGCACTCTCTTGTTTTTCTTCCCAGCTGCCATTTTAGTCTCTCATCGGCTACAGGAGAATTCAACCGTTTAAGCATCTGCTGGGTTCTATCCCAAGGGGCCCATCAGGGTGTCTGAATACAAATTTAGAGGACCGTCGCTGTTTTTACGAAATTTCTTGTTTATACGCCATTTTGTTTCGCCTGAAAATATTTCTATCTGGGAAAGAGAATTAAAATGACCAAAAAAAGAGTTTTTTTTGTCAAAATTTTCATTTTAAATTATTTGCAAATCGAAGGGCGAATAGGGGATTTTTTTGAAGTATTGGGACATGGGACAATACTATTCTATTTAGAATGGAGTTTTACAAAATAGCGTGGCGTTTTTACAAGGTCCCCTTACCGGTCATTATGCAATTTTTTTTAAAAACAATCCTAGAATTGAGAGTAATATTTTTTGGGTATTTTTTATTTGAAAAAAAAACGCAAATAATCAATTTTCCTGACTATCTATTTCGTGGTTCGGAAAAAGTGCCTCCATTTTATTTTTGGGTTTGAAAACGCATACATCATCCATGGTGGCATTCGATTAGCTTGAGGCGTGCCCGTTTTATTAAGTGAGAGACATGAGTACCAACATAACGCCACAAAAAAATCGTATATAACCCGCGGAAATTCAAAATTCGTGATACTTTTTGAACAGACCTCGTATTATAGATTTTTTTAATTGACCATGAAAAGAGCAGGAAAAACAGGCTTTTGCCGAGAAAATTTTTTTGTTGACAGAAATGAGGCCTATTTCTTACAAGGTGGATGCGTTTCCATATATGGGGCTCTGAGAATCCGCTAGTGACTGTGTAGAAAACATTGTATCCACACAAAGTGAAATTTTCTATTTTAAAGGTGTTATTGGCTCGTATTTCTTTAATTGTGAAGAAGAAAGGACTCATTTCCCGTCAATTCGGAGGTCTATGGCCGACTTTTTCTTAGTTTCAACTTAAATATTTGAATCTAAATCAATAAAACAGCGCCACAAGTCACAAAAGACAACAAATTTTTGGTTTATTACATAAAAATGTACCCAAAACGTGTAATTTCTAGATTTAATGATGTCAAATAGTGCGATTGAATGCCGTTAGACATTTTCTTGGAGGCCTACACAAAAACAATCGTGTTCACATAGACAATTCTCAAACTTAAAAGCATCTAAAAACCAACATCCACCAAGTAATGTCCGAATTATGCATAAATTGTCATTAAAAATTACCTCAAAAAAAAGTATCGAGTCCTGCAGAAAGTCTCATGAACAATATTATATTGACCAATGGCATAATGGTCAAGTTTCTAGCTATATAATAAAAATCAGAAGTACAAATTGAATATTATATGTTTTTTTAATTTCAATTATTTTTAACATAAAATCTTTGTTTTCTTTTAATTTTTTTTTTATATTGTCTAACAACTTCCGTCGAGTCAGTGTATATTCACCCTAAAAAGTTCAATTCTTTTGCGTTTATCTCTTCTTGACTCTCCAATTTCTTCTTCTGTTAACTTTTCCTTAAACTTGTTATATTCTCCTACGAGGATGCTATTATTATTCCGATCCACTTGGTATGGTCATTATTCTTACTTTTGGTAATACAAACTAACTGTAGACACACAGCCAACAGTCAAGCACAGATCTTAAGATGAGAGAATTCTCACTATGCGTACAGGAAAATTCCTGTTCATCTGCCGACGACCGACCGAACGAACGAACGAACTTTATACGAACATGTCGTGTCTTCTAAGACTTCTCGCCATGGCATTCCTTCTTATGCTCCAAACGAATGAGAAGTCAAATCCCTACAAACACGGAAAAAGGGTGGGGTGAAGAAAAAAAAACTGCTAAGGCAAACTCGAAAGAAAAAAAACACAGAAGAGCAAGAACAAGAGAGTAAAAACAAGCACAAGAAAGAGAGAGACAGACCAAAGAGAACAAGAAACATAACAAAGAATACATCGCAATGGTCAACAGTACAATCATGTTTTCTCTCTTTCCGTATTTTGTTGCTTATTATACAATTGCCCAGCAGAATGAAGAAGAGTCAAAAAGAATATATATTGCCAAAAATTGACAACCATCATCAACCACCACCATTGGACTAACAATTAATTGGTTAAAAAGAGAAATAAAAATTCCGATTTCAGGTTTTTTAGAATTGGTTTAGGTAAAAAAGAAAAAGAAAAAAACAAATCAAATCAAAATAAATAAAAATAAAAATAAAAATAAATAGAATTTTTAAAGTAAAAAAAAAAGAAAAATAAACGAACAGGATTCTAAAGGTGGCTGGCTGGCTGGCTTATAACTAAATACGATTGACAGAATATGTGGGGGGTGGGGGGTAGTGTAAGAGAATCAAACAAGATGAACGAGAGCAGAAATATGATAACAAAAAGACAATGTAAACAGTAACAAATTCAATGAAAAGATTGAAAAAAAAAAAAACTATTATGATTGCAAATGAAAGTGATCCCAAATGATGGAGAGAAAGAGACGCTAAGGAGATTCTTTTTGTTTTTTTTTTTTGCAGAGAACTGTATAAGGGATTTCTGGTCGAAAGGGAGAGGGATAGTATCTCGGTGTCTGACTATTTATTGTTCTCGATTTTGATAGATGCACACTTGTAGGCAAGGAATAAGAACGAAGTGGTTTAGAGAGTTCGGCTTGTGGTGGAGGAATGGCTTGATTACAATCGTGCTTAGGTACATACGTGTTGTACTTATCGCAGTGCGACTATGAAAAGAGGATAGTGTTGCCGACCAATTCAATGTATTCTCTACTAGACAAAAATGGTGCTTGGAGATTATGGCATCTGAAATAGTCCAAAAAGCTACTACGGCTCTCTGCAATCAGTATTCGGTGAATTCGTTCCAAGTACAGGTGGCAATGTACATACATACGAGTACATTGTTATAGTACGAATATTGTTATTCCGTGCACATTTCCATGTACAATATTATCCTGTCGCGTGACTCTCTTACTCTTTCTCTTTCTCTCTAATATTCTATGGGCACAAACATTGACTACAAAACACTACCTAGTAGCTGTTTGTCTGCATCAATAAGTCAAAACAAGAAAAATTCCAAACACAATAAAAACCATACACAACTACCACAACGAAATAATAAAAAACCACAGCAACAAAACTCTGCGACCGTATTTGATGATGGATTGGTATTAAAAAAATATGTTACGTTTCCTTCCTATTTTTGTAAGGAATTGTTGTTGGGTGGGGGGCTTTGAAATTCGTGTTTTCAGTTTTGGAGCTGATCAATCCGTCAGCAGAATTTCAAATAAACTCTGCCATCATTACTTGTGAGACTTCTTCTAAGGGCTTGGACTGAATCGACTGTCAGACAGTCTTTTGCAGAGTATGTATTTAGTCAGTCATAAAGGAAGCCAAAGAAAATATTGAAATACCATTTTAGTCAGATGAAAAGAAAACCAACAATTTTTTTAAAAAATAGTATAAATGTATTTTTAATTATTTTATGTGTTGATGAAATTGCATATTTTTTTTTTGTTGTTTGTTCATCTTTAATTGAGTAAAAAAGACAGTTAAAATACTGTCTACAAAATAGCATCTCACTGTTGTCTCAGAGACTTTACAAAAAAAAAATGTTTTAAGGAATGATTATTTTTACCAAAATTAATTTTTTTTAAACAGCAATTCGAAATTTAGTAGAAAATATTCGTTTTTAAGTGATTTTTTTTAATATCTTTTATTCGAAAAAAAAAACACTTCTTAAATATAAGAAAATGTATTCTATGGTATATAATTTAACAAACTTAATATTAATAATATAATTAAAAATATAAAGTATAAAAAGTAGCATTAAAAAAAATTTATTTAAAAATCTGATAATTTTTTTAAAAGAAAACCAGAGAATTGGCTTTTTAAAGACAAAGAGAAATTTTAGGAAAAAATTACCTGAAAGTTTTCAGGTAAAAGGAATTTTCAGTATAATTTTATGACTTGTTCAAAATGAAGGCAAAAAAATATTTTAGTTTTCTCAAAAAATAATACATTATTAAGAACTAAAAAAAAAAAAAAACTGAATAGTTTTATAAAAATAGAGTTTCTTTATAGCAAAAGCATTTGTTTTCTGTACTAAAAAAATAATGTTATAAAAATAGAGTAAAAAAATAGAAGTTTCTTGCCAAAAAAAGAGAACGTGATCATTTTTAAACTATTTTTAGTTTATTAAATTAAAAAAAATTGAATCATATTGCAAGAACTGAGCCCCTTTGTAGAGAATGTTTTTTAATTTAAAAAAAGATAATAATTCAAAAATAGTTATAAAAAGAGGGAATTTTTAGTCTAGAACCAAAATAATTTTATGACAACAAAATAAAAATAAAGTTTAAAAATAAAACAAAAAGAATTTTATATTTAGAAAAACTTTGCAAAAATCGAGACTTTTCTAAAAAAGAAGAATTTTTAGAACAAAAAAAAAGAAGAAAAAAAGAGAAAAAAATTTTTTTTGCTCAAAATTAAATAATTTTACACCAAAAAAAGCTTAGAAATAAAGCGATTTTTTTGTCTAAAACAATGAAAATTTTATGATTGGGAAAACTTTCGAAAAATCACCAATTTTCCAATCTTTTTAGACTATTTTTGGTCTAAGATTTATCAAAAACGATAATTTTTAGACCAAAACCCGAATTATTTTGTTGAAAAGAGATAATTTTTAGACCAAAACAAAGAAAATAAGAAATTATTAAAAATATAGAATTTGTAGACCAAAAATGTAATTATTTAAAAGAATTTTTGAAGAAAATATTTTAGACCAAAAAAAAATATTTTAGACCTAAAACAAATAGAATTTTATGATAAGGAAAACTTTGAAAAAGTCGAGAATTTTGTAACCTTTTTATAACCAAGGAAAAATGCAATTTCCTCAAAAAAAATGAATTTTTAGACCAAAAAAAATGATGAGATGATTTTTAAAATCAGAAAACTGAATAATTTTGTAAAAAAACATTTAAATTAAAAAATCACTAAAACAAGAATTTTTTTTTTTCGCTAAAAACGAAATTTTTTCAACTATTTTATTGTAGATCAAAAATATTATTCAGTTTTCTTAAACAAGAAAATTTTTAGACCAAAGCAAAGAAAAGAAAAAATAAATAAAAAAAAGATAATTTTAAGACCAAAGTAAGCAGAGATCTTTTTTAAAAGCTTTTTTAGAGAAAATATTTTACACCAAAAAAAAGATCTAATCATTTTACACCAATTTTAGACCTAAAACAAAAATCATATTTTAAATCCTAAACAAAACTTTGTTGTTTTATGATTAGGGAAACTTTCGACAAATCAAGAATTTTCCAACCTTTTTAGACTTTTTTTGATCTAAGTTTTCTGAAAATGAAGAATTTTTAGACCAAAATCAGAATTATTTTGATAAAATGGATTTTTAAGCCAAAAGAAAGAAAAGAAGAAATAAATAAAAATATTGAATTTTTAGACCAAGGAAAAATTCAGTTTTCTTAAAATGAACATTTTTTTTTATACCAAAACCCAAATTATTTTGTTGAAGAGAGACTTTTTAGACCAAAAACTTCAGAGAAAACTGAATCATTTTGTAAAAATAGAATATTTTTAAAAAGAAACAAAAAAATTGTGTACTAAGAAAAAAAAATTATTGAAAAATAAGCAACAACGCAGCTGAAAAATTTAACAATTAAAAACTGCTCAATGCAAAATTCATATAAATTAACAACAGCAGTACATACATACATACAAAATATGTGAATATGTTCTCATAATAATTATATGATTTTTTTTACTTTCTTTTCTTTTAATGTTTTTTCTTCTATTAAGTTTTCAAACAGTTTTTATGTGTGATTGTCAGTTGCTAATTCGTGTGCAAAATACGCAATCAAATTAGCTAATAAAACAAAAGAGCTGCAACAACAAAAAAACGTACGCAACAAAAAAATATTTTCTAACGTAATACCGCAAGCCATGCATAGATCTATACATATATTTGTATATACTTACATACACTTGCCTGCATGGCTATCACGTAATAGCGATGCACACAGTATTTCATTAGGCGGTGACCGACAACAGTTACGTACGGCCTCAACCATAACCTTGTCTGGGAATATGATGGCTGGCGTGCAAAGCGGGAGAACAGAAACAATGCGAGCCAACGCTGCGTCATTTTTCGCATTCGTTATTATTTATTCGCGATGACCTCGTCGCCGAAAATGCTTCTTCACAACCCTCCTCTCTCCTGCTTCGACAATCTATTCTGTTCATTAGATTGGAATTCTTCCCAACTTTTCTATACACATAGATTTGTGTAGATGTGTATATGCTCATATAAAATTGCTGCACAGTTCGTAATTTCGTTGCTGAAGTCGATTGAGCGACCAATTGTCCGATCGACTTACCGACCAACTGGCCAATAAAAATTATCCGTCAACTTAAGAATGGCAATATTCGGAGACGATGACGGGATAACTGATTTGACAATCTCCGTAACGTAATGCATCTCTTCTTATGTGTACCACCTCCGCTTACTCTATTACAACAATTCGTGTATTATTTAAAAGCGAATTAAAATACACCAAACCGCAAGCCAATCAATCTGCTGGTTGTTTGGCTGGCATAGTATCGAGAGCGGAGCGCACTTGACAAAACGGAAGAAAAAAGCAATCAAAGTAAAAAATAAAAACAACATAAAATAATGTCTTGCTTTTGTGTGTGACACGCTTGGTTTAGGGTGAGTGAAAGAGAGAAGGAGACAACCAAAGAAGAAATTGTGTGTAAGAAAAAAAAGCTAATAAAAAATAAAAAATTGGCGGTTTTTCGTCGTTCAATGCCATTGCCAAAAATACATAAAAATACATAACACGCGCATACAAGTGTGAGAGGAATTAAGCATAAAAGAGGAATGCCGATAAATGTGCGCAATGTGTACATACACACACACGAAAATAAATACCCATGAATTTGCTTAGCAGAAAATTAAGAAGAAAGAAAAAAATATTAATAAAAGGAATGATTATATGTGTACGTGTATGTATGCGTATGAATGAGATTAAAGGGAAAAAGAAATGACTGAAGATATTCATTCTGATTGTACGAGTAAAAAAAATATTAATAATAAATAGAGTAAAAGAAAAAGAATGCTTCTGGTCGTAATGTAGAATATAAAAATATTTAGGAAAATATTTGCACGTTTAACTGTAGCGTAGATGATGTAGTGGTTTGGAATTATGCGAAGAGAGGGGACAGTAAGAAGAAGTTTTGCAAGGAGTGATTATTGGGATATATGTCATCGGCATCGGCATCGTCGTCGTCGTCACCGGTAGCTGGCCGATTTATTATAGGCGGTGTAGTGGGAGGAATGGGATTGACTGTCTTCTATTTCCTGTTTAGCAAAAATTGATTGTGCAAAATGACACACACCGATTGGTTGGTATATTGGTGTTACCGATGCTGATCTTCTTGATGGTTTTTTGTTGCTCTCTGACAACGCTGGTGGGGTTGGTTGAAGAAGGTTTAGTGTTGGAATGTCGTAAACTCACGTAATAATTTCGGTAAAAGGTGAAAGGCTTTCCATTTCGTTTATTTTTTCTCTGTCGCTTTTGTTTTGACAGGCGAAATCTACCTGTTCGTTTGTAAAAATACTTTTATTCGGTAAATATTTATGTTTGTAAATTGCTAAGTTTTTATTTTTCATTTTCTACTGTTTCAAAGTTTGCACTCCAACTTTTTACTTTTTACTTTTTAACTTAATTGAAATAGAAAGCAGTGAGTAAATGAGGGCGTAGAGCACCATTGTAAGGAAAAAATGTTAATTCGATTTTATTTTTTGCGTAAAAATTTTAGATTTTTTTTTAATTTTTGGCAGTTTTTAATAAAAAAAAAAAATTTAGTTTAATCCTTTGTCCTTTACATCAATTAAGAGTTATAATTGGATTTCATATAAATTGTTTATTTTAAATGTTTATAACTAAAAGTTCTTAGAAACAATTATTTTACTTTTAAAAATCAAATAAAATATTTTCTATAAATACAAAAAATAAGTTGTTAGATGTACCGAGGTCCGCGGGTTACGTATTCGATTTTTGATTTTTTTGTGGCGTTATGTTGGTACTAATGTCTCTCACTTATGCCGACAAGTTCGACCATTTTGAATGTTCAGTTAATATTTGACAACTGCTTTGCTTGCACGTGTTTTGGCTCGTCTTCGATTTTTGCCCATTCCAAAAAATGGATCAAAGAATCTGTTTCTGGAACAAGGAAAAGTCACAGGGGGGGCAGATCTGGGGAATACGGTGGTTGCGGCATTATTAGTGTGTTATTTTTGGCCAAAAATTCGCGCACAAGCAACGATGCATTATCATGGTGCAAAAGTCAATTTTTGTTCTTCCATAAATCCGGGAGTTTCTGTCGGATTGCTTCACGCAACTTGCGCATAACTTGCTGGTAATGTTCCTAATTGACCGTTCTACGCCGTGGCAAGAACTCATGATGCACCACGCCCATGCAATCGAAGAAAACTGTTAGCAAAACCTTCACATTCGACCGAACTTGGCGCGATTTTTTCGGTCGCTCGACCAGCAGCTTTTATTGGGCTGATTGAGCTTTGGTTTCCACATCATAACCATAAACCCATGATTCTTCACCAGTTATGACCCTCTGGAGCAAATTTGGTTCGTCGCGGACAGAGTCCAACAGCTCCTTAGCAATGTTAATGCGATGCTGTTTTTGGTCGAAATTGATGGGCAAAAATCGAAAACGAGCCAAAACACGTGCAAGGAAAGCAGCTGTCAAAAACTAACTGAACATTCAAAATGGCCGAACTTATCGGCATAAGTGAAAGACATGAGTACCAACATAACGCCACAAAAAATCGACAATCGAATATTACGTAACCCGCGGAAATTCAAATACTTAATAAACTTTCAAAATAAAATATTAACAAGAAAAAATTCGAATTATTTACTTTTTATCAATTTTATTTAAAAAAAATATTTTTTCTCTCAACTATTTTATTAATTTTTTATAATTATTTTAATATAGAAAGTAAGTAAAAATTGAAAAAAATGGAACCTTAAATAAGGGTGATTTTTGCTTTCCCGATTTTTTTATTCAAATGTTTTTTTTTTTAATTTTAAATTTAATACAAAAAAAAATTCATTAGTTAAAAAAATTTCTAAAAAATTGGATTTTTGCAAAAACTAACTGAACATTTAAAATGGCATAAGTGAAAGACATAAGTACCAACATAACGCCACAAAAAAAACCGCGGAAATTCAAATTCTTTTGAAAAGTTCAAAAACAATTTTTAAACAGATCTCGTATGTGTGTCTGTGCATAAAAACTCCTACACAAATCGTATATCTGATCTGTATTTATGTTCATTTGAACATTTACAAGCATATTTTCATTTATTTAAATTTTATTTATTTTACCATAAATATTTTTAACAATAGTTTACGATCTCTATCACATTAAACCATAAAACATTAACAATAAAGCTTATTAGTTGTACAAAAATCACTTCTTTGAAATATACCGCCCTGAATCTAGAAAATAAATATTACAATTGTAAAATTTACCTTCTTTTTATTTACCGCCGCTTCATTGCCAGTTCGCGTCTGTCTCTTCTTCACCGCCCCCCCCCCCCCCCCCCGTCCCCCTCCGAACATCATAATATCTAAAAAAAACATTATTTTGTACCAGTTCAAAAACAATTATTTGTTATAGTTTATTGGTCTGATCGCCCACCCACACCATACGACTATATTCGATCAATAAAAATATTACAGCGATCAACCATGGTGAACTATTTACAACAACAACAACAATTTTTAATTTGTCTACTCTTCTAACAAAATATAGTATTCGCATTTCTACACAGTAGATAGTAAGGATTAAGTATTAATGGTATAAATTTAAAAAACTCTAAAATTATAACATAATATCTCAATAAAAACTGATTATTAAAAAAATACTCCCCAATCAAATTGAAATTTATGTTATTTACAGTTGGAATAATAATTGAAATAAAAAATTGTGCAAAAAAAAAAATTCACCGTACTGCAAAAAAAAAAAAAAAAAAAAAACTAAATTAAGTAATTCCAATTTAACACACAATACAACAACAACAAAAAAGACAATGTAAGAAAATAAACAGAAGAAAAAAAATTTATTGACAATGAACTGACCTATCACAATTGCAATGTTTACAATGCACAATCTCTTCTCTTGCTTACGCCATACCATATCGTCCTCTGTTTTCATCTCGCTTTCGCTTAGTTCCATTATAAAATTGCCTCTATTTACTATGACTAATTACCGGTAAATATCGCTCATTTTCACTGGTTCTTTTTTTTTTTTTTGCCAAATATAATAATCGCAAATAATGCGAATAGAGTAGAGCGACTTAACGTTTTTATTGAGAGAAGTTAATTCGAACACAGAAGAGAACAAACAATATACAATAATGGCCAAATGAGTACGCAAATTCAAAATTGAAATGGAAGAAAAAAATAAAAGAGGAGGAAAACAACTAACATCTGAGAATGAGAATACTCACATTAATATCTCCGATAGTGTGCTCCGTTTTTCTAACACCTTCTTCTTCTTCTTCTTCTTCTCTATGGACGGACAGGCACATATGTACGTACATATATAACCTCTCTCTACTTGTTCGCATACTCTTAGTTTTTTCTTTTGCAAGTTTTGTCGTCATTAAATGTTCCGTTTTCCCATCGCAATCGCAAGTATTCGATTGTTGGTTCTCTTAACCAAATTTTTTTTTTGAGTTTCTCATTTTGTCTTATTTTCTATTGTATTTTCTCTTATTGGCCGATCAACTATTGCATAATTAAATAGCTCGAAATTTGCGGAAATTGTTGTTAGCTCATCTATTAAACGAAAGTGAAATTCTATTTCCCTATTGTGTTGTGTTTGATTGTTTGGCCCGCTTTTTCTCCCTCAATTTATATACTCGTTGCTATATTTATCGTTTACCACCATGACCACCACCTGTCTGTCTTGCTATCTCCTTTTTTTTAGACACTCTGCCTATCTTATCAGTTAATAAAAAAAATGCGGTTTTTACTACATTAAAAATTATATTTCCTTTTAAAAAAAAAAATGTTAATATTGTGTTAATATTTTTCTATTTATTCCATTTGTATTTAAAATATAAATCTAAATCTATCAAATATTAAAAAGAAAAAAAAAATTAATAAAATTTGCCTGATTTGCACTTGAGGCCAATTAATGATTTATGAGTGGGCGTGGTAATTTTTATTGGAGAGAGGAGGTGCATTGTTGAAGAGTGTTTTTTAACAAACACATTTTTTTTAAAAAAATATTTTTATTTATAATTATTTTTGGGTGAGAGAAAATTCTTTTTTTTTAAGGTTTATTTTTTAAGCAACTTAAGTTTTTGGGTTTTTTTATTTGCCTAATAATTTCGAGTAATATTTGCATTTAAATTTTAAATTTTTCAAAAGTGACATTAACTCGGGTCATTTGAGCACTAGTCCAAAGACTGCAGTTATTTTTTTTTTAGTTAGATTCGAACACTTAAAAGTAATTTGAAAAATAATTCAAAAATAGTGAAAAAAAAGAGAGAATTTTTTAGTTTATACCAAAATAATTTTATGACAACAAAAAAACTTTTTTTCGTTAAAAATAACAATTTGTCTATTCTTTTTTTTTATACAAAAACAAACCCTTTCGTTTCAAACAAAAATTAAGAACATTTTTATTGTAATTCAAAAAATGGAATCTTCTCGTAAAAAAACTATAATTTTGTCAAAAAAAAAGAATTTTTAGTGGAGTTTTTTAAATTCAAAAATAATTTTCTTTGCTAAAAACAATTAAAAATATTACCCTCGTAAAAGTAATTTTTTTTTTGTTGTAAAAAAAAGTATATTCTTAGTCTTAAACAATAATTTTTTTATTTCACTAAAAACGAAATTTTTTCAACTGTTTTATTTTAGATCAAAAATATTTTTCAGTTTTCGTAAACAAGAGAATTTTTTAGACCAAGAAATAAGTAAAAAAAAAAAGAGAATTATTAGACCAAAAATGTTATTATTTTGCTATAAAAAAAGAGATCTTTTTTAAAAGCATTTTTAGAGAAAATATTTTTTAAAAGCATTTTTAGAGAAAATATTTTTTAAAAGCATTTTTAGAGAAAATATTTTTTAAAAGCATTTTTAGAGAAAATGTATTAAATAATTTTACACCAAAAAAAGGTAAGAAATAAAGCGATTTTTTAGTCTAAAAGAAAAAGAATTTTATGATAAGGGAAACTTTCGAAAATTCAAAAATTGAAATGAAGAATTTTTAACCAAAACCCGAATTATTTTGTTGAAAAGAGAGAATTTTTAGACCAAAAAAAAGAGGCGATCATTTTAAAATAAAGAAACTGAATAATTTTGCATTTTTAGTAGAGCTAAAAATTATTTTTAAGATTATTAAAAAATAATTTTCTTTGCAAAAAAAGATTTAAAAAAATTACACTTAAAAGTAATTTCTTTTGTTGTGGTTAAAAAACGGAAATTTCAGTGTAAAACAACAATTTTTAATTCGCTAAAAACAAAATAAAAGAAATAAATAAAAATATCGAATTTTTAGACCAAAAATGTAATTATTTTGTTATAAAAGAAGAGAAAAAACAAAAAAAAATTCTCGTTAAAAATAACAATTTGTCTATTCTTTTTTTATACAAAAAAAATGGCTTTTATTTTTTATTGTAATTCAAAAAATGGAACCTTCTCGTAAAAAAAACTGAATAATTTTGTTGAAAAGAGAGAATTTTTAGACCAAAACAAAGAAAATAAGAAATTAATAAAAATATAGAATTTGTAGACCAAAAATGTAATTATTTTGCTAAAAAAAATATTTTTTTAAAAGAATTTTTAAAGAAATAATTTTAGACCAAAAAAAAATATTTTAGACCTATGTTAAAACAAAAAGAATTTTATGATAGGGAAAACTTTGGAAAAATCGATAATTTTGCAACCTTTTTATACCAAGGAAAAATGAATAATTTTTAGACCAAAACAAAGAAAAAGAAGAAATAAATAAAAAAGAAAGAATTTTCAGACCAAAATTGTAATTATTTTACTATAAAGGAAGATATCTTTTTTATAAGCATTTTGAGAGAAAATATTTTAGACCAAAAAAAATTTTTATGTGCTTAAAATTAAAAAAATTTATTCTACAGAAAGGCTTAGACAAAAGACGATTTTTTAGTCAAAAGCAAAGAGAATTTTATGATTTCGAAATCTTTGGAAAAATCAAGAATTTTTCAACTTTTTTTTTGACCTTTTAGCAAATGGAATTTTGACGGTGAAATTTCTCTAAAGTAAAATTAGAGTTAATTTGCTTGTCACTATGGCATTGTTTATGCCAACGTTTATAGATAAAATAAAAAAATTAAAAAAGTTTTTTTTTGGTCATAAAATTTTGCCTAAATTCTCAGTAACATTTTAGGAAAATCGTATTTGTCAGAAAAAGCCGATTTAATAATTCAATTTAAAAAATGTATCAAAGACAAAATTGACTGAGTATGCCGATGCCGAAGGGGCGTTTTTATACTTAAAATACCTTGCACTAAAGCTACTAAGGATAATTATTTTCTAGCCCTACACAAACTTTATTACGAATAGGAAGAAAAAAAAATACAAATTAAAAGTGTATCTCAAAAGCTTTCTTAAAATTGCATTATTTATCTTGGATCAATGAGCGCCCTCCACCCCCTAAAAAAAATTATCGTATTTTTGGAAAATATTATTAATAATTGAAAAAAAAAATCAATTCGTAACAAATCTTAAAAAATTCAATTTCCGGAATTATTGTCACTTTTTTCTTTTCTCATTGGAAATCTAAGAATTTGCGTTTATTTTTTTTTCAAAAGGGTGCGTGCGTTTGTCAAATACAGATTATTTTTTTGTGCAAAGAAAGCGACACACAATTTCTATGGGAATGAATTTTTAAAATAATTCATTGTAAATTTTTTATTTATTTATTTATCACAGAAATGTTTTTTGCAATCAAAAATATGTGAGATCTGTTCTGTATACAATCCAATTTTGCATAGTAAATACACCCTTAAATTTTTGGGTGTAGACACCTTAAAAGTGCGGGGGATAATATACTCGGTATTATTTATTGATGTAAAAGCATCTAAAATAAAAATAAAAAAACTCACTTTAGCCCAATTTGCTTACTATACGAATATATGTGTAGGTACATGCACATTTGAACTTGTACGTAAATAATTAATGTCACATAATATATTCTTCACTAAAGTTTTGTTTTGGCTGACAGTCGTCTGGTGTGGTTTTTGGTCTGAAGGTGTCATTGGCCCCGTATTTTGTTGAAAATGAAGGAGGAGAAAGCGTTTTACAGTCAATTCTGTGCGTTATGAGTGTGGGATAATAAAAAAATTTTTTGGGCCTGAACCATATAACACAGAACATGTCAAATTTGACTTCATTGAATGTAAAATTCTTGGAACGCATAATTTCGAGATGTCGTGATGTTAGTGAGGTACGATTTGAGGCCGTTCTAAACGATGCTCCAAGATGGTAAGACAATCCATAAAACTTTAGAGCATTGAATAAGCAAAATCCATCGTCGAATTAATAACCTGAATTGTGCGAAAAATTACCTTAAAAGGATCAAGTCCTTTTAACAGTCACATGTTAAAAAAAAAAAAATCAAAAGCTCTAAATTTTAAATATTTTTTATATAATATTTTACTTACCAAATCACAATACCGATAATCTTTTACATAATATACGAGGTCTGTTCAAAAAGTATTGCGAATTTTGTGGTTTTTTTTTCAAAAATTATTTATTCATGAATATCTACAATATTTTGACCCCTTCAAAGTAATCCCCATCAGATATTATAGACTTGTATGCCAACGTTTTTTCCCAAAACTCCTCCTTCGATACCGTCTTTATCTCCTCAATCGTAGCGTAGCGTCGTCCTTTCATGCGGCTCTTCAGTTTTGGGAACTAGAAAAAGTCACAGGGGGCCAGATCTGGGGAATACGGTGGCTGCGGCATTATTAGTGTGTTGTTTTTGGCCAAAAATGGTAAAGGCCAATTTTTGTTCTTCCAAAAATCCGGGTGTTTCTGGCGGATTGCTTCAGGCAACTTGCGCATAACTTGCAGGTAATATCCCTTATTGACCGTTCGACCCTGTGGCAAGAACTCATGATGCACCACGCCTCTGCAATCGAAGAAAACTGTAAGCAAAACCTTTACATCTTCTCGACCCTCTGAGAACATTTTGTACCATCGATTCGGTCCAAGGCAGCTTCACCATATGCCACAGTCAATATTCGGAATGCGTGCGCGCAATTAATTTTGTTTTTCACACAAAATTTGATTCTTTGGTCCAATTTTTGGAATAGTTCAAAGACCAACTAAAACACGTGCAAGCAAAGCAGCTGTCAAAAATTAACTGAACATTCAAAATGGCCGAACTTGTCAGCATAAGTGAAAGACATGAGTACCAACATAACGCTACAAAGAAATCGGAAATCGAATATACGTAATCCGCGGAAATTCAAAATTCGCGATAATTTTTGAACAGACCTCGTATTGTTTAGTACAATTTTTTTTGAATTCTCCCAATTTTTTGAAAACCCTTTTTTTATACTGAAATGTAAATTCTTAATGCCACAATATGGTGGTAAATAAAAAAGACACTTTGACTAAGTCATTAGCTGGATTCGAACTCAGGGAACGCTCCCTAAAAAGTTTTCCTAGTTTCATGTATTTTTCCAAAAGTTTGTGTAATTTTTTCTCTGTCTTCTAGTACATTTTTTTTAATTTCTTTTTATCTGCAACTACAATTTTATTCTAACAAGCAAATTTACATAACATTTTAATTTACAATCTTGTGCATCATTAAGTGGTAGTAAACTCCCCCTCTAGAAAATCTTTACTACATTTTTTTTGACTTCTCCCAACTTTTTGAAAACCATTTTTTTTATACTGAAATGTAAATTCTTAATGCCACAATTTGTTGTCAAATAAAAAAGGCACTTTGACTAAGTCATTAGCTGGATTCGAACTCAGAACTCGAACTCTGCAAAAAAATTTATAACAAATTTTTTCCTAGTTTCGTAGTGTATTTTTCCAAAAATTTCTGTAATTTTTTTTGTTTTTTTTCTCTCTCTGTATTCTAGTACATTTAAGGTATTTCCACTATTTCAGTTCGAAAAATGAATTTTCCAAAAGCCGATAGGAAGTTTTTTCCCAAATTTCTTTGTGATGTGATATACTAACAAATGTTGATCTAGTACTTTCCTGCCATTCGTGCGTTCGAAATTTTACCAGAACTACTACTACACTAATCCCGCACTGAAATCGAAATGACTTTTGCCTCTATTACCACTCTACTTCTTCTACTACTACTACTACCATAACTACCAATGTTCAGATATTCATTAAACGACATGCACTCACTTGTGGAGTCATTCATCTCAATACCAACTCGTATCCAAACATGCAGAATAGACACAAAAAGTATAAGTGATCTACACTGCCCCCCCGTATTCTGTGTGCGCATATTCATGATTATACAAACACTCACGAACATGAATAAACAGAAAATACTCTTGGCCCAAATAGAGCCAAGCACCGAACGAAATGCACAAATGCATTCATTGGCATTGTTGGATTTGATGGTGTCGATGATTCCGATACTAATAAAATCGATGGTATTCATGTATAGGTTAGATTCATGTGTGTGTTTTGGATAAAAATATTATTCGTCACGCACATGGCTCTACGCATGCATACATTCATAAAAATTTTCTATACGGATTTTTAGGTTTGGTGCAATCGCATTTAACCAAAAGCATTAGCAGAGCAGCCAAACCAAAGGTCAATGGACAATAAGTAAAATTTCGTTCGTCATGGTTGTATGGGGGCGGTTGTCATGACAGCCGGCTCTTATATAATAAAATATTCTAATAATAATAACCATAATAATAATACCAAAAAAATAGTATTTGTAATAAAATTGAACAAAGAAAAAAAATCATAAACAATAACAATAAAAAATAATCATCGTAGTTTTTTTTTGTTGCTTAAATTTTTAATAAAATTATTATATGCACATGACCAACTAAATATATATTACACACACACATACACACACCCTATATATATATATATATATATATATATATATATATAGAGAGAGAGAGAGAGAGAGAAAATTATTTTATTCAAGAAAAAATTATAATAATCAACAACAACAAAAAATAGTAAAAAAAAATATTTGTACATATTTTTTTGTGATAAAAATTTAAAAAAAAAAACTGATGATAATATGGTCATATATATATAATATATATGATATACACCCACATTCTCATCCCCATAATCGATTATATTTAATTTTAGAAAACGTGCGCACGCGACCACTATTTTTACTACAACGCCCGAATTTGGCTATTATTCAATATCGTGTTTTTCAATAGCAACTTAACACTTTTGATTTCTTACTGTGAACACACCCTTAAACCAATCAGTGCGCTGTCACTGTCAAAACACTCAGTAGCTTAAACTATTTTCATCATGCAAAGACTTACGGACGAAGAACGTTCTCAGATTGGGGTCTAGAGAAGTTTGCCGAAAATGACGACTTTCATCTCAAAATCATCTTCAGTGATGAAGCGCATATTCGGTTGAATGGCTTCGTCAACAAACAAAATATGCGTTATTGGAGTGCTGGAAACCCTCATGAAACACCACTTCATCCACAAAGTGTCTGCATGGTGCGGTTTTCATGCCGGTGGCGTCATTGGACCATTTTTCTTCGTTGATGAAAATGACTGTCACGTTACAGTCAATGGTGAACGCTACAGAGACATGTTGCAGCGTTATTCCTTCGTTTAGCGTTATTCAGCGTTATTAATTGCATGGGCTGGACATCAGTGATATGTGGTTTCAACAAGACGGTGCTACATCCCACACAGCGGAAGAAAGAATCGACTTATTGAAGTTCGGTGAACGTGTTATATTGAGAAAAGGTCCTGTCGATTGGCCGCTGAGATCTTGTGATTTAACACCTCTAGACTTTTTTTTCTGTGAGGCTTCGTTAAATATCAACACGAATTGTGACAGATTGTTAGTTGAAAGTCAGAATTTTACGAAATGATAATCCATACGCTTGAAGAAAAATGGGAAATATTGAGAACTTACTTCCAAAGTGGTGAGTCTTCAACCCAAACTGTGAGAAATTTAAAAAAAAAAGATGAGTAAAGATCGAATGCCATCACGTGAATTTGTGGGCAAATTCGTGATGGGAGTTCGCGTAATTGTTTTGTTGGTTGTCAAAGCAACTCGTTCCCAGTCTAATACAGTGCGCACGACCGAGAATATTGCCGCCGTTGCTGAAAATGTCCGTGATCAACCATCAACATCAACTCGTCAGCGTTCTCAGGAACTGAACATTTCTCGCACTTCTCTGTTGAGAATTTTGCACAAAGACCTCGGTATGAAAGCTCACAAAGTTCAATTAGTCCAACAACTAAAGCCGCATGACCATCCGATGCGTTTTCGGTTTGCCCAATGGGCTCAAGATCAATTGGCCGAAGATGAGCATTTTTACCGAAATATCATCTTTTCGGATGAGGCTCATTTCCACCTTGGTGGGTATGTCAACAAACAAAATTGTCGCATCTGGGGCTCAGAAAATCCATACGTCACCATGGAAAAGCCGATGGATCCACAACGAGTCACGATTTGGTGCGGATTTTGGACTGGAGGCATCATTGGCCCGTTTTTCATCGAAAACGATGAAGGAGCCGCCGTTACGTTCAATGGTGAGCGCTATCGTGGCATGCTCAATGAATTTTTGTTTCCAAAAGTTGAAGAATCAGCCGAAATTCTGATGTCAATTGGCTGCCTCGGAGCTGTGATTTGAGCCCGTTGGATTATTTTCTGTGGGGAGCCGTTAAGGATAAATGTTACCCATGTCATCCAGAGATAATTGAGGCCTTGAAACACGAAATCAAAGTTGCCATTGAAGACATACAGTTACGGACAATCGAAAATGTACTGAAAAATTGGGTGGTCGAGCATATGGGGTACTGTAACGCCAGCCGTGGCAGTCATTTAAATGATGTTGTTTTTCATTCTTAAATTTTTTTTTTTTTTTTAATTATTATTATTAATTTTTTTTTTAGTTTTAATTATTAATTCAATTATAAATTAAATTAAATGTTTGCTTAGTATGCGTACGTACGCACAAAACACACCCTATAATAACACCATAATTTTTGAAGAGTAAGTATTAAAACAAAAAGAAATTTATCACACAACAAAAAAAAAAAAAAAAAAAAAACAACAATATATATATATATATATATCACCTAAGGAGGAAGGAAGAAAAAAAGCCAGCAGATGAAAAGCTATTTTTATTCCCTTTCAACATACGAGTACGAGTGTACACCTCTCTAATCTCATTTCTTCTATCATATTTATATACACGTACGAATGCTCATCCATTTATAAGATTATATGCATGTAAACAGAAATAGTCTACTCGATGAGGCGGCGATGTTGTATTTATTTACAAAATTTCTATTCATACAAATAATAATAATAATAATAATAATAATAAATAAACAATTGAATAGGAAATTATGATAGAGTACAAAAGAGGAAAGAAAAACAATTCATTGATAATCAAAGTAATAACACGAAAAAAAGAAAAAATAACAAGAAATAAGAAAAAAACTTGCTAAGAGAGAAAAAAATGTTTGTACAGACCGGGAGTAGTAGTACGAGTATGAAAATACGATTACTCCCGCCTTTCTTTCTCTATACATCAGATAAAATTTAAAAATTTTTGTGGGCGGCCGGCGCACGCGATATTTTTGATGAATGTCAATAAATAAACAAAAATGCAAATGTCCAATAAAAAAAGACAATACACAGATAGATAAAGGGTGTGAATGCGAGAGTAAAAGATTCTGAATGAGAATTTTTTTGGTGATTTTTCTTAGCAAAGAAAATTTTCAATATTGAACTTTATTATTTTTTTTTTTCATTGTTATAAGAATAATAAAAGATGTTTAAAAAAATACTTGATTTTAAGAAAAAAAGACAGAATGAGTGAAAAATTTTAGAGAGAAACTTAATGTAATAATTGTTTTTGGGAATAAAACTGTTCTCTTTTGGTTTGTTCTGATTAGGCAAAATTGAGAGGGTTGGTTTTAAGGTTGAATCGAGTGTGAGCTCTTCAAAATTAACCATCTCAGTATTGAAAAATTACTCAGAGTGGTCAGTAACAAAAATTCTACTAATTATAAGTAATTTTAGCTAAAAAAAAAAAAAAAATTGCGGAGCGAGCCCTGAGTTTGAATCCAGCTAATGATTTAGTCAAAGTGCCTTTATTAATTGGCAACAAATTGTGGCCTTAAAAATTTACATTTTTAATTTTTTTGGGAGGAGTCAAAAAAAAATTGTACTAAAAAATACGATGTCTGTTCAAAAAGTATCGCGAATTTTGATTTTCCGCGAATTACGTATATTTGATTTTCGATTTTTTTTGTGCCGTTATGTTGGTACTCATTTATCTCACTTATGCTGACAAGTTCGGCCATTTTGAATGTTCAGTTAATTTTTGACAGCTGCTTTGCTTACACGTGCTTTGGTTCGTCTTCAATTTTTACCTCAATTTCGACCAAAAACAGCTAAGGAGGTGTTGGACTCTGTCCGCAACAACCCAAATTTGCTCCAGAGGGTCATAACTGGTTATGACGTGGAAACCAAAGCGCAATCATCACAATGGAAGTTGTCGCACGAGCCAAGACTGAAAAAAGCGCGCCAAGGAATGTTGTCCTTATTGCTAAGGAGCTGTTGGACTCTGTCCGCGACGACCCAAATTTGCTGCAGAAGGTTATAACTGGTGACGAATCATGGGTTTATGGTTATGACGTGGAAACCAAATCTCAATCATCCCAATGGAAACTGCCGCACGAGCCAAAACCGAAAAAAGCGCGCAAAGTTCGGTCGAATATGAAGGTTTTGCTTACAGTTTTCTTCGATTGCAGTGGCGTGGTGCATCATGAGTTCTTGCCACAGGGTAGAACGCTCAATAAGCAATATTACCTGCAAGTTATGCGCAAGTTGCTTGAAGCAATCCACCAGAAACACCCGGATTTGTGGAAGAACAAAAATTGGCCTTTACCATTTTTGGCCAAAAACAATACACTAATAATGCTGCAGCCACCATATTCCCCAGATCTGGCCCCCTGTGACTTTTTCTTGTTCCCGAAACTGAAGAACCCCATGAAAGGACGACGCTACACTACGATTGAGGAGATAAAGACGGCATCGAAGGAGGATTTTGTGAAAAATCATTGGCACAAGAGTATAATATCTGGTGGGGATTACTTTGAAGGGGACAAAATTGATATTCATGAATAAATAAATAATTTTTGAAGAAATACAAAATTCTCGAAAATAAATAATTTTTCAAAAAACACAAAATTTAAAAAGGACAGCTTCGTCAATTTAATTTTTTCCTTGCAAATTTTCTATATTGTCTGAACTGAAATGACTTTTTTTTTTACCAAAATACCCTAAATTGTTAATAAATGATTTTTAAAATTAAAAAAAAAAAATACCCGAACAGACCTGACCGTTAAGGGATAAACCTGCTCGGTTATAAATAATTTTATCTAAAAAAAAAAACCTCCTCTCAATTGTTAGGAAATTTTCTTTTTAATAAAAATAACTTTTTATAAATTTTTCCGCTTTTTGATTTTTTGTATTTTCAAGTTGATAGTTTTTTTAGTCAACATCATTCTTAGGTCTTTACACCCACCCCATCCTATTTGTTATGGAAATTAATTTGAAAAAAAAAAACTAATTAAAAAATTTTGGGTTGTTATCAATTTTAAACTTAAAAATTATTACCAACTTTACCACTCCCACACTATTAATTACCCTCCCACTCGTATACAAATAGAGAGCATTCTCTTATCACGTGTACCATTTGTACTGTTATATTATTATGCAATACAATAACTTTTACTGATATTTTAGTTTCCTTTAAAAATTTCATAAAATATTTTACTAACAACCTAAAATGATAGCAGCTTTTTGTGTGATAAAGTGAATATTAAGAGAGGCGAAAAAAATTTCTTTTTTACCACAAAAAAAAATCTTGTTTAGTTTTTTTTTTTTTTTTTTAAGAAAAAAATAACAATTTTCTTGAGTTTATCGTAATTATTTTTGGTTTTCACTTAATTATAATTGTTTTTATAATTAAAAAATTACTTAAAAAGAAAAACAAGTACTTTTGGTGGTGGTCCAATATTTTATTCAAAATCGAGAGGTTTTTAAGAGGGCTTGACTTGTTTTTTTTTTAATTTCCTTAATGAGGTAAGGGGCGGGGCTGAACAATTTTATTATCAAAATTAAAAGCATCGTCTTTTTTTAGCAAATCGATTTTTACACTCTCATTACAAAATACACTGAAAAAATATATTTAAAGTTTTTATTGAACAATAAAATTTATTTATTTATTGTATAAAAATTTACTATTTTCACACACCCTGTCTCGCACCCGCCATTCTTTCTATACAATTTATTAAGAATTTTTCTGATAGAAATTGTCTAGATACTTTATATCAGCAGTAGAACTAATAAGAAATAAAATAGATTTTAGGACCTCAAACATAGAATTACCAATATTGGGTTGTTCGGAAAGTAATTTCGTTTTTTTTTTTTTTTTATCTAGACAATTATTTTTTATATTTTCTAATAGTGAATTAATATTTTATTCAATTAAATATTGACCAGTCCTGATCCAATACCCTTTGCCATTATCTTTCTGGCAGTAGCAAAATCCCACGCTTCTAAAATGTTTGTTCTTTGCTGGCAAAAAACTGATCCAAGTGATTTTTGACATCCTCATTGCAATTAAAACGTTTTACCATCGAAAAAATTTTATAGAGACCGGAACAAATGATAATCGGAAGGTACTAGGTCTGGAGAGTATGGTGGGTGTGGCAGTATATGCCATCCAAGCTTCAAAAATCTTTTTCCCAGTGGTCAAACTTGTATGTGGTTTCGTATTATCCTGTTGGAACACTATACCTATCCTATTGACCAATTCTGGCCTTTTTTCTTTAAGCGAATCATTCAATTTGTCCAACTGACGATAGTACACTTCAGAATTGATCGTTTTGTTGCTCGGTAGAAACGATTCCTTTGAAATCCTACCAAACAGATAGTAGAACCTTTTTTTGGATGAATATTGGCTTTCGAAGTGCTTTGATCCGGTTCATCTTTTCTACTCCAGGATCAACCCATTTCTCTGTCCCCAGTGATGATACGCTTCAAAAATGGATCATTTTCTTAGCGTTTGAGAAGCAAATCACAAACGTCAATGCGACGGCACAGAATTTTTTTCCGTAAGAAGATGAGGAACCCATATATCGAGCTTTGAGATTAAATGTAGCCGTTTCAAATGATCATGAACGGTCGAATTCGATAAATTTAAACTCTCAGCGATCTCACGTTATTCGCCAGTTTACATCAATTTAATGCCTTTATTGTGTCTTCATCAGCAAACGAAATTACTTTCCGAACAACCCAATATAATTTTATCAGTGTTTTTTTTTATATTCATGATTTTTGGCATGTATTAAATTGTCCAAAATTATCAATTCTAAAAATGACCATTTTTTTTTCTTGTAAAAATCACTTTTTTTTTTAAATAAATAATTTTTTTTATTATTTAGAAAAAATGACAATTAAAAAAAATTTTGCATATATTAATTCGTACCTTTTTTGAGAGAAAATTATATAATAAAAACACATACACATGCATATGGTGCGCATGTGTTATGTTAGAATTTTTGTTTTTTCCTTAAGTAAGAAAATTCTGATTTTTCTTAAAAAATGAGTGAAAAATGTCAACACCTCATATCATTTCCTTTCCTATTCAATTTGTTTTATCCAAAAGGAAGATGGTGGTAGAATAAGGAAAATTACAAATGTTAGAATTCTGTTTAAATGTGAAAGAACGAAAGAGATAAAATTGAATCTACTAACAACCATGCATCATCATTATCATAGGGCAGACGTGGTGATAGTGAATTGTTTGTTAGTTTGTACGAAGGAATGAGCGGGTAGGTCTGATACTAAACAGCAACAAAATGAAGAAGAAAAAAACGAAAAATGTTCTTGGAAATGATACGATTGCTGGTAAAAAGAACTCTGAAGTCCGTCTCGTTTCGTTTCACTGTTAACCAATATGCGGCGATGGTATCGCGTATACATTTCATCACGTCTCGGTAGGTACTCCTCTCAACCCATAATCATTAACAAATGCTAGGGTATGAGTGTGAGACTCTTTCCTCGTGCCCATGTCGGAATGTTTGTGTGTGCACATAGATTAGTAGCGTACAGCTGAGCAGTTGGAGGTTGCTGATGGTGATTGTATGGTTGGGCTGGTATCTTTAACCGGTTTCCCTATACAATACGTGACTTCAATGATAAACGCATTAATAATGTGCATCCATGTTGCCGTTTGATATTTTCGCTTTGGACAAAATTAGAATTCGACCCAAAAACAACAAGAAAAAAAAAATTCATCTCTTGGATTTTTTTTTCTTCATTTTCCTCAAAATGAATTCACCAAAGTTGAACACAGTATATCTCCTCCCCCTAATGCTTTTATTTTATCCCTTAACACTCTTCATTTTCGTATTTTCCTTATAAAAGTTATTAGTAGTTTGTTGGTGTAATAAGTGAGCCATTTATCCAGGGAAAGAGAAGATATACGAACTATTGGAGGCGGTAACTATTCAGGCGGTAAGTGAAAATAAAATCGAAATGCAGCCGATAAACAAAAAATTTCCTATCGTCCTTGCATTCTACACATCCTATTTTTGACATATTTCACGTAATTAAAAGGACAAATTTTCATCATGGATGACGATCATTGTCATCGCAACCATTTTATAACAGTTTTCGTTTCAATGTTAATCTTACTTACGTGTATTGCGCAACTCTCTCTCTCCCTCTCTCTCTCTCATCTTCGCCACCATTTCTATCATAACGATTTTTTTTTGTTGTAAATTTTTTTTAAATATATTTCCTCGTTTAAAGTGCAGTCATTCCCTTTTATAGGTTTTCTATTCTAAATCTTCATTTAAAAATCGTTCAAAAAGTGTACTACACACTTTTACACTTAAATTATTAGTCCAATTTCTTTTCTATATCATACCATGATTATTAAAAAAATGTTTTTAGTGGTTTTGAGAATCAAAATGAAATTTGCTTAGATAATCATAGTTAGAGGAGATACAAGGACCACCACCGATCGAATAACCGCCGTTACCAAATACATTTTCATTCTGGACACACGATAACCCCTTTTACCTTTATACTAAAAATGCTTGCATACAAATCACATTTTAAATAGGCATTTAGATTTGTGAATGCATTTTAAAATGTATTTTAATTTTTTTTTTTTCTAAACTATCTATTTTATGAAAGAGTTTTTTTTGGTATTAAAAAATTCAGTATTCTGGAAAAAATGTGTGCCGTACAATCGACAATGTTCCAATGTGGCAGCACACGAAAGAAGATTTCAACTCTACGAGGTCTGTTCAAAAAGTATCGCGAATTTTGAATTTCCGCGGGTTACGTATATTCGATTTTCGATTTATGTTGGTACTCATGTCTCTCTCTTATGCCGACAAGTTCGGCCATTTTGAATGTTCAGTTAATTTTTGACAGCTTCTTTGCTTGCACATGTTTTGGCTCCTCTTCGATTTTTGGCCATTCCAAAAAATGGATCAAAGAATCTGTTTCGGGAACAAGTAAAAGTCACAGGGGGCCAGATCTATGGAATACGGTGGCTGCGGCATTATTAGTGTGTTGTTTTTGGCCAAACATTCACGCACAAGCAACGATACGTGAGCAGGGGCGTTATCATGGTGCAAAAGCCAATTTTTGTTCTTCCACAAATCCGGGCGTTTCTGGCGGATTGATTCGCATAACTTGCAGGTAATATTCCTTATTGACCGTTCTACCCTGTGGCAAGAACTCATCGAAGAAAACTGTAAGCAAAACCTTCACATTCGACCAAACTTGGCGCGCGCTTTTTCGGTCTTGGCTCGTGCGGCAGTTTCCATTGGGATGATTGAGCTTTGGTTTCCATGTCATAACCATAAACCCATGATTCGTCACCAGTTATGACCCTCTGGAGCAAATTTGGGTCATCGCAGACAGAGTTCAACCGCTCCTTAGCAATGTTAATGCGATCCTGTTTTTGGTCGAAATTGAGCAATTTTGGTACGAATTTCGCGGCGACCTGTCTCACGCCCAAATCATTGGTAAAAATCGAATGGCGCGAGTAAAATCGATATATTTAAGTCCTCAGCAACTTCTCTAACGTTGATTTGACGATTGGCCAATACTATTTTCTTCACTGCATCAATGTTTTTGTCTGTTGTTGACGTGCTCGGGCGTCCGGCACGCTTTTCGTCGTTCACATTTTCTCGGCCCCTGTTGAGAACATTTTGTACCACCGATAAACGTTGCTTCGGTCAAAGGTAGCTTCACCATGTGGTATGCCACAGTCAACATTCGTAATGCGTCCGCGCAATTAATTTTATTTTTCACTCTTTTGGAATGGGCAAAAATCGAAGACGAACCAATGCACGTGCAAGCAAAGTAGCTGCCAAAAATTAACTAAACATTCAAAATGGACGAACTTATCAAACTCAAAAGCTTCAAAAGCCAATAATTTCCCATCAGTTGGCACTCTTATTTTTATATTCTCTTTTTTTTCTCAATAATATTTTTATATAAATAAATTCATGAATTTTGCACGTTTTCCTTTTAATAACATGTGAATTCTTAGTAATAATTTTTATAAAAAAAATTTTTTTTCAAATGTCGGAGGGGGAAGGGGAAAGGTTTAAGGCTAACAAATTCAATGCGCCATTTTGGATTACCGTATCATCTCAAACGTGGACAAGGACAAGTGAAATTTGTCACCACTAACAGCTACTCACTAACTCATTTCCTTGTGCATATGCAATCGTACTTGCATAAGTCCAAAAAGGGTTCTTTAATTATTTTTTTTTTCTTTGCATCTCTTTCTTTTACCAAAAGAATATTCTAATACTCGCTAATTCCGCACAACAATTGAAATTTTTCCATCCTTTTTCTTCTTATTAGTTTTTTTTTTTATTTCAATTTATTATTATTTATGTACGTGCATAACAAGTAGGAAAAAAATCTACCACTCGAAATGTTTCACGGGAAAAAAGAAAAAAAATCAGATTAAAATGATTTGCACATAGAATAGGCAAACCACAAATCAAAAAAAAAACGAAAAGATACAATAAAAATGCTCATAATAAATAATAACAAAAGAAAAAATGCGATGAAAAAAATAATGAGAAGGAGATGGATGCACTTCATTTGTCATCAAAGATGCAGAAAGAAAACAACAACTCAGAGAGTCCTTAAATTTTACTCATTTAGAACGCGGGTGCTTTTTTCCAATTTTCTCTTTTGTCCGTTTGTTTTTTTTTACATATTCTACATTATATTTCTCTATGAATAACTGACCTACAAAGAAAAAAGAGAAGAAAATAACTAACAAGTTTGAATATGAACAACAGCAAGAAAAAATTTGTTTTACTTCTGTGGTGAGAGGGAAAACAACAGAAAAATCTTATTGGCGACTCAAATCTTCTATTATATCCAACCAAACCAACCAACCAACCATCTATGATTGTCGTGTGGGAAAAAGGCATAAAAAATAGTTTAAAAATTATATTCGATTGCTGGGGGGAGGTAGAAGAGTAAAGAATAGTATAGTGAGCTGTACACTTAATGGGTGGTTCTTATCATGGTGGTTTGATAATGCAAACAAGTCAGCTAGTCCTACCCTTTTTTCTTTTTAAAAACTGTAAATGTGGGACAAGCGTTTTGTCAGCAAGCAGAAAAATGCCAATGGAAAATTTGTAGAGTAAAAAAACTGAAGCAAAGAGTTGCAGGGAAATATGATTAAATGCACTTGTGCCATGAATATCAGTAATTATTTTATTTGCATGTATGTGTGTGTGCACACATCTGCGCTAATATTGTGACAAAATAATTAACGAAAAAGTATACCAACAAATGTAATGTTTTCTGGTGCAGATGCATACACGCACACACACACACACACACATTTCCACCTGAAAAGTGAAAAGTAGGAAGGAAGGCAGGACACAAAAAGTTCTTTGTTATCCAACATCTTGACATGCCCGCTGCCGCTCGCTCGTTTATAATCGCAAATCTACCAATTGAAAGTTGTCGTTCTCGTTTTTATTTTCTGTTTTTCCTTCTTCTCACATCGTCCTTTGTTAATCAAAGTTTTGTAAGTAGAAAGTAATAATAGGCACGGACGCGAACATAATGCAGACTTTACACTTATTTTCGACTTTAAATTTTATTATGCACTTGGAATTGTTCGTGGGCAATTTTGAATATTTCTCGTTAATGTGAATATCTGTAAAAGTCATTTGAATGGATTTTTTTTCTTTCTACAATACATTTATTACCACCTGGGATTAAGGTAGGTTTTTTTGTTTTGTTTACATTTCAATGAGATTTTAGTATAAAAATTCTCATTCTTCAAGTATGGGGGGAAGAAAAAGGCAAAGAAATTTATCCTTTTTAGTAGTAGTACTTCAATTATTTTTAAATAACAACAAAACTAAAAGAAGAAGAAAAAACCCCAACTTTTTATTTTAAATATTCTAACTTTGATGATAAAAATTGTACATAATTTTATATTAAAAAAAAAAAAAAATTATGATAAGTAGACATTTTTTTTAAAAGCTTTGATCTTCAAAATGTAAATTATCCTTTAAGATAAGGAATAATTTTTATATTTTAATTTTACAAAAAGAAGAAGTGCTTTTCCTTTTTTTCAATCTTTCAAAAGATGTCTACTCTTTGAAACGTAAAAATTCATTTTGAAATAATTTTTAATTGAATTTACAAAGAACGAAATGTTTACTTTGGTTGAGGGGTGGGGAGGGGGGTAAACCTGGAAAGATAATAGTTAGAAGGTAGTCAGTCAGAAGTGGATTATATTTATAGGAGTACATCGAACAGAATTGTATGTTATTAAGAGAAAGGAAACGCATTAAAAGAAATTTGAAATTTGAAGTTTTATGTAAAAAATGTCAACAACAAAAAAGAGAAAAGAAAATGGCGACACACGTTGGTTGGTTTGTTTTTAATTAATTTGTTTATTATTATTGGTTTTTTTTTTTGGTTATCTTAACGAAAAATAGTTATTAAAATGCTCGTCCAATTAACGAATATTCCACTTGAGACTTGAGAAATGATCATTTTGATACGATATGATATGAAATTGTGGAGAAAAGGTCAACGCATGAAAGCATAGAAATTGATCGCCATTTGTAATATGATCTTATTCACTACCACCACCACCACCACTATTTCTGATGAGGTCTAATCGATTATGTTTATCTTAGAATACTTTTTTTTCTTTTTCTTCTTCTTCTTAAGCACAATTCTATCATTTTTCATAAAAATAAGTTTCGTGTTTTTTTCTTTTTACTTTTTGTAATTTATTTAAATTTTGAACTCTTTAACAAAACAGCAGGAAATTTTTGATGAAAGGAAAAATGATAAGAAATCCGGAAAATGAGCAACAAAGTTTATGGGGACAGAAAAGTTATGAGACTGATTTGGTTTTGGTTTTGTTTTGTTTGTTTTAGAAATGATTTTATTTTATTTTTTTACTACCAAGGGTATAAGCTTAAATCCGCTGTTTGGTTATAGATGGTGTGAGTGAGTGAGCGTATTAAGCTACCATGAGCACGTCATATTTTTTTTTATGAGTTTGACATCTGTCAACAATAATCAGTGCACATTGTTAGCAATTTTGTACAACAACAGACATTTTTCCTTTGGTAAAATCATGTCTAGTTTTGTGCCAGAATTAAGAGCATATGCGGGAAGATCTGCTTTTCTGCTTCAATTTGAAGATATCGGCTGCCGAATCGCATTGAATGCTTATGGAGGCCTATGGTAACAGTGCTTTATCGGATACAACGTCGGTTCAAAGACGGCAATTTTGACTTCTGTGGGATAAGAAGCGTGAAAATCGGCCTAGGAAGGTTGAGAACCATCAATTGCAGGATCTTTTGGACGAAGACGATACCCAATCGCAAAAAATGCTCGCGGAGCAATTGGGTGTTACTCAACCAGCCATTTCCATGTGTCTGCGTGCCATGGGGAAGATTGAAAATATCGGAAAATGGGTGGCGCATGAATTGAACGATCGGCAGATGGAGCGACGCCAAAACACATGCGAAATCTTGCTCACCAGACAAAAAAGAAAGTCGTTCCTGACAGGCGATTCCGGATTGTGACAGACGATGAAAAGTGGATATATTTCGAGAATCCTAAACGCAAGAAATCGTGGGTTGATCCCGGTCAACCATCAACATCTTCCCCAAGACCAAATTGCTTCGGAAGGAAGACGATGCTATGAGTTTGGTGAGATCAGCAGGGTATCGTCTACTATGAGATGTTGAAACCTGGTGAAACTGTCAATGCCCACCGCTACCACCAACAACTGATCAAATTGCATCGTGCTCTGCTTGAAGAAAGGACGGATTATCAACAAAGACATGACAAGCTGATTTTCCTCCACGACAGCGCACCATCGCACACGTAAAAAATGGTCCGAAATCACTTGGAGACACTCAACTGGGAGGTTCTACCCCACCCCGCTTATCTGTTTTCGTCGATTCTTACGAACACGTCCGAAAATGGCTTCATGAGTGGTTTGCCTCGAAAGAGAAGGAATTTTTTTGACGTGGTATCCACAAATTGCCCGAGAGATAGGAAAAATATGTAGCTAGCAAAGGCAACTACTTTGAATAAATTTGATTTTGCTTTCTATAAAAAAAAACAGCGGATTTAAGCTTATACACCTGATAAATGTTATTCCTTTTAAAGGAGTTATTTTGTGGAGGTAGCCATTGATTGACGGAGGCGTTGTATTCCACTTTTCGTAGCAGTGCTGGAAGGGTTCAACTGGAATCGCCTTCACCTCCTTGTAAAAAACAAAAAAAAAACAAATTTCACACGAGGAATTTTCTCTTATAGGTGCAGCTCCATATTACGGGGAGCTGTGGGCCATCAAAATAGCAATTGCAATTTTCTATTCTTTGGAATAGGAGTGTCGAGTTGGAATGGGTGCCCGGGGCATGTGGGAATTGTGGGCAATGAAAGTGCTGACAAGTTGGCTGAAGAAACACTCTGGCATTCCCAATCTGCCTCGTCTACTAACAGAATGACAACTAACACCATTAGCCATCCGCAGACACTATTACAGACCATGTCTTTTTCGGATAACTTCTCACACGTACCAAATGGCCTCACGGTCGTGGCGCTATGAATTAGCCCCTGACACATGTCTAAGGGACCTTACAAACAACAACAACAACAACAAATTTAATACAATTTTACGTCAGGGGGAAGGGAGGAAGGAAGGGGCTGCTGAAAATCATAGAAATTAATTTTTCCTATAAAAACTCGTTGATTGAAATGTGCCTGCGCAATGTACCGAATCTGGAGTAAAGAACACTTTTTCTGAACCTTAAAAGGACTTACTCATCAGTTTCAATGTTAATAGACCATTCTGACCTCACAAGAGTCCACAATTATTGCACATTTTATTGTTTATAGAAGTTCTTTGTATAAAGATGTCCTTGAAAGGTTGAAAGCGAAGGCCTGTATGAGCAAGGTTCGTCTTCTACTGTTGCTTATGAGCCCTCCAAGATGGGCCCCTTTTGCTAGAAAAACTTCTGTTCTTGACAAAGGACTGTTCCCCAAAAGTGTGTTGTTAGGTTAGAAATTTTCATAAGCCAAAATTTGCGGATTTATCAACCCTAACACATAAATCAAGCCTAAGCAACTTTTGTCGTAACGCACTTCTAAGACTCGTAGTTCGGCCATTTTTTAAATTCATGTCAAAATTAAAGAAATTTATAAAAATTGATATAATAATTGGCCAAGAAATTTATTGTTCTTTGAAATTTTATTATCGTTAGTAATTATTATTAATAAAAGTTTAAATAGGAAAAAAAAGAAACATCAAATTGCCATGCGTAGACATACGAGGTCTGTTCAAAAAGTATCGCGAATTTTGAATTAACGCGGGTTACGTATATAATCGATTTTCGACAACACAATATCAAGCGCCACAGCCAGTTTGAAAACAAGCAGCGGCGAATCTAGTAGGCAAACAAGACACGAAAACAAGCACGTTAGCTGTATTCCATTGGGCAAATTTTACTATTCACAAGTACTTCTAGCTACTCGCAGCTACTCTTGCTCGTACAAATGAGTAGTTCGCATGAGTAGTGACGCATACAATTTACGGTAGGGATATTTTAGTTCCCAAAACGAAAATAGATGGCTTAGCGGGTTCGTTGGTTATGTTGAAGAGTCATATTTTTGTCCGTATTGTTTATGTGTAAATAAACTCAGTATTGTTGTTGACTATTTTGAGGTTATATTTTACTTCTGCCAGTAAATTTTGCGTTCCATTGGGCATCTATTCACAAGTACTTGTGAGTAGCAAAATTTGGCCAATGGAATACAGCTGTTGTATGCAAAGCGTATTGCACAAGTTCTAAACAAAAAAGTATACCCAACCTCGTTGTAGATAAATATTTACCGTTCTTTTTTTCAAAGTTGAAGTGAGTGTGTGCAGAGACTTTTACCGGTAGATCTTTTGTAAGATGACTACTTTTTTATCTTATCATATTCGTTGTCGCTATACAACCTAATTAGCGCACATTTTTTTATATTTTTTTCAATTTTTCTTTTCTTGATCAAACTACGAGGTCTGTGCAAAAAGTATCACAAATTTTGAATGTCGTTATGTTGCTACTCATGTCTCTCACTTATGCCGACAAGTTCGGCCATTTTGAATGTTCAGCTAATTTTGCTTTGCTTGCACGTGTTTTGGCTCATCTTCGATTTTTCCCCATTTTCGACCAAAAACAGCATCGCATTAACATTGCTAAGGAGCTGTTAGACTCTGTCCGCGACGATCCAAATTTGCTACAGAGGAAACCAAAGCTCAATCATAGCAATGGAACCTGCTGCACGAGCCAAGACCGAAAAAAGCGCGCCAAGTTCGATCGAATGTGAAGGTTTTGCTTACAGTTTTCTTCGATTGCAGGGGCGTGGTGTATCATGAGTTCTTGCCACAGGGTAGAACGGTCAATAAGGAATATTACCTGCAAGTTATGCGAAAAATGCGCGAAGCAACTCGCCAGAAACGCCCGGATTTGTGGAAGAACAAAAATTGGCTTTTACCATTTTTGGCCAAAAACAAAACACTAATAATGCCACAATCACAGTATTACCCAGATCTGGCCGCCTGTGACTTTTTCTTGTTACCGAAACTGAAGAGCCCCATGAAAGGACGACGCTACGCTACCATTGAGGAGATAAAGACGCCATCGAAAGAGGAGCTGAACAAGATCACAAAAAATGATTTGTTGAAATACTTCGAGGTTTGAAAAAAACGGTGGCACTAGTGTATAATATCTAGTGGGGATTACTTTGAAGGGGATAAAATAGATATTCATGAACCAAAAAAAGAATAATTTTTGAAAAAACACAAAATCCGCGATACTTTTTGAACAGACCTCGTAGGTTTGGTTGGATCGAGAGTGGGACGATTTCTTATCGCACTTGACCATAATTTCGTTTTCACTAACCAAGTCTGTCCTTTATGCCATTCTTGTGGTCTTCAATTTGCAGAACTTCGTCCATTGTGGAGTTCCTAGATCTAAAAATTCCTTATTTCTAAAATAACCTACTCTATACTCCATAAAGTTTAACCACTTCTAATTAGTCCCCTGCCCCTTACGACCGAACTACCAACCAATTTCAATAGATATGCTGGCATTACCAACTCACAAGTAACAAGTGCTGCGAAATGGCCTCATTGTCATGTCGCTATAAAGGTACCTTATATACAAAATAAAACCGCTACCCTTATTTAGATGACCCTTACTGACTGACATAAGAGAAATATTCAATCTCGAAAGAATAAAAAAAATCCCTTTTAGCTACTGTGTTCAGCTATTGACTGATTGGTGGTGACTGGTGGCTATCTTACTTGTATCGATCTCATCATCTATCAACGATCATAAAGCAAAATCAACAAAGAACCAAAACTAACCAACAAATCTCTAACAAAAAAGGAAAGAAATTTTTAAAAGAAAAAAAAAACAAAAATAATATCCAAAAAGTGTTTACACGTACGTACGGTACACCTTAACCCTTGATGGGCATTCCCACCATTAGATTAGATACTGAGAACCTCCTCTCGATAAATACAAATGCATACCCAAATACACACATTCATACCAACCACCTTTATCTCAAATAATAATAATAATAATAAAAAGAAAAAAAAATCTTTTTCAAAAAAGTTTAACATTAAAGAAATACGAGAAAGAAAAAAAAACACGCACACACAAGAAAGAAAAAGAAAAACCAAAAGTTTTAAATTAAAGAGGAGAAGAAAAAAAACTCAATAAAAGCTAAAATAAATATAAATTTTCAAAAAAAAGAAAAAAGAAGAAACAAAAAGAACCAAAATCATTTTACAACTGATAGGCCGCTGCTTGCTGTCTATATGCATATACGAGTATAAGTACATACTATATATATTCTGTTGGTGAGCCCACGGGCCAACTTTTTAACAAGTTTCGCATCCATAAAGGTGTATGTGTATGTGTGTGTGTGTTCTGTTCTGTTCTCTGTTCTGCACTGGGCTGACTGGGCTGGCTAGTTGATGGGCTGGTTTTAGATGGGTGTTGTTGTTGTTAGCCTAAGCGGACTAGAACAGGTTTTCCGTATAATTCCTTGGAACGCGCCTCGAAACGGAGGCATCACATATCATCGTCATTAACAATGAAGAGGAATACAACGACACGAGCACAGGCTGAACATTCTCATTTTTCTTCTTTATAAAAGATCTTCCCTCTGGAAGGGTGGAAAGGGGGTATATACTTTTAAGCAGAATATTCGTTATTTTTTTTTTTTTTTTTTGGTTTATTTGTTTCCAATATTGAGGCTACCTAGTTTATTGGCCAACAACAAAGGGTGGAAAAAAATATTTTTCAAAAATTGCACAAATCCCACAAAGTGTACTGCCAATTTTAGAGAGGGGGGGGGGTCTGTTTAATTTAAAAATACGTTAAAAATTCAGAGAAAAAAAAACAAATAATAGTAAAAAAGTTTGTCTAAAAAAACTAATATCAAAATTACTTTATCAAAGGATGAAAGGGTACAATTGGAAGGATTTAGAGAGGGAAAGGGGGGGGGGGGGAATTGTGTCTATTTCGAAAATGAAAATAATTACAACGATTATTATTTGATGGGCTTTTTGTTGGTCGATGACCTTTTTCTTTATTCACATTAGATGGACGTACTGCCGTACCGCAGAAGGTTTTGTTACGTGCGTGCATTCCAACTGCATTGCCACTGAGCCATGAGATGAACCCCCCCATGGGGACAGGGTAACTATAATGGGACTGCAGTGGTTTAGGTAATAGTGCCAATAGATTATAGCAAGAAAAAGTTGTAGTAGAGAAAGGGACGACTTGGAAGAGCTGGTAGGGGGCACCCACAAATGCAGCATACCGCAATTACTACTCGTAGTACTACTACTGCCAGTAGCCAACTACACAGCCACATACAAAGTTGCGCGCTACATAAAAAAGAAAAAACTTCCGCGAAAGCCACAGCTGACCATTTGCGTTACTGCACGGCTACACACAAAAACAGTGCAGTTAACAACAAAAAAACCAAACCCACTGCATTATGTACCACACACACAAGCACTCTGGAACAAAAATGCATTTTTCAACACGAGTACAGATCGTAACGACGACGTCAAGTGTTAATAGTCTTCGGGCTTGTTCGTTGCATATCGTCGTTACGTAAGCCTATCTCGACTAGAGAAAAAAAAATTTTCCCAACCTCCTTTAGGGGGTTTTTGGTTTTGTTCTGTTTTTCTTTTTCTTTCGTTCATTGGACTCGTGATTTTCTATTCGTCTGTATTCGATATTGGAAAAAAATAGTCAAAAAGGGGAGGGGGCGGGGTTGACTGAAGTACCAAATAAATAAAAAATGAAGAAAAAATTGAATCTTTTAAGTAAATAAACACACAGAGCCTTTGTTGCAATAAGTCAATGCGGTCGCCATTGAGAAGGCATCTGGTAAAAAGGAGGATTTTACTAAGAAAAAAAGGAAAGAAAAATTCCACCAGAAAAAGCTTAACGAACAATAGAAAATAAATAAGAAAATTTAGAAAATGCTTGGTTTGATAGACAAAGCTGCTGATGGAAATTCAGACAATCCACTCGGAAACGGAAGGGAATCCATCTTGATGATGCTGGGCTTTTAAAGGGAGAATAATTATGCTTTTCGAACAAGTTTAAAATGTATTTTAGTTGCCAAAATAGGGTGGAAACTACACAAAAACAGAAGCAACAACAGAAAAAAAATCAACAACATAATTACGATAGCCTAATAGGTTTTGTTTTTGTATTGGATCTATTGGACTTCCCACCTTTGTGTGTGAAAGAGGAAAAAAAATTGAAAATATTTGACTGAGAAAGTGAGTGTTATTTGGAAGGAAGTAATTTGAGAGGATTGGGACTTTTGAATGATTGGCGATGCCATCTGTAGGCATTTTTATTAAGCATTTGTGACTGTAAAAAGAATCATTAAAAGTGAAGAAGAAATTTTTCTTAGAATCGGATCAGTATCGTCAAAGTCTGGGCAACGAAGAAAATTGACTGTCGGATTTGGGCTTTGTTGGAATTGCAAGAATGCGTCGTTATTGCTCTGAGGTGAGACCAACCGAAGAAAAGGTTGTTGAGCCAAAGACGTGGACCGCAAAACAGCGACAAATCGAAATTCTGATAAAAATGGGACTCCACTGATGATAGTTTGGTTCCCTCGACTTGATGTCCGTCCGATGGGAAGATGATAGATGATTAGGAGAGATCTTGTCAAGAATTTCTTATTAAATGTTAGATTTTCCAGTATTTTTGTGGCTGGTACGGATTAGCCGTGACTGTAATGGGACGGTTTTTGTCGTTCCTAATCTCAGCAGCCATCCACGAAGAAGTAGTAATTTTTTTATGCAGTAAATAAAGTCCAAACGAAAATGTACATTAAGTAACGTTAGACTAACTAGTAACAACATGGGGAACCTTACTGGTACATGATGAAGTTCATTTAGTCAAGTCGAAGTTGGCCAGATTGCTGTATGCGTACAAGACAAGACAGACCAGATCAGACCAGACCAGACCTCCTCAACCTGTTCACGGAAGATGTACAACAACGTCAGTTTTATGAGAGATAAAAATAGACGACACTTCCATGGCACTGAGTGGCATTTACTAATTGTAAGGCCGTAGTTAACTCTTTAATATCTGACTGATCCCATCTGATCCCATCTTGTCTTATCCAGCGGACTATCACATCGCATTCTCATCCTCATTCTCAGTTGCATACCATCTAAAATGATAGTTTTTTTTTCACATTAATCCATCGTATCCTGGGTGAGTGTATTTGCACACATATTCAAGTGAAAATATGTCGTTAGAAGGATTAGTTGGCATTAAAACGCTTTATGTTCGGTTTTGTAATTGGTTTTTTCTGTTTTTTTTTGTTAATATAAAATATTTTTTATTTTATTTTATACGTCAAGTTTCACAAAAATAAATAATTTTAATTAAAATGCACACACACTTGCAGTAAACCAAAAGGAAGAAACAGTTTTTTTTAGAAGAAATTTGCTCAAATTTCAAATAAGGAAAAAATACGTTTTTCAAGGATAAAAATTTCCTAACTCCTTCCCCCCTTCCCCCTCCTTCAAAAAAAAATACAATTTTCTTTCTTAATGACTTGTTTAAAAAAATTATTTTAATTTTAAAGAATTTAAAATTTTTTTAAATTGGGAAATTCAACTTATTTCTTTCCCCCCTTCAATCCCCTTCAAAAAAAAAACTACAATTTTTTTTTCTAAATGATTTGTTAAAAAAAATATTTTAAAGAATTTAAAATTTTTCTAAATTGGGAAATTCAACTAATTACTTCCCCCCTTCAATCCCCTTCAAAAAAAAAAACAAATTTTTTTCTAAATGATTTGTAAAAAGTATTTTAATTTTAAAGAATTTAAAAATTGTAATTTTTTTTTTAAAGTGGTAAATTCAACTTCTTCCCTCCCCCCTTCCCCCTTCAAAAAAAAACTACAATTTTTTTCTGATTTGAAAAAAAAAATTTAATTTCAAAGAATTTAAAAATTGTTTTTTATTTTAAATTGGAAAATTCAAATTATTCCTTCCCCACTTCAACCCCCTTCAAAAAAAAACTACAATTTTTTTTCTAAATGATTTAAAAAAAATATATTTTATTTTCAAAGAATTTAAGAATTGCATATTTTTTTTGAATCGGGGAAAAAGTTCTTAACACTTCAGCTTATTCTTTCCCCCATTCCTCCCAAACAAAGAAAACTGCAATTTTTTCCTAAATTATTTTAATTAAATAATAAACAAAAAAATGTTTACCTCTAAAAAAATTTAATTATCTTTTTCCCAATAATATTTAATGGAATTTTCAATAAAAAAAATATTATCTCAAAATTAAAGATGGCTTCCTCTTAAATTCGCACAAATGCAATGAGCACCGCCCACTAAATATGCGAGGCGGTGTTTAGTTGAACAGTTTTTTCCTTTAAAACTATAAGTACATATTGAAAATGACATAAAAACCTAATAAAAATTAGTTACAGCATTTTCAAATTTAAAAATTAAACTGAATTTTACAAACTTAAAAATTAAAAGTATTTTTCCAAGCGTACTTATTTTATCTTCTATCTCTTTCTGCTCCTTATTGGTATTTTTTTTGGCCAAAGTGAATTATTTGCAAAAATTTTCTTTTTTAATAATTCTTTTTTGCGCTACATTCCTATCAATTGTTAAAAGTACAACAACAAAAAAATCCATAATCTGGCAGTACACTCCGGTGTCCCTCTTTGCCCTCTCCCTCCCCCCCCCCATCCTGGAAAAAAAAATTTCAAACAAATTTTGAAAAAAAATAACCCAACGACGAGAAAGAAGAAAAAGAAGTAGACGAAAAAAAAACGTTTGATTATTGATTATGATGGGGGGCATCATAGAAAAAAAATGTTTTTTTTGTTTTTCATAATTTACCATGTTTTTTTTTCTTATTAAAAATTTTTTTTCACTTCTTGTTTTTCTTGCTGGTTTTTTTTGTTGTCTTTAATAAAACAACAATCAATGAAAGGAAGGTGATTTTTCTTTCTAATCGTTTAAGAGTTGAATGATTAAATTATGAATGAATCGATATTAGTTTGGCCATTCATGTACTATCCCCCCTTTTGTCGCTCCGAACACTTTGTATTTTTACATTTGATTTTTATTGACTTCTGAAAGTCTAGAAAGAAAAAGAAAACATAAAAAACAGTTTTAAATTCCCAAAAAAAAAATAGTTTTGAATTAAAGAAATTTTCTTTTGGAAAAGTCTCCTTTGCATCAGTTGAAGAGAAAAACAAATCTTCACATTAATAGGCATAATTTTCTAGGATATTTAAGCAAATATTCAGTAAAGTAAAATAAGTCTAGGATCAATTTTTCTCTTTCTTAAATAATGCATTTTTTTTTTGTAATAAATTTAAAATAAAAAAAACCGGGTAAACAAAAACTCACCCTTATTTAAGGTTACAATTTTTCAATAGTTGAGGTTCCATTTTTACTTACTTTCTGTATTAAAATAATTATAAAAAATAAATAAATACTTTTTTAAATAAAATTGATAAAAAGTAAATAATTCGGATTTTTTCTTGTTAATATTTTATTTTGAAAGTTTATTAAGTACGAGGTCTGTTCCAAAAATATCGCGAATTTTTTAATTCAATTTACGATTTCTTTGTAGCGTTATGTTGGTACTCATGTCTCTCACTTATGCCGACAAGTTCGGCCATTTTGAATGTTCAGTTAATTTTTGACAGCTGCTTTGCTTGCACGTTTTTTGCTCGTCTTCGATTTTTGCTCAATTTTGACCAAAAACAGCATTGCATTAATATTGCTAAGGAGCTGTTGGACTCTGTCCGCGATGACCCAAATTTGCTCCAGAGAGTCATAACTGGTGACGAATCATTGGTTTATGGTTATGACGTGAAAATTAAAGCTCAATCATTCCAATGGAAGCTGCCGCACGAGCCAAGACCGAAAAAAGCGCGCCAAGTTTGGTCGAATGTTAAGGTTTTGCTTACAGTTTTCTTTGATGAGTTCTTTCCACAGGGTAGAACAGTCAAAAAGGAGTTTTACCTGCAAGTTATAAGCAAGTTGCGCGAAGAAATCCGCTAGAAACGCCCGCATTTGTGGAAGAACAAAAATTGGCTTTTGCCATTTTTAGCCAAAAACAACACACTAATAATGCCGCAGCCACCGTATTCCCCAGATCTGGCCCCATGTGACTTTTTCTTGTTCCCGAAACAGATTCTTTGATCCATTTTTTGGAATGGGCAAAAATCGAAGATATTAGTTTCCATTACATTGTTAGGAAAACTTTTTTTCCATATGAATTTTAGGTTTTTATTGGAAATATTTGTCTAAAAAAGCTTATTATTCAAAATTTTTTCGAAAACCATATCCTTAATCTACCATCTTTCACACAACTACACTGTCCTTATTAGAAATTTGTGTTTTATTTATTTGAATTTTCTTTTTTTTTGCAAGTATTTCTATAACGAAAAAGGTTTACTTAAACAAAACAAAATGTTAAAACAAATATTTTTGTTACTAATAATTTCCATTAGAGAAATTCCTTTTTTTTTTCTTTATAAAAAAAAGAAAGGAACAATAAGGACTATACGAAAAGGATTTTATAATATTAAATGAAATCGATGGACTGACTATTATTACTAGTAAGGGATTATCATTTGACTAGGGACACATTTAGAAAACATGCTACACTATAGTTATAACTAATATAAAAAAGGTCCTTATGAACTGTTTCTGTTCTTTTTCTTTTCTTTTGGCGTCTGACTACACATGTACGCTTATGAAATAAAAATAAACCTAAAAATATAAAAAAAAACTAGACCCATTTTGATAGGCAATAGGGGGGAAAAGAGTACATCAACTTCTTTTATAATCCTTAATAGAGACTATTTTTTCCACAAACCCACACACACTTACACACATACGTAGTAGATACAAAAAAAAAAGGTGAAATCGACAATTTCTATGCGAGCCCCAAAATGGATACGACTGACGGCGTAACTACTTACATCATATGGATAATATGTATTTTATTTTTATGTTTATTTATTTATTTATTTATTTACCATTATTTATTAATAGAATTTTAAACTGCAAATCAACATATAAACATATTTATACTGCTTATGGTATATGAGTTTTAAATGCAAATATTTATGTTTGATGGTGGTGGCTTTTAAACTATTAACGAGAAAAAAGTATAAAATTAAATGAATAAAAAAAGAAAGAAAATACCTTCAACGTAAATGGGAAAATAAATGAAAGAAGGCAAAAAGAAGAAGTTGCACGTTGTTAGAAAAGTATTTAACTTTTTTTTTCTATTTCTTTAATTTGTAAGGTAGGAAAGGTGGGTGTGTTCACTCGAATGTATAGTATTTCCTACCAGTCAAGTGGATGTGTGTGTGTATACACATCAAAACATAATTTCAACATAAAAACATAACCTGAAATCTAAAGGGAAATAACTATAGAATGATGGAAACGGAACACATGCAGTAATAAATTATGTGTACGGTTGTACGTTCATATACAATACACACCCGTGCATATGAGATAACATGGATGGATACGTTGTTCATGCCCAGCTTAGAAAATTTGATTGCGACGATGGAGAGAAACTGAGAGCGAAATAACCTGCAACAAAGAGAATTCCCACAGTGTGAATATTGCGTTCAAAATGTTATGTTCTCATTGCTTCTCATGCATCGCAACGTGTCTAGCACATGGTGTGCTGTCTACCCTCATTCTATGAGTGGCGCGTTCATTCACACGCGATCAGCGCCATCACAATCCGTATCCCATCATCATCATCATCATCGCCATCGCCATCGCTGCCGTCGTAGAGGTCGTCTCCGTTGTCGTCGTCGACGTCGTCATCATCGCTTTGTCGCGACTATATCCAATTTTACTACACACACACACACTCCGAACAATACTAATGCCAGCATATTTTTAATCAAGTTTTTTCCGCATCTCGTTCCTTTTTGTTTTGTTTTATTTTTATTATTATTATTATTATTATTATTATTATTATCGGTTATCATCTGTCACAGCTACACTAGAAGCGATTCCTTCTCCTTTAATTCCTGTGTTAAACGGAAAGTGTACACATTCCTGAACTAAATATCACTAGCGCGCGCGCACACACATTCAAAACGTAGAACGATTGAAAGAGCGACAATCTGGTATCTCTGGTCTTATCCCTTGTCCTGTCCGGGAATGTATATATAATTTATGAAAAGAGCGTGTGTTGTATTATTTGTGTACGCACATCTTGTGCTGAGAGAGAAACATAGTATTGAACTTTAACCAAACGTGAAGAGCACGTTGTTTGTCGAGCACGCAAGGTGAATGCCTGCGCCGAATATCGTCAAGTGGAACGAATACGAACAAGTTCATATAGTCTAGGCTAGACGGAAAAAGCAAGTTGGCGTCAGAAAGAGAACCCACGACGAAGAAAAAAAAAGCTGAGTTGATTTTTGGTTGTTTTTTTTTGTGTTGTTGCGTGTGTAATTTTCTGTTCTTCTTTCGAATATCGAAAGAGGGGAATGAAAGATGCTACCTATCGTTGAGTACTGAAATGTCTGGCTGCCAATAAGAAAAAGAAAATAACAAAAGAACGGGAAGGAAATTCTTGTCGGATATCACCAGAATCACCAGAAGAACTTTTTCAGTTTTGAGAATCACCAGAAGAACTTTTTCAGAGTAAACACACAGAGAGAGAGAGCGAGTGAGATTGATAGTCTGAGCTGAGAAGGTGAAAATGCTGTCGCAGAAATTGTGTAACTCATACAGTTGTGTTTGTGTTTTGTTTTTGTCAATATTCTTCGATAAGGGCTGAGAGCAGTGAAATGATGAATTAAAATAAATACGAATTTCTATATATTATTGACAAGCAAATATAAAACATAGAATATTTGGTTGGAGTTGGGGCGGGGGGTAGGGGGGTGGAGTAGAGAAGAGAAAAATAAATATTTTCAAAATTTTATTATCCCTTTAAAAAAAACCCGGGCAACAAATTGTATGAAAGTAAATAAGTTCAATTTTGAGTAAAACTATTTAGATTTTAACATTCCCTCTCGGGGTTTTCTTTTTTTTTGTAAATCTATACAGAAACAGTTTTATTGGCATTTTCTCTCCCTTTTCACTTCTGTTCTGACATTATTTCTCCTATTGCTTGTGTGAGAGGGAAAATATGCAAAATGAGAGTTACCTCATTGCAAGAAGGATAAAGCTTTAATTATTAATTGGGAAAAAATATGGAACGAGAGCTTCCCGTACTTTTCGCAACCATATTGTTAGTTTTTTTTCGAATATACGAGGTATGTTCAAAAAGTATCGCAAATTTTGAATTTCCGCGGATTACGTTTATTTAATTTCCAATTTTTTTGTGGTGTTATGTTGGTACTCATGTCTCTCACTTATGCCGACAAGTTCGACCATTTTGAATGTTCAGTTAATTTTTTACAGCTGCTTGGCTTGCACGTGTTTTAGCTCGTCTTCGATTTTTGCTCAATTTCGACCAAAAACAGCATCGCATTAATATTGCTAAGGAGCTGTTGGACTCTGTCTGCGACAACCCAAATTTCCTCAAGAGGGTCATAACTGGTGACGAATCATGGGTTTATGGTTGTGACGTGGAAACCAAAGCTCAATCATCCCAATGGAAGCTGCCAAGACCGAAAAAAGCGCCAAGTTCGGTCGAATGTGAAGGTTTTGCTTACAGTTTTCTTCGATGAGTTCTTGCCACAGGGTAGAACAGTCAATAAGGAATATTACCTGTAAGTTATGCGGAAGTTGCGCGAAGCAATCCGCTAGAAACGCCCGATTTTTTTTGTGGCGTTTTGTTGGTACTTATGTCTCTCACTTATGCCGACAAGTTCGGTCATTTTGAATGTTCAGTTAATTTTGACAGCTGCTTTGCTTGCACGTGTTTTGGCTCATCTTTGATTTTTGCTCAATTTCGACCAAGAACAGCATCGCATTAATATTGCTAAGGTGCTGTTGGACTCTGTCCGCGACATCCCAAATTTTCTCCAGAGGGTCATAACTGGTGACGAATCATGGGTTTATGGTTGTGACGTGGAAACCAAAGCTCAATCATCCCAATGGAAGCTGCCGCACGAGCCAAGACCGAAAAAAGCGCGCCAAGTTTGGTGGAATGTTAAGGTTTTGCTTACAGTTTTCTTTGATTGCAGGGGCGTGGTGCATCATGAGTTCTTGCCACAGGGTAGAACGGTCAATAAGGAATATTACCTGCAAGTTATGCGAAATTTGCGCGAAGCAATCAGCCAGAAACGCCCGGATTTGTGGAAGAACAAAAATTGGCTTTTGCCAATATTGGCCAAAAACAACACAATAATAATGCCGCAGCCACCGTATTCCCCAGATCTGGCCCCCTGTGACTTTATCTTGTTTTCGAAACTGAAGAGCCCCATGAAAGGATGACGCTCTTCAGTTTCGAAAACAAGAAAAATTGAGGAGATAAAGACGTCATCGAAGGAGCTGAACAAGATTACAAAAAACGATTTTTTTAAGCGCTTCGAGGATTGGAAAAAACGTTGGCACACAAGTGTATAATATCTGATGGGGATAGTCCCCCTTCTACTTTGAAGGGGACAAAATAGATTTTCATGAACAAAAAAAAATAATTTTTGAAAAAAAAAACAAAATTTGCCATACTTTTTGAACAGACCTCGTATTTGTAAAAAAAAATTCTTTCTATTATAAAAATAAAGAAAAAATATTAAAATTTAATATATTACGTTTAAATCATACTAGAATCTTTTTTTTTTATTGGCATTCGTTTTTTATTCTCGAATAGTTTTTTTTCTTCTTTTTTGACAGATAATTTTTTTAAAAGCCAGATTGCTCTTACACGTAGTAATGCTTCCAGTCTCATTCACCATTCTGTCATATCTCATAAAAGTTTATTCAATTTTTGCTTCGGAAAGTAAAAAATAAATAAATTCAGATATTGATAAAAAAAACCATACCACTTTTGAGATAATTTTTGAAGACTTTTCCGCATATTTCCAGTCATAACGTGTAGAATAATGGTGTTTAAATACCTTAAAGCGATGATTTTTTTTGTATTTTCCTACAAGAAAAAAAATTTGACAGCTTCAAATTGAACAATTTTTCAGGCGTCATTGTAAATGTGACTTGTGAAGCCGTTTTATTGAAACCACATAAGAACCCCATATCTTAGATTATAGAAGAACTGGATAGGCCTCTACACCAAAATTCTGTTCGAATTTTGTTGGTAATACATTCGGAAGAACGCACACAACATATGCAAAATAACAGAAACGGCGTAAATCGGTGGGGGTCAATTTTAAATTTTAGTTGAAGTTTAAAATTGAAGCTGTTTATTTAAATCCATTTTCATATGTAATGTCATTTATGGGTAAACAAATCGAATTTTTTACTATTACTGAAAAATTCATTCCCTAAAAATTTTCTTCTACACACTTTACGTACGCCGGAACTGAACTATTTTCTGGTAAACATTGAACAGTCAACATGACGAACTTTTCACATTTTAACCACTTTTTTGACAGAATAAATCATTAAAAGGCATTTAAAAACGCGTTATTAACTAAATTTTTGTTAATTTCTCTAGTAAAAATGAAAATGTCAACTTATTGAAAGAAAGAAATGACCAGCAACCCTTTATAAAACACTTAATTTTCTGAAATAAAAACTTCTTATTAAATGTTATCAACAATAAAACTATTTATGCAAATACTTACTTTTTCGTAAATACTTCAAAAAAGGTAAGTGAACTTTCCGATAAGTGTTAAAATAACAACTTTAAACACAACAAAAGTATGCAAGCATTTCGATATGCTACCACTTCTAGTAGAATGGCGTTTTTTAAAACTTCCTGAAAGTCTAGAAAATTGAGGCGCTTGATATTTACAAAATTAATAATAAACAAAAAATGCAATTGCATTTAATACCAGAAGATTAGAAACAAATAAAATTCAAGTACGAAAACTAGATGTCAGTGGATGTCATGTTTACATAAAAAAATCTACACAAAAGTATGCAAGCGTTACGATTTCTCGCCGTTTTTGCAATAATTCGGCCAGAAAATTGCATATACATGTACGAAAATCTGACGTACGGGCCTATTCAGTGTCAAACATAAACGAATAGTTTGCGATAAAAGAAATACATAATTTTTCCACTAGATGGCTGTAGTCATTCTACGTAAAGTATTGATCAAACTTTGGAAAAGTGACATATTTCGTACTAAAAAAAATTTCTGATTGTCTATGCAATTGTAAGGTATAGGGTGTAAAAGATGTAAGTTCACAAAGAGAAATTTTCAGACCAAAAAGTCAGGCCCATAGCGTTCAGAATTGAAGGTAACATTATTTTTCAAAGAAATACCGGCCAATGACATTTTCAGACCAAAATGCACACCAGCTAGTTAGTTTTTGATAATACAAATGGCTTCTCTATACTCTCTTGTGGGTTTTCAGAGCCCCATAAACATCTTTAAGTTTATGCCAAAAAAAAGTCGGTTATGGCGTTCAGAAATTATGGTAAAACAATATTTCCTTCTTCATTTTCGAAGAAATACGTGCCAACAACATCTTCAGACAAAAATGCACACTTTTCACAGATACAGTGGTTTCTCTACACTCACTTTAGAGTTTTCAAAGCTCGATTAAGAATAGTTTTGCCTATTAATGTATCTAGCAGGATAGAAATAAGTCCTTTTCTTTAAATAGTACGTAAAAAAACACATTTTTCGGATTTATAACAACAAAATGGAAAGCAAAAAATTAAACAAATCCTACCTTTTCAGTGTATACAATATTTGACAGCTGTCAAATGACAGCGCTGTCATTTTTCGCACTACAAAATGGATAATTCGTCATTTGCATATATTGAACTCGAATTTAAGGGTACACTGGCATATATCTATCTACGTTATCATCTCCCCTTTTCTCTGTTAGAAATGGTTCGTTTAATACGAGTTTGCATTATGGCAACCGTTCCTCATATAGAAAATGGGGAAAAAGAATCAGTATAAAAAGACGTGCAACGTTGTTATTTTTACCTTTAAACAATCCACCATATTTTTTTTTTAAATATATTTTATTTTTTACATATTTTCACATATATCTAAAAAAAATTATGGCCGTGAGAAAGTAAATTGCCCTGTCAATGCCGGTGTTAAATGGCTTATCACACTCTCGACTTACACTGATAAGATTTTAATTATTTAACATGAAATTCTAATCATTCGCTTGTCCCCTCATATGTAATAGAATACTCTGCTCGCATGTTCCCCATCGTTTCAAAAATAGTTTGGAATTGGTTGCATAGATAAGGAAAAGTTTTACAAAAAAAAAAAAACTCTCTAACTATAAATAAATAAAGGGGAAAGAAAAATGGAAACCCAGAATTGGGACCCCCAAAAAAAAAAAATTACGCACATATTTTGGCACATGTAGGATATTTTTTGTTTTTTTTTTGCTATTCAAAATCCAGCCGGAGTACAACAATTTTTTTTTTATATTGAAATAAGTCATTTTGTTAGGATTAGGACCCATTCAAATGTCAGTCATATATTATGTTAGACAGAAAGGTATTGGTAATTATTATATTTAGGTTATTTCCATCTTATTTTATTATATACCAGGTGTATAAGCTTAAATCCGCTGTTTTTAATTAAAAAAAACACGTTTTTTTTCATAGAAAGCAAAAACAAATTTATTTTTTAATGGATACCATGCCAAAAAAATTAATTCCTTTTCGAGGGAAACCACTCATGAAGCCATTTTCGGACGTCTTCGTAAGAATCGAAGTGCTGCTCAGCGAGCGCGTGTCCCATCGACGAAAACAGGTGTTAGTCGGAAGGGGTCAGGTCTGGTGAATAAGTGGGGTGGGGTAGCACCACCCAGTTGAGTGTCTCCAAGTAGCTTCGGACCATTTTGGACGCGTGCGATGGTGCGTTGTCGTGGAGAAAAATCAGCTTGGCATGTCTTTGTTGATAATCCGTCCTTTTTTCACGCAGAGCACGGTGCAATTTGATCAGTTGTTGGTGGTAGCGGTGGGCATTGACAGTTTCACCAGATTTCAACATCTCATAGTAGACGATACCCCGCTGATCCCACCAAATGCACAGCATCGTCTTGGAGAAGATGTTGATGGTTGGCCGTGATCAACCCTCGATTTCTTGCGTTTAGGATTCTCGAAATATATCCACTTTTCATCGCCTGTCACAATACGATGCAGGAACGACTTTCTTTTTGCGTCTAGCGAGCAAGATTTCGCATGTGTTTTGGCGTCAATCCATCTGCCTATCGTTCAATTCATGCGGCACTCATTTTCCGATCTATTCAATCTTCCCCATGGCATGCAGACGCATGGAAATGGCTGGTTGAGTAACACCCAATTGCTCCGTCAGCATTATTTGCGATTGTGTATCGTCTTCGTCCAAAAGAGCCTGCAATTGATGGTCCTCAACCTTCCTAGACCGATTTTCACACTTCTTGTCCAACAAGTCAAAATTTGCGTCTTTAAACCGACGTTGTTTCCGATAAAGCACTGTTACCATAGGCCTCCATAAGCGTTCGATGCGATTCGGCAGCCGATTTCTTCAAATTGAAACAAAAAAAGCAGAGCTTCCCGCATATGCTCTTAATTCTGTCACAAAACTAGACGAAATTGCTGACAATGTGCATTGTCAAACTCATAAAATCAAAAGTATGGCGTTCCCATGGAAGCTTAATACGCTCACTCACTCACGCCATCTATGACCAAACAGCTGATTTAAGTTTATACCCCTAAGGTAATTATAGAAATATTTTTATTAAACATTTTGTTTTTTTATTATTATTACTTTTGGTATTTTATTTGTTTGTTGTTTTTTTTGTTGAAAGAAAAAAACCATATTCTATTATTAATTTATAGTATGGTAAAATATAATTTTCTACTTATTGTATTATTATTTTTCTAAGTTAAATCCCAGTTTTAAGTTCAATTAAAAAAAAAATGTTTGTCAAAAAATCGGAAAAAATTCAAAAAATCTAAAAGATTTGAAATCAAAATTATTGTAAAAAATAAAGACAAAAAAAAAGTAAAAAAAAAAAAAATTCCACCTGTTCCAATTGATGTTTTATTAATTAAGATACTACAAGGTGATCATGTTTAGAATAATTCTTACTGGCAATATACAAAGAGAACTTGGGACAGAAATAGACCTTCACAATAAGCTAATGAAGAGAGAAGCAGCAATAGAGAAGACAGTACACGCTCCAAAAAAAGTTCTGCTCAATATTTTCGTCTTATTTTGATTTATTTCTCTTTCCATCTTCTTTCGAAATTACTTACAACAAAAGCCCATATTCATTCCCTCACCCAATATTATTATGCTCACACATGCATCTCTCCCTCCATACGTACAGAACAACAACAAAAAAACACGTATTGATTTGTTGGGATATACTCTTCCCTCTTTCTCTCCGTGTTATTGCTCATAAATGGTCAGTTTCGGCTATCAATTTAAGGTTATTCTCCTCTCAATATGCAAAATTTTATTGTTAATGAAACCACAACAAAAAAGAACCAATAGGAAAAAAATTTTTTTTTGACAAATTTAAATAGTTTTTCAAAAAGAATAAAAGAAAATTAATATGAAAAAAAAATGTATTTAAATACAATACAATAAATAAATAAAGGATAAATGATATTTAAAAACAAAACCAAAAAAAAACAAATACATACACGTATAGAGAGAAAAGAAGAAGAAAAAAACTAGATGACGTATTTCTAATTAGGAATGTTAATACTGCCCACTTACTATTTTAACTACTGCTATTTTCTACTATTCCTATTAAAACTAGAAGAGTAACAAGAACAACCAATACTTTTATTTATCATATACTTATTCCGAATTGGTATGATAGAGAGAAAAACTTTAGCAAGCAACTAAAATTAGAAAAGGAAAGAAAAGAGATCTGACTGATGTAGTGTAGCGATCGATAAAAGAAACGAAACGACAAAAATAATGAAATTTTTATTTTAAAGAAAAACAAAACAAATAGTGAAGAAAAGAATAAGAAAAAATTCAAGAAAGAAAAAAAAAAGAATAATAGTGATCAATAAAAAAAAGGTGAGACGACTGGGGGTTTTGATAGATAATCCGCGTCAATGGGGACGCAAAAAGAATTCAAATTGACAAAAGTTGAATGTTTCTTGGGATATTTTCTTTTAAGGGCCCCGTAAATTGTTTCTGTAATAGGGAAGAGTGAGAGTGAAAGAGGAGGATAACTGCCACAATAATATGCACATGGTTTGTCTAAAAGATGTTAAAGCTGAACGAATGGTTTTTGGCGGGGGATAGGAGGAGGGTGAAGAGGGGGTATGGCTAAAAAGATCAACTCAACGAAATCATAAATGAGGGAACCAGATGGACAAGACGTACGCATCAAGAGATTATCACATGAGCGACCGACAGGGAAATAGTGTTGCACAGGTGGTGGCGAATGTTCGTTATTCGAGTGCGCGAGTACGAGTGGCGAGTTCGATTTCTTTGTTGTCGTCCGGTGCGAGCAACTTTTCGCGAGGCTCAGCCGTTGAAGATCGTTTCTTTTTCTTTTTTTTGCGTCTGCTCCTTATTTTCCATGCAACACTAACTGCAGCCGGATTATTTCGAATTGTTATGATTATTTCGATCAGCTCCCACGTTGCCACAACTATACACCACGCCCCCCCCCCCTTTTCATATTGAAGTGACAACAAACTCTTCTTACCACTCCCCCTCTACTAAAGAGTATTAACAAATAGACAACGTTTTATTTGCTTAGACAACTTTGAAAGTGGACAAAAAAAGGTGTGGTGAGTGCATATAAATTGATGACACATTTAACTTTGTTGCTCTCAATGAATGTTCTTATATAAAATATTATGCATAGCAAAAAAAAATATTTAAAAAAAAACAATTGAAAAAAAGAGAAATTTTGGAGAAAAAAAAATGATGGCGAAAATATTGCCTCACCTGTCAAAAATAGCCGTTTATGACTTTTTAAAAAAAATTTATGTAAAAAGTCTACGTACAATTGAAATTTGAATTTGAAGTTATAAGCAAAATTGGAATTTGAATTTGAAGTTGTAAGCACAATTGGAATTTGAATTTGAGATTGTAAGCACAATTGGAATTTGAATTTGAAGTTGTAAGCACAATTGGAATTTGAATTTGAAGTTATAAGCAAAATTGGAAATTGAATTTTAAGTTGTAAGCACAATTGGAATTTGAATTTGAAGTTGAAGCACACTTTGAAATTTGGATGTGAAGTTGTAAGCACAATTGGAATTTAAATTTGAAGTTGTAAGCACAATTGGAATTTGAATTTGAAGTTGTAAGCGCAATTGGAATTTGAATTTGAAGTTGTAAGCACAATTGGAATTTGAATTCGAAGTTGTAAGCACAATTGGAATTTGAATTTGAAGTTGTAAGCACAATTGGAATTTGAATTTGAAGTTGTAAGCACAATTGGAATTTGACTTTGAAGTTGTAAGCAAAATTGGAATTTGAATTTGAAGTTGTAAGCACAATTGGAATTTGAATTTGAAGTTGGAAGCACAATTGGAAATTCAATTTGAAATTGTAATCACAATTGGAATTTGAATTTGAAGTTTTAAGTACTAATCATTTTTTCTTTGCATTTATGGTATTGATCACCCAGTTATGATTGTGCTAGAATCCAACCTAATCCTGATGAGTCGCTGCACCTGATGAATAATTACATTACCAAATAATTTTTAGATTAAGAAAAAATAAAAAACCAAGAAAACTGCAAAATTTCTACTCAATCTGTTCCTAGTGTTGAAATTTCAAAACTTCTTCTGCGACTATTTTTAATATTAATTTTCAAAAAAAAAACAAATTAAGAAAAAATTATTAAAAAAAAAATCGAATTTTTGCACTTGTTGTGCAAATGAAAATTTTTCCACATTTTTTCCCCATCAAAACCTTTAAAATCAATTGAATTTTAAGACAAAAACATAACAATTTCTAGAACGTTTTAGTTAAGATTTTTGGTACCACAAACCCACAGTAACACACATACACACACGCACACATTTTAGGTGAACGGAAATGGATCTTTTTTCCTGTAATTAATTATTTTTCCATTAATTTTTTTGTGTTTCTGACTCTTTTAAATTGGTCTTTTTGGTTTTTCTTTTTAACATTTATTTTTTCTTGGTATTTTTTTCTTATGAAATAACAAAAAAAAAATTAAATTCATTTTTTTTCCATTTCAGGTAATTTGAATTCTTTCCAACAATCATAAAAGATGCATTACGTTGCGTTGTAATTTTTTACGCGAACAAATCATTAATCAACTGTGACAGGAAGTGCACATTTGTGAGGTATAATAATGCCGATACGGAGAAAAGAGCGTACGTACAACCGTTAGAAAAAAGATTTTTTTTTTTTTAGAATTTATGATAAGTTAATTTTCGAAGGGCCTTAAGGTCTATTAATGAGAATATTTTTACTATTAAAATTTTATTGGATATTTTATAATAAAGATTTTGTTTTACTTTAAAAAATATTTTTAAAAAAAACGGTAATAACGTAAGACCAGAAAAAGTGAAATTGCTGAAAAATCTCATCGCCCAACGCATAAAAAGTGCCTCCACTTTTGCATATGGTATGTCAAAAAGTACTTGTTTTTAATTAATATAAATGCAAAAAAAATATTTCCATAAACACTGATTACGTTGCGTTGTGCTTTTTCACGCGAACACATTATAAGAAAAACACTTTATATAAAAAATAGTACATAAAATATTTATAAATAATAACAAAAAAATATTCTCATTCATTAAAAAAAAAACTCTTATTTTATTTTCATTTAAATATTTCGGAAATGCCAAAACTATTACTAAATTTTTGGTTGCCCAAAAAAAACCAAAACGAACAAAAAACAAAATCGCAAAATTTTCTTTTTGCTCCACCCACAACATCAGACAAATATTTGTTCATATGTCAAAAAGAAAAGTGTTAATTACGTGGGAAAAAAGAGAGGAGAGAACAGGACATTTTTCGATTGATTAATGATAAAAGAGTAAATTTATAAAAAAAAAGACAAAAATGTTAATGGAATCAATAGTTAGAAAAATAGACTTTTCTGAGTTATAAAGAAGAATTTATAAAAAAAAGTAGTTTTATAGAGGCAGGAGTGTGAGTTGATTAGGACGCATAAAGGGCGTTACAGAATGCAAATAGTTTTTGTATTGATTTTTAAAAATATCGACGAGTAAAATTCAGTTTTTTGATGATAACTTTTACAAATGCACTTTTAGAGTCTTAAATTTTAGTCTTTTGGAGTCTTAAAAACTTTTTTATTTATTTATTGAGACCCTATAAGGCAGTAGATGAATTTGTAGTCTTTTAAAGTTATTTTTGGAGTTATGAAAATTCTTTATTTTTATTTATTGAGACCCTACAGTCTTTTAGAACAATTTTTGGAGTTTGAAAAACTTTTTATTTATTTACTGAGACCCTATAAGACAGTAGATGAATTTATAGCCTTTCAGAGTCATTTTTGGAATTTTTAACCCTATAAGACCCTATTTTTAGAGTTTTAAAGAGCTGCTCTTTTAGACCCTATAAGACCCTATTTATTTATTGAGATCTTATAAGACAGTAGAGGAATTTTTGGAATCTGATGGAGTAATAAAAACTTTTTTTAAAATTTATTGAGACCCTATAAGACAGTAGAGGAATGTTTAGAGTCTTTTGGAGTCATTTTTGGAGTCTTAAATATCCTTTCTCTTTATTTATTGAGTACAGGAATTTTTAGAGTCTGTTGGAGTCTTTAAATCTTTTTTTTTTCCTTTTTGAGACTCTATAAGACAGTAGCGGATATTTTGGAATCTGTTGGAGTATTAAAAACTTTTTTTAAATTTATTGGGACCCTATAGGGCAGTAGATGTATTTGTAGTCTTTTGAAGTCATTTTTGGTGTCTTAAAAACCTCTTTTTTATTTATTAAGACCCTATAAGGCAGTAGAGACATTTTAAGAGTCCTTTGGAGGCATTTTTGGAGTCTTAAATATCCTTTCGCTTTATTTATTGAGACCCTAGAGTTTTTTGGAGCTGTAGTTTAAAAACCCTTTTTTTTAAATTTATTGAGACCCTATAAGACACTAGAGACATTTTTGGAGTCTGTTGGAGTTTTAAAAACATTTCTTTTATTTATTGAGACCCTATATGACCGTAGAGTGAGTTTCAGATTCTTTTGAAGTCATTTTGTAGTCTTAAAATTTCTTTCTTTTTATTTATTGAGACCCTAGAGTCTTTTGGAGTTATTTTTGGAGTTTGAAAACTCTTTTATTTATTTATTGAGACCTTATAAGACAGTAGATCAATTTTTACATGTTTAAGAGTCATTTCTGGAGTGTCAAAAAAGTTTGTTATTTATTATTGAGACCCTAGAAAACATTAGATGAATATGTAGAGTCTTTTGGAGTCTTAAAAGTTCGTTATTTTTATTTATTGGACCCTACCAAAACAGTGATTATTTTCCAGTTAGAAAATATGCACTTTTTTTTTATTTGTCTCCAAATTGTAATTGATATCATCACGACAAGCCGTCAATTGTTTTGATGTTTGCTTAAGACTTAACTTTTCAGATTTTTAAAATTCCTAATAATGATTATCAAATAAATTTGACACTGCATCCTGAGTGCTTTTTTTTACTATCTTTTTTGAACAGTTTATCAATAAAAATACATTTTCTATTATACTTTTTATGTGTGCACACAACCCAAGCGTGTGGCGTAAAAATAAGTCATTTGGTATGCCCCATTCCAGAAACTTTCAATCAAATTTCCCGCCTATCACCACTGTCTGTTAGTTGTGAGTCATGTTCATAAAAATTTCATATTCTCAGATGTTTGCCAAAGCTTTTTATTAACTGCTAATTAAATTTTAGTAGACATTTTTTTGAATCGATATTTTGAAAAAAAAAGTTTCTGTTCGCAACTAACTAAAAATTGCTTTAGTTTTTGGTCCTTTAAATTTTAATTTTATATTTTTTGGTGCAGAAGAAATTTTTTTATTTTTTGGTAGAGAAAATTTTTATTTGTGATTTAAATAAAAAGCAAAAAAATACCAAGCCTGACTATGTAACACTTTACGGGGTGGGGGATTCTCAGACAAGTTGGAATTTTTTCCACATCATTAAATGTTTGTTCATTTGAAAACTTCAGCAAAGAAAAGCAAACAGGAAATTATATAACCAAGAAAAAAAGACCAACAAGGACATTTTTATCAAATTCAGGATTTGTCGGAAAAACAAGCAAAATATTCTAGGTAAAAAGTAACAAAAAAAAAAAAAACATTATAGGTAAAAAGAGCTAATGAACCCCTGGTGTAGGCACTATTTTGAGGTTGGTTGGGGGGAACGAATTAGATCGTTCACTCATCAATAGTTCGTCGGCACCGTCGCCAAGTTGGTTGATTGTTGTTTACTTTGTAACCAAATCAAAACTTGTTCTTCCTCGTTGCACACTTGTTGGAAGTTTTCCGTCGTCAAAGAATCGCGCACGCAACTTCAACTGATAACATACGATCGTGGTGACATTTGTGATACCTTCCGCTTTTGCTCCCCTGTCCACTTTTCAACCAAACACCACCAGAACAATACGAACACAACTCATCGAATTCCAATCAATTCTTTGTGCGAACGCTTATCAGTAAAGTTGCGGTGCGCTTTTATTTTTTTCTCTCCTGTTTATTTGTCAATAACACAAAGATAACAAGTGCGCAAAGATAAAGCGTAAACATTGGTCAAAAAAAAGGAAAAACGGCGAAACTAAGAGAAAGAGTAGGATAAAAGTTAATGCAAGAACGGATAAGAAAAAATTGAAACTTTTTTATGTGAATCACTTGTCGATCCAGAAAATATGATATGTCAAAGTAACTCCCACAAAGGATGGGAAATACAGACAGATCGCCCCTCCCCCTTTTTTCCACATAACTACCTACAAACGCGTGTGTATGATAAGAAAATATTGTTTGGAAAAGGAGGGACGACGGACGTTCTCTCCGCTGCAGATCTAGGGAAAATTAGGAAATTATCTGAAATATTTTCGATCATTGCGACCGAGTATAGAGATGGTCTAAGATTGGTGATTTGTTGATTGCTGACTGGAATGTGGAACGGGTGGTTGGGAGCAGATGAAGGGACCGAAAACACAATGTATATTATGTGATCGTATGAGTGTGCAACGATTAAGTATTGTGGTGGTGGTGTCGGCGGCAGCAGCGACAATGGCGACAACGCGACAATCGTCAATAATGAGGAAGTGACCTCACTTCAGAACTTGGAAAATTTCTATTTGCGGTCGTTTTTGTTTCTTCGCTAATCACAAACTTGGTTTTCGTATTTTTCTTTTTTCTTTTTTAAATTAATTTTATTTTGTATTTTTCTTTTTAATCTGGGCGTATTTGGTTAAAAAAAAAACCTGATTTTAATTGGAAAAGAAGAAATTGTGTTTTTTTTCTTTTTGGTTATTTTTTTTTTTTAAATTCTGCAAAGTAAATTGATTTAAAAGTTTTCAAAATACAATAATAAAAAAAAACAAACAAAAAATTATTATTGTATTATGTTTAGGAAAAAAAATGTAGGTTGTAACGGATGCGGAAAGTACAGCCTTTTCATTTGACAGCTGTCAGTTCAAGATATGTCAATTCAAGATGACGTTTGTTTAGTTTACCATAGGTTTCGCTTTTTTATATGACGGATTAATAAACCATTTTTTGTTTAAAATGTTAAAAACTTGCACAAAATTAGTGTTTTTAACATAGCCACTTTGTAAAAAAAAATTCCCTATCTCTTGATGGATGTGTCAATAAGCAAAAACTGTCGTATGTGTAATTCTGAAAATCTCACAAGCGATTGTGGAAAAGGTCTATTTCTCGTTATCTCGTGTGGATTTTGCTTTGAGGGTGTGATTATTTCAAAATAAAAAAAGGAAAGACCGTCCACGTCAGTTCTGATCCCTTTGACCGCATGATAAACGATGTTTTTTGGCCTGAACTTGAAGATATTAATCTGGGTTATATGGTATGTGGTTTCAACAAAACTATACCACAAGCCACACAACACAACAAACTTTGACTTTATTTTGTGAAAAGTTGCCAGGACACGTAAACTAGTAGACTTTTCCTAGTGGTGCTACGCCAAAAACCACGTTTATGCAAAAAATCGTGAAATTTTATAGCATTTTAAGAACAAAAACCAAAAATTATATGAAAAGGATTGAGTCCTCCAAAAAGTTCAGTAGCAGCCATTTGAATAATGTTAGAATTATTATATTTTTAAAAAAAAAAGTAGTTTTATAGAGGCAGGAGTATGAGTTGATTAGGAACCGTAAAGGGCATTACGGAATGGAAATAGTTTTTGCATTGATTTTGACAAATATCGACCAGTAAAATTCAGTTTTTTACTTTTACAAATGCACTTTTACAGTTTTTGATGAATGTTTAGAGTAATTTGGAGTCTTGAAAACATTTGTTTTTAATTATTGAGACCCTAGAGAAAAGTGTATGAATTTTTAGTCTTTTGGAGCGATTTCTGGAGTTTTATAAACTTTCTAATTATTTATTGAGACCCTTTAAGGCAGTAGATGAATGTGTGGAGTCTTTTGGAGTCATTTTTAGGGTCTAAATTCTTTTTTTTTTTATTAATTGGGACCCTATAAGACAGAGAAATTTTTAGAGCCGTTTACCATTTTTTGGAGTTTTACGAACCTTTTTTTTAATTATTGAGACCCTAGAGAAAAGTGCATGAATTTTTGGAATATTTTAGAACCATTTCTGGAGTTTTAAAAACTTTCTATTTATTTATTGAGACCCTATAAGACAGTAGATGAATTTTTAGGCTTTCAGAGTAATTTAAGAAATTTTAAGCCTTATAAAACCCTATTTTTAGAGTCTTTAAGAGCCGCTCTTTTAGACCCTATAAAACCCTATTTATTTATTGAGACCCTATAAGATAGTAGAGGAAGTCTTTTAGAAACATTTCTAGAGTTTTAAAATCTTTCTTTTTATTTATTAGGACCCTATAAGACAGTTGATGAATTTGTAGATTTTTTTGAAGTCATTTTTAGAGTCTTAAAAACCGCTTTTGTTTATTGAGACCCTATAACACAGAAGAGAAATTTTTGGTGTCTGTTCGGGTCTTAAAAACATTTTTATTTATTTATTGAGACCCTATAAGGCAGTAGATACACTTTGAGAGTCTTTTGAAGTCATTTTTGGAGTCTTAAATATCCTTTCTCTTTATTTATTGAGACCCTAGAAATCTAAGTAGTTTTTTTTTTGCCATCTTTTTTTAACAGTTTATCAATCAAAATATAACTTTTGACGAAAAATTAGCCATTTAAAAAAATTATTATATTTCCTGCAAAATGGCAAAATCCAAAAAAATAATAAAATTTATTAAAATCTGAATTTTCACTGTATTTTTATTAATCAAAAACATGATAACAAAACCTTTATTGAAAAAGCAAACTGCATTACCATCCGCCATTATTATTATTATTATTATAAAAATATTGTTAATAAAAAAAAAGTACTAAAAATCCATCTTATTTAATTATAAATTATTTCAGAACATTTTCTATTTTCTTTTTCTTTTTTTGTATTTGAAATATTTAAAAAATCTTTGTTATTACTTTTATGGCAAAAATACTCCTTAATTTTTTAGTAGTTTAATACTCCTTAATAAAGCGATTCAGAAAACATTTTGTATTTGCCTAGAAATTGAGTATCAACTTTAGTGTGTGTGTTTGTGTACGGGCAACGTTTAGCCCCACACGTACGTACGTGCATGTAAATACAATTACGATTGGATACAGTGCATTGAAGATGCGCGAGGTCAATGACAACATGCAACCACACAAACTCATATTGTACCAATACCATCTGTACATGAAAGTTTAAAGTTTAATGCATGTGTGCATACTGTTCCTCTATAAACACACAAGTTTGGTTAAGAATAAAAAATGCATTATCGCACTTACTCTTATAGAATAAAGTACTCTCCACTATAAATACTTACGTACGTGCATAAATGCGCCTAGAAGCATACAAAAACACCACATACGTGTACGCGCGCATATGCCTATATCCATGAGTATCATTCCCTTTTGTATGAAACGATCGATGACTTCTGCCTGGTTGGTCAGCATTCAATGTGTTAAGATAGAAAGAAAAAAGAGAACATTTACCAAAAAAAAAAAAATGTTGATGGAAATAAAAACATGAGTAAACAACAAAATGACACACTGATGAAAATAGTCGAGATTGAATCAACTGAAAGTAAAGAAAAAAAAAGAAAAAAGAACAAATGATTACAATATAATAAAAAGAGAAAGAAAAAAAAACTGTTCCTCTTCACATAATAAACTGAGAAATGTACTAAAGCGGGACGGGACGCCAATAATGTACGCAAATGCATTTTAACCAAAAGAGTACGGGCAGAGCGAAGAGGCTGCTGCTGCCACTGCTAACTATTATCGAAATGAGTTTGTGTGTATGAGTTTGGGTTAGTACGAATACGGGTGGTTCTTTGTTTACGTTTTATTGGCTGCACACAACGTGGTTGGTATGAGGTGAAGCTGTGCAATCCGTATGCCTATTGGTCTGTTTGGGTTCGGCATCAGTCCTTCAGTGGTAACAACGGATGTAGCTGTTTTTTTTTTCATATATATTTTTCGTTGGTTTTCTGGTTGTTTTTTTTTTTTTATATTCTTATTGCTGTTGTGGGTAGTGTTTTGTTGTTCATCAGCTGGTAACGTGAACTTTGTTGTTGATTATCCTTAAAATTGTTGATTGCGGCCATTGTTTGAATTTTAATTAGAATAGTTTTAATTAATATTTTCCTTATGAAATGTTTTGTTTTTCTTACAAAAATATTTTGAGTATCCAAAAATAATTTTTTTTTTTTTTTGAAATTATCTTTAACAGCGATTTTAGGAATTTTGTTTAAAAGAAAAATTTAATTATACAAAAAAAATATAGAACCCCCACCCTTCCCAACCAAAAAAAAAAATGGTTTTAAAAAAAGAAACAACTTACCTGCATGCATAAATGTACAATTTTTTCAGGTAAGTCTTAAATTTACTATTTTGTATTTTTAAAAAGTAAAATGGAAAAAAACTGAATAATTTGTACCAAAAAAAAACTAAAACCAAGTATTTTTTTTTGTATAAATGGTTCAAAATATCCATAAAACTTGTATAAATAAGTCCTTAATTTATATTAATTTATGATAAACATAAAAACCAAAAAAAAAATTAAAAAAAAACTTAGATGGATTTTTAATTAACGACATAATAAAAAATGAAGATTTTTTTCTCCAAACTTCTCTTAAAATGTATATACTTGGTGCATCCATAGTTTTCTATGCACAACACCACCTCTCTCCCCACCCTCTCCCCTCATTCCTTCCATATTCAAAAGGAAATTTGTTGCGATAATAAAATTTCAAAATTATTTTAAAAGAGAGCATAAAATAGAATTTTTTTCTTATAAAACTTAAAATTAAAATGGTTTATGTCTGAATGGACGGATACGATTAAATCTTGTTGCCGGACAGTTTTATTGTAATTATTTTGATTTTAATGTGTTTAACAGTTAAAAATAACAACAACAAATTTATTATACAATATTATTTTTTTAAATCATATCATATATCAGATCAGAGAGAGAGAGGGAGAAATAAATTTTAGATCGCCACATGTGTGTGTGCGCGCTCATAAAACAGAGAATAGGAAATTTTGTTAAAAACTTAACGATTGTCGTCGTCGTCGTCGGTGTCATTCCATCAAAAGTGAATGCACTTCTTTGATAGAAATTTACAACTTGTTTGGTTGGTTTTAATGTACAAAGCATTAAGAATAGAACAAAATATCGAAAAGAGAAGAACAACCCAAAGCCCCAATAAGTCCATTTAGTGAGTGTTTATTTAGTTTAGCGCCTTTTCACCCAATAACAAGTGCCTTTTGCCACCCAGTTTCTTAGGCAATCAAAACGACGACCGGATTTCAGAGGTGACCAACCATACAAAATCCGATATTGCAATTTAAGCTTGTCTGGGGAGTAGACATAATACGAAGAACTTTTAAATTTCCTATTACAGGGTGGGGAGGGGGTGATTGATGTAGTTCTCTTGGGGGTTTACTGAGTATGAAAATACTTATTACTTTTACCTGTAATCGTTTTTTTATTTTTATTTTTCTTTTGAAGCTTTAAAATCTGATTAATTTGTTATTTTTTTTTATAGAGAGTTTTGGTAAAATTTTAATATTTCAATTCAAGCGTTCGTTAAAATTGTTTTTTTTTTTTTTTTTTTAAATGAAAAACTTGGAAAAACGAGTAAAATTTGTAAAAATCCATTTTGTTGTTTTGAAAGTATAACCCGGTCATTTGACAGCTTTTAAATATATATATTATTTGAGTTAGGAATTTTTAAGATTTAGATTTGCCATTTTGTATTATGGGTACGAAAAATAACCACAGAATGCGTTAAAATTGCAAAAAAAATTTGTTGAAAGAAGCAAAATCTTATCATATAAAAAGCCTCAAGTGACTGAAGAGAAGCCATTGTATCAGAAGTCATTGAAGGTATCATTGGTCCGGATATCTTTAAAAAAAATAAGACAGAGCGACCCTATTACCGTCAATTCTCAACGCTATAACCTTATGATAACCGTTTTTTTTTGGTCTAAATCTGAAGTTTTAATCTGATTTCAATTAAATGGCACCACAAGCCACAAGCCACATAACACGTCATATTTTGGTTTTATTGCATGTAAAGTTGCTAGGATGCATAATTTTCAGCCTCCAAGATCGTTTAATTTGACGCTGTTTGAAATTTTTCTTTTGAAACTACACAAATGATCGTGTTTACGAATGCAATGGACGAATTACAGTCGAAAATGTGCAAAATCGTCATGAGAAATTACCTCAATTTTTAGGTAGATGCCGCAACCTTATAGAAGGTGTGTTTAGAATGCGTTAAAATTGCAAAAAAAATTTTGAAAGAAGCAAAATCTTATCATATAAAAAGCCTCAAGTGACTGAAGAGAAGCCATTGTATCAGAAGTCATTGAAGGTATCATTGGAACGTATTTATTTTTTTAAAAGAAGGAGATGGAAAAAGGGTTTTACCGTCAATCCTGAACGCTATGACCTTATGACAACCGTTATTTTTGGTCTAAATTTGAAGTTTTAATCTGATTTCAATTAAATGGTACCACAAGCCATATAATACGTCAAATTTTGGTTTTATTGAATGTAAAGTTGCTAGGATGGATAATTTTCAGCCTCTAAGATCGTTTAATTTGACGCTGTTGGATTTTTTCTTATGAAATTAATTACAGTTCAAAATGTGCAAAATCGTCATAAAAAATTACCTCAATTTTTAGGGAAATGCCGCGACCCTATAGAAGGTGTGTTTTTATGGTTCGTAACAAAAAGTGGTATAGCGAAATTTGTTGATTCCAAGAGTTTAACTTACGAAGACTTGCTACGACCTCATACGTATATAATCTAAAGTGGACATGTTTGTCTGGACATTTTTTCTCTCAAAGAAAACCCTTTACTTTTTTAAGGAAACAATTTTCTCGAAAAGCCTGTCGCACAGTCGTTGACGTACTGGACTAACAACATTCAAGGGGGTCGTAGGTTTGAATCCCCAAAAGTCCACTTATTCTTGTCGCCCAATGCCCTTTCATTGTCATGTCGCTTAGAATATACGAGGTCTGTTCAAAAAGTATTCTTAATTTTGAATTTCCGCGGGTTACTTATGTCTCTCACTTATGCCGACAAGTTCGGCCATTTTGAATGTTCAGTTAATTTTTTACAGCTGCTTCGCTTGCACGTGTTTTGGCTCGTCTTCGATTTTTGCGCATTCCAAAAAATGGATCAAAGAATCTGTTTCGGGAACAAGAAAAAGTCACAGGAGGTCGATCTGGGGAATACGGTGGCTGCGGCATTATTAGTGTGTTGTTTTTGGCCAAAAATGCGTGAGCAGGGGCGTTATCATGGTGCAAGAAGCCAATTTTTGTTCTTCCACAAATCCAGGCGTTTCTGGGGGATTGCTTCGAGCAACTTGCGCATAACTTGCAGGTAATATTCCTTATTGACCGATCTACTCTATGGCAAGAACTCATGGAACACCACGCCCCTGCAATCGAAGAAAACTATCAGCAAAATCTTCACATTCGACCGAACTGGGCACGATTTTTTCGGTCTTGGGTCGTGCGGCAGCTTCCATTGCGATGATTAAGCTTTGGTTTCCACGTCATAACCATAAACCCATGATTGACCCTCTGGAGCAAATTTGGATCGTCGCGGACAGAGTGTTAATGCGATGCTGTTTTTGGTCGAAAATTTCGACCAATTTTCGGATGCAAAGGAGGATACAAATAAAAATATTCTTAAAATTTTAAGTATTTAAAAACCAAAATTAATCAGATAATGGCCATATTACATTTCGAAATGTACAAAATTTAAAATTATCTAATTCTTATTCCATAGGAAAAACGAAATTTTGTGAAAAAGTTATTTAAAAAAATTACCTCAAAAGTTTTGTTCCAGCTATTTAAATTATCGAAAATGGAAACTTTCATATTATATAATGAAATAAAAATTTAAAGAAAATCTAAATTTTAACTATTTTTCATGTAGTTTTACTTTTCGAAACATAAATTGGACAAAATCTTTATTATACAATATATGAAAATACCTAATGTGAAAAATGTCTTATTAATAATAATAATAATAATAATAATGCCTGATAGGCCGGGAAGGAGGCGGGGTCTATAAGAGTTTTTGGATAATTCCGATGTGGTGATAGCATCGCTCTGCTCTAATCGCAATTGATTGGAAAATCTACAATACAAATTCGCGATGCATTCATATTATTATCGATTCTCTTTCTTGTCAAATTTATTCACATTTCAATTGTAAATGGTTGTTTTTTGTTTTTCTTTTTTTGTGTAAAAATGTTATTGAATTGGAATCAATCGCAGGGTGTGGCCGATGATATCGTATCGTACACATGCCAATGGAAAAACGAATTTGCACATGTATTTATTTGTTGATGTTGTGTATGTAGTGATGAGAGATTAGAATTTATGTTAAAAAAAATAATTTACAAATAATTTTTGTGTTTTTTTTAACTTGTCGATAGAATGGAACGGAGGTGGGAGGTGGATGGTACAGTATTTCCCTAGAGATCAAATTGTTCGATTAATAAACGACAGTGGCACGGTTCTCATGCATTCAATAATTTCTGTACGATCAATTTCAAGAGTTGGTGCCTACGCGAATAATAGTAACGACAAAAAAAAATATATTTATTTTGTTAAAAACCCCCTCTACTATTTGCATTTACTGCACCCAAAGTAGCTATTGAAATAATTTTTTTTTTTTAGTTTTTTTACTTGAATAAATTTTATTTTTGAATTTCTTATGCGAGCCTACACACTAAAAACGCAAATGACATTAAATGCATTTTAGCGTGTACGTGTAGGCATGTAAATTTAAATGAGGTCAAATATGAATTTTTGTCTTAAAAAATTGTTTAGAGTAAAAAAAATTAATTAGTTTTTTTTTAATGTGCAAAAAATAGGTTTTTTTTTAGAGAATAATTTTTTTTTTTGTAATAGGAAAATGTTTGTTTTTATTATGGAAAAACTTAATCTAGTAAATTTTATTTACTTAATTGAAAAAGAAAAATAGTAATTTATAAATAAACTCTATTCTTTTTAAAACTATACAGTCCGAATAGTTTTTATTTTTGACAAAATTTCCCTAACCTTTGTTTTTGTTTTTTAAGAACTTTTTTTACAAATTTTGACGTAGAAATTTGTAAAAAAAAAAATAAAAAAAAAAAATATATAAAAAAAAATAATTTTATAACAAAAATAATCTCTAAATTTTTAGAAAAGAAAAATTTTCTTTTAATTTTTATTAGATAAATTCTTTTAATTTTTATCGTAAGATTTTTGTAAAAATTTTTTATTTACTAACGTAATTTTTAGACTAACTTTCTATTTTGTAAATTTTTAAGTAAAAAGTTTCTTATATATTAAAAATCGTCTTAATTTTTATTCAAAAAAAATTTCTTTTTTTAATTATTATTAGGAAGACAAAAAAAATTCAGTTTTTAATGAAAAAATAACCTAAAGTATTTTTTAAAAAAATTCTTTTATTTTAATTCTAATATTTTTACAATTTTTATGGAAAATTCTTTTAATTTGTATCAAAAGCCTTTATAATTTTTTGTAAAAAAAATACCCTAATTTCCATGAAGAAAAGTTTCTCAAATTTTATCAATTTTTTGCAAATGGTTCTTAATTTTTATCGAATAATTTCTCTCAATTTATTTACATTAAAAAATTATGTGCATTATGGAGAAAAATATTGTCCTCACTGAAAAAATAAAATTCAAAATTTTTATTGAAATAATTACAAATTTTGACGTAGTAATTTCTCTTCATTTTTATACAATAAAACAAAAATTTTCCAAAAACTCAAATCGAAAAGTTTCTTTTATTATCAATTAACAAGAAAATTTTCTAAATTTTTAAGAAAATTTTTCTTAACTTCTATAAGAAAAATTACCAATTTTTATATAAAAAAAATTTTCTAAATTTTTAGGACAGAAAAATTGTCTTTTAATTTTGATTAGATAAATTCTTTGGATTTTTATCGTAACATTTTTGTAAAAATTGCTCTTAATTTTTTTGTTGCAAAAATTTGTCTCAAACTTTTGTTAATTTAGAAAAAAAAAGAATGCAAAAATTCTGTTCTACTAATTTTAATAAAAAGAGAACGCCAAAAAATCTCCCAAATTTTTGTCGAAAAATTCGATAAAAAGTTCACTTAAATTTCTTATAAAAAATGGACTTTTTTTTTAAATTTTTATTACAAAAATCCACATGAATTTTTTAAGGAAACTCTTGTTTTTTTAATTAACAGTTTTCGAATAGTTTTTATTTATTAACGTTTTTTTTTCGAACATTTCAGAAAATCAACATTTTTATTTTTGGTAAATTTTTTTAAATTAATTTTAACCTTTGTTGTTTTGTTCTTTTTTTTTACATACGTGTAATTTACTTAATAATCTTTAGCTTGTTTGAAATTCGATTTTCTTTAAATATTATTATTTTGTAATTCATTGACGATCGTTTTGTACTTAGCGAGGTGAATTATGAATTACTTCAAATGCATTTCAGTAAAAGCAGATTGATTTCTCTCTCTCTCTCTCTGTCTTTTTCTGAATTTCTATGCTAACATTCGGAAATGATAGGTGCGACAAAGGCAGACAAAATTTACACGCACTTATCATGTAGATAAGTACATAAATTGTCGAACGCTGGATAGACGAGTGATTTTGAGAAACCGAATTGCTCGTCTCTAATTTTAAACTCAATATAAGAGCAAGCTAAACTATCAATCATCAATGTTCACTGTTGTTGTAAGTGCAATTAACATCTAATTTTGATGCACGCACTCTTTTTATTTGCTGATCATTCTCGCCTCTTTCGTATGAGTATTCACATTCACCAATTAAATAAGAACGTCTCCTTCTCATATCATACTGCCTTCGAGCGACTATTAGATTTTTTTTTATTCGATTGACATTGTCCACTCTCTTTAACTGTGCAGTATGTGTATGCGACAGAGATACTGTGTAAGCCTCCAGCATATTCTGTTGTTCAACTGGGCGATTTTTCTGTATTCGAAAACTGCTTTAAGTGCATGCGGGGCTTTTATTATACGAAAATTACGGTATAGACTAGATCTACGGGCGACTCCCATTTATATCATACTTTTTATTCGTATTAGAAATACTAGCGGTTGTGCCTTTTAAGCGAGTTAAAAAATGCGATAAAAATTCTTTTGTATACACACGTATGAGAGATACTAACACTGAAGCTAATCGAACAATGGTCGTATTCTTTTGTGTTATTTGGGAAAATCGTCGCGATTCTTCGTATGCATTTTACAAAGCAAAACTCTTCTTCTGTTTGGTCACGACTGAGCTGTACCGGCGACAGAATACTGTATCCGCAATTGGTATTTCAAGTATGCGGTATTTAATTCGTTATTTTTGGTATGCTATGCAGCTGGGCTATTTTGTTAGTAAGGTTTTTGTATGAAAATTTACTTTTTAGTCGACTTTATTGCTGATGTTATTACTGCAGGAATACGTGCATTATTGCGAATTACTTTCGTATGATCTGAGAATTTTCGTTTTCGTTTTTTTTTTTTTTTGATAAAAGAGGGATGGGGGTTTGTTGGGTTTGGAGCATGTTGGTTGCAACATCAAATCGCATAATAAGCTCGTGCGCAAATTGAAGAATATTTTTGGAAAATTTATTAGCGATGCCTTCGTAATGAGACAAAAAGGAAGGTATCGCACTATCTTATTCATAATTTATTCCTTTATTGGTAAATTTAAAGAAGGAAAGGCAAAAACACCTACTTTTCTCTTATTATTTATTAGTACATTTTTAGTAAACATTCAAAAATATCAATATTTTTTTATTTGTAAAAATCAACAAACATAATTCGCCTAATTTTGACCGAACAAAGTCTTTAAACTATAAGAAAATCCTCCTCTAATTATTATGGGAATATTCTTTTAATTTTATTGAGAAATATTATTTTTTCTTAAAAATTTTCTGTCAATTTTCATTAAAAATGTCTCTGAAATTTCTATGGAAAAATTCTCATTATTTTTTATCAAAAATTACCTCTTAATTTCTATTTAAAAAAAATCTCCTAATTTTTTAAATTTTTAAGCAAAAATTCTTTTTATATTAAAAATCCTCTAATTTTTTTCAAAAAAAAAATTTTATTTTTATGAAAACAACGGCTATTTTTTATTCCAAAAAATTCTTTTAGTTAAAATATTCTCTAATTTAAATTTTTAAATTTCTTATTAAAAAAAAACCTCTTAATTTTTATCGACAAACTCTCTTTTTTTTGTTAATTTTTTAACAAAAATCTAAATGTTTTCATAAAAATTCTCTTGATTATTCTCTGATTCTTATTAAAAAAAAACCTCTTATTTTTATCGACAAGCTCTCTTTTTTTTTTGTTAATTTTTTAACAAAAATCTAAATGTTTTCATAAAAATTCTCTTGATTATTTTTATTAGGGGAAAAAAAACTCAGTATTTTAACAACAAAAAAAAATGCCTAATTTATATTTTTTTAAAAATATTTTTATTTTTATGGAAAAAGCTATCCCAGTTTTTATCGAAAAATTCTTTTAATTTTTTATTAAAAGTTTTCTAATTTTTTGTAAAAAAATCCCTAATTTGCTTAAAAAATAGTTTCTCAAATTTTATCAAAAAATCTCTAAATTTTGAGTAAGATTTTCAATCCTTCCAATTTTTATAAAAAAAAATCTCTAAATTTTACCGACAAACTCTCTATTTTTTTTAAAGTTTTTAAGCAAAGTTTTTATATTAAACATTTTCTTAATTTTTTCAAAAAAAAATTTTTAAGGGAAGAAATGCCTAATTTATATTTTAAAAAATCTATTTATTTTTATTCTAATATTTTTACAATTTTTGTGGATTTTTTTTATCGAAAACTTCTTTTAATTTTTATTAAAACCTTTTCTAATTTTTTGTAAAAAAAAATCCGTAATTTCTATGAAGAAAAGTTCTAAATTTTTACCGACAAGTTCTCTATTTTTGTTAAACTTTTAAGCAAAAGTCTTTTTATATTAAAAATCCTCTAATTTTTTTTCAAAAAAAGTCTCTCAATTTTTGTTCAAATATTTTGACAATTTTTATAGAAAAAGCTATCCCAGGTTTTATCCACAAGTTCTTTTCATTTTTATCAAAATCCATTTTAATTTTTAATAAAAAAAAATTCCTAATATCCATGAAGAAAAGTTTATCAAAAAATCTCTAAATTTTAATCAATTTTTATAACAAAATTTTAATTTTTATCTAATAATTTCTCTTAATTTATTTACATTAAAAAATTATGTACATTGTGGAAAAAAAATATGATCGTCACTGATTAAAAATTATTCTAAATTTTTTATTAAAATAATCACTAAATTTAAGGCCCTAAAATTTTTACAAATTTTTACGTAGAAATTTCTCTTCATTTTTATACAATAAAACAAAAAATTTCTAAAAACTGAAATCGAAAAGTCTCCTTTTATTATCTATTAAGAAGAAAATTTTCTAAATTTTTAAGAAAATTTTTCTTTACTTCTATAAGAAAAGTTACTAATTTTTATATACAAAAAAATTTCTAAATTTTTAGGACCAAAAAAATGTCTTTTAATTTCTATTAAAAAATTCTATACTTTTCAAAAAAAAAATTCATGAAACTTTTGTAATTTTTATTTTTTTGATTTTTATTGAAAAATTATTCTTAATTTTTTTTGCAAAAATTTGTCACAAACATTTGTTAATTTAAAAAAAAAATGTAAAAATTCTTCCAACTTTTTCCTACTAAATTTTTAATATAAAAAAAAACGCCAAAGTTTTTGTCGAAAAATTCTAAAAAGTTCACTTAAATTTCTAATAAAAAATTACTAAAATTCACATGAAGTTTTAAGGAAAAAAAAATCTGCCAATTTAAAAAGATCTGTTAAAATTTAAAACGGAAAATTTCCTTTAGTTTTTATTTAAAAATTCTCTTAATTTTTGTAGAAAAAATACTCCAGTTTTTATGGATTAGTACCTGAATTTTAATAAAAAAAAATCTTTTAATTATTATTGAAAAAAATGTGTTTTGAATTTCTATTAAAAAATTCTTTACATTTTTAAGAAAATAGTCTCCAAAGTTTTTTTTATCAAAAAATTCTTTTAATTTTTTTTATTTTTATCAAAAAACCATTATTTTTATTAAAACAAAGACTATTTTTTAATACAAAGAATTCGTTTAGTAAAAATATTCCCAAAGTTTTTGGTAAAAAAATGTTTTTTTGAATTTCTTTTGAAAAATTCTTTACATTTTAAAGAAAAAAGTCTCCAATTTTTTTCTCCATCAAAAAATTCTTTCAATTTTCTTAATTTTTATCAAAACAACGGCTTTTTTTATTACAAAAAATTCTTACACTAAAAATGTCCTCTTAATTTTTAGTAAAAAGATGTTTTTTGAATTTCTTTTGAAAAATTCTTTACATTTTAAAGAAAAAAGTCTCCAACTTTTTTCTCCATCAAAAAATTCTTTCAATTTTCTTAATTTTTATCAAAACAACGGCTTTTTTGTATTACAAAAAATTCTTACACTAAAAATGTTCACTCAATTTTTGGTAAAAAGATGTTTTTTGAATTTCTTTTGAAAAATTCTTTACATTTTAAAGAAAAAAGTCTCCAACTTTTTTCTCCATCAAAAAATTCTTTCAATTTTCTTAATTTTTATCAAAACAACGGCTTTTTTGTATTACAAAAAATTCTTACACTAAAAATGTTCACTCAATTTTTGGTAAAAAGATGTTTTTTGAATTTCTTTTGAAAAATTCTTTACATTTTGAAGAAAAAAGTCTCCAACTTTTTTTTTATCAAAAAATTCTTTTCATTTTCTTAATTTTTATCAAAAACAACGGCTATTTTTTATTACAAAAAATTCTTTAAATAAAAATGTTCTCTAAATTTTTGGTAAAAAGATGTTTTTTGAATTTCTTTTGAAAAATTCTTTACATTTTGAAGAAAAAAGTCTCCAACGTTTTTTTTTATCGAAAAATTCTGTTAATTTTCGTATTGTTTATCAAAAAAATTTTTTTTTATCAAAGAACGACTACTTTTTAATAAAAAAAAATTCTTTTAGTAAAAATGTTCTCTAAATTTTTAGTTAAAAAGTTTTTCTTTTGAAAAATTCTTTACATTTTAAAAGAGAAAGTCTCCAAAGTTTTATGTAAAAAAATTTCTCTAAATTGTATCGAAAAATTCTTTTAATTTTTATCAAAACAGCGGCTATTTTTTATTACAAAAAATTTGCTTGGTTTTTATCAACGAAAAAAATCTAATTTTTATAAGAAAGAGAACTTATAAAAAAAATTTAATTTTTATTAAAACAAATTCTTTAATTCTTTGAATTTAAGGTAAAAATATGTTGTAAACAAATTCTCCTAATTTGCATAAGAAAGAGAACTAAAACGTCCAATTTACATAAGAAAGAGAAGTAAAACGATCTCTTTAATCAAATTTTTATTATAAAAATTTATTTAATTTCGTATCTAAAAAATTTTCTTAAATTCTATTTAAATAAATGTTTTCTATTTTTAACCAATAAAAAATGTGTTTATTGTCAAATTCTTTTAATTTTTTTTTTTAATTAAAAAAGTGCAAAATTTTTTCCCTATTTAACAAGAGAAAAATCTTTTAAAATGTAAAATGAAGAGTTTCTCTTAATTTTTATCAGCAAATTCTCTCAATATTAATTGAAAAGTTGCCTTTCAATTTTCATTAAATACTCTTAAGTTTTATGGATGAGAACACAGTTGCGACTGAAAATGAAATTTTCTGAATTTTTCTGAAGTGAAATATTCACAGTCTTCTCGGAATGCACACATTTCATTTTATTCGTAATTATATTAAAGAAAAAAATAATAAAACATCATTTAGCAATAATTAATTTGATAGCAATTGCTGTCGGAATTGTTTTCTTACCATTATCGAAGAAGTTCTCTCAATTTTTATCGAAATATTCGCTTAATTTTTTTTTTCGAAATAAAATTTCTCTCAATTTCTATTTAAAAAAAAAAATCCGTAAATAGAAAAATACTCGTAAATTTATTTTTAAAGCAAAAATACCTAAAACATGTTATTTTCTTTCTTAATTAACTGAATTTTAATAAAGAAAAAAAAATATTTAAATTTACTGCGCGGTGCACTTCTTCTCCGGATCATTTTGGTTTCAAGTTGCTTGCCGCCGTTGCGTTTTTTTTTGCCGCTCCTCTGCCTGATTGACGCTTAGCTTCGCTTGTGTCGCTTCACTTTCTCAGTTGTCAGACGCTTTGTCGCTGGCTTTTTCCGCTGTCACACATCGCCTAACAAGCAGCCTCTGTTCGTCGATTGCATTCGATTTCCTTGAAAAATGCATTTTCACAATTCCCACCGTACCGATAAAAGTTTCCACGCTATTATATTTGGAATTACAAGGTCTTCCTTGATATTAAATATTGCAATTAAAGAGTGAGTGGGCCATTGTGTGTGTGCGTGTGTAAGACTTTGTGCAATTGTGCGCTTGCATCTCTAATGCACATATTCACACTCCCATTCAACTCACGTATGCGCACATATCTATGAGCATAAGGCAAAAATAGACACAAATTCTAAGAGACTGTTACGCTGATTGATGTGTGCGCAAGTTCGTACCGTCCTCCTCCAATCATGGCCATTGCATATTTTATGCACACTAAATGACATTTTCACTTAATAACAAACGCTTCCGCAATTTCAACAATATTAATTTCAATTTAAATTAAATGCAAGCAGATTTTATGCTCTTATGTTAAAATTATCTTCTTGTTTCTAAACTCAATAATTGTCTGTGGTTGAAAAGTTGATGGGCTGCGCACTCTTGAGATTCGCTTTTAAAACAAAAATAAAAGACGAAGAAATTTTTTAAAAATTTTTTTCTTTTTTGTAATTTATGAATTATTTTACTATTAAAAAAAAATATTTTTTTGGGTTCTCCTCTTATTTTAGGACTTTTGAAGGCTCACGTTTCACAGTGTAGGCCAAAGCGTGGTGTCAAGGGTGGTATTTATTCAGAAAAGAGATATGTGAGGATGCTCACTAGAGTGCTATTGGGAAACGTGGAGATTTGTGGTGGACCAGTACCGGAAATAATGCAATATCAGTACCGAACGTTTCAAAATACAATATCGCTGATCTCAAAAGATTTAGTTTTAAATTTGTTATGATCTTTACTTCAATCCCTCATTTCCCCGCGTAACCTCTTTTTTTTCTCTTTATTTTGTTTTTGTTTTAAAAAAAAATTTTTCTAACTTAAATATATACTTTCGGTAAAATGTTGAAGCTTTTTTTTTTTTTAATAAAAAAAAAATTCTTTTAAAAAATTTTTTAACAATCTTGAAAAAAAAAAAATTTTTTTTGCTAAAAAAATTTGCTTTTAAAATTGGGGTGAGGAATGCTGAGTGGAGGAGGGTGGGGAGTTAGTGGTGGTTTTTCTTCTATATGTTTAATATAGAAAAAAAATTGTAAAAATTTCCTATTGAAAAAAATAATTACAACAAAAAACAAAATTTTGAGGTATAATATTTAAGATATTAAAAAATAAATTCATAAATTCGTTAAAAATTTTTACTTTTTCAGATTTTTGTAGCATAATTTCCTTTTAAGACTATTTTTTTTAGGAAGCTTGGAAAAAATTTGCTATTAAATTCCTGAGGGGAAAGGGGGGTGGTAAAGAGGAAAATGTTTTATACATAAAAAAAATTATAGAAATTTTCCTGAAAAAAAAATTAATCACGGCAAAGGATTTTGAGAAATATATTTTTTTAGAAAAAAAATTCATAAATTCGTTAAAAATTTTTACTTTTCAGATTTTTATAGCATAATTTCCTTTTAAGACTATTTTTTTTAGGAAGCTTGGAAAAAATTTGCTATTAAATTCCTGAGGGGAAAGGGGGGTGGTTAAAGGAAAAATATTTAATATAGAAAACAAAATTAGAAAAATTTTCCTGAAAAAAAAATTAATCACGGCAAAGGACACAATTTTAAGAAATACATTTTTTTTTAGATTTTTGTAAAAGATCATAAATTTGTTAAAAAATTTTAATTTTTCAGATTTTTGCTATTAAGATGATGAGGGGAAAGGGGGGTGGTAGAAGGGAAAATGTTTAGATTATAGTAATTTTCCTGCAGAAAAAAAATAATCACGGCAAAAAAAATAAAACTTTTTTAGATTTTGAAGATATAAAAAAAAAATTAATAACATAAATTCGTTAAAAAAAATTTTAAAGTTCAGATTTTAATAAAGTTTCTTCTTAAAAGAATTTATAAAATATATTTTTATACTGAGCCTTGACCTTTTTTATTAATTTACATCTTTTTTTTTACATATTTTAAAATAAAAACTAAATATTTAAGAAAAAAAATTAATAATTAAATTATCAAAAGAAAAAATTAAAAATTCACTAAAATTAAAATGGAAATTTTTTTTTGGGATTATATATAGTTTACAATAAATCAAATACGATAATGTGCAGAGGGGACATACTCATAGAGTGTTATCACTGTTATTTGTTTTAGATTAAATTCTTACCAAAAAAGACAAAGAAAAGTAGATTCGGTGGTTAATTTTTCAAACGAAATTTTCCTTACAAAACTTTGCCATTATTATATAATTTCTCTTATAATGGCAAAGTCCAAGTAATTTATTGCAATAAAAAATCCATCAAAATATTGTATAAATTCTAAATACGATTTTTTTAAACTTTACTTTCCGAACAACAAATTGGATAATTGACAAATGCTGACTGAATTTTTTATTTGTGCATTTTCACAACTGACTAGCAGTTTGAGAATCGCTAAGAATTGACCTCTTCGTTTCTCTTTGACTTTTTTCAATAAACAAATTGGATCACTTTTTTTTTAAAATTATATTAAAAATTAAAAGTAAAAGAAAAAAATTCTAAATATGACATTTTTAAGGAAAAGTCGTTTGCGCTTTTAATAAAACCTTACAACAGCAATGGACCAATCTATTGCGGCGAAGTTTTTTTTACTATTTTCATTTTGTTTTATGTTAAAAAAATTTTTTTTTAATTTATTTAAGAAATAATAAAAAAATATTTAATATAATTTATGGTTGAAAATACGAGGTCTGTTCAAAAAGTATCGCGAATTTTAAATTTCCGCGGGTTACGTATATTTGATTTTCGATTTTTTTTGTGGCGTTATGTTGGTACTCATGTCTCTTAATTATGCCGACAAGTTCAGTCATTTTGAATATTCAGTTAATTTTTGACAGCTGCTTTGCTTGCACTTGTTTTGGCTCGTCTTCGACCTTTACCCATTCTAAAAAATGGATCAAAGAATCTGTTTCGGGAACAAAAAAAAGTAACATGGGGCCAGATCTGGGGAATACGGTGGCTGCGGCATTATAAGTGTGTTGTTTTTGGCCAAAAATGGCAAAATCCAATTTTTGTTTCCACAAATCCGGGCGCTTCTGGCAGATTGCTTCACGCAACTTGCGCATAACTTGCAGGTCATATTCCTTATTGACCGTTCTACCCTGTTGCAAGAACTCATGATGCACCACGCCCCTGTAATCGAAACCTTCACATTCGACCGAACTTGGCGCGCTTCTTTCGGTCTTGGCTCGTGCGGCAGCTTCCATTGGGATGATTGAGCTTTGGTTTCTACTTCATAACCATAAACCCATGATTCGTCACCAGTTATGACCCTCTGGAGCAAATTGGCGTCGTCGCGGACAGAGTCCAACAGCTCCTTAGCAATGTTAATGCGATGCGGTTTTTGGTCGAAATTGAGCAATTTTGGTACGAATTTTGCGGCGACCCGTCTCACGCAAAAATCATTGGTAAAAATCGAATGGCACGAGCCAATCGATATGTTTAAGTCCTTAACAACTTCTCTAACGGTGATTCGACGATTGGCCAATACTATTTTCTTCACTTCATCAATGTTTTCGTCTGTTGTTGACGTGCTCTGGCGTCCGGCACGCTTTTCGTCGGTTACATTTTCTCGGCCCTCTGAGAACATTTTGTACCACCGATAAACGTTGCTTCGGTCCAAGGTAGCTTCACCATATGGTATGCCACAGTTAACATTCGGAATGCGTCCACGCAATTAACTTTGTTTTTCACACAAAATACATATTCTTTAATCCATTTTTTAGAATGCGCAAAAATCGAAGACGAGCCAAAACACGTGCAAGCAAAGCAGCTGTCAAAAATTAACTGAACATTCAAAATGGCCGAACCTGTCGGCATAAGTGAGAGACATGAGTACCAACATAACGCCAAAAAATCGAAAATCGAATATATGTAACCCGCAGAAATTCAAATTTCGGAATACTTTTTAAACAGACCTCGTATATTAAAAATTCGTACCTTAAAGATTGGAAAAAAAGAAAAACCAAAAAAACGTATTTAGTTTATTGTAGCCCTTTTGGTATTTTCCAATTTATTTTTCTTTTTCTATTTTTGGTTTTTATTTTTGTTGTCTAAATACTATAGAAATTTAAATAAAATAAAAGCCAACCAGAACAGAATCCGTTGAACAGAATACCACAAAAAGGCTGGGCACATAACATAACCTAAAAATAGTTTTATGGGCCCAATCCTCATCGAAATTTATCTTTAGACCATGGCGTACTTTTTTCTGTTTATTTTTATTTCCATGTAGACTAGAATAAATATTTTAGAGTAGAAGAATTTTCTACGCTTAGTTATGTGGTAATTATAACCAGCAACAATAACCAACAACAACAACGAAAAACAAGGGGGGGGGGGGAAGGGGAACAACATTTTTCAAGAATACCATCTCGCCGCCACCGGATGTTGATGATATTTAAAATTGTTTCTAAAAGTAAATTTAAAAATTTCTTCTGTTTCCCATTAGAAAAATTGCAACTGAAAAAAATTTGGTTAATTTGGAAATTAAAATGTGCCCCACATAAAAACAGGTACTTTTGCATACCTGAAACTCAGAATTTTAGATCTGGTTTTTTTTCTCTCGAAAGGATAGTTAAAAAAGCTTATAAATTTAAAAAGAAAAATAAGATGGATATTTTTTTTTTTGTAATAAGAAAGAAATTTGAATAAAAATTCCAAAAATGATCCAATTTGTAATACGAAAAGTGAAGTATTAAATAAACTACATTTAAAATTTAGATTTTAATGAAATTTTTATTTAATTATATTGTTGGGATTTTGCCATTTTACAAGGACTATAAGAATATTAAATGGGTATCACTTGATTCTTTTTGGGGGGGAGGGGGTATGGTTAGTTTTTGATGATTATTTTGGTGCTGTATTTCGGCCATTAATTAAAGAAGGTTGATTTTTAAATGCTCTAAAGTTTAAGGTCTGTTCGAGTAAATATGATTTTTCGTGTAGACCAACAAAGAAAAAAATCCAACACCATTAAATCGAATGACCTTGTGGAGGCTTTTATTGGCATCACTAAATTCCGAAATTATGCGTCCAGACAATTTTACCTTCAATAAGGTTTATGGCGTCTTTTTATTGAAAGGACTTATGGTCCAGAATTAAAATCTTCAAATTCAGGTGATAAAAAGTTGGTTATCATACGATCAAAGGACTCAGAATTGATGGTAATGTTTCTCAAGAAATACCTTCAGAGCGAAATGCACATCGGATATTAATTTTTCACGGATAAAATAGCGTCTCTCAGTAACTTGTATGGTTTTCAGAGCCTCATATATGGTAATTTTGCTTACCGAACGGTAAATAGGCCTCATCCTTGACGGCCATAGTCTCTTCTTAAAGCGAACTTTAAAATTACAATACGTTGATTGGTGATTTATAATATAAAACGAACCATTTAAAATAATTTTTTGGCAACTAATATATAAAATGGCAAATCCTAACCTAAACAAAAATCATTTCGGTGTATGACAGCTGTCAAATGACAGGACTGTCATTTCCGAACAACAAAATGGATAATCTTTTACTATGTCCTCATTCAATTATAAGTAAATTCCAAAGCCGTACATTTAGCAAAAAAAAGTTAAAAAAATTGTTTTCTTCTATTTTATTAAAAATGAATATTCATAATTTCAAACGGCAATGCAGAAGGTGAGAAATTTCAAAAATCTGAAGCCTTTTATCATGTGATATTAACGCTAGAAACCCATTACCGATAATCTCCGGGAGACAGACACACTTTGGAAGAGGGAGCCCCGTTTGGAATGGATTTCGTAAGATTTCTTCACATGAAGCCGACCAAGTCACGGCATGATTTCGACGTCAATTGCTGGGAAAAATGACTATTTTCCATGGGCTAGGCTGAGATCATTCACATGCGGGAAATTTATTCACTTCATTTGCACATTTATTATGCAATCTTTGAAACGATAAAACTGACTATCTCCACTGTGATGCGCTAACTGAGTCTGAGTCATTTTATTGTCTATTATAGGCGATCGTCGTACCAAATGTGATCGGAAAATATTCACACATTCACTTATGTTCACCTTCTGCCATTAAAGTTCATCCCGTTCCGTGCATTCCAATCAAATGCATTTCGATGCAGATGCATTCAAAATAGACTTGATTCACAATTTGAAAAGTTAAAAAAAATTGCATTTTGTGAAAAGTTAAGAAAATTCCATTCCAAGCGGACTGGTTTGTTTCGTTTCAATTTCGTTCCGATTTTCAAAAAAATTACAATTTCTTCTTTTTTTTCCTTTTTTTTGAATTTTCCTCTTAAATTTAAGCAAAAAATTGAAATTTTATCTAAAAACAAAAACTAAACTGTTAATAAATTTAAAATTCGAAAAATGTTTTTTTTATGCATCAAAAAGAAAAGAAAAAAAACGAATCTGAAAAATTAAGAAAAATCAATTAAAATCGAACGAGGTAAATATTTTTTTCATTACATTGTAACATCTTTGAACCTTCCGCCATTACAGTTCATTCCGTTCCGCGCATTCCAATCAAATGCATTTCAATGCAGATGCATTTGATTCACAATTTGAAAAGTTGAGAAAATTCCATTTCGTTATTTCTTCTCTACATTCAGTCCATTTTCGTTCTGTTCCCTTTCATTGAAACCTTTTCATTGAGAATATACCAAGCGGACTGGTTTGTTTCGTTTCAATTCGTTCCTAGTTTCAAAATTTCTTCTTTTTTTTTTAAATTTTTCGTAAAACTTAAGAACAAAAATGGAACTTTTAAAACTTTATCTAAAAACAAAAATGAATCTGTTAATAAATTTAAGTAATAAATTTAAAATTCGAAAAATGTTTTTTTTTGATGCATCAAAAAGAAATAAAAAAAAAGAATCTGAAAAATTAAGAAAAATCAATTAAAATCGAACGAGGTAAATATTTTTTTCATTACATTGTAACATCTTTGAACCTTCCGCCATTACAGTTTATTCCGTTCCGCGCATTCCAATCAAATGCATTTCAATGCAGATGCATTTGATTCACAATTTGAAAAGTTAAGAAAATTCCATTTCGTTATTTCTTCTCTGCATTCAGTCCATTTCCGTTCTGTTCCCTTTCATTGAAACCTTTTCCTTGAGAATATACCAAGCGGACTGGTTTGTTTCGTTTCAATTTTGTTCCTATTTTCAAAATTTCTTCTTTTTATAAAAATTTTTCCTCAAAGTTAAGAACAAAAATGGAACTTTTAAAACTTTATCTAAAAACAAAAATTAAACTATTAATAAATTTAAGTAATAAATTTAAAATTCGAAAAATGGTTTTTTTTGATGCATCAAAAAGAAATAAAAAAAAAGAATCTGAAAAATTAAGAAAAATCAATTAAAATCGAACGAGGTAAATATTTTTTTCATTACATTGTAACATCTTTGAACCTTCCGCCATTACAGTTCATTCCGTTCCGCGCATTCCAATCAAATGCATTTCAATGCAGATGCATTCAAATTAGACTTGATTCACAATTTGAAAAGTTGAGAAAATTCCATTTCTCCTCTGCATTCAGTCCATTTCCGTTCTGTTCCCTTTCATTGAAACCTTTTCATTGAGAATATACCAAGCGGACTGGTTTGTTTCGTTTCAATTTTGTTCCTATTTTCAAAAGTTTCACAATTTTCATCACATTGTAATATCTTTGAACATCTCTGCCATAACAGTTCATTCCGCCCCGCGCCTTGCTGTTCCCCTTTCATTGAGAATATACGAAGCGGACTGGTTTGTTCCGTTTCAATTTTGTTCCTATTTTCAAAATTTCTTCTTTTTTTTAAAATTTTTCCTCAAACTTAAGAACAAAAATGGAACTTTTAAAACTTTATCTAAACACAAAAACAAAAACTGTTAATAAATTTGAATAATTAATTAAAATTTTCGAAAAATGGTTTTTTTTTGATGCACCAAAAAGAAAATGAAAAAAAAAAGAATCTGAAAAATTAAGAAAAATCAATTAAAATCGAACGAGGCAAATATATTTTCATCACATAAGGAACAACTTTGGATTCATATCCCCCCCCCCCCCCCAACCGTTTATCAAAATTAAATCTCAGCTTAAAACAGTAGGTGTGCAATTATATTAAATTCATCGTCTACATTAGGGAGGTAGTCAATCGACTACTAATCAACTTCAATGAAACCATTAACCCCCCCTTTCCCCCTCCCATTAACCCATATCAACAATTACTACAATTTACGGTGCACGAATATGCACAAACAACATTGTACCTTGGCTTTTTCGTGCTCGAACAACAAACCAACCCTCCTGCGTTAAGTTCGAACACAAATTGAAACGTTGTAATTTTCACCCCCCCAAAAAACAGTTGACACCTAAACCCCATATACGCGTATATCCTGTGGCTTTGTCTACGGTTAATTTTCTCATCGGCGTCAAGTCTGATCACTTCATGCTGACTGTTCCACAAAGTTTGTCGTTGGGTAGGAAAACAAATGGGGGGGAGGGGGTGGTTTAAGTAGAGGTGGCCGGAAATTTCGGAAAGAATTGACACCAAACCGAACATTTTATTCACAATAAAATAAACAAAAATGATAAGGGAAGCAAATAGTATATTAAATGTGCATCAATATCACCTTCTTCTTGTAACCATTCAGCTTCTAAGTTGAAACGAAAAATACATACACACCCCCTTTGGTTGATAGCAGTTAATAACTACCCCAATAATAATGATAATAAAATTTTTCGATAACTTCCACGCTTTATTATCCATTGAAGTGGTCTTTATAAAAAAAAAAAAAAATTTCCATTATTTCCTTTTTGTACAGAGAAGGAAGTTCGATTCGATATCGGAAAATATTTTTTATATTTTCAAAAGGGGGAACAAAATATCTTCCCCTATACTTTTTGCTGCCCTTCCTCTTACCACCATTACCAATTTTGAATATTTTTCTTTTATTATTAGTATTTTTATATGATTTTTTTTTGTGTGTTCACTTAATACATAAGTATCTATTTATTTATTTAGGATTTAAGATTCCTTTCTTCAGCTTATCCCCCGTTTTGTTAATGTCCTTTTAGCAAAACTTCCCATTATGGTGGTCTGTTCTCATTCTTCATTAAAAAAAAAAAAATTCAAGTTTTTTTCTTTTTCTTTACTCCGCAACCCTCACTTTTTTAGTCGATTCCATTTTGTTCACAATCCTTTTTGGCTTATCCTTATTATTCTTTAATATTTTTTTTTTTAATATAAAAATCTTTTTTTTATTTTTAATATTGCCCAATACATTTATGAGCTCGTGGGGGAAAAGAGAAAAATTAAAGAGAAAAATGAGAAAAGGAAGAAAAAAAAATGTCTGCCTTTGCAAAATCTCACTATTTATAGATGACTTTACAAAAATATCCTCTACAAAATATCCTTTTTTTTTCTTCGTTGTAACGCGGGAATGGCGGCAACACACTTCGGCAACGAGACACATTTTTCCTGTTTTCGCTTCATTTCGGCAGCACGAACATTTCGATGGGGATTTTTTTTTTTCAGAAGAATTTCCTTCTCGTCAAATTCATCTCTGCCGTACGAAACAGAAACGAACGAACATCGTGCCCAGTTCGGGTTCGTGAACTCGGAGCGGTGAATTTGTTTTATTTTGTCTATTTTTCTATATTCTCTCTGTTTGGTCGCATATTCACTGTTTTGACTATGGTACAGAACGAGTAGGTGGGAAAGGAAAGTTATGCAGACGATCCGCCCTTGTTATATTGGTTGAGTAAATAGGATAGAAAATAATGTTTTGAAATGAATTTCGGCTAATGCAGTCTATACATACTATAGCCATCGTGTTCTCTCTATCTTTTTCGCACCAATTCTCCTATTTACAAGTCCATATGTACAATGCCGTTAATCTTTCTCGTGTTATTTTTTTTCCTCTCATTCTTTATTTTCTCCCAATTTTATCTTTTGTTTAGTACGTACCCGGACAGGCACTTTAATAAAAGTGGCTTACAAAATTGCGTTTGATTTTTTATAGTTTTATATTTATTTAATGGATTTTTGTTGGTAATTTTTTTTTTTTTTTACAAAACGTTAATTTTTTTTTTTTTTTTTTAAATACAAAATCTGTTCAAAAAGTAACGCGAATTTTGTGTTTTTTTTTTTTCAAAAATTATTTATTTATTCATGAATATCTATTTTGTCCCCTTCAAAGTAATCCCCACCAGATAATATACACTTGTGCCAACGTTTTTTCCAATCCTCGACGCACTTCAAAAAATTATTTTTTGTGATCTTGTTCAGCTTCTCCTTCGATGGCGTCTTTATCTCCTCAATCGTAACGTAACGTTGTCCTTTCATGGGGCTCTTCAGTTTCGGGAACAAGAAAAAGTCACAGGGGGCCAGATCTGGGGAATACGGTGCCTGCACAATTATTAGTGTGTTATTTTTGGCAAAAAATGGCAAAAGCCAATTTTTGTTCTTCCAAAAATCCCCTCTTTTCTGGCGGATTGCTTCACGCAACTTGCGCATAATTTGCAGGTAATATTCCTTATTGACCGTTCTACTCTGTGGCAAGAACTCATGATGCACCACGCCCATGCAATCAAAGAAAACTGTAAGCAAAACCTTCACATTCGACCGAACTGGGTGCGTTTTTTTCGGTCTTGGCTCGTGCGGCAGCTTTCATTGGGATGATTGAGCTTTGGTTTCCACGTCATAACCATAAACCCATGATTCCTCACCACTTATGACCCTCTGGAGCAAATTTGTGTTGTCCAACAGCTCCTTAGCAATGTAAATGCGATGCTGTTTTTGGTCGAAATTGAGCAAAAATCGAAGACGAGCCAAAACAAGTGCAAGCAAAGCAGCTGTCAAAAATTAACTGATCATTCAAAATGGCCGAACTTGTCGCCATAAGTGAGAGATATGAGTACCAACATAACGCCACAGAATTTTTTCAAAATTCGCGATACTTTTTGAACAGACCTCGTATATTTAAAAAGTTTCTTTATTGTAAAGAAACTTTTTAATTCTAAAAGTAGAATTAAAATGTTTCTTTATTGTGCCAAAAAAAAATATCCAAAAATTCACATTGAAAATTTTAAAGTGCTTAAAGTTTTCCGCCATATTGAAAAATAGGAAAAAGTTTTTTTTTCGATTACCAAAAATTTTCAAGACCCAAAAATTAAGTTTTACTCAATTTTTATCCATTAAATTCAAGAAATTTTCCTCTTAACCTACTTGACAGTTTTTATTGTAATTTTATTTTTCGAATAAAATCTTTTTTTTTTTTTTTTTTTGCTAAGGAAACTAGAAAATTCCCTTCACATTTTATAATGGTTATTTTGAATAAAACACTGTATTTTTTTAACCCTCCAAACTGAAACCATCATGTAACTGCCACCATCATCTATTCTTGACATTTGCTCCCCCATTTCCCTTATTCGAATATAAAAATCATATCCTATATTCCTTGCTGTTTTGTGCTGCTACTACTACTACTACTACTACTACTACTACAACTCATACTTATTATACATTAATGTTAGGGATGGCCAATATTTATAGACGAACTAAGTAAGTTACCGTCAATCCAATATTGTGACGAGCAGCAATCCTCCTTCGAATCGAACGTGAAATTGGAAAATTCTTCATTGAACGAAAAAAAAATAAAAATAAATAAAGGACGACTTTTTCGGGGGAAGCGCGAACAATAGCGTAAATACATCGAACATCTACAAGTTAGGTAACACGTATAGAGGAACACTTTTGAAGGACCCTCTTCAGAATGAATTGCTTGGCAAATTGTTAAGTATTGTTCGAAACTTTTGCGTAGGATTTACAACCAACCCTCTACGAGTGCGTTTCGTCATACTTGAGTAAGTAGTCCTTCATACTTGCAAGATACCATAAGCCAACCAGAAAAGGAATTATATCGAATTTTCGTAGGAGGTCTCGTCTAGGCAATTCTACTCGTCGTATTCTATTTAAAGAAAAGGGGGAAAAAAAGGAAAAAATATGGACTATCATTTAAAATGGGATATTTGCTAAGAAGTTGTTCAGTTACGATTAATTCTTCCATTGACTTTGTCTCATAAAAATGTTTCCCTTGTAAATATTACATAATTTCATGCTAACAGCATTTATTCCCATCATAACCTGTACTCGATAAGGTAAGAATTCGATTCGTCTAAAGATGAGCCTACAATGTCTAGTGTTGGTATAATGCTTAGCTTTGTCAAGACCCAAGAGCCGAAAGCCAATCGCCAAGAGCCCACATAGCCAAAAGCCAAGTGTAACATCAATTCAACCCTGATTAATATCATATCAGACTATTGCGTGTAAAAAAAGTACATGGTCCCAGCTGGACTAACTAACGACCACATCAATTGCAGTTCAGTGATTTTATTTACTGTGAACCCGTTTTTTTTCATATTTGAGTTGTTAAGTGAAGTAATGCCTTATTGAATTTGTTTACAAATAATATGTTAGCTGTAAGGCTCAGTTTGTCGTCTAATGAGCGTCATAAGTGGCAGTTTCCCTCTTGTCGATTCAAAGACTCTCAATCACAATATTAAACGTACATGTGGGTTTGCATGCCTATATCAATAATCAAGAATTTTTTTTTTTTCATAAATAAAAATTTTCGTATTTTTATTAACAAAAAAAAAACAAGAAAAAAGAATTCGAAAAATTCTAAAGAAAGTGGAAAAAATTCTTTGCAAAAAGAAAATTGAAGGAGTTTTTGCTTGATCAACTTTAGTTTTGTCCACTAAATATGATTTTTTTTTTTAAATATTTAATTAAAATTATTTACTAATGCATGCTTTCAGGTTTTTAATGATTTTCCGCAGTGTGAGCTGAAGTTTTTTTCTTTCTTAGAGTTTTAGAGTTTGGACAAATTACTATCGACAATTTAGCATAAATTGAATTTTATCCTCTTCAAAGTTCTTTATAATGAGTACAAAAACAATTTTTCTTTTTGCATACATTTTCATAACCTTAAAAGTTTTAGGATTTTTAACCTTAAAATTACTATAATAATTTACCTTAAAAGTTTTAGGATTTCTAACCTCAAAAACGGTACGTCTCCCTTTCCTCAGAAATCGTACAATTCTACAATTTTTACTTTAAAAACTTTTTGTCTTTCTAACTTCAAAAGTTCTACGATTTCTAACCTCAAAAATTCTACAATTTCTAATCTCAAAAATTCTACGATTTTTAAGCTCAAAAATTTACGATTTCTAACCTCAAAAACTTTAAGCATTTTTTACCTCAGAAATTTTACGACTTCCTATGACTTTTGCTATGACTTTTAAGCTCAGAAATTTATATATCTTACCTCAAAAACTTCAAGTATTTTTACCTTAAAAGTACTAGGATTTTTAACCTCAAACACAGTACGTATTTCTACCGTCCAAAATCGTACAATTCTTCAGTTTTTACTTTGAAAATTTTCCGTCCTTCTAACTTCAAATATTCTACGATTTCTAACCTCAAAAATTCTACAATTTTTACTTCAAAAATTTTCGTCCTTCTAACACCAAAAATTCTACGATTTCTCACCTCAAAAATTCCACGATTTTTACCTTCAAAGTTCTAAGATTTATATCCTCAAAAATTCTGCGATATTTAACCTCACAAATTGTACAATTTCTAACCTCAAAAGTTCTACAATTCCTAACCTCAAAATTTCTACGATTTCTAACCGCCAAAATTCTACGATTTTTACTCTAAAAGGTTTTTGCCATTCTAACCTCAAAAATTCTACAAATTCTAATATCAAAAATTCTACAATTTTCAAGCTCAAAAATTTCAATTATTTTTTACCTCAAAAATTCTATGATTGCTAACCTCAAAAATTTTACGATTTCTAACCTCAGTAACTGTACGTTTTTCTACCCTAATAAAGCCTACAATTCTAAAAATTTTACTTTAAAAACTTTATGTCTTTCTAACCTTAAAAATTCTACGATTTTTAACCCCAAAATTTCTACAATATTTACTTTACCACAAAAATTCTACTATTTCTAATCTCAAAAATTCTGGGATTTCTAACCTCAAAATTTCTACGATTTCTAACAGCAAAAACTCTACGATTTCTAACCTCAAAAATTCTACCATTTCTTACTTCAAAAATTCTACGATTTTTAACCTCAAAATTTCTACAATTTTTACTTTATAAGGTTTCCGCCGTTCTCATCTTAAAAATTCGAAGATTTCTAACCTCAAAAACTCTACGATTTTTACTCTAAAAGGTTTCTGCCATTCTAACCTCAAAAATTCTACGATTTAACTTCAAAATTCTACCATTTTTACTTCCAAAAATTCTAGGATTTCTAACCTCAAAAATTGTACGACTCCATAGTAAAAATGTACCATAATATCAGGTTTTATTCTATAAACATTTTTAAGGTTTGGTTTAACAGATAAACGTCATTATTCCAGGTTTGCGTCCGATCATGTTGAAATTCTTTTTTGCTCGCTTAAATTGCGCGTGTGCCGCAATTAATTATTCAAGCATTTACAATGTGATAAGGATTGATCGTCAAAAACACAAACTTTGTTTGCGTCGAACATGCGCATTCCCATTGACGCGGAAAGTGCATTTATTACAGTGTTAGAAGCGCAAAAAAAAGGGACATTTTACGTTTAAATGGTCTAATTTAAGGCTAGGAAAATGGAAATAATAAATGAATACCAAATTATTAGAAAAAGCAAACTAGCAAAGAAACTTGAATAATTATAAGAATGAGTGTCAGAACGAGAGAAATGACTAGGAATTGGTATACGTATACATTTCGCGAAGGCAACAGAAAACTGCATGTAGTCAAAATTTCGAAAACTTCACAGTCTTATGGTAATACACAAAATTTTTACTGTTTTATCGTCAAAATAGATCTTGTTTTAATTTTGTCGTTGTAGTTCAAGTACTGCCATACATTTCGGCGTTTTGTTATATGGCAGTTGTAGCCATCGGAATTGTTTTGCTAACTAATGAGTAGTAAAAGAGAGAGAAATGGGAAATGAATAGTCAAAATAGAGAGAAATAGAAATGACCGTAATAATGGGAGCGACTGATAAAGACAAACGAGCAATTATATGAGTAGTAATGCAAATTGCAAAAGAGACAATATTTTTTGTGGGAATTTTTTTGTTTTTTTTGTTTCCTATTCGCACTTCTGGTTAGCATAAAAGATGCCATCTATACTCTCTCGTTCATTTGCTAGGCCAAAGATTAAAACTCATGCATTTGTGATAAAAGTTTTTTTTATTTTTTATTAATTGTATTTCTGTGTGTACATAATGTGAAGATCAAAGAAAAATAGAATAACAAAAACGAAATTTTTTCTTTTCTTTTTTATTTCGATCAATAAAAACATATGACCTTGATAGGCGAGCTGATGATGACAGATTAAATTTGGCGCGCTTTTTTTATTTTTAAAGAAAATATCGGGTTTTTTCAATAGCAACTTGACACTTTTGAGTATTTTCAATATGAAAATACTCAAAAGTGTAAAGTTGCTATTAAAAAACCATATATATTAAAATTAATTTAAAAGAAATTTTTTTTAATTCCATTTAACAGGAAAAGAAATAAACACCAAAAAAAAAATAACTTTTTTTTGTTGAATCTAAAATAAATTATGAATAAATAGCGTTGCTGATAAGAATCCATGAATGTCACCACTTCAGATTGTGTCGCACACTTATTACCAGTCTATGAGACTATCCTATTGCCATTAGGTATATAAACATACTGACTTTATGTATACCAAAAGATAGACAATCAAATAAATTATTAACCACCCTCATCCCCCCTTCCCCACCCACTATAAAAGAAAGAGAGAAAAAAACTAAAGTGAAAATATTGGGCGACTTACTTTTAATGTTATTAAAATACGAGACGACATAAATGAGACCAGAGACGACCATAGACACTCGCAATCAGGATCAAAATGTCAAGGACCCTCTCACAATTCCGATAGTTTACAATAAAACCAAAAATGTACACAATCTTTCCATTCTATTAGACAATAAAAAAAGAAAAGGAAATTTTTTTTGAGGGGCATGTAGGTGGATTCAGAAAATCTATTGCATTTTCATAGAAACTCGAAAATGTCGTAAGGCGGCTGGCTAACAACATTTCGATCGACCAAACTAGAAAGTAAATTAACAGAAAAATGGAGAAAAATAAAATCCAAAAGCAAATATTGTAGAATAGAAAAGAAAGAAATAAATTTGCCCCAAAAGAATTTCGTTGGTTTTTGCAGACAGGAAAATTCATATTTATGATGTCGTCTGTGCCGTTTCGTACGGCGCGGCGGCCGTCGTCTAGTATTTTTGTGGTTTTATTATTCAAGGGCGGACACACATACAATTTCAGTTTTAACAAAATCATACTTATCCCTTCAGACCACACATACACACACAATTCGCTAATCCCCCCTATCCCCCCGCTTACTGTTCCTATTCTCTCAATACCCGCTAATATGCAGAAATGTTATTTTTCGTATTACAAGCCAAGCAACCAAATTTTTGGGGGCAAAGTCAATTTTCCCAAATGGCAAAATTTCACATACTCGCGGGCGGGAGTGATGGAGGGGATTTGTTGTACTTTAGTCGCTTGTGCGCTTGAATGTCGAGAGGGTAAAAGGTGGTAATAGATCGTTTTGTTTCACAGCTTCTATGTTAGTATCTGGCCGTTTTTTCTTTTTCCTTTTTTTCCCTGGAAGTGTAACATTTGTGCGCTCGTACTTGGTGGGAAACACTTCACAGCGAATCGGCATTCTTCCCACTTTAACTTGAACTTCTGGCGAGACCCTCCAATTCACTTACACACGTATCGTCAGGGAAAATGGATTGTTAACTTTTTGGTGGGATTTTCATTTTCAGTTCCATCTTTTCCTATCTCGATTATCCATCTTTCGCCCCAAAAGTGGAAAAGTTGTTACAAAACTTTACTGTCTAACAACACGGAAAGCTTTCAGGGTTGGATGGCAGGTTTGCGTGCATTCAAATGCGGCGACATTACCAAAGTTCATGACCGTTTCTGAAAGTGCCTCTTTGGTCCTTTTTGATTATAATTTCAGACACAAATCGTTCTCGTATCCTTACTGGCTGCTATTCTGCATTTTCAAGTGATATCATTTATTCACCGTTGGGACGATATCCCCGCCATGATAGAATGTAGACAAATTTTCACCTTTATTTACTTTTACATTTTAATAAACATCCTTTCGCATCCATCATACTGCAATGTATAAACAGAATTTCAGTAAATAGCATCGACTACGATTTAAAAAAAAAAAAAAAACAGAAAGAAAGGAAACCAACTCAGACGGACGACAGGTGAATCTGATTGAAGTGCACTCCTTTTCCAACCCTTCCAAATTACAAACCCCATTTCTCGTTTGCTTGCTGTTATCATTAGGAAAATTGCATTCATTGCAAAACTGACAATTTTCTGATGCAATCGGCTTGGGCTGTGGCGGCAGTTGTCGTACACTTACTTTACACATTTTAATTCGATTCGTAATTTTTGAAGCACGAAATTATTCAATAATTCGATTCCAATTCAATTTTGCTGCAATTCGGAATTTTCGATATGAAATTTCTGCCGGAAATTAAAGTGACGCCTTGCTAGATTAATCCGCCAGCATTTGCATCCACCCATCCAAGCTCGGCTGTGTTTTTTCAAATCAAAACAACTAAAAAAAGGGTGATTTCCTTAATGAGGGATGGAAATTATGCTTTCATTTAATATGACATTATGGATTATCCATTTTGTGCGACGGAAAGTACAGTCGCTTGTCTTTTTGACAGCTGTCAAAATTATATGTCATTTAAGGTGGCATTTGTTTAGTTTTAGTGTTGCCATTTAACATAATAAATTGATTAGTTACCAAAAACAATTTATTTAAATTGTTTAAATGCTTACAAATGTGAACGTGTTGTTTGAGGACATTCGAAAAGAAATTTCTCCTGCGATGGGACTCATTTCTGGCGCGGTGAATTCGAGGTCTGTTTAAAAAGTTTTTTTGAACTTTTCTAAAGAATTTGAATTTCTGCGGATTACGTATAGTCGACTTTCGATTTTTTGTGGCGTTATGTTGGTACTCATATCTCTCACTTATGCCGACAAGTACGGCCATTTTGAATTTTCAGTTAATTTTTGACAGCTGCTTTGCTTGCACGTTTTTTGGCTCGTCTTCGATTTTTGTTCAATTTCGACCAAACACAGCATCGCATTAACAATGCTAAGGAGCTGTTAGACATTGTCCGCGACGACCCAAATTTGCTCCAAAGCGTCATAATTGGTGACAAATCGTGGGTTTATGGTTATGACGTGGAAACCAAAGCTCAATCATCCCAATGGAAGGAACCTGCCGCACGAGCCAAGTCCGAAAAACGCGCCAAGTTCGGTCGAATGTGAAGGTTTTGCTTACAGTTTTCTTTGATTGCATGGGCGTGGTGCATCATGAGTTCTTGCCACAGAGTAGAACGGTCAATAAGGAATATTACCTGCAAGTTATGCGCAAGTTGCGTGAAGCAATCCGCTAGAAACGCCCGGATTTGTGGAAAAACAAAAATTGTCTTTTGCCATTTTTGGCTAAGAACAACACACTAATAATTGTGCAGCCACCGTATTCCCCAGATCTGGCCCCCTGTGACTTTTTCTTGTTCCCGAAACTGAAGAGTCCCATGAAAGGACAACGTTACGTTACGATAGAGGAGATAAAGACGGCATCAAAAGAGGAGCTGAACAAGATCACAAAAAATAATTTTTTGAAGTGCTTCGGGGTTTGGAAAAAATGTTGGCACACGTGTAGAATATCTGGTGGGGACTACTTTGAAGGGGACAAAATAGATATTCATGAATAAATAAATAATTTTTGAAAAAAAACCACAAAATTCGCGATACTTTCTAAACATACTTCGTCTGTCAATAAGCGAAATTACTCTATATGGGGCTCTGAGAAGCCACAAGTGATTGTGTCGAACCCATTGTATCCGCGAAAAGTGACCGTTTGGTGTGCATTAAATTTGTTTAAATGTGAAGAAGAAGAGACCCCTTTTACCGTCAAATTCTGATCACTATGGCCATATGAGAAGTGAGAATTTTCGCCCAAAACTGACCGATTTTAGTCAAGAGCAAATGTGGTTTTAACAAAACAGTACCACAAGCCACATACTCAAAACCCAATTTGAATTTATTGCGCGAAAAGTTCCCAGAACGCATAATTTCGCAATTTGATCATGTGAATTGGTCTTTAAGATCATCGGGTTTACTGCTGTTGGGGCTTTTTTTTGTAGGGGATTATCCCTAATTATAGCGCAGCCAGACTTTAAACTTTAAAGCATTTAAAAGTCGAAGTAATGATCAATTTATAGCACGAAATGTGCAAAAAAATTACCTCATGAAAAGAAATTAAAAAATGCACTCTTTCAATAAGTTTTTGTGAAATGGCAAGTTATGATCACTATAAGTAATTAAAAACTTATTAAAAAATCCCTATTTTAAGTTAATTTTATTTAACATTACTTTCCGTAGAACAAAAATTGGATAACAACTTTTCGTTGCAAAGAAAAAACCAACTTTTTTTGCGCTGCATTTTTCTTCAATTCGTATTAATTTACGGTGTTCGGGAACAGGAATAATCTAACATTCTAAAAATTACTGCACAATCGACAATTCGACGAAGGTCAAATTTGAAAGTAATTTTCTAAGATTTAACGACGGACTGGCGACCGAATGCAGAAATGAATGCATTTTCGATCGGTTGCATTGTCGAATTGCATGAATGCATTATGTTCCAAAGTTCTGCGGCCGTACAGCTCTAAGCTCGAACTCTAACATAATAATTTGGCCTGCCACTACAGGTTTAGCCAGTTAGATTGTTGCAAATAATATGCAAGCCACTCGAGGCGCCTGGGGCTCTACACTCTCTTTGCATGCATTCAAATTCCGTCGCCATCGAAAAGGCAATCCCAATCCAAGCTCTGAGCTCAACAACTATGGTTCCACTGCTCACTTACTTGGCTTGTTCAATTTGCTAATAATTGCAAAATATTTTTCGATTGCGCAATTTGCTTTGTGAACAACTCTGCTTTTAGTCCACCGAGTCGAGTCGATAATTCACGTTGAAAAAGGGGGTCGTAGTCAGCAAATCTCCTCCTGGGCCTCTAGTCAGCGACGACTAATACGACCATTCCAAGTACAAAAACTATTAGTGACTATATTGCGGAATCGATTGAGTATTTAATTACAAATTTACAATCAATTCTGTACAAAACATAAAACTTGTCCGTTTGACGTTAATGGCAACTTTCGAAAAATAGTAAAATTTTTATTCTAAAACTTGAGTTTCCGGCTGATAGGAAATTAAATCGCTTACAAAATGAATTTAATTTAAATTATAATTTTTCTTCTAGTCTTATTTTGATCAGCATCGATCTGCAAATACGTTAAAGCCTATTTACCTTATGTTAGGGGGTTATTATTTACCCTCTAAAAATTCTACCTTTTTTTTTACCTACTTTTATCAGTTGAAAAACGATCAAAAAAATGTGGGAATCGATCCGATCAGAAAGTACTGATCAGATTCCATTTTTTTTTATATAAAAGAACATTTAGAAAAAATCTTGGAAGTTGACAAAATTAAGGACCCCCCACAGGGACCATGTCAGAGTGTGATGATCTGAAATTGTTCAAATTTATTGAAATTCAATCGATAAAAATCAATGCTATTCAGAGAAGGACAACGAATTCCTTACTCACAGTCGATTTGTTGGTTTTTTTTTTGTAATTGAATTTAGGGGGAAAAAACATCCCTTAAAAGTTAAAAATTTCCGAATGTTTTTTTTTTGGATAAAAAATTCAATTTTAATGAGATTTTCAGTTTTTTTTTCAGTGTTCTTGTTCTTTAAGAACAAAAGAGTTATCCAATTTGTGCTTCGGAAGGTAAAGTTAAATAATAAATATTTAAAATGCATATTTTTATAAACGTTTTATATTAATTCAATTACTTAGACTGGAATATAATAATATTTTAAATGGCCGCTAATAGACTCCTTGTAGGACTAAATCCCTTTTTTGGTAAGTTTTCATGAATTTTTCGCATATTTCGGACTGTAATTCGGCCATTATTTGGTGAAAGTTCGTTTTTAAATGCCTTAAAATTTGAGATTTGTTTCCGTAAACATGATTTTTCGAATAGGCGCAAAAGAAAATTTCCAACGGCGTCAAATTGTGACGCCCTCAAGCATCATCAAATCTGGAAATTATGCGTCCTTCGAACTTTTCGCGTAATAAAGTCAGAATATGTCATTTTATGCCAGATTATAATCTTCAAAGTTGGGACCAAAAAAATCCCAGCTCCCAGAATTGGCGGCAAAAGTTTTTCCTTCTTCATTTTCAAAGCTCAATGAGAGCCTTTAGACCAAATTTCACACGAGGCAGTTACTTTTTGCGGACATAATGGCTTCTTCATAGTCACTTGTCGGTTTTTAGAGCCTCATATAAGAAAATTTTACTTTTTGACAAGAGAAAAGGCTCTTCACCGAATAGAATTTTATTCGAAAGGCAGTATCAAAAGCCTTTTGTAAGTTTTGTATCCACCAATGCAGAAGCATAAACAAAGAAAGTTTACATTAAGGAATAACATATATTTTTGACATCTGTCAAATAACGGGTAGACGCAAAAGAAAATGTCCAATGGCATCGATTCGCACAATCTTTGACGCCTTCTTACTTTGCCAAATTTGGAAATTATGCGTCCTGGAAATGTTTCGAACAATAAAGTCAAAATATGTCATGATATGCCAGATTAAAATCTTCAAATTTGGGCCAAAAAATATCCAAGCGCTGAGAATTGTCGGCGAGAATTTTCGCTTCTTCATTTTCAAAGAAATACCGGCTAATAACACCTTTAGACCGAAATTTACACTAGTCAGTCACGTATTGCCGACACAATAGCCTCTCCATAGTCACTTGTGGGTTTTTAGAGCCTCATATAAGAAAATTTTGCTTTTTGACAAGAGAAAAGCTCTTCACTGAATAGAATTTTATTCGAAAGGCAGTATCAAAAGCCTTTTGTATGTTTTATATCCATAAATGGAGAACCATAAACAAAGAATGGTTCTCCATTTATGGATATAAAATATACAAAAGGCTTTTGATACTGCTTTTTAGCCGCAAAAGAAATTGTCCAATAGCGTCAAATCGCATAATATTTGATGCCTTCTGGTATCATCAAACCTCGAAATTACATGTCCTTCGAACTTTTTGCGCAGTAAGTCCGAATGCTGTCATACCATGTGACTTGCGGTGCCGTCTTATTGGAACAACTTCTAGTCTAGATTAAAATCTTCAATTAAGGACATATTAGATAATCACTTTTTGCAGTTAATTGTGAATTTTCAGAGCCCCGTCTGCTGTAATTATGCTCATTGACCTATTCACCGAGCGAGAAATGAACCTCATCACTGGAGGAGCATGGAACATTAAAAGGACAATGTTTCAGTACCCAATTTACGTATCTTCAGCGTATTTCTAATGTATTTTTGATACTTAAATTATAAAATGGCAATTCTTATTCTAAACAAATACCACCTTTGCTGACAAATATATTTGACAGCTGTCAAATGACAGAGCTATACTTTCCGAACCGCAAAATGGATAATCTTTTATTATTCTTAGTATGAGTTTAGATAAATATTATTATTTTTATTAGAAGAAAATAAACGTTTTTTTTGTGAGTATTTGAAAAACTGTTCCATTCTGTTCACGTTTTAATTTTTGATCAAAAAAAAAATATTAAAAAAGCAAAAAAAAATCTCGTAAAATAATTTGCATTTTGGCCAAAAAAGTCTCTTGAAAATAAACTTTTTTTTGGTAAAAATCTGCTCAAAGACAATCTCAAATTTTGGAGCAAAAAATACCATTTTTCACTATTTCCCAAATAAATATTCGTAAATAAAAAAAGGAATTTTCTTTTCTAAATATTTCGAATAGAAAATTTGAAGATAGCAGTTAAACTTAAAAATATTTTTATTCTCCTTTATTTTTTTATAGAGAAAAAAATAAAGGAGAACAAAAAATCGAAAACATGAAACTCCAAAAGCGGCGATATTATCTTCGATGTCGTTTTATATTCAAATAAGTTCAGCTGTTAAGTTACGTGTAGTTTCGCTTTTGAATTTTATGTCAACACAGACCAGACCCCAATCCATACCCCCCTCCCCCCTATGGTTACCTATCCTCAAACATTTATTTATAATAAGAGCCACCACCACCACTTGATGATATTCGTTGTTAGAATATTTTTACATTCGAATTGGTTCTCTTTAATTCATTTAGCGAACAATTTTTTATCGTATCCTTCTTGATGGGGTAAAAAACCATTTTTTTATTCGATTATTAAATAATTTAAGTACGATTAATAATGAAATTCTTCAATTTAGATTAAAGATTATTTTGAAAAAATTAACATAAAAAAAAAATGAGTTTTGTGGTTCATTAACAAAGGGCAGTAATGCCAGGAAGGAAGTCCGTACGACAGTAGAAAGCGATGAAAATTGGTACTTGCCGATGAGTATAGGGGCGCCCTTGTCCATATAATTTGGATAAATTTTTTTTTTGAATTTTTATAAATGCTGGTTTACAAACTGCCCAAAAACGCCCCAATTCCCTGTGCAAAAATGCTGACCTGCCGATAAACTTAATGCGAACGATCTTGTCCAGTTTTTTGTGTTTAAAAACAGCACTAAAAGTTAAAAGGATCACTTAAACAAAATCCTTCCCACTTTAATCGATTCAAAAACTAATTGAAGGTAATCAATCGGATGACGACGCTTGTTGCCAGAGGCTAAAAATCAAATTCGGACCAAGCAGTTTTTTTTTTTTTTTGGTTTAGTACTTTTTGGACTTACCAATTCCAAAGGCCCGTAGATGGTGACTGACGTTAGGAAAGGCTTCAAATGCATTCACAATGACAATGCCCGCATTTTATGGCACACAACTGGTCAGATTCTTTGTTAAAAAAGTTTCATCGATCCCGAGAGGTAAAATACGGTCCGAAACTTAGAAATGTGTTTTTGTGAAAAATGGTTGAAGTGGATTATTAACGATTGGTACAAAAAACAAAAAACAAAGAGAAAACCATTCAAAAGCCAGTCCCAAAGGTGAATTTCTAAGCTTCGGACCGTCGTATCTGCGTCTGAATTTTGTACTATTCGTAAGATCGTCTGCGTCCCACCCCGCCAAATCGTTCTTGTGAGTATTTCCAATTTTACATGCTCAATACTGTGTACCACAAAACCCATTCGCCACCCTTATTACGAACAGTGTAGACTTTTTTTTTACACTTTTACGAGCAGTTCCGCATTCATGCTTACAAAACGTAACGTTTCTGAATGCCCCTTTTTTAACCCCAACAAATTTATTAACAAACATTCAGAATATTTGCCCTCCTTGACAATCCCCAGAAGCTAATGGGATACTCTGGCAATCGCCACTGTTTCTATTTTTATTATTATGACCGCATTGAGCCCTAGGCAGAGGCGTACGGTCAGAGTCCAGAAGCAATATGGTCATCATCATATTGTGATGCGGGCTGTTGAATGTGGCGCACATAAATGAATATTGACTAACTGACCGGAAAATACTTAAAAGTGCATTTTCTGTAAATTCATTGCACGTTAAGAAGTGCAATTAATCATGCCTTCCGCTCGTTTCGTTGTTTTGTCTCATTTGTTCGAATGTTCCACTTTTTCCACCGATTTTGTCGGCCACTGTACGAACGTACGCAACTGCGAGCATCAAAACAATCTGGCCAATGGTAATGCAGTTCGATGTAAATTAATTTTCTTTTTTTTGTATTTACTTTTTAAAGTTACTAAAAAAATTTTTTTGTCAAATATTTTTTTTCTTTTAAACTTGTTAAAATCCTATCAAAGAATTTATCTCATCTAAATTATTTAAATATTTTTGGTTTTTTTTAAAAAAAAAATTTTAATTAATTAATTTCTTTTTGGAAATTGAGTTTTTATGAAATTAAAAAAAAAAAATTATTTTTAATGTTTAAAGAAATGGCGTAAATTTAATGAAAAACTCTGAGTTTAGTTTTTCTATTGGATTCCTTGGATTGGAATCATCTTAAAATGAAGCTTTTTCTTGTTTTTAAATTAATCTAAGGACTGCAAAGCTCTGCAAAAGCATCTATTTTTATTGAAGCATCAAAAAACACTTACCAATTTTTGAAAAAAAAAATTTTTAACTTAAATTAATTCGGTTTAGTTTTTTGTCATGAATTTTTTTTCGAAAATTGTTTTTTTTTTTTGAATAAATTTTTAGGATTGTTTTTTCACGAGAAAATTTAAATTTGAAGGAAAATTATCAGGTTTTTTTCGAAATTATCTTAAATACATTTAAATATTGTCTTGCAGTAGTTTTTTTTCCAAAATAAAGAACAATCGGGGTATGGTTATGCAGTTCTAAAGTTTTTAGATGTTGGGCGAGCATCAAAAAACCTATAAAAATAATAAACTTTTCAAAATTACTTGTTTAAATCTGATTAAAAAAACAATTTACATTTTTTCTCATCTAAAAATATGGGATTTTTTCAAGAAAATATTTTGTTTTTTTAAATAATTTTTAAGGGTTGTTTTTTCATGAACAACTTTAAATTTGCTGGAAACTGGTCAGGTTTTTTTTCTCGAAATTATCTAAAATATTTCAATATTTTCTTACATTAGTATTTTTTTCCAAAATAAAAAGCAATCAGGTGGTTATGGTAATGCAGTTCGGAAGCTTTTACATTTTGGGCGGGCATCAAAAACACTCTAAAAATAAACTTTTCAAAATTACTTGTTTAATTCTTATTAAAAAAAAAACAATTTCAATTTTTTCTCCTCTAAAAATATGGGATTTTTTCCAGAAAATAATTTTTAAGGGTTTTTTTTCGTGAAAAACTTTAAATTTTATAGAAAATTATCAGGTTTTTTTCTCGGAATTATCTTGAATACATTTTAATATTGTCTTGCAGTAGTTTTTTTTTCCAAAATAAAAAGCAATGGTGGGCATGGTAATGCAGTTTACATGTTTTAGATTTTGGGCGGCATTATAAAACCTCTAAAAATAAACTCTTCAAAATTACATTTTAAATTTTATTAAAAAGAATCAATTTCAAATTTTCTTCTCATCCTAAAAATATGAGATTTTTTCTGGAAAATATTTTGTTTTTTAATAATTTTTAAGAGTTGTTTTTTCATGAGAAATTTTAAATTTGAAGGAAAATTGTCAGAGTTTTCTCGAAATTATTCTAAAATATTTAAATATTTTCTTGCATTTGTGTTGTTCCAAAAACAAAAGCAATTATATGTATGGTAATGCAGATCGGAAGTTTTTAGATATTAGGCAGCTTCAAAAAAACCTCTAAAATAAACTTTAAAATTACTTCTTTAAATCTGATTAAAGAAACAATTTCAATTTTTTCTCATCTGAAAATATGGAATTTTTTCCGGAAAATATTTTTTTAATCATATTTAAGAGTTGTCTATTCGTGAAAAGCTTTTCATTTTTTTTTCTCGAATCAATTAAATATATTTAAATATTGTCTTGCATTAGAATTGTTTTAAAGTTTTGTTTTTTTCAAATAAATGGCAGCCATGAGATGAGATTGTTATGGAGTTACGGCTGTTTGTTAATTTTGGGGGAGGTATCAAAAAATCTCCAAAAATATAAGAACTAATTTCAATTTTTCGCATCTTAATCAGGTTTTTTTTTACCAAAAATATTTTAATTTTTTAAACATTTTTAATATATTTTCTTTGTCAGTGGTATGATTTAAATGTAGTGGAAAATTACTGGCTTCTTTTCGAGACAATCAAATCTTTTTAACTATTTTCTTGCGCTGGACTCATTTTAAAGAGGTTTTTTTTTGAAAAAAAACCTAATATGAGACGGTAATGCAGTTCGGGAGTTTTTTTTTTGCTCTAAAACTTGACTTAAAAATTATTAAAACTTTTTTTTTGGAATTTCCTAATATCTAATTAAGGAATCAATTTACATTTTTTTTTTGGTCTAAATGTAGGATTTTTTTAGAATAATAAAAACTAATTGATTTGCTAATAATAAAAAACTAATTGACTAATAGATTTTTTTAGAATAATAAAAACTAATTGAATTTTTGTTTTAACTTTTTACTTTATTTTTATGGGATTTTTTTTTTTTTTTTGTAAAGATGGTGAATTTCACTTGTTTTTTTTTAAATTAATTTTAGAACTCAATTTTTTTTAAATAATTCACAAACTATCAATAATTTGGCAAAAGTATTTACAATCATTTTTAATTGGAAAAAAAAATATTTCTCCCAAAATCCCCCTCCCCCTTCACCCCTCTTTGTTTGTGTACATAATTATGGGTTATCCTTATTGATTTTTTCTGCTTTTATTATTTTTTAAAAAATTCCTGTAATTTCGAAACGATCAGTATTTGCCTGTACTTAAATTTTTTTGTTGTATAAAAAATTTCCAAAAATTATTCTTTAAATTTTAACAAATTACAAAGAAAAAAAAGTTAAAAGATTAAAATACGAACAACTAAATTTTGTGATTATTGAGAATAAGTTAAAAGTGCAATGAAAACTAGTTGCATTTTTGCAATGTCATAAATTTAATCGAATTTTAATTTTGTTTTATTTGTTTTTATTTTAATAAAGAGTTAGTTTTTTTTTATTGCATTTAATAAATTCTATAAATAAATGGTATGCCCATTAATGACTGTTGAAATTGGTGTAGAGTGGATTTTTGGGGATAACGTATAGGAGAACTAATTCGAACAATCCAACAAAAAAAAAAGGCACCTTCATATCACCTTCGTCGTAATATACCCTATACTGTAAGGGTAATGGCAATAGTGTGTGCACTCTAGTATAGTTGGTGTTATATACACACACATGCACAGACGACAAAACATTCTGTTATTGCACAGAACAACTTGTAAGGGGGGAGGGGGCATACACTAATGATGTCGGCAATTTGATTAATGGTCTCCATGATTACTCTTTGCCGTCCACTCACAATATGCAAGGATTCTTCCATTCGAATAGATTGCAATAACTGCAATTATATAAATTCTACGACTGACTATACATAGAAATAATAACCAACAACTCCTCCCTCCTTTCCCCCTACCGTAAAACTATCTAAAAAAATCTATTTTTTCCGACAGTGCATCATAATTATCTATTCAAGGTGAGATGCACTTCTCGAAATCATTTAAAGCTTTATAAAAGCTAGAATAAAATTAAAAAAAAAATTTTTTGAATTGGAATAAAAAAATAAAAATACTTAACGAAAAAAATAATAGTAAAAAAAAAAGTGAACTGTTAGAATTTATAGCTGCGCGGGGGATAATCATTTTCATTTTCAAGTGTGACTCTTCCATTTCCCATTATTTGGTGAACATGATTTTTTCTCCAAAAACTTCTACACGCCTGCAGTCTGAAAGCTATTTAATGGTTTTTGTCGAATGCACACTCACGTCAGTAATGATTTTCAAATAAAATAATTTTTTTTTTATATTTTATTTGAAAATCAATATTAACGAGTCCATTAGGGGATATGGTAGGGAGAATTGTTCCAATCGAATCTGAATCTGATCGGTTAGTGGTAATGGTTAGCTTGAAAGTGGGAAAAATAATTGCTTTAAAGAAAATGTATTCTAATCCAAGCAATACAAAAAAAACAATTTAAGATCTTTTTTTTGTGTTTTTGTTAAAATCCATTTTTTGGACTGAAGCGTTATTATATCCATTTCGTGTGTGTTTCGGAGAGTAAAGGTCTGTTATTTGACAGCTGTCAAAAATATATTGTACGAGGTCTGTTCAAAAAGTATCGCGAATTTTTTATTTTTTTTTTGAAAAATTATTTTTTTATTCATGAATATCTATTTTGTCCCTCTTCAAAGTAATCCCCACCGTTTTTTCCAAACCTCGAAGTACTTCAAAAAATCATTTTTTGTTATCTTGTTCAGCTCCTCCTTCGATGCCGTGTTTATCTCCTCAATCGTAGCGTAGAGTCGTCCTTTCATGGGTATCTTTAGTTTCGGGAACAAGAAAAAGTCACAGGGGGGCCAGATCTGGGGAATAATGTGGCTGCGGCATTATTAATGTGTTATTTTTGGCCAAAAATGGCAAAAGCCAATTTTTGTTCTTCCACAAATCCGGGATTGCTTAGTACAACTTGTGCATAACTTGCAGGTAATATTCCTTATTGACCGTTCTACCCTGTGACAAGAACTCATAATGCACCACGCCCGCCCCTGCAATCGAAGAAAACTGTAAACAAAACCTTCACATTCGACCAAACTTGGCGCGATTTTTGATGACCGAACTTCACATCCTCTCGGCCCTCTGAGAACATTTTTTACCAGAGGGTAAGCTGCTGTCAAAAATTAACTGAACATGCAAAATGGCCGAACTTTTCGGCATAAATGAGAGACATGAGTACCAATATAACGCCACAAAAAAAATCGAATATACGTAACCCGCGGAAATTCAAAATTCACGATACTTTTTGACAGATGTCATCCGTTAAAATAAGCGTTTCTTTAGTTTAAGATTTTCCCATTTTATAAGAAAAAGGATCGTTCAATCTTTTTAACAGTAAAAAAACTAACAATTTTAACGTATTGCTCAAAGACTTTTTAGATAATAAGCAAAATTGTTGCTAAATTTGAGGCTCTCAAAATCCACACGTTATTGTTCGAGAAGTCATTGTCTGGTGTGCATTCTGGTTTGAGGGTCTGAAAATCCACAATTGACTGTGGAAAAGCTATTTTATCTATGAAAATTTAATTTTATCAAAATTCTGAGCACTATGGCCATGTGATACTCGACTATATTGTGGCCTTAACTGGAAGATTTTAATCTAGACTATAAGTGTTTCGAATAAGACATTACCACAAGTCACACGGTATGACAGAACTTAGCCTTACTGCACGAAAAATTTCCAGGACGCATAATTTCGCGATTTGATAATGCCAGAGGGTGTCAAATATTCTGCAATTTGACGCCGTTCGATATTTTCTTTTGCGACTACTCAAAAAATCATATTTACACAGACAAATTTCAAACTTTAGGGCATTTAAAAAATAACTTTCGTCAAGTTATAGCCGAATTACAGTCCGAAGTATGCGAAAAAGTCATGAAAACTAACCTTAAAAGGAATCTAGTCCTGCAAGCAGTCTAATATCGGCCATTTTAATTGTTATTATATTTCATGCATAATGGACAAGGTCTAAGTAATTAAATTAATATAAAAACCTTATGAAAATATAAATTTTAAAATATTTATTATTTAACTTTACTTCCCAAAAGCACAAATTGGATAATTCTTTTGTTCTTAAAGAAAAACTGAAAATTTTCATCAAAATTGAATTTTTTGTCCAAAAAAAAACATTCGGAAATTTTTAATCTTTAAGGGATGGTTTTGTTCCAAAACAAAAAAAATCTGTATTTTTTCCCTAATTTCCATAACAAGCAAAAAACCTAACAAATCAACTGTGAGTAGGGAATTCGTTGTCCTTCTCGGAATAGCATTGATTTTTATGGATTGAATTTCAACAAGAATCATTACAGTCTGAATGGTAAGCACTCTGACATGGTCCTGTGGGGGGTCCTATATTTTCATAATAGAATCTGATCAATTTCACTAATTTCTGAATGGATAGATTTCCATTTTTGGATCGTTATTTGATGTTGAGCAATGCAGATTTAATGCTGATGAGGAGTAGGTACAAAAATAGAATTTTTACTAAAAATATTTTAGAGGGTAAATCTTACTTACCAAAATAAAGACTGTAAAAACTAACTAAATATTAAACCTTATCAAAATATAACTAAACTCATCATACTAAGAATAATAATATAAGAAAATTTTCATTTTCCTCATTGCAACTGCATTCAATGGAAAAAATTCTACTTCGAATCAAATGAAAATGAAAATGAAAATGTCCGTTGCACATGCAAACGGTGCATTGGTGCAGTGCAAAAAAAGAAACGATGCAAGATACAAGATACTAAATAAACGATACCAGAGGTATATGGTATTTAAAACGTGAGGTATGGGGTGCGGGAGGTATGCGGTAGCAGTGCATGTATGGCCATAAATTATGGTGTAAGTTTTCTATGCCGTGGAGAACTGAAATTCCATTTGTGACCTCAATTCAGTGGTGTTGCAATAAAGTGCATAATTTTCGGAAAAGTATAAGCGAAAATTGCAAAATTCAAAAGTGAAACTAGTCGTCCGGATTGTAGTGGCTGCTCGTACTTGGCTTGTATACCCATTTAGTACATGAAAATAACATCCAAATGGGCGGAGGTGCAGTGGATTTGATGGCGAAATTCACTGGCTAATAGTACCGAGAGTGCGGCCGAGATTAACGAGATCAAGGTGCATATCTACGATGCTAGATGATTACTGATGATGGCAGTACTAATGCAATTGCGAAGGAAATGCAACTGCAACGAAAACGGATAAGATGCAGTCCGCCCAGAAGTCCATCTAAGAAGAAACGACTAGTCAAGCGGGCAACTATCGTTACGGCAATCCATCGTCAAGCCCTGACTGAGTACGATTCAGTTTTCGGCTAGTTTGGCAAACTGCATTCAAAACTATCGTGCGGCTTCTCAGTTTCGATACTAAACTGGATACTAGACAGTCGCTTGTCCATACCGAATACTAGTGTTTTTGTGTTTCTGTACACGTACGACTATTCACCGTAGTCGCATATAGGCTATGACCAAGCACAAAAAACATTTGCAATTATTTTTCCCAATTATGTTATTCTTTTTTTTTTACATTAATATCTCGTCAGAGATTTGGCACAGCCTCGCTTACTTTCAATTGCTTCAAAGTTCGATTTGTCCGTGTACTTATGGCCGAGGAGGCAGAAACGGGTGTTCTCCTAGGCAAAGGATGTCACGTTTGCATTGGAAAAGTTCAATGGTTAAAGCCGTGAGACATTATGCAATTGCATGCATTCATTCAATCGACCACCATCTCCTTATTAGCAAATGGATTTCGTATTACCATTTAGTCTTTGTTCTTTTATTTATCATTGCAGGATCAAATCATACAACAATCTTGCGTACGAGTAATGTAAGCCGAAAAGAATATGCAAAAACCCAATTCAGTGTTGAGTATTTATTGGTTAGGAGCACAATTCTGCTTATAATACTAATAATAATAATAATAATTATTTTTTATTAATTGTATTTCTGTGTGTTTGTGTGTGTGTGCATTAAAAAATTATGCTAGCAAAAAATTCACACACAGAAATGCTGCAATTTATAATTTAAAATAAATTTTTTTGTTATCAAAAATGCATCAGTTTTCATAATTTTGTCTAATAAGTAAAAGGGAGAGTGAAAATTAAAAGCATAAATGCTGACTAGAAGAGCAATAGGGAAAAAAATGTTCTCAAAAAAAACGTTTTGTCTCTTTTGAATTTGTATAACTCGTTCGTCTTTATACTTGCTCCCATTAACGCTCTTTCCTATTTCGCTCTGCTTTGAATACTCATTTCGCATTACTCTCCTTTGGTTTACCACTCATTAGAGCAATTGCTGTCACAAATTGACGAATTTCTTCCAAATCCTTAGATTAAAGAAGAACTGGATTTTGTCCAAATTTTGTTGGCAATACATTCGTAGAAAGCGGTTCGTTCAAAACCATTTTCATATGTGATGTCATTTATGCGTAAACGAATAGATATTTTTAATATTGCGGATTTTGTTGTTTGATGGAATTAGTTTTGGAAATTAATAATAAAACACAGTATTCTATTTTAAAATATTATTTATTTATTTACTAAATATTTCACTATATATTATATATTAAAACAGAATTATAAAGTGAAAGAGCATATAAAAATATAAATTGTAAGTTATTTGATTATATGAAAACAATTATGTGCACAATAAGAAGTTAATCGCATACAACATTAAAGGAAATGCTTAAAAACTAAATTACAAGATGAAAAATTTAATGTACTTAAAAAATTAATAATTAATATTTTTAAAAAATTAAAAAAAATATTTAGTAAATGCATTATAATATGGTCTAATAGAGCAAGCAAAACAATATTATTTAAATAATAAGCTTACCGAAGAATAAACTTTATTTATTTTAACACAATGAAAACAGCAATGAAAAATAGACTGAAAAATTCGGTCCCTTAAACTTTCTTACACACACTTTATATACACCGGCACTGAACTATTTTCTGGTAAATATTGAACTGTCAACATCGGATTTGTTTACATTTATTGAATGCCGAACTTTTCACTTTTTGACCACTTTTTGGATAAAATAAATCACTAATAGCCATTTAGGCACATCACAAACTGAATATTTGTTATTTTGGTTAGTAAAAATGAAGATTTCAACTTACCGAAAGCAAGAAATTCCCGGCGAATTTTTAGCAATTCCTAATAAATTACTTAATTTTCTGAAATAAAAACTTCGTATTAAGTTTTATCATCTGCGGCTGTGCCGTCCTGGATCGACCGGTTCTCGTCCGATCACCGAAGTTAAGCAGGACTGGGCGCTTGGGAACACCGCGTGCCGCAGGTTTTACCGTGTGTGTGTCGACCGACTCACACTCGGTAGGTAGCGGGTTCGATTCCCGCTGCCGCCATCTCGGCATGGTGCCGGGGTGAGAGGCCGACTACAAGCCTTATATGTAGTCCGTAGGGTCCCCCAACGTCACTGGAGGTGACTTCGCTGGCCTGATAAGCCAGTAGCTATAAAAAACCACCTATGAAACAGCACAAGAAGAATCAACCGGACCGTACCTCAGGTAAAAAACTCATCTGGTTTTCATCGAACAGCCCGAATAGGTTCCTGGAACGTGCGGGACTCTCTCCCAAAAACTTCTCGACTGGCTTCTCTTCCAAAAAAACGCTTACAACCTCGATATCCTGGGAATCTCCGAGACAAGGTGAAACATCAAGGGAGCCCTCACAACGCAGACGGGTAAACGAACACTTCATCTACAGCGGAAACGACAGCAGCCACCATTGTGGAGTCGGATTGATCCTATCGGCCAACGCAAAAAAAGAGATCTCTCATAGGCTACAAAACGGTTTCCGACCGCCTTCTGACAACCAGGTTTCCACTCGAAGTTCCGAAACATCACATCGTGCAGTGCTATGCCCCAACCGAAGTAGATGATGACGCCAACAAAAGGAACTAGAGACGTGTATTCTCTGTGCCGCTATATATGCTCCATAGGAGCGACTGTGTCTCATGACTATGTGTATATGTGTTATAATGTAGAAATGAAACCTGTCAAATAAAAATAAATAATTAAGTTTTATCAAAAATATAACTATTTATAAAAATACTTACTTTTTCGTTAATACTTGTAAATTTTTTTGCAATTAACACTTTTAATTGCACTTTTCGATGTGCCAAAATAAAACTTCACAAATGACAAGAATAGCTCTTAAGTCTCCACTTTCATGGAGAATTAAAGTTTTCAAACTCTCCGAAAGTCTACAAAACTGAGGCGCTTTATATTTGATTCATATTTACGGAATAAATAATAAACCTAAAATAGAATTCCATTTCATATCAAAAGTTTGTACAAAAAATAAAAATTGCCTATCGTTGTATTTAATTTGTATTTTTGTTTCCAATAAATGAATTAAAATGAATATAAATTATTCTTTTGCAATTCAATAAATTTCTATTACGACAAATAGATGGCAGTGGGTGTCATGTCTACATAAAAAAATTTTGACAACAATATCCCTTTGTAATAATTTGGACACAAAAATGCGTATACATATACGGTAGGAGCCTATCCATGTATTCTTTAATCTAAGTCCAAATCAACCAATTAAATACAGTTGCATTAAAATTAATTATTTCTAAATTATATTTTATTCGATTTTTTAATATAATAACTAAAGGGTTTTCGAATAAGAGTGATATGATTTCTTTTCAAAAAAATAAAAAACACACTAATTGTTAAGTAAATTCAAATGTTTTTTATTTAGTGTGAAGTACAATCGATACAATTAAGTTCTGAATAAAACGTCATTCAAATGACTTCTTTTGCAGGAACGAATTCGATGAACCCAATTTTCGAGCACTTTTTCCACTAAATCAAGTGGTATGTCATGAAAAGCACGTTCAATATTGACTTCTAAAGCTTGAAGAGAGTCTGGTTTATTTGTAAAGACCAATGACTTCAAATAACCCCACAAGAAATAGTCTAATGGTGTTAAATCACAACTTCTTGGAGGCCATTCAATGTCACAATTTCTTGAAATAATGGAATCTCCAAACTTTTCTCGCAATAATTCGGTTGTTGCACGTGCTGTGTGGCACGTAGCCCCGTCTTGTTGGAATCAGATGTTGTCAAGATCAACTTCTTCCAATTTCGGCCATAAAAAGTTGGTTATCATCGATCTATACCGCTCTCCATTGACAGTAACGGTGTTACCAGCTCCTTTTCGAAAGAATTACGGACCGATGATTCCACTACACCAAAAACCACACCAAAATGTCAATTTAGGTGAATGTAATGGGTGTTCATGAATAATTTGTGGATTTTCTTTGCACCAGAATCGACAGTTTTGTTTATTTACCACACCACTCAGATGAAAGTGGGCCTCATCGGAGAAGATGATTTTCTTAAAAAAAGCGTTATCGTTTTCAAGTTGTTCCAAGACAAAATCAGCAAATTCACGACGTTTACGGTGGTCCAATAATCTGCCAGGTTGTGGTTTGAGACAGTCTCAATTCTTGAGATCGTCTTAGAATCGACAAATTGCGGTCTTCAGCAACACTTGCCTTAACGGCAGCAATATTTTCATTACTTCGAGCGGTTCTTTGTTTTATTGGCACTTGAACATTATGTAAAGAAAATGTACGCTCGAAATTTTTTAACAATTCGACGAATATGGAGCACAATTAAACGAATTGAAAAGCGCACGAAAAGTTGCAATTGGAGAACGATTATTTTGATAATAAAATTGAATAATTTGTAAACGTTGTTCTTCCGTATATCTCTCCATGATGAAATTGTAAATATTACTGAATACAATGAGAAAAAAATGACAGATCATGACATATTACAAATGGCCGAAACGTCACTTAGAAATCATATCACTCTTATTGGAAAACCCTATACAAAAAATAATGTATTCACTTATATTATTTCTATTTTAATTTCAACTGTCAAACAACAAACCTGCCATTTAGTAAAACACGAAAATGTATGGCAGTACTTGGACTATAACTGTCAAATTGAAATAGCATCTAATCCGCCGATAAACAGTCAGAGTTTTGTGCATTCCCATAATACTTTGTGGGTTTTGAAATTTCGACAAGCGCCAACTACATGCAGTTTAGGGTTCCAGTCCATCTGTATACATGCGAGCGTAAATACGAGCAATTACGATGCCAGTCCGAAGAGTGTTTTCGCATTCAAATTGATCTGTTTTTATGTGTACGAATACAATTATTTACGTATTGCCAGCTTTTATTAATATTCCCATTTATGAGATGTTGCCATAAATACGCATTTTCCTTTTACTACCAATTTTAATATACTACATTTTTCTTATACCCGCTCCTCTCCCTCCAAGCATTCGAATTTTCACACAAAACGGCGTAAATATTTTTTTTTTACCTTATTTTTAACTATGATAGTCCGTAATGCACTTCGATTACAATTATTTTACGAGTGATTACTTGTTTTTTTTTGCTATTCGATATCATCGAGCATATCTGATTACGAAGTGTTCGAAGCAAATTTCATCAATATTTCCTAGAAAAAACAAATTTCCAGCAACTAAAAAAAGAAATAATTTTTTTATTTGAATTATTGTGATTGCAAAAATTTTCTTTATAAAAATTTCTACTTCTTAATTTGTCTTCTTCTTTTTTTAAATTAATATTTTTAATTAAAGAAATTCGGATTAAAAAAAAAATATTTTCAATCTAAACGTATAATAAGTTATCTAATTTGAGGTGCAAAAAATAAAACTTATTCAAATATATCAAAAAATTTTATTTTGATAAAAAAATTTATATCATTATATTATTTAAGCATTGCCATTATACATTTAATTTAATATTATTTAAATATTCGCTACGAGGACTCCTTACAGGATTTGATTGTTTTGAGTTAATTTTTGATGAATTTTTTGCACATTTGTAGTGTCGTTAAATACTCCAAAACCAAATTTTCAAAAATTGTATGCGTAAATACGATTTTCTGTATCCTGTTAAGGCATGAAATGTCATGTTTTGTGGCTTGTGGTGCCGTTTTATTGAAACTAGATTAAAATCTTCAATTTAGGGTAAAAAAAAACTTCATTATTTTACAATCGTAGCGTTTAGAAATGCTGCTAACAGTTTATTCTTCTTCATTTTCAAAGAAATACGGGCAAATGATACTTTCAGATCGTCTTGAGACTACAAATAATACCTTCTGATCATAAATGATATCTAAAAATCATAAGTGACACTTTGAGACCATAAGTGACACTTTCAGACCCTTCAGACCATAAGCGAAGCTTTCAGATCATAAATGACACTCAGTTCATAAGTGATACCATCAGACCATAAATGACACGTTTAGACCATAAGTGACACTTTCAGACCTTAAGTGACACTTTCAGTTCATAAGTGAAACTTTCAAACCATATAAGTGACACCTTCAGACCATAAATGACATTTTAAGGCCTTAAGTGACACTTTCAGTTCATAAATGACACCTTCAGACCTTAAGTGACACTTTCAGTTCATAAGTGAAACTTTCAGATCATTATAAGTGACACCTTCAGACCATAACTGAGACCTTCAGACCTTAAGTGACACTTTCAGTTAATAAATGACACTTTCATACCATAAAAGACACTTTCAGTTCATAAGTGAAACTTTCAGATCACTATAAGTGACACTTTCAGACCATAAATGACACTTTCAGGCCTTAAGTGACACTTTCAGTTCATAAATGACACCTTCAGACCTTAAGTGACACTTTCAGTTCATAAGTGAAACTTTCAGATCATTATAAGTGACACCTTTAGACCATAACTGAGACCTTCAGACCTTAAGTGACACTTTCAGTTAATAAATGACACTTTCATACCATAAATGACACTTTCAGTTCATAAGTGAAACTTTCAAACCATATAAGTGACACCTTCAGACCATAAATGACACTTTCAGACCTTAAGTGACACTTTCGGTTCATAAATGCCACTTTCAGACCATAAGTGACACTTTCAGTTCATAAGTGAAACTTTCAGATAATTATAAGTGACACCTTCAGACCATAAATGACACATTCAGACCATAAATGACACTTTTAGTTCATAACTGATACCATCATACCATAAATGACACGTTTAGACCATAAGTGATACTTTCAGACCTAAAGAGACACTTTCAGTTCATAAATGTTACTTTCAGATCATTATAAGTGACATCTTTAGACCATAAATGACACATTCAGACCATAAATGCCACTTTAAGACCATAAGTGACACCTTCAGACCCTTCAGATTATAAGTGACACTTTTAGATCCATTATAAGTGACACCTTCAGACCTTAAATGATACCTTAAAACCCGACAGTCCCTTTTCACGGATACAATGGCTCCACAATCACCTGTGAATTTCCAGATGCAATTTTGCTTAATGACATATCCACCTGATCGCTGAAGAAGCTGTTTGCCAAACGTGCCTACAGCAATATGACCATTTTTATAAGAAGTATAAATAATTTTTCCCTTAAATGGCAAATCTTAAACTTTACAATTGCCATCTTGGATGGCATATATTGGAAAGCTTTTAAATAACAGGGCGATAAACTTTCCAAACAACAAAATAGATAACCAAGTAATCAGAAAAATTATTAAAAAAAAAAACAACACTTAAAAAACAAACACACAACCACGTTTTTTTTTTAATTCAATTGAAGAAAAAAATAAATCATTAAAATGTCCTTTTTTTAGTAAATAATTTTTATTTTTCTTATTTCTTTTCAGGTAAGCCTAATTGAGAAAAAAAAAGAAGTGAAAATGGAGTACAGAAATTATTTAAAATTTTTACCACTTTTGAATTATGGACAAAATGACGTATTCTTCATGATAAATAGCATTATGCATTTGTAATGTTTACGTAAGTAAGTATTTTCGAGTGGAGATGTGTGTGTGTGTGTTTAAGGTATTATTGATAAAACTTTTCCGATAACTGAAAGTAAAATAAATTATTTGCCAAATGCTCACAATATGGCCAAGTGTAGAGAAAGAGAGGATTCAGTGGTAGGAAAGGGAAGTCAATATTGTCAAAAGAGCATATTGTGTCTATATGAATACACAAGTCTATACACATTCATCAATGGGGATGATTTTTGTGCAAGTAAAGCATGGTGGCAAGTACAAGAAAGGAATTATGGGAAGAAATTCATTCCCTAAACACTACTTTCACCATCACCACCACCACCACTACCGTCGATCGCCCTCCTTACACTAGCGAGCAGATAGTAAAATGCACGATGACGTAGTATTGGTGTCAGCCGATAGTAATCGAAATATTCCCACTGTTACCATTTCTACCCCAACTGCTTTAGTGTTAGTGCTAATGGTATATACTATATAGTATTTGTCCTTATTCCAAGCGCAAAGAATCCGAAAAGGGAATAAAAATCAATACTTGACAAGGACTATAGGATTTGCCTAAACTAGTTTCTTGTCATTTTACAGGAATTATTTGATTTTAGTTTTCTTATATTATATCCTCATGCTACGTTTTAGTAATCCTTTATTACAAAAAAAAGAAAAGAAAACATAAAAGAAAATTTGTTTAAAGAAATTATAATAAAACTGATACTACTAATAGAAGGGAAATGTGGGATTTAAAATGGTAAATAGAATAAAGCTTTCTTCCCCCTTCTCCCCCCTTTCGACTTGTAACAACTTCTTGTTCAGAATTTATATCAGATTTTAGAAAAATTACATTTTCATAATAAAATCATTCCAAAAATCAACTAATTTATAATTTTCCAAATAAAAATCAAAAATAAACTAAACAATTTCAATTTCGCACTCAAAATGAACATCTAATAAAAAATTTTCATTATCACTAATAAAAGGTATTATTCCGAAAATAATTAAATATAAAAAAATAATCCCCTCAAAAAGAGTTTATAGTTAAAAATTTTTTTTTAAATACAATATAAAAAAAAATAATATATATAAAATTTAATTTTTATAATAAATATAATAAATTAAAGCAAAAAACAAAAAATAAAAAAAGTAAATTAATTGTCTTTTATGTAAACTAAATCGAATTTATCAAAAATAATTTAATTATATTTTTTTTAAAAGAAAAAGAAAAGAAAAGAAAATGGCGGACATTTTTTTTTCAAAATACATGCTTTTCCACGTGTTTTTAAACTGTTCCACGTGTTTTTAAATATTATATAAAATCGAAGAACAGATGCAGTCGACTTATTTAAGTCAATTTCGGTTTGTGGTTCTGGTATTTTAGCAACTGTCAAATAAATATATGTCATATAAGGTGGTATTTTTTTAGAATAGGGTTAGTCATTTTAGATTATGGATTATTTTATTACTAAAACAACATATGAAAATTCTGGCGTAACGACGTTTTTGGGCTCTAAAAACCCACAAGCGACTTTACTACTGAAAAATGTGTTCAAATTGTAAAAATTTCTGCTGTAGACATTTTTTGCACTTTAAGAGGAGTTTCTTTACCGTCGTAGCTCATTTTTCGGTTAGTAGATAGGTTAAAAAAGAAAATTGTAGATTATGAGGCTCTGAAAACTTCCACAATTAACTGTTGAGAATCCATTACATTCGCAAAAAATGACTTTTTAGTATAATTCATAGGACCAATGACCTCACGGTGTCATTGGACCTTATTTCTTTGAAAATGAAGAAGAAGAGACCCCTATTATGGTTTGCCACTTTAAATTAAGTCTTGCCATATTATTAAACATGTGAAAATTGCAAAAACTTTTTATAAAATTTTGTGATTCTATCGTAGCCACGTTTCTAAACGTTGAGGTTAATGAGCAAAATTGCCATAAATAACATTGGGCTCTAAAAACCCACAAGTAACTTTATTACTGAAAAATGTGTTAGAATTGTAAAAAAATTCTGGCGTAGACACTTTTTGTACAATACTTAAAGAGGAGTTTCTTCAGTGTCAAAAGTCATTTTTAGGTTACTAGATAGGTTAAAAAGGAAAATTGTAGAGTATGCGGCTCTGAAAACTTTCACATTGGACTGTAGAGAAGCTATTTTGGTATAAAAATTGGTCTCAAGGTGTCATTGGACCTAATTGCTTTGAAAATAAAGAAGAAGAGACCTCCATTATGGTTTGCCATTTTAGATTATGACTTGCTTTATTATTAAACATGTGAAAATTGCAAAAACTTTTTATAAAATTTTGTGATTCTGCCATAGCCACGTTTTGCACTTTAAGAGGGACATTTTCTTTAACGATGAGGTCAATAAGCAAAATTGCCATACAAAGCATTAGGCTCTAAAAACCCACAAGTGACTTTATTACTTAAAAATATATTAAAATTGTAAAAATTTCTGCTGTAGACAGTTTTTCCACTTTAAGAGGAGTTTCTTCAGTGTCAAAAGCTACTTTCGGTTAGTAGATACGTTAAAAAGGAAAATTGTAGATTATGGGGCTCTGAAAACTTCTACAATTGACTGTAGAGAAGCCATTCCATTCGCAAAAAGTGTCTTTTTGGTATTAATTCTGGTCTCAAGATGTCATTAAACCGTATTTCTTTGAAAATGAAGAAGGAGAGACCCCCAATACTGTTAATTGTGATCGGTTTTTTTCCCTTGTTAATTTGCACCATATGTGTTGTTAAAAAGTCACATAATACAACAAATTTTTGACTTTATTATGTGAAAAGTTCTCAGAATGCACAATTAAGAGATTTTGGTGATGTCAACTTGGCCCGCAAGATCGTGCGATTTGACACCTTTGGACTTTTCCCTATAAACCTACTACGCATGAAAGATCATGTTTACACAGACATTAAGTGCATTTAAAAATCAACTTCTGATGAGAAAAAGTCATCAAAAATTATATCAAAATATTGGAGTTTTGCAAGAAGTCACGTAGTAGCCCCATAATTAAATAAATTTTTTTATTGGGTGTATAACCACCCAATAAAAAATTTTAAGTTATTGTACAAAAATCCTTATTTTCACTTTAGTTTATTTAGTTTTACTTTCTGAAATCCAATTTGGATGAAACTTTAGCATATTTGGTATCAGAGTGCGTGCGCGATGCAAGTAAGAATCACCCCCCCCCCCCTTTATTTATTCACAATCAATTTTATTTATTAGGGTTTTTTGTTGTTGTTTTCGTAATAACAAAAATCCCGCGGAAATGGAATTATTGTAATTCAAATTTTTTTCTTTAGGAAAATTTGTGGAAATTTTTAGTAAAAGTAGGAAAATTTTTTGGTAAATTAAAATTTTTTAAATAATTAAAAAAAACAACACTTTTCCATAAAAAAAACAACCATTAAGAAGGGAAGAAAGAGAGAAGACAAAAAGAAATGTGCATAAAAATCATGTAGAAAAATTTTTTAGTTGTTTTTAAGACTAACCGTTATACATAATTCATCAAAATTATTGTAGAAAAAGAAAAAAAAAACAAAAAAAAAACGAAAATAAAATAGATTTAAAAAACAAAAAGGAATAGTTTTTATTGCGTTTCTTTCTTTCTTTTTATTATGTTTAAAGAAAAACCGAACTTTTTATCAAATCAAACCCAAAGATAAAAGGGGGGGAAAAGGGAGAAGAAGCAGAAAAAACCTAAAACGAATCCATGACCACTTGCCAACGTAATAATTCACCGTTTTTGTCATTCAAAATGACAGCATTTATTGTTATTTTTCGAGCAAGAAAAACGATTTGATGAAATTCAAAATAAACGTTTTCATTTTCATTTTTATCGTTAATTAGGCAATCGAACCCAAAAAAAAAATTGTTTTTTTATTTGTTTTTTTTTTATTAATATAAATATAACCTTATGTATGTATCCATGTGTGTATGCAGATACGAACGTGTGCCATTAAAATTAGGTCCTACCCCTTTTTTATGCTCGCATGGGCAGCGTGTGTTTATTTTTAGAAATTGTTTTTTTTTTGTATCCATACATAAGGTCAACCAAAATCGGTAGTTTTAAGATTTTCTCTTTATTACTCATATTTTTATTATTCTTCTGTTTCCCTTTCTCTCTCTTATTCTCTGACTCTGTGTGTCTCTCTAAAATAATGAAGTAAAATAAAATTCAGAATCTGCTATTTGTGTGGTGGTGCTGACTTGTGCTAAGTTATGGTAGTGTGTCTATGGTGAATGGTTCAAGAACATTTTAATAGTTTTTGGCACTAAATTTAAAATACAATAATTCCGACTGAAACTGAAAACTGAACTACAAAAAAAATTTACAAATTCCGTCCGAATTAACAAATTGAATTAAAATTGTAATAAAAATTAATTATTTCTCGATTTTCTTATGAAACTACAAATAAAATTTATTCACTTACACTTAACTGTCAAACAACAATTCTGCCATTCAGTAAAACACTAAAATGTATGACAGTAGACTTTGACTACAACTGCAAAATTAAAACATGATCTTATTCGGCGATAGAACAGTGCATTCCCATATGACTGTGAAGGTTTTAAAATTTTGACAACGATAATTGAATTGCGTTAATACCAAATAAAAATATCTTAATTTTTTTTGTTCTTTATTTCTTAGAATTAAAAGAAAATGTTAAAAGTTCTTTTTATTAATATTAAACACATTAATTATTATAAAATAAATAAATTGCAAGAAAGAAAATTAAAAATACATAAATAAATTATGAAAAATTATATTAAAATGAGCAGATTTCTTCAAAACAATTATGAGTAAAATTGTATAGTTTTTAAGTTATTGTATTCGATTTTTCTTTTAAAAATTTTATAATAATAAGTACAAGTAGAGATAAGTTTTTATTTATTTATTTGATAGTATTTTTCTTTTCTTTTTAATTAAAGAACATTTTTTATTTAATTTATTGATATTTTAGAAAAGAAGAGAAAAAACTGCAAAATTTAATGTTCTCTGGAAAATGATTTTTTTTTCTTCTTCTAAAATTAATATTATTAATAAAAGTATTTATAAAAAAAAATTATTAATTAATAAAATAAGAGGAGAAAAAATTGTTTTTTCTTATAAAGAAATTTAGTAAATAATTTTATGAATATTTTTATTAGTAAAGGATTTTTCTTAAAAGAAAAAGTTTTTCTTGCTCAATTCGATTCCGAAGTGTAGCCTTTTTTATCATGTGTTGGCTGGTTGGTTATATTATATACGTTATCCATCTTAATTTTGTTCCTTTTTCTTTGGAAAGATTTTGAATATACATGCTAATAAGACAAGATCAAAAATAAAAATATTGCATATTGAAACAAACAAAAAATAAATGTTTTTTTGTTTTCAATATTTAATATTTTTAAATATTTTTTTTTGAAAAAAAGGAAAAAAAAATAATTAAAAGAGGGGAAAAAATTTATTTTATGGAGGGTTTTTTTATAAATACGAGGTCTGTTCAAAAAATATTGCGAATTTTGAATTTCCGCTGGTTACGTATATTCGATTTTCGATTTTTTGTGACATGTCTCTCACTTATACCGACAAGTTCGGCCATTTTGAATGTTCAGTTAATTTTTGACAACTGCTTTGCTTGCACGTGTTTTGGCTCGTTTTCGATTTTTGCCCATTTTCGACCAAAAACAGCATCGCACTAACATTGCTAAGGAGCTGTTGGACTCTGTCCGCGACGACCCAAATTTGCTCCAGGGGGTCATAACTGGTGACGGATCATGGGTTTATGGTTATGACATGGGAACCGAAGCTCAATCATCCCAATGGAACTGGAACCTGCCGTAGGAGCCAAGACCGAAAAAAGCGCACCAAGTTCGATCGAATGTGAAGGTGTTGCTTAAAGTTTTCTTCGATTGCAGGGGCGTTGTGCATCATGAGTTCTTGCCATTAATAAGGAATATAACCTGCAAGTTATGCGCACGTTGCGCGAAGCAATCTATCAGAAATGCCCTGATTTGTGAAAGAACAAAAATTATCTTTTGCACCATGATAACGCCCCTGCTCACGCATAGTTGCTTGTGCGCGAATTTTTGCCCAAAAACAACACACTAATAATGCCGCAGCCACCGTATTCCCCAGATCTGGCCCCCTGTGATTTTTTTTTGTTCCCGAAACAGATTATTTGATCCATTTTTTGGAATGGGCAAAAATCGAAGACGAGCCAAAGCACGTGCAAGCAAAGCATCTGTCAAAAATTAACTGAACATTCAAAATGGCCAAACTTGTCGGCATAAGTGAAAAACATGAGTACCAACATAACGCCACAAAAAATCGAAAGTCGAATACGTAACCCGCGGAAATTCAAAATTCACGATACTTTTTGAACAGACCTCGTATATTGACTTTTTCTACTAAATAAAATTATTATTGTAATTTTTTTTCAAAATAAAATTATTGATTTTTTCTTCTAAATAAAATTATTGATTTTTTCTTGTTATTAACAAAAAAAACATTTTACTTCCAAACCAAAAAAATTGTATTTTTTTCTAAGGAAAAATATTCGTTTTTTTCTTCTTTTTAATAAAAATTTTATTTTTTTCTAAATATATAATTAAAAAAAATATATAAAAATGAAGAGGGACAATTTCTAGCAGTTCGCGTGCGCGCTAAAAATTTTGGCGCCATTTCTTTATGGCTGGTGGTTAAAGAGGATAAATATTTTTTATTATATAAATTGTAAAAGTTAACATAAATTAATGATAATCAATTTTACTTTGTTATTTAAAAAAAAATACTTTATACAATAATAAAAAAAAAAACTAAAAATTGTGTTTTGTCGTCTAAAAACGCATTAATTGTAGAAAAATAAAAGGCAAATTATAAAAGGATATAAAAAAGTCGCCTTCCAATAAAAAAATCCCTGAAAAGAAATTGTGAGAAAATTTTTGGTTTTATTAAAAAGTTTGTAGTACATTTTCTCAGAAAATATGCGCACATTCTTGGAAATTATGCACATTTACTCGGAAAAGTACCGAAATGTACAAAAAAAAAAAAAAAACAATTTTTCTTTCTACTACCACAACAATAACAAAAACAACAGCTATCTATCCATGCAATTATTTGTTTTTTTACAAATAATTTTCATGTGCATGTGTTTGGGAAGGAAAAAAAAGTGGTGACATGCGCAGGATAATGTACATATTTGCATAGAAAAAACAAAAAACAAAAAAATGCATTCCCATGCGTATGAAAATGCGCCTGTGCCAGTGCGAAAAATGAAGGGAAAAAAAACAGGAGTTATTTTTGCATACCTATACATACAAACGTACATTCCGAAAGCTTCCGAGAATTTTGCTGTCAGAAGCTTTTTTCGCCAGCAGCATTTCTGCACATTTTCACATAGCGGGCTCTTACCCCAAAAACAGGAAGTTTCCCTTGGAACATTTCAAAACTTTGGGCCAGGAATTCCGTGTCTGCCATAGAGGGCGATGGCCATTGACTTTTGCAATCGTGGTTGTGCGGAGGTGCGTTTTGTGTCTACCGTATTTGTAAGTGTGTGAATTTCTTCCTATACATTTGGATACGCACTGAGAACTGAAACGACACTCAATTTCCATCTACAGAATGTGTCGTCGTGTCCTTGATTGCCCTTTCTTATGATGTTATATTCCATCAAAGATACCAAAAAAACTTCCTTTCATCTTTTAGGCGTGTAGACTTTGAAATCGAAATAAAAAAAAGGAAAAGAAAAAAAACAAGGTAAATAAATTTTGAATAGGCGAATTTTTCTTGATATTCTCTTTCCAAAATTGATTGTTTTGGTCAAGTTTATTTTCTGGTTTGTTTTCGTTAAGTTTTCTTTCGTCCTTAACTTAAAGTTGTTATTCCCCTTCGAATACGGCTAAAAGGACATCGATCCTATTCGGCTATTCGAAACGGAAGAGTATAACTACTCTCCTCTCTGATGGACATTTTATTGAGAATTTTCTTTTTTTCTTCGTTTTTTTTTAAACCAAAAAAACAAAGAAAAAATGTACACAGACAGAATTCTAGGAATTCATATTGGACAGACAGCATCCGATATAATATATAATAAAAATGCGTGGGTATTGGTATTGTCGGCGGCCAAGACGAGAAGAAAAGTGTAGTGTACATGCGAGAATATCGATTACGAAAATTATGCAAATTTTCCCTTCAATTTTAATATTTTTATTATTTTTTTTTTGTCTATTATTAGTTATATTTGAGAATTTTCTATAATAACGATGTATTTCCGATGAAAATAAATATGATAAATTAAAAGGAAATCTTTTCTTATATTATTAGATAGGATTTGAAAACCTTATAAAGGATTGGCCATTTTTATTGGCTACTTGTAGAGAGGATATAATATATGAACAGAATTTTTGTTGTTGTTGTATTCATCAATGGCTATTTTGAATTTGGTTTGATTATTAATCCTTTACTCAGGACAGATGTTAAGTTCTTAATTTATTTATAATACGAAAATATTTATAATACGCATTTGCACTGCATTATCGACGACATACGCAAGAGATGCGCTAAGTTCGTAAATATTTCAAATTCTTTGGAAATTTTTAGAAATAAAACAAACAAAAATAAAAATAAACCAAAAAAAAAAATTAATCTCCTTTAAATTATTTTTAAGGAGTAGAAAAACTAAAAATAATTATGCACTTTAAGTGAAAATCATCAACAAAAAAAACACTGTTGTAAGGTTTTTTTCCTCAATGATAAACAAAACCGTATGAATCGCAACGAAGAGTAGAGACAAACGCCGAAACTCTCTCTTTCCATTGATCTCATAATATTTACGTATTCATTGCAAAAAAAAAGAAAAAAACTGAACAACGAAAATCGAATCAGAATCAAAAACAAAAATTAACTCACAATTTCACGGTCAACATAGTTTTCGATTTTAGTCTTTTCTCTCTCTCTCTTTCTTTTTGCAGTAAATTTTGTTAGTTCTCTCTTCTTGCACATAAGGTTTGTGTTTTTTTTTTGCATTTTAATTCGTTTTTTTTTTGTAATATATTTTTCGTCTAGCCGTAATTTTTTTTTGTTTATTTTTAAGCTGTTTTTTCTTTTATTATTATTAATTAATTCAATATGAAATTTTGTTGATTGGGTAATTATAGGATAAAGAAAAAATGTATAGTCTGCAATGTATTTGAAGAGATTGGATAGATGTATAATAGGGGAAAACATGATAAAAGATGCCGGTGAGAGGGTGATTAATCAACTGACGTGCATCCAGGAACAACAAAACAACAACAAAACAACAACAAAAAATGTAGTTATTCAATTTGCGGTTCGGAAAGGAAAATAAAGTAAAATACACTTTAGAAATTAGATTTTGATAAAATTTTTATATTTTTATATTGCATTGATTTTGCCATTAATCGAAAAGTGGGTACTTCTACCAATGAAAATTCTTGATATAGGGTTATGCATAGTATCATTTAAATAGCCGCTGTCAGACCTTTCTTGAAGGACTCGATATTAGTTTTTAAATGCTCTTCTGTTCGAGTACCAGGTGTATAAGCTTAAATCCGCTGTTTTTTAATTAAAAAAAACATGTTTTTTTCATAGATAGTAAAAACAAATTTATTCAAAGTACTCGCTAACTACACATTCTTCCCATCTCTCGGGCAATTTGTGGATACCACGTCAAAAAAATTCCTTCTCTTTCAAGGCAAAAAATCGTAAGAATCGAAGTGCTGCTGAGCGAGCGCGTGGCCCATCGACGAAAACAGGTAGTAGTCGGAAGGGACCAGGTCTGATGATTAAGCGGGGTGGGGTAGCACCTCCCAGTTGAGGGTCTCCAAGTAGTTTCGAACCATTATTGACGTGTGCGATGGTGCGTTGTCGTGGAGGAAAATCAGCTTGCCCTGTCTTTGTTGATAATCCGTCCTTTTTTCACGCAGAGCACGGTGCAATTTGATCAGTTGTTGGTGGTAGCGGTGGGCATTGACAGTTTTACCAGGTTTCAACATCTCATAATAGACGATACCCTGCTGATCCCACCAAACGCACAGCATCGTCTTCCGTCTGAAGCGATTTGGTCTTGGCGAAGATGTTGATGGTTGGCCGGGATCAATTCACGATTTCTTGCGTTTAGGATTCTCGAAATATATCCACTTTTCATCACCTGTCACAATCCGATGCAGGAACAACTTTCTTTTTTGTCTGGCGAACAAGATTTCGCATGTGTTTTGACGTCACTCCATCTGCCTATCGTTCAATTCATGCGGCACCCATTTTCCGATCTTTTCAATCTTCCCCATAGCACGCAGACACATGGAAATGACTGGTAGAGTAACACCCAATTGCTCCGCGAGCATTTTTTGCGATTGGGTATCGTCTTCGTCCAAAAGAGCCTGCAATTGATGGTCCTCAACCTTCCTAGGCCGATTTTCACACTTCTTGTCCCACAAGTCGAAATTGCCGTCTTTGAACCGACAAAACCAATCTCGGTAAGTTGTTTCCGATAAAGCACTGTCAACATAGGCCTCCATAAGCATTCGATGCGATTCGGTAGCCGATTTCTTCAAATTGAAGCAGAAACGCAGAGCTTCCCGCATATGCTCTTTTTTTGGCACAAAACTAGACATGCTTACCAAAGGAAAAATGTATTTATTGTACGAAATTGCTGACAATGTGCACTGATTAATGTTGACAGATGTCATTAATGTTGACAGACTATGTCGTGCCCATGGTAACTTAATACGCTAACTCACGCCATCTATGACCAAACAGCGGATTTAAGCTTATACACCTGGTATTGTCTGTAGTTCTACTAGAAAAAGTCCAACGACATAGAAGACAATATCTTCTACGTATCTCTACAAGAAAATGTCCAACAACATCAAATCTCACGATTTTCTTGGCCATTTGTCGTCACCAAATCTGCAAATTACATGCCCTGTGAAATTTTTGCGCAATAAACCCAGCATATGTCATTTTGTACCAGATTAAAATCTTCAAATTTAGACCGAAATTTACACCACTCAGTCATTTTTCGCAGACACAGTGGCGTCTCTATAGTCACTTGTGGGTTTTTAGAGCCTCATATACGAAAATTTTACTTTTTAACAAAAATAGAGCCTCTTTGCTGAAAAAATTTTATTCGAAAAACAGCATCAAAACAAAGTTTCCATTAAAGAATGACTTATATTTTTGACATCTGTCAAATAACGAGTAGCTGGAAAAGAAAAAATGCACAATCTTTGCCGCGTTCTGGCATTGTCAAATTACGAAATTACGCCTTCTGGAAATTTTTCGCGTAATAAGTCCAAATTCTTTCGTACTGTGACTTGAGGTGCTGGCTTTTTGAAACCAATTAAAGTCTAGATTAAAATCTTTAAATTCAGGACAAAAAAAGTCGAGCCTCAGAATTAACGGTAAAGAGGAGGTCTCCCCTTCTTCATTTTTGGAGCAAAATAACGTTTTTACTATTCCCCAATTAAAAATGCCGCATTAATAAATACATTTTTTATCATATATCGTGAATAAAAAAAAATGGCTTCTCCACAGTCAATTGTGGGTTTTCAGAGCCTCATCATCTGCTGTAATTATCCTCATTGATCTATCATCGCTGGAAAAATATGCAGCTTTTAAAAGCATATTGTCTCAGCACCCAATTTGCGTATCTTTAAGGATAATTTTAACGTAATTTTGGTAATTAAACGTAGTTAATTGTGAATGTTCAGAAGCCCCATTTGCTGTAATTTTGCTCATTGACCTGTCCACCAAGCGAAAAATGAGCCTCATCGCTGGAGGAGCAAGCAACATTAAAAGGATGATGTCTCAGTACCCAATTAGCGTATCTTCAGCGTAATTTTAACGTATTTTCGGATATACTATTATATAATGGCAAATATTATACCACATTTGCTAACAAACATGTTTGACAGCTGTCAAATGATAGAGCTATACTTTCCGAACTAAAAAATTGACAATACAATTTCGTTGCGTCCTCCTTGTTGCTTTATAATATTGTAACTCATTACCACTACCCCTCCCTCCCCCTTTTTTCGATGAGTATACATAATTTGTTTTTTTCTACCAATTTTTTATCAAATTAATTCCAATTTTAAGAGAGTACAAATCTTTCGAACAATTTGTAATTTTTGTCATTTAAACCAGGACAAGCTGACAACATGAACTCACTTAAAATGTTATTACTTTTCTCTGTCGGTAAAAATAAAAAAGGAAAAAATCCCAAAAATTATTTATTCAAACTCTTTCGTGATGAACGCCATATTGTTGTGTTGATTGTACGCAGTCTATACGTCTACGTAAAAAGGTTTACGTTCCTTTTTAATGACCACAAACTGCTTTTTGGTTTTTGGTTTAAATTCAATTCCGGAATCAATTTATCTCAACGCTCCCCAAAGGAATCCGAAATGGACGCATTCGGACTGTTTATTGCTTCGATTGCTTTTATTTCTGTTCTATTCCCTTGTCTCAAGGATACCTTAGAAAGAATATTTTCTCTCTTCGTTACAGACCTACCCTTATTCCTAATTGGTGGGTTATTTTACTATTTATGCTATCACCCAATCCTTACCCTGTCACACCAATAATTTACAGAAAAACTTGTAGACGAGCAATTTTGTCTGATTTACTAACAAGTATTTTCTACTTACTTTCAAATGCTCACATTTATCCGACAACCTGTAATTAACTTATAGACCTTAAACTTTTCCCCAATATAAGATTCTGTTTATATAAAAGATTCCTCATCACATCCAAACATACACCTCAGTCATGGCAAAAAGGAGTAAAGTTTACCCTGAAATGAGATAATAAACTTTATTTTCTTATTCAACTTTTCGTTAAACGTTTCTGTTTTATTATACAAAACTTATAGTGTCCTTTTTCCTAGAGAAATTTACTCAATTCATTCGAGAATAACACATGCAAAAGCTTGGAATTTTCTGTTTTCTTATAAAAGTTTTTATTAAAGATTTACTCAATCGTTTTTTTTTTTTCTTAATTTATTAATTAATTATTTCTGATTATTTTAAAAGTTCCCCTTTTTGACTTATTTCATGAAAAGATAATCTTAAATTGTAATTTACTTTTTTTACCTGTTATTTTTTTCTTCTTCTCCTTTTTGTTGAAATTTCGGTTTTGTTTTTTATTTGATTTTATTTTTCTTGTGATTAAAAAATATGAATTTATAGTTTTTCTTTTGTTGCTGTTTTATTGTAAATTTCTTGAACAAAGGAGCAGAGTCTGTTCAAGATCCTTTTTAATAAGAAAACAAACAAAAAATATTGTCCAAATTCAACTTGTTTGACTAGCTGTGTAAACAGTTTGTTTATCTACTGCAGTTCGTGTGTGTGTGTGTGTTTACAAAAAAAAAATTAACCATGCCAAAGTCCTATAAAATTAGTATTTGAACGGCACAAGAGTTGACTGATATCACGTGTTAAAACATGTAAATATGACCAACAACACCTGCCCTATTATTATGATGAGTGGTGAACGTGTTCATCTCGATTCCTTTGATGTTTTGTTATTTTATGTTAAAAGAAGAAGAAGAAAAAAAAACAACTCAACAAGGATGCCGCGAGATATTTACTCATATACGAAAAACTTCGTTGTATCCTCATTCATTTATGAACGTTCATAAATGCATAAAATTTTATAAATTTACCTGTGCCTTATCAGAATTTTATGTTAAAAAGTTAACGAATCATTCTCGCTGAAGTCCTGAATAAAATTCCCGATAGAAAAAAAATCATTCGAAACTAATTTGAAACGAGTTTCAACGCCGAAATGTCATCTGTGATATTTTATGCTTAATTCAATTTTTAAATTCCACTTTAAGTCTAATTGCAATCCTCTCGAAAATCTTTGAAAAAATAGTCCTCTGCCGCTTATATTCGCTAATTGAATACTCAAATTTAATTCCCAACCACCAATTTGGTTTCCGCTCCGAACATTCCACTATCCAGCAAGGTCATTGAGTTGTCGATTTCATTGCGTTCGCTTTAGAAAGAAAAGAGTACTGTCCCGGTGTGTTTATTGATATAAGTCAAGGTTTAGATAGAGTTTGGCACCCGAGCTTACTCTGGAAACTCAGGAGAATCCTTCCTTTTACCTTTTTCCTGGTCCTAAGATCATTTCTTTCCAACCGACACTTCCAAGTAAACGAATCCAACGAACTCTGAAAAATTTCTCCGATATTGGCTGGTGTTCCACAGGGAAGTTTACTTGGCCCTATCCTCTAGAACATTTGCATATCGGACATTCCAATTTGTCCCAATACCTATTTTGCTACATACGCCGATGATAGGGCCTGTTTTGCACCTGACGAAAACATGCTTCCGAAATTCTCCAATCCCGAATCTAAATCCAAAATCAAGCTTTTGGCATAGTTTGGCACCCGGATTTACTCTGGACACTCAACAGGACCCTGTTTTTTTACCTTTTTCCTAGTCCTAAGATCATTTCTTTCCAACCGACACTTCCAAGTAAACGAATCCAACGAACTCTCCAAATCTCTCCGATATTGGCTGGTGTTCCATAGGGAAGTTTAATTGGGTCTATCCTCTACAACATTTGCACATCGGACATCCCAATCTGTCCCAATACCTATTTTGCTACATACGCCGATAATAGGGCCTGTTTTGCATCTGACGAAAACATGCTTCCGAAATTCTCCAATCGCGAATCCAAATCCAAAGTCAAGCTTTTGGCAGAGTTTGGCACCCGGACTTACTCTGGAATCTCAACAGAACCCTTTCTTACCTTTTTCCTAGTCCTAAGATCATTTCTTTCCAACCGACACTTCCAAGTAAACGAATCCAACGAACTCTCCAAATCTCTCCGATATTGGCTGGTGTTCCACGGGGAAGTACACTTGAGCATATTTTCTACAACATTTGCACATCGGACATCCCAATTTGTCCCAATACATATTGTACTTTTCTACATACTCTGATGATAGAGCCTGCCTTGTACACGTATCTAGCGAAGATTTCCAATCCCAAATCCAAACCCCTCAGAACTGGTTTACCAGGTGGAGAATAAAAATCAATGAACGTAAATCTACTCACGTAACTTTTACGTGGAACCCACACACAAAAATTAAAAGACAATAACTAAAAAAACGATGCGTACAACTACTTTGACTTCTGGACAAACATTCTAAACTCACGATACTATAGACAGGAAAGTACTTTTGCACAATGCCCTACTTGAAATCAATATGGACTTACGGAACAGAACTTCCAATTCCCATCGAATCCAATCCCTTCAATCAGAAGAATTATCCTTCACTTCCTTTCCTAGAAACATCCACCGAAGACTTAAGCGTCACTGGTCGCGTAATTTACTAAAATACTGACGCTTAACATTAGCACGCACTAGCAGCAGAAACTCCGATGAATACTTACTACCCATAACCTTTCATGTCAAATTTATCAAAGTAAGTAGCTATCACCGTCAGTCAAATCTGTCAAAGTAACTGATTGTAGCTGCCAGTGGCTGATACAAAAATCTGGCTATTAAACGGTCAGCAAACTTTTAATTTCTTTATGTCAGTAAACTTCAAATTTTTGACAGATAAGTTGTATGCCTAATAAACAATCAGGCAGTAGTCAGCCAATCAGCCAGTAGTCACCTAGTGAGCCTACCTAGCCACAACCTAGTTTGACATTTAACAAAAAAAAATTATAAAATTAATAAAAACGATTGGTGTGTTGTAAATTGATTTGATTTTATTATTCTCCATTTTTTATATTTTTCTTTAGAGCACAAATGGGAAACAGCCGTTTTCCAATAGATGGCACCAGTAGTAAATACTGGTCCAAAATATCTAATCAGAAACGTCAAATCGTAAGCTTAGGCATCTGTCAAAAACTCATTATTATATTTGTGACTTTTTATCTGTGTTATATATTTTTTTGTGCTTGAAAATATCGAAATTTTAGCCAAATAAGCGGCATTTGCGGGATGTTTTGCTTTTTGCTTTCAATTCGAAAAATCTGCGGCTCAGATATCTCGAATGATTGTAGAAACTCAATGTGAGGCTTGTATTAGTGAGAGAACGTGTCGCAAATATTTCCAACACTACAAAAGTGATGATTTCGACGTGCAAGACAAGGAGTGTCCCGGACCAGTGAAAATATTCGGTAATGCCTTCAGTTCAAGATGCAGAACTCTATTTTAAACGCATCTATTTAAAATAGAGTTCTGCATCTTGAACTGAAACAATAACTTCCAGATTCCTTGGGCGTGAGTCAATAAGACATTTCCCATCGTTTAAAAGTTTTGAGAATAATTTAAAAGCAAGGAAATTCGGTGACATACAAATTGAAGCCGAGAGACATCGAACGGCATTTGCTCACGTGCGAACAGCTGCTCGCTCCATCGCCGAAAAAGGAAGGGTTTTCTGCATTGTATTGTGACTGATCATGACAAGTGGATACAGTACGGTAATCCCAAGCGAAGAAAATAGTGGGGGTGCCACAAATTCTAAGAATAGGGTCCTCCGCAATTGAACATTACTTGTCAAAATAGGGTCCTAAATTAAAAAAATTTGAAAATGGGTTTCCAAATTGAAGATGATTTCATAAAATACAACCCAATTTGCAAATTATAAGAATAGGGTCCTAAAATTTAACATCAATTTTCAAAATAGGGTCCTAAATTAAGCAATTTTGAAAATGGGTTCGTAAATTGAAGATGCTTTCATAAAATACAACCCAGTTTGCAAATTCTAATAATAGGGTCCTAAAATTGAACATCATTTTACAAAATAGGGGCCTAAAGTGAACAATTCTGAAAATGGGTTCGTAAATTAAAAATGATTTTATAAAATAGGATCCTAACTCGAGAAAGTTTCCATCACATAATGTCCTTAATGGAAGATTATCTCTTAATATAGGGTCCTAAATTTAGATTTTTTCTTTAGAAAATACGGTCCTATTTACAAATTGTTCTCAAAGTGGAGATGCTCTGACTGGCTATGGTAAGTGGATCCATTACGATAACCCAAAGGAAATAAAATCTAGTGGGTAGGGGGGGGGGGGGTTGGGGGAGAGTTGGTGGGTAGGTTGCCGCGGCCATGAATCAACCTAGACGGCCAAGCCAAACTTTCATGGCGTGAAGCTCATGCTATGTATGTGGTTGTACCAGTTCGGAGTGGTATATTATGAGCTGCTGCAACCAGTTGGAACCATCGCAGGAGCTCGCTACCAAATAGAACTGGTGCGTTTGAGCCGAGCATTGAAGGTAAAACGGCCACAATACGAGCAAAGACAAGACAAAGTGATTTTGCAGCATGAAAACGCTCGATCACATGTTGTTAAAACTACCTGGAAATACTGAAAACATGGCCTCTTCATTCTGATCTTACGAAGAGACGATCCATCACGCATGGCCTGGCTGAGCAAACACTTCCATTCTTACGAAAGAACCAAAAATTAGGTCAATTCGTGGATTGTTTCAAAAGACGAGCAGTGTTTTCGACATGAAATCCCGTATCCTACCAGAAAAATGGGAAAAAGAAGTTGGGACTAGCAATGTGCAATACTTTGAAGCATTATATATGCGAGCATTTCACCACAATAAATTCTCAAACTTTGAAAAAAAAACAGCAATTTTTCTTTTAACTGTAGAATTTTTAATGTCATAAAATTTTCAAAAATTAATAAATTCTCAATTAAAATTATTCCTGAAACTGTTTTTAAAGACACACTTTATAAAAAAGAATGAAAATAATTGAAATTTTTTATTTTGTTGAATTTCACTGTAGTCAGTAATTACGTATTGCCATAATGGCATGGCTGACGGCTTGACTGACAAACCAAAGTGTGTCTGACGGCAGTCTAATGTCACAATCATACCAAAATTGACTGATTGCTTAACCAAAAGAGGTCGTCTGACGAGTCAGCCTACGTCACGACTTATATTTTTATTATTGATATTCTGCAAAGTATTTCACGAGAAAAACAACAACAAATTTTACCATTTTTTTTTCTTCAATTTATTCCGTTTTTAGACCTAAAAATAAAAAAATATTTTTTGTTTTTGGTAAGAAAAAAAGAGCAATAAAAATCAGCTTTTTGAGAAAAGTGCGCATTAAAATTTGTGTTTTTTTCATTTGTTTTTTTTTTTTAATTTTTTGTTTACTAAATTTAGAGCACGTTTGAAAGGATTTTTATAAAGATACGTAAAAATGTGATGATGGTAACAAAATGAAAAGAGAGAACGTGAGAAAAAGCAACGTTGGAAAAAAAAACGGACTACAATTTCCTTTATCTTTTTTTCTGTTTATTTTTTTTTATTTAATGGTTTTGTAAAATATTTTATCGTTTCAAGAAATTTGATATCTCATAACGGTTCCTATTGAATGAGTTACGATAGAAGAAGAAGAAAAAAAAGGATTTTGTTTTCTGTTCAATTTGGGATTGCATAAGTGAAACCCAATATTATGAAATTGACATTATTGAGATGAGCTGAAGTACGTGAGAGGAGATTGGAACTGGAAACCCAAAAAAGGAGAACCAATTTTGGTACGTTTTTTTAAACCCCTTAAAAAATCCATCTTGTGTAGTTAAGTAACTTTAGTGGTGGTTACTTAACCACACAAGATAACCTTTTTTCTTTTTATTTGATGTCATTTAGTATTCAATCATCGCCGTTGCCTATGGTTATCTATTTTGGTATATTGTTTAGTAACTATTTAAGGAGTTGAAAAAAACAATTCGACTTCATGTAAAGGTTATTATTACAAAACAACGAACGTATACAAAAAATTTTTAATGATCCTTGGAAATCCAACAGATAATGTACGTAACTTTGTTATTTCTTTTATTAAGGGTGATGACGTTTTATAGTCTGTCCACTTTTTCTCTTTAAGGACTGTGGAGTATATATTTTTTTTTTGCACCTATTCTTTTTCAAATTTCCATTTCTGAAAATACGAATTTTGACAAATCAACTTTTGTTTTTTTTTTACTTGTCAATTTAGAACTTTTTAAGTTTTAATTAAAATAAAATTTTTGTTAAAAAATATTTTACTCTTTTCGGTTTTCTAAAACAGAAGGACCTGCTAAAAATATGATGATTTCTTAATTTTGTTGGACCTTAAAACTAGAAGAGGTTGTTTTTAAAAAAAAATTGTGTCTTTAATTAAAAAATTTCTTTATGAAGGGTCCTCTCAATTGGAGGTGATTGCATAGAATAGGTTTCTAAGTTGAATATAACTGAGTGAGGGTGCTAAATTCAAGATGATTCATAAAATAAGGCCCTAAGAGTTAGTATAAAATATTGCCCTTAATTTAGAGTCTTAAGTTGAATATAACTTTATAAAATAGAATTCTAACCTGAAGACGATTCTTAAAATCTTACCTGAAGATGATTCTTAATAGGGGGTCCCAGTAATGGATGATTTTTAATAAAAATTGGGTTCCTTATTGAAAATAATATTTCATGTAAGGGTCCTAAATTGGAGATTATTTCATAAAATACAAGCCAATTTGAAAATTCTAAGAATAGGGTCCTAAAATTGAACATCACATTTCAAAATAGGGTCCTAAATAAAAAATTTCTGAAAATGGGGTTTGTAAATTGAAGATTATTTCATAAAATACAATCCAATTTGCAAATTCTAAGAATAGGGTCCTAAAATTGAATATTACTTTTCATAATAGGGTCCTAAATCAAACAATTCTAAAAATGATGTTCTAAATTGAAGTTGATTTCATAAAATACAACCCAATTCGCAAATTCTAAGAAGAGGGTCCCAAAATTTAACATCGCTTTTCAAAATAGGGTCCAACATTTTAACATCACTTTTCAAAATAGGGTCCGAAATCAAACAATTTTGAAAATTGCGTTCTAAATTGAACATGATATCATAAAATACAATGCAATTTGCAAATTCTAAGAAGAGGGTCCCAAAATTTAATATCGCTTTTGAAAATAGGGTCCTAAATTTAAAAATTTGGAGATGGTTCGTAAATTGAAGATGGTTTCTTAAAGACAACTTATTTGTAAATTTAAAAATGGGGTCCTAAAATTTTACATCACTTTTCAAAATAGGGTCCTAAATTTAACAATTTTCAAAATTGGGTCCTAAGTTAAACAATTCTTAAAATGGGTTCGTAAATTGAAGATGGTTTTATAAAATACAACCCAATTTGCAAAATCTAAGAGTAGGGTCCTAAATTTACCACCACTTTTCAAAATAGGGTCTTAAATTTAACAATTTTCCAAATAGGGTCCTAAATAAAACAATTTTGAAAATTGCGTTCTAAATTGAAGATGTTATCATAAAACACAATGCAATTTGCAAATTCTAAGAAGAGGGTACCAAAATTTAACATCGCTTTTCAAAATATGATCCGAAATTTAACAATTCTGAAAATGGGTTCGTAAATTGGAGATGGTTTCATAAAGACAACCTAATTTGCAAATTTTAAAAATAGGGTCCTAAAATTTAACATCACTTTTCAAAATAGGGTCCGAAATCAAACAATTTTGAAAATTGTGTTCCAAATTAAATATGATTTCATAAATACAACCCAATTTGCAAATTATAAGAGTAGGGTCCTAAAATTTAACATTACTATTGAAAATAGAAGAGGGTCCTAAATTAAACAATTTCGAAAATGGGTTCCTGAATTGAAGATGGTTTTATAAAATAGGATCCTAACTTAGAAATGTTTCCATCGTTGTAGATATCTTAATATAGGGTCCTAAATTTACATTTTTTTTTACAAAATACAGTCCTAATTTTTCAAAGTGGAGATATTCTGAAGACCATACTGGAACCAGGTAAAAACAATACAAGAAAAAATGATCTCAAATGGATCTAGTCCTGCAAAGTCTCGTGGCGGTTTTTTTGAATGCCTAATAATATTGCATAATGGCAAAGTGCAAGAAATGTTAGGTGCGTGTTATTTAACTTTATTTTTCGAAATAAAGATTGGATAACAAAGAGGCTAGCGATCTGCTTAGGACTGAGATATTATTTTCAAATAAAAAATAAATCATTTGTGTAGGTTATGGTATTATTTAGTAGGACTACTCAAAAAATATTTTTTTTATTATAAAAGAAAACCTGTAAAATTACCCAAAAGCTATTCAAAAAATTTAATGATCTTTAAAAAAAAGTTTTTTTTTTTGTTCGAAAAAATAGAGACCACTCCTAATCACAAGTCTTTTTTCATTGGCTTTCAGAATCATCCATCTTACTTTAGGTAGAAAAATAAAAATCATTAATTCTTTTCTCTTTTTTGTGTTGCAACAATTCTTTTCTAAAAAATGCATTTAATTTTTATTTTTGAAAGCATCTATAAATAAAAACAAACAAGAAAGAAAACTTTTTATAAAATAAAATAATTTGGAGATCTTATGCTTTTTGTTTGTTTTCGGTTTTTTTATTTTTGTATTCAACTAAAAATTAGAATGTTAAAAATTTCACAACATAATTAATTGTTCGGATAAAATTCTCCACAAAAAAATACACACTACATTGTAAGTAAATAATTGAGCTGGAATTATCGCACCTGTCGCCCAGTCGCATCGTGTTAATTACGAAACTGACCAATCGATTTCAATTACTCGAACACTTCGATTGTTGGCAATAACTATGTTAACTGCTCGCATACTGAAAGGAGAACGGCAGACACTTATGACGCAGTATAGGCACAAAGAGGACGGCGAAGAATCGCTGATACTTTTGCGTATGCATCTGTGGTCAGCCGATCAGTTAATTCGTCAATCATGTGTGCTAGCGTTTTTTTTCCGTTTTACTTTTTATCTCGCATAAATTTATTAGCTGTGTCCCCTTCTTTCCTCTTGCCATTTTGATCGGTATATTATCAATGGCGACAATCTTTATTCATTTTCTTGTTATTGTTTTTTGCCTTCTTTCTTTCTCTTTTTTTCCTTTTAACCATTTGGGCCGATACGACAGAGGCAGCACCACCAACCATACACGTATGTGTATACGACTTCTATTTAAGGAGTGTTACCATATCAAATCCAAGATTAAATCTTGATGGAATTGATTAAATAATTTTTAATTATACTTTTTATCATCATTAAATTATTGATAAAGTTTAGAAAAAATTTTAAAGAAAAATAGGAAATTCCTAAAAAAAAAGTGAGCAATTTTTTAAAAATCATTTTTGGTGGCAACAATTTTGAATGGGTGGTAATATGGGTTTATCATCGATAATAGGTAATGATAAGCCCACATTATGGGTTGAATTTTTTTTTTCTAAAAAAAACTATATTAAAATTTAAAAAAAAAAGAAAAACATTTTGAACATACAATATTCAATTTGGGAATTGTTTAATAATCTGTAAAAGGTTTATTGTTATTCGGAAAGTAAATGATTGTCATTTGACAGCTGTCAAATCGATAAACGTCAGATAAGGTGGCATTTTTTTAGAAGAGGGCTTGGCAATTTTAGATTATACACATAGATTATTTTAACATTAAGGAAATTTGTAATAATTTTAAAAACTTTTTATTTCTTTTTATTTTCTTTAACGATAAGGTCAATAAGTACAATTGCCATTTATAGTATTGGGTTCTAAAAATCCACAAGTGATTGTGAAGAAGTTATTGTATATGCGAGCGAAATGTGATTGTGTGGTCTGCATTTTAATCTAAAGGTATTAAATTGAGCAGTTTTTCTTTGAAAATGAACAACGAATAACCTAAACTTAAAAATGTTATTCTGAACCATATTTTTTAGAGCTTCCAAAATCAGGAATGCAATCTTTTATTTTCCCATGTAAAACATCTTAAATATGTCTACTATCCTTATGGAAAGCTAACTTCTTCTTACAGTTCGATTATTCTACTTCTAAGAGGGAGTCCTTTGTCATATTTGAGAGTCTTTCAATATTGTTGCTGACAAAAAAAAATTTAGTTCCCGAACTCAACACTCTACCATACAACAATGCCATATTATTGTTTATTAAATGGCGTCATCTCTTTAGCGAAAGGACTACTGTCCAAGTGTCATTCTAGACTTATATCAAGCCAGTTTTGATCGACTATGGGATACCTACATTCTTCCTTCAATTTAATTCTTCATTTATTTCACTATTCTTTAACGGTGGTTTTTTATAAGAGAAATCTAAAATGCACTACTGAGGACCATATTTTTTACAAGAAATTAGTCTAGGATTCCCTGAAAAATACAGGAACTTACCCAACGACACAGACAATTAGTTTCCCCATAAGACACACGATCAAAGTCATTGATAAAATAGAAAACCCACCTGGACTTACGGACTAAAAAAACGGTTGCCATAACCTATCAAAAATGAGGTGCCATAACCTATACCCTCAGAACGCATAATATCAAGATTTGATGATGTTTATTGGGCTCCATAATCGTATATTTTATTGCCGTTGGACTGTTTATTTATTGTACGAGGTCTGTTCAAAAAGTATGGCGAATTTTGAATTTCCACGGATTACGTATACTCGATTTTTTGTGGCGTTATGTTGGTACTCATGTTTCTTACTTATGCCGACAAGTTCGGCCATTTTGATTGTTCAGCTAATTTTTGACAGCTGCCTTGCTTGCACGTGTTTTGGCTCGTCTTCGATTTTTTGCTCAATTTCGACCAAAAACAGCATCGCATTAACATTGCTAAGGAGCTGTTGGAGTATGTCCGCGACAACCCAGATTTGCTCCAGAGTGTCATAACTGGTCACGAATCATGGGTTTATGGTTATGACGTGGAAACCAAAGCTCAATCATCCCAATGGAAGCTGCCGCACGAGCCAAGACCGAAAAAAACGCGCCAAGTTCGGTTTTGCTTACAGTTTTCTTTGTTTGCATCATGAGTTTTTGCCACAGGGTAGAACGGTCAATAAAGAATATTACCTGCAAGTTATGCGCAAGTTGCACAAAGCAATCTGCCAGAAACACCCGGATTTGTGGAAGAACAAAAATTGACTTTTGCCATTTTTGGCCAAAAACAACTCACTAATAATGCCGCAGTTAACGTATTCCTCCTGTGACTTTTTCTTGCTCCCGAAACTGAAGAGCCCCATGAAAGGACGACGCTACGCTACGATTGAGGAGGTAAAGACGGAATCGAAGGAGGAGTTGAACAAGATCACAAAAAATTATTTTTTGAAGTGCTTCGAGGATTGGAAAAAAAGCGTTGGCACAAGTGTATAATATCTGGTGGGGATTACTTTGGAGGGGACAAAATAGATATTCATGAATAAATAAATAATTTTTGAAAAAAAAACACACAAAATTCGCGATACGTTTTGAACAGACCTCGTAAGCTCCAACGGCGTCAAAATATACGATTTTTTGAAGGCCAATAGGCATCATCCAATCTCAAAACCATAAAAAAAAAAAAAAATTATGAAGAACAAAAAAAATTAAATATGAAAATTTTAGAAGAAAAAAATATTTTTTTTTACTCCTGATAAAGTTCTTTTATAGTAACAGGATGAACTCTCCTGAAGGTTCTGTGGCCGTAATTTGATATGACACAAGGTCTCTGAAAAAGTTTATTTATCCAAGACTGAGCACATCTGTACACCACTACTGATCGTGACTAGGCAGGTTCTCACCTTTGAAATCGATCAAACCAGATCCCCGTACAGGGTGCATAGAATCGCTTCCGGTTCTGTGATCAATAATAATAAATGTAATTCTCTCTTATCATGAGTGCCAGCTGCTTGGTTACCGGTAAAATGTATTATTAGGATTGGGTTTAATGGTTTTATTTTTCATCAACAACAAAAAAAAAAAAAAAAAAAAATCGTCTGCTACCAAGGACTAGTTATCCTTAAAGTCTTCTTATTTTCGAACAAAAAAAAATAAAAAAGGTGTTCTCTCTTTTTCCTATGAAAATAGAATATTTTTGAAAAAAAAAATGGCAGTGTATGATGCGTTCATGTTTTGGCGGCAATGGAAAATTATGTACAATCGATCAGAGCATATTTTTAGGATATGAAAAGATATTTTAAAAAAAAAGAAAATGGTATTTTTTCTGGAAGGAGGTATTTTTCTTTCATACCTGAAAAAGAACTCCGCACTTCTTTCTGAAGCCTGTCAATTGCTTTTGGCGATGAGAAGGATATATGCGTGAGAGTCTCAAGATGATGGACGGATTGACATCAATCTTTTGTAAAATGATTATTTTGTCGGGATTTTTTTTTTTTTTTGATAAGTTGAGAAGGGGGAGGGGTTAGAGGGAGGTGTATTTGTACAGAACCGGAGACAAGAAGGTAAAGATAAATTTATTTTCAACAAACGAAGGAGAATGGTTCGGTTTCCGTTCCGATTGCAGGCGAACAGCTGTTTGTCCGACATGTGCATCTGCAATGCCATAAAAGAGGCTGCAACTGCAATTGCAACTGACTTGAATTGGTTTGTTGCTGATGGCGACCACATTCAAATTTAGAGCCAACCAAAGTACAGGTACACTGTTTGTTGTAATTTCGAAACGAATGCGTGCGTACACCTAACTTGACAGTGAATAGTGAATGGAAGCACACATTTGCCTAAAGGCGCTGTAATTGTTTCGTATAGTCTTGAGGTTGTCTCAGGTGGTACTCGTTACGTACGAAACCTTAAATCGAAGAAGAGGAAAATTATAGCACGACCGAGTATACATTTTAAAGTGAAAATTTCTCTTTTCGTTCTATGCTTTTGGATAATGCATGTTTTTCGGCATCTGTAAACCTCGCAGGCTAATAATTAATTTCTGTGGTTTTCTTTTAGTAATTTCTTTTTTTTTCTATCAGAAACCCTGTTTTTTCTTATGATTTTTGTTTGTTCTTCTTTATTTTTGAAAAAATATTGCACGCAATATTGAAAAATAAAAAAAATAAAAAACCAGAAGAACTAATTGGAAAATGACAGTAGTGCATCGTTGCATTCGATTTTGTTGCTATTCACTTGACTGACTACCTAGTCACGCAAAACGTTGTATTTATAAGAACATTTTGAAGGATGTGTTTTTCTTCCTTTATTTTTGATATAATAAAAAGGAAACGTGTAAAAATAATTTTGGCAATTAATTTGCTATTATCTTTATTAAAATGATTATCAGAAAAATTATTAACGAACCTTTTTAAGTACAAGGACTTTTACCCTTTGAATAAAATATTATATTGGGTATTCTGTCTTTAATATAATAAATACTTTTAAATTTCATTCCTGAATCTGGAAATATTTTTAAAAAAAAGTTGATGGTATCCCGTTTAAAGGAGTTGGAAGTATCCTTTTTTAAATCGCCTTCAGCTGTGCGGTTACTTTCTTTTATTATTGACAGTAACAAGATAATGTCCTGTCAAGTGTTTTTTTATCTTAAGGAGCACCAAAAAGTTACACGGACTTAGATCCGGTGAAAAGTGGTCGGGAGGGTATTTAGCCACGACTTGACCTGACAAGAGACCTCATTCAGTTCCACATTATCATCAGTTGTCGTTGTTAAAAACCTGCCTGAGCGAGGGTCGTCTTTCAATGCTTCTAGATGCTCCAAAAATGCCTTTTGATATCAAAAAATGTGTGCTCTTGATAAGGAGTCTTCTCCAATGGTTCGCAGCAACAGTTCGTAATCCAAACTCGCAAATTCATCAAGCTTATGGGGTCGTGTAGTTACCGGACGAGATTGGGAACTTGTACTGGACGTCTAGGAGGGACTATCATAAATACAAACTATGAGTCCGCAGTGTAGTTTTTTTCTGTAAAAAGAAACAACGTCTTAACAAAAGTTAATCAATTATATAAACTGCCGTTTTCCCAATAGATGGCGCCAGCATTAAATGCTGGTCGAAAATATTCGGATCAGAAACGTCAAATTTATTAGCGTTATATTTTTTTTTTGTGCGTGAAATTGTCGAAATTTGAGCCAAATAAGCGTCATTTGAGAAAAGCTTTGGTTTTTGCCTTCAATTTTAAAAAAAATTTGCTGTTTAGGCACATCGAATAATTGAGAAACTGAAGGTGAGGCTTGTATTAGTGAGAGAACGTGTCGGGAATGGTTCCAACACTACAAAAGTAGTGATTTCGACGTGGATAAAAAGGAGCGTCCCGGACAGGTGATAAAATTTGAAGACGCAGAATTTGAGGCATTACGGGATGAAGATCCATGTCAAACGCTACAAGAAATTGCAGATTCCTTGAGCGTGACTCAAAAAGCCATTTCCCATCATTTGATTTCAAAGCAAGGAAATTGGGGGCCATACGAATTGAAGCCGAGAGACATTGAACGGTGTTTTTTCACGTGCGAACAGCTCCTCTAACAGCGAAAAAGGAAAGGTTTTCTGCATCGTATTGTGACTGACGAAGACAAGTGGATCCATTACGATAATCCAAAGCGAAGAAAATCGTTGGGGCGCCGAGGCCATGCATCAACACCGACGGCCAAGCCAAACATCCATGGCTTGAAGCTCATGCTATGTATTTGGTGGGACCAGCTCGGTATGGTATATTATGAGCTGCTGCAACCGGGTAGAACCATCGCAGGAGCTCGCTACCGAACACAACTGGTGCGTTTGAGCCGAGTATTGAAGGAAAAACGGCCACAATACGATCAAAGACACGACAAAGTGATTTTGCAGCACAACAACGGTCGGTCACATGTTGCTAAGGTAGTTAAAACTACCTGGAAACACTGAAATGGGACATCCTGCCCCACCCGCCATATTCTCCAGACATTGCGCCTTCCGTCTACTACCTCTTGGCCTGGCTGAGCACCACTTCATATCTTACAAAGAGACCAAAAATTTAAATGCATTCGGAGTTCGCCTCAAAAGACGAGCAGATTTTTTGAAATGGAATCCGGATGCAGCCAGAAAGATGGAAAAAAGTTAGGCTAGCTGTGGACACGCCTTTGAAGCATTGTATATGTGAGAATTTTTCCACAATAAAGTCTCAAATTTTGAATAAAAACATCGGCTTTTCATTTGTACTCTACCCAATGTGTCTATATAATCAGGATTATTGCTTTTATTATCAAGGAAAACTTCTAAAGAGATAGAAAATCGGATAATCTAAAAATACTGTCATGAATACTGAATTTTATTTTGGAAATTTCTTTTAAGATATTGGCTATTAACTAATCCTTAAAAATGTTTTTAAAAGTAAAACAAGAATTAAATTTTAATTTTTATTATGGAATTGTAAAATTTTTTAGGTTAGAAAAGCATAAAGTTTTCTGAGGTTAGAAATTGTAGAATTTTTGAGGTTAGAAATCGCAGAATTTTTAATGTTCGCAAGAGAAAATTTATTAAAGGACTTAAAAGATGAAAAAAGTACAAATGCTCTTCATTGTCGGTATTTTGTGCAAATTCTAAACTTAAGAAATTATATATCTCCAATCCGCGCACAGCGGAAAAACACTAAAATACCTAAACTGATGCTTTAGTAAATGAATTTAATTAAAAATAAAACATCCAAAATCACATTTAGTGACACAAAATTTACCTCGCTCAAGCAAAAACTTCTTTTCTGTCACTCCTCGTATTTGTGATCGACTGCCATTTCGAACTCAGCTACTAATTCAACGTAACTACATGTGTTGCATAAATTTTGTTAGAGAACCACCCACCACCACTTACGAGGTCTGCAATCCTCTCGAGAATATTTGAAAAAATAGTCCTCTGCCGCTTACATCCCCTAATCGAATTCTTAAATTTTATAAGCCCAACCACCAATTTGGTTTCCACTTCGAACACTCCACTACCCAGCAGTGTCAGCGAGTTGTCGATTTCATTGCGTTCTCTTTAGGAAAAAAAGAGTACTGTCCCGGTGTGTTTCTTGATATACGAGGTCTGTTCAAAAAGGATCGTGAATTTTGAATTTCCGCGGATTACATATATTTGATTTTCGATTTTTTTTTGTGGCGTTATGTTGGTACTCATGTCTCTCACTTATGCCGACAAGTTCGGCCATTTTGAATGTTCAGTTAATTTTTGACAGCTGCTTTGCTTGCATGTGTTTTGGCTCGCCTTTGATTTTTGCCTATTCCAAAAAATGGATCAAAGAATCTGTATCAAATTTTGTGTGAAAAACAAAATTAATTGCGTGGACGCATTCCGAATGTTGACTGTGGCATATGGTGAAGCTACCTTTGACCCATAAATATTCGCTGAGGGAAAGAATGACTTAATATCTTAAGTCATTCTCTTCAAAAAATATCTTGCAGGCTCATATTATCCTCTTAGGGATCCGTACAACTCCTGCTCTTGGACGAATGATTAACATCATCTGAGTAAGCTTTTCGGTCCAACTCATCCCATAACATAGATGAGAAGTATGTTTAGAGTGACATAAAGCCGTCTCCAAAAATTCTTGACCACAAAGGATAAAACCATTTCCAAAATCCGAAAGAGTAGTGTGCATTTCCAATATGTCCTTGACGATTTTCTTTGTAAATTTTTCTGTTGTTATAAAAATATCTCCTTTCGAAAATTCTCCAAAGCATCCCCTCAAACCATAATATTTCTTTCGCCATATCTTATGGCGCTAACCTCAAAACTTTTTGGCATCGCTTTTTTTAAAAAAAAATTCAAATTTGAACTCATTACACTAAAGGTTCTGTTTTCACTTTTTCAGTGTTGGATGTTGGTGATCATTTGCCCAAAATAATCTACTACTTTAGTAGTACTCGTATACTGCGGCCGCTACATGTACTCTTCATTGATTTGTCCAATAGCTTATTTGGGTCAGCCGCTCACTTACCATATTACTGGTAATCGCATCAAGTCTCTTTTTTATTCACTTCTCTCTTTTCTCAAAAAGTCTCTTTTTTATGATGTTCTTTTTAATTCAGCTCTTCCTGTTTTTATGTAATTTTTCTTATAAATTAATCAATTTGCAAAAGAAGTTTTCGGTAATTGAATATACACAGAGGGGGAGGGGGGCGGTGCGGAATAAAAATCAAAAATTATCCAATTTTATCACCAAGAAAAAAATAAAATAAAAATAATTAAAGAAGAAGAAAACTAGAATACTCCGAGCACTTATCAAAGATCACAACCACACTATCCGTCTCCATTCACAATATGCCGATCGATCGATGACTACAAAACTGACAAATCTCATAGAATTTACAAAATATCTTAAAACATAAAAGAAAATATACAAAATCCCAAAAGAAAAAAAAGAAAAAATTACTATCATAAATTATTACCTCTTTAAGAACGTTGATTATCTGATATTATTATTTTATTTTTATTCATGACAACACGAAAAAGCCTTTTGTTCATGTAAATTAATATAATTTATAATAATAAAAAAAAACTAAATATAAGTTTTTTTTTGGCTTTTTTACTAACAAAATAAAAGTCAAAGTATAAAAATAAGATAAAAAATATTTAAAATCTTTTTTTCTTTTTTAAGAATAAAAATCAGAAATGGAAATATTTGCAGAGAAAGGAACTGAAAGAAAAAGAATAGATAAGATTGGGATGGGGTCCATAAATATTAAATTGAAATTTACATAATTTATGAAGAAATAAAAGAAATTTAGTTTTTTTTTGTCTCTTAACTTTCGTTGATTTTGTTTTTCATTCTTTTTGGGAAAATTAATTTTCCTTTTTTTTAAATTGTTTTTTTTTAAATGTAATTTTTTTTTCTACTATAAATAAGATTAAATAATAACAGCGTTTTGTTGCTGTTATTATTTAATCTTATTTTAATAAATTTAGTTTTGTAATTTTTTTTTGCCCCAATAAAAATTAATCTTATCTTATTGTTTTTTTTTTTTGTTTAAAACAAAAAGTATTTTTTTTTTCTTTAACAAATAAATTGACAAAATTTCTTTTCTAAGAATTTCTGATAAGAAAAAAACAATCTATTTAATCTTCAATTTGTTTAATCAAATCTAAAATATAAAATATCGAAAAATTTATGATAACAAAAAATTTTTTAGGTATTTTTTTTTTCAAATTTTTAATCAAGTTAATCTAATTTTTTTTTTTATTCGTTCTTTTAGGAAATTAATTTTTAGAATTTTTTTTCTTTTTTTTTTTTTAGTTTTATTACAAAATAAATTTGCTAAAAGATAAGAAAGAAAATTTTTTTTATTAAAAATATGTTTATTTTAATGAGATAATTTATTTAATAAAAAAAAAACCAGAACTTTATATTGAAATCATACAACATGCAGCGCCATCTACCCCTCGTATTTGCCTGATCTATAACCATGTGACTATTTTCTATTTCCAAAACTGAAAACCAAGATAAAAGGAGCATTTTATGATGATATCCCAGCCATTTTTGTGTTTTAACATTAGCACACTTTTTCTTTTACTGAAATGGTTTTAACTCTCACATCTGTCATCCGATTTACATGAATTTTTAGGTGCGTTTAAAAGACGTATCTTTTTAATGCTGCAAATTCAAAAGATGGCGCTGCATGTTGTACGATTTAAAAATTAGTTCGGTTATTTTTTGGACACACTGTGTATGTGCTAATATAAAATAGGGGTCCACAATTGAAATCAGATTTGGTATAGTGCCCTAGTTTGAAGATAATTTCATTAAATACAACCTAATTTGCAAGTTTCTAAAAATAGGGTCCTAAATTTATTAGCCATTTATAAAATAGGGTCTTAAATTGAAATTATTTCTGATGATTCTAAAAATGGGGTCCTAAATTTATCAGTCTTTTACAAAATGGGGTCATAAATTGAAAATATTTCTGATAATTCTAAAATTAGGGTCGTAAATTTATCAGCCATTTACAAAATGGGGTCGTAAATTGAAAATATTTCTGATAATTCTAAAAATTGGGTCCTTAATTTATTAGCCATTGATAAAATAGGGTCCTAAATTGAAAATATTTCTGATGATTTTAAAAATAGGGTCCTAAATTCAAAATATATCTGATAATTTTAAAAATAGGGTCATAAATTTATCAGCCATTTACAAAATGGGGTAAATTGAAAATATTTCTGATAATTCTAAAATTAGGGTCCTAAATTTATCAGCCATTTACAAAATAGGGCCGAAATTGAAAATATATCTGATAATTCTTAAAATAGGGTCCTAAATTCAAAATATATCTGATAATTCTTAAAATAGGGTCCTAAATCTATCAGCCATTTACAAACTGCGGTCGTAAATTGAAAATGTTTCTGATAATTCTAAAAATAAGGTCCTAAATTTATCAGCCATTTACAAAATAGGGTCCTAAGTTCAAAATATATCTGATAATTCTTAAAATAGGGTCTTAAATTTATCAGCCATTTACAAAATAGTGTCCTAAATTGAAAATATTTCTGATAATGGGGTCTTAAATTAAAAATGATTTCTAATTTAACGATGGGGTCCTATATCAAATTTTTAAAGGGACAATATTTCTTAAAATAGGTCTGTAAATTTAGATAATTTTACAAAATACGGTCCTAATGTACAAATTATTCTCCAAAATCACGATCTTCCAAAGAATATAGTATGCCAAACCATGCAGGAACCACAGAAAAAACAATAATAAATACGGCTATGACATTTTCTTCTAACTATTGTACATTTTAAATTATGTTTTTTTAACATCATTTTTGTGGGAATTTTTTTTGCTTGTCCTCTGTTTCAACTACTGTGTCACAAGTCCAAGTAACTGGGGTCCAAAAAAAATGTAATATCATCTTATGGTCCTCATTTCGAAAGCGCATGATGCTTCTGACAAAAATCCACACTAAACACTAAGTATTTCCGGATTCAAAGGAAGCTCTTTGCTTGTTTACGTAGCCTCTCAGGCATAAATGCCTGAGAGGCTACGTAAACAGACGTTTAGTCGCTGAAGATGATTTTTCTAATCAAATCTGAGATTTGATAATATTTGATAAAACTCGACGCGTTACTTCTGAATCTTCTGATTAAATGTAGTGCCTATTAGCAGTACAAAAATGTCGGAACAGCGCTGTCATTTGAAACGTCAATTAAAAATTTCAAAGTTTTTATTTAATATTAATAAAAACTGACTAAAAAAATTCTACTGATATTGATAGAATTTTTAATTTTTAATTTGAAAAAAAAATTGTTTTTCATTAATTTCTCAAATAATTTATTAGCACACAAATGTTATCTTATTAATTTACTATCTTTTAATTAAGTATTAAAATTAGTAAATTAAATAAGAAAAAAATCATGATTTTCTTTATTCAAAATGGTATTTTGTCTTTTTTTTCTTATGGTAAATAATTCATTGCAACAACAAAAAAATGTAGAAATTGCCAATTGACTTAAAAATATCGTCTTTGAAAATAAAAAAACAATTCACAATAGTTCTTGAGGAATATAAACAGAAGAAAAAAATATAAATTCAAAACTATTTCTATACTATCGTTGTATATTATTCATTATTACTAATTTAAAATTAACAAAATTTAAAAGAAAAAATACTTAAAGAAATACGAAAGACAAAATCAAATAAAATTCTTTGAAAATCGTGATAAAATTTCAAAATATTTCATTAGAATTTAAAAAAGAGTATATAACAAAAAAAAACGAAACAAAACAACAATGGCCAATGGGTGTAACAATAGAGAATTTCTGAATACAAACTGCAAAAATTGCAAAAAGAATAATCCTTAAAAGATATATTCTTACATTAATAATTACTGCGTGTACACATGCACCCTCTTCTGGTAATATGCTATTGTAAATGCAGTTATGTGTATGGTGGTGAACTATAATTTATGTATGTGCATTCACGTGCGATAAGGACATGTGTTTGGACAATTTCGACAGAGATAATAATTTCCATTGACAATAAGCATTTATGTAGTCGTTCAAATCCATTTATGCACTGCTCGCACACGTTGAACATCGGTGGTCATGTTTTTTTCTTTTTGTTGCATTGTAGTTATTATAAAATATCTGTCTCTCTTTTCTACCACCCACCGTTATGGTAGCATTAGAACTCTTTAGTCTCTCGAATACGTTTTTTTTATCTACTTTGCTCACTCTTTCTGGTGGATGTATTTATTTTGTTTGATTGAAGAAGAAGAGGAAGAGAAAAAGAGCACGGGTCTATCGATCGTTATTCGTTCTCGTCGCTCTCCGCAATTGTGTGCGATGATTTTATCGCTGTCAAATTATTTAAAACCTTCGCAATCTTAAGGGTTTGCATACAATTGTGCTAAATTCAGTTTCTTTCATGCTCATCGTAGTACTGCCACACACATTTTAGTGTTTGGTTTAAGATAAATGTATATGTGAGGTTAAGTAAACTTTAAAATAAGGTTAAGCCTAAAATAACGAATGATTTTTTTAAGCATTTAGTTTTTTAAATTTCTAAAAAGTGTAGAAAAATTGCAAAAGTTCATGTCATTTTTATTTGAATAGATAAATCAATAATTGCCATTTATTTTTTAAATATTATTTCATGTAAATGTTGGTCAAGACTACGTTTTAAGTTATTCATGCGAGAGGTCCAATTTTGAATTCATTTTTCGAGTATCTCGGCTGGTATCTTGCTAATAACACGTGTACTGTTGTCTTCTAAGGCTGGTTTATGTCTTCTAAAGCATAGACAAGTGATTTCACGAAGCCCCATGAAAAATAGTCTAAAGGCGTCAAATCGCACGATCTAGACGGCCAACTTTCCGGTTCCGAAACGTGAGATAAATTGCACACCGAACTCATCTCTCAATATGTCCATTGTTTCCAATGCTGTAAGACATGTAGCGCCGTCTTGTTGAAACCACATGTCGACCAGGTGCAGTTCTTGTATTTTCGAAAAATAAAAGTTCGAAATCATCGAGCGATAGCGGGTAATGTCGCGGTCAGCGTCATCTTTAAAGAAATACGGGGACCGATGATTCCAGTGCATTTTGTTGGGTGCAATGGCAGTACAAGTTTTGCCTGTGGTTGTTTATCAGACCGAATGCGACAATTTTGCTTATTCAACCAGAAAAGATTTTCGTCGCTAAACAACTTGAGGATTTTCCTCGACGCTTTGGCAGGTTGTTTGGTTTCAGTTCTTGCACCAAAGGTATTTTATATGCTTTCAGACTAAGATCCTTGCGTAAAATCATCCACATAGTCGAGTTACACAATCCCAATTGCTGTGAACGGCGACGAATGGCCAACACTGGACGCTATCGAGTATTTTGTCATTATGGTTTGAGTTGGTTGCTCTGAACGTCAAATTGCAGCAATATTTTGTCACTATGGCTTGAGTTGCTTGCTCAGAAGTCCGTTATGACGACCATAAAATGCTCGAAGTGCGCAAAACACATTTTTCATAGAACACCAATTTTGATAATAAAATTCAATTATTTGTAAACATTATTCGGGTGTAAGTCTTTCCAGGATCAAAGGACAATGCTAAATGAGCACTTTTGACTTTGACATACGTCATATATCAAGTGTGATCTGTCAAAAATAAAAACATGTACAACCAAAGAGCAAAAAATCACCCGCTATAAATAATAAACTGATTTATTACTCGTTGCAATTGTGTTTGGATTAAAAATGTTGAACGATTTTTCGTTCTCGTCGGAACTATAAGCGTGGTGTGTTGCCAAAGTTTTCCTAAAATTGAACATGTGCACAGACTTGAAAAAAATGTCCGTGTTTTTTTCTTTCAAATTGAACATGACCGCATGCTGAGTGCTTTCTTCACACAACGCTGAACAAGAGGGTGGCATGAGGGCTTCATTCGAACAAACAATCACTGTGTTAGAGTCTGTCCGGAGAAGACAGGATAGTCAAATTCACGGCGAAGGCAACAGTGCAACAACAACGATTGATAAGCCATCCGCATTTGCTGTACGTACTCTCCTTCTTTGATCAAATTGGATTTCTGCATCGAATCAAAGTATTTAATAGAATTCTTGACAGGAGCGGAGCGTACACATGCCCGTTAAATCTGGGACATGGGATTCGACTTTGGAAATTAACTTACATCCTAGACCGAAATGGTATACTCGTAGTTGGGGGAGGGCAATCCTATTCAAGAGAGAGTGAACTGATATATTCGTTCTATTGTTAAGGGGTGTGTGGGAAAAATAGCACTTGCCAACCAACGTGGCACAGCACCCTTCGCGTCATTTTCATTTTATTGTAATTTCGACGAACGAAGATATTAGATTTGGTATTTTTTATTCACTGCCCATCAAAAATTCAAATTAAATCGTGAGTGGTAAAAAGCTGGGCTGATGGGTACTCCCTCCACTCGCTAAGCGCTATAATTTTATGCAAACAAATTGTAAGCGGTACGATGCGGTGACTCTGTTCAATGCACTTTGATCGGATTGTCCATCTTTCAATCCGACGTGAATATTATGCAATTCACGTGAGCGGAATGCCCAATTAGTACAGAGTCATTGATTATGCAGCTATTATTCTTGATGAGGTAGATTTTCGCGAATTGTGCAAGTGCTCATGGTTCGGAGTCTTTTGGCCGTGCCTGAGGACTTGAAAATGAACGCGTCCATTCAACCGCAAATGCATTTTTACATGCGATATTTTGGTTCCGGTTCAGTTAATCAAACTGGCAGAGAAGGCTGGAGGGACCTGAGTTACAGTGGTGGTTAGTAAAAGCTACAAGTTAATTATATTCACTTTTTTTTTTAAATTAATTGTTTCTTCTCCGAAAACTGCAAGAATTCGAGGGTTATCCAATATATGGTTCGGAAAGTAAAGGTAATATTTTATGTATTTTAAATTTAGATTTGGTCAAAGTGTTTCTTTTATAATATTGCTTTGACCTTGCCATTCTGAATGGATCCTTTTAGGTAATTTTGTTGAATTTTTCGCACTTTTCGGGGTATAATGCTCTAAAGTTTGAGAAATGTGAGCGTAAACACGATTCTTCAGATAGCGTCACACAAAAATGTCCAACGGTGTCAAATCGCAAGATCTTGAATGCTAATTAATATCACAAAAAATCTCGATATTACGTGTTCTGAAAATATTACACGCAATAAAACCATAATATGTCATATTGTGTGGCTTGTGATGCCTTTTTGTTGAAACCACATAAGGATCAGGCCCAAACAAATCGGTAATTAGTCGACTATAGAGCTCAGAATTGATGGTAAAAGGGTCTTCCCCTTCGTCATTTTCAAAGGAATACGAACCAATGATGCCTTCACACCAAAATACATACCAGACAGTCACTTTCCGCGGCAACTCCATAGTCACTTGTGGGTTTTTAGAGCCACAAATGAGGTCTGTTCAAAAAGTATCGCGAATTTTGAATTTCCGCAAGTTACGTATATTCGATTGGTACTCATGTCTCTCACTTATGCCGACAAGTTCGGCCATTTTGAATGTTCAGTTAATTTTTGACAGCTGCTTTGCTTGCACATGTTTTGGCTCGTCTTTGATTTTTGCTCATTCCAAAAAATGGGTCAAAGAATCTGTATCAAATTTTGTGTGAAAAACAAAATTAATTGCGCGGACGCATTCTGAATGTTGACTGTGGCATATGGTGAAGCTACCTTGGACTGAAGCAACGTTTATCGGTAGTAAAAAATGTTCTCAGAGGGCCAAGAAGATGTGAACGACGAAAAGCGAACTGTAAGGTTTTGCTTACAGTTTTCTTCGATTGCTGGGGCAGGGTGCATTATGAGTTCTTGCCACAGGGTAGAACGGTCAATAAGGAATATAACCTGCAAGTTCTGCGCAAGTTACGCGAAGCAATCCGCCAGAAACGCCCGGATTTGTGGAAGAACAAAAAATTGGCTTTTGCACCATGATAACGCCCCTGCTCACGCATCGTTGCTTGTGCGCGGATTTTTGACTAAAAACAACATACTTAAAATGCCGCAGTCACCGAATTCCCCAGATCTGCCCCCCTGTGATTTTTTCTTGTTCTCGAAACTACGATTGAAGAGAAATAAGACGACATCGAAGGAGGAATTGAACAAGATCACAAAAAAAGATTTTTTGGTGGGGATTGAAGGGGACAAAATAGATATTCATGAACAAATAAATAATTTTTGAAAAAACACAAAATTCGCGATACTTTTTGAACAGACCTCGTATATGTCAATTTTGCTTATTCATCTATCCAACAATCAAGAAATGGGCATTATCATTGAAAAAAATAACATATTATTCGGAAAATTAGCATCTTAAGCCTCCTGCGCATTACATACTCGCTTAAACAATTTAAATTGCAAACCTACCATAATCTGACAGCTGTCAAATACCAAGGCTTTAGTTTCTGGAGCACAAAATGGATAACATCGACAAAAATTTTTTTTTTTTTTAAATTTACTCAGTTTCATTTGTAATTTATGAAAATCTGCTAAAAATTTCTTAATTTTTTTTAAAATTTTATCAATGAAGAAAAATCAAAATTCTGGTTTTTGATTTTTCTTCATTGATAAATTTAAAAAAAAATTAAAACGACCATTGGGGAATTTTTGAAAAATTAATATAAAAAGTACAAAAATTAAAAATTAAAAAATTACAAAGAAAAACTTATCCGGATTTTTTTAACTCAACTCAATTTTTTTTTGGTTAAGGAGTATCTTTTCTTGTAAGCACCCTTAAATGTGAATAAATTTCATTATTTGCTCATTGAAACCATTTCTTTCCCTCTAGTAGTTTTTTTTTGAATGGAGGAAATTGTAAGGGCAGCTAGAAATTCGTTTTTGTCGCATGTCAGTAGTGTCCAGAGACAACAGTGCAATTGCAGTCTTGCAAAACTCACCCTCTCCCTTCAATTTACGAGTATGAATAACGAGTTCATATAATAATATTTTTGATGAGAGAGATGGTTCTGCTTGAACACAGTTGTGAATTCTATATTTTTAGGGTGACCCGAAAAGGGGTAATAACTGGAGATGGTGACAAAGTTAACAGGCAACATTAACAACTGGACGGGAATTTTTTTGGCGTTTTCTGATTTTTTTCCCTCTTTCTTTTTCCTTTTCAAACCATAGCGCAATTGTTAACAATCCTTCCCTCATGATATTTTCTTCCGAAACTTCACCCTTACAGAAGGATATGACATACTTTACGCATGCATGATATTCTCTCATTAATTTTTTTTTTAACATATTTATTGCCAACCCTTATTGTGCACAATTATCTACTATTTAGGCTGATATGATAAGAGGGTAGTAAAGAGAGGACGAAAAAGAAATCTGTTGTTTTGGTTCTTGTTTTCTTCAATCAAAATGTCGTCCTTGAAATATTGGAAAAAGATCTTTAACACTTGATCAGATTGTCGACAGATTTTTTTCATTTTTAGTTTAGGAATTTTTTTACTGAGCTTTTTAGGAATTTTTAATATTTATTTTTGTTGTTTTTTTTTAGTTTGATCAAATCTCAGTAAGATTTTTTCATATTTTTTAGTTTGGACCTTACCTTTATGGATGATATTTAGACCTTATAACTAAAATTTTTACTGAACTCTATCCTTTTGAGATAATTTTTAATGTTATTTTTAGTATTCTGATTCCAGCATAGTTTGGCACACTTCATGATTTACAAGATCTATGCTTTGAGAATAATTTGTTAATTAGGATCGTGTTTGGTAAAGAAATTCAAATTTAGGACCCTATTTTAAGAGATAACCTTCCATTCTCAATTTAGGACCCTATTTTATGTAACCACCTTCAATTCGGGACGCCATTTTACCAGAATTATTTTAAATTTAGGACCCCTATTTTTGAGGTATATTAAATTTGTGAATGTTTTTTTTAGAATTTGTGCAAATACGGTTGCGTTTTATGAAATAATTTTCGAATTAGGACCCTATTTTATGAAATCATCTCTAAACTAAGACTTTACATGATATATTATTATCAATTAGGGACCCTACATTATTGAATAATCTGACATTAAGGACGCTATTTTAAGAATCGTCTTCAATTAAGGACTCTCATTAAGTCATATTCAACTTAAGACCCTATTTTATAAAATTATCATTTTTTAAATTTTCAATTGAGGACTTAATTGGAGGTAATTTCATAGAATAGGGTCCTTAAATTCAGATAATTTGTAATTTTTTTATAATTAACTTGGATTTTAATTACTCTATAAATTTAAGGATTATGTGCGTTAACATGATTTTTTCGAATAGCCTCACAAGAAAAAGTCAAACCGCCTCAAATTATATGATCTTGGAGGTGAAATTCACAGAATCCAATCTCAAAATTACTCGTCCTGAGAATTTTTTGCTCAATGAAGCCTAAAAATTTTGATCATTTTTTTTATCAATCAAACACTTTTTTAAGAACCAAATCTTTTTTTTAAACCATGATAAATCTGAACAAATTGTGTCTTTTCAAAGTGTACAATTTTTTCTTAAATTTCTTTCTAGGAAAAAATAATCAGAATATTTTCTATATATATGAAAAAATAATCAGAATTACATATATAGTAAGATTTACCTATGATCAATCTTAAAGAAATATTTCATTTTCTTTTAAAATTTTGTAAGGTGCGTAAATTGCCAGATGGTCATAGGTGATCTGGCGTTAAATAATGTCAATTTTTCATAAAGAAGAGTTTTTTTTACTCATTTTTTTATTGTTGTTGTTGTTAATATCATAAACTTCTTTTTTGTAAGTTATTTCCTTCCTATAAATTTCGCAGAATTTAAAAAGAAAAAAAAATCGAAAAAAAACTTAAGAAAAATGACGTTTTGTAAATTTTGTAAAATGGCACACAAAAAACCACAAAATTTTGGGTGCGGATAAGAAAAAAGAGCTCTTTTTAAATTAGCAACAATTTTTTATTCTTCTTATTGCCAAATTTCTGACTCATTTATTTTTTGAGTACATACACGTATGTTTATAAATGTTCAAAAATAAGGTGAGCAATAGTAAAGTTTCCAATAATTTTCGTTTAATTTTGCGAATTCAAAGACTAATAAAATAACAACATACGAACTGAAATACGATCAAACAGGTGATATTTCGTGAATGATTGATTAAAATTTTACGGTTGCTTTTTTGCGTTTTGTCGGTTTTTTTTTTATATTATTATTAAAATTACAGTTAGTATTTCCTGTTTTTTTTTTGAGGAGATAACAAAGGAGAGCAACATCGCTCAAACCTGCTAAAAAAAACATTTTGAGAAATTATTTTTTACCAAGGAAAGAATATTCGTCCATGTTTTTTAATTAAATATTTTTTTTTTATTATTTGACTCAAAAAAATTGAAATTATAAAAAAAAATTCTGATAAATAAAAATTGAAGGTTGTTTTATAAAATAAAAAAAAACGTTTGTCAACGTTGAATTTTTGTTGATAGAACAAAAAATAAAAGGGAATTATTTTTTTAAGTTTGGAGTTTATACAAAATATTAACTGTTAATATTTAACTGTTGATATTAAGGATATCATGAATTGTATTTTATTCTCTTCTAAGTCCTTTAATGAGAATAAAAACTATTTTTGCATTCGTACGCTTTCCAAACATAAAAAATTTTGCGTTTTCTAACCTCAAAAGCTCTAGGAATTCTAACCTCAAAACTCTACGAATTCTAAGCTCAAAAATTTTAGCATTTTTTAATTTCAAAAATTCCAGGATCTCTAAGCTTTAAAATTCTATGATTTCTAACCTTCAAAGTTCTACGATTTTTAACATTAAAAATTCTACAATTTATAACCTCAAAATTTCTAGGATTTCAAACCTCAAAAATTCTACTTTTTCTAATCTCTAAAAAATCCACAATTTCTAACGTCAAACAGTCGACGATTTCTAGCCTCAAAAATTCTAGGATTTCTAATGTCAAAATTCCTACGATTTCTGACCTCAAAAGTTCTACGATTTCTAACCTCAAAAACTCTAGGAATTCTAACCTCAAAACTCTATGAATTCTAAGCTCAAAAATTTTAGTATTTTTTAACCTCAAAAATTTCAGGATCCCTAAGCTGAAAAATTCTATGATTTCTAACCTTCAAAGTTCTACGATTTTTAACATCAAAAATTCTATAATTTATAACCTCAAAATTTCTAGGACTTCTAACCTCAAAAATTCTACTTTTTCTAATCTCTAAAAAATCCACAATTTCTAACGTCAAACAGTTGACGATTTCTAACTTTAAAAATTCTAGGATTTCTATTGTCAAAATTTCTACGATTTCTGACCTCAAAAGTTCTACGATTTCTGACGTCAAAAATTCTAGGACTTCCAACCTCAAAAATTCTACGGTTTTTAACCTCAAAAAATTCTATGATTTCTAACCTTCAAAATTCTACGATTTTTAACATCAAAAATTCTACAATTTATAACCTCAAAATTTCTCTACGATTTCTAACCTCAAAAATTCTACGATTTCCAACCTCAAAATTTCTACGATTTCTAACCTCAAAAAAATTCTACGATTTCTAACCTCAAAATTTATTTTTTCAACAATATTTTTTAGAACATTCCATTTTTAACCGGTTTGGAAGTTTTCTTTGATAAAAATGCTCCTAGAATTTAATAAATTAACGAAATTCAATTACACTCACAATATTATTTCCCATTATTACAATAATTCAGTTTCCGCACTTAACATTCCACCCTCCATCAATGTCGTCTCACATGATCTTATCGATTATAAGGGTTCTGACCGAAAAGTACAGAAAAGGGTTTTTTTTTGCAACTTTCTCAAGTTGAATTTTAATAATAGAAAAAAAAATTAATTAAAAAACATACTCTTAATTGGCATAGAGTTTTATACTTAATAAATTTCAAAATAAAAAAAAATGATTTTTTATTGGTTTTTTACAAAAAAAAATGATGATCTATAAAATTTACTTGTTTTTTATTTAATTCTAAATGAATTCCTTGCATTAGAAGAAGAAAAAAACAATATTCACGAAAAACAAAATCGATTTCTGCCTGCACTTTAATGAGACTACGAGTATGCACATATGCACATGTCAACATTGTTATATGCGTTCCCGATGATTGTGTTAGTCCATTTTCCGTTAATTTCCGCAGAATTTCTTTTGTTATTTTTTCTCCAAATACGAATTTATTTTCATTGTGACAAATCTCCAGAATTAATTAAAATTTGTACCAAAATATCTGCACAAACACATAACGAGAATGTAAATAAATATACGTGTATATACATGTATAAACAGATAATCCCTGAAACTAAGAGGAGGTGACATTAATCTACCAAAGAAAAAAATTGGAAAAAACATGCACAATTATGCTTGACATTGTCAATAGACGTATGTGCGTATGTGTGGTTTGTTGTGTTATCTCTGCGAGTGGTCTGGCGAATGATAAGAAGAAGACTGACTGGTCGTTACGAAAATGAAGAGATATTAGCCTTTGGGATTCTTAACTAACTCACTCGATCCCTTCTGATACTGTTTATCAGCAGCGTTCTACCCTTTTCGCTCTTTAGCGACGAATCGACTTAGACAAATGCTCAATACACAGACGCACACACTAAACAATTTTTCATAATGAATAGAATTTCGTATTCACGTGCACCTACCAATGTGCGATCGAGAACGTACGCTGCTACTCCGTACGTACACACACCCACCCACCTACTACTAATTACTCAGTAAATGCGGACATGATTTGGATGGATTATCTGTGGTACGCAGTTACTATGGATAAACCCTGTTGTAGGGTTGCCCCCTGCCGGAAGCCCTATGCATGCATGGACGAGATTTAGAACAAAATTCATTTCGTTTCGTTCGCATAAACAACAATCACACACTCATAATAATCATCAGTGCAGGGCAAAAAAAAAAACCAAACCCAACAAAAATTATGTTTACTTTGATTTATTATTTAGCTCGTCGTTGTAAAAGCAGATTTTCGATTTTTATTACATAAAATCTTCACAGATGTTCTTACCACATAGAAACACAAGGAAAAAAAGAAGAAGAAAAAACAATATTGTGAACAGCACTGTGCCATAGTTACACGAATATTGTGAATTAGAGCCGTCGTCACATGTGTGGTAAATCCCCCAGAAACCATGCATAGATGTACCTCGCGTAGTTACACAACAAATTAGTTCACACTTAATCAGTTCTGATCCCAACAAAAAAGGATTTTTAAATTACAACAAATATGAGACTAGTAATAAATATTTCGTCGGATATTTCGTTTTTTATCAGAGCAAAGCGGCTTTTTTTTTATAAATTATACAATATATAAAGAGAAAAAAATATATTTAAAAATAGGACAATTAATTGAAAACCAAAAAAAAAAAACATTTTATTAAAATTCATACAATTTTTGTTTAAATATGAATATTTCTCCAAGCCTTCTCCAAAAATAGTATTTTTTTTCGCATATCCATTTTGTGTGTCGGAAAGTGTACAGGGCTGTCATTTCAAAGCTGTCAAATCTTAAATTATAGAAGTCCGAACAGAAACGGCGTAAATCAGTGGGGGCTAATTTTAAATTTCAGTTGAAGTGTAAAATTGAGATGCGGTTCGTTTAAAACTATTTTGATATGTGATGTCGTCATTTATGCGTAAACAAAACGATTTTTTAATATTGCGAATTTTATTGTTTGATGGAATTAATTTTGGTAATTTGCATTAAAACACAATATTCTATTTTCAAATTTTTATTATTTATTTCACCACAACTTAGTAAAGAATTAATAGAAATTAAAGTATTTCTTGAACTATTAAAATACGTTCCCTTAAAATTTTCTTCAACATACACATACTTTACGTACGCCGGCACTGAACTTTTCCCATTTTAACCACTTTTTTGAAAAATAAATCATTAAAACCCATTTAAAAACACATTATGAGTTAAATTTTTGTTAATTTCTCTACTTAAAATGAAAATGTCAACTTACTGAAAGAAAGAAATGACCAGCAACCCTTTATAAAACACTTCATTTTTTTAAATAAAAACTATCTATTAAATGTTATCAACAATATAACTATTTATATAAATACTTTCGTAAATTCTTAAAAAAAAAAACAACATAAAAACCACACTTTTCCTTGCATTTTCCGATAAATGCCAAAATAACAACTTGAAAAGCAACAAAAGTATGCAAGTATTTCGGTATGTTACCACTTTCATGAAGAATGGCGTGTTTGAAAACTCTCCGAAAGTCTACAAAATTGAGGTGAAATAAATAATAAACCTAAAATTCAATCGCATTTAATACCAAAAGATTGGAAACAAATAAATTTCAAGTACGAAAACTAAATGTCAGTGTCTACATTAAAAAAATATACACAAAAGTATGCAAGCGTTACGATATCTCGCCGCTCATGCAATAATTCGGCCAGAAAATTGCGTATACATGAACGAAAATCTGACATACCAGCCTATCCTGGTATTCCTTAATCTAAGTGGTCAGACATAAAAGAATAGTTTGGGATAAAAGAAATCCATTAGTTTTCCGCTAGATGGCTGTAGTCATTCTACGTAAAGTATTTATCAAACTTTTTCAAAAAAATACGGGCCAATAACACTTTCAGACCAAAATGCACACCGCCAAGTTACTTTTTGAGGATACAATAGCTTCTCTATACTCTCTTGTGGATTTTTAGAGCCCCATGCACGATAATTTTGGATCTTTATTACTGAAGAGAATTTTATTCGGCGTATCTGCGTATAAAAATTGGTATATTTTACAACTTGATAAAGGCTATAATGGAGTTTATGGACCCATTGAAGCCAGGCGCGGCTGAAATTGTGAATGGAGTTTATGAACCCGATGCTGTCACAATCAATTACGCACAAATTTTGGTTTCTTGATAGTTTATATAAGATAGTGTCACTCCTCGAGGATCTGAATTTTAAATGTGTTTTATTTAAGTTAACTTTGTGAAGCACAAATTGGATAATCTCCTTAAATAATTTCTTGCTGACAGTTTCACAGTTCCTAAAAAATCCGGTTTGACATTTCCCATGTCAAACCGGATGATATTCTCATCTCTTTCGCTCTCCGTCATGAGACTTTGACTTTTTCAATTTATGCCATTTTTGACATATTAAATTTGAGGGGAAAAAATTTAATGCTAAAAACTATATTTTTTTTAAATAAACATTTTTAAAGTATTTTTTTTTTGAGTAAATTTTTCAATAATTAATTACAAAATAATATTCATGCATAAATAAAGGAGAGACCATAAGCAAATTAGGTCCCTCATCTGCCTGTGGTTGGTCAGCTTTCTTGTTGCATTCGGATGTGTATGTCCCTTGGGACCTCAGTGATCGATTGCATTCTTTCGTGCAGACTTTGAACACAAACTCATCATTTCTCACTCATAATTTTCCTTCTGCCCATTCATTCATTTCGACCATGTTTGACCAAGCCTTGCGTTTGTTTTGGTGGTTTTTTTTCTTCTTCCGCTTGTTCTTCTGCATACGGCAAATACGAAAGGGTTGAGCTATGTCCATGGCAGATTGAACTGGGAGCACCCCTTTTCTTAAATATTTTATTTATCTGCAAATAATGTGCGCATACCGAATGTTGTATTCGTTATTACAATGCATCGCTAACTTATTAAAGGGAAAATAGATAGACGCTAAGAGAGATGGGATTTGGCAAAAATGCATTTGCCAACAATAATGGTCGAATGTCGTATTCATTGCTGAGCAGCACAAGCTGACTCCTAAAAGCCTAAAAACCCAAAAACCGGAATTACGAATGCGGAGAGTATGCTGCCTCCGTTTGGCTTTGGTCAGTCAGTCCGGTTGCCGTATTAAGTGGCAAGGGTCCATCGGCATAACCAGAATCAACAGGGGGATTGCAGTTATTGACTGTTCGTGGAAGAATATCGAAAGCAACTCGGCAAGAGGGTAACGACAGGCGTCAACATTCAGAAGCATGGCGCATCTCAATTTCGGATTAATGGCCACGATTTGCACGTGGCACGCTTTCTTGCAGCGCACTTCGATAAGAGCTGTCATCAACGTCGGCTTCCTTTTGTGTTCATTTACCCACGAACCATTGTGAATGTATGGGTTCTGTTGCATTATTTTTGGTTCTTCATCATTTTGACAGCAGTATTTTCTTCTTTTCCTTTTCCTTTTTTTTTCTCTTCGTGGATAGTAAGTAAATATTTTGTGCTCGTACTTATTTGGTTATTGATAATAATTTCAATAAAATTATCTGCTGCACATGAAGGAGATGAACGAGATCTGCGTTTGACATTGGTGGGATCAGCGTGACTCAGATCAAAAGAGAATCCTTACTTCGAAAGTAAATAGGGAATTTTACTTGTATCGGAAAACTACCAAAAATCCATTAGGTTTTAGTGTGCGTGGAAGGTTTTTCTATTCGGGGATTAATTTTAGGGTAGATAAGAACAGGTTTTTTTTTTGTTGTTGGTTGTAATTCAATGAAAACGGAATTGGCTGTAGTACGCTTTATCATCATAGGGGATGGAACGGACTGCTGACGGCGGCTCTTTCTTATAGGACATTAGTTTTGGGTATTAGTACAGATGCTTAAAAAGGAATATTTTTGGTTAATCACTAAAGATTTTGGCAAAAATTATCGGTATTCTTGCTAAAATGACAGTTCGAATTTCGGCCTGCCATATTCGAATAAAATTATTTTATTGCAAAATTTTTATAAAACATAAAAGTTTTCTGTTTTTTTTTTTTGTATCGATTTGTGTGAACAAAAATCTTTTTTAGATTATTTAAAAATAGCAAAAAAGGGAAGCTAAAAGAGTAACCACTATGAACAGAGGTAGTAGTGAACGTATTAGGGCCAACTTCATTGCACATGAGCGCCTTCCATTAAATTTAATTTCATGCACGTGCATATTTGCATGCGTTCAATTGTTGTTATTTTCATTATTTCATTTTTTTATTTTGGTTTTTTCCTTTTATACGATTTAATACCATTTTGTTTATAAAGCAATCTCTTACTACCTTGTTAGACGCAAAGCCATATCCACAAACGCACGCGTATCATTTCATTTGTTGCTAACTTCACCCCTAATAAAACTGATAGGCTTTAAAACATGCTGAACGCATGCATGTAAAAATTTATAGTTGTTTTTTTTTTCAATTTCATTTTCCATTCCCTTAAAATGTATTGCATGGAGTTTTTTTTATATTTTTATTACTTAGGCTTTTTTCTCAATTGCTATTGATTTTTTTTATCATTTTCAAATTAAGAACTCTTGTTAACAGATTCTCTTTTACTGTGGGATTAAGATTATCCGAGGGTGGTTTTTAGATATCTAAACTGTTCTGTTCTGATTCATAGTGGATTAGTAGGGTGGATTCGTCAGTATATACCATAGTTTAGTGAAGTTACTGACAAAAAAAATTCTTTATTATGCACAAAGTTCAAGTATACATATTTTTTTTTATAAACTAAGAGGAATAGGGTTTAATTTTAAGGAAGAGAATACATTTTGTTAGAAGAATATTTTTGGAACGCCATCAAAATTGATGTTTTTTTCTATAAAATTTAACAAAATAAAAATGATAAAAAAAATATCGAAGAAAATATCATAGAATAAGGAGATAAATTTTGGCATTTTTTTTTACAATTCCGATTGGGAAATTCAATATTTCTCAACGAAGTAAAATTTTTCTTGTTCTTTTTTTTCGGTTAAATTTCCTTTACCAAAAGTTCTATTTAGCAATTCAAAAAATATCATTGAATAAAGGAGATAAATTTACCATTATTTATAGAATATAATATTTTTTTGAATGGCCGCCACAAACTTTCTGGCAGAACTCGATCTTTTTGAGATAATTTTCTATAATTTTTTCACACATTTTTGGGCTATAATTCGTATATTACTTGAGCAGTATTGGCTTTTAAATGCAATCAAGTTTATGGATTATCTGCGTTAATACAATTATATGTGTAGGCCTACAAGAAAAAGTTCAATGACGTCAAAACGCAAGATCTTTTGGGGACCAATTGACATAACCAATTTGCAAAATTGCGCCTTCTGGGAACTTTTCGTGCGAAAAAAAACTATAATATATCGTATTGTGTGGCTTGCGATGCCTTTTTGTTGGAACCACATAAGGGTTAGGCCCAAAAAAACTGGTAATCTTTTGACTATAGAGTCAGAAATCAAAGAAATATGAACCGATGCCTGACTTTAGACTATAAAATCACTTTTCGCGGATACAATGGCTTTTCTACAGTTACTTGTGGGTTTTCATAACCCCATATACGGTAATTTTGCTTATACATCTATTCAACGAGCAAGAAATGATCGCCATCACTGAAGAAAATTTTGTTCGCAAACTCAGTAAATACAGCGTTTTCTTTTCGTGCATTTCTTGGAGGGTAAATCGATCTATAATGTAAAATGGCGGCCTTCAATCTTGGATCATATATATGTTTGACAGCTATATTTTCCGTACCACAAAATTAATAGTCATTACCATAGAAAAAGGAGATAAATTTATACAGTTTTTTTTCTATTGTCGAATAAGAAATTATATTTAAAAAAAATTTATTCAGTTTTATTTTTAATTTTGACTAATTGAACAAATGCTTAGTATTTAAAATCTCTGAAGATCTGCAAAAAAAAATCATTAAAATCGATAAAAAAATGTTCATCGAATAAGGGGATAAAAAGATAAAATTCGGAGATTTTTGCTTGCTAATTCGCCTATTTTTGAGGTTTTGAGTACTATGAAAAAAAAATTTAAAAAATGTCATCAAATAAGGAGATAAAAATATAAAATCCAAATATTTTTTTGCTTAAAGAAAATTATCAAAAATTTCTTATATGGCATTACTAAAATATAGTCAATAAACAAATGCTCGAAAACCGTAATACCAATCAAAATGGCATTCGCTATTTGCGTTTATTTTTAGATTAATGGTCACATAATATCCATAATGCAGGTTTTTTTTGTTTTTTGGAAATAATTAATTTCTGTGTGATTATCAGAACTTTTAGTAATTAACAAATTTTTTTTATGGATATGAGAAAAATATACAATCAAAAAGGGTGTTATCCCTTTTGGATAATAGTGAAAAATTGATCCCTCAACTTACTTATCAATTCCTATAAAAATTCAATGACAACTAAAATAGACGACGCCCATTTTCAAGCATAGATAAACACAGATAAACGTGTAAATGGAAAATTAATTATCCGTAGCGGAAATTGTTCCAAGCATAGACATAGACCCTTTGATCCTCTAAACCCCCTTCTCCACTAACCTCGCGATAAAGAGTATAAAATCGTATTTCGATGATAAAATTTATTTTTACATATCAAAGGTTATGCTCAGAACATAAAGTACATAACGTGACGCATTTTAATCTTTCACTGTTGACGGACACCTTTTCATAGCGAACCAACGAACCAATACGGAATTAACAGTAAAATAAAAAAATTGACCAAAAGATAGAAATTACCAACGTTCAGTTCAAGTGATAAGTGCTAATGGTTAACTGTCTGCGTCCCTTTTAACATTTGAAGATGCATAAAACAGTTCACATCGAAAATGCCAGAATGACGGAAGGAGTGTCGCTTGATGCCTCCATAAATGTTCAGCTGTCAAAGTGTGCTTACAGAACACCACCCAACCGTATACAATAAATTGGAACGCAATGGAATATTCGTAATTTCGATTCGATTTTAAATTCCACGACCATTAAAGACACCAACAAGCCCGTAATAGACCAGCCAACACTGATAGTGTGGATGGATTGGCCGCTGTTATCTCATGTTTAGATCGATGCCACCTCGAACCGTTTCTATTTATTCAAATTCTTTCGAATCATTGCAATTGAAATTAGAAGGAAATTATCATAATTTCACGATAAAAAAAAACGTCTGCATTTCATTTGATTTTACTTTTGTTTACAAACGTGGATAAATTGTGCCCCAGGCAGTCAGTCAGTCAGTCAGTCAGCACCAAAATGCGGAAAATCACAAACAATAAAAATAAAAGCCAATTTCTAGCAGTCCAGCAGCGTGAATCGTAATTGATGGATGGGGGAGGGTGCTGGTGGAACTATTGACAAAAGGTAGAAAGTAGGGGAGAAAAATAGGGCACATGCTTTATATGATGGGAACCCAGTATAAGAGCTCCGCACACAAAAAAAGGATAGGAAAGTCCAGTCTTGGGAATATAAACCACAATCGTTGCTGTCGACTATTTAACCAACAAAACAATTTATTTTAATTTGCATTTGATTGAGAATATTTTTCATGATATCAGGTAATTAAAATTTTACCAATAAATCAACAAAAAATAATTTCAAAAAACTGAGTTTTCTTGTTTCCATTTTTCTTTCATAACATTCGAATGCATAGAAAATTTTCAATTAATGCACGTGTGATTATCAGTGTTAACAAAAGAAGAGTAAGAAATTTATGCATGCAGCAAATGAATAATTCCATAAATATGCCATTCGTGAAGGCAGTGATATGCATCCGACCTGAAAGTTAAATAGAATCATTAAATTAGCCATTGGACATTTCCTATTTATTTATTAGAAATTTCTTATTTTGCATAATTTTTTTTTTAATTATTAACAAAAAAAAAAAACAAAAAAAAATTAAAAAATTATAAGCAAAAATCTCCGAATTTCATCTTTTTATCCCCTTATTCAATGGAAATTTTTTTTATCGAGTTTCATGAATTTTTTGCAGATTTTCTGAAATTTTAAATACTACTTATTTTTTATAGTATTCCAAATTACAAATAAAACTGAATAAATTTTTTGGAAAATATAATTTCGTATTCGATGATATAAGAAACTGTATAAATTTATCTCCTTTTTCTATGATAACGAGTTCTTCATTTCGTGATACGGAAAATACAGATCTATCATTTGACAGCTGCCAAACATATATATAATCCAAAATTACATCTGTTTAGTTTGATGTTTGCCATTTTACATCATGGATAAGCAAAATTGCTATTTATGGGGCTCTGAAAACCCACAAGTGACTGTAGAAAAGTCTTTGTATGGTGGCATTTTCGTATAAAGGCGTCATTGGTTCGTATTTCTTTGAAAATGAGGAAGGGGAGACCCTTTTAACTACCATTTTAGCATCAATTCTGAGCCCTAGTGGGCTTGAACCTTATGTGGTTTCAACAAAAAGACACCACAAGCCATTTGAAATTATTGATTGTTTATTCATCAAATATACGCCGATTCGGCACAGGAACTACCAGTTTTGGATGGCGTTGTTCTAAGCAACATTTTCTTCAGTGTTGAGGCTTATTTCTTGCTCGGTGTATACGTAAATAATCAAAATTACCGTATATGGGGCTCTGAAAATCTACAAGTAACTGTGGAGAAGGCCTATTTCTCTCTGTTTAGTGTGCATTTTTTGTCTGACGTTGTCATTTCTCTCTGTTCAGTAGAGACCGTTATCGTCAATTATGAATAATAAGACCGTATGATAACCGACAACAAGATGGGGCCACATATTTTGATCTTATTGCGCAGAAAATTGCCATAAGGAGTAATTTCGAGATTTGAAAATGTCAATTTACCTTCAGGATCGTGCGGATATTTTTTTTGTGAGGTTACGCATAAGATCGTTTTAACGCAGATCATCGTAAAACTTGAGAGCATTTAGAAACTAACATTCGTCAAGTAATGACCAGAAATGTGCGAAAAAGTCATAAAAAATTACCTCAACAGAAACGAGTCCTGCAATGAAAGTCTTGTGGAGGCCATTTTCACTGTACCATTGCACTCAAACCGGCCAAGTCCAAATAACATGATAAAATGAAAATTTCTTAAAAGTGTCATCGAATAAGGAGATAAAAAAAAATGAAATTCTGAGATTTTTATCTTGTACTCATCTTGACCATTTAACCTTTAATTTTTGTCGGTTTCATACGTAATGGCAAAACCCATGCAATATAATAAAATTAAAATTGAATTAAAATCTAAATTTTTAATATTTTTATTTTATTTTATTTTACAAAACACAAATTGAATAAATCTTTAAATGTGGAAAAGTCAACTTTCAATTTTGAGAAGCACTAAGAAATCAGTTTTGTTTTTTTCTCTTGTTCTGCTTTTCAAAGGACGAATTGGATAAATTTTTGAAAAAAAATAATTGTGTTTTAAAAAAAATTAAAAAATTGGTTTTTTTTTACCTTTCAAAAAATGAACTGTTTCCCTAATCGACTATTATTCGGCGTGTGACTGACTATATGGTATTTTACCATTCCAAAAGATTTGTCATTCTACAATGGTAATAGGATATTTCCAAACTATGACAATATAATATAAGAAAAGTTTCCATTGCAAAATGCTTACTGCTCGATAGCTGATAATAATACCAATGTCAGAAGATCAAATGACAATTAACTCACTCGACATCCATAATAAGGTGGTAGAAGTTTTTTTTGTTACTGTTTTTTTATTTTTTATTTTACTAAATACCTAATAACTGATTTAATTATTTTTTTCTTTTCTATTTACAGGTACGATTGGCATAAATATTTTTGAAAGTTTTAAAATTATTTTTCTTATAATGGGTAAGTTTTTATTCAAAAAGTTTTTAGTTCAATTATTTTTGCATCTGCATTTGTGACATAAAGGACCGATTCGAAAAATGCTCGGCTCAAGCGGTGGTGTATTATATGCTCGATCATGTTGCACGAACAGCTTCCCCTCGATCGAAGGAGATTTGTTCGAATGGTGTAATCGCCTTAAAATTGTTAACGCAAGATATTTTAGACAACGAGCTCGAATGAAAATTTTCATACTTTTTGTGTGTTTAGATTTGCCGGTTGTTTATACAAAAAAAGTGGCGAAAATATATTGTTCAACGACGGGCAGTGACATTGAATTGACCAGTCTAGACACTGGCGAATTTTGTTTGGAGATTAAGGGCCAAAAGGTGATCGACGGTGAAAATTCCTGTATAATATATGCTCCAAGTGATAACTTTCCGTATGCTTCCCCCATCCAGGCGTTGTTTGCGTTGCAGCTATTCGTTGTCATTACTTTCGCTATCGTCCAACATAAGCCAGATCACTGCGACTGCTGCTCCCCATTGCTGCACCACAATTTCGTTGCTGCATTCTATTAAATTATCCAATTTTAAATTTTTTAATATATTTATTATTAAACGTAATAATTTAATGTGCAAAACGCAAAAAAACACAATTCCAAATCGTTCATGAAAACGAAACAAATGTCAAGTGAGCGGTGACTGGACGAATTTTGATCGAGCTCATATGCAATTCCTGCCTGAAAATTGTTCAATTTTTCAATATATTTATTAATTTCTTAAATTGAAATGTATTTATTAATGTGCAAAACGCAAAAAAACACAATTGAAAATCTTTCATGAAAACAAAACATATGTCAAGTGAGTGACGGGACGAACTTTGATCGAGCTCACATGCAATTCCTTGCGTAAAAATTGTTCGAGGGTTCCAAGTCTCTGGAATTATCCAATTTTTAATTTTTTAATATATTTATTATTAAACGCAACAATTTAATGTGCAAAACGCAACAAAAAAACAAAATTGAAAATCGTTCATGAAAACGAAACAAATGTCAAGTGAGCGGTGACTGGACGAATTTTGATCGAGCTCACATGCAATTCCTGCGTAAAAATTGTTCGAGGGTTCGAATTCTCTGGAATTATCCAATTTTCAATTTTTTAATATATTTATTAATTTCTTAAATTGAAATGTATTTATTAATGTGAGAAAGTCAATTGAAAATTATTCATGAAAACGAAACAAATGTCAAATGACTGGACGAATTGTGATCGAGCTCACATTCAAAATTGTTCGAGGGTTCGAGTCCATGATCGAGATATTTATAATTTCCCCTCCGAAGACTCAAAGATAAAATGTCCGCACTTAGGGAATTATGTGTCCATTTCTCGAATGGTCTACTCGTAGCCTAAAGAGCTCGTCGTGGTGTCAGGCTTAAAGGATTTTTTTGTTGGTTTTTTTTTGAGAACATATTCTAATTGCAGAATGGGTAGAAGTGATTTTTACTGTCCAATACGTCATGTCGGAATACCAAAAAAGGCATTTTTATTTACTCCATTTTTGAGTGTTTTTTTTTTGTAGATTTGATGACTGGCTTCCTTTCCCACTCCTAAATTTATTTGACCAATCATATAAATAAAAAGGAATACGAGTACTTGAAAATGGGATTATCAGTTTTATTTTTGTTAACACTTTTTATCAATGTATTATTTTAAAAATCAATAAAAGTATGACCTTCAAACAAAAAAAAGTGACTAATCGCTACCTTGCTTGAACAAGAAAAACACCATCCCAGGATGAGTAAGGATATAATTGAAAATAGCTTTTTTGAATTGAGAGTAGGCGGTAATATTCAGTCTAGAATAGTCGTAGTAATTGTGTTCCGTCGAAATCTTAACATTTTGGGCGACGCAGTATCCTAATGAACCCATTCAAGCGGAATTATGGTAACGTTGGTAATACTGCCGCCTGATTACACATTGACAACAAAATGACATCGACAATAAAAAAGAAGAAGTTAAAAAGTCGATTTTATATTTAGCCATTAAAACTAATTATTGCATAATTCATCGTTGTTGTCATGAGTTTAAGAACAGGTGCACACAAAAAAACATTTATTTTCAAAAACGTTTCTAGGAGGCTGAGTTGGTTTATTTTCCTTTTTATCTCTTTATTTTATTTCTTGACAGATGAGTAGCAGCACCGTCAGACTCTCAATTTTATTAATAATAATAAACAATTTGATTTATTTATTGTTCTACATTTGCACTATTCCAGGTGGAGTGAATTTTAACTTTCCGGCTTTAAGATATTCTCATAAATATTTATTTTCTGAGGGGTTCAGCATAAATTCCATTATGGAAACTGTTTTGAGAATGATTTCCAATTAATATATTTTTGCTTGTTGATTTTTTTCCCCATTCAATCAATAAATTGTGATATTTTAATGCAGGTACGCATATTAATTTAACCGGAAGAGATTCTTTCGGCTTGACTCGCTTCTGTTCATTCGATTTAATTGTTTTCATTTATGGAAGCCGCTTGTTTTTCTCTTCTGTGTAGAGTATCGCTTGTGGAACATGAGAATACACAAATTTTCTTTTAATTATTTTGTTTTTATTTTTACTATTCACAGGAGATTTTTTAAGAAATTTTCATTTTTTTTGGAATTAAAATATGGTCATCCAATTTCCTTAAATCATATTAGAAAGAGTACAACACATTTAAGTGCTAATATTTTATGTAAACTTATAAAAATCTCTATTACACCATCAAATTAAGTACAATTTTTTGATATATTTTTTTTTCCTTTAAAAGACAACAAAAATTGAGCAAAAAAAAAATCTAAAGTGAATTTTCTTTTTTAAAAAATGCTACCATAAAAAAGGTCATCGAATAAAGAGATAAATTTATGCAATTTTTTTGCGCTGCCATTTTTTAAAAAGATATTTTATGTGAGAAACTAAAATAGTTTGGATAACAAACTAAAATCGATTATATTTTTTTCTTAAATTTCCTTACGAAAACGTTTCATTTGTCAATTGACTAAAATTTTGATTGAATAAGGAGATGAAAGCATACATTTTTTTAAATGATCGATTTAGAAAATCTTTTTTTAAATGAAATATTTTATAATTAAAATTATTAAAAAAAATATGCTATTATATATGGAATATAAAATTTGTTTAATTGGCTGTTCACAAAACTCCTGGCAAGGCTCGATCCTTTTGAGGTAATTTTTGCTAACCTATTCAGACTGTAATTCGAACATTACTTGACGAATATTAGCTTTTAAATACTTTAAAATTTGAGGATTGTTTGCCTAAAAAAACTCTCTCGTCAAATTTTAGAGCATTATTTAAAAGTAAAAGTTCAACGTTTGCCGAATCACATGATTTTCTAGGTCAAGTGGCATTACTGAAACTCGAAATTACTCGTCTTGGGAGCTTTGTGCTCATGTCGGATTTTGTAACTTATGGCATCGTTTTGTTGAAAGCTGATACGGTCCCAGATTAAGATCGTCAAGTTTAGTTGAACTACCGAAAAATGGTCGGTTTTCACAAGGCCATATAGCTCAAAAAAGGGTAACAGACCAAAATGGCCACTTTTCGTGGATACAATGCACATCGCCATTGTCACTTATGGGTTTTTAGAGCCCCATATACGATAATTTTGCTTATTGACTGCTCTCAGGTGAGAAATTAACCTTATTGCCGAAGAAAATTTTGTTTTTTTTTTAAAATCAGCATCTAAAACCTTCTGAACATTTCATAGTCGTTAAAGTAATCTATATAATAAAATGTCAAACTTAATCTGACAGCTGTCAAATACCAAGACTGTACTTTCTGTACCACAAAATGGATGATAACTTGTTACCATAGAATAAGGCCATACATTTTATACAATTTTTCTAATGATCGACAAAAAAATTATAATTTTTTAAAAATTTTTTCAGTTTTATTTGTAATTTTTAATAGTGGTTAAAATTTTTTTTTAAAAATGTCATCAAATAAGAAGATAAAATTTAAACTCTTTATTTTGATTTTTTTACTTTGAAAAAAAATGTGTTTTTTTTCTTTCTTGTAACTGTCATAATTAACTTGTTGACTTTTTTCAACAAAAAAAAAACAAATTGAGTAAATTAACAAAAAATAAAGATGACCATTGGAATTTTTTGGTAAAATTACAAAAAAAAATATTTACGGGTTTTTTGTTTGCTTGTTTTTTGAAGGAGTATCTCTTTTTGTAAGCACCCTTAAATGTGAAAAAATTTCATTATTTGCTTATTGTAACCATTTTTTTCCCTCTAGTTTTTGTTGAATGGAGGAAATTGTAAGGTCAGCTTGAAATGCCCATACCCACGTATATGGCAATTTTGCTTAAAGCCTCATTCCTAAAGAAAAATTAGCATCTAAAGTCTTCTGTGCGTTCTATGGTCCATAATGTAATTTCGAACTAAACAACTGTCAACTTGTGCAGCATACATATTTGACAGCTGTCAAATGACAAGACTCCGAATTACGAAATGAATAACCCTTTACCATAGAAAAAGAAGATAAATTTATACAATTTCTTATATCATCGAATAAGAAACTATTTTTTATAAAAAATTTCTTCAATTTTATTTGTAATTTGGAATATTATTTTTAAAAAAATCTGCTAAAAATTTCATTAAAATCGATTTAAGAAAATGTCATCGAACAAGGAGATAAAAATATAAAAATTCAGAGATTTTTGTTTGTAATTTTTTAGTCTATTTAATCTATGATTTTTATGGTTAAAACTAAAAGGTTTTCAAATAAGAGTGATATGATTTCTTTTAAAAAAAAACATTTTCAAATATTTTTTTATTTAATGTGAAGTACAATCGATACAATTAAGTTCTGAATAAAACGTCATTCAAATGGCCTCCACGACTTCTTTTGCAAGAACGAATTCGATAAACCCAATTTTCGAGCACTTTTTCCACTAAATCAAGTCGTATGTCATGAATAGCACATTCAATATTGTCTTCTAAAGCTTGAAGAGAGTCTGGTTTATTGCTTCTAATAACCCCACAAGAAATAGTCTAATGGTGTTAAATCACAACTTCTTGGAGGCCATTCAATGTACCACAATTTCTTGAAATAATCGAATCTCCAAACTTTTCTCGCAATAATTCAGTTGTTACACGTGCTGTGTTGTTGGAACCAGATGTTGTCAAGATCAACTTCTTCCAATTTCGGCCATAAAAAGTTGGTTATCATCGATCTATACCGCTCTCCATTGGCAGTAACGGTGTTACCAGCTTCATTTCGAAAGATGATTCCACCAGACCAAAATTCACACCAAACTGTCAATTTAGGTGAATCTAATGGGTGTTCATGAATAATTTGTGGATTTTTTTCGCACCAGAATCGACAGTTTTGTTTATTTACCACACCACTCAGATGAAAGTGAGCCTCATCGGAGAAGATGATTTTCTTTAAAAAATCGTTATCGTTTTCAAGTTGTTCCAAGACAAAATCAGCAAATTCACGACATTTACGGTGGTCCAATGGCTTCAGTTCTTGAGTGATCTGCCAGTTTGTGGTTTGAGACAGTCCCAATTCTTGAGAACGTCTTGGAATCGACAAATTGCGGTCTTCAGCAACACTTGCCTGAACGGCAGCAATATTTTCATTACTTCGAGCGGTTATTTGTCTTATTGGCACTTGAACATTATGCAAAGAAAATGTACGCTCGAAATTTTTAACAATTCAACGAATAGCAAGCACAGTTGTACGATTATTACGACCATAAATTGGCAAAAGCGCACGAAAAGTTGCAATTGGAGAACGATTATTTTGATAATAAAATTGAATAATTTGTAAACGTTGTTCTTCCGTATGTCTTTCCATGATGAAATTGTAAACATTACTGAATATAATGACAAAAAAAAGACAGATCATGGCCAAAACGTCACTTAGAAATCATATTACTCTTATTGGAAAACCCTATATGTGTTCCGTGTTCTCTAAGTGTGCAATAAAATGTTATATAATAAATGGAAAATAAGGCGGAACTGGTCGGTCTCAGTTAGTGTTTGTTTAATTTAATGGATCTGGTTAGAAAGGGGACAATTGTTTACAAATCCAGGATTTTAGAGGTCTAAAGAAATTACGAGTTTGCTCGTTACCAAAAAAAAATTATGGATCCCAACTGATCGCAATTCTGCCTAGTGGTCGTGCCCAGAACTTCGGTAAGGATATTGAGCAGACTTGATAGGTTGATCAGGTAGACTTTAAAAATGTTCTGTTGTAATTTTATGTAAAAATTTTATATTTAAAAATACAAAAAACCCCATAGAAGCTGTGTGTGAATAAGCCAAAAAAAGAGAAAAATTCACCATAATTTTTATTTGGTTTCAAACTTTCCAATTCTTACTCATTTTGGTACCAATTTTTTTCTGATTCAAAAAAATTTCTTGGTAATAATTTATAATTTTACAGACGTGATTTTACAGAAATTGTTTTTGTAAACCTTCTTTGGAAAATTCACTCATCAATAATTGTTGCTACTTTGACCAGTAATTATTCACAAGTAAATTGCAGCTAACACAAATTATTGATAAAAAAAAACGTTCAATTGTGCAATTATTTAATTTGGTCGTTTTCTGTCTTCGCATAATTATTACCAATAATATTCGTTGGTACGTTAAAAGGTTTTCTTTTTATTTGTTCTTTTTTAAAAAAAGAAACGGAAATCCGATGAACCCTTAAAGAATATTTAATCAAATTGACATTCTGCACTACCGCAATTTTATGCTGTACAATTGCACTGAAATTCTTAAAAGTAATTGTTTTTTTTTTATTGTTAAAATTTCTTTAAAAAGAACGGAAACCTCGAATTACTCGTAAAGTTATAAAATATGCACACGTAAACTGAATGATAAAATTGTACAAAATTGCATGCTTTCTTGGTTGTTGATGATAGCTTTTTGAATGGAATAGGAATACTCGTACTTGAAGATTGTCAGCAAATAATTCCATGAAATTTCCGATTCAACAGACCAGACTGACCTTTGAATATTTGAATGTAATCTGAAAATTGGTTAAATGGTCTTTCTTTTGTTTCAGCTTGTTTGGTTTTTTAGGACTAAATAATTTACTTTATTGACGTAGATTTGCGTGTGAGAATTTCTACGTTGTGTTGCATAATATGAAAGTAAAATAATATTGAAATGGAAATAATAAATGATGTTGAAACGTTTGGAGACAACAGATTTGATAGTCTTGAATTTGAACTTTACAAAAGGCCATTAAACTTCCGGCGCAGGATGGATCCCTTACCGGTCATGAAATGTGTACACTTCATCATCGCAGATAATAATAATTGTTATTCGGTTAACAATCGTGAATGACGTTATTTGTGCATTTTAACAAAATTATAAAAACTTTCCTTGATGACGAAATCTATCCATTTCTGTAAACAATGTTTTATCTTTCTAAAATATTCGTCTTCAGTTTTTTTTTTGTTATTTTTTTTTTAAAAATCTACGACATTTGCTTTTATTTAAATTTTATGCCAATAATAATGAATTTTTCAATTTGTGCTTTGAAAACTAAAATTATATATAAAATTTTTTGAATTCGATTGAATTTTTATTTTATTATATTTTTTGAATCTTGGGCCAGTATGTGGAATTACCGCGATCCTTTTTGGTATATTTTTTTTTTTAAATTGGTTTCGCATATTTGAGAGCGAAATCCAAATTGGTCAAATCGCACGATCTTGAAGAACATTTGACATTACCAAAACTTAACAATCCGTATTCCGGGGGAAATTTAAAAAAAAAATACGTTACATGTAGACCCTGTAGACCTTAATGCACATTTTTTTTTTAGAATCAATTCTGGGTTTTCAGAGTACAACATACGGCAATTTTGCTTTTTAACATATCCACAGAAGGTGAATTGAGGCTGTGGTAGAATCACCATTTTTTTGTAGAAAGTTTTTATATTTTTAACACAGTTTTTTTTTGGTTATTCAAACGATCCATAATGGTAAAATGGCAAATATTTAACTAAACAAATGTCAATTTGTGTAATGTACGAGGTCTCTTCAAAAAGTATCGCGAATTTTGAATTTTCGCGGATTACGTATATTCGATTTTCGATTTTCTGTGGCGTTATGTTGGTACTCATGTCTTTCACTTATGCCGACAAGTTCGACCATTTTGAATGTTCAGTTAAATTTTGGCAGCTACTTTGCTTGCATGTGTCAAAGCTCGCCTTCGATTTTTGCCCAATCCTTGGACCGAAGCAACGTTTATCGGTGGTACAAAATGTTCTCAGAGGGCCGAGAAGATGTGAACGACGAAAAGCGAATGTGAAGGTTTTGCTTACAGTTTTCTTCGATTGCAGGGGCGTGGTGCATCGTGAGTTCTTGCCACAGGGTAAAACGGTCAATAAGGAATATTACCGGCAAGTTATGCGCAAGTTGCGTGAAGCAATCCGCCAGAAACGCCCGGATTTGTGGAAGAACAAAAATGGCCAAAACCAACACACTAATAATGCCGCAGCTAACGTATGCCCCATATCTTTGCCGCCCCCCCCCTGTGACTTTTTCTTGTTCCAAAAACAGAAGAGCCCCATGAAAGGATAACGCTACGCTACGATTGAGGAGATAAACACGGCATCGAAGGCGGAGCTGAACAAGATCACAAAACATGATTTTTTGAAGTGCTTCGAGGATTGGAAAAAACGTTGGCACAAGTGTATAATATCTGGTGGTGATTACTTTGAAGAAGACCAAATAGATATTTATGAATAAATAAATAATTTTTGAAAAAAACACAAAATTCGCTATACTTTTTGAACAGACCTCGTATGTGTTTGACAGCTGTCAAATTATAAATTTCAAACTGAACCAGGCGATTAGGTCATTAAAATGTTGGTGGTATTTTCTCTGAGTTTGAATAATTGATCTTTCACTTGAATATAAAAACTCAATTCGTTACTGGACGTCCTACGTAACCATTTAATGCTCTTTAATTTACAGAAGAAGAAAAAAAAACCAAAAGAAAAAAATTTATGACTTTTTCAAGTTCTTCAGTTTTTCAGTGCCCACCCTGTATAACCTATGCTTCACATGATGTAATCGGTGATTGTCCTGCGTGGCGCTGTCAATTCGATATTCCGATTGAAACTTAAAACTGAACTACAAGTACTGGCAATTGTTATGCTACAATAACAGAGGACCGTCATTGACACGTCAATCTGATCAGAGAATTTTTTAGTTTTTTAGCACTTTAGGTTTTTTTTGTTGAACGATAGGCAACAATGACATTTATTATATTAGTTTTAATACTTAATATTAATTTTAATAATTTTAATACTTAATATTAATTTAAAAAAAACTTTACTTTTTATAATAATTTCAACTTTAAAAACGACTCAAAATACAATATCAAAAAATTGAACCCTAAGTAAAAAAATAAGATTTGCTTACCAAAAATGTAATTTTTAGTTCTAAAGGTAAAAAATAGATGTCAGGCACAATAATTACAACAGAAATTTTAGCAACTTTTTGATTTATATTTTCGCTCATTATTCTTTGTTTTGTTTTTTTTGTGATCGAAAGTATTTGTATTGAAAATTTAATTGTTTTTTAAACTGAAATGCAATTTTTTTTCAATTTAGCTTCGTTTAATATACATTTAATAAAACAATGGGGTTCTGTTAGATTAATTTTAAGATAAAAGATGGATAAGGGTCAACAGAGGAGGTTTTTGCTTCATTGCACTTCCATGGGATTTCTTGGCTTCAATCAAATTCGTATACATACACATATAGGGCGATTGTCTATTCGTATACTCTATAATCTATGATTACACAAAATCTAAAAATTCAAAATAACATTTGATCGAATTGAAAAAATTTTCGACCAAAAACAGCACCGCATTAACATTGCTAAGGAGCTGTTGGACTCTGTCCGCGACGACCCAAATTTGCTCCAGAGGATCATAACTGGTGACGAATCATGCGTTTATGGTTATGACGAGGAAACTAAAGCTCAATCATCCCAATGGAAGCTGCCGCACGAGCTAAGACCGAAAAAAGAGCGCCAAGTTCGGTCGAATGTGAAGGTTTTGCTTACAGTTTTCTTCGATTGCAGGGGCGTGGTGCATCATGAGTTCTTGCCACAGGGTAGAACGGTCAATAAGGAATATAACCTGCAAGTAATGCGCAAGTTGCGCGAAGCAATCCGTCAGAAATTCCCGGATTTGTGGAAGAACAAAAATTGGCTTTTGCACCATGATAACGCCCCTGCTCACGCATCGTTGATGCCAAAAACCACACACTAATAATACCGCAGCCACTGTATTCCCCAGATCTGGCCCCCTGGGACTTTTTCTTGTTCCCGAAGCAGATTCTTTCATCCATTTTTTGGAAAATCGATGACGATTAAAAATTTTGGAAAAAATTAAAAAAGAATGACTTTTTTCTTTGGCAAAAAAAAACCATTTCTCCTCAACTTCTGCTTACATAAAAATAAAAAAGAATTTATTGTTTTTATTGAATTGTGTTAAAAATAAATTTTCGTAAATTTTTTATATTACCAAAAAAAAAAAAAAAAGCTTTTCTTCAAACAGACAGTGACTCTTCGTACAAAAATGTGGCTAAATAAATTACTTCCACTTTAATGTACAATAAATTTTTATATACAACATAAAAAAATAAAAAAATAAAGACATTTCCAAAAGTTAATAAATTGATTGCTATTAGCACTTTTTTATATGTGAATATGTATTCATCTCGTTGGGAAAGAGGGGGAAAGAGTGAGAGGATAGGATGAATAAAAAGTTAGTGAAAAGAAGAAGTACCTAAATTAGAAAAGGTAATCTCGAATAGAATAGATAAAAACCCCAAATTCTATTCATGATAGAAAATGTTTAAAAATCAAATTGAAAAAAAAATCACAAAGACAGAATTTTAGATGAAAAAAAAGCTTCATTTTTTTTTTTTATTACTCATTCAAGAAAGTAAAGGTCATTTTTTTTATTCAAAAAGGAAGCTTACCTACCACCAAATCAAAAGAAAAACTACTCAAATAGTTAAAAAAAAAGTAAGAAAAAACCCTTCGAAAATGATGGATTGTTGTGTGTACGCTCTTCAAATCGGAAGTGCCAGAGCCATAACCGTGGTTTTTTTTTGTTTCTATTAAACTGTTCCTGTTCGGTTCTTCTTTTTACATTGATCGGACAGAGAGGAAGTACCAACATAATGAAAAAAAAAAAAACCAAAGTTATCAAAAGTAAATTGAAGAAAAAAAAATTACAAAAAATAATTCTCATTTATTCAGGTTTGTTCCTCTTCAACTGATCGAAGAAAAAATGTTTAGAACGATTTTTTTTTTTTTGGTCATTTTCCATTGAACCTCTCGCCACATACCTTTTCATAAAAAAAACTGTAGGTTTCAGGCTCCCATTCTATGGAAGAAGAAAACTGGTCTTTTTGAGTGTTTTTTTTTCTTCTTCTTTTTTAAAATTTTTCTTTTATCTATAGTCGTGCATTCTTTGTTTCAGTTACCGGTTATGCGTAGCTTTAATGTCAAAAATAAAAAGCCAATCCAAGAGACATTATTCCTTGACGAAGCAAAAATTTATAGATTTATATTCCGGAAAAAAAAGAAAAATTCGAAATTTTTACGTAGCCCACGCATGTGCATGATACCGACTCGGACTTGGTGGATTTTTATCAATTACTGGGGGTGTTGACTTACAAAAAAAAAAAACCACCTGTCCTATCAAAGATAACATATAAGATTAGGCAAAATCTTTTTCTGTATTTTTTTTTCTACCGCCTCTAAAGTATTTCCTTTATTTCCGTGTGAACTCTCCAAAATCAACTCAGCGAATTTTATTTGCTGGTGGTGGTAGTTGTGCGTTTTGCAATTTGGCGGTAAAATTTTCTGCCAACCAAAATCAAATCAAGCCAAACGAATCACACGCCGATTTGTCTCCGTCTCAGGTCTCAGCATACGTAATAATGGTCAGTATTTCGGACATTCCGTTGTGGATGATTCACTTGCTTTTTGGGAACCAGATTGACAAACAAACAAAAACTTAACAAAAATATTGAATACAAAATGATGAGGAATGGACAAATCGATTTGTGAGCGGGAGAAGAGAGAAAATCAAATGGAATTTAATGAAATTAAATTCAAGCGGTTCGACTGCATTTTGGCAAAAGACCTCTGGCGGGATACTACTTGACTTCAACAATTACTATGATACAAAAAATTAAAAATGAGAATTTTTTTATAATAACACCATAGTTACGACTATACACGTACACTCCCAACCAACCAACACGGAACGCATAGTTTGCGCGCGCACACACACACACACAAATCCATCGACGATCGTTTGTTGAGTTTAGTTTTTTTGTCCTTTTTTCGCAATGTGCTCGCGAATCGTACAATTTGGCAGGTCACAGAATGATTTGAGCTTTTTTCGGTGTCTCCGCTGTTTCTCTTACCGTCCGTGTAAGACAGACAAATCGGGATGAGGGACGGGGATTTGCATTTTCGACATGCTCGTATATAGTATCGCGCAGTCCATTAACTTGTTTATTTATCATCTGCACATTCCCTCTATCTCCGTCATCCTCATCTCGCTACAGTTTCGTTTCGTTTTTTTTTTGTTCGTTCCGTTTCGCACGCAAATTTTATTGTTAATTCGCTGATCGATGGTTTGATGATGATATGGTATGACGGTGTGACGGTATGACGGGGGGCTGACTGGTTAGAGGCCACAGACAACATCAGGTATGGATGAGCGGAAACGGCGCGCACACTTGACGACGCTTTTGAGAGCCGCCAAATTCGGGCGAAATAGGTTGAATGAGCTTTTGAGTGTCTGAAGTTTTCTAAATTATGTCTTTGACCTCAGTGAAGGTCGTTTTTGCTTTTTAGCAATTACAGAAAAACCACTGTTCAAGTTCAAAACGGATTTATTGCAATCAGACGGTTATGATGCATTCGATTATAAGGTTAATGACCTGGAATTTATTGTTGATTTTTTTTTTTGTATTTTTCGCTCTTCATTTTTCTTAGGTTTTTGTTTATTTTTATATTGTATAGATTTTTTAAATAAAGGTGGTGGTTGTTTGGGGGTTTTTTTTTTGGTCATAATAATAATTATGAAAATTTTTAAGTGGTTGCATTTTTACCTCTCTGTCTCTCCCTCTCTCTCTTGGATGATATAAAAGATAAATCAGAATTTAGTGATGTTTGAAAAAATCACAATAATAAAAATTTGCATTAATTTCTTCTTTAAAAAGGTTTTTTTTTCTTTTTACTTCTGAAAGGTAATTTTTTACAAAAAATACCTTTTATTGTTATACGTTTCTATAAAAATATATGCAATTTGTTTTCTGATTTATTTAAGTAATTTAATTTTTCCCTGTATGGATTGATTATAGTTTTCGTAAATATTTTATTTAGCACAAGAAAAACAAAATAATATTTTAATATTAATTTGAAGAAAAAAAAATAAAATTTTTTTTTTACAAAATGGGTTTTTTTTGCGTTTCCTTTTTGATATTGTATAAAATAGGTTTTTTTTTTTTGCAAAAATGTCCTTATAAGCTTTTTTTTTTAAATAAAATTTGCTTTTTGCTAAAATATCTTCGAAAATTCCTCTTATTTTTTTGCTTATTTCCCTATACGTGGTCTGTTCAAAAAGTATCGCGAACTCCGTGTTTTTTTTTTTTTAAATTATTTATTTATTCATGAATATCTATTTTGTCCCCTTCAAAATAATCCCCACCAGATATAATACACTTGTGCCAACGTTTTTTCCAACCCTCAAAGCACTTCAAAAAATCATGTTTTGTGATCTTGTTCAGCTCCTCCTTCGTAGCGTTGTCCTTTCTTGAGGCTCTTCAGTTTCGGGAACAAGAAAAAGTAACAGGGCGCCAGATCTGGGTAATACGATGGTTGCGGTATTATTAGTGTGTTGTTTTTGGCAGATTGCTTCACGCAACTTGTGCAGAACTTGCAGGTAATATTCCTTATTGACCGTTCTACCCTGTGGCAAGAACTCATGATGCACCACGCCCCTGCAATCGAAAAAAACTGTAAGCAAAACCGTCACATTCGCTTTTCGTCGTTCACATCTTCTCGGCCCTCTAAGAACATTTTGTTCCACCGATAAACGTTGCTTCGGTCCAAAGTAGCTTCACCATATGCCACAGTCAACATTTGGAATGCGTCCACGCAATTAATTTTGTTTTTCACACAATACGTGCAAGCAAAGCATCTGTCAAGAATTAACTGAACATTCAAAATGGTCGAACTTGTCGGCATAAGGGAGAGACATGAGTACCAACATTACGCCACAAAAAAAAATCAAACATCGAATATACGTAACCTGCGGAAATTCAAAATTCACGATACTTTTTGAACAGACCTCGTATGGACCCTAAAAAACCCCACAAGGGGTCATGATGCAGCTCTACGATCACGAGATTATTTGGTGAGCTATACAATGTGTATTGCTTAGATGAAATCGGTCTTGGGTCAGTTGGATAGACCAGTTAGAGGTGGTCTTAGAATTTCTAGTTGGTTTAATTCGGAAAAGGGAATTGAGGGATCCAAAAAGCAAAAGGGAATTGAGGCATCCAAATGAGACTAGAATAAGATAAGTTTCGTTAGAAAATAAGTGATAGTGAGTATAACGTCCTCAGAATGAGCAGATGTGGAATAGGTGATTTGCAAAGCAGTTTCCATGTCTAAATTTTGTTGAGGTTGCCGAATATGTGTAGACTGGTAAGGTAATAGCTGGTCAATGTTTCAAAAGAAGCCTTTCCCCACTTGTTCAGTTAAATTACCATTTGATTAACATGAGCGGCCAGTTAAGAACTGCTTCTGTCGCATAGAAATGCTCGTTCATTGCTCAAATTTCCCACCAAACCCCCTACCTAGCGATTTAACTGGTTTCCTTTTGTTTCTTTTTTTACTAATTAAAATATTTCTTAATTAAAAATATACAAAATATTCTATTTAATTTTTTGCAAAAAAATATTTAAATTTAAACTTTTTTTCGGAAATGATTTTTTCGTAAAATTTTCTTCAAATTTCAAAATGTATTTCCAAATTTGTACAATAAAACCATCTGAATACATGAGGTTAGTTTAGTTTATAATAAAAGGTGACAGATTCGCAAAAAAATATATATATTATTTTTTTTTTTAAAATAAAGAAAAAGAGAACTATTCTCATAGACTGCTTTCATTTTTCACAGAAAATATCAAAATTCTAAATGAGATTATAATCTTTTGAGACCTTTGTACTACAATATTTCTTAAAGTTTCTAATAAAGATTGTACGAGGGGGGAGGTGGTTGTATGTAGCAGCACTGCAATGTTAAATAAAAAATAAAAAAAGGTGAAAAATAAAAGCAATTCCTTTTTTTTTTGCTTCATGAGAAAAAACTTCTTTTTTTTTGCTATAAAAATTGTTGGTTGTATATAAAAAAAAACGTACCTTCTTTTTGTGCATGCTTCACAAAGAATCTTTTTTGGAAGAGTGGACGGGGAGAGGGTAAAGAAGAAGGTATGGTGAAAAAGAACACCTTTCAAGTAACAATGTTACTATAATCTACAGAAACTGGTTGGCTTAGAATAGAATAAGAAAAAAAAAATGAAGACACAAAAAAAAGAAGAAAAAAAGAAAGAACGCAGACGGACCTCTTAAAGAATGTTTTCACACGTTCTCAGGTGCGCATTGTAGAATCTGAGAATCTGTCAGGAGTATAGGCACTATATGAGATTGTGGTCAATCCAGTAATCCAGTTGGCTGGAAATTAAATGAATTCCAGTCAGGTTAGAAATGTGTAGAAATTTAGAATAAACTCTTTTCCATTTGATTTATTTGCCGTACATAATAACACTGCCACCGTACATAAATACGTACTCGTAACTTTCTTGTGCATTATTTCACTCTACAAACACAACTCTTGCTGGTGTGAATAAATCTTATCCTTATTGTATTTTTTTTATTTGTATTTCACCAATTCAGGGGTCTTAATGATTACATATTGTATCGGACTGTGAACAATTCATAATAAAATAGGTGTTATTGGACACGTTAAAAATGCATTCTTTGCCATAGAGTACAATATCAAATTACATAACGTTTAAAATTTCAATAAAAATTTTCTAGTTTATAGCAATTTTCTATAGAAAATAATTGAATTATGTAAAGGATCAATTTCCTATAATATAAATTTTGTACTTAATTTATTTTATTACTTATTCAAGAAAGTACAGATCAATTTTTTATTTAATGTTCAAAAGAAAAACTACTCAAATAGTTTTAAAAAAATTTTTTTCAAAAAAAACCACGTCAAAAATGATGGATTTGTGTGTAGGCTCTTCAAATCGGAAGTGCCAGAACCATAACAATGCCGGCCATGTTTTTTTTCTTCTATTAAACTGTTCCTGTTCGGTTCTTCTTTTCACATTGATCGAAAAGAGAGCAAGTAACAAAATAATAAAAAAAACCAAAGTTATCAAAAGTAAATTGAAGAAAAACAAATTACAAAAAATAATTCTCATTTATTCAGGTTTGTTCCTCTTCAACTGATCGAAGAAAATGTTACAGATAAATTTCCTATAATATAAATTTTGTACTTTATATTTTTTCTGAAATAAATAAAAAATAAATTAAAAAAAAATAAATACCAAATTTTTATTAACATATTAAATAAAATATTTTTTTTAACTAAAATAAAACAAATTAAAATCATTTTGAAAGCAATCCTCGTAGATAAACTGTCAAAATGGCGGCCATTTTAGTTGCAGATTCGCTTCAAATTATAACGTTTAAAATAAAAAATTTAAAAAAAAAACCTAAATTTAAAAAAAAATTAAAAAATAATTTCTGAAATAAAACAAAAAATAAAAAAATACCAAATTTTTATTAACATATTAAATAAAATATTTTTTTTTTTAACTAAAATAAATCAAATTCAAATCATTTTGAAAGCAATTCCTGTAGATTAACTGTCAAAATGGCGACCATTTTAATTCGATTCGCTTCAAATTATAACGTTTAAAATAAAAATTTTCAATAATTTTTTACAATTTAGCGTTTTTTTATCAATAAATAAATACGTTATTTAATATATATTTTTTTAAATTATTAAATAAATTCTTGATTAACAAGGAAAAGCTAAATACAAAAATCACATTAAAAATGGCGGCCATTTTAGTTGCGGATTCGCTTCAAATTACAACGTTAAAATATAAAAAACCTACTTTATAGCAATTTTCCATACAAATAAATAATTGGATTTCATAAATGAATTATTTTGTTTTTAAACTAATTTTTGAAACTGAAAATTAAACATATTTTGGGGTCTTGTTTTAAATTTAAAAAAGGCATTTTACGATATTCAATAATTTTTTTTTACAATAACAATAAAAACATATAAAATTCCTATTTTTTATAATTATTCTTTAAATTTTTTATTAACAAGAAAAAGCTAAATACAAAAAGCACATTAAAAATAATTTATCGTAGATCAACTGTCAAAATGGCGGCCATTTTAATTCGGTAAAAAATATAAAAAAAAACCTACTTTATAGTAATTTTCCATAGCAAATAATTAGATTTCATAAATTATTATTTTTTTTAAACGGAAAATTAATCATCTTTTATGGGATCTTATTTTAAATTTAAAAAAACCGCCTTTTCCGATATGCCGTAGTTTTTTTACAATAAAATTATAACATAAAATTTCAAATTTTTTTAAATTCCTAAATAAATTATTTATTAACAAGAAAAAGCCAAATACAAAAATCACATTAAAAATCATTTGTCGTTGATAAAATGTCAAAATGGCGGCGCCATTTTAGTTTTGGATTCGCTTGGACTGACAGCCGTTCTTTTGAATTAGGAAAAATTCTCATTTGTTATAATCTCTTAGCACTGAACTGTAATAATCGAATCTTTCTTGAATCGGCATATCTAGAATATTTTGAATTTGATTAATTGCATTTACTTAATCAATAAAATAATTTTAGAATAATGAATTTTTGCAGATATCAGCCATTTTGTAAATTGAAATTTGACCTTAAAAAAATTATCGTTTTCTTATTTAGTTAAGTTATTTGCTACAGTCAATAAATATGAACAACAATTATTTAAATGATGAAAAATACCTAAATTATTAATTACGAAAAAAAAAAAAAAAAAAAAAAATTGAAGAGAAAGAAATTTCAACAAAAATGAATAGAAAATTCTTTTCAAATCAGTCAGTCACTAACTAACTAAGCCTTTAAGTTAAGAAGTGCGTTAACTTTGTTTTTACGATAAAAATTGTATTAAAATGCTCCCCTGGAGTCAACAAAAACTTACGATTAGTCGCCATGGAATGCGCACACACATTGAAGATATTTTTATGCTTATTTCTGTGGTATTGATTGTAGTTTGGTTTTTTTGTGCTGTCCCACCACTAGGAGGGCATCTTAACTTGTAGTTACAAGTATTTTCGTTTAGTGTGAGTATTTTGAGTCCCAATGCGGGGGGATTGGCCCATATGGCCTTATGTCAAGTGTCAACAATATTGGAGCCAACGGTAATGTTGACTGGGCACAATTACCGGAAAGCGGCATATTAACGATGCAACGATGTATTCTGGGTCCAAATCGATTATTCGAAAGTCTATTTATAAAATAGTCGCTCGTTTGGAGGATAAATGATGTTAAATACGATAGAAAATCGAAAAGACCATATCTCACTAGAGTTTGGTTCTTCCCATCCATCCATCAGTTTCCGTTTCGGTCCTTTCGGTTCGTTTCGATTTCTAAACAGCTCGTTCGAAGGTTAATGGCTTCCCTCTTTTCAAGTTTTCGCTTTTCAATATCTTAGTTTTATCCAAATCGAAGGCAGTTTTAATCCATACCGTTTTGATGCAGTTTGTTTCGATCAGAAATGTGTGTTTTTTATTTTCCTCTTTTTTTAGTGCATTTATTTTCATAGAAATTCATGAGCATTTTCACTTTTCTTCTTCTAAATTGCAAATAAATTCCGATTGAGAATTGAACGTAAATGAGTGGAAAAATTTATATTACGTGTAATTAAAAGAAAATTCCAAATTAATCTGGAATATAATAATTAATCTTACTGCTGGTGTGAAGAATTTTTAATAAAAGAATTATTGCTTGTGAGTGTAGTTCTCTGTCTCTCTTCAGTAAATAGAAAACACGTTTTTTTTTTTACTTTACGCGAGCAGAAGTGCATATTTTGGGGATATTTCTCTAAAAAGCTTATTCTTCTTTAGAACGTCTCAGCGTTAAATTGGACCGAATGGAATTAGAATTGCAGGTGAGCTAATAATGCAAAAAGTGATTTATTTGTTGTTGTTTTTTTCTTATTTTGGTTTTGGTTTTGGTTTTGGTTTTGGTTTTGGTTATCTGGTATGGGTAGAATTGGACTTGTCAGAATGACGGTGCATGGTCGGTCATTACATTACGCCTGCATAGGCTCATTTTTCAGTAATGCCCATCCCCACAAAATAATATCAAACAGAAGTGAATAGTTCCCCTTAAGCAATTTTGCCATCTTGTGACTGTTTAGTTATCTGTCCCCCTTTTGCGGTATCAATTTTCCCAGTTACCATCTTCTCATTGGGATTGCAATTCTGTTATTCTCACTGGGTTCCTTGCAAAATTTATACCAACTGAATCTCCATTGCTGTTGTCGCTGTAAAATGGGGTTCCACTCCTGATGTTTATCTATTGTGACGGATCAACCTACGATAAACTTTGACGAATAATTAATCGAGTTTCTGTCCTGTTCTACCGATGAGCATTGTTCGATAAGAAGCAGTTTCAAATTCTAGTCGAATATGAACACAAGAGTGTGTACTCTCATGTGTCTATCGACATAGTTTGAAACGTTCTCCCCTAATTTATGCCAGCCCATTAGATACAACCATACTGTGGGCTTTTATTAGTAGATTGTATTGTGTTCAATCATAGTGGATCCAATAAATAAAGAGGATCTGAAACTCTTGTAAGCAATTACGTTTCAATAGTCATCATCCACCCAGTTAAACTTGACTGCGTAAAGTGTTCTTGCGGTGTTACCAAACTTGATCTCCTCTCTCTCCAACTAAGATCGACATAATTTTATGTTCTAGTCGATTATTCAAAAAGGAAAGGGGAGTTGTGGCTGGTCTATTCACTAAAAGGGTTAATATTAATATGGTAAAATAGCATTCTTACTTATAAAATTTAACTGTCCAAACAATTCTCGCAAATTGGAACACAAATCGAAAAGTACACACTAAATTGGATCAATTAAATAATGAATTTCACACCCGTATAATTTTTTTTAATTTATTTATTTAATAATTCGATTAAAATGTTTGTATCTATTACAAAAAAAAAATGAAATAAAAAAAGATGTTTCTTAAATAAAATTTGATTATCCAATTTGAACTTTGGAAAGTGAAGTTAATTTAAGGATATTTAAAATTTTGATTTTGATTAAATTTTGAATTGATTGTATTGCTTAAAGGTTGTCATTATCCATGGAACATAATAATATCATTCATATGTTGGCAGAACTGAATTTTTTTATATAATTTTTGATGACTTTTTCGCTCATTTCGGCCATAACTTAAGGGATGTCGGTCATTAAAAGTTCATCAGCTTACAAATTGTTTATTTAAATACAATTTTTTGTTGGGTAGCCTTACACTTTACAATAATAAGTCCAATGGCGTCAAATCGCATGATCTTGGTTGTTAATTGACATCACCAAATATCAAAATGGCCGTCATATGTTCCTTGTGGTGCTGTTTTGTTGGAACCACCTATGAACTAGATTGAAATCTTCAAATTTAGATAAAAAAAATTCAGACAGTCACTTTTTCGGATATACTGGCTTAATTTGAGGGTTTTCAAGAGCCCCATTTATGAAAATTTTGCCTATTCATGTTTCGATCGTACAAGAAATAAGCCTCATCGCTGAAGAAAATTTTGTTGAAAAATCAGTTGTTCTAAAAAAATAATTTTAGCAAAATTTTCAGTGATAAAGCGATGTAACAGCTGTCAAATGACGGCATTGTACTTTCGGTACTACGAAATGGATTTTTGTCAATTTATTTTTTTTTGAAAGCTTTATTGTGAAGCTACCCTAAAGAGACACTTTTTTCGGGTAGATTTACAATAAAAAGTCCAACGGCATCAAAACTGAATCTTTTCGATACAATTTTTGATGACTTTTTCGCTCATTTCGGCCATAACTTAAGGGATGTCGGTCATTAAAAGTTCATCAGTTTACAAAATGTTTATTTAAATACAATTTTTTGTTGGGTAGCCTTACACTTTACAATAAAAAGTCCAATGGGGTCAAATCGCATGATCTTGGATGTTAATTGACATCACCAAATTTTAAAATGGCTGCCATATGTTGCTTGTGGTGTTGTTTTGTTGAAACCACATATGAACTACATTGAAATCTTCAAATTTAGATAATAAAAAATTCAGAGTGCCCCTGCGGCGGGGTGTGAAGTATATAACTGCTTCACATCCCAATGATAGCATAAAATATTGAATTATAGCTGACAAGGGGCAAAATTAGACAACCGACACTAGAAAAAATGTGATATTAAATAGGCAATTAATATCACATAGAAGTAGTGGACGGACAAGTACGCTCTGTCGGCGGGATGTGAAGTACAAAATTGCTTCTATTCCCAATGATGGCTATTTATAGCTGATTAAAGAGCAATAATTATCTGTGACAGTTCATGTGATATTGTAATTTGCAATTTCACATGAACTACCTAAGGCACATTTTTGTGGATCACTGCAGGTGTGGCATTGAAGCTAGCAATAGTGGAGTAATACCTGTTGTGTTCCGCAGACCATAGTAATTTCCTAAGAGATGGCTGTGGTTTCAAAAGTGCAGTAGAGTTTTGAACGTTTTCAAGAGCCCCATTTACAGAAATTTTGCCTATTCGCTTATCGATCGTACAAGAAATAACCCTCATCGCTGAAGAAAATTTTGTTGAAAAATCAGTTGGTCTAACAAAATAAATTTTTATAATTTTAACGAAATTTTCAGTGGATTTTTGTCAATTTATTTTTGTTGGAAAGCTTTATTGTGATGCTACCCAAAAAATACACTTTTTTGGGGTGGATTTACAATAAAAAGTCTAACGGCGTCAAATCGCATGATCTTGGATGTTAATTGGCATCACCAAATATCAAAATGGCTGCCATATGTTCCTTGTGATGCTGTTTTGTTGAAACAACCAGTTTTGAAATCTCAAATTTAGATTTAAAAAAATTCACACAGTCACTTTTTCAGATATACTAGCTTCATTTATGGGTTTTCAAGAACCCCATATATGAAAATTTTACCTATTAACATACCGATTGTGCAAGAAAAAAGCCTTATCGCTGAAGAAAGTTTTGTATTGAAAAATAAGTTTTTTCAACAAAATAATTTTCTTATAATTTTAACGAAATTTTCAGTGATTAAACGATCTTAAATATAAAATGGCGAAACTTAATCCAAACAAATGCCACATTAAATGATGTATATTTTCGACAGCTGTCAAATGACAGCGTTGTACTTTCCGTACTTATCCCTTCGAACAAAACAACAAATTAAAATAAACGACATAAAAATGCCAAAATTTTGTCAATATTTCTTTATCAATCCTGAACGATTACAAAATTCAAATAAGAAATATGTGCCCATAATTTAAATGAATATCAAATCCATAATTCGTCTTGAAGACGTTGAACAGATGCGCATTTCCATGATTTAATGCCTTAACTCTCAATGTAAATATTATTCTAAAAATTCTGTTTTTTTTTTATTTTCGATTATCGTATTATATTTGTTATCTTTTATAAATTTATTTATACATTCATATTCCATAAAAATATATTTCGATTAAAACCATAATATATGTTGTTTCTCAACAATTTTTCTATTAATAATAAATAAATCGATTTTTATGAATTTTCTATTCATTTAAAGATGAATGAATTTCAAGTTGTAATAATTATTCGGAAAAATAATTTCAATATTTTAGAGATTGTTGGAAAAATTGTAAATTGGCTAATATTAAGAAATGAATGATCAACGAGCAAATATGAATTTTAATTTGTAAATTTAACTTTGCATTAAACCGTACAACAGCAAAATGAGTTGTCATAATGTAGAATCATTTGTAATTAATGCTTATTAAAATATTTATTTTAAAAAAAAATAATATTTAAAAAAAAGTTATTGTTACACATTTATGTGAATGTTTGATTTTTTGTTGTTGCTATTTTCCTGTATTAACTTTAATGTCTTAAACCTTACAACAGCCAAATGAGTTGTATAATGCAAAATCATTCGTAATTAATGGTAAAGGTGGTAGTTGTCCAATTTGTGTTTTGGAAAGTAAAATTCGATTAAATATATTTAAAATTTAGATTTAGATGAAATTTTTATTTTGTCATATTGCTTGGACCTTGCCATTATAGAATAACTATGAGATTTTTCAGCACTCGATTCTTGTTAATGAATTTGTCAAATATTTCAGATTCTAATTCGGTCAATACTTAAAAGATGTTGGTTTTCAAATGCTCTAAAGTTTGAAGATTATCTGTGTAGACTTGATTTTTTACATAGTCTCACAAGAAAAATTCTAATGCCGTTGATCTTTGAGGTCAATTGGCACCACTAAAACTCGAAATTACTAGTTCTTGGAGCTTTTTGAGCAATAAAGCAAAAAAAAATGGTGGTTTTTATGGCTTGTGGTGTCATTTTGTTGAAACCACATACAAAAAATGTTTGTAAAAAAAAAACTCTGATCCAATGACCTCTTCAAAACATTAAATGTCACTTTTCGCAGATATACTGGTTTTTTTGCCAACGTCACTTGTGGGTTTTAATAGCCACATACGAAATCTGTTTAAAACGTATCGCGAATTTTGAATTTTCGCGGGTTACGTATATTCGATTTTCGATTTTTTGTGACGTTATGTTGGTAGTCATGTCTCTCATTTATGCCGACAAATTCGGCCATTTTGAATTTTTGACAGATGCTTTGCTTGCACGTGTTTTGGCTTGTCTACGATTTTTGCTCAATTTCGACCAAAAACAGCATCCCATTAACATTGATAAGGAGCTGTTGGACTCTGTCCGCGACGACCCAATTTTGCACCAGAGGGTCATAACTGGTGACGAATCGTGGGTTTATGGTTATGACGTGGAAACCAAAGCTCAATCATCCCAATGGAAGCTGCCGCACGAGCCAAGACCGAAAAAAACGCGCCAAGTTCGGTTTTGCTTACAGTTTTCTTCGTTTGCATCATGAGTTCTTGCCACAGGGTAGAACGGTCAATAAGGAATATTACCTGCAAGTTATGCGCAAGCTGCGCGAAGCAATCCGCCAGAAACGCCCGGATTTGTTAAAGAACAAAAATTGACTTTTGCCATTTTTGGCCAAAAACAATACACTAGTAATGCCGCAGCCACCGTATTCCCCAAATCTGGCCCCCTGTGACTTTTTCTTGTCCCCGAAACTAAAGAGCCCCATGAAAGGGCAACGCTACGCTACGATTGAGGAGATAAAGCCGGCATCGAAGGCGGAGCTGAAGAAGATCACAAAACATGATTTTTTGAAGTGCTTCGAGGATTGGAAAAAAACGTTGGCACAAGTGCATAATATCTAGTGGGGATTACTTTGAAGGGGACAAAATAGATATTCATGAATAAATGAATAATTTTTGAAAAAAAACACTTTTTGAACAGACCTCGTATATGGCAATTTCGCATATAAATTTTATATGTTAATATATCAATTTAATGGAATAAATACAAATGAGCGGGGATTTGATCTGTTTTTTTTTTTGTAGATTAGACTCAGTTAGAGTTTGTTAAATTTTGTAAAATTTAACAAACTCTAACTGAGTCTAATCTACAAAAAAAAAACAGATTAATTTCGTTAATCAGGCTAATGATACCTTTAGACTAAAATGTGCATACTTATTACGAACTCTACTAGTCATATGTGGGTTTTTTTAACCCCATATGTCGAGATTTTTATGTTCGATGGATGAACTATTTTTAATATAAAATGGCAACCATTCAACTAAACAAATGCCTCTTTTCGAGGTATATATACAATATTTGACAGCTGTCAAATGACAGGAATGTAAACTTTCCAGACGTCGAAATGGATAACATAGTTTATTAAATTGATAAATTTCTTAATTTAAAATAAACACAAAAAAACCGGTACATACTTTTCATACTAATAGTAAAAAAATTCAATGTAATTGATTTGATAATGAATCTTCAATTTCTTTTACATTTTTTTTGTTGTGTATAAATTATAAACAAAAAAAGCATAATGTAAACGACATTTGAAACCTATTACATAATAGATTATCAAAGCTTTCAAGTGCGTCGTCTAATCTAGAAATGTGGTAATGTGGCGTTTATTGTCTACACATACGGACACACATAATAGGGCTGTTGAATAAATAATAATAAAACGAATAATTCCTATTACTCGTATTATCGGTGGGAAATTGAATGAATGAACTTTCGATTTTCTATTAAGTCACAGAGGAAGTACAATTTAATACGAATAAGTTAGTATTCTGTACCTGTGCACATCTATCAACCATCTGTATTTACGGAGCATTTGATGTTATTAGTTGCCATTGTAAACGATCATTATTTATGTACATAATAAGTATGAATATTAGTTGAGGTTTAGTGTTTTAGTAGACAGACTATCACCATATTGCTATGTAAGTAAACTGCGCGGCGTATTTATGATAATTACAAGCAAGTACAATTGAATATCGGCTAACTCGAAAAAATAATCAATGGAAATTGTTATTTTTTCTTTAAAATTGAAAAAAAAAATATAACAACTAAAACTTTTTTTTCAATAGGGTTGAAATTGGCTATGCTAACAGTTCTGTCATTCAGTTTTTGGACATTTTGACAGTAGAAAGTTTACCATTTGTTATGAAGTCTTCAATTTTGCCCGAAAATCTTATTAAAACAATTTAAATCTATTATAAAATAGAATAGCTTATTTTCATAACAACGTTCATCACGTGTCACTGTGTGATACGCTTTATGGGCCGAGACATCAATGGACCGTATTTTTTTCGAAAATGAGGCTGGTGCTAGTTAAGCCCGCTTCACACGACGCTATTTTTCCTGCTTCTTTTCTTGCTTGCTAACGTGCTAACTGCAGTGCTGGCTGCGATGCTAGAAATTACATCACAGCTTGCTCCGTGCTATTTTTCATGCTAGATTTCAGAAATCGAACCACTTCTGTTCTTTTCTGCTATTTTTGCTACTAGTTTTAACAAGAATTAATGAGAAAATATTATCTTGTCACGTGGGCAACATGAGCAAATCTTGTCACAGCAAAAAAAATTCCAACTTTCAAGAAAGCATCGTGTGAAGCCAGTATGTAAAAGGGCTTGATTGGACAACTGCTCTGCCAACTTGTCAAATTGTATCGTGTGTGGGGTAGTTGTCCAACCATTTTGATGGTTGGTTTGTTGGTTCGAAGAAAATCAAAAAATTTTGATTTTTATGGGCGGTGTCATTGGTTGGTAGCTCAAGTTGTACTGTGTATGGGCAAGTTGTACATACCTTAGTCAAAAAACATATGTTTTTCGGTTTTTGTGTCAAACACATCGCAATGTGTTGAATGTTAATATTTAAATTCTGATTTCGCATGCGGCAAGTAAACAATTGTTATTCGAATTTACGTACTCTATTTTAAATAAAAACAAATTGCTGTTTTTAATAATGATGTTTGGATAGAATTTTTTGAGTTGTCGAAAGTCAAAAGCAGTTTTTAATAGAAATAAGAATAAAAAAGAAACAAGACTCTATGGATAAATTGTTTGAAATATATAAAAAAAATAGATAGTGCCGCGACTGGTAATACATTAAAAAATAAAATAATTAATTTAAGGACATGTTATCGACAAGAACTAAAAAAATTAGCCAAAAGTGAAAAATTTTGACGTTTTCGACGAACACAGCTAAAAATCTTTGAATTGTTTGAAAGAAGTTGAAACGTGTGTGGCGTAGTTGTCCAATCAAGTTGGACTGTGTATGGGCCCCTTAATTAAAAGTATCACCAAATCGAGCGCCACAGCCAGGCAACGAAGAAATCTAGCACGAAAAGAAGTGGGAAAAATAGCCTCATGTGCAAACGGCGTTACAGTCAATGAAGTGCGCTACAGACACATGATTCCTAATTTCGTATGACTTATTTTGAACGACCATGACAAACAGTCGATTTATTTAAAACCAAATTCAATGGATCTCTAATTTAGCGAAGAGGTGATGTCAATTTACCACCAAGATCATGTGATTTGACGCCGTTGGACTTCTTCTTGTGGTGGGCTATGTGAAAAAGAAGCTTTATGAGTCTAGTCCACAAACATTTCATGGGATCAAAACTAATATCAACCGCGTTATTCCTCAAGAAATGTAATCGAAATTTTTTTCGAAAGTAACGTTTAAAAATGGTAAATTCTCTACAACATATTTCGATTAAGAATGACAGAATTTCCATACAAAATGTGTGATCCATTGAAAATTTAAAAAAAAAAAAACTAACCCTGTATTGTGAAAAAAGACTTCTTCAGAAAAATTATGAAGAAAATCTCATAATAACCAGGTAATCTTATAATGCTCAGCTGAGCATACCCCATCCACTTAGTGAATGACATTCAAATTTATTTTCGAATGAAATTCCGTTCATTCTTAAGTCATTCAATTTAATTTTCTTCTAATAAACAATTTTTAGACCAATTTTGCGCAGATACTCATAACTGGGGTACCGTAGCCAAATCGCCTCATAAACCGACCACATATCTTAAAGACCTTGTATGCAACAACAAAAAAAAAAATACAACATAAAAAACCCCCCCCTTTTCGGAAAAATATAAAAATTTTCAAAATAAAGTAAAAATTCATTTGCGAAAAGTTTATTTTGTAAACAAAACTGTTTACTATCAAATTTAAAAAAATATGGACCAAAAAAATACTATTCTAATGTCACATAGAGCTTATCATTTACATGTTATCAAATTTCAAACAGTCAAAAAAAAAAAAGAGTACGTCAGCTTTTTTTTTATTATTATTTCTTAGTAAAATGCACAGAGTTTTAAATTAAGTCGAATTAATTTGCAACAAATAATATTGCATAAATAAACAGTCATATTATTATCTTAATAATATTTGCGTGTGTTTTTCATATTTATGCATGTTGGGAAATAAAAATAAACAAAACAAATAATAAACTTTATCAGTAGTAAAATTTAGTAATAAATTTTTTCCATACACACTCTATGGTACACACAACACCACAAACACAGTCACACCGGTTTAATCGTAAAATTTCAATGCAAGTTCATTTGCATATCATTTTCTTATCATAGCCATTCGACTCGGTTCAGTCTATCTCAGTTGTACATTTGCAATGAGGAAAAAAAAAGTATCGTCTATCTCTTCTCACATTTCCTGTATCGTACGTATTTACGTACCATCGTCTATTCAATATTTTCTAAGTGCATTATTTCGCGTCGTCTTTCCTTGAACATTCTCTGACTGGCTAAGTACGATCACGTATGTACACATATGTACATTCAGTCTCGTTTGCTGTTTTTTTGTTGTTGCTTTTTTGCTTTTTTGCTTATTATCTTCAATGCTAGCACAACACTAGCACAATAGCGCAATAGCCAACAGAGCAATGCCGTAAGATTGTTGGGATAGGTCAGCGGTTTTTTTCTTCAATTTCGATTTGCGTAACCAGTCGTGCACACATTTGGCGACGTCGGTCTCTCTGTCATACGCTCGTTTTGCCCAGCTGCTTCCTAGCAAACGTAATATTGGCTCTCAGTCGCACTTTTACTCATTCATATTATTGTTTGTATATAGTACAGTTGCTGCCGGTTTGGCTTGTTGATTTAATGTATGTATGCGGTGCTACTGGTCGCACGTTATTGAGCGATTACGGAAAGAAAATAATCAATGAAATTGCTTCTTGCTCTCTCTCTCTCTGACTTTTTGTCTTTTTTCTCTAAAGCAGCTTGCTTTCTTTTTTATTTTTATATTCCTAAAAATTTGTTTAGATTCCAATGTTATCGTTTGCAATTTCTTCATAATATTTTTGCACATATAGTCGAAAATTTTTATTCGAATTATTGTATTTTAATTTGATTGATGACGGCCCCGGTAGCACAGTCAATAGCGTACTGGGACTACCAGCCAAAGGGTCGTGGGTTCGAATCCCACTGTAGCAGCATGGTCCTACGCTAATTTACCTCACCGCTTTACTTTCTAAATCTTCTTTCATATCCTTATCCCCTTTACCCCTTCCTCTAAGCGCCATATGGCCCAAGCAGCCGCGTGCGTCAATACCAGTCTGACCAGATTTACTCTAGGACAAAATCTGCATTTAAAAAAAAAAAAAAAAAAAAAAATTTGATTGATTTATTTTTTTTGTCACAGAAATTGTTGACAGGAAAATAATTTTCTTAACTAGTAAAAAAAAACACCCTAAATGAATTTTTTCCTAAAATTAAAACTTTAATCTCTATAACATCTTCAATATTGCTTTGGTCTTGTTTTAAATAATAATATATATATATTTATACATATTATTTGAAGTAATAAAGATATAAAAATAAAATCATAAAATTAACTTAAATATTAACTGTCATCAAGTCGTTTTTAACATAACCTATATGAGTTGGCTAATCAAAATGGCTAAACCACAAGAAAATTGTCAAATTTAAAAAAACAAAACAAAAATTAAGTTAAAAAGAGTAAAATTACCAAGAACAATTAAATGTAACTAAAAACCGAATTTCAAAAAAGAAAAATTTGACATAAAGGATCAAATAGCAAAAATCTCATTAGACAAAGAAGGCAGGAAAAAATTTGATCTTAAGGGGTAATGTCGGAAGTCAATAATTGATTTCGGATTCATTTTATGTGTTAATATAAGAAATTGGAGCGTTTAAAAGTACATTTATCGATATTGAAGCACTAAAACGAATAAAAGAAAATTTTTCTATTACTTATTGCTTCGAAAAATTTGGGGGATTTTATTCAATCGATTTCGGCCTTATGCTTGGATATTGACAGGGACATACGGCGCCAGTCCTTTAAAGTGTAAATAAAGATTTTTTTAAAAATATATCACAGACTTTAATAATTTTTTTTTTATGATTATTTCATATTTGAGCTTTGCCATGTCTCACATAAATTCGATTATTCAAGAGGATTCATTTTTGATGTTGGCCATGTTCTATTAACTCTTGTCCCCCCCCTAACAGTTTGGTTTCGGCTAACAGTAAAAAAAAAATTTAAAAATTTCTTAAATAAAAAAAATTTAGCTATAATAAGACAATAATAGGATAGTTTTTATTGATTTTCTTATTAATATTTTTGCATGTACCCTGATTTAGTAAAACTGGGAGGTGAGTATCTAGTCCACAGTAGGCTTGAGTTCAAATACAGCTAATGACACAATCGAGGTGCCCTTTAATTGTTACCAAATAGTCTGAGTTGTCATGGCGCTAATAATTTACATTTCAGTATAAATGTAACAATACAAAAAAAAATAACCTCAAAATTAATCTTACTTTTTATATTTTTTTTCAAAAATAAATAATATTTGAAAAAAAAATATAAAAAGTAAGATTAATTTTGAGGTTTATTTTTTTTGTTATATATTTTTTTTTTAACATTGCTATGCTGTTTTTGGTTGAAATTGAGCAAAAATCGAAGACGAGCCAAAACACGTGCAAGCAAAGCAGCTGTCAAAAATTAACTGAACATTCAAAATGGCCGAACTTGTCGGCATAAGTGAGAGACATGAGTACCAACATGTCAATTATATTAACAATTATTAATATTGTGTTGTTGGTTTCTTTTTCATTTTCCACTCAACAAACCACGTTGTAATAATTTTCCAATTATATTGAAATTTAAATATATTATTTTATTTTAATATTAAACCCCAAAAAAAAATATATAAAAAATATTCAATAAGCAAGATACGAGTAAAGTTAGAAATTTATTGAACAAAATGTCACATAATTTAATGGAATATTTATTTATATACGCATATAAGAAAAGTGTATAAATAAGAACACATATTTAGATATACAATATAAAAGTTTGGTTTAAATATAGAATACAAAAGATTAGATAATACATATAACAAATATGCTAATCACATCAAAAGTTGAATAATCGAAAAATGTTTCCTGTTTTATGTTACCAACCTCATCAAAAAAAAAACCAAACAAACCAAACAAATCAAAGCAAAAAAAAAAAGGTATATGTACACATACGTACACGTACGCATTAATATTAATTAAATGGTCTTCGGCTATGTGTGTATGAGTGTTATTTTCTATTATAACATTTAGTTTTTGATTCATTTTATTATTAAATCTATATTCATATACATATTCTCTTTGTTGACTATAATTAGATTTTATGTGTTTCGAATGAAAATGCAAATTTTTTGAAGAGGTTTACAAATTGGGGAGGAAAATTCACAAAAAATTGTGAATTGATAGTTTTTTCACGAAATCCACCACCATAGATTGGGACAACTTGCCGAATAGTAGTTACCGGTTCCGATTATACGAATGACGGCAGCAGCAGCGCACCGAACGGATAATTGGTGGTAAAAAGAGAGTTTTGCAAATGATTATCATCGTATGATCGAGTAAAGAGGAGGACTGAGTGAGTAGGCGAATGGGAGACTGAATGGTCATGTGTAGGTAGTAATTTGCGTATGAGAGTACGTGTATTATCGTAAAACTAAACACCGGAAGAGATTATTCGATAAATCCGATTTCGATAAGTTTTGAAGGAAATTTAAAAAAAATAATACAACTATTATGTAAGAGTAGCGATTGATAGATGGCGCTAGCTACTACCTACTTCTATCTGACAGCGTGGAATTGCTTGATTGAAACAGTTTACACTGAAAATTAACTAAATCATTTTCAAAAACTCTGGGGTTCATTAAATATTTAAAAATATTACGAATAAAGAAATTTTCTTCTTTTTCTTAAAAAATAAAAATACAATAAGTACAGAGTGTGTTTTATGTTCCAGGTTAACGGTTTTTTTTTAATAATAACTTTTCAATTAAATGTAATTTAATGGTTTTTAGCATTTGGTATGGAATATGCCCGCTTTTGGTCGCTGCGCAAAAACGAGCTGTTTTAGGTACATTTTTCGTAACATTTTCGCAGACTTCTGGCGTTATTTCAGCAATGTTAGTGTACACCATTTCCTGCTAGTAATCTACCCCCCCCCCTCATACGAAAAAAGCTAGACGGTTAAAATCAGGGTATCGTAGGGGCCAGTCGATATCACCACTTTTTGTTATTATTCGGTCGGGAGAAATTTCTCTTAAAATTTGCATTGTAGCACGAGCTGTGTGTGATGTGGCACCGTCTTGTTAGAACCACATGTTCTGTAGGCCTAATTGATCCAGTTCGGGCAGAAGAAAATTTTCCAACATTTTGAGATAGCGGTCATCAGTAACTGTTACAGCATTGGCTCTAGCATCCTCAAAGAAATATGTCCCAATAATGCCGTTGGCCCAAATGCCTCTAGAAGGGTGTAGTGGTCTTTGGTGTATGAGTTGAGGGTTTTCCGTTCCCCAATAGCGACTATTCTGTTTATTAACAAAGCCAGCCAAGTCGAAGTATGCTTCGTCGCTCATAATGATTTTGTGCCAAAAATGGTGGTCGTCTTATACCGAGCTGTAAAACTGGAGCACTCCAGTCTCGCCACCGTTCATGGCCATTTACCTGCAGCTATTATGTCAATTGAATTTTATTCGGGTAAAAAATCAATCTTTTTTGAGAATTTTTAACAAAGATGATGGAGATATTCCCAATTTTCGTGCACGGCATCAATGAGAGGTATCCAGACATTCAGCAACACTCTGCCTCACTGCATCAATCCTTTTAGGTGTAAGTTAGCTTAATTGTTGCCCACTCTTAGTTTTATCTCCCAGTGTATGCATATTTTTAAAATTATTCATTACACTCTGGATGTCATTTACAATTGAACAATTAATCAAATAAAATGTTTTAATAATTTCAACACATTGTTGCAGTGTTAAATGCTCCACAATAAATTGCTATCGACCGCGCTCCATTATTAAATAAATTCATTCGTATTTATTTTATATATGATAAATTTTATTTAATTTATAACTTTAAGATTTATTATTTATAATTTAAAGCTATTTTGATTGATACAAAATAAAGGTTACCTAATGAAAATTAAAAAAAAAATTAGCAAAAACTAGTATAAAGTAGTGTATAGCAAAAAATTAATTATATAAACTGACAATGCCAGTGGAACATGAATTATTAATGTTGAAATTAATAAATAAATGAATGTGAAAACGGCATTCAGAATAAAAAGTAAATAAAATAAGAATAGCAGCGATCAACTAGAGAATTCACTCATAAAAACTGCATCAACCTTTTGCACGTTCAAAAATATATTTGAAAATGTTGAAATTCTTTTTTGCTCGCCTAAATTGCACGTGCATTGCAATTACAGAATTTGCAGAAGTTCATTCAAACGAGTACATAATGATTAGACTGCTTGACTGCTTGTGCAATACGCAAACGTTGTTTCTTCCATGCACGAGCAAAATTCGTACATGCTCACGCATATATTAGACGGTAAAATGGTTTAATTCAAATGAGGAGGTCAAAAATCATTTGGATCAGTTTTTTGCCAGCAAAGAACAAAAATTGTATGAGCGTGGAATCATGCTACTTTTATGCACGAGCAAAATTCGTACATGATCGTGCATATATTACACTGTCAGACGAGGGAAAAAGGGGTTAATTTAAGGTTAAGTTTAAAATTTCAAAGAATTTTATCCATAGTAATATATTTAGAACATTTTATTTAGATCGTAAGTCTTCGAAGTTTGCATGGTATAATAGGCCAAAAATTAATAGTTTGAGCGAGGATCGTTTCATTTGCATAACTAACAAAGAAAAAAATGATTGAATTGGGCTTAAAAACTGAACTGCTGAGGACTTAAAAAATATATCCTGGACGGATGAGTAAAAATTCGAGATCTTTGGATTCCTGAAAAGAATCAATGTGCATCGCAGTACTGTAGAGAAAGAGTTGTCAGAAGCTGTGGTGCCAATTGTCAATCACGGTGGTTGCTCGATTATAGTTCGGTATTGATAATAAATCTTGTTTTTAATTTTAATAAAGGAATGGTATTTAAATATTTTCTAGACGAATTCTCTTCTTTGTTATGCAGCAGAATAAAGATCCTAGATTTATGTTTTCCGAAATTATGTAAAAATTATCTACAAAATAAAAAACGAAAGAATTTTAGAAAAATATTACATGCCACGACAATTACCCGATCTCAAGGCCTTAGAAATTCTATGAGTCAATTCTCCCCAATCAAGACTTGTTCAACAGTCTCTCAAAGGATACATAAAAAAAACTGATTGTCTTAAAACGTAGAATCGCACAAACTGTCATCAAACGCAAAGAAGATTTTTTTTCGATGACAAAGCAAATATTTTTTAATTTTTAATTAGATAATAATTTATGCGTAAAAATAATTTTTTTTTTCATATTTATTAATATTGTTTTTAATATAATTTATCATAGTAGAAAAAGTAAATGTTTTTATCACTTGATCATTATTTAAAAATCAAAATGGTTGCTAACTTTTGACCTCATGTTCGGTGGGGTCTTTTGGATTTCGTCGCAGAGAACTAACAACAAAGAAAAAAGGAATATTTAGTTATAACTGATTTTTTGATTATTTTTTACAACCACGTATATATGTGTATATTTTTTTTTTAAAAGTAAAAAGTGCCATTGACAGAAGGAGATAAACGATGGTCATTGAATGTTTACGTAGTCTGCCAGACAAATGGCTGACAAATCGTATCGTCATGTTGGCAAAATTCGATAAAATGTCATTCAACTTATACAATATATTATATGGGTTTTTTTCCCGCAAAACAACAATATTTGATACATTGTGAGGTATTCGTAAATATTTTCATTTCGATTTTCAATTTCGATTTCGTAAATCAACAAATCAAAACTAACCAAAAGAAATCTCCCAAAAATAATATAAGACAGGACAGACTTTATTGTTGGATGAGAATTTTCGCATTTATAATTTTGTTTTTTTCTTCTTCTTTCGATTATTTATTAGAAAACTTTCTATAAAATTTCTTATTTCGAATTCTTACCAAAACGACAAAATATATAGGTCAGTTTCCACTGGATTATAATATTTATTTATTTTTATTATTTTTTTTTGAATTTTCGCCTATCTCTTAAAAATTTGTGCTATAATTTTCTCACTTGAAAACAAATCTCAATCATTTATATTATAATTTATTCTGTTTTATTTGAAAGCCCAAATAGAAAAGCTTTTTTTTTTGCTAATTATTTATACATTCCCGAATGGTATTGTTTTATTTTCGATTTTTAATCGAATTTGTGGAGCAAACAAATACTCGATATATTATATTAGATGTAAATCTATAAAAATCTGTTATGTAATTGATATACCATATTTAAGTGAAATGATTATTACTATTCCTCTTTGAAAAAAAGGAATCAATTTCCAAAAAGTAGTCGGCTTCGTTCCTTTTATCCTTTGTATTTGAGTGGTGTCTGCAAGTACTTTTCTTACCTGTTCCGTGTCTCTTTAACAAAATCAAATACTTAGAAACGTATTAATTGAAGACTGCAAGCAAAATTTCATTCCATCATTTATTGTACACCATTGCTTTTGTAGAAATAATTGCTTCTTTAGGGCAGAAGCCGAACGAGACAAGAGAATCTTTCCTGCCATAAATGCCCTAAGGTAAATTGATTGTCTAATAAAATTCTCCTGTTTGAAAACAGTTCATTTTCTTTTTCGGCATGCAGGATTTGGTTTGCACCAAAAAACAAAGGGTCCTTTTGGTTGTTGCTTTGCTTGTTTGTAAACTATACTTTGTGGATGGCTTCTATAAAGGCTAATTGCTTAAATATATTCGATATTCTCATCGAAAATTGTTTGCAGTATCTTTATATGCCGCCGATCTTATTACACGTAAACAAAAAAAACTATTATTTGGTAATAGCTTTGGGAAATTTTACAAAAAATATTTAATTTTTTTAATTTTTTATAGAAAACATTTTTTTTTATCTTTTATTAAAAAAAAAATATTGAATAAATTAAACTATTTTATACAAAATATCCGCTTATGACCTTATTTATAATAGAAAAAATATTTCTTTTTTTACGCTGATATTAGGCCGCTATTGACCTATTTTCAAGGTAAAAACTATTCTTTCCAAGGTCAAGACTGTTATTATTTAAATTTTAGAAAAATCTAGCATCGCTAATTGGAATAAATATTGACCAATTATTTTAGTTTCTAATTTAAAGTAAATCTTGTCTTCTATGGCGTTTCCTATCGACCTAATTTCTAAATAGACGAAAAAATAAAATAAAAAAATTTATCGCGTTTAAAATATATTTTTAATTAATTAAATCGAAATAAAACCTAAACGACAAAAAATGTTAATTTTAAGAACAATTCTGTTGTGGAGCTTGGACGTTGCTAACATGAAAAATGCATAGCCGCTATTGACCTTATTCCAAAATGAATTCGAAGTTGCTTATATGGTATTCCTAATTTCGCAGTTGCTTCCTAATTAAACCAAATAAAAAAAAAAAAAATAAATATATCTCGTTTCGGCATTCAAGCGTTGATTATTACTATTTACAAACTTTTTTTTCTAAAAAGTTCTACTGAAAATAATATTTTCATCTTTTGACGATCTACAATATTTTTTTTAACTGTAATTTTTTATAATTTTGTGTTGTCATTTTAAAAAAAAACACTGAATCCACACAAAAGCTAACTGAAAAAAATGTTATTTTAAAAGCAATTACGTCTTGGGGTCTAGACATTGTTAACATAAAAAATGCATAGCCGCTATTGACCTACTTTCAATTTAGAAGACATTTTTTTCGAAGGTCATTATTTCAATTTAAGGAAAATCTACTTTTGGCAATCAAACTATATTTACATTTGGAATAAATATCAATTCTACTATCAATTTAAAAAAAAAAATATTTTGTCTCCGCGGTCGAATATTGTTTACATTTGCAATTCGCGGTTGCTATCGCTCTATTTTCTAAATAGAGGGAAAAAAATGTATTTCGATTAAATAATATTTTAAACTTTTGAAGACCTATTTTCTTAACACAATGTTAATTTTAAGGACAATTTTGTCGTGGAGCTTAGACGTTATAAACATGAAAAATGCATAGCCGCTATTGACCTAATTCCAAAATGAAAAATATTCTTTCGAAGTTGCTTATATGGTATTCCTAACTTCGCAGTTGCTTCCTAATTAAACCAAACAAAATAAAAAATAATAAATATATCTCGTTTCGGCATTCAAGCGTTCATTATTTCTATTTAAAAAAAATTTTTCCTAAAAAATTCTACTCAAAATAATATTTTCATCTTTTGACGATCTACAATATTTTTTTTAACTATAATTTTTTATAATTTTGTGTTGTCATTTAAAAAAAAAAACACTGAATCCTCACAAAAGCTAACTGAAAAAAAAATGTTATTTTAAAAGCAATTACGTCTTGGCGTCTAGACATTGTTAACATAAAAAATTCATAGCCGCTATTGACCTAATTTCAATACAGAAAACATTTTTTCGAAGGTCATTATTTCAATTTAAGGAAAATCTGCTTTTGGTGATCAAAAGCTATATTTACATTTGGAATAAATATCAATTCTACTATCAATTTTTAAAAAAAATATCTTGTCTCCGCGGTCGAATATTGTTTACATTTGCAATTCGCGGTTGCTATCGCTCTATTTTCTAAATAGAGGGAAAAAATGTATCTCGATTAAATAATATTTTTAACTTTTGAAGACCTATTTTCTTAACACATTGTTAATTTTAAGGACAATTTTGTCGTGGAGCTTAAACGTTATAAACATGAAAAATGCATAGCCGCTATTGACCTAATTCCAAAATGAAAAATATTCTTTCGAAGTTGCTTATATGGTATTCCTAATTTCGCAGTTGCTTCCTAATTAAACCAAACAAAATAAAAAATAATAAATATATCTCGTTTCGGCATTCAAGCGTTGATTATTTCTATTTAAAAAAAAATTTTCCTAAAAAATTCTACTCAAAATAATATTTTCATCTTTTGACGATCTACAATATTTTTTTTAACTGTAATTTTTTATAATTTTGTGTTGTCATTTTAAAAAAAAACACTGAATCCACACAAAAGCTAACTGAAAAAAATGTTATTTTAAAAGCAATTACGTCTTGGGGTCTAGACATTGTTAACATAAAAAATTCATAGCCGCTATTGACCTAATTTCAATACAGAAAACATTTTTTCGAAGGTCATTATTTCAATTTACAGAAAATCTGCTTTTGGTGATCAAAAGCTATATTTACATTTGGAATAAATATTAATTCTACTATGAATTTTTAAAAAAATATCTCGTCTCCGCGGTCGGATATTGCTTACATTTAAATTTGCGGTTGCTACCGACCTATTTTCGGATTGAACAACAAACAAACAAAAAAAAGTTTGTTGTTTTGCCTGTCAAAGTTTAACTAAAAATAATATTTTTACTTCTAAAAATATTTTTTTTCAACCATAATTTTTTATTAAAATTTTTCTATAAAACGATTAAATTACCTTTACAAAAAAAAACCTAAATAAAGAAAAAAATTATGAGTTTACATTTATTATTAATCTTACGAAGTTTATTCAAAAATTCTTTGTAGTTTGCATTCTTAATTTTTCATTAATAAACGAAAAAAAAATAAATAAAAAATATTATTTTATATTAAATTTAAATCAACCCACATACACAACAAACCTGTACTCATTTGTCATTGTTGGAAATATTTTAAGAAAAGAAAAAATCAGAAAATTTGCGTCATCATAAATATTAAAAGTCAATAACAGTAACAAAACAACAAAATGAAAATGTACGTCAAAAAAATTGCATCGTCAGCTATCACACACAACAAAGAAAAGACGCACAAAAACTGCCAAAAGTCGAAGTGGGGAAAAGTTTTGGCAACAAAATAAAATTAAAAAGTTGAATGCAAAAAGAAACAACAACGAAAATAACCAATTAAGCTCCACCATCACCGCCACAATCACCATTAGAGTTGCCGCCGTCTGTTTCGGGTAAATTGCAATCATCGCATTATATCTTGCTGCCTGCTTCGGTCAATGGACCTGCTGCCAAGGTCATGAGCTCAGGTTGCATGCCCCACAAAAGCATCAACAAAAACAAAATCAAAGCAAATCGAACGAATGCAATCGCAATAGAGAACCGTTGAAATAGTCGGAAAAGAGATGGCAACTTTTTTGAGCGAGGAAGAACAAACGGAAATGGTACATATTCGGTCGGGCAAATGTTGTGTGTGCTGAACGCGAGACTCTGCAAAAATTATTAACTTTCAGGAAAGCTTTTGAATGGATTTATACACATTCAGCCACAGGCGGCATCATATGCACATGCAATGACTGTGTTTACGTGTGTGTATGAATTGGTCGAATTTGCTTTTCTGTGGCGAGTGCAGTAACGGCATTTTAGATGCTAGCAAATGTCCGAATAGCGACGCGGTCGGGTAGGTGGGATGGCTCAAAAGAGATGAATTTGCAAACTTTTTTTTTGTTACAATTTTTTCTCATCCTTAGTAGGAGAGATACGCCATTAATGATGTTTTTTTTCATACTCGTCGATATTTTTATTCAGGTTTTTATTTAAAAAAAAAAAAAATAATATTTTTTCATCAATAATTTATTTTAATTTTAATCCAACTGAAATTCTAGGAAATTTATTTTGGATAAACAGAAAAAAATTATTAGTACACGAGATGCTCATAACCCCATTAATATATGAATTTTTGATTTAGGATGCAATTATTTATAATTATTGATGTCTGATCCTTGGTTTATAAAGATTCGTTGGCCACATTTTTACGTTATTGAAGAAATTGCAATTTGGGTTTTTTCATCTTCTATTAATTATTTATTTATATTTAGTGTTAAAAGATTCGTTGGAATTTTGCTGTTTGGGAATTTTTTGCAAACAATATTTCATTAAATGCAAGTTTATTTTTAAATGTTGAAAAAATCAATAAATAAGAATATTGATCGAGAAATTCTTTATGAGGAAAATTTCCAATGAAAAAATATATGGAATTTTAGTGTAATTTTTAAGTTTTTAAATTCAATCTCAAATTTGGATAAAGAATATTTTTGGATTTATTCAATTAAAAAATAAAAAATCGTAACAAATGGGTGCCTTCTACCTATTGAATATTAATGGAGAATTATTAGAAGTATTTTATATTAGACCCAACTCCTCTCCCCCCCTCCCCCTTTCATATTCATTACGTTATAGACAATAATCTATAAGACATTGTATAGAAAAACTTCTTTATTTTGATTATCCTTTAAAGTTATCCGAAAATTGTTTTTTTTTTTGCACTAAAAGAATAAAGAATTGCCGGGAATTTTTTTTTTAAAAACAAAAACACACACACTAATTGAAAGCTTTCATCAGAACAACATCCATTTTGTAGTTGTAGTTGTTTCTTTGCATTTTGATTGTACCAAAATGCATTCGTGCTGAAAAATCATAAAGTAACAAACTTGAATTATTATTATTTATTTCGTCTTTGTTTAATCCTCATTGGTTTTTTGTTTGTTTTTAATTTTATTTTATATTTTATTTTGTCTGTCTAAACTTGTAGTGAAATAAATAAAAATCACGAAAATCAAAAACTGACTAACAAAAATCAGCAGGAAAAAAACTAAAGCAAAAGAAATTCAACAGTGCCACCTCATCGTTCATTGGTGGTCGGAAGGGGGTGTGGTGGGGTTGGCTTGTAGTAGAATTATTCGGCATAAAAAAAACACCATGCATTTTTTAGTCATACAATAAAATTGCATTCTTTTTCTTTGTTATATTTTCGGATTGTGTGAGTATAGAGGTTTTTTTGAATCAGTTTATTTTTCTCTCTTTTGCTTTGATTTTATTTTTTTTGAAGAGTAAAGGATTAAAACCGGAAATAAAATAGTAGAAAAAATACTTTAAAAGCTTCGTTTGAGTTTGCTTTGTTCACATTTATATTGTAATACAAGCGCAACCATCATTAATTTTGCTATTTAAAAAGAATATTTCTTAACTTAAGAATGAATAAAATGAAATTTTTAGCATTTGAAAATTTGTTTTTATAATCCAAATTAAATCAATTACATTTAAAATTCAGTTTTTAATTAAATTTGAGCCTTGCCAATATGCATGAAATATAAAATTTTTTCTTAATGGTAATCCTTTTGCAGTAATTTTTAATAGACTTATTTGCGTATTTTTTGAATAGTAATTCGACAATTACTTAACGAATGCTTTTAAGTTTAGGAATTATTTGAGCTAATACGATTTTTATCGATTGACCTCCGAAATGGAACAAAAAAAATTCCATTTCGGAGGTCAATTGACATCACCTAATCTCGAAATTACACGTCCTAGAAACTTTTTGCCTAGTAAAAGCAAAATATATCGTGCTGTGTGGCTTGAGGCGTTTTTTTTAAAAATCATTTACGGTCCAGATAAAAATCTCCTAGTTTAGGAATTCCCCTTTCTTCTCAATTTAAAAAAAAACTATGCACTCATGACACCTTTAGACCCAAATGCATACCAGACGGTCATTTTTTTGCGTATACAATGGCTTCTCCACAGTCACTTGTGGATTTTCAGAGCCCCATCAAATAATAATTTTTCTTATTGACATATCCGTCCCTGAAGAAAATTATACTCGAACAAAATCATCACTTTCGTTTTTTGTAAAGAATATTTATAATTTCAACGCATTTTTTGATGATTAAACTATCCCTAATGTAAAATGGCAATCTCTAATTTGAATAAATACCATCAAATGAAAAATTCCATTGCGGAGGTCAATTGACATCATTAAACCTCGAAATTACACATGCTGGGAACTTTTTGCGTGGCAAAAGTAAAATATATCGTGCTGTTTGGCTTGTGACGTTTTTTTTAAAAAAATCATATACGGTCCAGATAAAAATCTTTAAGTTTAAGAAGTTACCTTTCTTCTCAATTTTCAAAAAACTATGCGCCCATGACACCTTTAGACCCAAATTCATATCAGACGGTAATTTTTCTTGCCCATACAATGGCTTCTCCACAGTCACTTGTGGATTTTCAGAGCCCCATCAAATAATAATTTTTCTTATTGACGTATCCGTCCCTGAAGAAAATTATACTCGAACAAAATCATCACTTTCGTTTTTTGTAAAGAATATTTATAATTTCAACGCATTTTTTGATGATAAAACTATCCCTAATGTAAAATGGCAATCTCTAATTTGGATAAATACCATCAAATGAAAAATTCTATTGCGGAGGTCAATTGACATCATTAAACGTCGAAATTACACATGCTGGGAACTTTTTGCGTGGCAAAAGTAAAATATATCGTGCTGTGTGGCTTGTGGCGTTTTTTTTTTAATGATATACGATGTAGAAAAATATCTTCTAGTTTAGGAAGTTCCCTTTCTTCTTAATTTTCAAAAAACTATACACCAATGACACCTTTAGAGCCAAATTCATATCAGATGGTCATTTTTTTGCGGATACAATGGTTTCTCCACAGTCATTTGTGGATATTTAGAGCCCCATTATATAGTAATTTTTCTTACTGATATATCCATCGCTGAAGAAACTTATACTCGAACAAAATCCTTACTTTCGTAAAGAGTTTTTACAATTTCAACGCGTTTTTTGATGGTTAAACTATCTCTAATTTGAATAAATACCATCAAATGACCAGGGCTAAATACTCGTCGAATGAGTCCATTTATTTCCAACGTCGAATTTATATCTAATTACCTATTTTTATATATGGCCATATGTGTGTGTACGTATTCGAATAGAAATTTATCCAAAATAGCCCATGACTGTTTATGATTGCAAATGTAATTAAACTTTAATTTTAATTAGGTATCCCCAGATATAAATATAATGGATTTATGTGTTTGGTTAAATGTTCTTTTAAAAAATTCTTTTTCAACATAGCAAAGACACAACCCAAATTGAATTTAAATTAACCTTACCACAATTTCCCAGTTTTGATTTGTATTTAATTTTTTCCGTTAAATCGTATATTTTTTTAATAATCGTACACATTCCCATATTAAAGATATTTTTATACAAATTTAATGCATATACAATTTAAAACAACGTTAATCAAAAAAAAAAAAGAAGAATAGTCGAAAAACCAGAAAAACTGATACTTTATGTTTTGGCACTATTATTGCTCTGCGCACATTACAGACTAGAAAAGTAAACGCATTTAAAAACGCATGAGCATTCGTGCAATTATTTTATATTATTTATTAATACATTAGTCAGCCAAGAATCTTTTTAATATTGTGTGCGCAAGTGTATGCACACATCATTTTTATGTACGATTAAATATGCCTATTGACCAGTTCAATGGCATTTTGGACAATGCACTTGTGACTCTTTCGTTTAATACTACCGCCTCTACCTACCTACTTACTTACTTATTTAATTTATGGTTGTTTCTTTTGAGTAGGAAAATTTTCAAAATTATGACAAAGTTGGCAGCAGTGCTTAATGCGTGTGTAAGTGCAACGAACTTTACTGCAGCAATAAGTCTTACAATGATGCCATGTTGGTAGTGGTGTAGAACAAGAGCTGAGTAATTTGAGTAACAATTGAAAATGCAACAGTGAAAAAAGTTCACAATCATTCCGATTAGCCTTTGTCTCTCTCTCTCAACGCTCATAGTTGGTACAATATTTTTTTCTATTTTTTTTTTATTAATTATTTACTAGCATCCACATAATAAACGATAAACGTACATTAAATGCAAGTTAACACTTTATGCAAGAAATTCAATAAAAAAAATTTCTCTTATAAACAAAAAAAAAACCATCTTGAAGAGAGTGAAAAAAAAACTAAATGAAAAACTCGAACAAAAACCAAAGAATTTGAATTTGAAAATAAAAATAGAATAGAACGAAACGTACTAGAATGAAAGGAAGGAAGGCATTCTATCTGAGCGCAGATGAACTACTACTTTTAATTTTGAAGAGGCAAAACCAGAAATGTCGACTGTCCGAGAGAGAAGGAGAAAAATAAATGCAAGAAGTACAAGATTAGAACGCATCCGTGTGGATTTAGAGTTGAGCGGGAGGAGGATGCACTTTTTTTCAATCTATGCAATACGCAAGAGCACACGCTAGGGGCACACTGTTTATGGTCATGAACATGCACACTTAGTGGCTTAAGCATTTGTGTGAGTGAATATGAACACGGTAATTTGCTGTTCAGCTCGGGTTGGGGAAACAGTCTGCAAGGTTTCACTGGACCCGAACTGGAAATGAACATGCAACGTAAGAATGCCTGTGCGCTGTTATTTGATTTTTTTTACTTACGGTTTTTTTATTTCTTCGGATTTTTTTTTTGGTGTGATTATGTTATATTGTAGTTAGTAGTAGTAGTAGTGGTCATTATTGTGCTGTGAAGCCATTGGCAATAGAAGAGTAACATCACGACGAATGTCAAAAGAACATTGACCACAGAAATATTTTTATTTTATTTGGTTTTTGTTTTTGTTTATTTTTGTATTTTTATTAATCCTTGTTGAAATGCAATAAGAAAATCGTAAACAAAATGAAGTTTGTTCATTCTTTAAAATGCCTTTTAATCCATACACATACATACACCTAGTAGGAGAATATGCATAGGAATTTTTGGAAAAAATGGTAGCGATTAATAAAATCGTTCCAGAATTTCTCCCAATTTTGCGAATAAAACACAATTGCAATGGGTAAAAGGGAACCATTTTCGGTGATCATTTTATTATATTTATTTTATGCGTAATTAAATCTTTAAGTTCATTCAACCCTTATATCGTGTCTTTAATTTCTATTTCAATAATGCTGTCATATAATCAAAGACCGAATTAGAACAATTAAAAATTAGACTTAATTCAACGACTAAATTATTATTCCTTCGTGTCGCTCTCAGCAATTGTACCAGGTATATAAGCTTAAATCCGCTGTTTAGTTATAGATGGCGTGAGTAAGCGTATTAAGCTACCATGGGCACGCCATTTTTTTTTTTTTATGAGTTTGACATCTGTCAACATTAATCAGTGCACATTGTCAGCAATTTCGTACAATAACATACATTTTTCCTTTGGTAATCATGTCTAGTTTTGTGCCAGAAAAAGAGCATACCATATGCGGGAAGCACTGCATTTCTGCTTCAATTTATAGAAATCGGCTGCTGAATCGCATCGAATACTTATGGAGACCTATGGTGAGAGTGCTTTATCGGATACAACGTCGGTGCAAAGACGGCAATTTTGACTTCTGTGGGATAAGAAGCGTGAAAATCGGCCTAGGAAGGTCGTAGGACCATCAATTGCAAGCTCTTTTGGACGAAGACGATTCCCAATCGCAAAAAAATGCTCGCGGAGCAATTGGGTGTTACTCAACCAGCCATTACCATTCGTCTGCGTGCCATGGGGAAGATTGAAAAGATCAGAAAATGGGTGCCACATGAATTGAACGATAGGCAGGTGGAGAGACGCTAAAATACATGCGAAATCTTGCTCGCCAGACAAAAAAGAAAGTCGTTACTGCATCGGATTGTGACAGGCGATGAAAAGTGGATATATTTCGAGAATCCTAAACGTAAGAAATCGTGGGTTGATCCTGGCGAACCATCAACATCTTCCCCAAGACCAAATCGCTTCGGACGGAAGACGATGCTGTGCGTTTGGTGGGATCAACAAGGTATCGTCTACTATGAGATGTTGAAACCTGGTGAAACTGTTAATTCTCACCGCTACCACTAACAACTGATCAAATTGCACCGTGCTCTGCGTGAAAAAAGGACGGATTATCAACAAAGACATGACAAGAACCATCGCACACGTAAAAAATGGTCCGAAACTACTTGGAGATACTCAACTGGGTGGTGCTACCCCATCCCGCTTATTTACCAGACCTGGCCCCTTCCGACTACCACCTGTTTTCGTCGATGTGCCACGCGCTCGCTGAGCAGCACTTCGATTCTTACGAAGACGTCCGAAAATGGCTTGATAAGGGGTTTGCCTTGAAAGAGAAGGAATTTTTTAGCGTGGTATCCACAAATTACCCGAGAGATGGGGAAAATGTGTAGCTAGCGAGGGCAAGTACTTTGAATAAATTTGTTTTTGCTTTCTATGAAAAAAAACACGGTTTTTTTGACTAAAAAACATCGAATTTAAGCTTATACACCTTGTACTCTCTCCCATAAGATTATTGACAGGAACACAATTGCGATTGCAACTGCATTGTTGTCGCTATAAAAACTTTAAAACCTTCATAATCTTATAGGAATGCACAATTAGATCTTGTTTTATTTTTGCAATTGTAGTTCAAGTACTGCCATACATTTTAGTGGTTTTTTTATGTGATAGGATTATTGTTTGTCAATTGAAATCGAAAGAGATCTAAGGTAAATGAATATATTTTTTGTAATTGTATAAAAAAATTGCATAAAACCATCATTTATAAAGAATTGTATTTTATTTTAATTTTATTTAATTGGTGGATTTGGGCGAAATTCGTACCAATTATTGACAGTATTTGCAGTTCAGTTTGCGGTTTCCGTCGGAATTGTGCTTCTACCTTAGATTATAGAAAAACTGGATAGGCCGCTTCTCTACACAAAAATTGTGGCTGAATTTTGTTGACAATACATTCGTACATGCAAAATAACAGAAACGGCGAAAATCAGTAGGGGCCAATTTTAAACTTCACAAATAAAAATCCATTTTAAAAAATGCAAAATGAATTAAATGAGAAAATCCGATATTATATTGAAATTAAAACAACATCACAACTTAGTAAATATAAATTTTAATGTTAAACAAGCATATGTAGATATTGAAAACTTCTTTATAATATGAAGTTTATAAATAAATGTAAACAAATTTATTTAAATAATAAACCTATTTGAATATACTTTATTTATTTTAACACAATGAAAACAATAATGGAAAACAGACTGAAAAATTCGTTCCCTTAAATTTTCTTACACACATTTTCTTACGTATACCGGCACTGGACTATATTTTTTTGGTAAACATTATAACTGTCAACATCACATTTGTTTACATTTATTAAATACCGAACTTTTCACTTTTTAATCACTTTTTGGAACAAATAAATCATTAAAAGCCATTAAAAAACACATTATGAACAAAATTTTTATTAATTTCTGTACTTAAAATGAAGATGTCAACTTACTGAAAGAAATAAATGACCAGCAACCCTTTATAAAACATTTCATTTTCTCAAATAAAAATTGCCTATTAAATGTTATCAAAAATATAAGTATTTATATAAATAGTTACTTTTTCGTAAATACATCAAAAAATATAAAAACTACACTTTTACTTGCATTTTCTGATAAGTGCCAAAATAAAAACCTTGAAAAAAAAGACAAAAGTATGCAAGCATTTCGGTATGCTACCACTTTTATGAAGAATGGCGTGTTTAGAAACTCTCCGAAAGTCTACAAAATTGAGGCACTTGATGTTTACGAAATAAATAATAAACCTATTATAAAGTACAATTGAATTTAATACCAGACGATTGGAAACAAATAAAATTAGTACGAAAACTTGTCAGTGGGTATCATATTTACATCAAAAATTTTACACAAAAGTATGCAAGCAGTGCGATTTCTCGCCGCTCATGCTATAATTTGGCCAGAAAATTGCGTATACATGTACAAAAATCTGACAAGGTATTCTTTAATATATAAAAGTTTGGAATGTTCCGTTCCAAAAAAAAAACCGGATTGTCGATTCAGTTGTCAGTTATAGGGTGTAAAAGATGTAAGTTCACAAAGAGAAATTTTCAGATCAAAAAGTCAAGCCCATAGTGTTCAGAATTGAAGGTAATATTATTTTTCAAAGAAATACGGGCTAATAATAACACTTTTAGAACAAATTTGCATACCAGCCAGTTACTTTTTGAGGATACAATGGCTTCTCTTCACTTTCTTGTTGGGTCTTATCACTGAAAAGTATTTCATTACGAAAATCAGTACTCAATTCCTGTGGTTTCAGCACCAGAAAACTGCGTATACGTGTACATATACGAAAATCTGACGTTTAAATACTTTTGACAGCGATAAAATCGCCACTTGTCAGAATCTGTACTAGAAAATATAGGAATTTTTGGAATAATGGAACATATTCTTTTTACGTACACTAATTATATGGTTTTAGTCCGTCCGTATTTCTATGTGTATGTAACTGGTCAAATTAAGGATTTTCTGAAAATATTTCGAAATAAGTAAGTTATTAAAAATATTATATTTTCTATAAAAATTCATCCTTTTAAGTTGGGACTATTCAAATTTCATGGACCCCAGCTAATAGTAGAATTACAAAAATTCGAATTTAAGGAAAGGATTTTTGTAGAAATATTTACTGTTGTTGGCCTGAATTTGATAAATTAATGAGAGTACGAGTAAGTCTGTTGAAAATGATTTTTCTTATTTACATGGGCCGTACCAAAAATAAAAGACATCCCTTATAAAAAATTAACATTTTACAGAAATACCATATTTTTATTATCTGTTTTTGTTTTTGTTGTTTCATTTAAAAGTGCTTATTACTTTTTGGCATACTATATTCAAAAAATTCCTCATTACTGCGTTTGGGATCTTTTTATTAGTTGAAAAACCGTTTGTTTATTACCGAACATTTTATTTTCGTTGAGGTCGTTAACTCATAAAATAATAGTTATTCTCATTTATTGGGAGGATCGTAGGTTATGTTATAAAAAAGAAACAAAATACACTTAGCCGAAAACCTGTTTACTTTTATCTGTGAGAATATGTCATAAAATATTCAAAGAGAAAAAAAAAACTGAGAAAATACTTCTACCTTTAGGCCAGGTAAGAAAATTTCTCATCGTTACTTACTACGAGTAGCAGGACATGCGGGCACCTTTAACCTTTCCTGTATTCGTTTTTGATTGCCTGTTTTTCTTATAAACAATCTCTTGAGTATTTTTTTTTGCTTTCTTATCCTTTTTTGTTAATAATTAACAGCTGCTTAGTTTTATGATAGAACAACAATTTAAGGAAAATACCTATTCTGTACGTGTACCTACTATAAAACAATATAAATTTTAATATGACAAGAAAATTTTTCTAAGATCATCATTAAAGACAGGAAAATTCCGGGAAGAAAAGATTGCACTAATCCTCTAGGGGTAAAATTTTTTTTAATCAAAATTTTGTTTATTGTATAAAAAAAAATGGCAAACAGTATAAAAATTTCAATATACCAGTAATTTGTTGGCCATCAAACATTTATGTCATTAAAGGTGAAATTAAGATATATGTTAAGGTTTGCCATTTTATATTATGAATTATTTAATTACATTTTATTTAAAATAAAGAAATTCATCTATTTAATACAGTATTGTTCATTTGTGGAGGTTTGGAAAATATAGTCCTGTCATTTGACAGCTGTCAAACATATATGCCTTCAAAAGTGGCATGTGTTTAGTATAAAGTATGCCATTTTAAAATATGATTTGTTTGTATATAAATCATACGCCGATTGGGGGCTGAAAGAAAAGGATTTGGATGTTGATTTTTCGAAAAAAAATTTCTTTTAATTCTTCCTCGGTGAAGACGGGAATAAGCAATATTGCCATAAATGGGGTTGTGAAAACTGACAAGTGACTATGGAGAAGCCATTGTATCCGCAAAAAGTTACTGTATGGTGTGCTTTTTAGTTTTAAGGTGTCGTTGGCCTGTATTTCATTGCAAATTAATCAGAAGAAACCATTACCATCAATTCTGAACGTTATTACTGACTTTTTTCGATTATGAATTTGCAGATTTTTATTTGGACCAATTTGTGTAATTTCAAATGATTTTGTTATATAAATTACCCTCGAAGATTGTGCGATTTGACGTATTTTTATGGGTTAAATTTTAACGGGTCCAGTAAAGGCCCCCTTAAAGACCGAAAAGGCATAAAAAATCATTAAAAAAATATATATAAAAAAAATTAAATCCTGCAACAATAAAAACAGATTTAAAAAGATTTTATATTTTCTGTAAAATGGCAATAAAATAAATTCAATCAAAAATCCTAAATCTGAATTTGAATTGTATTTGATTAAATTTTACTTCCCGAAGCACATATTGGATAATTCTTAACTTGACTATTTCTTAAAAAACAAAAAATGAATAAACATTTTTTTATTTTTTTTTATTTCTAATTACGAGGTCTGTTCAAAAATTATCGCGAATTTTGTGTTTTTTTTTAAAAAAAAATTATTTATTTATTCATGAATATTTATTTTGTCCCCTTCAAAATAATCCCCACCAGATATTATACACTTGTGCCAACGTTTTTTCCAATCCTCAAAGCACTTCCAAGTGTCATTTTTTGTGATCTTGTTCAGCTCCTCCGTCGATGCCGTCTTTATCTCCTCAATCGTATCGTAGCGTTGTCCTTTCATGGGGCTCTTCAGTTTCGGGAATAAGAAAAAGTCACAGGGAACCAGTTTTGGGGAATACGGTGGCTGCGGCATTATTAGTGTGTTGTTTTTGGTCAAAAATGGCAAAAGCCAATTTTTGTTCTTCCACAAATGTGGGCGTTTCTGGTGGATTGCTTCGCGGAACTTGCGCATAACTTGCAGGTCATATTCCTTATTGACCATTCTACCCTGTGGCAAGAACTCATGATGCACCAGGCCTCTGCAATCGAACAAAACTAAGCAAAACCTTCTTCACATTCAACCGAACTTGGCGTTTTCTCGGCTTTGGCTCATAACCATAAACCCATGATTCGTCACCAGTTATGACCCTCTGGAGCAAATTTGGGTCGTCGTCGCGGACAGAGTCCAACAGCTGCTTAGCAATGTTAATGCAAGCAAAGCAGCTGTCAAAAATTAACTGAACATTTAAAATGGCCGTACTTGTCGGCATAATTGAGAGACATAAGTACCAACATAACGCCACAAAAAAATCGAAAATTGAATATACGTAACCCGCGGAAATTCAAAATTCGCGAAATTTTTTGAACAGAAAAATAAGATTTTTTTTGTTGTTGAAGGATGCATCCTTAATTTGAGAAATATTTTGTATTGACTACAAATCTTAGTGATTATAATTAAAAATTAATTTCTTTCCGAACAGCTTATAGTATGTTTAACTTCCATTTTTAAACCAACCCATCCACCATGTCAAAATCCTATAGAATTTCTTTACTTGATCGAATTTGCATTTAATAAGAAAGACGATTGCCCTAAAAGCACCTTAACAGATGGAAAAGTCTAGCTGGCTTACTATTTTATAAATAACTCATCCGGTTTGTGTCGCCGACATCGTTTCTTAAGTGATTATTCCGTAGAAGCTGTGTCGTGTGTCGTTGGTTATGTAATTAACGATAAATGAGTAGCTTTATAATCATGATCGATCGCTCTTGAAAAGGAAATGACCAGCTGTAGAAGGGTGCACCTTGCCAAGAAACTGTTTGGATCGTCGCGGAATTATCCGGCAAGTCGTTGTTGAGAAGCAAGTGGCATCTTTACAGCTTGCAACCGGGGATAATAAAGAGAGTATTTCTTGCCCATCATATTACTGTTCATAACCATTTGAATACGAAGTCAGCCAGCTAGTCGGCACCAACGAGGGACCGGACCATGATTCATAAGAGCAGACACTTACCGATGATATAATGCAACCAGAGCACGTTCCTCTATGAAGTAATAAAAATTTTCATGCATTATTTATATGTTATTTATAAACGATGAAAAGTTGAAGGCGAACGAACTAGCTTAGTGGATTTCACGAGGAACGGGGCTGCTCTTATGTGCGTTGGACCAACAAACTAACCGACGACAGCTGACCACCACCAGCTCCCCAGAGCACCAGCAGTCGTCCCTGCCATCTTTGGTTGGTGTATTCTTCGAACCGACCTCATATCCCAACAAGTAGTTAGTCGAGCTTGCTCATTAAATAACCATCCCCCGTCATCAATATCATTACGATTGTCACCACCGTCATCGCTACTACTATCACCAGAATTGGCTTTCATAATCAGAATATGCTACTGTCCATGCTTCCGTATTTTCTCCATGCGATGTGGGGACTGTGCTTCTTTTTATTCAACTTTATTTTATTGTCATCCTTTTAATTATACAATAATGTATGTTAGTTACTTTTTTTTTTTTTTAAAAAAAGGGTAAAAAAGAATCTACTCCCCTACTTAGCCTAATGAACTTTTGACAAAGGAAACTTTTTCATAAACAATTAAATGCAATGGAAAATAATCAATCAGTATTTGTAGGGAGTTTTTTTTTTTTATTAAAAATAATGTTCTTTTTATGTTCAAACGCGGATGGTCAGCAAAAAAAAATTTCAATAGGAAATTAGGGGAAAAATCTACAAATGGGGAGAGAGGGATAGTGTCTACAAAGATAATCGATGCTAGGAACACAATTCCGACGCCAACTGCTATTCGTACCGTCAAAATTGAGACTTTCGCTCGCAACAAGCCGTTATGTGCAATTGCAATGAAATTCATTGTTTATAAATTTTGTTTCATTCGATTTTCAATTTTACTTGAAAACTGAACTAATAACAACAACTGGCAATTGTTATAACGTTTTTCTCTGTCCTTCACATTCTTTTTGTCTAGCAAATGAAAGAGAGAGTAACGATGGCGGCACCTTTTATGCTAACCAGAAGTGCGAATAGGAAAAAAATGCGATCCTTTTGAATTTGCGTTACTATGTGTACTCATATAATTATTCGTTTGGCTTTATCACTCGCTCCCATTACTAAGCCTTCCCATTATTACGCTCATTCCTATTTCCATTTCTCTCTATTTTACTACTCATTAGTTAGCAAAACATTTCCGATGGCTACAACTGCAATTGCTGTCAAAAATTAACGAATTTCGCCTAAATCAACCAATTGAATGCAATTGAAATAAAGTTAATTATTTCTAAATGATATTTTATTAAATTTTTTAATAAAACTACAAATAAAATGTACGAGGTCTGTTCAAAAATTATTTATTTATTCATGAATATTTATTTTGTTCCCTTCAAAGTAATCCCCACCAGATATTATATACTTGTGCCAAAGTTTTTTCCAATCCTCGAAGCACTTTAAAAAATCAGCTCCTCCTTCGATGCCGTCTTTATCTCCTCAATCGTAGCGTAGCGTCGTCCTTTCACGGGGCTCTTCAGTTTCGGGAACAAGAAAAAGTCACAGGGAGCCAGATCTGAGAAAAACGGTGGTTGCGGCATTATTAGTGTGTTGTTTTTGGCCAAAAATTCGCGCACAAGCAACGATGCGTGAGCAGGGGTGTTATAATGGTGCAAAAGCCAATTTTTGTTCTTCCACAAATCCGGGCGTTTCTGGTGGATTGTTTCGCGCAACTTGCGCATAACTTGTAGGTAATATTCCTTATTGACCGTTCTACCGTGTGGCGCCCCTGCAAACGAAGAAAACTGTAAGCAAAACCTTCACATTCGACCTTTTCGTCGTTCACATTTTCTCGGCCCTCTGAGAACATTTTGTACCATCGATAAACGTTGCTTCGGTCCAAGGTAGCTTCACCATATGGTATTTCACAGCCAACATTCGGAATGCGTCCGCGTAATTAATTTTGTTTTTAATACAAAATTTGATACAGATTCTTTGATCCATTTTTTAAAAATGGGCAAAAATCGAAGACAAGCCAAAACACGTGCAAGCAAAGCAGCTGTCAAAAATTAACTGAATATTCAAAATGGCCGAAATTGTCGGCATAAGTGAGAGACATGAGTACCAACATAACGCCACAAAAAATCAAAAATCGAATATACGTAACCCGCGGAAATTCAAAATTCGCGATACTTTTTGAACAGACCTCGTATTCACTTACATTATTTCTATTTCAATTTAAACTGTTCAACAACAATCCTGCCATATAGCAAAACACTGAAATGTATGGCAGTACTTGAGACTACAACTGTAAAAACAAAAAAAAAAGATCTTATTCGACGATAAGGCAGTCAGAGTTTTGTGCATTCCTAAAAGACTGTGGAGGTTTGTAAAATTTTGACTATGTTTCATTCGGTTTATTGTGTTCCTATCAAAATTCGGCGATGGAACAGTCTACAGTTGCCGTCCACCGTCGGAATTCTGTTCTATCCCATAATATTATGAAGGTTTTAATATGTTGACAGCGGTGGTAGGCGTTTCAATGGAGCAGAGTTTAACGTAATGCAGGGGAAACAAACGCAATAGTAGGTGCTGCTAATACGGTTTGGCCTCTACGCGCTTCTATTGCCGCAACGTGCGTACCTCCGATTATACAAAAGACGGCAAAACGAGCAGATTTAGTGTAAATGGTGGCAACAACAATGATTACGTATCGTTCTATGAATATTAATGAGAAACAAGAAAAGCTCTTTTAATACCAACTAGTGTACATAATGAATAGAGGAAGGTGTAATGGAGCACAGTATTGTGCAGAAGGGAAGTGCGAGCAGTCTCTGGAGAAGGGGAATAAAAACCATTTGTACCGGAAATGCGTGGGTGTAGAGAAACGTGCTGAACATTTCCTTAGCTTTTGCTAGAAAGGCATTCATTATAAACACACTTTGCTGTTGTTGGTCGTCTCTCTTTCAGTACATTTCGTACTAGTCTAATGAAATTTCCATTTTACAACTAAATGGCATGTTTGGGTAGCTGGAGCTTTATTTTTTTTAATTTTTTTAAATACAATAGTTTTTCAGATTTGGAGGCGTACAGTTTGATTCCATAAATTAAATACTAAATGCACTGGCGCAATCTTGTTTACTTACGTGTATGCTATCTAATTCGAGATGATTATCTTATCGTTAGTCTAATCCCCAGTCACGCTGTTTACGATTCACAATCCGTTCTGTTTTGAGTTATTATTTTTTGGCATTATTATTATTTTTGATCTTAATGGTATGATGAAAATTCAATCCCTGCCCATGCCTTTTATAATCCATCAAATCCAGCTGAAACAAAAATCACTTACAATAATTGCAATAAGCATAAAAAGTTAACTTTTTTTTTTTTGAACAAGTTTATTTTGTTCTTAAACATTAATGTTATCATCCACTTTAAAGTGGTTCCGGTGAGCAGGTATACACCGTAGAAGGCTTTAACTCTTTGGTTACATTTTACACTTCTCCGGATGTTATCGACAGTACCAAGGAGAGTGTTTTTTTTTATCTTGGGTAAGAAAAAAAAACCACAAGGACGTCGATCAGGTGATTAAAGGGGGAAGGGGGGGGGGATTAGGCTATGATGGTGAAAAGGTGAGGAAGAACAAGAATTATTTTTTGTGGCAAAAAAAACTCTGTCATGTGACAGGGCGCATTGTCATGGTGGAGTATCCAAGGGTTTGCCATGTTCGATCCAACTCGAAGAATCTTTTTTTTGAGCCTATTAATAATTTTTTAATGGAAAAACGAAGTCGTTTTTATTAAGAAGTCCTTGTAAGGTTCCGTATTTTTATCAGTTTTCGTTGTTGAAGGACTCCCCCTGAGTGAGGTTCGTCTTCCACTGATTCTCGGCCATTCAAAATAGGTTTTATGCCACCAAAAAATCTGTGCTCTTAATAAGGAATGTTCTCCATTTTGTTTCTCGTACGCCACACTTGCGTATTCATCAAGCCTGAACACATAAATTTGATGGCATATCGTTACCCCAAACAGGGCTTGAGAATTATAGCTTCCATTTTCCGACAAAAATTCATTGATGAAAATTGCCGTGTGACACGTGTCTTCAAGGACCGATCTGACACGAAGGACCACTCTTTGTGAGCCTTTCAAGAACTCACTCATCAACTTCAATTTTAATCGACGATCTGATCTGACAAGGGGTTCCGTATTTTCATCAGTTTTCGATGTTGAAGGATTCCCTGAGTGAGGTTCGTCTTCCACTGATTCTCGCCTCTTCAAAATGGGTATTATGCCACCAAAAAATCTGTGCTCTTAATAAGGAATGTTGTCCATTTTTTTTCGTATACCAAACTTGCGGATTCATCAAGCCTGAACACATAAATTTGATGGCATATCGTTGCCCCAAACCGGGCTATAAAAATAATAACTTTTTTTTCCGACAAAAATTTATTGATTAAAATTGCCGTGTAACACGTATCTTCAAGGTCCGAACTGACACGAAGGATCTCTTTTTGTGAGCCTTTCAAGGACTCACTCATCAACTTCAATTTTAATCGACGGTCTGACCTGACAAGAGGTTCCGTATTTTCATCAGTTTTCGATGTTGAAGAATTCCCTGAGTGAGGTTCGTCTTCCACTGATTCTCGCCTCTTCAAAATAGGTTTTATGCCACCAAAAAATCTGTGCCCTTAATAAAGAATGCTCTCCATTTTGTTTCTCGTATGCCACACTTGCGTATTCATCAAGCCTGAACACATAAATTTGATGTCACATCGTTGCCTTAAAATTTCGCCGTTCCATTTTACGTAATAGACTACAAAAACACAAGCCATAAAAAAGAACACACAAAACTACGTTAGACGGAAGTCCGCAGTGTTGCCATATTTCTAATATTAATAGACTATAGACTCAGATGAAAAAATTTAACTAATATTAGGTTAGGTATCTAAAGGTAAATAATTCGTTATACAGTAATTAGCATCTATTCGACTAAATAATTTTCACATGTCTGCATCCATGGTTATTTTTTTTCTGTTGCAATACTTTATAAATAAACATTAAAACAGAAGAACGATTCTCATGTTATTATCAAAACGCATCATCGACTTTTTACATAATTTACAATATCAATTTTAAATTCTCAATAATTAATACAAAACTTTAAACATAAATTCATATGCAAAGAAAATATTCCAATTAAAACTAAAATGAAATTTAAAAAAAAAAAAAAAACTACTACTCGTATTTATTTAAAAAGTATTGTAAAATGTAATTTATAATAAAAAATATAATCGGGGCTCTATTATTAGTTAATATAGTATTACTAAAAATATTGAACAATTTTAATTAATTTCATTAAATTTGATTGATCGAAAGTATAAACAAAAGAAAATTGTTGAAGGAACGTTAACAAAACTTGAATGATTTTTGTTTGGATCAACAATTTCTTCAGTCAGTCAGCAATCAGTGCGCCTGTGCTGTTGACAACTACACATCGTGTTTACTGTTGATCAGTGATGAATTGCATACTTTCAGGCCGCGTAGAAAATCTTGATGCTCATGCTGTGTTGTTGCCGATGATGAGCAACGACCAATGACGATATCGCACTCGTTGCAGTTGATTTGTTGAATGAGAATTTCCTTGCGAAAATCGAAGATCTTCAACAACAACGTTTTTTTTCTTGTAAATTTAACTATTTTTATTATATTTTTAATACTTTTATTTATGGTAAAAATTTTAATAATTGTTGAAAGAAATTCCTTTTCATACTATTATTATGAAAATATTATACGTGAAAATTAGAATGAAATTTTACTTTATTTACTGTAGTACGAGGGTAAATACCATACAGAGTTATATATACATACTAAGTAAATTTCGTATCTTTAGCTTATTTTAAGGGATGCTCTAGTAATAATTTTCCTCTTCCAATTGGAACTCGTTTGATCATTAACTATGAAATGATGTGACAGGGTGAATTTTGTATTGTGGAGAGGGAGAAAATCTGTACCGGCAGGCAATCACCCTCCGGTTGTCTGTTAATCTATATCTGGTCGTTATTTATGTGTATTGCAGTCGAAATATATAAGTTTAACGTATATGTATTTGTATGTTTTTACCTGTCAAAAAAAGGACGAACGGATCAGAAGACAGCTGGCCATTATTAGGCTAGCATCGAGTTTAGTAGAGCCGACAAGAAAGGATAATACATTTGTCCCCGGGGTAGCCATTTTCTTTCCTAGAAATTTTATCATAAACATTCGCGAATAGTTTACGAATGAAATTTTAACTAATTCTATTATATTTGTGGAACGGATTTTAAATGGAAAAGTGTTTTTCTCTTTGCACTCTTCTAATTTTCGATTATATATTTTTGTGTAATATTTCTGTGATATTTTAGAAATTAACTTAAAACAAGCAAAATAAATGTTGCCATACAAGTAAGCTTCTTCTTTCATAATAAATATTGTGATTGTGAGTAGTGAGGTGCAAATTAAAGAATTTTTTTTTTTTTTTTTTTTTGTTTATATAAAACGAAATTTCTCTTGTTTTTATATGGAAATTTATTGTAAATATTTTATTAATATTTATTTAAAAATTAATAATAAACTTAATGAAAAATTTTGTTAATTTGTTTTAATTTGTTTTGTGTTTTATTATTTGCAGTGGTGTTGCTACACTGAGCTGTACAGATTCAAGTACGGCATCAAGCGATGCATCTGATCCTGGATCACCATACAGTCCGGGCTCAATAGGTGAGGATACGCAGCAATCTTCAAAATCAAATATGCCCCCACGGACTGTTCAGACAACACAAATCCAACAGCAACAACATCAGCAGCAGCAGCAATCAAAACAATTACAATCACAATGGCCTTGGAATACCAATAATTCCGTTAATAATAAGACCATAAGCATTAATAGTAATAATAATAGTAACACTAGCAATAATAATACTAATAATAATAATAATAATAATAATAATAATATTAGTAATAATAATAATAAAAATAATTCGACGGCTAGTAATAATAATAATATAGCACAAAATAAGTGTATGACTAGCGGTAAATTGAAACGAGTATCAAATAATTCGAATAACGGAACTGCCAAAAAGGTGCGAGCAAATAGTACGGATAAATTTCACAGCGCATCGACTGCCACAGCCGGTGTAAATGGCGCCGGCAACAATATCAAAAGACTGAAGGCGACCGAAGAATCGCAAAAGAAGATTACCGGCTATTTTAAATCACAAATGAAGCCGTTGAGCACACTTAAAAAGGATGTCTCGAATGCATTGCCACGGTCAGGCGATCTGCCATCCTCGATAGGCATCGATAAATATTTTAATTGCTTAAACAACAAGTGCAAAGATGACAAGGAGTCACATAAGTTGAACGGTTTGAAAAGGAATTTTGAGGTCGACGTTCGAACGTTGACAACATTATCGCCAGCGTTGAAAAAGATCGATCGGAAGAACGCGAAAATTGCACAAGTTGCTCCGATGTCACGGAAAACTACCGCCAATGTGCATTCTTCGCCGCAACAATCGCAGAAAACTACCCAAAAATCACCAAAGAAACATGTGGCGATAGCGCCAAGAACGGCTGATATCAAAAAAGACTTGGACTCTGGTAGGAAGAATGGATGTGCCAACATTCAATTAGATTCTGCGATGAATGCACAGCCGACTGTTTTGTTGACTGCAATACGAATTCCGCCAACCGTGGCATCACAACAACAGCAACAACAACAGCACCAGCATCAGCACCAGCACCAAATTCATCAAGAACAACAGCCAACATCAATGTTGCAACAATCGCAAAAAGCACCACTCAAATCGCCAAAGAAACATGTGCCGATAGCCCCACGAACGGCCGAAATGAAAAATGCCATGAATGCGATTCGAAGCAACGGTTGTGCCAATATGCAGTTAGACCCATCGGTGGGTACTCAGCCGTCGGTTATGTTGACCGCGATACGAATTCCGCCAAATGTGAATGGACAACCAGGCGCACTTGCCACACAACGATCCGCGCAGCAGCAATCGCAACAGTTGCCGCAACAGCAGCAATCGTTATCGCAGCAACAGCACCAGCAAACTCACATGAACCTTCAAACTTCGGGTACGCCAACCAAAGTTGGGCAGGTTTTCCAAATTCCCATGATGCCAAATTTGGTTCAAATACCGAATATTTTGACGACAAATCGGGGAAATCTTTTAGTCAATAATGGGCAACTGGCCCGAATGGGGAACGCGACTGCGCAATACTTTCTGAACGGAACTGTTATTAAGTTGCAGCAGATCGCACCGAATGGAATGCCGAATGGTGCCACAAATGGCAACAACGCCGGTATGCTAACTATGGACTCAGGACTGCAAGGAAACATTTTAGTTAAATCGCCTACGATCGGCCAAGCAGTGCCTTTCTCATCACAACCGTCGCCATCATCATCGCCATCGTCATCCTCCACATCGTCACTTTCAACTTCTTCTGCCTTCACGCTACCCACGTCGGGCGACTCTACAATACCGACCAGCAATAGCGGCGGAAAAGTGGCAACACTAACACACCCTCATCAGTCATCAATTGTTGTTAGCAGCCCATCGCAATCGCCAATGATCACAGCAAACAACTGCACTGCCAATATTCAAGGTCATCATTCGCCATTCAATAATGGCAATCAACGAATGGCCGCCCAACCAGTATTCATGGCGACATCGGCTGGCCTCCTTTTGAACACAACCCTACCAGCTGTGATAACTACTTCAAAACTGCCAGGGCTGACACAGGTGATGCCAGCGCTGCATCCAATTCAATCAGCAGCAGCTCAGCCCACCGGCCTTATGCCAAATATCAATACATTGTTACAGCATCCTGGCGCGGTGGCAAACGGTCATCTCCAGCCTCATTTCATTATGAGTTCCCATCAACAACAACAGCAACTTCAACAGTTTCACCAACAACTCCAGCAGCACCATCAGCAGCAGCAGCAACAGCACCATCACCACCACCAACAACAACAGCAGCAGCAGCAACAACAACAGCAGCAGCAGCAGCAACAACAACAACAACAACAACAACAGCAGCAGCAGCAACAACAACAACAACAACAACAACAACAACAACAACAACAACAACAGCAACAACAACAACACCATCATCAACTGCATCAGCATCAGCATCAGCAACAGCATCAACCAATCCCAACTAGTATTCCTCCACCTGCCATCTCGCTTCAATCGAATAATGGAGCAGATTCAATGATGACGCCAGGGGCGATTTGTAAAAGTTCCCCAACGCTTATGCCTGCTTTCGTTAATTTAACGAGCACACTAAGTCCCATTAGCACGTGCACGAGTACGAGTACAAATGGAACGCTGACATCGGTGGGTCAGCTAACCTATTCGAATGCTTCTGATGATCACAAGGATCAGCTGCATCAGCATTCGAGTCGTGCAGATATCAAAGTTGACCTTAACGAAAAGTCAACCGAAGACGGAAATATCACCACCAGCACAGAATGCACCACCAAAACGAACGTGCTCCAACCGTTGTCACTTCCATTGCCGCCTTTAGTGCTCTCAACAAATCAGGCTGCATCGTTGGTAAGCAATAGCACCGATAACAACATCAATAAAAATGGCGCTCCAACAGAAAAAGAATTAAAAGAGATGCGCTCAGTAATAGTGGACTATTTGCCAAAAGACATGCCAATCACGCCTAGTCTTCCTTCTCCGAAGAGCTTAGTATTGGAACAAATTAAGCAAAAGACACCACCAGCAGTGTTCAGTAAAGATGACGATCTCAAAGGCGAACAAGATTCCGTTAGCACTGAAGACGTTACCGAAAAACCGACGATATTAACGGACATCAAATCATCAGCAACAATCGCGTCAAGCGGTGACCCATCCGAAAATAGTGTGAGCGTCGAATCGCCACAAACTGCGTCAACTGATGCCCCCGAATTTCCCACTAGCCCCATACTCTCGCAACCAAAGACAATTCGTTTCCCTGTGCCCTCCGGGGAAAGTTACTACCGCTTTGGACCGAAGAGCGGGATCAGACGTCACGATGGCGTCTGCTATTGGGACAACTGCTCCCAAAAATACGATACTTGTTCGAAGCTATTGGATCATTTGCAAACGCAACATGTAAATACACAAACGGGACCATTCGCTTGCCTTTGGTCCGGCTGCAAGGTGCATAGCCGTGAATCGTGCTCGCGACGCTGGCTCGAACGTCATGTACTCTCGCACGGCGGTACCAAACCTTTTAAGTGCATTGTCGATGGCTGTGGTCTTCGTTTTGGGTCACAAGTAAGTCTATCACAAAAAATAAAAAAATTGAATTATTTGCCAAATCATAATTAATAAAATTGAGAAAATTTGGCAACAGTTCATTTTGATGTACTCAAAAAAAATTTACGTATGCGAATTAATCGATAACCCTTTTTTACAGTTGGCTTTACAAAAGCACGTCAATGGACATTTCAATACAGTGGAGAGTAAGGACAACACGAATAAAAGGACATCGGATCCACCAATTCCAAAGTTGTTGAGGAAAAATGGAAAGAAATTGCGATATCGTCGTCAGCCATTTTCAGGTAAGATTTCCGTTCCGTTCCGTTCCGTTTCCGTTCCGATAACATTCCCAATTAGGATAATTCCGAATTGCATACAACAAAAGTGTTTCTACTGAGAATTATAGATTATTCGATGCGTGAAAACAAAAATGGCACAAAGTCTATGTATGCCAGATAATAAAAATATTTGCTTTTAATGAGGATATTTATGTTAGTAACTATGGAAATTGATTTTTTTTTATTTTATCAAAAGCAACGATTTTTTTTTGTAACTTAGAAATTGTAATAAATCAATTTATTTTCTTGCAAATATCATCTTCAGTTGCCATCATTAAATATATTCCTAGAAATTTACTTAAACTTAAACACGGGAAATAAAATCAATAATTTTGAAGAATTTCTTTGTAATTTGTTATAATTTGTTTTTTTTTTCTTTTCTTCTTCTGAAATTATAGCACGAATGTTTGACTATTTCGATTCGGGTGTTATGGAAGGTCTACAACATCGGCTCATGGTAACAGGATCATTAGCCAATGGTCCAAAAGGATCGATAACATTTAATGGGCAAATGATAGCAAAACGAACAACATTAAATGGAAATAGTGAAATTTGTGTAAGATGGAATCCAATCGAAATGTAAGTTTCAGAATTCAATATTTTTTCCTTGCACAAATTAAATTTTTATCCAGATTTTTGCCCAAATTGGAAAAGTTGCAATTTTATCACAAAATTAGTTTTTTATAAAAAGAAAAAACTAGGAAAAAGTTCAAAAATTTTTTAAATAATAATCAAAAAAAAAAAAAAAAAAAAACTAATTGTTGAAGAATAGATTAAAAATTTTAAATTTTTTTTTAATAATAATAATACAGCATACCGGACGAATGGATAGCAGAAAAAGATGCAATTTTGAAAAAGACTGTAACGATACAATCGCTGCGAATTCATGAACGTATCGCACTTAAGAAGCATTTAGGCAACGCGTATCTGAATTCGGATATCAACGCTGGCATGTTCAACAATCGAACAATTTTCCAATTGTTCAATAGTAACAGCAGCAGTGGTAGCAGCAGTGGTAGCGGTAGTACGTCGTCAACAAACCCAAATACTAGTGGGGGTACTGCAACAACAGCAAGCACATTCGTGCCATTATTTTCATCGTCGTCATCACAATCGACAACTTCATCGTTAACAACATTGATCAGTGATGACGATGACATAACAGTCAGCGGCAAATTTAATGGTGCGCGACAAAGCGGCCGAAAACATTCCCGTAAGCCGCCAAAAAGAAATCAGCCTTCGTGACCCTCAGCGAATGTTATTCATTAATAATATTAAGGAAAATTTACTACATTGTAAGGATTTCTTTCTACAATACTAAAATAATATTATTTCTAAAATTGGAAATATAAAATGCATTATTTTTCTGCTACAAAAAAAAATATACAACAAAACTTAAAATGTAGATTTTTATTTGAAGAAATTTATCTAAAAATTGTAATAATCATAATAAAAATAAATAATTTTAATTAAATAAGAAAATTATGGTAACATAAATTTGTAGATGTATAGAAATTGTTCGTAATTTTTATTTTTGAAAAGTTGTAAATGATTTTTATTTTTTCATTTATTGAATTTTGATGAGGAATTTTTTTTTTCTCTCCACCACATACACACGGGAATTGTATATATATATACATATATGCATATACAATATATATATATTTAATACACATATGCATATGCAACTGTGCACGTGCACACAACATAGCGATAAGGACGAATAACGACGGAATTATAATACAATATATTTAGAATAATATATACATATATAAGAAAGACAGTAAAGATTATTAATTAATATTATTACACAAGGAAGAGCCGAGCAACACAACACGTACGTACGTAAATAGGTAATTATCATTTTTATTCTAAATAGCTCCGATTAAATATTAATTAAAAGTAGAAAAGAACAAACAAACAAAATATTTTATATTAAATTATTTAAAAAATTAAAAAAAAAAACAAATCAGAACAAAAGCATATTACTAAAAATATCGATTCAAATAAAATCATAATAATAATAATAATAATAATAATAATAATAATAATACTTATAGTAATAATAATAGACATAAATATTATTATTAATTTGATCATTAGTTTTTACTTATTTTAAAATGGAAATATTTGTCAAGATATTTTTTTAAAAAAAAAATAATAATTTTTCTATCTAATTTGTATAATTTTGATTTGTTGAAGAAAAACAAAAAAAAAAACAGCAAATATTTTTTCTACATTTAACTGATAGTTTAATTATAAAAAGGACGAAGATCTCCTCGAATTTTCTTTTATTTTTTGGTTGATTTTTGTTTAAAATAAGAAATTAAAATGACTTTTGTTAAATGGTTTTCTAATTTTTTTTGATAAAATACCTTTTTTTTACTATTGCCATTGATAGAGAATAAAATTTATTAAATCTAATTAATATTAATAATAAGTAATAAAAAAAAAATTATTTTTTTAAAATGTTACCTCATGGATTTTTTGTTTGGAAAGGTGACGGTATGGAAAGCGTACGTTGCTAAACGCACGCATTTATCAATGCTCATGAACGTATACGCGTTTTATTTTAAATAGAATATTTTGCCAGCGCATAGCGCACGTTTATTAATTCCAAAACATGCACGTATATACACGTGCACGTTATTTTTGCTCCAAAAATATTTTTAGTTACTTTGTGAGCTCCAAAAACGATGGAAAGCGTGCGTATAAAAAAGCGTACGTTACAATTTATAAGTTTCGTTCTTTTTTAGTTACTTTGCCGCGTTCCGTTCATTTTTAGTTACTTTGTGAGCTTAAAAAACGATGGAAAGCGTGCGCATAAAAAACCGTACGTTACAACTTATACGTGCATGTTATTTTTGCTCAGAGAACGCGTTCCCATGTGCGTTGCGTTCTTTTTTAGTTACTTTGTGAGCTCGAAAAATGATGGAAAACGTGCGCATAAAAAAGCGTACGTTACAATTTATAGGTTTCGTTCTTTTTTAGTTACTTTGCCGCGTTCCGTTCATTTTTAGTTACTTTGTGAGCTAAGAGAACGCGTTCCCATGTGCGTTGCGTTCTTTTTTAGTTACTTTGTGAGCTCCAAAAACGATGTGTGTGTATGCACACGTGCATTTGTTTAGAGAACCCGTTCGTTCCGTTGTGCGTTGCGTTCTTTTTCAGTTACTTTGCGAACTCGAAAAATGATGGGAAAACGTGCGCACACATTTAAGTGACTAAACTCTCTCGCGTACGTCACAAAATCTCTTGCGCATTGCGTTCTTATTTAATTATTTAATAAATATGTGAATTCTGTGGAATGTTCCTTAATTTTAATAACATATTTTTTATAGGAAAAATCCGAAATTTTCGTATATCAACTTTTCTAAAAAAAAAAAACGCACGTCAATAAAATCTTACCCAAAAAAGAAACGCACTACACCTTTGCATTTTTAATATCGATCCCAATGAGTGTGCATTGTCAAAATTTATAAGACTTTAATAATAATTTCGTAGTTTTACTATTATTATTATTATTATTATTATTTTTTTTTTTTAAATTAATTTATTATAACTGAAAGAAAGAAAAAAAAATTAAAAAGAAACAATTACAATTATTTAAGATTTTTAGGAAAAATTTATTAGTTCAAATCGCGTATACTTAAATAATTAATTAAATAATAATAATAATTTTAAGTTGAAAATTATTAAATTGAACAATGCAATAGGCATAGTTAGAAATATAATCGCAAAATACAATTAATTGTGTATTATTAGAAATAAAAAATGAATTTTTTTTTGCTATTTTTTGATTAAAAAAAAAACTTAAGGGAATAAATTATAAAATAATAAATAAATATTAAAAAAATGCTATTTTATTTATTATAATTCGTATCCTATTTTCACTTTTATAAATGTGTTAACACATCTTTTAAATGTTCATTTCTTAATTATATGACAAAAAAAAAAAAAAATATTTACATTTAGAAAAACTTATTGTTATATAATTATTGGTGTTAGTGATAAAAGTTTATATGAATTTTTCTAATATAAAAATATTGCAAGAAAAAAAGGCAAAAAATTTCATTTATTTTACTCGTCAATAATGAGTTAATTTCATTTTTCCATCATAATATTATTATTATTATTATTATTATTATTGTTAGTCAATAGTTTTTTGCCAGTTCATTTTTATTTTTAAAATGTGAATACATTTTCAAAAAAAAAAAAAAAAAAAATGAACAAATTACAGAAAAGCAATGACATGATTGAGAGAGAAAAAAATAAAGGACATTTTTAAGATAAAAATGAATTTTTAAAAAAAATTCAAAATAAAAATCAAATATGTTTTTTTTTTTGTAAATTTATAAGAAAGTAGATAAAATAAAAATGAAATTAATTATAAATATAAATAAGGAAGAAGAAGAAAAATGTTCGAATAGGAATATTTATTAGAGGAAAAAAAGACAGGACATAACTTTATTATTAAAATATGTGTTTTTACATATGCTTATAAACTACATATATACTCCTTAGAGTGTAGGAAGGATACACATATGTCTATAAAATGGAAGAAGGAACATTTCAGATTAAAGTGTGTATACTGAATTATATGAAATTACAAATTAGTATTTTAATAATGATAATAATAATTATTATGAGGTCATATTTATAATAAAAATAAAAATAAGAAGAAAAAGAAGAAAAAAAAACAAAGAACAATTAGTTTAAAAAAAAATAAACGACACACTATATAAAAGTGCTGCGGATACATTTCTAGAGATTTAAGTAAAAAATTTTATCTTGACGGAAATACTTTTAGCGAAATTTGATTAAATAATTTTTGGAAATATTTTATTTTTTTTACTCTATTTTATTTTATTAGTCAATTTTAGGTATTTTTTTTTTTTGGTTTTTTTTTTGTTGTTGATAAAATGCTAACAAAAAATACACATTTATTTATATTAAATTAAAATTGTAAATTAATAATTATAAATTGGATAAAAAAAAATTTTAGGATAAATTATAAGACGGGGGAAAAAAATTCTACACATTCTGATATGAATTTTTTAGTTTTTTTTTTATATTTTGAAAAGAAAAAATATTTAAAACAAAATCTTACTAATCAATAAGAATGTAAATTTGTTAAATTGATTTAATTTAATAAGTAAAAAAAAAAAAACATCTTATGTTCGCTTATCAATATTATCGAGAAGGTTAAAAATAGAAAGTAAATTTTCTTTTTATAATATTATATTTTTTTTTTGGAATACTATAAACTCATAATTATTAGTATTATTTACATTATTGAAAAATATCTGCAAAAATATTTTTAAAAAAATTCACAATATTATTTTGTTTATTATTACTTCTAAAGATTAAGCATAATTAACGATTAGAGTAGTGTTCGAATTGATAAACAGCCTTAATAAATTCAATACTATATTGACCACCATGGGTAAAGTTAGTACTTCATTTGCACATACAGCGCTGCGCTGCGTGAAATTCTATGAGCGAACGTGACAAGAGCGGATTCGCTCTCATCTTAGACAGACAAATTTTTTCTTGCAAAGTAACCTTTCACACGAAACATTTCGTACTCTGAAATAAAAACTTACCTATTTACTATTGTGAAGAATAAAACTATTTATGCAAAATTTATACTAACTTGTTCGTAAACTGTTTAAAATTTAATAAAACCCCATTTAAACGTTCACTTCGTGATAAATATTTTAATAAATGTATACCAGTTTTTCGGTATGCTACCATTTCATGTGTTTTATTGCAAATATCCAAAACAAATTCCATCAAACAACAAACTTTTGCAATATTAAAAAATCGATTTGTTTACCCATAAATGAAAATGGTTTTAAATGATCCGCTTCAATCGCATACTGAAATTTAAAATTGGCCCCCACTGATTTACGCCGTCTCTGTAATTTTGTATGGATGTGCATTCTTACGAATGTATTGGCAACAAAATTTGGACAGGCTTAGATTATAGAAGAACTGGATAAGCGTCTACATAAAAATTCTATCCAAATTTTTTATTGCAAAATAACCTTTTACACGAAACACTTCGTACTCTGAAATAAAAATTTTCTATTTACTGCCGTGAAGAATAAAACTATTTATGCAAAATTTATACTAACTTGTTCGTAAACTATTTAAAATTAAATAAAACCCCATTTAAACGTTCACTTCGTGATAAATATTTTAATAAATGTATACCAGTTTTTCGGTATGCTACCATTTCATGTGTTTTATTGCAAATTTCCAAAACAAATTCCATCAAACAACAAACTTTCACAATATTAAAAAATCGATTTGTTTACCCATAAATGATCCGCTTCAATCGCATAACTGAAATTTAAAATTGGCCCCCATTGATTTACGGCGTTTCTGTAATTTTGTATGGATGTGCATTCTTACGAATGTGTTGGCAACAAAATTTGGACAGGCTTAGATTATAGAAGAACTGGATAAGCGTCTACACAAAAATTCTATCCAAATTATTTTGAGAATACATTCTTAAGAACGTATATTACTTGCAAAATAATCTTTTATCAGACACTTAATATTCTAAAATGAAAACTTCCTATTTTTACTATCGTGAAAAATAAAACTATTTATGCAAAATGTATTAATTTATCACTTACTTGTTCGGAAAGTATTTAAAATGTTACAAAATGCATTTCGGTTTGCTACCACTTTATGCAGAATGGCGTTTTTTTTAAAGCTCTCCGAAAGTAATATTTACAAAATAAATAATAATAAACCTAAAATACAATTGTATTTAATAGTAGAAGATTGGAAAAAAAAAAATGTTGCATTCTGTCGTGTTTAAATTATATTTTTGCTTAAAATTGATATTAATTATGCTTTTGGAATTCCAAAAATTTCTATTACGAAAACTAGATGTCAGTGGGTGTCAATGTCTACATAAAACTAATGCTGTATGCAAGCAGTACGATTTCTCGCCGCTTTTGCAATCAATTCAGACAGATTAATACATACTTCTGAACTCAATTTTCTGATTACAAAAAAAAAATCCCCATTAAGATAATTTACAAAAAGATAAAAAAATTATATTTATGATTTAATAGTTTTATTTTTTAATAAATAACAAAAAGAAACAGAAAATCATCCCAACAAACATTTAAATTCATATATCAGATTGTGTACTATTTTCGTATTTATTGAATATTTTTTTTTTTTTATTAAATTGATAATTCGAAATAAAAATAAAAAAACACAGTATTTCCCTAAAGTATAAAATACGACTTTTTTTTTAATGTATATGAATGGTTTAAATGTTAAGTAAGATAAATAGTTATAAAAATATTTAGAATTTTTGGATTTACTGAGAATTTTTATATATTCACTGCCACCAATTATTGTATTCAATACATCAATCACTGATCATCTTCTATAAATTCCTTTCGTTCTAATAAGGAAAAAAAAGCTTCTTAATCGAATTTTGTTTTTGTTTTTGTATAATTTGAAAGAATAACAAAATTTGTTCACTTATTTCTAATAAGTCCTTTCTGTAAGAAGATGGAAGAACATAAAAAGAATTAAAGAGAGTAGAGGGGAATAAAAAACAACATAATATCAATAATAATATTGTTATTATTATTAATAATGGAAATTTCGAAAAAAAGAAAATATTTTAATTAAATAATTGCATTTCGTGTACTGTGCTTTTTTTTTTGTATGAATATAATAAACGGTGCTGTTTCGATAGTACAAAAAAATTTCGGGGGTTTTTTGGATTAACAAAACAAAAGAAAAGAAAAATTAATGTAAACTTAACTAAAATAAAATGAATTAAAAATTCAAAAAAAAACACACACAAAAAAACAATTAAAATAAATATAACTAAAGATGAATTCTAATTAAAATAGAGAATCATATTTTTTGTATTACTTAAATTACTATTACTAATATTCATAATATTCATAATAATAATAATAATAATAATACTAATAATAATGGTGATATTATTAAAAAAAAATTAATAATAAAACCAAGAAACAAAAATTTGCAATAAGGAAATAATGTCAAAAGGATATGATTAGAAATATTTTCTATTTTTTCTTCTCTCGTCCTTTTTTTTTTTGTTAGAATATCTTATTGCACTAGTGAGAATCTGCAGTTGCAACGCTTCATAAACTTTACTTAAAAAAAATTTAGTCATAATAGAATAATAATAATGATGTGTTTTTTTTTTTTTGGAAAAATATTTATTAAAATTAAAAGTGAATTTTTGACAAGAAAATTATTGTATAAAAAATTTACTATCAAACACACACCACACACACGCACATAAATATTTACTAAAATTGTTGAGAAGAAGAGAAAATAAAAGAGAAAATTTATCATTGTAATTAATCATATAGTATAATAGTAAATAAAAGTTTTTTAAGAAATAAATTGAATAATCAAATACAAAAAAAAAAAACAAATAAATAAAAAAGCACACACACAAAAACTATTTTATATTCAAAGAGAATTAATAAATTATGCGTTTAGACGACTTTTATATAAAAATATAAAATACGAAATATATTTTTATATTCTAGATGATATCGAATAATTTATCTTATTTATCTAGAAAATAATAGTGAAAGTAAATTTTTTAATTACAAATGTAATTTTTTAAATAAAGAAGTAAAGCAGCAACAAAAATAAAAATTTGAAAAAACAAAAACAAAAACAACAACAATTTTATATCATTCTATTATTATTGTGTGAGAGTGGAAGAGGGTGAAATAAGTGTTAGTTTAAATACTTATCAAATATATTAGTTATAATAACTTAAAAGAAGAAGAAAAAACTGAATTTAATATTTAAAAATGATAACAAACTGGAGAACAAACAAAACAAAAAATTTCACCTTTATTCACTCAATCAATAATGATGTACACATACTAATGCAATAATAGTGCAATAATTATGGCAATTTAAAATCATAACATTTTTATTTTTATTAATTCAATATTATTTTTTTTTTAAATATATTTGAATACAGAAGAAACAGACCAGACAATTTCTAATTTTTATATATACCATATTTATTTTTTCCATAAAAAGATAATAATAAATTTGACATTTTATGTGCAAAAAACAAAATAATATATTACAATTAAAACGATCCGATCTGATTGCATTCGTATTGAATGTTTTAGTTATTTACAAAAAAAAAACAAAAATTCCTAAGGCATTTTTTTTCCAAAAATATAATTCACAAAAAAATAAGAGATTTCTGAGTTTTTAGTTTTAAAAATTAGAAGGTTACACACACACACACACACACACACAAAAGGATTTAAAAGAATTTCTTTAAATTTTCACAAAAACTTTAATAGTTAAATAATAAATTTTATTAATTTATAGAAAAAAAAAATTCTAAAAGTTTATTTTGAAAGAAATTTTTGCCTATAAAAAAGAAGCTTTTTTAAGTTGTTTTTTTTTTTAAATATTGACAGAAAAAAAAATCATAAAAATCTTTTTAATTTAATAAAATTAAATTTTTGTTGTTTTTTTTTTTTAAGGGTATTTTCTAAATAACTTGTTAACAATTAAAAGATTATCTGTAAAAAAAATTAGGAATTGTACATTTTTTTTTCTAATTTTTAGTAATTAAACAAATTATATGATTTGTTTTTAAATTTTACATTTAAAAAAAAAAATCTTAAATTTTTTTTTGATTTTCATAAAAAAATTGTAATTTTTTTAGGGTTTTTTCTATCGTAAATAAAACTCTTACAACACACAGACCACTAACCCCCTCCCCCCACTTCCAAATTAGATTTTCTTGTTTTTCGTAATTTTGTAATATAAAAACAAATTTTTAAATACATCAAAAAAATTATATTTCAAAATAGGTAAAAAAGTAAAAAAAAACCACAAAATATTATACCATAAAAAAATGCATTTGTTGCAGTATTTTTTAGTATAAGAAAATTTTACTGTACAAAAAAAAAAAAAAAGTCAACTTTAGATATAATTTCAAAAATAGTTTTAAAAAAATCCTTTTGAAAAATCACACACACACACATTCATTTATCGGCAAATAATCTAATTAAACCCACACTCATATTCTCGCATTAAATATGAAAAGAAGAAAATTTTGAATAGCATCAAATGGCCTCATGGTCGTGGCGCTACATAATTCCCTTTGGTTCTTGTTTTAGAGCCCTTATAACAACAAGAACGGATGCGATTAGCGCCATCTAATATTATATTAGATCATATTTGATGTAAACTCAGTTGAAGACTGAATTGCTGTTGTATGGTTTAATATTTAATTTGACAAATGCAATCAGATCAGTTAACATCATCGTTAAAAGTATGTATTTTTTTGTTTTGTCATAATAACAGTAATAGAAAAAATTTATTAATTATTGTATTTAAAAAAAAAGCATATTTTTCAATAGTTTTCATCAGAGTAATTGGTTTTTTTTTAAATATTTATTCTAAAGTATTAGTTTTTTTTTAAAGAAAATATTAATAAAAATTAAAGTATTTACGAAATACAATTTTTACACAAAAATATATTGAAATTTTTCCTACTGAAAGGATAATAGATATTGAGAGAAACAAAAAAACGATGATTTTATATATCGCATTATATATACACGTATGTGTATAAATATTTAGTTAATTTTATTACAATATAATCGTTTTTTTTTTACTTCTTTCTAAACTAATTCATTTTTTATAATAAGTTTACTGATATTTTTTGTCATTTTCTTTTATTCTTTCCTTTTTTTATTTCATATTTAGCTAATTTTATTTAACTCATTTTATTTAATAAAGATTCTTTAAATTAATCGAAATAAAATATTAATAATAATAATGAATTTTCATATACTGATAATGTATTTATAAAATAGTATATTTATATTTTTAATTTAACAGTAAACACAATTAAAAAAAAAATAAATAAAACTAAACATTATTGCAAAAAAGTTGAATAAAGGAAAATAATCAGTAATGATCTCAATTTGCTTTTAATAAGATAAAACTCGAGAGAATTAAATTAAGCACATATATATATATAATAAGTAAATATAAATAAATTAGAAAATAAAACTAAAGTAAAATAATAAAAAAATTATATAATACTGAATTAATGGTAGGTCCTTATTTCGATATTTATCTTTAAGGTATATAAAAACGGAAATATTATTTTAAAAAAAAGGAACAAAAAAATTATTATATATTAAATAGAAAAGAAAATAAGTATAGAAAAAATAATAAGAAACAGGAAAATTTACATATAATTATGTAGATTCGAATTGATTAGTAATAAATATAAAATTAATAATATAAAATAAGAAAAGAGAATGACAATTAAAATAGAAACGCTACTTAAAAAAAGAAATATTTTTTAAAAAAAAGAATACTTCTACTACTGAGAAGCAATGTTTTTTTTTTATTAAATGTATAATAAATTTAAAGAATTAATAATAAAGTAAACTGAATAAAACACAACAGAAAACACTCGCAGACAGACACCATGCATACAAAAAAAAACAGAAATCACACAGTCCCCACACACAGAATAATTTTGTCATTAAAAAGTGGAGAAGAAAAAAAACAATTAAAATTTAATTAAAATTGAAAAATTTAATTCAAATATTTTTAAGAAAATAAGCTTAAATATTAACATAATAATCGATTTACTTAATTACAATAAATAATCCATACTACGAGCATAACAAAAAAAAAAAAAAGTAATACAAGGAAGATTTTTTTTATTATTTGAAATAATAATAATAAATTATCAACAATAAAAAAAAAAAAAACAATTTTTCTAAAGCTATAAAATTAAATAAATTTGATAATATTTATATTATAAGTTTAAAGAAAATAATTACATACATATACATATATAAAAAAAAGCAAAATAAGAAAATTATAAAATTATTACAAATTGACAGAAGAAAAACTATTTTTCTTAGCAAATCAAAGTTAAAATGGCGGCACAAACAATTTCAATTATTTTATTTTACATTATAAAAACAAAAATAACAGTATTTATTAAAAAAAAAATCTGTATACAAAAATTAATGGAAATGCCATTAATCTTTTTTAATAGTTTAAATTCTATGAAAAAATTCAAAATTTTAAAAATAAAATAAAGTAAAAATAATACGAAATGATATTTAAAGTAAAAATTTTCAATTCAATGTTTTTTATAATAATGGAACTCTGACGATAAAAATACTATATCTAATTCTCGAAATAGTAAGAGTAACGAGAGCAACAAATTACTAATGGAGAATATATTTTTTCCCTTTCTTTTACATGCGTAGAACCAAGCCATCAACTGACAGGTCTTGAACATGAACATGTCCCCGCGCTTACATGCATTAATTTATTATAGTAATTTCCAAACAGAGTCATCCTTTTTCATTAAAACTCTTATTTTCACATAGCAAAAAAAGAAAAGGTTTTTTTTTCTAAAATAATCATAATATAAATTATCTTGTGCAAAAAAATACACATATATCTGCAAAAAAAGTAATAATCATATTATATAAGAGATATTTTCTATTTGTATTCCTTTCTTTTTGTTGACACATGCAAATATTCAGATTTTCTATTAAAATTTTATATTTTATTAAATCGAAATAAATGAATATAATGAAATACAATAAAATCATTAAACAGGTTTCATAGCAAAATATTTTTGCAAAAAAAATAACATAATTAGAATTTTACTTTTTTTTTTAAATGATTTGAAATCTGGAAAGTAATGATTTCAGAACATGTCGTTTCATTTCCATCGTTCACAGATAATAAGAACAGTTTCACAGCTTGCACAATATTAGTCTCGTCGTCTTATCATTTTTTGTAGTCTTTTTATGTGAAGATTTTTATACAAAATTTGTCAAATAATTGAGTTTTTATTTAAATTTCATTCCTAGTTGAACAAACTATTTTCTTTTATCCGAACAATGCAAGACTTGTAAATTTTTTTTTTGCATAATTATTACAATTTATCTCATCGAAAATATTACAATTATTATTAAAAACATCAGTTAAATATATAAACAAATAAAAGCACATCAGTTAAAAATTTATGCACACTTTTTTATTAAAATGGTCTGCTGGAAGATTATATCTAAAAATTATGACGGATTGAAGATTTTTTTTTAAAACAAAAAACAAAAAAGAAAATAACAAACAAACAGTTTTTAATTTCAATCAAAATTACATTTATAACTAAATCGAATAAATGCTAAGATAAATAGTTGATTTTTTTTTTTTAAATTTGTTATTGATTTGTCAAAAGAATAACAAATAAAAATAGAAGTTTAACAAAAATATTAATTGGAAAAACAAAAATAATAATAATAATAATAATAATAATAAAAAAGGAAATTATCAAAACGAAAATAAATCGATATGAAAAAGAGTAAATTATATTTAAAAAAAAGTATATCACTGCCAAAAATATGACTGAACAAAAAAAAAACAAAAACTAAATGGAACAAACAATTGTTTTCTTTTTCTAGAAAATGAAAATAAAAATAAAAAATTATTATTAAATTAAACAAAGCTAAATTAAAGGTGATTTTAATGAATAATTTTTTTTTTTTTTTTTTTTTGAAAATTCTTATATATTTATATGTACGTGTATAAAAGAGAAAAACATAAAAATTAACATTTAATTAAACATAATAAAATAAAAATGAATTAATATAGATTAAAGATCGATTTGTAAAATATTCAATTAAAATTATTATAGTAAAAAGAAAATCGAACATAATAATAATAATAATAATAATATAAAAACCGGAAGAGCACTTTTATTATGATTATTATTATTTTTATTGCAAGTAAACTCCATTTTCTTGTTGAGATACAAGTTTAATTTTCTTTTTTTTTCCCCTTCTAGATAATAGTTATAATAATTATATGTATAAGATAATTTGAGCCAGAAAGATTTTCTTAAAATCGGTCACTGCCGCGCATTGTACTCCATTTTGTTTTTTGTTTTGTTTTTTTTTTTTAATGAAAAACTAACATAATATTTGGAGTTAATAATAAATATTTATTATTATAATTTTTCGCTACTTAATATTATTAATAATAAATAATTTTATATATAAAATTACAGTAATTATTTGATAAGATAATATTTGTAATAAAATAAATAGAATTTTATTAGAAAAGTAAGCAAGCAAGCAAATCTGTAAATTTATAATAAACGAAAAGAATAACTTAAAAAAAAAATTCTATAATTATATGTAATATTAATTGAATTTTATTAAAATAAAATAAATTGCAAAATAAAATTAAGAAAAGAAAAGACGTAAAGAAATATAGTTTAAAATGCGGAGGGTAATAATAATAATAATAATAATAATAATAATTAATTAATTATTATTACTACTAAAACAAATATACGATCTCTATTCGTTTTTTTTTTTTTTAGATTTAAAATTAATTAGATGATATGAAAAATATATAATTAAAAATTAATTAAAAAAAAGAAAAAAAAAGAATCAGCATTCATATATAAATTAGCAAAGGTATATTATATGTGTTAGAAAAGTATGCGAGGGCAGAAAGGAGATTAAAATATAATTTGAATGCTGTTGTTAGTAAGGCTTTTTGTGTAATAAGTTTATAAATTATATGGAAGAAAAAAAACACACAACATAAATAAATAAATAAATAAATAAATAAATAAAAAAAAAAAAAAAAAAAAATGAAAGATGAAAATGGAATTTATTTAGAAAAATGGTAAAAGATTAAATATTTAAAATGTCACAGATTAATTGAAAATAAATTATTTTCGTTTCTATTTTCTATTGCATTATATTACTTATATGCAAAAAGTTGATTTCTATAATTTATAATTTCCACATAACTGCACATTATCTAATTATTGATAGAATTGCTTCCTTAAAAAGTGTAAGGCTTTAAATCACTTGTCGAACACTTGTAGGGTTTTCGTGTATTATTTTTTCGGATACTTTTTTTTTTGGTGTTCTTTCTTACGAACTGATTGGTACTTACGAATCAATTCTTTTCCTTTTATTTAATACAATTTGATAAATCACCGAATTATTTATAAATTTTATAATAAAAACTAAATTATTTCCGATCTCAAATTTGAATAAAGAAAAAACCTATTTTTTTTATTTTTTTTTTGTTCTAATAAAAATTTAAAAAAAAAATTTCCTTAGATTTTATATTATAAAAAAAAGCATATATTCATCAGTTCTCAACAAAAAAAAAAAAAAAAATTAAAGAAAATTAAAAAAGGCATACACACACACAACCACACAAAATACCCAAAAAAAATTTTAAGTGTTTCAAAATGGATCAATTTGGTTTAATTTGATTTGATAATAACTAACAAACCATTAAAAAAAAACAATTTGAACATTAATTAAAAATAAAATAAATAATAAAACAAATAAACGCAATATAATATGCATAATATAATATGATAATAATAATAATAATTATTATTATTATTATTGTGAAAATTTATAAGAGAAATTTTTCAATATTCAAAAAACCAATGGATTCATATTCGTAAAAAAAAAATTCAGATTAAAAGACTACCTCATAAATGTTTTTAGTTCTTTTTTTCTATACAAATCGAACAAAAAAAAAGAAGAAAAAAAATATTATTGTATAAAAATTGAACAAAAAATTAATTTTATTATATAGGCTTGTATTAATTAACATATTACAAAATACAAACAAACAAAAATTTATTAAAGACAAAAAATAAATGAGTAATAATGATTCAACCAGGATATATAAATAATATTTATAAAAAGAAATACCATAAATTAAAAACAGTTTATTAAAAATTATGAATTGTACAATATATGTAAAAAAAAAAGAAAGGAAATTATAGAAAGGAAGAAGATTAATTTTCATAACTATTATTTTACGCCAAATATTGTAAAATCAATCAATAATCAATAACCAAGAACTAAGAGAGAATATAAAACATATAATATAAAATCATATTAATAAATATAGAAAATATGTAAAAAAAAATTAAAATTTATATACAATATATGAATTTAGAGGAGAAAAAAAAACGAGATGAAGGGATGAAAAATAATTTTCAATTATTATATATTAAAAAAGAAAAAAAAACGAGGATTTGTTAAGACTTTTATTTTTAAAATGGAATAATTTTTTTTAATTTTTTTTTTAGTAGAATTAATTGTACTAAAATATACAGAATTCATTCAACGCGATTCATATGCGTATATTTTTGATTTATTCATAAATAACCTACGAGTATATTTAATTTCTTTCTAACATAATATAAATAAATTTATTTTATTCTAAGTTAAGATTTTACCGCGTTATTACTAAATTTTTCAATAATTATTATATTGTATGTTATATCGAAAATATAATAGTTCTCATGACTTTATTTGGATGTCCACCGATTTTATACACTAAAATATTATTATACATAATAGTTATATGACGTTAAACTCTAAGTGACATAAAATAATTGTAAATGAATTAATTTTTATTATATATCAATTGAAGTTTATTATTTTAAAATCAAATTTAAATGGGAAATTATTACTTATATTATAATAATAGATCCTGTATTAGTAATATAAATATATATTATATATTCGAAATACATTTGAAAATATGTAATTGTGCGATTTGTTTTATTTTGTTCAAAATTTATTAGCTTTAATTTGGTTATTTTATACTTATTTATGCTTGTATCGGAATATGTGCTCGTAAATTTATAGATAAGCAATGGGCGGTGGTTGAGTGAAAATTGTTGTGATGTGTCAGTGGAAGTTATATGGTCATAGAAGGTTAAATTTCGTGAATTCGGGTTAGCTACAAATATTCTTATTGAAATCCGACATTTAATCCAGGGATGTAGAGCCAAATATAAACTTCAGAAACGATGGTAATTTAACATTATCTTCCAACTGAGAACCACAACTAGACTTTTGTTCGAGGTCTATTCAAAAAGTATCGGGAATTTTGAATTTCCGCGGGTTACGTATATTTGATTTTTGATTTTTTTTTGTGGTGTTATGTTGGTATTCATGTCTCTCACTTATGCCGACAAGATTGGCCATTTTGAATGTTCAGTTAATTTTTGACAGCTGCTTTGCTTGCACGTGCTTTAGCTCGTCTTCGATTTTTGCCCATTCCAATAAAATCCAACAAAGAATCTGTTTTGAAAACAAGAAAAGTCATTTTTGATTTTTTGTGGTGTTATGTTGGTATTCATATCTCTCACTTATGCCGACAAAATTGGCCATTTTGAATGTTCAGTTAATTTTTGACAGCTGCTTTGCTTGCACGTGTTTTGGCTTGTCTTCGATTTTTGCCCATTCCAAAAAATGGAGCAAAGAATCTGTTTTGGGAACAAGAAAAAGTCACAGGGTGCCAGATCTGGGGAATACGGTAGCTGCGGCATTATAAGTGTGTTGTTTTTGGCCAAAAATTCGCGCACAAGCAACGATGCTTGAGCAGGGGTGTTATCATGGTGCAAAAGCCAATTTTTGTTCTTCCGCAAAATCTGGGCGTTTCTGGCGGATTGGTTTGCATAACTTGCAGGTAATATTTCTTACTGACCGCTCTACCCTGTGGCAAGAACTCATGATGAACCACGCCCCTGCAATCGAAGAAAACTATAAGCAAAACCTTCACATTCGCCCGAACTTGTCGCGCTTTTTTCGGTCTTGGCTCGTGCGGCAGCTTCCATTTGAATGATTGTGCTTTGGTTTCCACGTCATAACCATAAACCCATGATTCATCACCAGTTATGACCCTCTGAAGCAAATTTAGGTCGTCACGAACAGAGTCCAACAGCTCCTTAACAATGTTAATTCGATGTTGTTTTTGGTCGAAATTGAGCAATTTTGGTACGAATTTCGCGGCGACCTGTCTCACGCCCAAATCATTGTTAAAAATCGAATGACACGAGCCAATCGTTATGTTTAAGTCCTCAGCAACTTCTCTAACGGTGATTCGACGATTGCCCAATACTATTTTCTTCACTTCACCAATGTTTTCGTCTGTTGTTGACGTGCTCGGGCGTCCGGCATACTTTTCGTCGTTCACATCTTCTCGGCCTTCCGAGAACATTTTGTACCACTGATAAACGTTACTTCGGTCCAAGGTAGCCTCACCATTTGCCACAGTCAACATTCGGTATGCGTCCGCGCAATTAATTTTGTTTTTCACACAAAACTTGATACAGATTCTTTGATCCATTTTTTGGAATGGGCAAAAATCGAAGACGAGTCAAAACACGTGCAAGCAAAGCAGCTGTCAAAAATTAACTGAACATTCAAAATGGCCGAACTTGTCGGCATAAGTGAGAGACATGCGTACCAACATAACGCCACAAAAAAAAAATCAAAAATCGAATGTACGTAACCCGCGGAAATTCAAAATTCGCGAAACTCTTTGAACAGACCTCGTATATGGTTATTACTAAAATTTGACGCCCTGAAATATACAGCCTTGGTCTATTTTTGGGAGGGACTGTGTATTTGTTGTGCCACTTTTTTGCCCATGACAATATTTTGTTATTCTACTTTTTTGGCGGAGGCCGTATTTATTTTTCTAACCTTTTTTTGGCCGAGACTGTTTTTGGTGTCTAATTTTTTTTGTTGCCAACTGTGTTTTAGTGTCCAAGTCAGTTTCTTTGGCCGAGACTGTATATTTTAATTTTTACAACTTTTTTTGCTGGGACTAAATTGTGGTGATCTACTATTTTTTATCAAGACTATATATTATAGTGTCCTCATTTTTATGGAAATTGACTATTTTGATATTCTAATATACTCGTATTTGGTCATGACTGTATAATTTGGTGTTCATTTTTTTATCTTTGACTATAGTTTTATGTCCTATATTTTTGGTCCAGACTATAATTTTGGTGATTTTTTTTTGAACCACGCTGTGTAATTTGGTGTCTAACTTTTTTGTCTGGAACTGTATACTTTAGTGTTTAAGTTTCTTTGGCCGAGGCTATATATTTTCAGTATACAACCGTTATTGCTGTAAAAATTTTGGTATCATACTATTTTTGGCACCGACTGTATATTAATACGCCAATCGCAGTCTTTGTGGTCGAAAAGCGAAGCACTTTACAAGCTTGGGTTTACCTCGGCGAACTGCAATAGATGTCTTCCATTGGACCAATTTTGCTACTGAGCAGTAGTTGTGTAGCTGTCATCATCTACTGTACCTCGAACAGAACAGTAGATTGTCGCAGGAGTTGCGCATACAATTTACGTTAGGGTATTTTAGTTCCCAAAATGAAAATAGATGGCTTAGTGGGCTCGTTGGTTATGTTGAAGAGTCATATTTTGGTCAGTATTTTTTATGTGTGAATTAACTCAGTTTTTATTGTTTATGTGTGAGTAAACTCAGTATTGTTGTTGACTATTTTGAGGTTATATTTTACTGCTGTCAGTAAATTGTTCATTTTAGGCGTTTTCCTTTCGACAAATTTTGCTACTAGTCGGTAGTTCTAGCTGTCATCATCTACTCTACCTCGATCAAACGAGCACATTGAACTGGGAGTTACGCATACAATTTACGTTAGGGTATTTTAGTTCCCAAAATGAAAATAGATAGCTTAGCGGGCTCGTTGGTTATGTTGAAGAGTCATATTTTTGTCAGTATTATTTATGTGTGAATAAACTCAGTTTTTACTGTTTATGTGTGAGTAAACTCAGTACAGTAATACCCTCGTTTTACGTACACTCGTTTTACGTACATCTCATTTTTGTCCCCATTTGCCCATTATACGTACAATGATTCACACTTAAGTACAAGTACTTTTTTTACTTACATTTTTAATGTGGAAATGCCGCAGGAACGTATAAACTTAAACCCATGCTTTTGCATCGCTATGAAAACCCTAGAGCGTTAAAGAACTATTCGAAAGATAATCTGCCAGTCTACTATAGATCTAACCCTAAAGCATGGGTTACTGCATATATTTTTGAGGAATGGTTTAACAAATATTTTACGGCTGAAGTTAAGGAATATTGTAGAAGCAGAAAAATACCGTATAAAATTTTATTAGTTATCGATAATGCTCCCGGTCATCCGCAAAATTTAGGCAACGATAATATTCGAGTTGAATTTTTACCTCCAAACACGACATCTATCCTTCAACCAATGGACTAGTGTGTTATCGCGTCATTTAAACTGAACTATTTAAAAAAAAACATTCAGTAAAATAATTGCTGCAATTGACCGTAAAGAAGGTTCAGGTAGGGAAGTTTTAAAAAAAGTTTGGGCGGAATACAATATTTAAGATTGCATAAAAACAATTCGAGACACCTGGAATGATATTTCAGTTTCTACAATGAAAGAGGCCTGGAATAAATTATTTCCGCAGGAGACAAAAGATAAGGAAGATTGCGAAGATAATAACGCTGAAATCATTTGCAATATTATATTGTAGATATGGCGCAACATCTAGAGTTAGAAGTAGATTCAAATGATGTAGTTGAACTTATAGCATCCTACGATGAACCTCTCAACAATGAAGATCTTTTAGAGTTAAAGAACAGATACAACCTGAAAATTTAGTATTCAATGTCGCAGAAAAATCCACTCAATCTGAAGGACTAACATCCAAAATTTTATCAGATGCTTTCCAATGTTTTCAAAATGGAATGGCTCTTTTTGAAAAATACGATCCAGATTTTGAGAGGAGTTTAAAGGTTAACAAAGACATTATGGACGCATATTTCTGTTATTCAGAATTATACAGGGAAATGGAAAAAAAACATAGTAAACAAACCTCTTTAAAAGATTTTTTGCTACAAAAACTATATCACCTAGCTCAAAATCAAAAGAAAATCGTAATTTGGCATCCACTTCAGGAAGTCGCAAGACTTTTTCAATAAGTTTATCTACATCTTTTGACTCACCAGCAAAAAAGCGTTTAGCGGTTGATTACATCACTTATGAAGATGATACAACATTCTCTACGTCATCGAGCAATTAAATTTGAATTACAACATTATACCAATTGAATTCTATATTTAAATATGTAGTACATATTGTTGAATTTTGAAGTTTATGTTTATTTTTTAAGTTTTGTTTAATATGTATATGAATTTGTTTTTTTTTTTTAATACACGTTAAATATAGCATAAAAAATATAAACGTATGAAATAAAACTGTAAAACTGCATACATATATCCCTTTTTTCTTTTTATTTATATACTTATTGTTTTAGTTTGTTTCAAACCTATTATTCATCAATAAAAGCAGTAGATTCGCTTTACGTACACGCTCCGGTCCTAAAGTGTACGTAAGTGCGGGGTATTACTGTATTGTTGTTGACTATTTTGAGGTTATATTTTGCGATCCATTAGCTGTATTCCATTGGACCAATTTTACTACAGCGCTGTAGACTCTCAATAAAATGAACATATCAATACAGCAGTAAAATACAATCACACAATAGTCACCAACAATACTGAGTTTATTCACACATAAACAATAAAAACAAAAATATGACATTTCAACATAACCAACGAACCCGCAAATCTATCTATTTTCACTGTAGCAACTACAATCCACCTACCGTACATTGTAAACTCCAGCGGAAAATTACTGCTCTGTTCGAGGTAAAGTAGATGATGACAGATACACAACTAGTGTAGTAGCAAAATTGGTCCAATGGAATACAGCTATTGGCGTCTACTACGAAGTACTGCTCAGTAGCAAAATTGGTCCAATGGAAGACATCTTATATGTCGCCGTGGAGCCAAGTGGCAGCGACCTTCAACCTAGCTTTCGTTTTCTCCGCGGCCAAAAGAATTTGTCATCAACGACGGGTTCTTCAACGAAATCGAATCCAATATTTTCTAGTCTAGCTACGAGGGTCGTTCAATAAGTCCTTAGAAAATCCGATAAATTGGGCTCGTAGTGTCGGTAAAGATTTTTTAAAGTAGTAGCATTATAGACAGGAAAGCTGTCAAAATTTCAATTTCTCGATCCATAGCGTAGGTCAATTTCTATCGTCGATTAAAGTTAACGATATTTATTTGTGCATAACAATGGAAAAAAGCGAGTTTAGGGCTGTCATCAAAAGGCTTAAGCCCGAAAGAAATCAAAGCCGAGTTGGATGCAGTTCACCAGATTTGGCCCCGAGTGGCTATTTTATTTTCCCCAATCTGAAGAAATGGCTTGGCGGACGACGGTTCACTTCCAACGAGGACGTCATTGCTCAAACGGATGAGTATTTTGCAGAACTTCCGAAATACTATTTTTTGGACGGAATAAAATTTTTGCAAAAACGGTTGGAAAAGTGTATAGAGCTAAAAGAAGATTATGTTGAAAAATAAAATTTTTTTTTTTTTAAAAACAGTTTTTTTTATCTTTTTTTAAGGACTTATTGAACGACCCTCGTATTCCAACGGCACTGCCATCGTCGAACAATAATATATTTTCCGATATTTTTTCGCACTAAAACGACCAGCAAACCGAATAAATTGGAAAACAAAACAAAAAAAATATTTCATGGACACACGTTCTGCTTAGGCTTACCATATTTCGTTTCAAGCAAAACAGTATTTTTCTAAAATGTTCTGCTGAAAAAGGGTACAAAAAGAGTACAACACGAAAACCGTTCAAATAATATAGGAATTCATAACAATTTTATTTATTCTTTATAGGTTTTCGTTTCGTTTACGGTAATTTAAAATATATTTGTCACTGCTTCGGACTTTTGCCAGCAAGTCTTTGTCTTTTATTGATTAAGTTTATAAAATTCCGCGCACTCCAAATGTTTGAAATTAAATTATACCATTAGTAGGTTTCTTCACAGATTCTGGTAAAAGCCGGTTCCGGTCGTCAGTAAACTGTTTATTCATTAGGCGAAATACATGCTCAGTACTCGCGTTATGTGCCGATATTGAGGCGTAAACGATTTTTGTTTTTGTAAGTAATATTTAAAAAAAGAGTACAATTCGAGAAAAGTGGAGGATACATAGTTTCGTAGGTCAAAAAGAGTACTTGTACGGATAGTAGCCGTAGTTCTGCTTCACACAAAAACCCAATGAAAAGTCAAAATTGCGAACTGCTGACGGTCGAACACGCAGCTCGAACGAGAATTTTTATTCGAGATGCATGTTCGAACTCGTGGACCAAAATGATCGAGCATCCAAATTTTGTTCTGCTCGAACCTATTCGATCGAGGAGAAGGTGTTCGGCAAACATGTTTAAGCAAATAAAAATGGACGATTTCTCCTAAAATTCGAGTATTTCTCGAATGGTGTAATCGTTTGTTTATGGTGTAAATCATATAATTTATGGTTAGTAATCAATAACAAAGAATCAAAGTCATCCATCAATTTAAAATAGACATAAACACGGCAAATATTCTTTCTTCAATTCTATAGGGTATCACTTGGCCCATAAACACTTTTCCTCACCCTGTCGGATCAAATCCACTTTAGTTTCATTTTAAAGTTTTTTATTCTTTTAAATTTAAAAAGATACCAATTTAAATTTTTTCATTAAAATATTCAAAAAATATAAAGTATAAAAACATGTCGTTTACTGTAAATATTTTGTCTTTTCTGGCCGTAAGCTTTTATACATTAGAATCGATTGTCGTATGATTTCTGTATTTTGAGAATAAGAAGAAGAATTGAAACTTTTAGTATTTACGATAACAATTACGATAAAGTGTGACCGGTGTGTAACGTGAGCGTACGGGTATACAAATTATTTTGTGGTTTTTCTCCGTTGATTAAATAAACAACGATGTCGTTATTATCGAGAATATCTGTTTTAAAGAATAGTGTAAAAATTGCAAACTCATTTTTGTTACAAAATTTGAAAAATAATCAAAGTGTTAGACATTTATCAGTTTTAAGATCATTACAAAAGCCTCCCCGTTCAGGTTTGTTGATATATCGTATACGATTTGTGGTTATGTGTTCAATGAAACTAAATATTTATTTTCTTTCGTTTTAATGTAGTTTCTATTCTTGTGCGAGATTATAGTAGTGCTCAAGCTGAAGAGAATTTCCATTCGATTATAAAAGACACGGAAAAGCCAGTAGGTGAACCTGACAAGCATGATTTCCAAGCAGAAACAAGGATGTTATTGGACATTGTGGCCCATTCTTTATATTCAGAAAAGGAAGTTTTCGTCCGAGAGTTAATATCGAATGCTAGCGATGCGTTGGAGAAGTTCCGATATTCTATTCATACATCGGGGGAGGCAATGAAAGATTTTGCTGATGTTGATAGGTCAATGGAAATACACATCGGAACTGACAAACAGTCCATGATTCTTACTATTCAGGTATTACATAATAATTAATAATATTGAAAAATAAAGATTTTATTAAATATATCACCATGGGTAAAGGATACTGGAATTGGAATGACTAAAGATGAGCTTGTTAACAATTTGGGCATAATTGCACATTCGGGATCAAAACGATTCCTGGAACAGGTAAAGGAGAAAGGAACATCTAATGATAACTCATCAAATATTATTGGTCAATTCGGTGTTGGATTTTATTCCGCATTTATGGTTGCAAATAAAGTGGAAGTTTTTACGAAATCGTCTAGAATTAATTCATCTGGTTTTAAGTGGATATCCGATGGATCGGGAAGTTTCCAAATTCAGGAGGCGGAGGGAGTAGCTTATGGTACCAAAATAATAATTCATTTAAAACCTGAATGCAGAGAATATGCTGATGAGGACCGAATTAGAAGTAAATCCCATTTGAATTCACATTTTTCGCTAACTGTGTAGAATACTTGTGAATATATTTTTAGATGTTATTAAAAAGTATAGCAACTTTGTTGGGAGTCCCATTTACTTGAATGGTCAGCGTGCGAATCAAATTCAACCTCTTTGGCTTATGGATCCAAAAGTAGTAACTCAAACAGATCATACTGAGTTTTATCGATTTATTGGAAATACGTTTGATACGCCCCGATTTGTTCTACACTATAAGGTGAAAATTATAATAATTATGCTTATTTATAAGGGAAAAAAAACTACCCAAAACGTACATAATAAGAACATGTTTTTTTTTTTTAGACTGATGCACCATTAAATATAAGGGCGCTTTTATATTTTCCCGAAGGAAAACCAGGTTTATTTGAATTATCACGTGACTCAGATATTGGAATTGCTTTATATACAAGAAAAATCCTAATACAATCTAAAACGGAAAATTTGCTACCGAAATGGTTAAGATTCGTTAAAGGTGTTGTTGATTCCGAAGATATTCCTTTAAATTTGAGCAGAGAATTACTTCAAAATAGTGCTCTTATTAGGTAAACATATTAAAAATATGGAAATGAAATTAGAAATTTGAATTTACCTTTATAGAAAATTACGAAATGTACTTACAAATCGTGTGCTACGATTTTTACAAGAACGATTTACTAAGGAACCTGAAGAGTATGAGAAATTTTACATAGATTATGGGCTTTTCTTAAAAGAAGGAGTTGTTACAAGTGATGAGCACCGTGAAAAAGAGGAAATAGCTAAACTCCTGCGATTTGACTCTTCAAAATGTAAAGAAAATCAAAGAATATCATTACCGGAATATTGCAACAAAGTGGGTGAAGAGCAGAAGGAGATTTACTATTTAGCAGCACCTAATCGCATTCTTGCTGAATCTTCCCCTTATTATGAATCGTTAAAGAAAAAAAATGTTGAAGTTTTGTTTTGCTATGAACCGTATGACGAATTGGTTTTAATGCAGCTGGGCATGTTTTTAGGCAAGAATCTTATTTCCGTTGAAAAGGAAATGCGAAGAGATAAGGCTGCCGATGATACAACTGATTTAGGTGTGCATATATGCAAATTGTACTATAATATGGATTATATATTTTTAAAATGATTTCAAATCGATTTAAAGGTGAAGGAAGTCTTTTAAAAACTCAAGTCGATGAACTGATGCCATGGATTAGAGAAAAACTTGCTGGGAAAGTAGCTAATGTTAAGGTTAGTAAATTTTATTTAAAAAAAAAATTACAGTTTCTGTACTATATTTAATCTACTGGCGATTTATTATTATTTTCCTATTTAAGTTGACCACGAAATTAGATGCGCATCCTTGTGTTATAACAGTTGAAGAAATGGCCGCTGCTAGACATTTTATGAGAACTCAAAGCCATCAAATTCCAGAAGAAAATCGTTTTGCATTATTACAGCCGCAATTAGAAATTAATCCCAAGTAAATCAAAAATTGCAAATAAATTTTCCAATCGTAAATTTTATATATTTTTTTAATGCAGACATCCAATTATTAAGAAAATGTACAAATTAAGAAGTAGTGATCCTGAATTAGCTGATCTTCTAATAAAGCAACTATTTTCGAATGCAATGGTAGGTGCTGGTTTAGCCGATGATGCAAGAACATTGTTAGTAACTATGAATGATTTACTTACAAAAGCACTCGATAAACATTAATTTGTGAGATTTGCGTCTGTAAATATGTATGTATGTTAAATAAAATATGTTTTTATTAGATTATAAAAGTGTTTCTATTAGCTGAAAATAATGTAATAGGAAGAAAAAAAATCATAATTTTCCAATTATTCAAGTAAAATGAGAAAACCTGACCCTAAAAGTAAATAGCTATTTATTTTGCTAAATCTTGCGTAATAACGATTTGTATGCGATAAAAAATTTACAAAATTTAGGGACTGAAATGCGTTCAAAATTTAATTGGTTACACAAAATTAGTAAATATATTATTTTAATTTTGATTTCTATTAAAATATATATAATTAGTGCATTTAACAATTAATTGTTTTTTTTTTTATTAAATAATAATTTTTATTATTCTAATTCGATTTGAATTATTTCTCCAAATTTATAGAATTCGTATACAACTTCATGTTTAAAATTTTAGTCAAATCCACTTATAACATTTTATTAAATACATTATACATATCTCTAAAAACGAACTGTAAATTTATTTATATCAAAATATTCATAAATTATAATTTATAAAATTATTATTATAAATTAATTGAAATATTAAAAAAAATTATAAACATATGCAATATTTTGTTGAGATTTGTATTTTGAATTGTAAGTTCTTGCACATGACTTTTAAACGTCACCGTAACAAAACATAACGTTAATTTCGATTGGTCTTCTGTGAGCGATTAGAGAAAAGTTGGCCAATAGAAATTGGCGATATAAAAGTGGTCACTTAGTCGCATGTCATATGACCCAGGGAAGAAATTGGTTGTATTGTAGGCCATATTTGACAGTGGGATAGTTAGTTTAGTGAAGTGAGTGTTTGCGTAAAGTTGGTAAATTTTCGAGTTGCAGAAAGCCTGTAAATACTCCTATTTTTCCGAAAAGAAAGTTATAAAAGGATATAAAAACAAATTTAAAATGGCTGCCACAGAAAATCCTATTTATTCACCATTTTTCGGCGTTATGGGAGCTGCATCTGCAATTATTTTTAGTGGTAAGCAAAATCAAATAAACGATGAACATTAATTTTTTTTCTCAAGAGAGTTCCATTTTCCTGATTGATAAAATAAAATGAAAGAAAGGGAGAAAATTTTGTTCTGCGCTTAATAAATTTAATAAATGGGTATTTGTGATTATTTTTTTTGAATAGTTCGTGGTAGATAATTTTTTAATTAGGATTATATTTTCATTTATGCGAGTATACAAAAAAAAAAAAAAAATTAAGAGAAATATGTATATACGTACATTTAGCAAGAACGAAGAAAATGAAAAAGTGTAGGAGTGTTGGTGTGTATACACGGGCGCAGTTATGTGAGTTTTTCGAGTAAAGAATATGAAAGATTCTTTGCGAGAGGGGTAGTTTTTGCCTTCGTCGAAAATATCGATTTTGGGCCAAGGACTTTAGGGAAGTGTGTCGTGTAATGGATCTGGAACAATTGTTAAATTCCAATTGGATAAAAACTCTTACACAAAAACCGTTTGCTTCCCCATTTGACAATTATGAAGAAAATCGAACAGGTCCGTTTATCAGTTAATTGGTTTTTCCCTGCACTGATACGATCATCAGCCCGAAGTTCATCCAACCAACCAAGCAACATTTCGCTTAGTTTGTATGATGTGTCATTTTACATCATTAAATTCTCTCTCTCTCACTATCGGTAAAAAATTTCTCCCGCTCGTGATTTTTGCATTTATGGAATCTCGGTCAAATACGCCAATTAGAAATGTTTTTTTTCTATCCAATATAGATTTTTATGTTCTAATAAAGAAATCATTAAATTTTATAAAATTTCCATTAAAAATCATAGTCAGTTTTTTCCTTCCGCCGATTGGTTCCTACCTAACCTTAACTAGCATGCAAATGACTGACTTTGAACCATATTCTCACTCGCAATAATAAAATTTCACTAAATTTGTACTTTTTTGTATTGGTTTTTTTTGTTGTGTGTTTTTCTTCCTGAGGTTCTCTCTTTATTACGATTTATTAATTTTACAAAAAAAAAAAAAAAAATCATTCCTGCTCCGGTTGGTTGGGTGTACTTAATTACATATCATTGATAATATTCATAAAGGCGATAAGAAACTTATCGTTATGAAAATTTGTTGATTTGTACAATCAGACAGAACAGAGCTTATCGAATAAGTTAATATACCATACATAATATCTAATATGAAATAGTATTTATTTAATGCATATTCATTATAATTTGGATATTATCATCATAAACATATTGTAAACGCCCCATATACATATGTATGTATTTAACAAAAAAAAAAAAGAAAGAAAATCAAAAAAATTGGCAAAATAGTTTGGATCCAAGGACAACTTCCAGTCTTATGACTATCAAATCGAGTCTTATGAATGGAATCTTCCATAAACTGGCTGGTGTAGTCAACAATAACTGTTCGAAATTCATTGAAATTAATTGAATGAATTTTTATTTAGCGATATTATTATTAGTCGGTTGAAATTCATTTTCTCCATAGTGAAATATTTGATTTGTGTGATTCGATGTGAAAATCCCTCCTAATTGCAGCAAAAAAATAAATAAAAAAATATATATTTTATTGTTACAAACGGTATATAACCTAGAGTTATCTTTCGCTTTATCGTGACTGTGTGTATGGGTGTGTGAGCGCGTGAATATGTGGTAAAATTGAGAAATCTTAATGTCATGTGACTTGATTTGCACTTGCGCCTGCAATGAACGATCTTCAGTTTTAAGTGTGTTTGCCTACGTTTTTTTTTTTTTGCCATTAACAACAGTTACATGTAAAGAATTTTAATCAATTTGTATTTTTTTTCCATTGTTAATAAATAGTATTCCCATTCCAAAATTTCTCATTATATATATATAACATAATTTTTGACCATGAATTATTTATTTTATAAAATCATATAAGAGAAAAAATATTATAATCATTTAACACTGGACATTGTCGGGAATTGTACAAATACTCACAGTCGATTATCGCTAGTATCTATCCATGAACAATCAAGAAAAACACTCGTAATACGTCACGTGCACTAATATCACGAATTTTTTAATATTGTTTGCTCGTCATCACAATCGCGTCAGGTGACAGACAGGTTGGTATTTAAACGATTGCGAAAGAATAGGTAGCGCAAATATCTATAATGAAATAAACGAAATATTTGGCTGGAGCGTAGAAAAAATATCACCACCGAATCGATTTAAATTAATATCAGAGAGGAAGAGAAAAATATAAAGAGAATTAATGAGCACACAGAGAGAGAGTCACTGTGAGAGATGTGAAATTTTCTGTTTTAATTTGTTGATTATATTATCTCTTCGTAGTACCATTTCTCTTTATCTCTTTTTGTAAAAATTAGATAAAATAAAAATAAAAATCTTTAAAAAAGGAAAATTTTTTTCCTCTTAATTCTTAATAAAAAAAAAACAACACTAAAATTAAAACTATATAAACATTCTCTTTTTACACATATTGTAATATATTAAATAATTGTGTTGAGCTTAAAATTGAAATTATTACACAAAAATCTAGTTTTCTGTATTTTCAACAAAAAATAAAAAAAAACCCAAAAAAATTAACAGAAAAAATACGTATTAAAAAGCTGATTTTATATTTTCTTTTGTATGTGTAAAATTACACATGTGACTCATATGACTGTGAATGCAAAACAACATTCGTTTGGATAAAAATGCTAACATATGCAATTTTTTTTTTTTTTAGCAAACAAAAAAACTATAAAAATTTAATTTTAACTTTTTATTATTATTTTTAATTTTTTATTATAGCCATACTACAATATATATTTATTGTGAATTTATTTTCATGTTGAATTGAAATGCAGGAAATTTGAAATCGATGAACAAATTTTCTGAAAAGATGGAATAGGCAAAAAAAAACTGCTAAAATCATAATGAATAATGATAATGAGCACAACATAGCATATCGATTTGATGTTGTTTTATTTTTCATTAAACTGGATATTCTAGTACAATACTTTCTGTTAAAATGATTCAATAAAATTTACTAGTGCTTGTTTTTTTGTTGATAAAAATTTATGATTTGTTTTTGTTTATAGGTTTTTTATTTTTATGTTTAAAGAATTTTCCATATTGCTACCTCAAGTTGAACTAAATTACAGTAAAATAAACTGTAAAAACATGAAGATATATTTGAAAAACAATTTCCTTATATTAGGTATGGAATAAATCAATTTTTTCTTCCTTTGAATTTCAGAAATGCAATTTTCAATGTTCGATTAAATATATTTTCCTTATATGGCACTTGATTTTTGTGCAAGAGATTTGTGCATATTACTATGAATTGTTTTGATAAAAAATCTTCCATTTCTCCTATAAAATTCTATAGGGGAAAAAAATTAAACCTGATATAAAATCAATGTGTAAAATTGAAAGAAATTTGAAATGAGAATTTTAAATGGACACAAAAGTTATGGGTTTTTCATATATAAAAGGATACAATATGTTCTTGAAATGACATCCTTTTTGTTGTGGAAAATATTTTCTTTTGATAAGAATATTATTATAACATTATATTTCCTTTTTAACGAAATTATTTATTAAATATTTTATTTGTTATAAAAGAAATATGCCCGTAATAATTTCGCAAAATTTCCATACGTTTAGCAATTTTATAAGTGATTTGTATGCCATATTTTGCTAAAATAAAATTGTATTATCACAAAAACTATAAATCAGTTTTAAAACGATATTTTTTAGTGAAACTGTTATAATTTTATTAATTAATTTGGGAAATTTCCTTTAAAAATAAAAATAAAAAAAAAAATAGGTGATAACAGTTAAAGTGTTAATTATAAAATAAAATCAATAATTCTGTAAAAGTTAAAATTATAAAGTACAATAAAAAAAAAAAATATTTTAATCGGTTATTATTTCGAACAATATGCAATTTTTATTTTCGTTTTGTTTTAGTTAAAAACACTGTAAAATTATTCAAACTCTTTTGACATATCTAAATGAAAATATATACGAGGTCTGTTCAAAAAGTATCGCGAATTTTGTGTTTCTTTTCAAAAATTATTTATGTTCAGCTCCTCCTTCGATGCCGTCTTTATCTCCTCAATCGTAGCGTAGCGTCGTCCTTTCATGGGGCTCTTCAGTTTCGGGAACAAGAAAAAGTCACAGGAGGCCAGATCTGGGGAATACGGTGACTGCGGCATTATTGGTGTGTTGTTTTTGGTGAAAAATGGCAAAAGTCAATTTTTGTTCTTCCACTAATCCGGAAGTTTCTGGCTGATTGCTTCGCGCAATTTGCGCATAACTTGAAGGTAAATTCCTTATTGACCGGTCTACCCTGTGGCAAGAACTCATGATGCATCACGCCCCTATAATCGAAAAAACTGTAAACAAAAACTTCACATTCGACCGAACTTGGCGCTTTTTTCGGTTTTGGCTCGAGCGGCAGCTTCCATTGGGATGATTAAGCTTTTGTTTCCACGTCATAACCATAAACACATGATTCGTCACCAGTTATGACTCTCTGGAGCAAATTTGGGTCGTCGCGGACGGAGTTCAACAACTCCTTAGCAATGTTAATGCGATGCTGTTTTTTGATCGAAATTGAGCAAAAATCGAAGACGAGCCAAAACACGTGCAAACAAAGCAGCTGTCAAAAATTAACTGAACATTCAAAATGGTCGAACTTGTCGTCATAAGTGAGAGACATGAGTACCAACATAACGCCACAAAAAATCGAAAACCGAATATACCTAACCCGCAGAAAATCAAAATTCGCGATACTTTTTGAACAGACCTCGTATAAATCACATGATTTTTTAAATAAAAATGAAATAGAATACAATGGCATGCCATGATATTAAAGATAAAGAAGTACTTATTTTCGCGTGATTTAGGCATGTGATCTATATTGTAAAAATGTTTCTTATTGAAATAATATAATGTATTTTAAGTGAGTGGTGATAATGTTGAATATTTGTCATAATTTTTAATAAAATCAATTTAATATTGATGCGTACGTTTGATATAACTGATTTGGCTTTTAAGTTACGTAACAAAACTGATTCTTATTAGTTACTCATATTTTAGTATAAAAGACATAAAAAGAAATTTGAAAAAAGACTTATTGTATAAGATGATCAAATTATCTGACTGTTAATAAAATAATATGTAAAATTATCTAATATAAAATAAAGGAGTTTATGTGTTCCTATTTTTTGTAGGAAAACAAGTTAAATTCTGTTTTGACGCAATTTAAAATATTACGAGGTGTATAAGCTTAAATCCGCTGTTTTTATTGAAAGCAAAAACAAATTTATTGAAAGTACTTGCCCTCGCTAGCTACACATTTTTCCCATCTCTCCGGCAATTTGTGCATACCACGCCAAAAATATTCCTTCTCTTTCGAGGCAAACCACTCATCAAGCCATTTTCGGACGTATTCGTAAGAATCGAAGTGCTGCTCAGCGAGCGCGTGGCCCTTCGACGAAAACAGGTGGTAGTCGGAATGAATAAGCGGGGTGGGGTACCACCTCCCAGTTGAGTGTTGTCTCCAAGTAGTTTCGGACCATTTTTGACGAGTGCGATGGTGAGTTGCCGTGGAGGAAATTCAGCTTGTCATGTCTTTGTTGATAATCCGTCCTTTTTTCACGCAGAGTACGGTGCAATTTGATCAGTTGTTGGTGGTAGCGGTGGGCATTGACAGTTTCACCAGGTTTCAACATCTCATAGTAGAAAATACCCTGCTGATCCCACCAAACGCACAGAATCGTCTTCCGTCCGAAGCGATTTGGTCTTGGGGAAGATGTTGATGGTTGGCCAAGATCAACCCACGATTTCTTGCGTTTAGGATTCTCGAAATATATCCACTTTTTATCGCCTGTCACAATCCGATGCAGGAACGACTTTGTTTTTTGTCTGGCGAGCAAGATTTCGCATGTGTTTTGACGTCGCTCAAAACTAGACATGATTATCAAGGGGAAAATGTATGTTGTTGTACGAAATTGCTGACAATGTGCACTGATTAATGTTGACAGATGTCAAACTCATAAAAAAAAAGTATGGCGTGTCCATGGTTGCTTAATACGCTCACTCACGTCATCTATATATGACCAAACAGCGGATTTAAGCTTATACACCTGGTATACTTATAATTACTCACGAAATAATATCTTTCATCTATAAAATGAATGGTGATAAAATAGATACTGTCTTAAACTACAAAACAATAAATTTTTTTATTTGATTATTTTGGATTTTTAAAAAATATTTTATAATTTTATGCTTCTACGAACATTTTAAATTAGTAAGTAAATTGATTATGGTTTATCAGAAGTTGATAATATTCAGAAAAAATTTTTACTTCTCTCGGTTTATTTATGAATATATTTTTAAAAATTATATGACATGTTTTTTGACTTTAATTCCATTTGATTTTGATTTTTTTTTTTTTTGTAATCAACAATAATGCTGTACTTAATATGGATTTAAAAACTTCAATTGCATTTCGTTTTAAAAATTCCGCAATCTACATGATAAAATATTTATTTCTTATCAATATTTTTATTATTCTTTATCAATATTATGCTCATGACACTACGTCATATATAATATGTATATGTTATTTATAGTTTTTGTTATCAAAATATTGACAACGAATTAAGTCATTTTAAATCAAATATAAATGTACAAATTTTCATATTGAACATATTTTTTTTTTTGACCTGAGTTATCTTTTCTGATAAAATAAATTTAGGGATTTTTATGTTGGACAACGAATATTATATGTTGTATATCATTCTAAATATAAACGTTATGCCAAAAAGTTTATTTAAAGAAATTTTACAGAAAAACTCAAACGTATTTTTTTTTATAGAACATTCACTCACAATAATTGTCCCCAAATAACGTTCATTAAACCTTTGGTATAACGATCTAAAATAATGATAAAGACGAACAGTTTAAGTAATTTTCACAAAAACAAATCATCACGACTCATAATATTTTACGACAAACCTTTTACTATCAAATTAAAAAAAAAACTATTTTTGTTTTTAAAGCGAAGAAATGTTATTCCTCATAAAAAAAGAATAAAATGCTAATATTAAATTTATATTCGGAAAATTAACCACATAAGAAAATGTTTTTGCACACAAGTTCTTATAGTCCTATAAAATTTGTAGTTAGTTGTTGTAATGCACAATTTATGAATTTTGGTTTATGATTTAGTGTTTTGATGAATCCAATTAATAAGTAAATGAAAAAAAAGGAGGAACGAACGATTGTGTATACGTCATTGTGGTGGGTCTAGACTTTTGCATATTTTTGTTTGGTATGGTAAGTATTTGTTTGTAAATAATAAAGAATACTTTAAGAAATTCGATTTAGTTTTGGCGGTAGAGTTTGGTGAGAATATATAGGATATTTCAATTGATTCTCTTCAAAATACTTAAGCTCATTCCTGAATATAAATGGCCGCCTTATTATTAGGATCTCTTAATAACATCTTTTTGACAGACCATCCTTTTGCAAATGTCCCACACGGCAGAGTCCATTTAATTAAGACGAATGTCAATCTGCCATTAAAATGAAGACTGGAACGTTTTGTCGTGTACAGTCTTGTTGGAAAATCTAGTTATCTCCAGAATTTGTTTGGCTGCCCACGGTTTGCACACAACTCCTCAACACCGATTCTTGTTAGGTGAACTGGTTAATTTTGACATTTTCAGGCACAAATACAAGAGAAATGCGTCCAATTGCGGCTATCCTAGTCGAAACTATCACTAATGCCGGTTTTTGTCGTCGATATATCCGCAGGTAATCCATATTTATAGCAGAGCATTGCTTCAACCAAATTCTGACTTTCTGATTGTTCACAAATTGCTGCACAGTGAAAACTTGCCCGTCAGTACAGATGCAGTTCTTCAAAACGCCGCTAACGAGCGGCATTTATTGTAAGCATCCGGAAGCTCTTGAACCTTTTGAATTTTAAACGGATTGACCATCAGCTTGTTTCGTAAAATTCGCTTCATGCTTGCCGCGGTCTGCTACTGTTTATTTATCAAAAGGTTATATGCGTTTTATAGACGACTGTATGGTAAATAATTGCGCAAGAAGGTCGGACCTTAGATTAAAGAATAACCTGGATAGGCCCGTACGTCAGATGTTCGTATATGTGTAGAGAATTTTCTGTCTGAATTATTACAAAAGCGGCGAGAAATCGTACTACTTGCATATATTTTTGTGGAGATTTTTTTATGTAGACATGACACTCACTGACATCTAGTTTTCGTTATAGAAATTTTCGGAATCCAAAAATATATCATATATAATATCCATTTTTAATTCACTTAACATATTCCCAAGAAAAATACAATTTAAACACAATGACAGGCAATGTTTATTTTTTGTACAATCTTTTGATATGAAATGGAATTGTATTTTTGGTGTATTATTTATTTTTTAAATAAATTTTGTAGACTTTCGGAGAGTTTTAAATGACGCCATTTTCAATGAAGTGGTAGCATATCGAAATGCTTGCATACTTCTGTTGACATTTAGAGTTAAAGTTTAAATGCGGTTTTATTAAATTTTAAATATTTTACGAATAAGTAAGTAAAAATTAATACATTTGCATAAATAGTTTTATTCTGTACGACAGTAAATAGAAAGTTTTTATTTCAAGAATACGAAGTATTTCATGTGAAAAGTTATTTTACAAGTGTGTGCGTTCTCACAAATGTGTTCTCGCAAACAATTTTGACAGAATTTTTGTGTACAGGCCTATCCTGCAACTTCCCTATTCTTATCGCTGATGATCCTAATAATAATTTGATAACAGTCATAATAATTACTGTTAAATTTTCTCTCTATAGTAAATGGCGAATTTTGGGGATATTTACATTTTTTCTTTCTTTTTGTTTGTTGAATAATTCCATTACATTTTTGAAAATTAAAATCTAATTGTGTTCAATTTATGTATCATAGCGATTATTATATTTGAGTCACCTGTGGAATGCTATCGGAATTAAAATTCTTCCATCTAAATTTGCTGATAAAAGTACGAGTATTTCCGAATTTTTTTATCGATTCTTCTGAACTCAAAATTACAAAAATTTTAACAGCTATTATTTCAATTTGAATCGTAATATTGAACCCTTTTTTTTATAATATTAAAATATGTGCAAATTTTGTACCTTTTAATTTATACTGAATTCATAATTTTTTGTTGTGTATCGCAGAATAAATCAAATTTTATGAGTTTTTTCTTTAAATTACAAGGTGCGTTTTATATTCCAATTAGAAGTTTTTTTTTTAATAACTTAATATTAAATTTAATTTTATTTATATTTTTTTAATTAATTATATGGTCTTTAGCATTAGGTATGGCCGCGACACAAAGGCGAGCTCTATTAAGCACATTTTTCATATTATTTTCGCAGACTCTTGGTGTTATCTTAGCAATTTAGGTTTCCGATGTTGTGCTTAAGCATCGACCTTATGGTTGGTTTGTTAATCAAGACCTTTTCCTTTAAATACACCCATACAAAGATATCGCGAGGGTTCAAATCAGGGAATCGGGGTGGCCAGTCGATATCAACACTTTTTGATATTATTCGGCTGGGAAAAATTTCTCTTAAAATTTGCATCGTAGCAGGAGCCGTGTGTGATGTGGCACCGTCTTGTTGGAACCACATGGGCTCTAGGCATAATTCGGGCAGAAGAAAGTTTTTCCACATGACCCTTAGCGGTCACCAGTAACTTTTACAGCATTGCCTCGAGAATCCTCAAAGGAATATAGCCCCATGATGCCGCCGGCCCAATGGCCGCACCATACAGTTATTCTACGTGGGTGTAGTGGTCTTTGGTGTATCAGTTGAGGATTTTCAATACCCCAATAGCGGCTATTCTGTTTATTAACAAAGCTAGCCAAGTCCAAGTGTGTTTCGTCGCTCATAATAATTTTTTTCCCAAAAATTTTCATCTATATCCAGCTATAAAACTCGAGCACTCTAGTGTCACCGTCGTTCATGGTCATTTGCATGCCGCTGTTGTGTCAATTGAATTTTATACGAGTAAAAAAGGTTATCTTTTTTTTGTGAATTTTTAACAAATATAATGGAGATATTCCCAATTATTGTGCACGTCGTCGATGAGAGGTAACCGGACATTCAGCAACACTCTGCCTCACTGCAACAATCTTATCAGGTGTACGTTAGCTTAATTGTCACCCAGTCTTCGCTTTATCTGTTAGTATATGCATATTTTTAAAATTATTCATTACACACTGAATGGTTGATTTTCTCAGAATTTGATTAACACCAAAAAGTCACGTAATTTTCTCTGCGTATTCACAATTGAACAATTATTTAAATAAAATATTTTAATAATTTCAAAACGTTGTTGCGGCGTTAGATGCTTCATAATAAATTGTTATCGATCATTTTCTACGATTGTCAAATGTCATTCAAACCAAAATGGCGGCTAAAGAAATATCGACCTGGAATATAAAAACCACCCTGTATAACTATGGCTGAAGTGTAGATTTATTTATAATAAAATTCTCTAAATGAAATTTATTTTTTAGAAAATAATGTTTTTTTTACAATAAAAAATAAATAAATCCAATTATTTGTTATTTTATATTTTCTTCTTAATGACTTCAATAAATAATAACTTCGATACTTTTGTTATTATTACAAGTATAAAAAAAAATCAAGTTGAAAAATATTTAAGCAATATTTTATGTTTATCTAAACTCTTACGTGTATATGTATATAGGAAAAAAGGTAAAAAAATATTAATGTGTGTGAATAAAACTTGAGAAAGTTTTCAAATAATTTCATTGATTATTACAAGCTACTACTACGAGTACTAATATAAAACAGGAACAGCCAACCAAAACCGAAACTAAAAATATTCACACACTCTTGTATTTATGTACAAATGAAACGCGACAGTGTGTATACATATTTGCTTTTTGTGGATAATCTAATCAGTTGAAATTGGATTTATTATTGTTTGGTAATTTTGTGTTTGAATTATTCAACTGATTTTTTTCTGACATTTATTAAAATTTCTAGCAGCACTCAAAATAAATAAAGCTAAATTTTTTGTACAATATATTGATAAGTAAAATGGATTTAAACGGAAAAAAATTGTATTGTTTTTCAAGTAAATAAAATCTTAACTATCAGCGAACATGGATGTGTGAGTTGTATTGAAATTTTATTAATCCTTTCTTCATCTATTCGAGAATTGTCAATGGAATTGACTTTTCTGCTCTAAAAACGTTACAAAAGAGAAATTGCACTATTTCACTCATTTTCATGAGTGAGTGTACTTTTCTAAAATGACTATAAATGTGCGCTGTAACATAGAGTATTGTTCGATACTCAATCAACTTCGTCAATCATTACACTGAGCATAATGTATGCGAGAATAATAGGTATGTACTCTCTCACTTTTTTTTTAATTTACGGATATAAATGGATACAGTATGAAATATGTGTATTCGTTTTCGCTCTCGTTGAATGAGCAATTGTGTAAGTACACATGTAGGTTGAGTGGCTTATCAGTAAGTTTTTTTTCTCCTTTTGAATATTTCAAGTAGAATATATTTTTTCTCGTTCTATAAAATTAATTTTTTATATACATCAAACATGACGTATACATGTAGGATTTGTTTTAAGAACTGATTTGAAAAAAAAAACTGCAAAATTAAAACATGATCTACTTCGACAATAAATCAGTCAGAGTTTTGTGCATTCCTATAAGACTTAAGGTTTTAAAATTTTGAAAATTCGTCTGGATGCAGTTTTCCACTCTGTCGGACTTGTTTTACTATCATTACTGTTGTAGGGTTTAAATTTTTTTTTCCATCTATTTATTCATTGTAACTTCTAGTATTCCCCGATGACAATTATGTTTAATTTCTCTGTACAATTTATATAGAAACTTGGTTTAAATATAATAGGTATTTGTTTTTTTTCTTTTATATAGAAAATTGTAATAATATAAAAATATATATTGAAATAATAATAAATTAAATTTTTTGTTTGTATTATTATTTTAGCTTTGGGAGCTGCCTATGGAACAGCAAAATCAGGAACAGGCATAGCTGCTATGTCAGTAATGCGACCCGAATTGATTATGAAATCCATCATTCCAGTTGTTATGGCGGGTATTATTGCTATTTATGGTCTTGTCGTAGCTGTACTTATTGCTGGTGCATTAAGTGATCATATTCAATATTCATTATACAAGTAATTATCGATTTATTTAAACATATTTTAAATATTATAAACAAAAAAGTTTTTGTTGAAATTTTTTAAAGTGTATTTTTCTTTTTTACCAATATTATATTTTCATTATATTTCACAGAGGATTTATTCATTTGGGTGCTGGTTTAGCTGTCGGATTCTCTGGATTAGCAGCAGGATTTGCAATTGGTATTGTTGGTGATGCTGGCGTACGTGGAACAGCACAACAGCCGCGTCTGTTCGTCGGTATGATTCTTATTCTTATCTTCGCTGAAGTACTGGGTCTGTACGGACTTATTGTCGCTATTTACCTGTACACAAAATAAGCAGCCAAATTGTAAGAATTTCATCGCATAAAAAAAAAACACACAGTATATACAAAATAAAAAAGCTCATTTAATCAAAGTCATTACGTAAGAAGAATCATCATCGTCATCGGAGTGAAAAAGAAAGAAAGAGAAAAAGAAAGAGAGAGAGAGAAAAAAAAAGAAAAAATAAATAAAAATAAAAATTAATATATAAAAAATTTCAATAAAGTGAAAAAAAAATATTTAATAAGAATCCACCACCAAACTACAAACAACCACCACTATCACAATCACCACCCACATTGTAATCATTTCCGAGAAAAGATCAACAAAAATAATGTCAGCAAAGCAACACAGACGCGCAGGAAGAAGAAATACTAAAAAATAGGAAAAGAAATTTATAAAAAAAAAAAATCGAAAATTTGTACAGAGAGTAGCGCATTATTTGCATTATTTCCGGAAAACATCAAACAGAAAAATAATATTCTGCAATCCTTGCTGTTAGTTTGAATGAATTGGTACCAAAATACCCGTTAGATATGTATCATCATAATAATACTATATCGTGTAAGCTATGAAAAAATAAGTGTAAAAATTAATAGTAAAACTGTTAACAAAAAAAAAGGGTATATTAAATACAAATTCAGTTTCATTTTACCATCATTACAATAATATAATAACATCATGCAGCATCGGCAACATTTATCGACTTGCAAAAAATTAAAAATTTACAATCAGATCTATTTTAATTGCATGTTTTGTTTTTTTTTCATTTCGCCGTTCGTATATTATCGTTTCTTAGTTTAACTCTTCCTTTTTTTTTCAATAATTACCTTTTTAATATATTAAAATGAGGATTTATTAAAAATTGTTCATGCTAAATATCAAATTATATAATCGAACGGTAGGAATATTTTTTAAAAAAAATTGTTTTTTTTTTGTATATTTTGCAAAAAAATTTTACTAATTGTTAATTGATATTGTAAATGCAAACGTGTCCCACTCGTTATTCGCCCGGTATTGCTAAAAATTAACCTAATATTAATGTACTAAGGATAAGGATTTTAGAAAGCATTATTTTTATTTTCCGAAAATAATGTTAATTACAAATATTATCTATATATATATATATATATATATACGATTACGAATAAGTAACTTTCTTCTAAATTTTTGCTTCCGTTCGTAAATTTATTATGGAAGTTCAGGCGACATCAATACGATTAATAAACGTACCATATATATATATATATATGTACATACAAATCTTTCAATGAGAGAAACACAGTTTCAATTTAAAAAAAAGAAGAAAATAATAAAAATTCTTAATTTTTAATAAATTTAAACAAAAAAAAAGTAATATAATAAAATGATAAAAATAAAGAAATAAAAATATTAACATATAATTATGTATACCACCCATGTATATACACTTATATAATTTTTTTGTGATAACTCCGTTTTTCTTGTACATTTAATTATTTGTCTTTTCTTATGATCATAAAAAAAAAAACATCTGTGTTCCTGCAATTATTGCGTGTATATATTGTTTTTGTTTTGTTTATTTAATGGATTTTTAAAAATGCATATAAACGAAAAATAATAATGAAAACTTAAAAGAGAACAATAAGTGTAAAGAATTTCCAAAACTGACTAAGATTAAAAAGAAAGAATCACTGAACTGTGGGGGGAAGAAAATCGATCTAAGAAATTTCGGAACCGATCAAACTGACGCATCAAGATGCTGGATGCTGAGGCGACATCGCTATTTCTGTACAAATGAATGGATGGATTTTTTTCCTTCGTATTACTAAAGCACGAAAAACAAAACGAAAAAGAGAGAGATCGGGTCAAATAGCTAATTTCCATTATTGTTTTTAATATTATTAGTACTATTTATTATTATTATTATTATAATTATTATTTATTATTATTATATTAAAATTCGGTTAGTTTTGATTGATTGTAAAACCAAGAAGAAAATACGTTAAAATTTCGTTAACTAAAAAAAACACATCCGAATTTTTGTTTTTATTTTATTTGTTTTTTTTTGTTGTTTGATTTGGTTTTTTTATTATCCTGTTTTCTTTCAATTTTTTTTTTACAACTAATTTATATTTATGCTTGGCTTTTTTTCTCTATTCCTGCTGGCATTAGTGAAAGTGTTGTTGGTTTTTTTTTTTTTTTACTTCCTTAAAGAATATTAATCGAACTAATTTTAATTGCAAGTGAATTGGTCTGTCTGCATTCGATTGAAAGTATTTACAATTGTATGGAAAAAGAAGTGACGAATTGAAGAAAATTGTACCCAAAAACGCACAAAATCAAAAATATAGAATAACATACGAGAAGGAACAGTAAAGTAATCAGCAAATGCAGCAGGAATAATTTAAAAAAAAAGGATTGTAGAAACAACTCTGAAAGCATGGAATAATAAATACAGAGGTTCAAATGTTCGATGACCATATTTATCTCATATACAAGGGGTGTTATCTTATTCCAATTTTTTTTTTTAAATAACAGAAATGCAAATATAATAAATAATTTGTTTTTATTTATTGCAATTATTTTTATTTGAATAAAAAAAACCGTTACTACCAAACTTTAAAAAAAAAAAAGATAATTTGTCAAAAGAGCAAATTTTTAATTTAATATTCTTTGAAATTGGTTCCAAAACTTTGATTAACTGCTTCCTTTTTTTTTTGTTGTTAAAAGTAACCAATCTGTATGAATAGTGGTAAAAAATGCTATTTATTTGTACTGGGGGGAGGGGGGTTGGGTAGGTTACATGAATGATATTATTTGTTGCTGCAAGATACTATGATCAGAAATTTTTTTCAAAATTAATTCAGAGCTTATGCAATCTTCTAATAAATGCTAATCAAATAATCCCAAAAAAATTCTTGTTTTTTTTATTCAACAATAAGTAAGCTTAATTATTTTTTCAAGCATGTGATTATTTTTTTTCTTAATAAAAATACAAGTATTATACTAAATATTAAAGTATTAAGAACGTAATAACCAAAGAGTAGTAGTGTGAAAATTATGAAATTCGGAAATTTATGTGATGATAGCTGATATGAGATTGAAATCACGAGAGCTATGTATGCATACGTGTATCTCGTTAAAAAAAACAACAAAAAACTGGCATAACTTCTAAAAAAGGAAATTGAATTTGTTGTTGATTTACAAAAAAAAAAGTTTTTAATTACTTAAATGATTAGGTCTAATTACTTATCATAATCCATTTATTTGTTTGCTCTAGTTTATAAAATTGTTTCTTCTGAGTAAACGTAAATTTTTTTTAACTGCATGATCCTTAATAAAATTATTTTCTTAAAAAAATATATATTCAATTTTTCTATTGAAATTAATCCCATTTATTTTAATTATAATTCTCTCGCTTACATACGTATGACATTTTTTTGATGCAATATTTAGAAGAATCGTTTAAGAACTTCCGATATTTATACTTAACGCCCATGCACACATTCATAATATGGGACATCTGGTGACTTTTAGGAATAATTGATTTGAAAGTGGAAGGAAACCGATTCTGAAATGAATAAACATATAAAAAGAGCATAACTTATCATAATATTCTTTCAAGTGAAACTAAATAGCAAATCATAAGAATAATTTTTTTTTTAAGAACAAGAAAAAAAATTATGTTCGACTTTATAGGTTTATATTAGTTACATTTTAGTTTTGTTTTCTTTAATTTTTTGTTCTATTTCGTTACGTTCAAATATTTTGGTTGCGTATTATATAAATAATAATTAATTAAATTAAGAAGAACAAAAATATTTATTGAAAAGTGAAAATAGAAGAAAAAAAAACATATACATAGGTTACTTTTTTTTTAGATAATAAGATAAGATAAATGAATAGAATGGGAAATTCAAATAACAAAAAAAAAAGAACATTAAAGCAAATTATATATAAATATGAGGAAAAAAAATTAATCTACAATATATAAATAATTATATATATATATATGTATACATATATGCATATAAATAAATTTATAAAATATAATTTAAATTAAATCAATTATGTATGTACAGATTTTTTAGAGTTTAGTCGAATTGAACAACAAAAAAAAACTATTTCATTTCCTTTGGCATAATATATAAATAAATATTTAGTAAAAAAAAATATTTAAAAAAAAACATACCATATATTTACATAAAATTAATTTAAAAAAAAAAATCTATATAAATAAATAATAATAATGAAATATCAGTGTAGAAGTGAGAAGTGCGTGAAGAAAATTAATGAAAGAAAGATTATACATACATATATTTTAATTTATATACTTTGAATTTTTTTCTAATAATTATTTGAAGTTATTATTTCTGTAATTTGAAAAAAAAAACAACTAAAACTTGAACGAACACAAGAAAACAAGATCGATAAATTCGATTTTCTATAAAATATTTTTCAAAAATAATTTTCAAAATCATATTGATTCTTATTTATGGAAATTTAATTTGGTTACAATATAACTATACAGTTGACTATACAGTTTTTTTTCATGTCTTGTTTTTTTTCTAATTAACAAAATAAACTTTCAGCTAAATTGATAGCTCTTAAATTTTAAGAGTTTCTTTTTTTTTCTAAGAGACATAAGAGATTCTTTTTTTTTTTAATTTTCTATAATATAAAATATTATTTTGCTCTGAATATAATTTAGTATTTAATCAATGTATAAATTATTTGAAATAAGAAAAGTTATAGCAACTCAATCAGACGAATTTCAATATTATAAACTTTTTTCGAGATCTAAAAAATTAACTATATTTCTTTTTACCTTTTTCAAATTGAAGTGTAAATTGTATAGTAACTTCTGTTTGATGGTCACCATCTTCTTATAAATACCTATCTATGTATTTATATTTGAAATAATAAATAATAAACAGTAGATTTTGATCTAATTCAAGTGATATTAAATATCATATGGTATGTTGTAATCGCGATAAAAAAATATCTATTATCCAACATCGGTTGTTATTTCATTATTATGTAATATACATGTACATATGTATGTATATTCAAGTTAATGTTTACCAATTTAATTGTCATTTTAATGTTAATTTATTATCTAATTTGATTTGAATATATTTAAAATTTGTTCAACAAAAAAAAAAAACGATACATGAAAAACTACCACAAACATAAGAAATATTATTTATTGTATTAAAATTTTTATTCATATAAATATTATTCTATTAAAGAATATTATTTAAAGTTTATTATACATCAGCTCATGTATGTCTTTTAAATACGTACTTGCAAATATGTATAATTGATTATTAATTTAATATTCTTATTATTATTGATTATTAATTAAAATTATAATTGTACTACTATTACTGTGACTATAATGTGTAATATTTGAATTGAATCATATTGTATTATTAATTAAAACAACAACAACAACAACAACAAAAAAAGAAGAAAAATCGAGATATATAATATTAAAAGTAAAAAAATAATAATAATAATAATAATAATTAAAACAAACAATATTTATAAATACATAAATTTAATAAAAAAAAAAAATTAATATACATATAAATTATATATATATAAAAAAAAAATCATTATAATAATAAAAATGTGAAAATATTCTTTACGAAAACAAAATTAAATTGCAGAAAAGAAAAGTAAAAAGAAAAATCTAAAATATATGCAACAATAATTAATGAATAATTGATATTGTAATAATATTTTTGATTTTTTTTTTGGTCAAATAGAAGCATTTAAATCGTTGGTGTAAATATATATATTGAAAAGTAAATACAAAAAAAAGAATCTATTAAAAATTCGTATATATGTATTAATAAATTTCAAAATTATTACAAATGAAAAATCACCTATATACACATTCATATACATACAAGCATAATTATATACATACGACATGTTAATGGAAAAGATCGAAACAAATTTAATAGAATAAATATTATTTAATCATAAACAGTACATAATGGCATTACTATAAAAAAAAAATATATATATTATAACAATCTGTCGGTTTCTCTCAAAAAATTAAACTATTAGTTATTAAATAAAAAAATAAAAAAAAATTTAAATTAAACAGCCAAACTTTAAACTGAGTTAAAAAAACCTCAATTTTTTCTCTTTTGTTAATTATTATTGATTATAAATGGGTTTTTTTTTTCATTAACTAACACAAATAAAATAAAATAAAATTTAAATAATTACGATTGCACTAATTTACTATGATTTCTTTCTTTTTTTGATAATTTAATAATTATTTATCTACAATGTACATATACAATAGTAATATTTAAAAAATAAAACAAAAATGATCAAATCTTTTGTACATTTTTGTTTTTTTTGCATATTTTTTCCTATTGAAATAATTTAGAAATAATAAATACTATCAAATTATATACATATACTTTTTGACATAATAATTTTGGTTTTATTTTGTGTGAACGGCAAAAAAAAAAATTACATGTCATCTTAGATAAAACGAAAATAATGTTAAAAATTATAGAAAATGGGCAAAAAGGGAAATTCCTTTATTATGTATGTAGAAAAAAAATAAGAGTAAAGATCGTTAAACTAAATGAAATGATTTATTATGTATTGTGTAAGCAGCATATAGAGGAAATAAATTGAAATGATATAAATATTATAAATATATTTAAAATGAGAATTTATTGGAAATGTAATTAATTATTAATTAAATAAAATACAAACAAAATAATAATAATAAATAAAATCTAAGATCAAAAAAATTAAAAATTATACACAAAAACAAAAAAACGAACACAAGAAAATCGTGTAAAACTGATTGTCAGGGGTTGATCGTGAAAAATAAAAACAATTTGTACATTCCAAATGTAATCTGATGACTTATTTATTTTATTCTATATATGGTATTTTTTAAAGGTGGTTTATTGGACAATAAAAATTTGATTTATTGGACAATTTTATATTCAACGTTTGAGACGTGCTACAAAATATTGGGAGTAATAACGATCATCTTGTTGTGTCGGCTTATAAAGTTCCATTGTCAATTGTATGTTACACTTTAATCTGGATATTTGATGGTTTGGAAAAAATGTCAACGTTTTCAATGAATTTTTATAACAAGATCGGATTGCAGGATGTTTCTTTTCTATCATTTATCAGTGCAAAAAAAAGCAATAATACTTACTTAATCTTCATAGAAATCGCCTTTAAAAACCATGTCCCTTCTACAATTTCTTCTATGTGTTAAAATCTACTTAAATTACTATCTAGCAATTTAATTTTAATGTATTGTTTTTTTTTTTTTTTTGAATAAAATTAATTTTAGTCCAAAGTCACGTAATATTGGAAGGAGGGTCCCTAACAAAAATAAAAGGAAGTGTACAAAAAATATTAAATTTATTTTCTTAGGGACTTTTCGCATAAACGTATGCAAGCCTATGATCCCGTATATATTGTGTAGTAACACATCTTTGCACCAACTCTTAGTCAAGACAACAACCAGATAAATCATCGGCAAAATATTCTTTTGCGTATTGTTATGTCGTTTTCCGAATATTTGACATTACTACAAGCACGTGCACCGGTTGTGTTATTATGGTTTAGTGTTGAATTCATGTACAATAAAATCATAATTTTATTAATAACAGCCTATAAAAAATTCGTTTTAGTTAAAATCATAAATAAGATAAATAGTATAGTATATACAAAATGAAATTTTCCTATAAGGTAAAAATCGGATGTAAATTTTACTTTTAAATTGGCATTAAAGCATTCTTAAATAAAATTCTTTTGCAGTTTTCAAATCTTTTAGGATCAATTTATCGGAAAGGAAATATATTATTTACACCTGATGGCAATTCTATAATTAGTCCCGTCGGAAATCGTATAACAATTTACGATTTAAAAAAGTATATTATTATTAAGATTTATATGTCTACTTGGTGAATATAAAATTAATCTATTTAAAAATTATTTTTATAGTAATAAAGCAAAAACACTATCGCTTCAAAGTAAATATAATTATACTACATTAGCTTTATCGCCAAATGGATGTCTGTTATTGGCTATTAATGAGCAAGGTGTTGCTCAAATGATAAGTACTATATCATGTACTGTTATTCATCGGCATAAATTTCACAAGGCAGCGAACTGTGTTAAATTCAGTCCAAATGGAATGTTATTCGCAATTGCTATTGAAAATTTGGGTTAGTAATGCAGAACATCAATCAAGTGCGCGGAAATTATAATTTGTGATTTATATTTATGTGTTCCATAGTTAGTGTATTTAGATGTCCGGGGGAATTAACGGGCGAGTATAATTCGTTTGTTTTGGAGCGACAATTCTACGGTGCATACGATGATATTATGTGTATTAACTGGTCGAGTGACTCTCGGTTTCTCGCTATTGGATCTCGAGATAATTCGACAAGAATTTATAGTCTTCAATTTTATAAGAACTTTCGACCTTATACACTGGGTGGACATACCGAAGGGATTGTTGAATGTTTCTTTGAAGCAAATAGTCTCGATTTAAATACAATAAGTAAAAATGGACAGGTAATATTATAGAAAAAAACTCAACATATCTATTATTTCGTGAATAATTTATATTTGATTATTTAGTTATGCATTTGGGAATGTAGTTTAACCTTAGACGATATGCAAAATGAAAATGATCAAACAGAACGGGAAGAGCCAATAAATAAACGTATAAAAAATATAGCAGATTCAGAATCTGAAGATGAAATTATCGGTGATAATAAATTAGAGAAAGAAAATCCCAAGTCAGCTGACAAGATAGAAAATATAGCAGATCAAATTAAAGATGACAAAAAAAATATCCATCCATTCTCATACAAGAAATTAGGTCGTCATTATCTTGCCGATGAACCTAGAAAAGATGATCGAAATGCATATCTAACTACGGCCGCATACCATCCAAAATTGAAAATGTTAGTTGCTGCATTCTCAACGGGGTCATTTTATTTATATGAATTGCCAGACGTTAATATGATACACTCATTAAATATTTCGGAATATTCAATAACAGCGGTCACATTCAATAATACTGGTGATTGGATTGCATTGGCTGCTACAGGAATTGGTCAGCTATTAGTTTGGGAATGGCAAAGTAAGTCAATTTAATAAATATAGGGATTCTTTTTAAATACATAATTTATATTTGAAGGTGAGCAATATATAATGAAACAACAGGGCCACTCTAGTGAAATGAATTGTGTTTCTTATTCACCTGATGCACAATATATTGGAACAGGTGGCGAAGATGGTAAAGTTAAGCTGTGGAATATCAACAATGGTTTCTGCTTTGTTACTTTTAGTGAGCATACAAGTGCAGTCACTGCAGTGCAGTTCAGCAACAATAAAAAGTTCTTAGTGAGCAGTTCACTTGACGGTACTGTCAGAGCCTTCGACATAATCAGGTAAATAGAATTATTAAATCATAAAGAAACGGATATTTTTACAAATTCTATCAATTTTAAATAGATATCGAAATTTCCGAACTTTCACATCACCACGACCGGTACAATTTGCTTGTGTTGCGTTAGACTTTTCTGGAGAACTTGTCGTTGCTGGCGGTCAAGACGTTTTTGAAATATATCTATGGTCAGTAAAATTGGGTCGTTTACTAGAGATAATTAGTGGCCATGAAGGGCCAGTATCAAGTGTTGTATTTTCACCAATATCCACATCATCAGCTTTAGTTTCTGGGTCCTGGGATAAGACAATACGAATTTATAATTGTCTAGAAAATTCAGCTCAACACGAAACAATTGATACACTTTCTGATGTAACGTGTGTTGCATTTAGACCAAATGGAGAAGAGGTAAATTTGATAATTGATTTTTGTTTTTCGAATTCAAACACGAGCAATTACTATTAAAGGTGGCAGTTGCAACAATCAATGGCAACATTTCTGTTTTCAATGTTAAAACAGCAGACCAAATTACCTCAATTGAAGGAAGGACAGATTTGGGAAGTGGAGTATCTGAAGTTGATTTGATTACGGCTAAGAAAAATTTAGAAGCAAAGTATTTTTTGCTAATTTTCAAAAAGTGCAACTATTCAGAAAATTTCCTTTTATAAATATTTTAGATCATTTACATCAATAGTTTATTCGGCTGATGGTGAATGCTTACTAGCGGCTGGCAAATCAAAAAATGTTTGTATTTATAATGTTCGAGAAGGTATGCTGTTGAAAAAATTTGAAATAAGTCAAAATTATAGTTTTGATGGACTTGAGGTAATAAATTCATTATATGATTATTGTCGGGAAAAAAAACCAAAATATTAATTTAATTCAATAGGATTTTATTAATCGTCGCAATATTACCGAGTTTGGGAATTTGGCACTTGTTGAACATCGTGAGCAACTAGAGGGTGGTGATGTTGCAATACGTTTGCCGGGAGTTCAAAAAGGTGATATGGCGTCACGTAGTTTCAAGCCAGAAATTAAAGTTTTCAGTGTACAATTTTCACCAACTGGTCAGTCATGGGCTGCAGCAACAACAGAGGGCCTATTACTATACTCGTTAGATAAAGGTATGATTATTCGAATTTGTTTTATTATAAAATTATTTTCGAAAATTCCAAAAAATTAAATTGATTAATGAAAATTAATTTTTTTTTGACTAGGTGTCGTTTTTGATCCATTTAATTTGTCACTCGAAGTTACGCCAAAGGCAACACGTAAAAATTTGTTGGAAAAAAAGTATACAAGTGCGTTAACAATGGCACTGAAATTAAACGAATTAAATTTAATTCAAGAAGTTATTGAGAAAATACCATTCAAAGAAAGTATGATATTTAGTTTTTAGTACTCGAATATAATACGAGTAACTACAATTATAAATTATTTGTGTACTTAACAGTCGAATTGATTTCGTCAACTCTTTCGGATGGCTTTGCACAGCGTACTTTACAATACGTGGCTAAATTTTTGCATTCCACACCGCATGTTGAATTTTATTTGAAATGGTCATGTTCACTTCTAAAGTATCACGGTTCTAAAGAAAATGTCTTTCAAGCGCAAACTTTACTTGCTGTACATGAGAGTATGTCACGAAAATATGAAATGCTTGCAAAAATGTATGAGTATTTTTCAGTGTTTTTTCTTATTCAATATTATAAATATGATTTTTTTTTAGCTGTGATTTTAATAAATATACGATGCGCGTATTGTCAACTATTCCTCCTAGTGAAACTGTTAAAGAAAATGGTGCTATTGAGGAAGAAGACGAGGAAGATATGATGCTTCTTAAAAGTAATTATACAAATGAAGATAATGAGATGGACGGCAGTAACTCAGGCACAGATGAAAGTGAATAAAATTTTTTATTAATACGTGTACATTCGTAAGCTTTAAATCGGTGTATATAAATAAAAATATTTTTTTTTATTTTAACATTTTTTTTTGTATTATAAAATTTTCAAAAAAATATGTCAACATTTAGTTTGTTATAGAAAAGCATAAAGATGCTGATCAATAATATAATTTTTAAAGTATACAAAAAAAATTAATTCTGTTATTAAAAATTGAAAGAAAATAGAAGAAGTAAAAAATCTAAAATCATTACTGGTTTTCCTGATTCGCTATATATAATATATATTATATTCAACTAAAAAATCAAGGTTGAATGATAAGCTTTAATAATATAGAGTCGAGGGGTGGAGCATTGAATAGATTTAAATGTATTTAGACTTGTAAAAATTCGAATAAATTCTTTTTAAAATTTTCTTTTCCTTTTGAGGAGTTGATGTCAATGTATTAATGAAGCCTGATGGTTTGTTTAAGTATAATAGCCGTTTATAAGTTCTCTGGTTATAGCTTTAAGATTCTATATAGAATCATATAATAGATAACACACACTTAAATATAATCGGCCAGTACGATAATAGTGTGTGTTTAATAAAAACTAATTTATGAGTTTCCATTTAAAGTATCTGAAAAGAGTGTTTGGTGATGTACGTACGTAAGAAAAAGTGAGTTATTAATAAAATCAATATTATCTTTAATTGAAAAAGACAATTATTTTATATAATTGAAAGATAATAAACTAATTTACATAAAATATAAACATTTTTTAACATAATACTTATTAAACATCGTTGAAATATAGGAAAATAATATGAAATTAAGCTAATAAAGTTAAAGCCCTTTAGCAAACAAGTAAACTTCAACAATATTAACAAGGATAATTGACCGTTTTGTATTTGTGTAAGTTATACATTCTTTCATTTTATTAAATCAATACTTTTAAGGAGACACTACTTCAAAAACTCTACTTTAATCCTAATAGCCTCTAAGAAACTAACCTAAAGAAAAATTCAATGCTGTCACTTTAATCAGAACATTATATCTGCAGTTGCATATGACCACTAAATTTAACGAGACTACTTTACTAAGAGTAAAAAATTATTATCTAGATAGTATAGCTGTACAATTAAAGATGGAAATAGAAAATATGTACACTCGACAGCTTAATTGAATTGTGTTTACTGTTTAGTTTATCATCAACAGTTGTATAGATATTATATGAAATTGTTATGTGTATGTGATTAGGAAGTCGGCATATGTATGGCTAAATAAATGCGCAGATATTAACATTTTGCAGGTAAAATTTCAAATTACAATGTTTATTGCTATCTTCAAAGATTAAAATTAATTGAAAATTAATATATAATATAATAATCTCATACAACTAGCAAATATTTTGTTAATTGGAGGAGAAAATACACATACACACGTATAGTGATAATGCAAGTGTATGTACAATACGAAAATATAACATATTTGAACTTATAAGAGACAATTTCTGTATAATTGCACAGTTTCATTTTAATTTCGAAGATATTTTCTTTTCTTTTCAGATAATTTTTATTATAAAAATGTGTCAAATAAGATCTACTTCACAATAGAAAATTTATACATGTACAAATTGGCGTTTAAATTTGTTTCTTCGCGCAATATTTCATGCGTGATAACGGCGAGCTATAGTTCTTGACAACTTGAAAAAGTTTTGTTTGACATTTGAATGTATTACGAAGTCGGTTCATTTCATGCCGTTTATTTGTTGACAAAATTTGAATTTGAAAATATCTTATTTACTTATATTTACAATTGTTTGTAAATGAATTAATTTCAATGGTGTTAACCGTCAAGTTGAAAACTTTGAATAGAATTTATATTGGCAACTGGTAAGAAATGCTAAATGCAACAGTGTCACTTAAAATGGTATCATAAATGATTTTCATTACGATTTGGGAAAAAGTCTAGAATTACCTTGAAGACAAATAATTTTGTAAGCGGAAATTTCAAGTTGCAATGAACGCACGTAAGTGGAAAAATACCTGCCGTTGCTGCAGTGCCAATTCTGGGATAATAAATTTGTTTATCGATGGGAATTCAAGTACTTTGCAGAAATTGTTGGAATGTACAAATGTTCAGGTATGAATTTTTTTTTTTTTTTTTGTAAACTGAAAAATATATTTGAAATTTTTGAATAAAATAATAACGTTTTTAAAAAAAAAAGAATAGCAGTCGAAAGAGATGATATTTTTCAAATTTTAGATCACACTCGGTGATGGACTACCAACAAGAGTGTGTCAAGAATGCGCCTACGCCTTAGAGTGTGCATATAATTTTAAAATCCAATGTGAATTTAATGATCAAAAGTTTCGCCAATTGATAACAAATAAAGAAGAAACACAAAATATACATTTAATACGAAAAGACAAAAATATTTCTGATGCTCTAAGAACTGAAAACCGGACACGAGTAGCTAGTCATTCTGTAAATGAACCAATGAGTTTTGTTATAAGTGATATCAGCTATGGAAATTCGAAAAAGATTTTTTATAATCAATCAAACAATGCCAGCGATAGTAGTAGTCTTCTTAAAAGGGTAGATATTAATGGAATTAAATTAGAAAATGAATCGGCAGATGAATATAATGAAATTGAAATTGAAGATGAATATGGAAACGAAAACGCGAACGAAAACGAAAATGAACATGAATATGAAAACGAAATGGAAATCGAACAAGAAAATGAAAATGAAAACGAAAACGAAAATGAAAATGAAAATGAAAATGAAAATGAAAATGAAAATGAAAATGAAAACGAATATGAATACGAATACAATGGGCCACAAAGAGTAAAAAGTTCAAATCTCGAGATACGAAAATACGTACAAGAAAATATGAATAGTAGAAATCATGTCGTAAATAATAACGTCTCTGAAAAAGATACCAAATCAACATCTATAAATTTTATAAAAATTGAAAAGCCCGATAGTATTAAAAATGGAAGAAACTCAATGCATCCTAATCCAAATCAACGATATCATTGCGATTATTGTGATGAGATTTTTACGAATGCAGCACTATTTAACAAGCACACTTATATTGCACATATGCAGTGTCCTTCATGCAGAAAAATCTTTACCGATAAGATTATTTTAAGACGACATATGAGAGCACATATGCAACATCTTTCTTGTAAAGTATGCGGTAAAATTTACAAACAGTATTCTGGACTAACACGTCATATTCAACTGTTTCATACCAAAGATCATCAATTTTTATGCGTTGAATGTGGTGATTGTTTTAATTCTCCGTATGAATTAAAGCATCACGTCTTTAATCATTATACATGTGAAATTTGTGGAAAAAAGTAAGATTTAAATGAATAAATTAAAAATTGGCATATACATTTTTGTATATTATTTCAGAGTATCAGGTCAGCGTTATTTGAAACAGCATCTTAAAACACATGAGAATGAATTGCAAGATCCATTCAAACAACTACCTCGCAATGTAATACCACAACAGAAATATGTCTGTTTACGTTGTGGTAAAGTATCTAACACTCCTCTCTCGCATAATAGACATTTAATATTGTGCGGGGACGATAGCAATGTGAAACGTCCTATAGAAGCTAAACACAAATGTGAATTTTGCGATAAGAAATTCCCATTTTCAGTAAATTTGTTCAATCATCTAAAAATCCATCGACAACTAAAGTTAACCTGCGAAATTTGTTCAATTACATTTACAGATCCTATGCTCTTTAACGAGCATAATCTTATACATACTAAAAATGAGCCAAATGTGTGATTTTTGTATTAGTTGATTTAAAACTATATTTCCATAACTAGTGGAAAGTATATGGTATTTTTTAATTGATTTGAAAACTTAAAAAAAAAACATTAGACATATAAGAATTTTGCCAAAATATTTTAATTTTATGATAACGGATGTGTAATTTTTAGATAAATAGTAAAAATGTCAGTATTTTTTTTTCTAAGTTTTGAACTATAACAATTCAATTGAATTTTCTTATAAAAGAAGTTAGTTTTTTCTTTTGTTATTTTTAAAATAAGAAATTCATTTTTTTTATTTTTTTATTTGTTTGAGTTTGTTTTTTGTTTATTCTAGTCGAAAATACTTTTTTATTTTGTAAAAAGATTATAAGTATAACTATAAGACATTGAAAATTTTTAGTGTAAAAAATGATTTAAAATTTATTGTGATTATATTATTTAAAGAAAATGATCGTAGTAGATGTGACATTTATGAGGCTTAATTATGGATTACTATACAGTTAAAAATGGAATAACCAAATATACCTATAATATTTACCAAGAACGCAAAAAATGCCATTTTAATATTCTCAGGATTTATTACATATTAAAGGTAAAGAAAATAAACAAATATACATATTTATGTATATTCATAAAGAAATCAATTAGAAAATAAAAATTCAATATTAGTCAAAACTAGTCTTTGTTATAAAGGAGATAATAAGAGTCAACCATTAATTGCCTAACAATGTTAAGTTAATATAGAAAACGAACAAATAGTATTAAAAGCCAGCAAAAGAAAAATTTGATTATGTTTTATTATTTTTTATTAGTTATTTTAAAGAATGAAATAAAGTTTTGTTTTTAATATTATATAATGAATGGTGTTTTATTATTATAATGATAAATTCTTAGTTTTGTGGTCACACAAGTGAAAATTAAAAAAAAAACTGTCCCAATCTTATTGATTACATAAGTTTTGAAATAATATTTAAAAAATTATTTATGTATTCTTAGAAAAAATAAATATTACTAGGTGTATAAGCTTAAATCCGCTGTTTGGTCATAGATGGCGTTAGTGAACATATTTAGCTACCATGGACACGCCATACTTTTTTTTATGAGTTTGATATCTGTCAACATTAATCAGTGCACATTGTCAGCAATTTCGAACAACAACATACATTTTCCCTTGGTAATCATGTCTAGTTTTGTGCCAGAAAAAGAGCATATGCGGAAAGTTCTGCTTTTCTCCTTCAATTTGAAGAAATCGGCTGCCAAATCGCATCGAATGCTTATGGAGGCCTATGGTGACAGTGCTTTATTGGAAACAACGTGCCGATATGGATTTCGTCGGTTCAAAGACGGCAATTTTGACTTGTGGGGCAAGAAGCGTGAAGATCGGCCTAGGAAGGTTGAGGAGCATCAATTGCAGGCTCTTTTAGCCGAAGACGATACCCAATCTAAAAAATGCTCGCGGAGCAATTGGGTGTTACTCAACTAGCCATTTCCATACGTCTGCATGCCATGGGGAAGATTGAAAAGATCAGAAAATGGGTGCCGCATGAATTGAACGATAGGCAGATGAAGCGACGCCAAAACACATGCAAAATCTTTCTCGCCAGACAAAACGAAAGTCGTTCATGCATCGGATTGTGACAGGCGATGTAAAGTGAATATATTTCGAGAATCCTAAACGCAAGAAATCGTGGAATTGATCCTGGCCAACCATCAACATCTCCCCCAAGACCAAATCGCTTCGGACGGAAGACGATGATGTGCGTTTGGTGGGATCAGCAGGGTATCGTCTACTATGAGATGTTGAAACCTGGTGAAACTGACAATGCCCACCGCTACCACCAACAACTCATCAAATTGCACCGTGCTCTGCGTGAAAAAAGGACGGATTATCAATAAAGACATGACAAGCTGATTTTCCTCCACGACAACGCACTATCGCACACGTCAAAAATGGTCCAAAACTACTTGAAGACACTCAACTGGTAGGTGCTGCCCCACCTCGCTTATTCACCAGACCTGGCCCCTTCCGACTACCACCTATTTTCGTCGAGGGGGCCACGCGCTCGCTGAGCAGCACTTCGATTCTTACGAATACTTTCGAAAATGGCTTGATGAGTGGTTTGCCTCGAAAGAGAAGGATTTTTTTTGGCGCGGTATCCACAAATTGTCGGAAAGATGGGAAAAATGTGTAGCTAGCGAGGGCAAGTACTTTGAATAAATTTGTTTTTGCTTTCTATGAAAAAAACATTTTTTTTGACTAAAAAACAGCGGATTTAAGCTTATACATCTGGTAGAATTATAAGAAATATTTTTAACCTTAATTTAACAATAAACCTTAAATAACTTAATAAGAACTGCTTTAATTCCCATCAATTTTAAACTTCATTGAAACAAATATAGGATTTTGTTATAAAAATTAAGATAAGAATATAGTTTCCTAATTACTGAATTTTTTATTAATTTATAAAGTATTGTATATAGTATAAGGTTATCTATGGAATAGCATATCGAGTGAATGGCCTCCATGGCCTTTGTTGGCACATATGTTATGCACTCTTTTGTTGAAATTTTCCATTACCGTTTTGCATAAACGTGACTGAATTTCATTAATACAGCACTCAGTTTTTTATCTTTCAAGGCATGGGTGGTTGTGAGCTTGTTGGCATAAACTTTAGACTTCAAAAAACCCAAAAGAAAAATTTTGAACGGCGTTATTTCGCATGATCTGCGCAACTAATTCTGATCACCAAAACGCGAAATTACACAATCAGGAAATGGATTTTGCAGTCATTGAATTGCTTCTCGCGCTGTATGGCATGTGACACCGTCTTGTTGAAACCACTTGTCGTCCGTCCACATCCATATCTTGTCGTCCGTCCACATCCAATATGTCGCGACAATGAGCGCATCAAGAAGAAAATGAGCCTCATCACTGAAGATGATTTTGTTCGAAAAATTAGCAAGCACTTGTTGTTGTTCTATAATCCATTCAACAAACTCCATTTGCTGTACGTGGTCAGTAGGTTTCTGAGTCAAGTGAACTGTAAGTATACTTTGTAAGTATGAAGACGCAAATCTTTCGTGAGAATACGCTGTAGAGAGAGAGAGAGCTCTTCTGTGAATTTTCGGACACCCTATAACAGTAATGGCGAACTTTTTTGTAGAAGGGTGTTAAATTTTGTTCTTAATTTTTTTTGTACTAGCTCGTGCGTCACTAAATCAGTGTCATCATTTGCAAAAATGGAGCGGAAGGATGGTTAAAAACTACTTTTTTTTGGTTCTCACTTTTCCAAAAAAAAACTACTTTTGTTTTGAAAAGTAAAAATAATAGTCGACGTCGAAAAATGTATATCAATGCCATGAATTACTGCACCAGAACCAGGTGACACCATGACCAGTCAGCAAATCGCCCCTGAACTGAGTATTTGCATGAACAAGGAATAAAGTCATAATAATAATAATAATAATAGCCTTTATTTAACAATCTTAGAAGAAAGTTACTATCACTTATGTTAATTGACACCGGTTTTGAGATTGTCTTGCGTTTCCCCAAAGGCCTACCCTAGAGCTTGCTACACTTTCCGGTCATGAGTGGTCCTCTTCCAAGTAGCACCGGCTATTTTCCGAATATCGTCCTCCCATCTCAGAAGCTGCCTCCCTTTCTTTCTTTTATTTTGTCTTGGACACCATTGTTGTCCATCAACTCAACTACAGCACAGATCATAGAATGCTTAGAGGACAAATGTACACATTAGAGCCAAAAATACCGACGAAAATTATTCATAGTAGCAAAAAACCATTCTCTCTCCCAATTGTAAGCGATATTCTAGAATCATTGAAATGTAATTTGAAAACAAAAAACAATGCCAAATATGTTCAGGAGAAATATGACGCTCTTGAAAACGAACTAAAGAAAGTAGAAAACGAATCTAAAATAAATAACAAAATTAAGGACAAAATAGGTCCAGAGGCAAGAAGTTTACTTATGCAGAGTAAGTCCATATTTAAAGACAGAAAAAACAACAAGAAGAAGATCGAAAGTCTAAGTAAAGAAATAAATCTACAAATCAGGAAATATAGACAAGAAAAAAGGAATAATATAATAAATGATTATATAGAAAAAACAGGAGGAGTTAGAATAGCATTAAAAGAGCTTCGAGAAAGTACAAACTGGATAGACAATATGACACACCAGAAAGATAAGAGAAAGAAGACCGATAGAATCGAAATATTAGACATAGCCACGGATTACTACCGTGAGCTATACGACAACGACAAAACACCAGACGAAATCCACCAACTAACTGAAAACGATACAAATAATAACGAAGAAATTCCAAGTATACTGAAAGAAGAAGTAGAAAAAGCTATTAAAATTTCAAAAAAGAGGCAAAGCACCGGGAGAAAATGGCATATCTAATGAACTTATGATAGGAACATCTGATATTATAGTAGACACTATTACAGATTTATTTAACCAAATTTTTGAAACAGAATGTATACCTCACCAGTGGACCACGTCGACTATAATACTGCTACATAAAAAGGGAAATAAAGACAACATAACTAACTACAGACCCATCAGCCTGATGTCGAACGTATACAAAATCTTTTCCAAAATACTGTTGAATCGTTTAACAAAGACTTTGGATGAAAACCAACCCAGAGAACAAGCAGGCTTTCGCAAGGACTTTTCAACAATCGACCACATTCACACCATAAAACAAGTTATCCAGAAATGTACAGAATATGGTATCAATTACTATTTGGCGTTTGTAGACTATAATAAAGCTTTTGACTCATTAAAACATACAAAAATATGGGAAGCGCTTACAACACAAGGGGTTGAAAACAAGTACAGAAAGAGTAGGTGTATACTTCCCTATAAAAAGAGGAGTCCGACAGGGAGACCCACTATCACCCAAACTTTTCTCGGCGGTGCTTGAATATATATTTAGACGTCTCGAATGGAGTCAATATGGACTAAACATTAACGGAATGCAACTAAACCATTTAAGATTTGCAGACGATCTAATTCTAATGTCTGAAGACCCGAGAAGCCTGCAAGCAATGCTTGAACAGTTGGTGTACGAAAGTGAAAAAGTCGGACTCTCCATGAATAATACAAAAACTAAAGTAATGACTAATTCCGACAAAATCACCATTACAGTCAACGGCAACAAAATAGAGTACGTCGATGAAAATACATACCTAGGACAGATAATATCACCAAAAGACCTTACAACCAAAGAAATAAACAACAAAGTACAATTAGCATGGAAAAGATACTGGTCTCTTAAAGAAATTGTCAAAAACCCGCAGGTACCACTTAAAGCAAAGAAAAAAATATTTGATTCCTGTATTCTACCTATCATGACATACGGATGTCAAACTTGGAGTCTAACAAAACAAAACTTACACAAACTAGAAACCTGTCAACACAGCATGGAGCGAAGTATGCTCAAAGTCAAGTTAAGAGACAAAGTAAAACTAGGAACATTACGTAACCATTGGGCAGGTCATATGATGAGGAGTAAACAAGAAAAATGGGCTAACGATGCAACCGAATAAAGTCATACACATACACAATAGAAAATCAATTAGCCAATGTGTAGTTGGAAATATTTTTTTTTTATAAATTCGACATTTGATTGTCTGTTCTCTCTTTTATGATATAAAAAATAAGATTAAAAAATTGCACGCGTGAGTCATTTGAAAAGCCCACGTGGGTCAGTGTCTGACCCGCAGGTCATATAAATTTGCCACCACTGTCCTATGGTGGCAAATTTATATGACCTGCGGGTCAGACACTGACCCACGTGGGCTTTTCAAAGCCCCACTGTCCTATGGTGTTCCGCAAGGTAGCAATCTTGGCCAATTACTTTGTATTCTTGCTGTTGATGACATTGTTAAAGTTATTAAGAAATACGAAATTTTAATGTTTTGCGGATGATATGTGTATAAAACTTTTTTCAAGAATTAAAAATTTCAATGATGCCAACTATCATTCAGGAGGATTTCAACTAATTTAATAATTGGTGGTGCGCTTCAAATGGCCTTGTGTATTGAATTTAGATAAATGTGAAGTCATGACATTTTCCAGATGCCTCAATCCTCACACTTTCTCTTATAACTTTTCGAGATCTATAATTAAACGTGCACAAACTGCTACTGACCTTGGAATTATACTGGATAAGAAACTTGAATTTATTTTCCACATTAACAATATTGTTGCTAAAGTTAGTGCAGTATTAGGCTATATAAAGCGTTGGTCGAGAGAACTATCCTGTGTTAATACCTCGGTGCACTTATATTATTCTTTAGTTAGACCTATTCTTGACTACACATATGCATCTGTAGTTTGATCGGCCTTTTACAATACTCATACCATCTTGATCAAAAAGTTCCCAGAACGAACATTGCCTATAGATCCGTCCAAGACATTTTGGTTAATGAATTGGGTTTCCGTCGTGTAGCAGTAAAGTTGGTGCCAAATGAACTCAATTTCATGCAAAAAAGAGACCGTGTTGACGTCTCAAAAGACATGATTTGCGAGACTGAATCCGATCCCACATTCATCAAAAGGATCATTACTGGAGACGAGACGTGGGTTTATGAGTACGACACGCAATCCAGACATCAGGCAACTGAATGGCGTTCACCAAATGAGCCAAAACCAAAAAAACCACGTCGTTTTCAGTCAAAAAAGAAGGCAATGCTCACGGTTTTCATGGATTACAACGGTTTAGTGCATCATGAGTTTTTGCCAGAATTCAAAAAATGAAGCAATTCGCCGAAAGAGACCAGAATTGTGGGTAGAAAACTCGTGGATGTTGCACCATGATAACGCACCGTCGCACAGTGCCATCATTATTCGTAATTTTTTGACGAAAAATGCAACAAATACCATCCAACAACCACCAAATTCACCTGATTTGGCTCACTGTAACTTCTTTCTGTTCAATCGAGTTAAAACACTATTAAGGTGAACGCGTTTCAACAGCCAAGAGGAAGTAATGGAAAAATCGCAGGAAGCACTGATGGACATACCGAAAACCGAATATAAAAAATGTTTCGAGGATTGGATCAAGCGCTGGCATAAGTGTGTTAAAGTCGATGGGGTTTACTTTGAAGGAGACAATATACACATAGATTTAGATAAATAAACTTGTATTTTTAATTTTATGAATAAATTCCGGTAACTTTTTGATCAAGGTGGTATTAAGCATATACACATTGAAGTATTTTCATTGGCTTTATCATCTTACACTTCCTTCTTATACAGATCGGCTCAATTTGCTTCATATGACTACACTGTACAAAAGATGAAAAGTTGCTGATTTAGTTTTTATTCACCAACTTTTAAAATCGAAAATTAACTGTCAGACAATTACAAGTAAGGTTCCGTTTAGATGGCTGAATTATAACTTAAGAAGATTACCTATTCTACATTTTAATTCTTCTCCGCTAGTTGGACGGATTAAAAGATCATCGACTGTTGTTCACTGATGCCGCCGCTGACACCGATACTACATCTTTTTCGGTCGTCGAACTTTTTGGCTGCAGAACCCACGAACTTTTTTCCCTTATAGGGGAGCTCCATATTATGGTGAACTGTGGGCCATCAAAACGGCCATTGAAATAGCGACCAATATTCCTAGCCAACAAAGCGTTATTATTTTTAGCGACAGCCTTGCCGCCCTTAAAGCCATTTGTGGCCCATCGAGTGACCCGGTACTTAGCGCAATTCGTCATAGCCTACTTAGAAATAGGAGTGTCGAGTTGCAATGGGTGCCAGGGCATGTGGGATTTGTGGGTAATGAAAGTGCTGACAAGTTGGCTGGAGAAACACTCCGTCGGCCGGTGATCACAATCATTCCCAATCTGCCTCGCCTACTAACAGAATGGCAACTAACACCTTTAGCCATCCGCAGACACGATGACTGGACCAATAGCGACACATTTTTGTCGACTCATTGGAGAACCACTAACAAACCAGTGTATTCAACATGCATACCGAAATTCTGGGCGCGAAAGCTCCTCAGAATCCGTATTGGACATACTGCTCTTACCCATAACTTCCTTTTTGGCAACACCAATCGTCCCTTCTGCCAATCCTGTGGCACCCAGTTCACTATCACCCATATTCTACAGGAATGCCACATAACCAAGAACTACTTTTCGAGCAGGATTCCTCCTATTATGGAGCTCCTCGACCCAACAATTTCATTCCCAAGTCCCTTATTTAAACTTCTACAACATATTAATCTGCTCCACAAAATATAACCAAATTCTTAATACTCTATACCACTAACCACAGACCAGTCTCTCTTAGATGATATCCCACACGTACTACGAAGTCGCCAAATGGCATCACGGTCGTGGCGCTATGCAGTGGCCCCTGGCACATATCTAAGGGACCTTACAAACAACAACAACAACAATTCTTCTCCGCTTCCCAGCATTTGTTGGGATATTCCTTAGCATTTGTTATTGAAAGTTATGTGCTTCGAGTTGAAACTCAAAAAGTCAAATAAATAAAAATAATGGAAACATGCAATAAAATTAATTTCTCCGATATATGTTAGACAACTATTTTCAAAGATAGTATTAATATATTTTGATCACATTGTTATAGTATTAGTGAGTCTAGAGCAATATCCGTGAAAATCTGCTGCATATTGTATTTGAAAAGGTACAAGAATATATGGTATGTGCATGGAAACTTCTAAATTGAACTTGTATGCGTTGCATTTGTGTGAGTGAAGACTTGTTACTACAGTCACCTCCAGCTCATCTGCGGCAACTTGTCCATACTCCTATTGTATTGAAAGGATGCTTAGTTGTATAGATATGGCTGTTTAAGTGGTAGTTCTTTTCCACAAAGTCATCATCTAATGTGTAGCGTCATGCAGTACCATTAGTATATTTTTGTCTAGCTCGGCTCATATGCGTCGGATTGAGTTCGGGTTTACTTCTATACATGCCCCAGCTATATGTGGCCGTTTTAGTACTAGAAGCATAACCCCCTGTTCCCGCTCACAGTAAAAAGATAGGTTTTATGCTTGTTTGAGGTTGTTTTTGTTGTAACTTTTTGTTGAACGAGTTTGTCCCCTCAAATACTACCCTTCGTTAGTTGTAGCTTCTTTAGGTTAGTACCATCTTGTAGCCCCGGAAATTCCTGACTTGTCCATACCTATCTTGGTTACCTTCTTCCCCTCTTTAGGCTTCTAGAACAAAAGTTCTGTTGGTTTGATACTTTTAGAATGTGCTTTGACGCCGACTGCAACTTTGACGTAGACTTCAAAGCTCGACCGCAAATTTGAAGTCATACTAGGTCCTGACTTTGACGCTAACTGCAACTTTGACGCTACCGCAAAGCCGGCTTTGTCCTAGGTTCCCGCGTGAATTCGTTGCAGGCCATTTTGTCGGATTTTTCCACGTGCTTGCCATTTTTTTCGGATTTTCCCACGTGCTAGCCATTTTGTCGAATTTTTCCATGTGCTAGCCATTCTGTCGGATTTTTTCATGTGCTTGCCATTTTGTCGAAATTTTCCAACTGCCGGACATTTTTACGCAATTTTCTAGTATTTTTGTACAAGAATTGCTCCTGCATGTGTATTAGCATTGGGAATAGACTACTAATACTACTAACTTGTAGTCCTATAATTTCCCCACCCCCTCTCTACCAAGGACACCATATTGCCAGCATTATATATTTTAGCAAATTGACAACCCAACAAACGTTCCGATATATATTGTCAAGCTCAGCGACAATACATCTAATTAAGATATGTTAGTTTTCATTTGAATTAATAACATCTAAAATGGAAGAACTGCTAATTTAAGAAAAAAACAACACCTCTTATGTTAAAATAGTTTCATAATTTTATTTACATAAACATATTTTTTTTTTACGAATACTAATAGATTCATTTTAAAATATAAATATACTCGTATGTATTAAATCCATGTGGTTCAATAATAAGCAAATCATATAACATAGTCTCTAAAGTATGTATTGTCTACATTGAAGAAATATTATTCAATTTTTTGTTAATATTTCTTAATTTTTGCCTAATTAACTTAAATATTAATTGTTAATGGAATTTTTCAAATAATTCATTTAAATAAATTTTTATTAATAGCACATTACTAAATTTTTCTATTAACAATTTAAGTCAACAATAATGACGATTATATCGTCAATAATCTCTCGTATATGTGTGTATATATATTTTCATTTTTATGTAACAATTTATTTAACAACAGTGTATTTTGTTTTTGTTTAATAGTTAAATATGTCTGTTTTTTTTTTAAATACATATAGTTCTATTTATATACTAAGTATTTATTCATTTATAACGAATCACATTTGGACCTTTCGTATATGCAGCAATCAGTTTGACTTGCATTTTAGGAAGTCAACGTTTTACAATAATTATTAGCCTAAGCCTGATGTGTATTTATTTCCTTATGATTACTTACGATAAAAATGGTATCATGCATATGCGCATAGTTTTGAGCATTTTTTTTTTTTTACAAAAAATTAATGATATTTCGAATTTAGTAATTATCCGGATTTGAATTAAAATAAATTATATAGTATGGATTTTTTTTTTACAAATTTTTATTGTAATAAAATAGATAAATAATTGTCGCTGTTGGTAGTTAAATTTAAAAAAAACGTATTCTTGCATTCCATGGTATCATACTTTTTCCATAAGGATAAAAATAATTGAATATGAAAATTATGATAAATAAAAACTAATATAGAATTTATTTATATATTTACTATCTTAATTTGATAGATAAAGTCAAATTTGATTTGTACATATTTATGTTTTGTTTGAATATTATTTATAATAGTATTTATTTATCACAAAACTTGATGCAGGAGCTTTTGTACAAATACAATAGTTTTTAATTTTTGGTTTCATTAAATTTATTGATTATGATTTTATTATCGATCGATCTACTTAAAAACTAAAACTAAGCTATTCGTAAAAAGGTAGGCAATTTTTGTTTTTTTTTGTTCAAAAATTTATGCATTTTCTTGTGAGCATATTTGAATGTAATTAATGCAAATTCATAGGATTAGAATTTAAAAAAAAATAAAAATTATTTTGAATAATTTTTTGAATTTAATTGATATCTTACATATTTTACTAAATTGAATTACGCTATTTTTCGTAACCACTTATGTTCTTTATACAAAATCAATTTACTACGAGTACTTTGATTTATATACATTTAAAACTAAAGAAATATTAAATATTTAATTAAAATTTTAAAGTTATTACAATATTAATTAAACTATTGCGTAAAATATTTAGAAATATCGTTTAGAAATCTCTTTGGTTATTAAGTTTGTTAATAAAATATTTTTATCTGATAATTACAATTAATTAGTAGAAAATAATAACAGAATAATAAATGTTGATGTTGCAATCAATGGCAAGTTTCAAAAATGTACAAAAGCTTTACTTTTTAGATAATTTTTTCTTTCTAAATAATTCTAGCCTTTTTTTTAACTAACCTAATTTCTTTTCTTTTAAATTTATACATTAAGATATCACATTGTTTAATACAAACTAATCGATTAACTATTTTAATAAATTTTTTCTTTTACTAAATCTTATTTAACTATAGATAATGTAATTAAATAATTAAAAATATTTAAAAAAAATAAAAACAGTTTTAAAAAAAAAACTGAAAATTTTCAATTTTTATTTTATTTTATAAAATAATTAATTTCTTTTCCACGGTTCATCTTTATTAAAAAATCAATTTATACTAAAAAAATACAATATTATAAGTATTGTTTATTCCATATTTAAAGAGTTTGGACTAATTTGCCCATTTCGTAATAATTTGTGCTTATATCGTATTTATTTATTAAGGCATTTATAAACAGCAATTATTTTATGTTTATATTTTTATATATGTATGTATATGTAGTACATGTATAGCGAGGCATTATTATTATTACTTTTTTAATAATTTAAAAAATATATATACAGTGGCGGACTTATACTTAGAAACGAGTCAAAATTCAGTTTTACTTATTTGTATTTGCTTTGATTACAACGGTATTGTAGACAAATAAGTACCGTTCATTTTTATTTATTCTTGATTTTTGTTCTAAAAATAGAATTCAAACGGTTTTTTATTTGGCATCATGCGTTTAACCATTTGAAATTCGCAGTTGAAATTAATTTTGAAAGAACGTTGACATATAATTAGAAACAGTGCACTAAATTTAATGATAATATAAAATTTTGAAAGTAAGTATAATTTTAAATGATTGCATTTATTAGTAGTGCTTTAAAACAATATTATGTAATAGTACTATGGGGAAAAAAAGAGCTGTACACCGGAAATTCGAGAGTTAATTGTTAAGAAATATCGCGAGGAAAAATTATCAATGGAAACTATTGCTGCGGATCTGAAGTGTTCCAAAAAGATGATTTTTAATGCAGTTAAAACATACTTTGAAACCGGAAGTTATGAAAACAGGGTGCGTCGGAGCAGACCGCGAAAAACGACATAAAGAGAGGACAGGGTTATTACCAGAATGAGCAAAGAAAACCCTTTTCTAACCGCTAAGGAAATAAATACGGCTGTATCGAACGAATTACAGCAAAAATTGTCAGAAAGGACAATTCGACGTAGGCTGAACGAAGCAGGACTGCGTGGGTGCATTGCTCGAAAAAAACCAAGCGTTTCAAAGAGAAACATAAAGCGCAGGTTAGCTTTTGCAAAATAAACCGCTGCCATTCTGGCGAGAAGTCCTGTGGAGTGACGAGTCAAAATTTAATTTGATCGGGTCCGATGGTAAGGTCTACGTTAGACGTCCGAAAAATAAAGAATTGGACCCAAGGTATACCATTAAAACAATCAAACACGGTGGTGGTAATATAATGATTTGGGGTGCATTTTCCTGGCGTGGGGTTGGTCCGCTATTCAAAATCGACGGACGAGTGGACCAACACGGGTACAAGAATATATTGGAAAATATAATGGAACCATATTGTGACGAAATATGCCTGTCTCCTATATTTTTCAACAGGATAATGATCCTAAACACACTTCACGGTTAGTGAAGTGTTTGTTTACGGAGAATAAAATTAATGTATTAGACTGGCCAGCGCAGAGTCCTGACCTCAATCCTATTGAGAACTTATGGCACATGTTCAAAAAGGATTGAGGAGCAGGACTTGAGAAAAATCAAGGACACCTGCTTCAAAATATTGAAGATATTTGGAGCAAAATAAATATTAAGGTTTGCCAGGACTTAGTAGCCAGTATGCCAAAACGTTGTGCGGTGGTCATAATGTGATATTACCAAAGGAAAATGTGATTTATTTTATTGGTTTCTAATTATAAGACCAGCCAATACGAACTTGTTTTACCTATTTCGTTACTTACTATTTTAAATAAAAAGTTAATTAAATAAAATTATTTTCTTCCTCAACACAGGATATATTTGTACTAAATTCCCAAATTTTTAGACTTTCCGTACGTTTTTTCAGGATATATAACCAATTCTTAAAAAAAAATTATCGTTTCTAAATATATGACCGCCACTGTATATATATATATATATATGTTAACGCGATTTTAAAAAAAAAAATAGAAACTTTTTTACGATATAATTAATTTTATTATAATTTTTTTTTATTATTCCTGAAATATATAAGGCGTGATTGAATTTGTGCTGTAGTTTCTCTATAAAATAAAAAATACCATTAAAAAAAAAAACAAAAACAAAAAACAAAATAGAAAAGAAATTTAAGCAAATTATTGTAGAATTAAAAATACATCGATTAAAAAAGAAAGTCTCTAATTTTTCTGGTCTAGGATGATTTCATGAGTAGAATAGGCCAATAAAGTATCACAAATACTAAAAATAGTACTGGAAAAACTACCCGAGACATTTTATCAATTTCGCGCCACATTATTTTCTCTACACCAGTATCAGTATCTGTCCATGCGACTGATAAAAGACTTTGTCTACGTGTAGGCTTCGGAGGACCTCCATTGCCTTGAAGAGATGTCTTTAAAATAAATTTATTTTATTTACATTTATGATTCGTATGATAAAATTTCTAATATTTACCGAACCAGGCGTTGTCGCAGTTGGAGTAGCCTTACGTGAACGTACTTGACCACCTTCCCAATTTGCGACTGTTGGGCATTGTCCTTTCTCCATTGCACTTATTCGCTATAAAAATAATATATTTTAATTGAAAAGTTTTTTTTTTTTTTTAAATATTATTACCATTGGTAAAACTTTTGGTATCCGATTAACTTGATATTGATACTGCACATCGAGAACTTTAACAACAACAAATTCGCCAAGCGCAGCAAATACAAACACCATACATCCTGCCATCCATAAATCTAGTGCCTAAAATTAATTTTTTTTTCATATATAGTCATAGTAGTGGATGGTTAGAAATGTTCAGTTATAAATTACTTTTTGAATACAAACCTTAACATAAGCAACAGGAGGAATATCGGCTCTCAGACCTGTAAACATGGTGACTAGAGTCAACATGCAAGTAACAAGGAGGGTAACACGACCGGGAATGGCATCCAGACCCAGCCAAAAGCTGAACCACGAAAGCATAACAACTAACGAAGATGGGGCAAATGTTTGGATTAAATGGTGGCCGATTTGTCTTTCGAACCGGAAATACACTGTCAGTCGGGAAAAGTTACCAGCCTTTTCAGGCATGTAACCATCACTTTCTTGGAGTTCTAACGGCTGTCCCAAATTATATTGTAACAGCTTAAGTTCGGGATTCAGTGTTACACCGGAATCTGACCATTTTAATTTCACTTTTTGATTATTATATGAAACTGCCCGTGAACGTTTATGATAATTTTTATTTTTTTTTCCCAACGTATGTCGATTAAGCATAAAAGTAAAATAGTCTTAGATATTTTTTTCTTCTACATTTACATTACAATTAAATTCTTAATAACTTACAACTTTCTATATAAATTGGGCATACTTGAATGTCCATCGGATATAATTGAAATTCCATCTGACAAGCTATAATTGCATGCATTCTGGCTGCATATCGGACTGTTCGATTTTTGTACAATGTAACTGATGTGAATTTGTGTGTTAATGTTGCAATCTCTAAAAATAGAAAAAAAAATATTTATACTTATAGTAAATTTAGGTAGAAAAGAAAAACCTATTTTAATAAAAGTTTATCCATTTTATGGTTTGGAAAGTACAGATCTGCCATTTAGGATTTGTTAATAATATATGTTATATAATATAATATTTTTTTATATTTAGATTTGCCATTTTAAATAATATTAAATTGTCTAAAAAGCAATTGCGTTGTTTCCAAATAGAGGACTTAATTTTATTTTTCACAACCAACTTCATACTTAAGCCGCATAATCAAATGTATTTTGACAGCTGACATAGCAAGGCTTGCTTGTGAAAAAATTCAATTGATTCTGCATAATAGTTTTTGGTTGATACCCTTTTAAATATGGAAAGTGAAAAACAGCATTTTCGGCACATTTTACTTTTTTACTATAGAAAGGATAAAAATGCTGTTCAAGCAAGAAAAATATTATCCAATGTGTATGGAGAAGATGTGTTTAGTGAGCGCCAGTGCCAAAACTGGTTTGCAAAATTTCGATCCGGCAATTTTGATCTCGAAGATGCACCACGTTCTGGAAGGTCAGTTGAAGTTGTTGACGACACAATAAAGGCATTAATTGATGCAAACTGACTACTAACAACTCGTGCGATTGTTGCGAGATTAAATTTATCAAATTAGACCATTCATGATCATTTGAAACGGCTAGATTTAATCTCAAAGCTCGACATATGTGTTTCTCATCTTCTTACGGAAAAAATGTGTGTTGTCGCATTGACGTTTGTGATTTGCTTATCAAACGCTAAAAAAATGATCCACTTTTGAAGCGTATTATCCCTGGGGGAGACGAGAAATGGGTTGTCTACAACAATATTAAGCACGAAAGAGCCTGGAGAAGAAAAGATGAACCGGCTCAAAGCACTTCGAAAGCCAATATTTTTAAAAAAAAGTTATGCTATCTGTTTGGTGGGATTTTAAGGGAATCGTTTATTTTGAGCTTCTACCGAGTAATACAACGATCAATTCTGAAGTATATTGTCATCGGCTGGGCAAACTGAATGATTCACTTAAAGAAAAAAAGCCAGAATTAGTCAATAGGAAAGGTATAGTGTTCCAACAGGATAATGTGAAACCACATACAAGTTTGACCACTTGGCAAAAACTTTTAGAGCTTTGATGGGATTTATTCCCATACGCACCATACTCTCCAGACCTAGCACCTTCCGATTATCTTTTCTTCCGGCCTTCACATAATTTTTTAGATGGTAAAACGTTTAATTCAAATGAGGAGGTCAAAAATTACTTGGATAAGTTTTTTGCCAGCAAAGAGCAAAAATTTTATGAACGTGGAATCATGCTACTGTCAGAAAGATGGCAAAAGATATTGGGTCAGACTGGACCATATTTAATTGAATGAAATATTAATTCACAATAAGAAAATCGTCTTCCATTTTTATAAAAAAAAACGAAATTACTTCACGGACAACCCAATAGATTGATTTTTCTACATAAGTAATACTTTTTAAATTGTAAAAACTTTCTACAAAAGAAATGATTCTGCCGTACCATGGTTTCGCGCAAAACTTTCTTCAGTGATATATCAATAAGCAAAATTGCATCCACAAAAATTCACTATCTAGTGTGTATTTTGGTCTGAAGATGTAATTGGTTCATATTTTTGGAAAATGAAGAAGAAGAGACTGGTACCCCAATTCTGAGCACTATATTCGTATGATAATCGACAAGCATAATATTGGGTTGATGCAAAAGTTATGACCGTTTTTAACATATACAATTAAACATTTTTTTTTTAGATTTGTATTATTTATTTAATCAATTATGTTATATAATTTCCATCCGTTCTTATAACCTTCTCTCATCTTTCTATCAACTTATTAATACCATTAGTGTAAAATTCCGTGGATTTTGATGCGAAAAATGTAGTAAGGGATGTTTTTACCTGCTCTATCAAATTTTTTATCATTTAAAAAATTTTGCAGTGATCGGAATAAATGGAAATCGGAAGGATCAAGATCTGGAGAATACGGTGGATGCTTGATAACATCCCAATTCAGCTTGTGTTGGGTCATTATAGCCACATGTCATTATATTTAGGGGGAACACTACCCCTTTTCTTTTTACCAATTCTGGTCTATCCTTTTGAAGGGCGATGTTCAATTTGGAGAATTGCTGATAATATCGTTCTGCTGTAATTTTATGATTGCGTTCCAAGAGTTCAAAATACACAATACCCTTACAATCCCACCAAACACAAAGCATAACTTTTTTTGATGGATTTCGGCTTTCGAAGTTGTTAATGGGGCTTGTCCGGGCATATCCCAATGTCTTTTTCTTGTCACGTTATTGTACACGACCCATTTCTCATCTCCCGTTACCAAACGATGCAAAAAAGGTTCATGTTTTTGTCTCGCACTCAAAGCAACGCACGTTGAAACACAATCCAATAAATTGGCAGCCGACAATTGATGAGGTATCCAAACGTCGTACTGCGAAACCATCCCCATACGCTTCAAATGTCTTAATACGGTTGTTTGGTTTACTCCCATCATCGACGCTATCTCCCTGGTGGTTAGACGTGGATTGGTGTCAATTATGACTTTTAACTTGTCCTCATCAGACTTCAATGGCCGCCCGGTACGTGGTTTATCAATTAGTGAAAAATCCCCAGATCGGAATTTTGTAAACCATCTTCGTACTTGTCGAACTTTGATGACATCTGCACCATACACTTCGCAAATGTTTTTGGTTGCCACACTCGCGGCATTGTCTTAACGGAATTCAGAAAGTAAACAATGACGTAAATGCATTTTATCGACCGACATTTTGAAAAAATACAAGGGCTCTTCACTGTAATCTAGCCAGGCCAAAACTGAATAGAAAGTAGAGGGAAAGCATCCTTTATACAATGGAATCATTTAAAAGAAGATACTACTCGTATTCATCATTTTTTAAGAAAAAATGTGTTTACCTAGGATCATAAAAAAATGGTCATAACTTTTGCATCAACCCAATATACGTGGGCTACTATATATATTTCTGGCCTAATAATGAAAATGCAAATATTTATCAACGAAAAAGGTTTTATTGTTTTTCAAAATATTCTCCATCAAGATTTATACACTTTTGCATGCGCTCAAACCAATTTTCGAAGCACTTTTTCCACTCCGATTGAGACACCTCCAAAACATGGTTTTTGAATGCTTCAACAGCATCTTCTGGCGACGAAAATCGTTGACCACGCATTTTTTTCTTGATGTGTGGGAATAAAAAGAAGTCATTGGGTGCCAAGTCAGGGCTGTACGGAGGATGACCCATCAATTCGACGTTTTGTCCGGTCAAAAAGGCGCTGGTTTGAGCCGATGTGTGAGAGCTCGCATTGTCATGGTGCACAATGATTCGACTTCTCTTGTTCGTTTTTCGAATTTCTCCGAAGACTTCAGGCAAACAAATGGTGGTGTACCACTCAGAATTGACCGTCCTACGTTGCACAAGCGGAACAGTCGCCACATGACCAGTTTTGCCAAAGAAACAAGCGACCATTTGCTTCGAAGTGCTTCTTCCACGAACAACTTTCGTTGGATTTGACTCGTCTTGGAAGACCCACACGGTCGATTGCTGTTTTGTTTCGGGCTCATACGCATAGATCCATGATTCGTCACCTGTGACGATCTTATAAACGTCTTTTGAAGCACCGCGATCGTATTTTTTCAGCATTTCTTTACACCAATCCACACGAGCCTTTTTTTGAGCGATTGTCAAATTGTGCGGGATCCAACGAGAACAAACCTTTTTTACGGCCAGGTGTTCATGCAATATCGAATGTATGCTGGTGGGAGAAATGCCTAGGCATGCCTCTATCTCACGGTATGTCACATGACGGTCTTGCATTATCAGTTCACGTACGGCATCGATGTTTTCTGGAACAACGGCTGTTTTTGGACGACCTTCACGGAATTCGTCTTTGAGCGAGCGTCGGCCACGATTGAATTCGTTGTACCAGTTTTTCACAGTGCTATAGGATGGTGCTTCATAGCCATACAAAGATTTAAGTTCATCGATGCACTCTTGTCGTGATAATCCACGTCGAAAGTTGTGAAAAATGATCGCACGAAAATTTTCACGAGTTAATTCCATTTTTTTGCCAAATTGATTTTTTCAAGTCACTGTAAACAACACAAATGATAGTCGTACGTCAAAACGTTCTGAGTACGTTTATGCTAAAAAATGTCAAACTTTCCAATGGAAATGTCAGATCGCACCTGGCAACACTTAGTGTTGCCTAGGCCAGAAATATATATAGTAGCCTACGTAACATGACAAATTTTGATTTTATTGCGCGAGAAGTTCATAAGACTCGTAATCTCGAGAATTGGTGATGTCAATTGGCCTCCAAAATGATACGATTTGATTGCGTTTGGCTTTTTTTTATAAGACGATATATAAAAAAAATTGTATTTACGCAGATAAATCTAAAAATTTTATAGCATTTGAAAAGTAACCATCCGGCCGAATTACAGTAGAAAATGTGCGAAAATTCATAAAAAATTGCCTCAAAAAGACCGCGTCCTTCAATAAATCTCGTTACAATAATTTTATTACAATTATTTTTTTAAGATATAATGTCAAAAACTAAACAATATAATAAAATAGTAGATTTATCCAAATCTAAATTTAAAAAATATATTTTATGTAAGTTAACTTTCCAAAATACAAATTGGATAATTCTTGATTAATTTTTGTTTTGTTTTTTAAAAATGGATAAAATTCTGAAAAAAATTATAAGTTTTATATAAAATTGATTAAATTGTGATTTTTATAAAAAAATAAACGTACAAACCATAATGTGATAAAACATTTGAAAACCTTATAATTATATTAAATATAACTTGTACGGCTAATAACGATAACCTATGATGAGATGATGATATAGTGACTACCTATAGAAAAACAGTCTACAATATTTCAGATACAAATTCATAACTACAGATAATAAACCGATTAATATCAATTGGAAATAATCTATAATATGAATTTAATAATAGAACATTTTCGTAAAAATCCACCACCATCGTTCAGTATTTTTTTCGTAGATTCCAATCGATTTTGCAAAACTATTTATTATACTCGTAGTTAAAGTTACCTGGGCATACTAGAATCGATTAGGAGAAATAATTAGACTGTTACATAACAAATTTTCAGTTCGATTAGAGTGTAATTGTTTGGAATTTCCAACTAACCATATAAATAAATGTACTTAACAATTTTAAGCAATAAAAGAAAAGGTAGTTTGAGCTTTTGGAATTTCTCCAAATTCTCCTCTTGTTTAATATTGTTAAGGCAGTTGAAAACGAATGCAATAATATATGGAATACTGGTAAATACGGGTAGATTGTAATAAGAAGTTTGCGTGTAAAAAGTTCAAGTTTTATAACCATTTGAAAAATATTCATATCCGGTTTTTCCTTAACCAACAAATCTAGAAAAGAAGGTAAATTAGCTGCCAACGTTGTCCACCCGCCATAATTTTCTATTGCCTTTAGTATTTTTAAGTATAAGTTAAAATAGATTGTGTGAATATATTGGGTATTAAGTGGAATTAAGGTATTGTATGCATTTAGCCTAAAGAATTATAAAGTGAAGAAAAATATATTCCCTTGTTGAGTTCACATTGACATTGAGAGTATAAATCAGATTAAAATCGCTGTTTTCACGGTTTCCGAGTCCTCGACTTGTAACTCTATAAAAGGCTCTACCCATATTGTTCTACTAGTTGGTAATGTTTATTATTGTATTTTAAACGATTTAAATTCGAACTTAGTTCGTTTGATAAGCTTTGATACCTTCATGACTGTCAAGTTCATGGTCATTGAATTTCATGTGATTATGCCTATACTCGTATCTTATAATTTTTGTTGGTGTTAACGGAAGTTTATTTGTCAGTTTTCACGTAACATAAGACATTCTCAGGCATCACTATTAATAAATTAAATCAATTTATTAAAGTTGTGGGTGGGGTGGGAAATTTATCAACTTGAATTTTATATAAATATTAATCTGTATTTAAGAAAAATCGAAGAATAATAAAAAATTTAATATTTATAAGAATAGAGGGGTGGCACATGTAGTGAGGTTTATTTTATGAGTAAACTAAAAAAATCAAATATTTCTTTAATAGTTAAATTTGGTTGACCGTTTTTTTTTTAATTTTAAATAAGATTATTTTTTCAAATGCATTTACTCAATATTATACGAGGTCTGTTCAAAAAGTATCGCGGGTTACGTATACATATTCGGTTTTCGATTTTTTTTGTGGCGTTATGTTGGTACTCATGTCTCTCACTTATGTCGACAAGTTCGGCCATTTTGAATGTTCAGTTAATTTTTGACAGCTGTTTTGCTTGCACATGCTTGCACGTCATATGGTGAAGCTACCTTAGGCCGAAGCAACGTTTATCGGTGGTACAAAATGTTCTCAGAGGGCCGAGAAGATGTGAACGACGAAAAGCACGCCAACAACAGACGAAAACATTGATGAAGTTAAGAAAATAGTATTGGCCAATTGTCGAATCACCGTTAGAGAAGTTGCTGAGGACTTAAACATATCGATTTTTACCAATGATTTGAGCGTGAGACCGGTCGCCGCGAAATTCGTACCAAAATTGATCAATTTCGACTAAAAACGGCATCGCATTAACATTGCTAAGAAGCTATTGGACTCTATCCGCGGCAGAGGTTATCCATTTTATGGTTTGGAAAATACAGACCCTGTCATTTGGCAATTATTTAATATATACGAGGTCTGTTCAAAAAGTATCGCGAATTTTGAATTTTCGCGGGTTACGTATATTCTATTTTCGATTTTTTGTGGCTTTATGTTGGTACTCATATCTCTCACTTATGCCGACAAATTCAGCCATTTTGAATGTTCAGTTAATTTTTGACAGGTGCTTTGCTTGCACGTGTTTTGGCTCGTCTTCGGTTTTTGCTCAATTTCGACCAAAAACAGCATCGCATTAATATTGCTAAGGAGCGTCTGGTGAGGAATCATAGGTTTATGGTTATGACGTGGAAAGCAAAGCTCAATCATCCCAATAGAAGCTGCCGCACGAGCCAAGACCGAAAAAAGCGCGCCAAGTTCGGTTGAATGTGAAGGTTTTGCTTACAGTTTTCTTCGATTGCAGGGGTGTGGAGCATCATAAGTACTTGCCACAGGGTAGAACGGTCAATAAGAAATATTACCTGCAATTTTGCGCAACTTGCGTGAAGCAATTAGCCAGAAACGCCCGAATTTGTGGAAGAACAAAAAATTTTGCACCATGATAACACTCCTGCTCACGCATCGTTGCTTGTGCACGAATTTTTGACTAAAAACAACACACCAATAATGCCGCAGCCACCCTATTCCCCAAATCTGGCCCCCGGTGGCATTTTCTTGTTCCCGAAACTGAAGAGCCCCATGAAATGACGACACTACGCTACGATTGAGGAGATAAAGACGGCATCGAAGGAGGAGCTGAACAAGATCACAAAAAATTATTTTTTGAAATGCTTCGAGGATTGGAAAAAACGTTGGCACACGTGTATAATATCTGTTGGGGATTACTTTGAAGGGGATAAAATAAATATTCATGAATAAATAAATAATTTTTGAAAAAGCACAAAATTCGCGATACTTTTTGAATAGAACTTGTATTTTGTATGATTTGTACAATATGAAATTGTTGTATTTATATGATATTGGCTATAGAAAAAAATAAGCAAATTGAAAAACGAAAGGGATAATATAAAAAAATTTATCGAAATTATGTACAACTGTGCCAAGGATCTATTGTTTAAGTTTTTTGGGGGACAAACTTACGTGAAATATTGTAATTACGTGAAAGAAACAGAATTTTTGTGAAAATAATCCGTGAATACTACTTTTTTTTCTCTATATGGTGTAGTATTTACTTTTAATTGAATTACATAAATACATACTATACATGATATTGAAAAATAGACGATTTTATGTAAAATATAAACATATGTAAAAGAAAATATTTATTTACAATTTTTATACAAAAAACAAAACTTTGAAAGTATTTAGGAAAAGCTGTGGTCTGTGATCATCATTTAATACGAGTACTTTCCTAAAGGACAACACACAATTTTAATAGGACTTGGCGGTACTACTATGATTTTTTTTTTTTAGATTGATGAATATTCATATATTACGGTACCTTGTCTTTGTTTAACCTTAAAAAGCCATTCTCTTCTTGAACCACTTTTTGGATAGATCGCTGTAATTTTCATATTTTTTAAAGTAAATTTTTTATTAAAATCAAATAAATGTGAACTCTTATTTAAATGAAAGTTAGCAATTTAAATTATCTTTATAATTTTTGAAAATAAATTAATTTTAGTTAAATTAATTTATTTCACAAAAAAAATTGGATGGAATTCAACAATTGGAATCATAGTACGGGGAGAGCCATATTAGATGGACTTATTTGTTTTTAAGAAAATTAAATCTAGAAAAAAAAATACATTTTTTGCTGTTCAAGTAAAAAAAATCATATAATTTAGTTCAAGGAAATTTCTTAAATGGTATCGCACAAATGGTCGCTTTGAGTTCGAATGGCTTAATGTACCCGTTTTTTTTGTATTTTCCTTTAAGTGTTTCGGGCGATATGCCGGCTATTTGCTGGCAGATGTTTGCCTTAAGTTCGTCTAGGGTCTTTGGTTTGTTAATGCAAATTCTTGTTAGCCTTATTGTTCGTCTAGGGTCCTTGGCTTTTGCTATAAGTAGCCCCACAGGAAAAATCCGGCGGCGTTAAATCAGGCGAATGTGGAGGTTAGTCAAAATCACCATTTTTTACATCAAACGACCACTGAAATATAGGTTCAAAAAATCGATTGTGTTTTGAACGGTATGGGGTGGAGCATCATCTTGTTGAAACCAGAAGTGATCCTTGCCATTTTCATGAATAGTTGGCAGAAAAAAAAACGGTAATCATAGCCCGATAACGGGCCTGATTGACATTTGTTGCCTGACCACATTCATCTTCAAAAAAAGAACGGCTCAATGACCATATCAGCACAAATATCGTACCACACAGTAACTTTTTTTAAGCATTTTAAATCTAGTAGAACCGGCAATTTTGTTTTTTTTACGGATCAGTTTAACGTAAAATGCGCTTCATCACCCATGATAATTTTTGCCAAGAATCCTTCACATTCTCGGCCATTAAAACAATAAATTTTACATATATTTTTAAAAATTATTTAAAACCTGGGCATAGAGTAGCTGATTATAAATTCCGCCCATGCTTTATATGCAGCGCACGTCATTAATCTATTATCAGAATGCCCGCATTATTTTATTTCTCATCATGGTATTCATAAAATGGAAGGAAATCAATTCAAATTAAGAGTGGTAGTTGATGTTTCCATGAGAACCTAAACTTTTTACTCGCTTAATGCGGACAGTTCTTTCCAGACGATTTATTTACTATTATAGCCCGTTTTAAATTACATAAACATATCTTTACTGCTAATACGAGGTCTGTTCAAAAAGTATAATTTTGATTTTCCGCGGTTTACGTATATTCGATTTTCGATTTTTTTATGGCGTTATGTTGGTACTCATGTCTCTCATTTATGCCGACAAGTTCGCCCATTTTAAATGTTCAGTTAATATTTACAGCTACTTTGCTTGCACGTGTTTTGGCTCGTCTTCGATTTTTGCTCAATTTCGACCAAAAACAGCATCGCATTAACATTGCTAAGGAGCTGTTGGACTCTGGTCGCAACGACTGAAATTTTCTCGGGAGGGTCATAACTGGGGACGATTCATGGGTTTATAGTTATGACGTAGAAACCAAAGCTCAATCATCCCAATGGAAGCTGCCGCACAAGCCAAGACTGAAAAAAGCGCGCCAAGTTTGGTTGAATGTGAAGGTTTCACTTACAGTTTTCTTCGATTGCAGGGGCGTGGTCTATCATGAGTTCTTGCCACAGGATAGAACGGTCAATAAGGAATATTTTCTGCAAGTTATGCGCAAGTTGCGCTAAGCAATCGGCCAGAAACGCCCGGATTTATGAAAGAACAAAAATTGGCTTTTGCACTATGATAGCGCCCCCGCTCACGCATCGTTGCTTGTGCGCAAATTTTTGGCTAAAAACAACACACTAATAATGTCGCAGCCACCGTATTCCCTAGATCTGACGCCGCGTGACTTTTTCTTGTTCCTGAAACAGATTCTTTAATCCATTTTTTGGAATGGGCAAAAATCGAAGACAAGCCAAAACACGTGCAAGCAAAGCAGCTGTCAAAAATTAACTGAACATTCAAAATGGCCGAACTTATCGGCATAAGTAAAAGACATAAGTATCAAGATAACGCCACAAAAAATCGAAAATCGAATATACGTAACCCGCGAAAATTCAAAATTCGCGACACTTTTTGAAAAGACATCATATAGTTAATTGGTTATCACGAGGATAAGAAACTGCAGTTGATAATATGGCAGGACTCGCCAAATTCTAATTTTAAAATATACCACTTAAATATGATTACTTATAGAAGTACCTCTGCTTCATTCTTGGCGAAGAGATGTTTAAGGGAAGTAGCGGATATGAACAGAATTATGTTCCTGGATTCCAAAAAGGCAGCAGAGAATTTTTACATGGAAGATGTAATAACTGGAGCAAACACTCCGGAACAACTGATATTTTCCAAGATTCAACTATTAAAACTGTTATCTTCGGCGACTCTAGTGCCGCATAAATGGTGTTCTAATTTAACTAAAATCATCCAAGAGATCTCCGAGTCGGGATGCCGAACAGACACCGTGACTGAAGAAGTGGAGAAAGCTGGTACAAAGCCCTTAGGGCTAACCTAGCTGCTATATTTCGCTCAATTTCTTATCATAAGCCAGTCTTCTACCACGTCAACTGTTACTAAACGAACCGTTCCCTGGAATGTTGTCCGTATTTTCGATTTGTTGGCACTTATAAACCCCGTGATAGTTTTGTCAAAAATCTTTCTTCAGGAACTCTGGTCACTAAAGTTAAATTGGGACTTGTAGTATTGGATATAGTATACACTACAGCACATCGATACACTGTGCTTAAAGAAATGGAATCAATGTAATAATTTTTTTTAGATCGGTTTGCCTGAGATGTGAATAAAATAGTTAACATTAGATTTAGGTTAAAAGTGTTCGTTATTTCAGTTGCTTGAATTTGTTGATTATATGAAAAAGTTGTTAATTATTTGAAATGATTATTTATAAGTTGTTAGTCTAAATTATTAAAAGCACTACAATTGGTTGACATGTGGTTTCAACAAAACGGCACTACATGCCACACAGCACGTCACACAACGGACATATTGAGAAATGAGACCGGCAACAGTCAATTGAATTTTGTACAGATATTTTTTCAAATCAACAGGTATTATGCACCGTAAAGAGGTGTAAGGGATGCTCAACTGCGCCAAACGACGTCGAAATAATGTTCTCGGAGACGTCTTAAGACTGGCCTGTACGGTCGCGATATTTTCATCGGATTAGCGACAGTATCAGAAGATAAAAATCGTTTGTGCAAACGCTTAATTGTGTTCTTTGATGGTGCACTTTTCATTTTTTTATTTTTTCTCCATGCACGTTGAGTTTTCACATTTGAAAAGTTATTTTGAATGTACAGATGAATAATTTCAGCTACTACTTCCGTAGCAATAATCTACTTGGACTGAAGTTTCATAAACGTACTGTACGACAGCTGTCAGACAATATATGTCAAAATTATAGTATTGCCTAATGATGGGTCCATCTAATATGGCGCATGGTAGAAAAATTAACGAACAATATTTTGGAGTTTATATTCATATAAATAAATTTAATTTGATATTTATGATTTTGAAATAAATATGAATTTCCAGAAGAACGTATAAGAGTATTAAAAAACAATAAGAAAAAACAAACAATCACACGAACTGAAATTTGTACCATAAAATTTTTTTTTGCATATGTAACAGTCGTAAAAAAACTGTCCTCAAAAAATTTGAAATATCTTCAAACCTTTATTTTAAACTTTACTGGTTTTTGGTTAATACTGATTTTGGTTAAGATATTTTTAATTACGTTACGGATATTAAATTATTCATGTTAATTAACTTGTTATTTCAATTATTAACACTGTAGGGTTATAATTCTTTTAGCGTGTTTATTAAAAAATAATTAAAAATTTATTCAGAACTACCACTAGTCTGCTATATTTGTACAATATATAAAAAATATGGATTATTAAATTTATTTGTTGAATTTCGCATAGATACAAGTTGATAGGAATTCAACATTTTGAATTTTAGTATATGGTGGAAAAATTAACGAACAATATTCCACGAAAATAATCATATCTTTTGGAGTTTATATATATTTATAAACAATATATATACCTACTCGTAATTTGATATTTGATGGTCTTTAAATAAATATGAATTCCTAGAGAAACTTATAAAAGTATTTTTTTTTTAAAAAAATATAAGAAAAACAAACAATGACACGAATTGAAATTTGCCATAAATTTTTTTTTTGCATATGTAACAGGCGTAAAAAAAAAATAATTCAAAATTTCTCATAACTTTTATTTAAACTTTAATGGTTATAATTAATATATAAAAAAGATATTTTTAATTAAGTAATAGATTTGAAATTATTCTTGTTTATTAACTGTTTTATTTCAATCATTAAAAAATCATACGTGTATGTTTAGTTCATATAATTTTATTGTGTGTTTTAAATAAAAATGAAAAGTTCGTTTACATACCTGCAATTTTCGAATTTAAAAAATATGGATCTGGTTGCCATAAATTATCAAAAAATTCTGGTGGAAGTGTTACATAGTCATCGCCTTCTTCGAAAATGTCATCTGGAAGTGTTAATCTTGATTCCATCCACCTTTGATGGACAAACATATCTACTCTGCAAACAATTTATCCATCATTAACCGAATCATAATAAAATGATTGGTAATGTATACGTGTAATAACAAATATGTAATAATTAATATTTTACCTAAAATCCATATCTTCTACATTAATTGAATTAATATCTACAACGAAAACGCTAAATTCTACTATTACTGGACTGCCTTTCAATGATGGCGGCCGAATTTCTGTAAACAAATCCATCAATTTTTATTTTATTTTTCCAATTTATAAATTCTTTTCAATTATTATAAATAATTATATTAATTATTCATATTAATAATTTGAATAGAAATTTTTTTTTAAAGCTTGTTTATGTATTTCGTGACATGAAACTGAATATAGTAATTCACTAAGCTGATCTTTTAACGCTTTAAATGTTTTTCCTTATAGTCACGCCAAATATGTTAATCAAATACATACTAAAAGTATACTTTTAAAAGGATAATTTTTCTATTTTGCGTGATAGATTTAAAATATGATTAAATTTTTTTTGTAACAATCTCTTTGTAATATATACAAAATGTACGAATTGGTTTTTGTAAATTGTACAATATGATTTTTGAAGTCTTAAGGTGAATATAATTTTGATTTATGAAAATTCTGATTTATTCAAATAAACTCAGATGAACTAAATAAACTTTTATGTAAATTAATTTTTTTTATAATTTTAAAAACTTTTTTTCATGAAAACATTTATAATTATGATTAATGAGTAATTTGTACATGCATATTTGACTATTTAATAATGTGTATAATGAACTTTATTTACAACTCAATAAATGTTATAATATCGTATATAGATTAAAATTTATCATGTAGTGCATCTATGGTGTGTAATTAGTTGGATTAGGAGTTAGTAAGTTCTACTTATATTAATGGCCAAAAAGTTCACCGAAAAATACAGGTTAAAAAAAACACAAGAAGAAACGGAATTTCGAGGAAAAATGAAACGTCAAAACCAAAAAACGAAAAATGCTTGAAAAGTTGAGGATATAAGAGAAGAATTTGAGGTATAATAGTACATACTATAGTCGTTCTATATAACACTGTAGAAAAATATATTTTTCGAATATTTTCTTATACAGTTCGTGGGTTGGCTGACGAAATTAAATAAGATTTTTTGGATGATGTCCAAATAAACAATTTCTTTTCATTCTGAATTTTTTGTTAATCTTCCAAAGTTTATCTGATATTCTAATATTACAATATATAAAATTCTTAGTTCATTGGCAGAGTTTAACTATCATATTGGAATTCAAGGACATTTCATAACGCAACTTTATAAATTGGCGCCTAGAAATTTCTAGGCGCCAAATTATATTTGCGTTTTATGTTGTTCAGAAAATTAATTTATGTAACATTTTTATATTAGTATAATTTTAATTTTTTTCAATTTAATTAAGGTTATAATATTTTTTATAAAATATCGTACAATTTAATATGTTTTTTTTTTTTTTTAATTTTTCCATGAACGATGTCAAAGGAGGTTTAATATTTATTTGAAAATGTTGTTTTGTATTTAATTTTAAGTAAATTTACAATTGTTGCAATTTTGCATTTGTACAAATAAATAGGTAATAATAAAGGGTTATCCAATTTATGTTTTGGAAAGTAAAATTTAGTAAAATATACTTTGAAGTCAAATTTTGATAAAAACATTATTTTATTATATTGTTTATATCTTGCCATTATAACTAAAATATAATATAATTTAAATAGCTATAAAAAGAGATCTTGCAGGACTTGATCCTTTTATGGTAATTTTTTAAGACGTTTTTGTACATTTCAGGATATAAGTTGAAAATTATATGATAGATGTTGGTTTTTTAACCATATTAAATTTGAGAAATATTTATGCTTATATAATCTTCTATGTAGATATGCAAGAAAAAGCCCAGTTTGGAGGCGGATGGACATCATCAAATCTCGAAAGTCTCGATATTAGGCATATTGGAAACTTATTCGCGCAATAAAGGAAAAATTTGTCGTGTTGTGTGGCTTTTGACACTTTTTTTATGAAACCGAATATAGTGTTGATTTAAATCTTCAAGTTCAGGCTAAAAATAGAATTAATGATAAGGGTCTATCTTTCTTCATTTTCAAAAAAAAAAACGGATACCATTACACGAAAATTAACACTATTCAGTCAGTTTTCGTGGACACATTGGTCACATATGGGTTTTCAAAGAGTCTATATACGAGGTCTGTTCAAGAAGTATCGCGTATTTTGAATTTCAGCGGGTTTCGACTCTTTTGTGGCGTTATGTTGGTACTCATGTCTCTCACTTATGCCCACAAGTTCGGCCATTTTGAATGTTCACTTAATTTTTGATAGCTGCTTTGCTTGCACGTGTTTTGGCTCGTCTTTGATTTTTGCCCATTCGAAAAAAATGGATCAAAGAATCTGTTTCGGGAACAAGAAAAAGTCACACGGGATCAGATCTGGGGAATACGGTGGCTGCGGTATTATTAGTTTGTTGTTTTGGCCAAAAATACGCGCACAAGCAACGATGCGTGAGCAGGGGTGTTATCATTGTGCAAAAGCTAATTTTTGTTCTTCCACAAATCCGGGCGTTTCTGGCGGATTGGTTCGCGCAACTTGCGCATAACTTGAAGGTAATATTCCTTATTGACCGTTCTACCATGTGGCAAGAACTCACGATGCACCATGCCCCTGTAATCGAAGAAACCTGTAAGTAAAACCTTTACATTCGACCAAACTTGGCGCGCTTTTTTCGGTCTCGGCTCCTGCGGCAGCTTCCATTGGGATGATTGAGCTTTGGTTTCTACGTCATAACCATAAACCAATGATTCGTCACCAGTTATGACCCTCTAGAGAATATTTAAGTGGTCGCGCACAGAGTCCAATAGCTCCTTAGCTGTTTTTGGTTGAAATGGGCAAAAATCGAAGACGAGCCAAAACACGTGCAAGAAAAGCAGCTGTCAAAAATTAACTGAACATTCAAAATGGCCGAACTTGTCGGCATAAATGAGAGACATGATTACCAACACAACGCCACAAAAAACTCGATAATCGAATATTTATAACCCGTGGAAACTAAAAATTTGCGATCCTTTTTGAACAGACCTCGTATAGGAATTTTGCTTATTAACAATCCACCAAGCAAATAATGATCTTCATTATATTTTTATGAAATTAAAAAAAAAATTTAAAGTATTATGAAATGGATATTTGTAATCTATAATATAAAATGGCAAATATTAAACTAAATAAATATTTTCTTTAAAAAAATATATATAGTTAACAATTATTAACTATTAAAGCTATACTTTCCAAACTGTAAAATGGATAACGCTCGCTATTTTACTGATATTTGTCAAATTCTAAAATTTTTTACTATACGAATAAGAAATATGATTGCTGGTATTTTCCACTTACACCAAATTAACTATGGTTTAATGAAAATAATATGAAAAAAATATCTACGTTAGTATGTATGTGTATATACGAGACCATTTAAAAAAAAAAACATTCATAATATACAATGCACAAGGATAAGAAAAACTATTAATTCATGGAACACGATATTTGTACTTTATCGATTTAGTACAGAATTGTGTACTTAAAGTAAACAAATTTTTTCTTGTGTTTTTATTTATTATTTTTTTTTTTTAATAAAAACATTATTTTTAAACTAGTTTTTGTATCATTCGCACATGTACGAGCATTAGTATTTTATATTGTTGTGATTGTTCTTGGTTTGATTAATGGTTATATACGAGTATGTGTACATATCATAACCTAGATAAATATTTAATGCTTTAGATTGAAAAAATTTATTTAATATGTTTATTAAGAATTATTTCAGTACTTTGATTATAATATGTACACTTTCGTGTTCCAATTTATCGAATATTTTTTCTCATAAGCAATTTTTTCCTTCTTTCTGCGATAGGTAATGGTCAAATGATCAGCCTTAACCTAGTATCTGTCATGAGACTATATTTTATATAGTCTAATTATTTATACACAAATATATAGGACTATAAATTCCTATAGTGTATGTAGGTACTCCTAAAATGTGAATGCGGTGCATGCATGCAGTATATCCTATGACGTCAGAACTTTTATATTAAGCAAGAAAAAGAAGCACGCAACATTTGTCCTACAAAACTTCATGCTAATGTTCGGACAAATGAATATTTACTATTTGGTTATATTTATAGTATGTATCCTATTTATATGAGAATAATTTAGTTGTACGGTTATTGTAGAATGCATATAAGATCGACGGTAACTGCAATGAATCGGAAAGAATGCTTTATAGGTGAATTCATTACTTACCCTTGACATAACTATCAGGGAGAACCACTCTTGGTTTAATTGTATAGTTTATTCGAGTCTCTGTTTCTTTGGGTAGCCTATAAAAACAAAAGAATAAAGAAATATTCATAAATATAAGAATATAAATAGATTTACTACTGCTATTTCAGTATATTTAATTATAACCAAATTATTCATACTAGTACTAAAAAAAACAACAAACAAATGATATATATATATAGTTAAATATATAAAAGATTGTGTTGTTTATTTAGAAAAAAAAATGCTTGCATTTTAGATTTTTCTAGTATATGACTAGTTTATGCAAATAAAAATACTTTCACTTTTGCCATAAGTTCAGTTACTGCAGAATAAGGATATGACAAAAGGAAATATTTTTACTTAAATCTTTTCCGGTATGGTGTGCTACTCTATGACCGCATTAGAAAAATTTATATTCTTTTTTTTCTTTTAAAATAATTTTATAGATATTTACAACTATCACACAGTAATAAGTAGATTTAGATAAATTATTGGGTTGTCCAGGAAGTAATTTCGTTTGTTTTATAAAAATGAAAGACAATTTTCTTATAGTGAATTAATATTTTATTCAATCAAATATTATCCAGTCTGATTTAATATTCTTTGTCATCTTTTTGGTAGTAGCATGATTCCACGCTTTGCTGGCAAAAAACTGATCCAAGTGATTTTTGACCTCTTCATTTGAATTAAACGTTATACAATCTAAACAATTTTATAGAGACCGGAACAAATGATAATCGGAAGATGCTAGGTCTGAAGAGTATGATGGGTATGCCAGTATATCCGATCCAAGCTCTTAAAGCTTTTGCCGAGTGGTCAAACTTGTATGTGGTTTCGCATTATCCTGTTGGAACACTATACCTTTCCTATTGACCAATTCTGGCCTTTTTTCTTTAAGTAAATTATTCAATTTGTCTAACTAATGACAGTACACTTCAGAACTGATCGTGGTCTTGCCCGGTCAAAATAAATGATTCCTTTGAATCCCACCAAACAGATAGCATAACTTTTTTTTGATGAATATTGGCTTTTGAAGTGCTTTGAACCGGTTCATCTTTTCTACTGCAGGATCTTTTGCGTTTAACATTGTTGTAGACAACCCATTTCTCGTCCCCAGTGATGATACGCTTTAAAAATGATGATGGATAATTTTCTTGGCGTTTGAGAAGCAAATCATAAACGTCAATGCGACAACACAAATTTTTTTCCGTAAGAAGATTAGGAACCCATATGTCGAGCTTTGAGATTAAATCTAGCCGTTTTAAATGATCATGAACGTTCTAATTTGATAAATTTAATCTCTCAGCAATCTTAGGACTTGTTATTCACCGGTTTGCATCAACCAATGCCTTTATTGTGTCTTCAACAGCTTCAACTGACCTTCCAGAACGTGGTGTAACTTCGAGATCAAAATTGCCGGATCGAAATTTGCAAATCAGCTTGGGCACTGGCGCTCACTTAAGATATCTTTTCCATACACATTGGATAATTTTTTTCTTGCTTGAACATCATTTTTATCTTTTCTATAGTAAAAAAGGAACATATGCCGAAAATGATGTTTTTCACTTTCCATATTTAAAAGTGTATCAATCAAAAACTACTATGCAGAATCAATTGAATTTTTTCACAAGCAAGCCTTGCTATGTCAGCTGTTAAAATACATATGATTATGCGGTTTAAGTATGAAGTTGGTTGTGAAAAAATACAATTAAATTCTCTGTTGGGAAAGAACGAAATTACTTTTGGGACAACCCAATAATTAAGTTGAGAAGGGTTATGGGGAGTAAAAATCCATAGAAGTTTCTTCTGCTGGCGGGTACATTTGTGAATATAATTCCAAACTACAATTATTACTATAAGAAATCGTGACGACCCCTGACGTTTCAGTTGTCAACGGATGTTTATACGAAAGGTAGCTAGGGATGAGTATCGAACAAAAGTGATCATGATGAATAATACTATTGCCAACGTTAAAGTTAGTATCGACAATTTTAAGACGTATTTTGACTGCAGGGATTAGATTCAATGTGACTCGGAAGGCTTAGTATAGCCCTAGAGTTCTAGTCTGTAAGTCCATATAGGTTTCAGTAGGGTATTGTGTAATAGTACTTTGCTATCTGTAGTAAGTTCAAGACATTTGTCTAGAAGGTTAAGTAGTTGGCAGTAACATTTATTTATCTACACTTTCGTGTTCCAATTTATCGAATATTTTTTCTCATAAGCAATTTTTTGACATTTGTCTAGAAGGTTAAGTAGTTGGCAGTAACATTTATTTAGTTTTAGTCTTTTAAGTCTTGTTTTTTGAGTTCAATGTCAAACGTTTGTTACACATCTATGCCACCCTGTTTGAGTTTGAAAAAATTTCAAAATCCTGTTGGTGAGTTTTGCTCTGTACAGGACAGACCTTACCATCTGCCTATATATGGCAAAGAAAAATTCTTTTCTAAAGACTATTTTAAATAATTTTAAATGCAAATAAATAAAAACGTATATTGTCCGGTCTTGGAGATAAAATAACTATTATAAAATAGAGTGTCCCAAATTGTACGCAATATTTGAATTCATTTTTGTATACTTAAATTGGAAGATATGGATGTGGAAGATATATGGTTTCAACAAGACGGTTTCACATGCCATACAGCCCGGTAGATAATTTATTTACTGCAGAAGTCATTTCCTGGTCGTGTAATTTCTCGTTTTGGTGATCAGAATTGGCCGCCCAGATTATGCGATTTAACGCCGGTTGGACTATTTTTAGATATTTTTTGAAATCTAAGATTTATGGTAACAAAATCACGATCACCCACGCCTTAAAGAATAAAAACTGATAGCTGTATCAACGAAATTTAGTCACATTTATGCAAAACGGTTATGGAAAATTTCAACTGTTCACTAGAATATATATAATATCTTTAGTTAAAATATATTTAAAATAATACTTATTATTAATATTGCTATATTTTTAAAAATATATATTGTATAATAATATAGCATACTAAATTATTTGATAAAAAAATGATATTATATTATTTTAGTATATTTTTTAAATTTTGCCATTATGTATCAATTATAAAATTATTTAAGTAGCTACCATCAAACTGCTTCCAGGACTCGATCCTTTTGAGATAAAATTTTTATTATTTTTTCTCACATTTCGGTCTATAATTTGGCCATTACTTGACGCATGTTGATTTTTAAATGCACTAACGTTTAAAGATTATCTACGTAAATACAATCGTTTCTCCAGCTTTATATGAACAAGTTTAACGTCTTCAAATTGCACGATCTTTGAGGCCATTTGATATCGTCAAATCTTGAAATTAAGCGTCTTGAAAGTGTTTCGTACAATAATGCAAAAAGTTTATCATTTTTTGTGACTTGTGGTACCGTTTTGTTCAATTTAAATGGTTTAAATTAAAAGATTTCAGTATAGGTCAAAAAATATTGTCATAACACTGAGAATTAACGTTAACTGTCCTTCCTTCCTTTTGAAATAAATACGGGTAAATGACACTTTCAGACCAAAATGCTCACCAGGCAGTCAATTTTCGTGGATACAAAGACTTTTCTATAATCATTTGAAGGAGTTTAGAGTCTTATAGATGGTAATTTTACTTATTGATGTATTCACCAAGCGAAAAATGAGCCTCATCGCTGAAGAAAAGTTTGCTTTTAAAAGCAATAAATGTGGCTACAGCGAAATCATTACTTTTGTCGAAAGTTTTAATATTTTAAATATATTTTTGAGTAAATATTATAAAATGGCAACATTTTTTTCTAAATATATATTATCTTAAATAATATATTTATTTTATAATTATTAAATAAGAGGATTATACTTTCAGTATTATAAGATGGATAATTCAGTTATTTCTTATACGAACTGCACTATCGACACAAAATGATATTCTATGGCCAAACTGCATTCCTACTAGCGATCTGCGTAACATTTGTAGTGTTTTTCTTGGATTGTTTTTGCTTATGTGATTAATTTTATTCGATCGAATTTATTTAAGAGAGCATTTTAGGATAAAAATAAATTGTTTCTAAAATAAATAATGTTATTATAATAAATTATATACTGAATAAATTAATTATGCAGATTTATTATTCATATAATAAATATTTGCTAAATATAATTACTACGTAATAGAAAGCAAATATAAAATGGATGAACTTTTTTTTTTCAGAATAAACCCTTTTTCTTATTGAACAAAAAATATATAATTATTTTAATAAGATTTTTTGTATCAGCTTATATGAATTGTCTTCTAATTCATTATAAATATAAAATATTTCTAGTAATAAGAAAAGGAGTATTTTTATTAAAGTTTATTTCGTAAAAGGACGCCAAACCTTGACGGAAATTCTTCGTTTTTATTTATTTTTGCATATTTATGAGTATTTAACAATATTTTTTTTTTGGTTGCTTTTATTTATGTTATACATTTGCAAAAAAACTATACTATTCAAAATATCAAAAAGTATTCGAAAAATATAAATAAAATGCTGTTAGATTATTATGAGTATTTAGAAAAATCGAACAAGCGAATAATCGAACTACGTTTTATTATGTTTATTTTTAAATAATCGAAACCTATTCATTGATGGATAGTTGATTATTTCGTGAATAGTTTTACCGAAAATACTAGTAATAGTGTTGGTACGGTTACACTTAAATTTTGAGTAATAAAATTGGTGGGTAGCGTGCCAACCCTTCGTTTATAGTCTTGTAATATTCTAATATGAAAATATTACCCATGGCGGAGTGATGGTCAATTAATCACAGCTTGTATAAAAGAGTAAAGAAATATGGCGGTTTTATTACATGTACACATTGTCCTTAGATTCTTTTGTATTGTAGATATTTTTAGATAAATTACTAAACTAATGAAGGTTCTTGCTTTGTTATTAAAATACTATTTAAATGATTTTTTTTGTTGTGAAAGTAATGTAGGACTACTAATTGATTTCCAAATAGTTTTAACCAAATTGTTCAAGAATATTTTCTTTTTTAAATTATAGTGAAACTTTTTAATTTGATTGAAATTATTTAATTGGATAGTTAGTAAAGATCTTCATATTTTTAAGAGTAATTTATCTGAAATTTTCAATGTCATAGTATAGGCCAGTTTTATTATCTCATTTTTATAAAGAATAATCGTAGATTAATTTGCAAATCAACTACAATATAATAATTTAATCAGGATCATTGAACTATAACAAAATTTATAAATCAATATTTTCTGAATGATAAAACGTACGTACATATGTGAACTTAAATATGTATGAACTTTTAGTAGTGGAAAATAATGGAAAACTTACGCATGACAAAATTTTCTTAATTTACAAACAAAAATAATGCCATTGAACTCGATAAATAATAAAAATATTTTCTAAGTAATAATTTATATTAGTAGTAAATTTTGTAAAACAAAATCAATTTCTTTAGTCTCGACACTTTTAACAAGAAAATTACCATAAATATCGGGTCGTTATTAATTTACAGCCGTTTGGTTATGATAAATTATTTTATTATCAAACACTGATGGAAAATAGAATATTTTATAATTAATTACTTTTAAATATTTTATTTTCTTTTCTTTTTTCATCCAAAAAATAAAAGTAAAAACTTTATTTATCGATTAATGATGTATAATTAAGGATTATTCAATTTATAGTTTGGAAAAAAAAATTATATAAAATATATTTAAAATTTAAAATTTGATTAAGTATTGAATTTATTATATTGAAAAATTATTGTCATTAATTTAAAAAATATAATATTATTTAAATAACTATAAAAAAAATTTATTTGCAGAGCTGCATCTTTTTGAGATAATTTTTTATGACTTTATCACGAAATATTGAAATTAAGCGTCCCGGCAGGTTTTTGTATAATAAAGTAAAAATTTATTACAATATACGAGGTCTGTTAAAAAATTATCACGAATTTTGAATTTCCGCGGGTTACGTATATTCTATTATGCCGATAAGTTCGGCCATTTTGAATGTTCAGTTAATTTTTGACAGCTGCTTTGCTTGCACGTGTTTTGGCTCGTCTTCGATTTTTACCCATTCCAAAAAAATGGATCAAAGAATCTGTTTTGGGAACAGAAAAAAGTCACAGGGGGTCAGATCTAGGGAATACGGTGGCTGCGACATTATTAGTGTATTGTTTTTGGCCAAAAATTCGGGCACACGCAACGATGCGTGAGCAAGGGCGTTATCATGTTGCAAAAGTCAATTTTGTGTTCTTACACAAATCCGGGTGTTTCTGGTTTGATTGCTTCTCGCAACTTGCGCATAACTTGCAGGTAATATTCCTTATTGACCGTTCTACCCTGTGGCAAGAACTCATGATGCACCACGCCCCTGCAATCGAAGAAAACTGTACGCAAAACCTTCACATTCGACCGAACTTGGTGCGCTTTTTTCGGTCTTGGCTCCTGCGGCAGCTTCCATTGGGATGATTGAGCTTTGGTTTCTTTGTCATAACCATAAACCCATGATTCGTCACCAGTAATGACCCTCTGGAGCAAATTTGAGTTGTCGCGGACAGAGTCCAACCGCTCCTTAGCAATGTTAATGCGATGCTGTTTCTGGTTGAAATTGAGCAAAAATCGAAGACGAGCCAAAGCACGTGCAAGCAAAGTAGCTGTCAAAAATTAACTGAACATTCAAAATGGCCGAACTTGTGAGAGGCATGAGTACCAACATAACGCCACAAAAAATCGAAAATCTAATACACGTAACCCGCAGAAATTCAACATTCGCGATGCTTTTTGAACAGACCTCGTATGACTTGATCTATATGAGTTAAAATCACACATACATTATATTAAAATCTTTATGTTTAGGCTCAGAATTTTACGTTAATTAGGCTCAGAATTTTACGTTAATGGTCTCCCCTTATATAAGTAAATATAAGCTAAAGACATTTTGAGACCGATAAGTATATTAGACAGTCACTTTTCCCAGACACAATAAGTTTTTCACAGGTATTTGTGGATTTTTAGAGCCCCACATAATGGAATTTAACATTTACATATCCACCCAGTAAGAAATGTGCCTCACTACTGAAGAAGACTTTGCACGAAACGAGGATACTATCTTAAATAATATATTTGTTAAATACTAATTAATTGACAAGACTATATTTTTTAAACTATTAAATTGATAACCTTATATATACCCATATGTGTATATGACAAAAACTTAAGACATTACGTTTATTTTACACAAGAAAATTGTATATTGGTAAATCAATAAAATTATGATTGTCCTTATTTTAAATAATTAATTTGATATTTAATTTTTTTTGAAAATTTATCATTGCTTGCTATTGTGTATGTTGGGGAGTATTTGCTGTAGTCAGAATGTTTATAAACATTATCAATTGTGTAATAATGTTTACAAACAGTACAAATATCATATAATTATCGTTGTTGAAGGATTTCGTAAAATACATAGAACAAAAAATACTATTATTTGCAATGACTATTGAAATGGAAATACCCAAAATATTAACGTGTTAAAGAATTTCAATAACATTAAATTTGGTTGGTATTGATTTTCTCAAAAATTCAAATTTATTAAAATTGTTTCGAATCAAACTAATTGAATTTGGTATTTCCCCGAAATTAATACGACAATTTTAAATGGCTTTGACTGTTTTTAGTAATAATTTGAAAATAAATTATTAAAAGTGGAATTTCTTATGCATTGTAAATAAAATCATTTCGTGATTTCACATAATTATTTATAATGTTATTTTGTTGTTTTTGTATTTAGTTCAATGAGTTTGTTATTTTGTTATTTACAGGAATTCCCCAGCTCCAAGGATTCATAACGAACTGGAAAAAAGAGGACATTAACGATGAGAAAAGGAAATGTTCGATGCAATAGAAGGGCTGTTTCGGCCAAACGAACTGGAAAAATTCCTATGAATACTTCCAAATCTACCTCGTCTTCTTCCTATATATTCAAAATGCATTCTGTCACGAACGTTAACTATTACGAATAGCTTGTTTCTCAGCTCTTTTACCTGCCCATAAAAATACTTAATATTTTGAAGAAAATTTATCACTTTTAATTCCGGATTTAATTCACATTTTAAAGAAATTTCTTTAATTATGTGCGCACTTAGTTTGTCTAAAAATGCTGATATAATGTAAAGCTTTAATTATGAAATGATTACAATTAACTTTTTATAAATACTTTAATGAAGTAATTTTTCAATATTCAACTTTGCAAAAATTCTTTAAAATGTGTAGATTATTTTTTGACAGATAAAAATAATATTGTAGAAGTTCGATAGTTTACTTTAAAAAAAAAATAAAATGAACTTTTTGTTATTTTCTGCATGCAATTTTTATGTAAAGTCTTAAATTTAAGATCCTATCCTTGCTGATATTTAAGTAAATTTATATAAAAATAGTTAAATATATATTCTGACATTTATTAAAAAACCTAATTTAGAATTTTGCTCATTATAGTTCAACCGAAAATAATACGAGTACCTCATCTTTTTAATAGAGACTCGGCAATTTGTTGTTTTATTTTTATTATAACTAAAAAAAATCACTCTAAAAAAAATTATTATAACTAAAAAAAATAAAAGTAGATTAACGTCCGCAGTTCTTATTGAATATTGTTCTTTAAGTCTTGAATTATATTTGGATACATTTTTTCTTTCATATAGCACCAAAGAAAACAGTTCAACGTTGTCAAATCGCAAGATCTTGGGAGTCAAATATATTTGTGCGTTTCGTGAGATTATTCGATCACCGAATTTATTCCGCAATAAACCAATGTTTTGACGTCAAATTGATGGAAATTTTTCGGGTTAAATTGATGAACATTATGACCTGTACATGGTCCAATGGATTCAATCACTCTATGTCTAAAATTGTAGTACTTTATAATAATAATAAAAAAAATACTGACATATGTGTTTTGACAGATATTTTAAAAGTTGAAACAAAAAACCACCAACAGATGGCTCACCCTTTACGTCCTACGATTATGTCCTTAAAATATGAGATATACTCAAAAATATATTTTAAAATTGTAGAATATTTAAAAATAGTAACCATTAATAAATATCAACTGTAGAAATTATGAATTATTAATAAAGTCAATAATTGTCACTGTATAGTTAATAGGTTCTAATAATATGACCCAAATCATTAAATATTTTATGATATTGATTGATTAATTAGTACATACAAATTAGTACAGTATTGTATTTTTCATGCTGAAGAATTGGTGAAATAATTTACTATTTCTAATTATTATAAATAATAAGAATGGATCATCGAATTAGTGAACGTGTCAAAACCGTTCTTATAATTTGATTCTATAATTATTTATTTCTCATACTTTCTTTGAATTTTGTCAAAATAATTTCAATGAAAGAAAAGTAAATTAATATTTCGTGTTTATAATTTTTTTTAGATACAACTGATTATTCTAAGTCATTATCAATGTAATAAATCTACCAAATATCTTTTAAATTAAATTTTCAAAGAAAATTTTAGTATGACAAATTATATCTTTTGAAAAAATGCGTGATATTTAGTACTTATTTTAATTGTAGTCAATTTTGTCTATTATTATAAATTAAAAAAAATCGATGAAGTTTTTTTTTCGATATTAAAAAAAATGTGGATTTATGAAAAATTTAGTTATATTATTTTGACTATAAAAAATAATTAAATTGAATAATTTCAACTATTAATTGAAATTTTTCTCCTAGATTCACGTACAAGTTTTGATATTTTACAACGAGGTTTGGAAAGTACCATAAAATAATGAAAAATTATTCATTTTATTGTTTGAGAAGAACAACCTTGTCATTTAATAGTTGCTTAATATACGAGGTCTGTGCAAAAAAAGTGTCGCGAATTTTGAATTTTCGCGGGTTACGTATATTCGATTTGCGATTTTTTGTGGCGTTATGTTGGTACTCATGTCTTTCACTTATTCCGATAAGTTCGGCCATTTTGAATGTTCATTTAATTTTTGACAGCTGCTTTGCTTGCACTTATTTTGGCTCGTTCTCGATTTTTTGCTCAATTTTGACCAAAAACAGCATCGCGTTAACATTGCTAAGGAGCTGTTGGACTCTGTCCGCGATGACCCAAATTTGCTCCAGAGGGTCATAACTGGTGACGAATCATAGATTTATGGTTATGACGTAGAAATCAAAGCTCAGTCATCCCAATGGAAGCTGCCGCACGAGCCAAGACCGAAAAAAGCGCGCCAAGTTCGGTCGTATGTAAAGGTTTTACTTACAGTTTTCTTCGATTGCAGGGGCGTGGTATATCATGAGTTCTTGCCACAGGGTAGAACGGTCAATAAGGAATATTACCTGCAAGTTATACGCAAGTTGCGTGGAGCAATCTGCCAGAAACGCCCGGATTTGTGGAAGAACAAAAATAAGCTTTTGCACCATGATAATGCCCCTGCTCACGCATCGTTTCTTGTGCGCAAATTTTTGACCTAAAAAAACACACTAATAATGTCGCAGCCACCGCATTCCCCAGATCAGGCCCCTGTGACTTTTTCTTGTTCCCGAAACAGATCCTTTGATCCATTTTTTGGAATGGGCAAAAATCGAAGACAAGCCAAAACACGTGCAAGCAAAACAGCTGTCAAAAATTAACTGAACATTCAAAATGGTCGACATGAGTACCAACATAATGCCGGAAAAAATCGAAAATCGAATATACGTAACCCACGAAAAGTCAAAATTCGCGATACTTTTTGAACAGACCTCAAGAAGCAATTTTAACTGTGGAGAAGCAATTATGTCCGCAATTAAATTCGAATAAACTATATAATAATAATTTATTTGCAAATTTCTTATAGATAGTAAATATGCATTATTCACAAGAATTTTGGCCTCCAAGATCATGCGATTTGACGATGGTTGACATTTTCTTTTGAGACTACATAAAACCATTTATTGACGCAAACAATTTTATTTGCATCAATCAATATTTTTACGTAGTCTCAAAGTAATAAATTTTTTTAGAGATTTAAAAAACCAACATCAATCAACTAATACCCGAATTACACTCCCAAATATATGAAAACGTCATCGAAAACTACCTCAAAAAGATCAAACTTATAGTTTTTTTTTTTTAAAATAATATTTTAATAACAGATATTAAACTATAGAATAATTGAAATATTTTAATAAAATCGAATTGTTATAGTTAAATTTACTTTCCAAAGTACAAACTGGATAAAAAAAATTTCAGATACTGAAAAAAAGTTGTAAATTAATTTGTGTCATATTTAAAGATAGTTAATTTAGTGAGCCCTGTTGTCTTGTACGTAAATATATCACTTTTTATGGATTTCAAAAAAAATCCTATGTTAAAAAAAATAACTGAAATACTTGGATTGATGCCAAGATAATTTTTTGGATGAGCAGTTTTTGATATATTTTTGTCAAATTTTATTGAATTAGAATAAACTTTTTAATAATAGTTTATTTGAAAAAATTGCATAGAAAGTAAAAATGCTTTATTCAACAAAAATTGTAAATATTCTTAAACGTCTAGAAATTATTCGTAAAAATAACTCATAAAATTAATAATGGATACAGGGATATATTCAAAGATTTAACAAAAAATATGTTTATGCTTATTTTAGGAAAAATATCCAAATATGTTAACATATAATGATAATATATTTATGTATATTCATTAGAACAAGTGTACAGAGATATCTGAAATAACAGTAAATAACGATATAATTTATAATTCCCCTTCCATGACTATAAACAATCAATATAAATAATGGAAATAATTTAAAATTTATCAACAATTTCTCGTTGTAGTACTCGGTATAACCATAATGTGACAGAAAATCGATCCAAATTTAAATTTAAGTATTTTCTGTTTTTAATCTAATTCAGTTCATTGAATTAATTTGCATTTAATATTTTCAAGAAATCCGGAAGATATTCTTTCAGTTAAGGTTGTTGTAGTTCAAATGAAACTACAATACATACTTAAAATTTGTTAAATAAATAATCATTATTCGAACAAAATATATTAAGACAAGATAAAATATGAAAGATGAACAGAGGTTTTTTTTTCTATAGTATTTTTCATCATTATTTAATAAAGAAAAAAGGAGTTTATTAATATGTTAATACATTTTTGCCTATGGTTCCAAATATGTAAATTATGAAAAGAAATAAAAACTGAATTGTTAGAACAAAAGTATTATCATTTTTTGCATAGTGTTAAAATATCGAAATAATATTTAATTTAAGAATAAAGTGAATTTTAGTTAATATGATTTACAAAAAAATAATTTTCAACTATTACTAATATTCCCATCATAATTTTTTTCTCTTTAAACTTGCTATAAATTGGAAAGGAAATTTATTGATAAATACATCAAACAAAAAAATATTTATTAATATAAACGAACAGTGATCGATGCAGTCATCTAAATTGATCATGCAAACTTCAAATCAAGTCGTTCTTTTTAATTAAACAAATATTATGGAATTTATTATATATTTTTTTTTATATCTTATCTTAATGCAATATTTCAAATAGAAATTGTTCTAAATAAAAATCACATGCAATAATATCTTTTCTTTTTCATTTCTTATTAATTACAAAAAAAAAAAAAACAAAAAAAAAATTCAATTAAAAATTTTTTACTGAAAAAAAAAAACGGTTTGAAAAATGCAATTGCGTGAATATGAATTACGTTTATTATTACATCAAGATACTCGTTTATTGAATGCCATAAAAATAAAGAATGAAATTAGTAATTGTTTTTAAGTATTATGACCTTTTTACTGGAAAGAAATCAATAGCAAGTTTCTTTAAAAAATTTATTAAATTATCACATTTTATGATGAGCAGTTATAAACAGAAATTAATAGAATTTCACATGATCGTACTAAGAACATTATTAACACAGGATAGCCATTGAAAAACTTACTGGATAGCCATTGAAAAACTTATATTCTAGGTTATAAAACATCCCTCGGAGATTAAATTTGCTACTTTTTTCTAGGTTAACTCATTGAGTTTTTTTGTCGCAGTTAAAGATCAATTATTCAAACTCGGAGAAAATACCGGCAACATTTTAATATCAGAGTATCTCCTAGCGACACCAAGACCTTATCGCCCGGTTTGAAATAACTGGATCAGGCGGCTATCTTTTGGGAAGAGGTCCTCATCGTTTCTCTCAACTGATTCTGAAACTGAATTTAAAAATGTTTTCACACAAGATCTAAATGGTTCTAGCTTTACTAGCAGCGCCTGCAGTACGAGGTCTGTTCAAAAACTATCGCAAATTTTGAATTTTCGCGGGTTACGTATATTCAATTGTTGATTTTTTTGTGGCGTTATCTTGGTACTCATGTTTCTCACTTATGCCAACAAGTGAGAGACATGAGAACCGACTTTTTTGTGTCGTTATGTTGGTAGTCATGTCGGGTTACGTATATTCAATTTTCGATTTTTTTTGTGGCGTTATGTTGGTACTCATGTTTTTCACTGATGCCGACAAGTGAGAGACATGAGATTTTCGATTTTTTGTGCCGTTATGTTGGTACTCATGTCGTCTATTTTGAATGTTCAGTTAATTTTTGACAGCTGCTTTGATTTTGGCTCGTCTTCGATTTTTGCTCAATTTCGACCAAAAACAGCATCGCATTAACATTGCTAAGGGGCTGTTGGACTCTGTCCGCGACGACCCAAATTTGCTCCAGAGGGTCATAACTGGGGACGAATCATTGATTTATAGTTATGACGTAGAAATCAAAGCTCAATCATCCCAATGGAAGATGCCGCACAAGCCAAGACCGAAAAAAGCGTGTCAAGTTCGGTCGAATGTGAAGGTTTTGCTTACAGTTGTCTTCGTTTATAGGGGCGTGGTGCATCATGAGTTCTTACCACGGGGTAGAACGGTCAATAAGGAATATTAACTGCAAGTAATGCGAAAGTTGCTTGAAGCAATCCGCCAGAAACGCCCAGATTTGTGGAAGAACAAAAATTAGCTTTTGCCATTTTTGGCCAAAAACAACACACTAATAATGCCGCAGCCACCGTATTCCCCAGATCTGGTCCCCTGTGACTTTTTCTTGTTTCCGAAACTGAAGAGACCCATAAAAGGACGACGCTACGCTACGATTGAGGAGATAAAGACGGCATTGAAGGAGGAGCTGAACAAGATCACAAAAAACGATTTTTTGAAGTCCTTCGAGGATTCGAAAACACGTTGGCACAAGTGTATAAAATCTGGTGGCGATTATTTTGAAGGGGACAAAATAGATATTCATGAATAAATAAATAATTTTTTGAAAAAACACAAAATTCGCGATACTTTTTGAACAGACCTCGTATATTATTTGATTTCAATATCATTCAGTCTTTTAGTAACTATACCCTATATGGTATAAGTAGATAGATTGTATTTATTGTATATTAAAAGTGGATTAAAGAAGATAGAAAATTGATATTAAATAGAACAATTTGTTTTAATATTAAAAATTTTATTTGAAATTTATTCTTGTAACTGTTAATGAAAAATTCTAAAATAAAAATTTAAATTTATAAAAATTGTTCTTTTCATAAAAAAACTAAATGGCTAATACTTGAATGATATTAGTTTTTTTTTAATCAAAAAATCTATTATTATACTAAGGATATTATTAATATTTTTATAAATGAACGAAAACTTATAATATTAGATGAAATACTGAACTTATCTACAGGAAATCAATAAAAAATGACAGCAAATTTATATTAAATAGAAAAAGGATATTTTCAGTTTATTATAATTACTTGCTAATATAACCGTTATTAAAATAGTATTTACTCAAAAAAAAAAATCAAAATTAAAATTTATAAAGATCATCCAATAAAGTGCATGAGGTGAGGTTTACGATGGTATAAGAATAAGATTGCGATTGGTGTGTGTCTTGAGTGCGTTTAGGTTGTTGGAGTTAAAAAAATATTTACCAAAATATTATTATTTTAAATTAGATTAATTATCTTTTAGTTTCTTAAAATATATGAAATAATAAATTATGAAAAAAACATTAATAATATTAGGATATGCTGAAAATTTTAATCTGTTAATAAGAAAGAGAATTTTCGTTATAAATAATTGATGAATTTTCAAAAATAAATATAAAATTTTCACTATTTACTTACCAAAATAATATGACACCTAGTCCAAAAGTAAAAATGATGTTGTTTTTTTCAAGCATTTTCGCCCTCTTTTTACATTGTTTTTATCTCACTTTGTACATTCTTAATTAAATTTATATTATAATTTCAATTTTAACCAATAAAAAACATTTCATAATATTGTACAATCAATGATAAAGCAAAAAAGAAAAGAAAAAGAAATCAAAGCCCTATTGCAGAGGCTTCTTCTTCTTCTTCTTCTTCTATATTTATTAAAGGCACTAATTTTCAAATATATACAATGTTTTATAGTTTTTATTACATCATAGAAAAATTATATATTTTTTTTAATTATTAAACTATATATGTATAAGTACAAATTATAGTAGTTAAATTCTTAGTTTGGATTATGTTTATGTCCAATAGATAAATGAATATTTATATATACATATACACATAAGAATAGTGAAGAAATATTAATTATATAATTGCATTTCGTATTAACACATTAAAACTAGAACTTTTTAATGATAATTATTAAATAAATTCACTGCAGTGTCGACATTTTTGCCTAGGCCATTTAACACAGTATGAGAATTAACACACGGTTAAGTTTGAATTACCACGGCATCTAGTGTAGCTCTACTACTGGTAATGATGGCAGCACTACTAGGCACATTACCGCCACCACCAACACGAACGCTCTCACCGTTACTGATGCTGCTGCTGCTGCTGCTGTCGTCGACCGATCATCCGGACCCGGGGACACGGATATATTGTACCAATCCAACAAAAACACGGAGACGGGTACACCCGGCGATATAATTTTTCCTTTATTCCATTGGCTTTGGAACAAGTATAACAATACAATCATAATTTGTATCATTCATCTTTCTCATCTTTTATCTAAGTTAATATTTTGTGTATATTATTAAAAAAAATTAATTACAATCTAAGTTTTGGTCTAATTAAACGAACAACCATTAAGAAAAGCATAAATGCTTTTAAAAATGATTGATAACAATGATAATACTATATGTTATGTTGCTAAAAAATGTTGAGAAATAACAAATAAATGTAATCAATATGAAAATTATTGTAAAATGACCAAAGTTTAAGATACAAATATGTACATAGATATGATGATAATCGTTTATGATTTAACAAATAGATTATGCATAGCTACAATATATTGTAAGGAAAATAATTAGAATATCGTTTCCAATGTGACAACAATATCAATTTATGAACTTTATGGGAAACTTAGCGGATGGCGTGTGCTATTTGTTTTAAGCTAACAAAACTTCCTCATTACGGGGCCTCTTCTACCCCAGAGGCTATATGGATGTACACATATGTTCATATGGCATTGGTAATGATCTTGAATGCTAATATTTTAGATCACGTACAAATAGGGTACTGCACATTTGTCTGCACGAATACTTGACGAAATATAAAAAGCGACCGGTCATCTCATCAGCAACTTGATTGACTGAATTGTATATTTCCAAGTGATTGGTATTATGCTCATTTATGTGTCTTAAATTTTTCTTTGGACAGGGTCCCCCGGATCTATTCAAAAACAAGTTGCATAAAAATTTAACAAATAGGCTGGAATCTTTTTTTTTTGTTCTACATTTTTCACAAGCTCTTATTCAATATTTGCCTTTTTGCTTGTTCCCATTTGAAATAATGATATTAATAAAATTCTTATATATTTGCTTTAAGTCATTTTTATTGTTTTATATTTTTTTTAATAAACAGAAACTGGACGATTTTTAGGTTTTTTTCTTTCATTAACAAAGTAAAGGATTATTATTTTTGTGTATCATCATTTGAAAGCTGTTAGTTGAATATTTAAGGTGATATTTACTTGAAACAAAAATAAATTAATAATATTGAATTTTTGATATAAAATAATATTTCTAAGACTTTTTAATCAAAGTAATAAATCTACCAAATATCTTTAACATATTTGAATTTCTTATGAAAATTATAATAATTTTAAAAGAATGCGTGATATTTGGTACTTATTTTAATTGTATTGGGTTATTGGGAAAGTACGAGGGTCGTTCAATAAGTCCATAGAAAAAGATGGAAAACAATTGTTTTTTAAAAAAAAATTTTTAATTTTTCAATCAACTTTAAGCTCTATGCACTTTTCTACGCGTTTTTCCAAAATTTTTATCCCGTCCAAAAAATATGATTTCGGAAGTTCTGCAAAATAGTCATCCGTTTGAGCAATGACGTCCTCGTTGGAAGTGAACCGTCGTCCGCCAAGCCATTTCTTCAGATTGGGGAAAAGAAAATAGTCACTCGGAGCCAAATCTGGTGAATAAGCGGGATGCTGCAACAATTCCATTCTCAATTCCACAATTTTGGCCATGGAAACAGCGCAGGTGTGCACACGCGCATTTTCCTGATGCAAGAGGATTTTTTTCTTCTTAAGATGGGGGCGTTTCTCTTTGATTTCCTCGCTCAACCGTTGCAATAACGACGCGTAATACGCTCCTGTTATTGTTTTTCCTTTTTCCAAGTAGTCGATAAAAATGATGCCCTGCGAATCCCAAAAGACCGTGGCCATCACCTTGCCGGCCGATGGCACAGTTTTTGCCTTCTTCGGAGCCCGTTCACCCTTGAAACTCCACTGTGATGTCTGTCTCTGTAGTAGTGTATCCAGGTTTCGTCCACAGTGACATATCGACGAAGGAATTCGGCAGGATTGCGATGAAAGAGTGCCAACATAGCCTCAGAGTCCACTACACGATTGCGCTTATTCTCCTCTGAGAGCAAACGCGGCACTCATCTTGCCGAAATTTTTTTCACAGACAATTTTTCATGCAAAATTGAAGCGACTGTACCTTGTGATATGCCCGTGGTCTCAACTAATTCGCGCACTTTAATTCGCCGATCGTTCAAAATCAGATCGTGGATTTTGTCGATGATTTCAGGAGTAGACACCTCAACTGGGCGTTCTGAACGATGTTCATCTTTTGTGGATGAACGGCCACGTTTAAATTCATTCACCCAATTGTAAACCATCGCAAACACAGGTGAAGATGTGCCATGAACTGCATCCAACTCGGCTTTGATTTCTTTCAAATGGAGATGTTTGATGACAGCCTTAAACTGGCTTTTTTCCATTGTTATGCACAAATAAATGTCGTTAACTTTAATCGCCGATAGAAATTGACCTACGCTATGGATCGAGCTGAAATTTTGACAGCTTTCTTGTTAATAATGAAAAAAAATCTTCACTGACACTACGAGTGCTATATCTTGGATTATCTAAGGACTTATTGAACGACCCTCGTAATTTTGTTTTTTTCCCAACAGAGGACTTAATTGTAGTTTTTCATAACCAACTTGAAAAAAAAATACTTTCCCAACAACCCAATAGATGATTTTTTTGTTAGTGGGCATTATTATGTTTATGTCATGGTATTATTTAATCTTAATGAGATAATGCGAATAGTAAAAAAAAATTTGAAATTTTCTCTAGAATCGAGTAAAAGTTTTGATATTTTTTATAGGATTATCCAATTTACAGTTTGAAAAGTATAGTTTTATTATTTAGTAGTTGTAAACTCTATATATTTTTATAAATATAATATTTGTGTGCTATCTAATTTTATGTTAAGCTGGGTGAATCCCCGAGTATGACTAACTAAAAGGGAACATTCCTTGTCAAGAGAAATACATTTTTCGATGGCATAGCATTTTTTTTGAGCAGTGAATACCAACTTCACTCAGAAATACTGTCAAAGTCGAAAACTGATGAAAATGCGAAACTGGTAAGGGTTCTTGTGAGGTCAGATTCTATTGAAGCTAATCAGGGAGTCATTGAAAGGCTCTTAAAAAAGGTAATTCAAGCCAGATCGGACATTGCCGACAATTCGATGCTCCCTTATAGAAAATTAATGATTCCTCTGGTTTTTAGGCCTCTCCATTTTCGTGGTCACAGAGAGTATTACTATTTTTTGTAATGCTGCTGGTAGACTTAATTATCTACAAAGCCTTCGTAATAGAATTTTCTGCCATCTTGTACATAAAGAGTTATCCATTTTGTAAATTGGACAATACAGATCTTTTAATTAACTGATGGATAATATATATGCCATTTAAGATAAAATTTATTTATTGCAACGTTTTATGGATGGTTATCATTCAAGGGGTTGTGGATTCGCACCTCACAAAGGCACATGATCGTACGCTCTTTTCCAAAAAAAAAACAGTTTAATTTGGTATATTCCAGTACCATTTGTCGCGAAATAACCTTTAGTGTCATGACGTTTAGAATATACATTTCAGTACGAATATTACTAGAAATAATAACAACTTTCTGCAAATGCCGTAGCCACATTCGGAGCTCTTTGTCAGTTAGCAAAATTGACATATATGAGACTTCGAAAACCACATGTGACTGTGGAGCAAGAAGCCTTTGCATCTGTAAAAAGAAACTTTTTGGTATGCATTTTGGTATTTAGGTGGCTCTTTGAAAATAAAGAAGAATAGATCGTTAACGTCAATTCTAACCACTATGGCCACATAATAACCAACTTTTTTTTTTGCTTGAAGTTGCAAATTGTCATCCGGCTTCACAAACTACAAAATAAGACTACTTTTGGCTTTATTCCTTAAAAAGTTTCTAGGACAAATAATTTCGAAATTTTGTGTTGTCACAATTCGACTTTTTCTTGTAGGACTACTTTAAATCCATTTAAAAAATCAATATCCATCAAGTAATGATCGGATTATACGAAAAAGTCATCAATATTAACCTCAAAAGGATAGATTCCTGTAAGAAGTCTCGTGACAACCATTTCAATGATATTATATTCCACAAATAAGGTCCAAAAAATATAAAATTTAAAATTAAGTAAAATACACATCAAATTCAGATTTATAAAAAAAAAAATAAAAACTGAATTTAAAGTATTTTTAATCGAACCTTACTATTCATAGTATAAATTGGATAACCCTTTATCAATGAATTAAAGATCTGGATTTTTCTTTATTTATATAAAACATATTTTTAATTTCAATTTGTATAATTTTTTTTTTGCCTACTTGATAAAATCATATAATTTTATATAAATATTTAAGATTAAAGGATAATAAAGAAAAAGAGCCAACTATTATTGCAATTAATGTCATGATAGAAAGAATTTTCCTTTCGATATTGATTAGCTTCCGATTAACCAAATTAATTAACCGCCTATAAATATGCAATTTTGAAGGTGTTCGTTTGTTCAAATTCAAATACAAACCATGAAATGGTAGACACCATTTTTTTTTAAATGTATTTCTTGAAAACAAAATGGAGTGCTTGCACTTATTTTACGTTTACGTGCTTTTATTGTTTGAAGCAATCAAAGACCATAATTCTAATAAAAAAAATGTTTCTTTATTTGATAATATCTTATAAAATATAATAAAGAAAGTATAGTAAATGAGCGAAAAGCCATATTAAATTTATTACTGTGAAATACGTTTTTTTTTTTTTTTTTGGAAGCAATTATAGTTAGTTGTTAAGTTCAGTACTTAATTGGCTTCTTCCTTAAAACCCACATTATTTACGAGTATTGTTCTATAGTTTTCTTGTAGTAAAAGTTAAAAAGGAAAATTTCTCCAATTCACTTAGTTTAATTGTTATTTCTTAAAATACATTTTTTTTTTTTTTTTGGTAAATCAATAGAAAAAATAATATAAATCTTCTAAATTTGTCGTAAAAATTATTAAAAAATATAATTTTGAAATAAGAATTTAATCGAATTGTTATTGGTTTTTAATATTTTTTTAATTGATTTTTGCTACATTATTTAATAGTTAATAGTAAATATTCCTTTCAATATTTGTAATGGTTCTTGCAATGGTAATAAAATCGGACACTTTATATATATATACTAATGATTGGAAAAATGAGTAGTATTGATCAACTCCTCGTTAATATAGAATTGGTCAAAAGTGTAAAAATGATACTATTCAAATATGGTTGGAATTTTTCCTTTAAAGAAAAGTTGAAAAAGTATGGAAGCTTTACTGAATCATACAGCCAAACACACATTACAGACGACTCTACAGATCACAAATATCAGATTTCGAAATTTTCTAAAATCCCAATGGTATATAAAAAAAAAATGAAAAAATACTATCGAAAGTTAAAAGTGACGATGGAGTCAGGCTGAGTTGGTGTTGCTGAAACTTGAACAAAACATACCGTGATGAGACGATAAAATTGTCATGTTTTTATACAGTTCAAGTGTTAAGGCGCTAAAAGGATAAAGCGCGTCCATACATAGATATGTACATATTTATTTGGTTAAAGCTGCAACCAGTCCCAGTAAAAAAAAGGACTCAACGTTTCATTTAGTTACTTCCGTTATTTAAATATTTGTTCATATTTTTTTCACTATAGAGCATATGTTGGTTGATTTTTTTTTTATTATTAATATTAACATTATTCTCTTTAATTTATATTTACTTCATCGATTCAATAATTTATTTATAGTTTTTTTTTATAGACTACTTCTTCTTGTAATCGGGTTTTTTTTTTTGAGATTTGATTTTAATAATTTATTCAATTTTATAATAATAATTTTGTTTTTCTTTCGAAAATATCACCATTCTAATAACAATCATATTGATCTTGGATATTTCATAAAATCGAATATTTATATTATATTTTTAGAAAGAAAAAAAAAAACATATATATACCCATTTTATTTATGAATTCACAAATGAACTAGTGGAATTTATATCGCATCTAGAAGTAAATTGTCCACATATTTTTAGCTATATTTAAATGCTAATCACTTAAACTTTATCCATATTCATATAATATAAATTATACAATTTATATAAAGTATAGTCAAAAAAAGAAAGAAAAGAAAAGAAAAGAAAAGTATAATAAATATTTCTTAATATAATTTCGTTTTGATAATATGATACAACAACACTATTTGAAAGTAATTTAAAAAAAATTTCAGTTAAAACTATATTAAACGTAACTACGAGTATTATTAATTTTCGATTAAAAAAAATATATTGGTAAATAATTATTGCTTTTATGTTATAATTTTTTACACTTTTATTAATTTTTTTTTTGGTTTCAATTAAAATGATTACATAGTCAAAAATAATAATTAATATATGTTTTGTTGTTGTTGTTGTTGTTGTTGTTGTTGTTGTTGGTTGTTGTGTCACGCAACCGAAAAATGCGATTCTTTTAAATGGAACTAATCGTACCGACAGTCAGGCTCCTCTAACCGAAGACGACGAAGAACTGAAGTAGAAAATTCACTTCGAGGCAGCTACTGTACAGCCCAAAGTGTTGTTTGTTTGTTGGCTGTGGACTAGTTGTCTGCCACTAAAAGTACTACGACTAGAATTCGGATTTTCTAGCGGGTGGAGCATTGCACGAACTACACTTGCATATGGCGTTGTTGGGGTTTTTTGGCTGCCTGCCTTGATAGTTGAGCGTTTCATGCTTTAAACGACTAGCACAGTGACTTTCTTTACTGCGTACAGGTTATGTTATTACTATTAGTTTGGATTCGGTTAAGCAGAGCTCAACTTGTTGGCGGTTTGTTCGTTGGCTGTTTTATTCGCACTTCTATTGTACCACCCTTATCGCACGGAAAATACAGTTGAAAAATTCAATATTATACTTTAGTCCTTCATACACACACACACACACATATGCATAACAACTAGGATATGTGTATAAATACATTAGTACATCATCATCAGTATGATATATATGCATTACGATTATATATTTCAAATGCGACACAACTACTACAAAATAGAGTATAATATTTTGCTACTTTATATTTACTAAAGAATTTGTATAAAAAAAGGTTAGTATTAAGTGATTTTTTTTTGCAACTAAAAACAAAACAAAAAGTACCAAAAAAAAATCTGCGTTGAAAAAAAAATAAAAAAATAAAAAATAAATATGCCAGCTTTATATTATCTCCATCGATTATATAATTATATAAAATGTTAAGAATTCCATTTTTAGTAACAAAAAAATAAGTACAATTAGAAGAAAAAAATATAACTTAATGCTCATGAAACTTATTAAGATTGGAAAATGGGAATAATAAAAGTGAAAATCTTCAGAAATGTTTTAGGTGTAAATAAAATGCTTACACACAAACTTATACCAACTATCAAATTGTTAGTGTAAGACTGAAATTAGCATATTTTTTTTGGAGGCTTAAGCAAATTTACGTTTTAATCACAGGAAATTCTTGTAATTTATTTTGATTTAAAAAGAAAATGCTTTATTTCTTTTTATCTTTTACAATATGATTAAATAGATAGTATTTCTTTTATTGATGATTTAGTATAAATTTTATTTATCTACAATAGCCTGTGTTCTTATAAAGAACACCATCCATATATATTGGTAGACGTTTTGTATTTCTTTATGGAAGGATTTTGAAGAAAAAAATAAGGATTATGTTATATATAAGAAATTTCCATTAAAGATTTCCATATAAATAGGTATTTAGTAATATTATTATAGTAAATTATATGCTGTGAAAAGTAACAAAATACGAAGTCTGTTCAAAAAGTATTGCGAATTTTGTTTTTTTTTTCAAAAATTATTTATTTATTCATGAATATCTATTTTGTCCCCTTCAAAGTAATTGCCACCAGATATTATACACTTGTGCCGACGTTTTTTCCAATCCTCGAAGCACTTCAAAAAATCATTTTTTTTTATTTTGTTCAGCATCTTCTTCGATGCCATTTTTATCTCCTCAATCGTAGCGTAGCGTCGTCCTTTCATGGGGCTCTTCAGTTTAGGGAACCAGAAAAAGTCACAGGGTACCAGTTGTGGGAAATACGGTGGCTGTGGCATTATTGGTGTGTTGTTTTTGGCTATAAATTCGCGCACAAGCAACGATGCGTAAGCAGGGGCGTTATCTTGGTGCAAAAGCCAATTTTTGTTCTTCCATAAATCCGGGCGTTTCTGGCGGATTGCTTCACGCAACTTGCGCATAACTTGCAGGTAATATTTCTTATTGACCGTTCTACCCTGTGGTAAGAACTTATGTTGGACTACGCCCCTGTAATCGAAGAAAACTGTAAGCAAAGCCTACACATTCGACCGAACTTGGCGGGCTTTTTTCGGTCTCGGCTCGTGCGTCAGCTTCCGTTGGGGTGATTGAGCTTCAGTTTCCACGTTATAACTATAAACCCGTGATTTGTCACTAGTTATGACCCTCTGGAGCATATTTGGGTTGTAGCGGACAGAGTCCAACAGCTCCTTAGCAATATTAATGAGATGCTGTTTTTGGTCGAAATTGAGCAATTTTCATGCTCAAATCATTGGTAAAAATCGAATGGCACGAGCTAATCGATATGCTTAACTCTTCAGCAACTTCTCTAACGGTGTTTCAACGATTGGCCAATACTATTTTCTTCACTTCATCAATGTTTTCGTCTGTTGTTAACGTGCTCGGGCGTCCGGCATGCTTTTCGTCGTTCACATCTTCTCGGACCTCTGAGAACATTTTGTACCACCAATAAACGTTGCTTCGGTCCTAGGTAGCTTCACCATATGCCACAGTCAACATTCGGAATGCGTCCGCGTAATTAATTTTGTTTTTCACACAAAATTTGATACAGATTCTTTGATCCCTTTTTTGGAATGGCAAAAATCGAAGATGAGCCAACAAAACACGTACAAGCAAAGCAGCTGTCAAAAATTAACTGAACATTTAAAATAGCCGAACTTATCGGCATAAGTGAAAGACATGAGTGCCAACATAACGCCACAAAAAATCGAAAATCGAATATACGTAACCCGCGGAAATTCAAAATTCGCCTCGTAAACTGAAAAAAAATATCTAAAAAATTAGCGAAAAACTTTGCATTAAAAGAAAATTTCTTTCTTTTTTAGCAAGATTTATAATTGGAAAATAATTGTTCGTTATAAAATTATAAAAAAAAATGATAATAATTTTTTATAATTAGTTCATAAATTTATGTACCATAGTTAATTAAGTTGTTATTAATTTAAGACTTTTCGCATCATACTTTGGTGGTTGATCGGAGTTCTAAAGATATTGCATAACGTTTAGGCGTTCTGTTAAGAAGTTGAAATGCTAAAAACAAAATGGTGAAATTAGTGTGTTTGCTGATTTGGGAGTTTAAAGTTTTAGTTTGAAAAATAATTTTATTATTAACTAATTATATTGAACATTTTATTATAAAAAGTTCACTTAAGACATTGTATACTGTATAAGTTCCGAAAAGAAAATTAACGCGGTGCAGCACGCAAAAACGTGTGTTAAGTATTTGGAGAGGCCGCAGTAACAGCTCGGACGTGCCAAATATGGTTTACAAAATTCCTTTCGGGTGAGTTTTCTTTGAAAGACGAACCCAGATCAGAAAGGCCATCATATATATCAATGATGAAGTGTTTCGCAGTATTATCAGAACAAATCCCACATTAACTTCTGTACATGTAGCCTTCAAGCTTGGAATTAATCAGACAACTGCTTTGGATTACATTAAAGAAAACTTGGTTTTGTGTCAAAACGCTCTGAATTTCCAAGAAAAAGATCCTATGTTTACAGTGGGTAAACTTTACCGTCTATAGTAAAAGCAGGTGTGCATCAGAAAAAAACTTTGTATTTAAAAAAAAAACCACAGAACATTCCCTTACACAAAACAACAATTTTTCTTACTACGATTAATTCGATAAAATATTTGTAAATTTTAAATACCAAATAGTTAACAAAAAATCACTATAATCAAAAATATAAATGAATTATTTAAACTTTTGGTTTGATTTCCTTTTAACTTTCTGAAAATATTAAAGTTCTCATATAATTTTAAACATTACAAATGTTTTCAAATTTGACTTCTTATATAAGTCGTTCTTTTTGAAAGTGAAGCAAGTCAGTCTTTTGCTGTTGCATTATTAAATATGTTATTGTATTAAATTTAAAAAAAATATTGATAAAACCTATTACTTAATTTTTTTGTATTTTATAATGTTAGTTAAAGTAAACATTTTTATTAAAAATTTTAATGATATTATACAGTTTCTTTAATATTTGTTTTTACAAATATTAATTGTTTTTTTTTTTTTCTGTTTAGATTAATGAGGTACAAGGGGAAACCTTCAAAAGGTACTCGCCTGGAAGTTTTCCTGCCAGGCGAGTTATGCGGGATTTTTACCTCGCTAAAACCTAACCTGCACCTCTGATCTTGCTCCCGGAACGATGGTTCCCCGGCGGCACTTTTTGTAAATACTACTTCGCCGGGGCGTTCTTGTTTGATGCTACTGCTGTCCCGATGTTATGACGCCTCGCGGCCTATTCTTTAGTGTGGCCTAGGTTTAGTGTCGAGAAAGCCTCTTGCAGGGCTTCACCTCTTTTGTCCGTATCACGGCTGCCCCACCAGGCATTGAAGTCTCAATGATGGACCAGGCATTGAAGTCTCTAGGGATTACGACTGGGTCATGTCTTCTTACGTCCTCTGCGAGAGTATCCAGGAAGTCCTCGAACATGTCAATCGGTGCACTCGGTGGAGCATAACAACTATACAGGTGCACCCCTCCAATCTTGGCCCTGACAAACCATGAGGTGGGGTTAGTTGGTAGCTGTTCGAAAGGCAGTCTACCGCATGCCCATATTGCTGCCTTTTTTGTGCTGTCTGAAACCCATGGTTGGGTGTCCAGGTCGTCATACTGCTCGCACAGCATAGCCACGTCAACTTTCAGTTCTCTGACTCGTTGTATCAGCAAGTCTTGAGCTGCCCTGATTACAGTCACTCTTTGGGTCCTTCTCCCTGCAGAGGATGCAGTTGGGAGGCCATTCTCCCTGCAGAGGATGCAGGGGGGAGGGGTGTTAGAACGTATATATTGTATAATAGTTGATCTAGTTTTGTTATACAAAAAAGCTGTGATTTTATATTTTCGAAATGACAATTGGTCGTGTTAGGATAAATCGAGAAATTTAAATTTTCTATAATACGGGGTGCTTTTTATGTTGCAGGTTGATTTTATTGGGCCGCCATTTTGATTTGGATGATATTTGTCTGTTGTCATTTGACAGTCGTAGAAAATGATCGATAAAAATTTATTATGGAGTATTTAATACCGCAAAAACGTGTTGAAATTATTAAAATATTTTATTTAAATAATTATGAAATTGTGAATATTCAGAGAAAATTACGTGACATTTTTGGTATTAATCATATGCCAAGCAAGTCAAACATCAGCTTGTGTTAAAAAATTTTGAAAATATGCACATACTAAATGATAAACCGAAGCCAACGTACATCTGAAAAGATTGATGCAGTGAGGCAGTGTGTTGCTGAATATCCGGGTATCTCCCATCGAGGGCGTGCACAAGAATTGCGAATATCTCCATCGTGTTTGTTAAAAATTATCCAAAAAGATTTAATTATTTACCCGAATAAAATTCAATTGACACAACACCTGTTGGCAAATAACCATGAACGGCGGCGATACTGGGGTGCTCGAGTTTAACAACTCGGTATAGACGGCTACCATTTTTGAGGAAAAATTATTATGAGCGACGAAGCACAGTTCGACTTGGCTGGTATTGTTAATAAACAGAATAGACGCTATTGGGGCACTGAAAACCCTTAACTGATATACTCAAAATCACTACACCCTCGTAGAGTAACTGTATCGTGCGACATCATTGGGCCATACTTCTTTAAGGACGCTGGAGGCAATGATGTAAATGTTACTGGTGACCGCTATAGGGGCATGTTGGAAAACTTTCTTCTGCCCGAATTGGATCAATTAGATTTACAGATCATGTGGTTCCAACAGGACGGTGCCACATGACATACAGCTCGTTCTACGATGCAAATTTTGAGAGAAATTTTTCCTGGCCGAATAATGTCTAAAAGTTGTCCTCCCGTTTTCTTCGTATGGAGGAAGAAAAATGTGTACACTAACAAACCTACCACAGCTTCGATGCTTAAGGACAACATTCGAAACGAAATTGCTGAAAATTTAAAAAAACTTCAACTTGGAACATAAAAAGTTGCCTGTATTTTATCTGGTGCACTCCTTGTAAATCTGATCCAGCATATACGAGTACAGTTTCTCGAGTGATATTTTTCTTTCTTATTAGAACCGCCTGTTCCGGCTGGGAAGAAAATATTTTTTTTTATACTTTAGACAATTTCGTATTACTTTATAGATAGTAATCGTGGGGAATATACAAAGAATTGGTTTTTTCCTTATTGCCATTTCTACCACTCAAAAATACCGATTGTTTTGTAAAAATGAAAGTCGTGACAATCAAAATTTTATGATCAATATTATCTATTTCATTATCACTGGACTGGACAATTTTCATCCACATTAAGGCCAACTTTGTATTTCTTTCTTGGCCAGTGTACATATCACTATTAGCTATGAGCATAATGTGCTTTTGGGTTGTCACATTCTGTAAGTACGAGCAGTAAGATGCTATCTGGATGCTATAGTTTCATATTAAATATATTAAATAATAAATAGTTTTTAATAGATACGCAAAGAACTCAAGAGAATCCTTCCTTCTACCTATTTCCTGGTCCTAAAACCATTTCTGTCCATCCGACACTTCCAAGTAAACGAATCCATCGAACTCTCCAATATCTCTCCAATATTGGCTGGTGTTCCACAGGGAAGTTTACTTGGACCTATCCTCTATAACATTTACACATCCGACATTCCAATATGTCCTAATACTTACTTTGCTATATATGCCGATGAAAGGGCCTGCCTTGCATCTAGCGAAAACCAGAACTGGTTTAGCAGGTGAAGAATCAAAGTTGATAAACGTAAATCTAACCCGGTAACTTTTACTCTCTGCCATGAACGATGTCCTCCCATTAACCTTAATGGCAGTGCTAAACCATAACACACCGAAATTTGGTACTTAGAACAAGAACTAAAAAGATGATATCTACAACTACTTCGATTTCTAGACAAACCTTCTAAACTTACGGTAAACAGCAAAGTACTTTTATACAACACCCTACTGAAACCAATATGGACTTATGAACTATAACTCTGGAATCCTACTAAACCTTCCAATTCCCATCGAATCCAATTCCCTTCAATCGAAAACACTCCGTACAATTGTCGACAGTCCATTTTATATTCGCAATACTATGATCCACCATGATCTTCAAGTCCCATTTATTTTTGATGTGGCTGTGCCTCGTAATAAAAAATTCCATTTTCGTGTCTCCAATAATACTAATTTTCTTTTTCAAGAACTATCCTCCACTTCCTTTCCTAGAAATACTTATCAAATACTGAGGCTTAACTAACATAAGCACATGCTAGCAGAAGAAGCCTCAATGGATGTTTACTCCCCAAAACCATTCATGATATCTGCAAAAAAGTTTTAAAAAAAACTTGGTAGCTGATAATAGAAATCGGCAATGCTACCTAGGTTATCTATACCATCAATATTTTACAATTTTTGATTTTTTCAAAATATAAAAATAATTTCAGCATAAGATGATTTAATCATCAAAACTTACATTGCCCAGCAAAATAAAAATTCTAAATTATTGGGTTGTTCAGAAAGTAATTTCGTTTGCTAATGATGACACAATAAAGACATTAATTGATGCAAACCGGCGAATAACAACTCCTGAGATCGCTGAGAGATTAAATTTATCGAATTCGATCGTTCATGATCATTTGAAATGGCTAGGTTTAATCTCAAAGCTTGACATATGGGTTCCTAATCTTCTTACGGAAAAAAATTTGTGCCGTCGCATTGACAATTGTGATTTGCTTCTCAAACGCAAAGAAAATTATCTATTTTTGAAGCGTATCATCACTGGGGACGAGAAATGGGTTGTCTACAACAATGTTAAGCGCAACAGATCCTGGAGTAGAAAAGATGAACCGGCTCAAAGCACTTCAAAAGCCAATATTCATCAAAAAAAGGTATGCTATCTGTTTGGTGGGATTTCAAAGGAATCATTTATTTTGACCGATCAAAACCACGATCAGTTCTGAAGTGTACTGTCATCAGTTAGACAAATTGAATAATTCACTTAAAGAAAAGGCCAGAATTGGTCAATAGGAAAGGTATAGTGTTCCAACAGGATAATGCGAAACCACATACAAGTTTGTATAGCAGGACGGAGGTAAGTACAGTTGCCAGTAGTCTCGTTTGGATTTGCCTGGGGCCTCCGATATTGGGCATTATCCGCGAAAGCGCGCCCTGTACTGCTGATGCCTTTCTGCTGACGCTGGAGATGTGCTCCTTGTAGTTGAGTCTGGCATCCAAGACCAGACTCAACTACAAGGAGCACATCTCTCCTAGATACCGGATGTAAGGTAGCGACTGGATGTCGTGGTCGCCTACTCTTATGGTGATGGTCTCCATTTTCTTCCGGCTACTCACAAGGATTGCCTCGGTCTTATTTTCCGCCAAAGACAGGTCTGGCTATGTCATCCACTGTCTTATCCTCCGGATGGTGGTGGAGAATGCGGCTTCCAGTTCCCCCTGGTGTTTGGCTACAAAGACAACCGCTACGTCATCCGCGAAAGCCACGAGTGTTGGAGTAGACCGTCGTACATTACGTTCCACAAGAGTGGCCTCAGGACAGCGACTACGAGACGGAGGATGGACCAGTGGATACCACATACTCCACTGGTCCATCCTCCGTCTCGTAGTGTAGTAGTCGGTCACTGAAGTATGATCTGACCATCCTCCGTAGGTAGTAGGGCACCCCCCTGTTCTCAAGAGCTTTCAAGACTCGGTCCCAGCGGGCTGAGTTAAACGCATTCTTGATGTCCAGGGTGACAATGAGGCAATACTTTTTGATACCGCCTTTCCATCTCTTTCCTGAGATGGCTTCCTTTGCGATGTTCGTGACGAGTTCCAGCGCGTCGATGGTCGATCTCCCCTTCTTGAATCCGAATTGGAATTCGGAAAGTTGAGGATCGATGTAATGCTCCAATCTGTCGGCCACTATCCGCTCCAAGTTCTTCCCATCCGAATCCAGCATGCAGAGTGGACGATAGGATGCTGGTTCGTCCGGTGGTTTCTTCCCTTTTGGGATAAGAACCAATCTTTGTTGCTTCCATAGAGTCGGAAATACGCTTTGCCGCAGACAGGCGTCGTACATGGTCCTGGTGAAATACGCTTTGCCGCTTGGTCCTGGTGCCTTGCCATTCTGCAATCTAGTGCAGGCCCTTGTGAGTTCTTCCATGGTCACTCCGGGAATTTCCACTTCTTCATCCTCCGGGTGGTAGTCGGGGAGTTCTGGTTTCTCCGGGAACAGATGTTCTACTATTCTGTGCAGCATGTCGGGACAGGTTGGTGTTGTTGCGGGTAGGCTTTTAATCCTATGCATGACAGTCTTATACGGTCTGCCCCACGGGTCCCGGTCCACTTCCGCGCAAAGTTCCTTCCAACAATCTCGTTTACTCGAGTTGATGGCGTTTCTGAGAAAACGCCTTTTCTCTTCGTAGGTCCGTCTGAGTTCCTCTGTCGAGGCCCTGTCTCGCTTACTAGCGCGCTGGTGTTGCCTTCTTGCCAAAAGGCATGCTCGCCGGTATAGGGGGATGGTCGGGTTCCACCAGTGGACTGATGCTCGGCCGTTGTTTGGGCGACTCCTTTTCATCGCCGCATGGCTGGCTGCCACCAAGGTCACTGCTACCTCTTCTGTGATGCCCTCGGCAGTTGTCTGACGCCACACCTTCTGACCCCCAGACCTAGCACCTTCCGATTATTATTTGTTTCGGTCTCTACAAAAAATTTTAGACCTAGAACCTTCAGATTAGCTCTCCAGACCTAGCACCTTCAGATTATCATTTCCTGATCTTTACAAAAAATTTTATATGGTAAAACGTTTAATTCAAATAAGGAGGTTAAAAATCACTTGGATAAGTATTTTGCCAGCAAAGAACAAAACTTTTATGAGCGTGGAATCATGCTACTACCTGAAAGATGACAAAAGGTATTGGATCAACCCAATATTTTGTACTATAGATTGCGTTAACAGATGAAAATTTCATTTTAAGTTTTATCTATTTTTATCATTATCTTCTTAATTTATATAATTTTATTTTTATTAATTCGAAAAAAAGAAATTCTTGACACTATTTTATTCCAATTATATTTTCCCTCTTAAATATATTGTTGTATATTTATTACAAAATTTATATAGTATCATTAAACTAGAAGTATACAAACTGATTTATGAATTTTCGTAATGGTCAAACATCATCAAATAAGTAAGCTGGTTAATATCGTAAAATTATTTATTTTGAAATTTCCAGCAAACGATTTACGATACGAACATTAGGCATTTGTAGTAACTGCGATAGGACGGATAGTAGTGAGTGAGTTGGTTTGATGAAAATATCATTACGAAAGAGGGCGACCGGAAAAACCTTTCCCGAATAGTTTTGACTTGTAACATTGAAAGTTTTAACTACTAATATGAATGCGTTTGCCCTTCAGTAGTTGCTCGTATATGCAAATCAAGAGTGGTTCAAGGTTGAATCTAAATAATTTACCAAAGTATAGCAATACTATTTGTATCTATTCCGTACGGTACTACGCACGCAATTTATTTATTGTACTTCAAAGTTCGTGAGATAGTATTAGAGGGGTTTTTTTCTGTTTGGCGGGTAATATATATTTTTTTAAATTTTGAATATTTCTATTATTTAGTTAATATTTTCCCCCAATAATCAATAAAATCGTTAACTGGTTTTTTTTGATTATAGAATTTTCAATTTATGTTATTGTTGATTCTTTGATAAAATTCATTTTTTTGCCATAAAACAATTTTGAAATATTAAAAATTAACTATCAAAAAACTAAAGTTAAATAATAAAATACATTTCAAATTCAGATGTTGTTAAAAATTTTCTTTTTTTTATATTGCTGAAATCTTGTCATTATGTAAAAAATATATAATAATATTACCAAATTTCTTACAGGACTTGATTATTTTGAAGTAAATTTTGATGAGTTCTTTTTCGCATATTTCACGGGCATATTTTTATATTATTTAATGAATGTTGCTTTTTAATTAGTCTAAAATTTGAGAATTGTCTACTTTATTATAAAAAGTCTACGACGTCAAATCGCATGATCTTGGTTGGCAATTGATAGCCCAAAATTAGCCGTCTTGTCAACTTTTTGCCCAATAACGCAAAAATTAGTTGTGTTTTAATACTTATTTTATTAAAACCACATATGGTCCAGATTGAAGCTATTGTACCTTCTGAACCGTTCAGTACAAATTGTTTTGGATAGCTTCAACTCTGCACTCTATCAAATAAATGCTGGTGTTCCTCAGGGTTCGCTTCTTTCTCTGAATCTTTTTCTAATTTTCATAAATGATCTCTTATCTGTTACTTCAAATACAAATTCGTTTCCTGATTCATGTAATTGTTCTTCGGCTATAGAGATGGAAAGACAACTAGAGTTTGATACTTCCAAAGCCATTATCAATGAATAACTGAAACTGAAAAACTTTTCATGACAATCTTCATTGGAAGGACCACATAATTAATATTACCAAAAACCCTGCAAAATGTTAAGGTTTCGTTAAGCGATGCAAGAAATTTTTCACTCTTAGTAGATCTACCTACTGAGAGTGGTAGGTATCTCGCTAATAACACGTGTAATGTTCTCTTTCAAGACTGCAAGTTATGCTGGTTTATCGGCACAGACGAGTGTATTCACTTAGCCCCATAAAAAATAGTCTAGAGGCGTCAAATAGTAGGATCTTGGCGGCCAACTTACCGGTCCGAAACGTGAGATAAATTGCTCACCGAACTCATCTCTCAATATATCCATTGCCTCTCGTACTGTATAGCATGTAACGCCGTCTTGTTGAAACCACTTATCAAGCAGGTGCAGTTTTTGAATTTTGGATGAAAAAAAGTTCGAAAACATCGAACGATACCAGGTGCCATTGACGGTAACAATACGGACCGATGATTCCAGTGCATTTTAATGGGTGCAATGGCAATTCTAGTTCTGCCTGTGATTGTTCATCAGACGTAATGACAGGTCGATCGGCTTCAATTCTTGCATGAGCTGTACGTGTATTTTATACGCTTTTAGACCAAGATCCTTGCGTAAAATCTTCCACATAGTCGAGTAACACAATTCCAATTACTGTGAACGGCGAGTTCTTCACCAACACTGGACGCTACGGTAGCATTATTTTCCTCTGTATGCACTCTACACACACGGGTTGGTGGTTTGATGTCCAATAACGTAAAATTGCTACAAAATTTTGCCACAATGGCTTGAATTGCTTTCTCAGAGTACGTCGATTATGACGCGAATAAAATGGTAGAAGTCCGCGAGACACATTTTTCACAGAACACAAATTTTGATAATAAAATTCAATAATTTATAATCGTTATTTTATAATAAATTGGCAATGCTAAGTGAGTACTTTTAATTTTAACACACATCACGTATCATGCGTGGATCTTTCAAAAATAAAAATATAAAAAAACTAAACAGCAAAAAAATCACCTGATACTTTCCACACGTTCGAAATACCAAAACATTAAAAGCATATTCATAATTTCATTTAGCACAAGTGATTTATAAAAAAAGAAATCTTTAAGTTCAGTATAAAAAAGGGATACTATCATATAATCATAACACCATTCATTGAGGGTAACAGCGTATCCTTTTCAATTTCAAAGAAATATGAACTAATTACACCTTCAGACCAAAAGGCACGCCAAACAGTAACTTTTTGCAAATACAGTAGCTTATCCACCATATCAAGCTTTAAAAAAAATATTAATAAGGGGGGCGAGGGTGAGGGGTGGCAGGTGAAATATATAAATTCGTTGATAAAGATGACCGTGTGATAGGACACTTTGCCATGGTGGAGACTTTGTTATGGTCTGATCTGATATGGAGAACCCTTTTTCTGAGCAATTCCAGACTTTAATAAAAAAACAAATGAACATTTATTTAGGGTGCATAAAAGCCCTCCCTTCATTCTACATTTTCATAATTTTTTTATGTTGAAGCCCACAATGATCGTCTTAAACTTCTATTCGGCTAACCAAAAATGCTTTAAACTACCGAAAATTTTCCAGTTTTGATAGGGAATATTCGCCGTAAGGTCATTAAATGAAGGTTAATCAAAAATTTACCAGCACATTGTTACGGTAGTAATTTCATAAAAAAACCCACCAACCTTCGCTGTTACATTGTTCAAAGTCTATAAGAAAAAATAAAAATTATACATTAAAAAGGAACAGGAATTTTCAATTAAAAAAAATATATATTAAAAATTATTTCTATACAAACATGGTACTTGCATCTTTTCAGTTTTAAAACTTCTTCAAATCAATATTTTTTTATAAATTAAATTTTAATAAAATTTTTCACATACTCATTTGTATGTACGAGGTCTGTTCAAAAAGTGTAGCGAATTTTGAATTTCCGCGGGTTACGTATATTCGATTTTCCATTTTTTGATGCGTTATGTTGGTACTCTTTCATTTATGCCGACAAGTTCGGCCATTTTGAATGTTCAGTTAATTTTTGACAGCTGCTTTGCTTGCACGTGTTTTGGCTCGTCTTCGATTTTTGCCCATTCCAAAAAATGGATCAAAGAATCTGTATCAAATTTTGTGTGAAAAACAAAATAAATTACGCGGACGCATTCCGAATGTTGACTGTGGCATATGGTGAAGCTACCTTGGACCGAAGCAACGTTTATTGGTGGTACAAAATGTTCTCAGAGGTCCGAGAAGATGTGAACGACGAAAAGCCGCCGGACGCCCGAGCACGTCAACAACAGACGAAAACATTGATGAAGTGAAGAAAATAGTATTGGCCAATCGTCGAAATACCGTTAGAGAAGTTGCTGAGGACTTGGCTCGTGCCATTCGATTTTAACCAATGATTTGAGCGTAAAAATTGCTCAATTTCGACCAAAACAGCATCGCATTAACATTGCTAAGGAGCTGTTGGACTCTGTCCGCGTCGATCTAAATTTGCTCCAGAGGGCCATAACTGGTGACGAAATATGGGTTTATGGTTATGACGTGGAAACCAAAGTTCAGTCATCCCAACGGAAGCTGACGCACGAGCCGAGACCGAAAAAAGCGCGCCAAGTTCGGTCGATTGTGAAGGTTTTGCTTACAGTTTTCTTCGATTGCAGGGGCGTGGCCCAACATGAGTTCTTGCCACAGAGTAGAACGGTCAATAAGGAGTATTACCTGCAAGTTATGCACAAGTTGCGTGAAGCAATCCGTCAGAAATGCCCGGATTTGTGTAAGAACAAAAATTGGCTTTTGCACTTGCTCACGCATTGTTGCTTGTGAGCAAATTTTTGGCCAAAAACAACATACTAATAATGCCACAGCCACCGTATTCCCCAGATCTGGTCCCCTGTGACTTTTTCTTATTCCCGAAACTGAAGAGCCCTAAACTAAAGACGGCATCGAAGGAGGAGCTGAAAAAGATCACAAAAAATGATTTTTTGAAGTGCTTCGCGGATTGGAAAAAACGTTGGCGCAAGTGTATAATATCTAGTGGGGATTACTTAGAAGGGTACAAAATAGTTTTTCATGAATAAATAAATAATTTTTGAAAAAACACAAAATTTACGATACTTTTTCAACAGACCTCGTATATAAGCAAATACTTTCTTTAAGTACATTTTGCTTGTTGATATATACTCGTATATATAATAGTAAAATCTAAAATCTTATCAAAAATGTGAAAGGTCAAGAAAAGTATTTATGATTTGAATATGTTGCGAATAATTAATATTAACCATCAAAAGTTGAAGTTAGCACGCAAATTCTCATCCTACTTAAAGTACACACACACAGAAAAAAATAATTATTTCCAAAGTACACCGAAATTTACTTATCTTAATAGAGTTAATTGTTAAGGAAAATCATTCAATGCCAAACACTAAATCTGATGGAAATTTGTCTTTTGATTAGTAATACTTTTGATAGTGTGAATTAGTTTCTCCTAAAAACGAGTAATAAAAAAACAACAAAAAAATATTTTTAATAAATTTCGAAGACTTTTTGCACTTGCAATTTCTATCGTAATAATCGTAATTAACTATTTAAGTTTTCTCCTACAATTAGATTTGGATGGGTAATAAAACAACTTAAACCTAATCAAATATTTACCAAGGGTCATAGATGGCGTGAGTAAGCGTATTAAGATTACATGGGCACGCCAAACTTTTTTATATGAGTTTGACATCTGTCAACATTAATCAGTGCACATTGTCAGAAATTTCGTACAACAACATACATTTTTCCTTTGGTAATCATGTCTAGTTTTGTGCCAGAAAAAGAGCATATGCGGGAAGCTCTGCTTTTCTGCTTCAATTTGAAGAAATCGTCAGCCGAATCGCATCGAATACTTATGGAGGCCTATGGTGACAGTGCCTTATCGGAAACAAAGTGCCGAGATTGGTTTCATCAGTTCAAAGACGGCAATTTTGACTAGTGAGACAAGAAGCGTGAAAATCGTCCTAGAAAGGTTGAGAACCATCTATTGTAGGCTCTTTTGGACGAAGACGATACCCAATCGAAAAAATGCTCGCGCACCAATTGGGTGTTACTCAACCAGCCATTTCCAAGTGTCTGCGTACCATGGGGAAGATTGAAAAAAACTGTCAATGCCCACCGCTACCACCAACAACTGATCAAATTTCACCGTGCTCTGCGTGAAAAAGACGGATTATCAACAAAGACATGACAAGCTGATTTTCCTCCACGACAACGCACTATCGTACACGCCAAAAATGGTCCGAAACTACTTGGAGACACTCAACTGGGAGGTGCTACCCCACCCCGCTTTTTCACCAGACCTGACCTCTTCCGAATACTACCTGTTTTCGTCGATGGGCCACGCGCTCGCTGAGTAGCACTTCGATTCTGTTTGTTTGCTTGTTTGTAAGGTCCTTTAGACATGTGACAGGGGCCACTTCATAGCGCCACGACCGTGAGGCCATTTGGCGACTTCGTAGTACGTGTGGAAATCATCTGAGAGAGACTGGTCTGTGGTAAGTGGTATGGAATATTAAGAATTTGGTTATATTTTGTGGAGCAGATTAGTATGTTGTAGAAGTTTAAATAGGGGACTAGGGAATAAAGTTGTTGGGTCGAGGAGCTCCATAATAGGAAGAATCCTGCTCGCAAAGTAGTTCTTGGTTATGTGGCATTCCTGTAGAATATGGGTGATAGTGAACTGGGTACCACAGGATTGGCAGAAGGGACGATTGGTGTTGCCAAAAAGGAAGTTATGGGTAAGAGAAGTATGTCCAATCCGGATTCTGAAGAGCTTTTGCGCCAAGAATTTCGGTATGGATGTTGAATACACTGGTTTGTTAGTGGTTCTCTAATGAGTCGACAAAAATGTGTCGCTATTGGTCCAGTCATCGTGTCTGCGGATGGCTAAAGGTGTTAGTTGCCATTCTGTTAGTAGGCGAGGCAGATTGGGAATGACTGTGATCACCGGCCGACGGAGTGTTTCTCCAGCCAACTTGTCAGCACTTTCATTACCCACAATTCCCACATGCCCTGGCACCCATTGCAACTCGACACTCCTATTTCTAAGTAGGCTATGACGAATTGCGCTAAGTACCGGGTCACTCGATGGGCCACAAATGGCTTTAAGGGCGGCAAGGCTGTCGCTAAAAATAATAATGCTTTGTTGGCTGGGAATATTGGTCGCAATTTCAATTGCCGTTTTGATGGCCCACAGTTCACCATAATATGGAGCTGCCCTATAAGGGAAGATCCCACAACATAGTGCGCGGATGCTGTAGCCAAAAAGTTCGACGACCGAAAAAGATGTAGTATCGGTGTCAGCGGCGTCATCAGTGAACAACAGTCGATGATCTTTTAATCCGTCCAACTGTTCAAGGAAAAATTTCCTGTATGTCGACGGATCAGTCAAGAGAGAAGCAGTCACTTTCAACTTTGCTCCTAATCACGGTTTCCAATCTGGGTGTGGAAGGGAAGTTTGGAAAACGAGGGGGAGGATGGATGAATTGCTTTCAAGGTAGGATATTAATAAGGATAGCGATGATGAATTCCTTTTTGAACTGGTGGTGGATAATTTGGAAGGCATAGGTTTTTGTAGATTAAACTTAGGCGGGCTTTGTGAAGATAGAAAAAAATAGGTTTTCGACCAGTCTCAATCAGTATGGATTCCACCGGATATGTCCGATGTGCTCCACTGGCTAGTCTAATGCAACGGTTTACCGCTGCCTCGACTAGCTTTTTCCCTGCTATTGGCACACTGACACATATAGTGAGGAAATAGAGTAAGGTCCCGTCCAAAAGGGCGTTGGTTACTCTTATTACCTCACTTCTTGTTACCTTACTTTTGCTGCTGACTAAAATTTTAACCATTCGGAGAATGATGTTAGGACTTCGATTCTAACGAAGACGTCCGAAAATGGCTTGATGAGTGGTTTGCCTCGAAAGAGAAGGAATTTTTTTGACATGGTATCCACAAATTGCCCGAGAGATGGGAGAAATGTGTAGGTAGCGAGTGAAAGTAATTTCAATAAATTTGTTTTTCCTTTCTATGGAAAAAAACATGTGTTTTTTTGACTAAAAAACAGCGGATTTAAGCTTACATACCTGGTAAGCTTTTTCCATTTAGTTGGAATATACCATTAAATATTTGTAGATAATCAATTGGTTACATCTGAACCTAGACTGGACATTGTGAGTTGACTGACTATTCCCCTAGAAATACTCAATGGTCATCTAGGCAATGTTTGATCATTTTTGTGAATAAAGAACGGATGACGGTCTTAGACCTCAAATGTGCAGTAGATGAAGAGAAACTACATCTTCATCCACTGGACATTTTTAGTTCTTTTCTATTTGTTCGTCTTCAAGAATTTAGCACTACAATTTCTCTATAACAACAGTTATAATCAGCCACATCAAAATAGGTGATAGATTTTGAAATGGTTAAAAAAATTACAAATAAACAATTAAAAAAATCGCTAAGTTTACGTAGATTTTTTCAATTTTGCTTACACACAATTTGATAATTATTGTCGTTAGTTGTTTGCATAATGGATTGTGTATCTTCGTGATTTCTCTGTAAATATTTAAGGGCATGTGTACACGTTAAATATCATCGGTGCTTATTATTATTATGGGGAATGCCATATATTTTTTGACCATTTTGTCGTCAATAGAGAAATGCCCATCAATTATCTGGACTAACAATGAATGAATGAATGGCCTGGTGATGTTTGGTTTGCTTTAGAAAATTGAGGAGAGGAAGCTTTGTCACTTTCTATAACTGCACTTGGTAAATAGTAAATAGCAAAAATCTCAGATTTATAAAATTCCCCTTAATACTATACTGAAATGAATTGAAATGCGTCACTAACTTCAGAGTATTTGAAAAAGTTTATTTTTCTTTAAACATAAAATTTCAAATAAACTCATTTTCAGATAAGTAATAAATATGAAAGAGTAAATTTCTTTTGATGAATGAAGGAATGTATATGTTAGTGTGTGTGTACGTGTGGAGAAAATCAGTTTGTCTTTACTGATCTATGTACTCCGTGGATGGATTAATAAGTTTTCTACTATTAACTCCTTTGTATTCATATCACCGTTACCAAAACGACTGAAAATTTATTTCCACTATCCGAGATGTACTAAGAATGGTGGTGATTTCACGTGGTCATGGTCTTCAATTATTGACACCTTAAGATTTACCAGCCTACCACTACTCGTTCAAAATAGCTGTAAATATTGACAGAATAACAATAGATGCACATGATGTCGATGAAGGTGTAAAAATTACCTTCTCCTTAGGCTGATTCGAAATCGACTTCCAGTACAAAATACAATTTATTATATTCTGGTTATCAGCACTGACTACAGCTCCTTACAATTGTTAAAATAATCTAAGTAATTTTAGTGTAATTTTTTATCCGTTTTTATTTACTTCTAATATATGTGTATGAAATCAATTTTAATTTATTAATTAAAATTTTATTAAGTGATATTAAAAACAAAAATTAAAATAAAAAGTTACAGGTAATTTAACATAACAATTAAATTGAGTAAATTTTTCGCACTTGTTTTGAATGAAATTCCATTTAAAAATTATGAAAATTTTATAGTTTATATAAAACCATTACCATTAAAAATAAATTTATTTTTATTAAAGAGAAATTATTTATAGTAATTTTATTTGTTTATTTTTTTTTTTTTTTTTTTTGAATAGAATTATTTAATAAAAATTAATTTATAAAAATTTGGATTTATTATTGTAATTTTTTTCTTTCATTACTATTTTAATAGGAAAAATATGTTTTTTTAAATTAAAAATTTATTAAAAATATGATAATGAATTTTTATTAATCAATTTCTATTTTTTTTATAATACACATATAGGGTGAGCCAGCTTGGAATCAGTGATTTAAAATGCGTATAACTTTTTGTATTTTGAGACTTTTTTATTTTGTTTTTTTCTTGTTTTTAAATGAAAGTGTTTTTTTTTATTTTGAATTTTTTTTTTTAAAATTTAAGTGTAAAAAATAACATTCCTTCTTATTGAACACTTCCGTTTTCTTATTGACAGTTAATGGCTCTTTCTAAGGCATTTTGTATTACGGTGCGCAAATTGTTTCTGGCTTGAAATTTGTAGTTTCTGTTCTAATATTCTGCTTTAGTTTCCGATTCTTTTGTGGTTTTTTCACGTAAGCCCGTTTCCTTAAGACTCCCTCCCACCCCCCCCCCCACCCATAAATAAAATCAGGAGCAAACAATTCTGGTGAACGAGATGGCCAAGTGAAATTTGCATTTTTTGAAATTATACGAATATCGAAAAGTTATTGTCACTGTCGCGGTATGAGCTTTAGCTCCATCTTGTACTGGAATCATAAAAAGGGTTATTCAGAACTTCCGGACGCAAAAAATTTTCTAACATGTTTCGGTATACCTCCTAAGACAAATGGTTTGTGGATGCTCCATTTCATCTTCGAAAAAATATGGACCAATAACTCTTTTAATTGGACCAATAACTTCGAAAAAATATGGACCAATAATTCTAAACAAAACAGTGCATCTAAAGAGAGTGTAATTGACGGTGATGCCAACGCTCTCGGATTCTCCATTTTCCAAATTTGAGAAATGTGCTTAATTGTTCATAATTAGATTGTTCAAAAAATTGGCATTATCTGTCACAAGCTGAATGAATTTATTGGCATATATTAGCCGTTGTGTTGCAATCCCTCGGCTAATTGGCTTTTGTCTAGAAACATCGTCAGATCAAGTTTCAAAATACGTCGTAGTGATCTTCTAAGACGCAAATGGATCATCGTTGACATTTTCGCGTACAGCCTCCACAGCATGTTTATTGCGAACAGATCGATTAACATTTGTTCATGGCCGGAATGGAAACCCTGGTTAGGAGCGAAGTTGAGGGTATCTACGACACTCAGCAGGTACAGTCAAGCAAACACCGATCCATCTAGCTACAGGAAATTATTCTATACAACATTTTTTGCTGTCATCCAGGTTGTTGGCAATACGCACCGAGAACTATACAGAGGAATTCTTCCAGTTATAGGCTCTCCATTCTATGGCGAGTTGTGGGCGATTAAGACGGCAGTGGAGAATGCCAATACCCTCTCAGTCAACAACAAAGTAGAGCTATTATATATTTGCTGATAGCCTATCTGCCCTCGAAGCAGTTCGTCGATAATCAAATAATTCGGGGAGAGGTTCTCCACAGTCTGGTGATCACTGCAATTCCAACTCTGCCCTGCCTGCTTAACAAATGGCATATAACATCTGTAGCTATTCATAGATAAATAGACTGATCCGAAAAAAGACACATTAGGCCAATCCAGTCTACTCAACAAACAATCAGAAATTCTGGGCAATGAAACTTCTTAGAATTCGGATTCCGCATACCGTACTTACCCATGATTTCTTCGTCGATAAGCAACCTTTTCCGTCAAGCCATTCCTGTAGCGTTAAACTCACGACACCCCATATTTTAAAATGATTGCCACCCAGAATTTCTTCTTGAATAGGAATTCTTCCATTGTGGAGCTCTTAGATCCAACAATTATTTTTCTAAATTTGCTCCACGTTCTTACACTGAGTATGAAAATATTATAAAATTGTTTTTTTAATTTGCAAAAAAAAAAAAAAAACAAATAAAAAAATATCAAAAATAAAAAAGTTATATGCATTTTAAATCAGTAAGTTCAAATTGGCCCACCCTGTAATTTGGTAAACAATTTCTATTTTTTATAATATTTTTAAAATTCTATGCTGACAAAAAGACCGAATTTTGCGTAGACTACCTAAAAAAATTAATTAATTATAATACGTGTAATTTTTAATAAGTCTGTAATTTCATATACTGAGAATATATTATTAACCATACACGTAGATGGTGTGGAAAATAAAATTCAGTTTTGGAAAAATCCAGGGAAGGTTTTTTATCAACGGAAATTGAAGTGCTTTTATTTTTTTTATTTTCTAATATTACTATTTTAACGAAGGAAGGGGGGGGGGAATATTACTTAAAATTGAATATTTGTTAAAAATAATACTTTTTTATAATATTTTTAAAATTTTATTAAAACTCATTCAATTTTTTATAATATTTTTAAAATGTTATACAGGCAAAAATAGCGAATTAATTATATAAAAAACCTATATTTTCTTGGAATAGTAAGACTAATTTGAAGGGTTTTTCCATATACATAAAAAGGGTATTGTTCAATGATAGAAGGTATGGAAATTAACAATTTAGTTTAGGAAAAACCTGTAGATTTTGATTCTAAAATACCATATTACGACTAATTTTCAATATTTTTATCTGATCTTTTTCCGTATGTTTATTGTACTAATTTTTTTTCTCGAAACTATTACATTTATTCCCATGAATGAGTTTTCATTAATCATTATGTACATTTCTTTGGTTAATTATTTATTATCAAATAACCCATGATTCAGAAAATATTATAACAAATTTTTAATAATAGAAAATTTTATCTATCTTAATTCAAAATTGAGCAATATTTATAATAATCCTTTTAATCTTAGTGGTTTTTCCATAGAAATATAATTAAAATAAAATATTGAGTAGAAAATAATTGCAAAACGATAAAGAGTTATCCAATTTGCACTTTGAAAAGTCAAATTCAATATTGTAAAATACATTTTTAATAAAAATTTTGATATTTTTTTTTTTTTTATATTGCATCAATTTTGACATTATATTGGGTGTATAACTTAAAAATGCAGGATTTTTGGCAAACTTTGAGTGTTTATTTTGAAAAATTGTTACAATATATTTTATTCAAAGTATTGTCCATCGGAAGCCACTACTTTTTCCCATCTTTCTAGCAACATATGGATTCCACGCCAAAAAAACTGCTCCGGTTTTGAGGCCGAGAATGAATCGAGCCAATTTTTGATGCCCTGTTCTGAATTGAAGCATATTCCGGTGAGGGCGTTTTGCATGGATCTAAACAAATGGTAGTCGGACGGGGCAAGGTCTGGGCTATAAGGCGGGTGAGGCAAAACTTCCCAGCCACTGTTTTCTAAATAATTTTTAACCGGTCTTGCAACATGAGGCCGAGCGTTGTCATGATGGAAAATTATGGCTTCGTGTCTGGTCGCATATTCTGAGCGTTTTTCGGCCAATGCTCGCTTCAAACGGATTAATTGTGTTCGGTAGAGGTTGCCTGTGATCGTTTGGCCCGATTTCAATAGCTCATAATCGATCACACCCTTCTGATCCCACCAAATACAGAGCATTACCTTGGCGCCATGGATATTTGACTTTGGCGTTGATTTGGCTGGTTGGCCGGGCTTCAGATACGATTTTTTGCGCTTTGGGTTATCGTAATGAATCCATTTTTCGTCGCCAGTAATGATTTGATTCAAAAACGACTTCTTTTTCTGCCGTTCAAGCAGCATTTCGGACATGCAAAATCGCATTTCAACGTCTCTCGGCTTCAATTCATATGGGACCCAATTTCCTTGCTTTTGGATGAATCATGCTGCTTTCAAACGTTTTGAAATGGCTGCTTGAGTGACTCCCAATGATTTTGCAATTTGTCTTGAGTTCGACAACAGTCTTCGTCGAGTAATGCCTCCAAATCCACATCTTCAAACTTTTTTGGCTGACCTGGTCGTTCTTTGTCTTCCGTGTCAAAATCACTACTTCTACACCGCACAAACCATCCCTCGCACGTTGAAATCGATGGAACATATTCAGGATAAGCTTCGGTGAGCAATCGATATGCTTCAGTTGCACTTTTTTTCAAATTGAAGAAGTAAATCAACACTTCCCGCAAATGGGACTTTTGTAGACGAAATTCGACATTTTTGAAGCAAAAAAAAACTTTGTTGTTTACACTATTTCGTTCAATGACTAATTGAGAATGAATGACAGATGTTTAACCTCCAAAATGCCATATGAGTTATTATTAACACAAACCATGTGTTAAAGTTATGCCATCTGTTGTCAATCCCGCGGTTTGATGTTGTCAAACCATGTGTAAAAGTTATGCCATCTGTTTTTAAGTTATACACCCAATATAAAAAAATATAACACTATTTTTAAGTAGCAGCCACAAGACATCTTCCAGGATTCGATCGTTGTTTTTTTTAATGACTTTTTAGTACATTTCTGGCTGTAATTTGGGAGTTTTCAAATGCTCTAAAATTTGAATATTATCAACATAGTTTTTTAAGAAAAAGTCCAACGGCGTCAATTAATACGATCTTGGAGTCCAATTGGCATAACGAAATCTCGAAATAACATGTCCTGAGAACTTTCCTCACGTTAAAGACAACATTTTTCATATTATGTGGCTTGTGGCATTATTTTTTTAAAACCACATATGGTTAAAATTAAAGTATTTAAGTTTGGTTAAAAAAAAAAATTATCATGCGGCTATAGTGCACTGTATTGAGGGTAAAGGTCTCACCTTTATTATTTTCAAAGAAAGACGCTATTAGACCAAAATACACACCAGACGGTCACTTTTCGGGGATACAATGGCTTCGCCATAGAACTTTTCTTGTGTTAAAGTGAAAATTTGTCATATTTTGTAGTTTGTGGCATTATTTTGTTAAAATAATATATAGCCAAATTAAAGTATTTAAGTTTGTTTAAACAAAATTGATTATCAGTGCTCTAAATTGATGGTAACTGTCTCACCTTTTTCATTTTCAAAAACAGACGCTATTAAACTAAAGTATACATCAGACAGTCACTTTTCGAAGATACAATACGAGTAGCTTCGCCAAAGTTATTTATTAGATTTGAAGTCTTTTATATAAAAATTTTACTTATTGCCATATCCACCAAGCAAAAAATAAGCCTTATCGCTGAATAAAACAAGCTCCTCCTTAAGTGTCAAACGTGGTTACGGCAGAAAGTCTGTGCAATTTTAACGGTTTTTTTGGTAATTAAAAAATCTACACTATAAATTGCCTAATTTAAAAATAAACGAATTAAATCCTAATTAATATATTTGTTTAAAAGTTCTTCAATTACAAAATTGTATTTTCCAAACAACAAACTGGATAATTTTATATTACAATAGTTTTAATAACATTTCAAATTCACATGGCAGTAATACAAATTTCAGATAACTTGAATATTTTAGATATAAAAATAAAAATTATTATAAATAAAATAAGTTAAATTACTTAAATAATATCAGTTAATCTTTGGCAAAGAAATAAAATTTAAAAAAAAAATCCTTTTTCAAATTTATTTTAACTCTTTTGAAAGTTTAGTAGTAAATATTTTCACGCATAAATTACATATTCTATTAATTTTACTATAATAGTTTTGATGTTTTTTTTTTATATTGAAGGAAGTGTAGTGTAATAAAATATAATAGGAAAATAACAACAACAAAAAACTCTACAATATATAAATATCACTGATGTTCAGAAGAAGAATTTCTAATAAAAACATTTCCATATCAAATTTTATGTCAGTCAAATGACCTTTTTTTTTATGTTATTGTAGATACCATATTCCACCAATATTCACGGGTTCTGAGTTGGAAAAAAATTATACCTATTTCCATAGAATCAATTTTATTTAATCGAAAGGTTAATTACTTATACGATATTACGATATGGTTAATTAGTGCTAGTATAGTATGGTAATAAAATAATAAAATCTAGTAGCCACTTAAGGTATTCGATTTATTGGAGAAATTATTATATAGTGATCAGAGTGATTAGAGAATAGAAAAAATATTACTTTAAGCAAAATAAGATATAATTATAATTTAATTGAATTTTTCTTATTTAATATGTTTTTAGAATTGATTTTATAATGTCAAAAATAATCAATTCAACACAAAATATCATTGATAAAACTTATGATTACTATTTGTGGACATTAACACTATCAGGTATTTGTGAGATTTCATAAAAGGAATATTCCAAAAAAAAAAAAAAAATAAAGGAAATATTTGAAAATTTTCCAGATAAACGAACTAAGGGATGGCTACTTGTCGATTCACCAATGTCAACAATAATATTCACATTAATATACCTTGGAATTGTATGGATTGGACCTAGACTGATGAGAAAGTAAGTTAACAGTTGAGTTTATATGCATTTTTCTGGGTAAATAGAATAAATTCTTTGTTGCAGTCGTAAACCTTTTAAACTCAATGAACCAATGGTGTTCTATAATCTGACCATGGCCATGTTGAATGCGTATATATGCATTCAATTATTCATAGCCTCATTACGACTACGCTACAGCTACATTTGTGAGCCTTGCCGTCAAAACTATCATCCGGACGAACTAAGAGTAAGACTTCAATAAAAAAGCCTTTTTCTATATCTTTTTGATGTTAGAAAGATTTTTCTACATGTTTATTTATTAATGAATTTTTATTGTAGGTCACAAATGCCGTTTGGTGGTTTTACTTTTCAAAGTTGCTAGAGTTCTGCGATACATTCTTCTTTATTTTGCGTAAAAAGGAGAACCAATTGACTTTCTTGCACGTTTACCATCATAGCACCATGTTTCCATTATGGTGGATCGGCATCAAATGGGTACCAAGTGGATCAAGTAATTTATTTACTCATCATCATAAATAAACTCGAACTGATTAGGTATTTTCAGCCTTTTTACCAGCCATGGTTAACTCATTCATTCATGTGCTGATGTATTCATATTATGCACTTGCAGTTTTTGGTCCGAAATTCGTCAAGTATTTGTGGTGGAAGAAATATTTAACAATATTACAATTGGTTTGTTGAGTGTCTATCTAAATATTTAAAGAGTAAAAATTCCAATAAAACTTTGTTTTTTTCTTCTGCAGATTCAATTTACAATGGCTTTGATATTAGGTGTCAATGGAATAGTGACTGGTTGTGAATTTCCACTTTGGATGCACTGTACACTTATTATATACATGCTCTCTTTTATTATTTTATTTGGAAATTTCTATGCTAAAGAATATATTTTATATGGTAAAAGTAAAATAACTTCATCGATTATAGACAGCAGGATTCAAAATGAGCCTATTCTAAAGGGGAAAGCCAAACAAATTTAATAATGGAAAATTTTTTTTTTTTTGAAAATTTCCATAACTCTTTACAGGATAGTAGATTATTAATATATAGTTATTTTAGGTATTTGAAAGTAATTTATAAATAAATATTTAAGAATTATAAATAGTGGAGTTTTTTTATTTCTTTAAAAATTATTGAAAACAAATCAATAACTGTGAGTAAATAATCTTATTCGTAATAAATAAATTAATGATATTGATTGTTGGTTTTTTTTTTTTTTAAATTTAAATATCATCTACAACTGCATACCATATGTAAATAGCAGATTTTTTTAAACGAAAATATTGGGTGGACCATTTACCAGGTGTTGGAATTAATTCGTAGCGTTTTACAAAAGATGGCGTTAGCCAACTATCCATAGTCACACATACAAAAGTAAATATTCTTTCAGAAGCTACTGACATAATGCAACTTTTTCACTATATGATATTTTGTTATAGTGTCAGTAGAACTTGTTGTGCAGTGTCAAACATGTCGAAGTTCGCGCCTGAAAAATTGTTTTTGCGGGGAGTGTTACTCCATTACTTCAACATGAAGAAAAGTGCCGCGGAAAGTCATTTTATTTTAGTGGATGTCTACGGCGAACATGCTCTTGCTGAGAGAAAATTTTGATTTGGAAGACATGGAACGTCCCGGACAGCCGAAAAAGTTCGAAGATGAAGATTTGGTGACGTTGCTCGATGAAGACCCATGCCAAACACTCCGGGAGTTGCCCACATCGCTTGGAGTCCACTTTTCGATGGTCGGAAAACGCCTGAAAGCCATAGGAATGATACAAAAACAGGGAACGTGGGTTCCACATGAGTTGAAGCTAAGGCACGTCGAACGGCGTTTAGTCACTTGTGAGATTCGACGCGGTGACTAAACGCCGTTCGACGTCCCTTGGTCGAATTTTTTCGACGCGGTATTCTAGCATTACCAGAAAGATGGCAAAAACTAGTGGATAAAGAAGGACAATACTTTGAATAACGCTTCTGTAATGATACTGTCATAATGAAAAACGAAACTTTGCAAAAAAATGCTACGAATTAATTACAACACCTGATAGAAGTTCCATTTTAAAAAGTAAATAAAAAAAATTTCCGGTTTTATTAAAAAGATTGAACTTTGAAATTTAAGAATGAAACACAACATCATTTAAATGACTGGCACGGCTGGCGTTACAGTACCCCATTCGCTCGACTCAATTTTTCAGTACATTTTCGATTGAACGGTGACGAGTTGATGTTGATGGATGATCACTGACATTTTCAGCAACGGCGGCAATATTTTCGGTCGTACGTACTGTCTTAGAGCGGGAACAAGTTGCTTTGGCAACCAACAAACCAGTTTCGCGAACTCGCTTCACGGATTTGCCCACAAATTCACGTGATGGCATTCGATCTTTACTAATTTTTTTTTTAAATTTCTTACAGTTTTGGATTGAAGACTCACCACTTTGGATGTAAGTTCTCAATATTTCCCATTTTTCTTCAAGCGTATGGATTACCATTTCGTAAAATTCTGACTTTCAACTAACAATCTGTCAATTCGTATTGACATTTAACACTCTAGTACTTCAAATAAATAGTAGATCAAAATGGAACCGCTAGATGGACCACCCTATACAAGGACATCAGGGGAAAACATCCATCAATATCTTCCCAAAAAAGGGGTAGTTTTTTTAAATAATATAAGCATTGATGGTTGTTTACTGGTAGGAAGGGAATAAACAGGTCTCTTACTAAATAATTAGGATGGTTGCGAATGGATTTTAAAAAAAAAATGGATAATGCAAAGTTCAGGAACGAATGGAACGTTTAAGTCATGATGAATAACACTGTTTCGTACATAAAAGGGAGCAATGAAAATTTTTCGATGGTTTCCGAATTGAATGGTTTAGATGCGATGGAAATTGGAAAGCTTGGTCGAACCACAAATTTCGAGTCCATATGCCGATATGGCTTTCAGTATCGTATAGCTATGATATTAATTACTTTTTAATATCTGTTCATATGAAGGTTCCAAGAACAGGCTTCTACTATTATCCAGTCAAGATTATATTAGAAACCTGTTCTTGGCAGAGTGTAAAAGTAACATGAGCACATTTTTGTTCATTTACCTCCACTCTCCACCTTTTGAACCAGGCTTCCAAGGAGTGAGTGTAGTTCTATAAAATAGTGATGGTTGAGGAAAGGTCCTTATAATGTGTAAGGATAGCTGTTTCGTTGGCATATGCTTATCTTTTGCAAAGTAATTTTCCAGCAATGTTTCCACTCTTCTTAGCAGTGCTGGAAGGTTTCTTAGGTCACAAAAAAATCACAAAGACTAAGGAATCCCTTTTTCTATTAAAAATTTAACATTCTCAGGAATCCCTTTTTCTATTAAAAATTTAACACATGGAGATAACTATGCGCCAGGGGGCGTTGAGGAACCCTTTTTCTGAGCCTTTCAATGACTCCTCAGCAGCTACAATATTATTCGATAGTTTTACATCATAAGTGCTCTCACTCTATCCCATATTTTCATCAATTTTCGTTAATAAAGGCCTTCCTGATCAAGTTTACTTTTCCACTGCCTCTCGACCTGTCAAAAATACTTATTTCCACAGAAAAACTTATACTCTTGATAAGAAATATTCCCCAAAACCTCGTTGGAATTTTTTGTAAGTCAAAATCGCAGATTCATCAAGTTTTGATGGCATATCGTTGCTCTAAAATGCGTTGTTACATTTTTCGTAATACACTATAAAAACACAACCTTACTTATCCCATTCTATAGGGTCAAATAATTACTGGACAAGGTTAACGCGTATAATGCGCACAGGCAAGTGTTGCCAGATCAATGTCAGTGATACCAGTTTCATTACTTTTTTGCCATGTCTCGTAACGGGAATAATTTTTTTTTATCAAACACTTTATCGATTGATTTTTTGTCATCATACGAAATAATTGATAAACTTTTTTAATAATCCAAAAATATAGATTATTTCGTTTTTTTTTTGGAAATAAAGTCGAATTTGTTATTATTCTATTGACATTTAGTTCGATGATTCAACGATAGACTATATTCTAAATAGGATCTCCGATTCCCAGAGTTGATTTTAATTATTTTTATACCTTTTGGATTTTGTAAAAAATACCAATATGAGAAGTTGTAAAAATATATACTTGATTTTTGGATAATTTTATTGAAAAAAATTTAATTAATATTGAATTGAATTATGCGTTATAGCTGGAAATGATAGCAATGTCGAAATTGGGAACCTATATTATAAAAAGTTTTTTAAGACGTGCGATAAACCAATTACTTTGACGTTTTAAATGACAGCGCTTTTATTTTTATACGTTCGTGTTTTTTTATAGTTATCATTTATTTATAAAAAGCTAAATATGAAAATTTAGCGTCAAGATCATAACCTCTTAATTCCACGCCGTTCACAAGAATTGGGCTTTTCTGTAGTTTCAATTTGGGAAATATTATAAAAAAACTTTGGCCTACTCACCAAATAGCCACATGGGCATGGCGCTGTAGCGGCCTGATGGTCTTTACCTTTTTTATGGTCTCTAATATGACCTAAGGAGTAATTTTGTGTCGCCGAAAACACTCATGATCGTAGTCCCTTTTCAAGGTCTCTAAATCAATTTTATGTCGCCAAAAGACCTTAATAGTTTTATAGTCTCTAAGGGTCCTAAAAATTAATTTTGTTTCGCAAAAACAGCTCGTGATCGTGTTCTTTTTTGTGGGCTCGAAGGAAAAGTACAATTTTGTGTCACCAAAAGACCTCATGATCGTTGGCTTCTTCTTATGGTTTTTAAGGATCCTAAAAATTAATTTTATGTCACCAAAAGACCTTATATTCACAGTCTTTTTTTAGGGTCTCAAGGGTGCTAATAATTAATTTTGTATCGCCAAAAGACCTCATGATCGTAGCTTTTTTCTATGGTCTCTAAAGGTCCTTAAAACATTTTTATATCGCCAAAAGCCCTCATGGTCTAGGCTATTTTATAGTCTCTAAGGTCCTAAAAATTAATTTTGTGTTGCCAAAAAGCCTCATGGTTGTACTCTAATTTTTAGGATTTCTAGGGGTCCTAAAAATCAATTGTGTATCGCCAAAAGATCTCATGATCGCAGTCCACTTTTTATGGACTCTAGGGGTGCAAAAATATTAATTTTGTATTGCCAAGAAGCCTTATTATCTAGGCTTTTTTATGGTCTCTTAACTGAAAACGAAGGAAATTTATCTAAAAATAAAACAAATGTAAACTACAATATTTTTTTAATATATTTCTTACATATATACATAATCAATATTTTCACATAAATAATTTTATTAAATTTATAAAAGTTTTTGAGGCATCACAAAACTTTCTTTTCATTTCATAAAAAAAATAAAAATAAGGCATTTAATCTAACTTAAGTACTTTCAAAAAAATAAATAAATAAATTCAAATTGAGAAAATTTGAAATAAATATTTTTAAATAATATTTAAAAATCACATCGAATAAATGGAATGAAAATTCAATGCCAATGACATAGTACATGAGCCATCATTAAATATCCGGTCGTCACAATAACACTTCCCAACATCATTGGAAAGCAAACCCTAAAATTAAAAATAAGAACCATGCGTGAATGAAAAGCAAAATGCATTTGTAAGGTTTTTTTGTTAAACGTTACTTGAAAAAGTTCACAAAACTAAGTCGGTATCCGTGCTGCTCAGCAATTCCAGCACAGACAACATTTGCCGATGCTCCATATAATGTTCCGTTTCCTTTTTATTTTATTCAACAAAAAAAAAATTAGAAATAAATAAATTGTCAAAAAAGTAACTGGAGGAATTGGAAGAAATAAAATACCTCCAAGACATGGTCCAAATGCAAGTGCCCAAACCATCGGTTGAAGTGGAAGACGAAGATTTGTGTTTTCAGCAAGTGATACCACCACTTTAACCATCATTGCTGTTACTGGGATACTATCGACAAATGCTGATGTTATTGCCGAGACCCATAAAATTATAAGAATAGCCATAGCTAGACGAGAATCTTCCGAAACGTAAGAAATTATGGTTTCTGTTTGCTTTCCAATCCAATTAATCAATCCCATTCTGGCGAGTGACTCCATAGTGACAAACATTGCGGCAAAAAATAGCAGTGTTGTCCATTCCACTCTGGACATTAACGCATCCATATCACTTCTGTCAGCTATAATCAGCAATAAACAAACTCCCAGGAGAGCTGCCCAACCCAAACTCAGACGCTGAAGTTCAGGAACAGATTGGATGAAGAACAAAATAAGTACAAACAGCAAGACACATCCTGATTTAATAAGGAGGCCTCGATTTTTAATCGGATACTAGAAAATCAACCGATTTAATTACATAAATTAGTATTATTAGTTAAAATGAGTTGTTAGTTAATAATTACCGTTGCCTTAAGATCTTCTAAAGTATGCTGATATGCTTCCATAGATACGGCCCTATCTAATTCCATTTTCTTATATTTGTGCTTAAGGATCTTCACCTTTTTGCGTAAAGTATCTTTGACAAGATCAGCATCTTTTGAGTATGATGACAAAGATTCTGCGGCACGCTGCCATACACTTATCTCTCGTCGTAGATCTTTTAATTCTGTCGGTTCTGTTAATCTGAGTTTCCGAATATCTCTGAATACGAATCGTAAATGCACGGACGTTTGAAGCATTACAAATACTACCCCAACACCCATGTGAGCAATAAATGTTAGAAAAGTAACACCCTAAAATTTTCAAAATTATTTCATAAAATATTAAAAATTTCATTTTTTTTTCTTCAAATATTATTTACATTCCGAGCAATATAAGGATTTAAGGTTATAATTATATTTGGTGGATCTCCGATCGGTGTTAAGGTTCCACCTATATTTGCATGGACTACGATTGCCATTAACACTGGTATTGGATTCAGTCCCATAACTTCGCATAATCTAAATTTTTTTGTAAAAATAATACAATTAAATAATAAAAAAGGATCTCTTTTATAAAAGTGTCCACTGGCAAATGTCTTAGGGAATAATTTAGATTTTCGTTTAGTTTTTTTTTTCTTCGTAAAATAATAAAATTCGTAATTTTCAATAATTACCTTTAATTTCTACAATATTTTTAAAAAAAAACCATTTACCTTATTGTTATTGGTGTCATTAGTAAAATGGTTGTGACATTATCTAAAAATGACGATACTAAACATGTCACTATGCATAGACAATGAATAAGAGGCCAAATTTTTCCATTTGTTACCTATAATATTTTATTATTTAAATTTATTAACAAATATAGTTAAATTATTATTATTTTTTATTAGTAAATAAAAAAATAATTAAAAAATAAATGTTTTTATATTATTTATAAATAGTGAAAAATGGATTATTTTAAAAATGAACCCTAATTTTGTATAAAAATACATAGAAAAATTGACCAAATTAAGGAAATATTCTAAATTTTATATAAATGAATTTTATAAATATTATTTATATTATTTAAAATATTCAATTGAATTTATTTTTTATCTCAATCATGTTGAAAAAATTTTAAAATAAAAACTTCAATAATGTGTCGGTAATGCAGTTCGTGCAAAAATACCGAGTTATCCATTTTATAGTTTTGAAAATATAGTCCTGCCATTTAATAGTTATTAAATATAAAATAATAACTAAATAAACAGTTGTTTATAAAAAAGTTGCCATTTTTTATATTGTTTAATAAATTATAAAATAAATAAGAAATATGTCGATTGGGTACTGGACAAACAGGCTTTATTATCTAGCTTGTTGGTTATGTCGATAACCAAAACTGCTGTGTATGAGGCTTTAAAAATACATATATGACTTTAAAAAATCTATTATATGTAAAAAAACTATTTTGTCTGAAAGTGTATCATTATCCTGTATTTCTTTGAATAAGCGAATGGTTCCAGTACCCAATCGACGTATTTTTAACATACCAGATGTATGAGCTTAAATCCGCTGTTTGATCATAGATGGCGTGAGTGAGCGTATTAAGCTACCATGGACACGCCATACTTTTTTTTTATGAGTTTGACATCTGTCAACATTAATCAGTGCACATTGTCAGCAATTTCGTACAATAACATATATTTTTCCTTTGGTAATCATGTCTAATTTTGTGCCAGAAAAAGAGGATATGCGGGAAGCTCTGCTTTTATGCTTCAATTTGAAGAAATCGGCTATCGAATCACATCGAATGCTTATGGAGGCCTATGGTTACAGTGCGTTATCAGAAACAGCATGTCGAGATTGATTTTGTCCGTTTAAAGATGGTAATTTTGACTTGTGGGACAAGAAGCGTGAAAATAGTCCTAGAAAAGTTGAGGACCATCAATTGCAGGCTCTTTTGGACGAAGACGATACCCAATCTCAAAAAATGCTCGCGGAGCAATTGGATGTTACTCAACTAGCCATTTCCATACGTCTGTATGCCATGGGGAAGATTGAAAAGATCGGAAAATGGGTGCCGCATGAATTGAACGATAGGCAGATGGAGCGACGACAAAACACATGCGAAATCTTATTCGCCAGACAAAAAAGAAAGTCGTTCCTCCATCGGATTGTGACAGGCGATGAAAAGTGGATATATTTCGAGAATCCTAAACACAAGAAATCGTGAGTTGATCTCGGCCAACCATCAACATCTTCCCCAAGACCAAATCGCTTCGGACACTTTGTATTTTAGAATTTATTAAATAACATGACCGAATGACAAATCAATTTTTTTGGCCAACAATTAACGATTTTATATTAAACTATAAATAGTTTTTTTTCTGAAGAAATTTTGGTTTTATTGTTAGAAGCATTCCCAAAACGGGTAATTTGGAGATTTGGTGTTGTCAATTAGTGTCCAAGATCGATTTGACGCAGTCGAATTTTTTTTAAATAAATTATAAAAAAAAACGTTTTTGCATAAAAAATTAAATTTTAGATCATTTAAATCAATATTTGAAAGTATTGGTCAAATTACATACCGAAATATGTAAAAAAATCATCAAACATTACTTTAAAAGGATCTAGTCCTACAAGTAATTTCATAGCAATTATTTTAATTATATTATATTACCAAAGTATTTGAAATATAATAATATAAAAATTATATATTTTTTATGATTTAAAATATATTTGATTGAATATTATTTTCCGAACTATAAATTGGATAATTCTTTGCAGAAAAAATCTATTACGAAGCATTTAGCTTCAATTGAAATGAAGACAAAAAAAAAGTATTACCTGATACGTTAGTACAGCTATATAATCAAATATTCCAGTTTCGGTAAGTACAGCAACTAAGATCATCATTGAAAACAGTAACAGAAGTGTTTGTATGTCCATCCAATCGATAATTTCTTCCATTGTTGGGCGATCTCCTAATGCGGACAATATGGCAATAGACAAAATTGATGAAATAATTGCCGCAAAAGTCCTGTGGACAATCTAGTTGTATATATAAATTAGCTTTGGTTAGAAAGAAAACTATCTATTCTACAATAATCTATAATTATTATACCTCCCAGATAATGAGTACGTACAAAAATATAAGTACAAATGCCGCATAAATAGTACCAATGTGCATATCGACTGGTATCGAATCATAAATGATTTTGAATGAAAATGGTTCGCTTGATTGTGTTTCCATTACCAGACATAAATAATTTTCAGATTCTTTTAACAAAATGACTTCATTTAGATCTAATTTAAAGGTACGACGTTTTCGAATGGTTCCTGTTGAATACATCTGATCCGGTTCAGGAATCGATAAGTTCCAAATTTCAACTATATTCTATTAAAAAAATAAATTCGAAAATATCAAAATCAATTTAAATTCCCCCCAAAAAAAAAACAAGTTAAATAAATCTTATTTTTATCTTATTAATATTAGTACATGAATCTCGTAATTATTTGCGGAGACATTTCCCATCCAAGATGGTGGCATGATCTGCACTTGAATCGAAAGTATATTCTGTACTTCCATTTGATTAGAATCGTCTGGAAGAAAAGGTCCTTCGAGTATTAAAGAGAATTGATCACTGGATGGATTCTCTGGTAAAATATAACCTATTCAAGATAGAAACTATTGTACATAAATAAATAAAATAGTAAGTAGAATATTTGAAATTATTTAAAAAAAAAAAAAACACAATTTTCTTACTTTTAAATCCATTATCAGGTACAGCAACTTGTTTAGCAATTAAAATCTTCTCTTTTGATGTTGTTAATAAAAATGCTGATACAAACCATATGAAAAGAAGACAAATAATTTTCGTATGCTTTTTAAAAATATTTGATTTTGTATGAAAAACGGTGGGTTCTGGATCGGTGCTTGGTGGTATTGAGGTTGTTCTTTATAGACAAATGCAATTATTTTTGTAGTTTTTCGGTTACTTTAAAAATTTATTTTAATTAAATATTACCGAATATGTTCGTGTTCTTCTGTTATGCCATTATCGTTAGTCACATTAATTGTAATAAATTCAGATTCGTTGTTCTCATCATTATCCGCAACAGATTCGGTTTCAGCTTCCGTATTTGAATGATCCACATCGGTTGATGAGCCTAAATATAAAACGTATTTTTGAAAAGTAGAATATATTTTATTCAAAAACTAGTGTAAGATATACGTTCGCGTATAAATTTATAAATACGTTTTATAAAGTGATAGTGCCAGTAGGACATTTGAAAGACATTGCGGCAATACTTGCATTATCAAGTGATAACTCGTAATATGGTAATTAGAGAATTTCTGTAACAAAACATTTCCGTACGGACAATTTAGATACGTTTTGTCGGGTTTTTTTTTCGGCAACAATAAAAACGAATACGATAAAGAATTCCTGCCATCGATTTATGATAAGGGTTATACACATATGTATGTCTTCAAACTCCGAGACATGTGTACTCTAGAATTGTTATAATATTAAACGTTAAAAGTCATATGATTAAAAAAAAAATATATAACCTGGACCTTAAATATGAAATATTAATATTGAAATTAATACCAGATATATGCACTTAAATCCGCTGTTTTTTGTCCAAAAAAAAACACATGTTTTTTTCTTAGAAAGCAAAAACAAATTTATTCAAAGTACTTGCCCTCGCTAGCTACACATTTCTCCCATCTCTCGGGTAATTTGTGGATACCACGCCAAAAAAAATCCTTCTCTTTCGAGGCAAACCACTCATCAAGCGTTTTTCGGACGTCTTCGTAAGAATCGAGGTGCTGCTCAGCGAGCGCGTGGCCCATCGACGAAAACAGGTAGTAGTCGGAATGACCACGTCTTGTGAATAAGCGGGGTGGGGTAGCACCTCCCAGTTGAGGGTCTCCAAGTAGTTTCGGACCATTTTTGACGTGTGCGATAGTGCGTTGTCGTGGAAGGAAAATCAGCTTGTCATGTCTTTGTTAATAATCCGTCCTTTTTTCACGAAGAGCACGGTACAATTTGTCCAGTTGTTGGTGGTAGCGGTGGGCATTGACAGTTTCACGATCTCATAGAAGACGATACCCTGCTGATCCAACCAAACGCACAGCATCGTCTTCCGTCCGAAGCGATTTGGTCTTGGGGAATATGTTATGGTTGGCCGGGATCAACCCACGATTTCTTGCATTTAGGATTCTTGAAATAAATCCACTTTTCATTTCCTGTCACAATCCAATGCAGGAACGACTTTCTTTTTTGTCTGGCGAGCAAGATTTCGAATGAGTTTTGGCGTCTCTCCATCTGCTTATCGTTCAATTCATGCGGCACCCATTTTCCGATCTTTTCAATCTTCTCCATGGGACGCAGACGCTTGGAAATGGCTGGTTGAGTAACACCCAATTGCTCCGCGAGCATTTCGTCCAAAAGACCCTGCAATTGATGGTCCTCAACCGTCCTAAGACGATTTTCACGCTTCTTGTCCCACAAGTCAAAATTTCCGTCTTTGAACCGACGAAACCAATCTCGGCACATTGTTTCCGATAAAGTACTGTCACCATAGGCCTCCATAAGCATTCGATGCGATTCGGCTGACGATTTCTTCAAATTGAAGCAGAAAAGCAGAGCTTCCCGCATATGCTCTTTTTCTGGCACAAAACTAGACATGATTACCAAAGGAAAAATATATGTTATTGTACGAAATTGCTGACAATGTGCACTGATTAATGTTGACAGATGTCAAACACATAAAAAAAAGTATGGCATGCCCTTAGATTATAGAAGATAATCTATTATTATAGATTCTTTAATCTAAGGGCGTGCCCATGGTAGCTTAATACGCTCACTCACGCCATCTATGACTAAACAGCGGATTTAAGCTTATACACCTGGTAAATTATTTTTTATACATTAACAAAAAAATTTGTTATAGGAGTTATTCTGTTTAGGGTCTCTATAATGGAATCAATCTTATTCAAAAAGAAATTCCGGGTAAAGTGCCACAGAAAAGTCATATAGGACGTGATTAGTTACCGTAGAGGAAGTCATGGGTAAGTTTGGTTGTGCCGAATCCGTATTTTAAGAATTCAGGAATGGCTGGGGTTTGGCCAATGTGTGAAAAGAAGTCTTTCTGTGTTTGTATAATTTTTTTTGTTTACGTGTTTCTAAAGATGATAAAAGCCATTTGGTTTATACAATAAATATGATATGAGTCATAAGCGGGAAGCTTAGAATTTTAGTGTTAATATGGCGGTGGAGAGGCTACCCTGTCAGCTGATCAGAGGATATTAGCGTAATTAATTGGGTACGGACAGCTGGAAAGAAGGAGTAATTATCACCATCCCGAAGAAAGGTGACCTTGGCGATTGCAAAAACTGGAGGGGAATCACTCTGCTGAACACCATCCAGAAACTAATCGCATCAATCATCCTGACTCGCATCACTCCAACAGTGGAAAGTGCCCTCCACAACGAGCAGTCTGGCTTTAGACCAAACCGCTCCTGTATTGATCACATCAACAGCCTAAGAATGATCATTGAACAGTCGAACGAATAGAACAGCCCGCTCTATCTTCTCTTCGTTGACTTCGAAAGAGCCTTCGACATGATTTCTCGCGACGCCATCTGGAGTGCTCTGGCTGAACTAGGCATCCCGCAGGCCATCATCGATCTCATCTGAGAACTATACCGCGAGGCCCCGTGTAGAGTGCGGTTCAATAGACGAAACAGCGATACATTCAACATCTCGAGAGGAGTCAGGCAGGGTTGCGTAATCTCGCCTATCCTCTTCATAATCGCCCTAGACCTAGTCCTTCAACGCACTAACAACACAGCCAGCAACGGTATCCAGTGGACACTGCGTGAGAAGCTCCACGACCTGGACTACGCCGACGACATATGCCTCATGTCCCACACCTTCAACGGCATTCAGGAAAAACTGAATACTCTGGCCTCCAACGCCGAAGAAGTTGGGATGAGAATCAACATCAAGAAGAGCAAATTGATGCGTATCGGCGCCACCTGCGAGAGACCCTTGATGCTACACGGTACCCAAGTTGAAGATGTCGAAAAGTTCTGTTACCTTGGCAGCATGCTCAGCAAGGATGGTGGAACTGAAACAGACATCCAAACGCACATCAACAAGGAGCCAGCAAGCGTACACCTCACAACCACCTCTCCATAGCACTCAAACTTCGAATATTCAGTTCAAACGTCCAGCCAGTCCTGCTGTACGGCTGCGAAACATGGAAAGTAACCGACAGCACAACTCGTAAGCCTCAAACATTTGTGAACAGATGCTTGAGGCGTGTAAGCAAGATCTTCTGGCCAAACTGGATAACGAACGATGAGCTGCTTCTTCTCACGAAGCAAATACCCCTGCTAGCTGACATCAAAATGCAGGAAATGGAGTTGGATTGGCCACACCTTGCGAAAACCACCTACGGACATAGCAAGGATGGCACTAGATTGGAACCCACAGGGCAATCGGAGCAGAGGACGACCAAGGACCACTTGGAGAAGATCAGTCGAGCGCGAACACCAACAAATTGGCAAGTCATGGTCGGAAGTGAAAAGGGTAGCCCAAGACAGAAGCAGATGGAGACAGTTCACAGAGTCTCTAGTGCCGCTATATGCTCTATAGGAGCGACTGTGTTCTCATGTCTATGTGTAACATATTGTAGAAATGAAAACCTGTCAAATAAAAAAAATTGGGCTGAACTAATATTTTCCTAAGTTTTATAGTTTGATAACGTAACCATATTCGAAAATTTCCATATTGAAAAAGGAAGTTTCAATAATGAACCAAAAACTCTTTAGGATAATTTGAAAATAAATTATATAAAAATAAGTAAAATCCTACGTACCATATAGCCGTTGGTGTTGTAATTGAAATGAAGCTAAACTTGGATCTTGACGAATTTTCGTTGGTAGTGCTAGCCACACTTGTAAAGATTCTTCTGTAACATCGCTAGAAAAAAATTCAATCTTACAACGTATGCAAAAAAATGTATGTGTAATTAGATAGTAAATAATAAAAACAAATATCTGTAATAGAGAATCTACTATTATTTGTTATGTTTGACGTATGTAAGCCTTATTATAAGATTTGCGGAACTAATTTTCTTGAAGAGTTAGCAAATTACAGGCTACTATATACACGTAGTGTGTTATTTTGACGAACCAATAATCCTTTGATCCGAAAACGAGCTTAATGAGCACATGCAACAAGGCCAAAACGTGCATATTTAATACTGCCTACGAGCGTATTTTGATTTTTTTCTAATACACGCACATAGTTTTGATAATTTTATATACATATTTTTTAAAAATAGTTTTAATAAAAAAATAAATTGATTAATTTGATTGATGTGTATTCGATTAAGTTTGGTTATTACTATTCCATACATTGTTCTACTATATTTAAAAAAAACAACAAATTCCTCCTTTGTTCCCATGCTGCTACTATGCGTTGTCATTGAAATAAATGAAAACAAATCGATTAATGGGTAGTATTCCACTTCTATTTATATCACAATAATTTAATCGATCATAAATTTCATATAGGAAATATGCAGCAATTAGTTCACTATTAATATGAGCACAAGTAGTAAAAATTTTATTTATTTTGTTAAGTTTTTTTTCTGTGGAAAACATTTTATTGAATGTGAAGATTGTTCCTTTCTCAAATAAGGAGTTTTTGAATTTTTCTTCTTTTTCAAATAAGTAATTTTAAATATGATAATTTTTGAGAATTAATTAAATTTTTTATCCAAAAAAAAAACTCATAACTTACTTAGTTGTCGGATAACAATTATGTTTGTTACGACTACGACGAAAAGATCGTTTAATATTTCCCATACTATTGTGAGATGTTATTTGATTTAACTTAAATATTTAACTATTAAATAATTGCACTATCATTGAATAATCATTTTATTTAATATAACTTATGATTTTTATAGTTTATTTATATTCTTTCATATAAAATTGATTATTAAAAATTCTCATATATACTTGATTTTGATTAATTTTTATTAAATATAACACTTTCACTTAAAAATATTAAAAACAAAAACTTATTTATTTATTGAATCACTAAAATATTATCATATAACTGAAAGGACATTAAGATTTAATCCAATGTGGAAACTCTGACGGAAAAATCACATCTGAAAGCATATTTGTGAACTACACATAATTCGTATGGCATAGAATGAATCCAAACAGCTGTTTTCAGGGCATGCGTACAAAAAATTCTATTTTACATATTCTATCATATGCCGGGCATACTATTATAGTATATATTCCCAATATTATGATAGCTTTGCTTAATGTATGATACAAATAGAGAGAAAAAAAATGAAGTGTATGGAAATGTTGATAAGCTGAACGGCTCGGGGAATCCGAGCACATGTTTTTCTCTTAAAACTTGTTGTAGTACAATATTGGAAGAAAGTGAATAAATTCTTCAAATATTTTCTTGTCATACCCAAATTAGTATCTATAAAATTTATCTATTTTAAATTACTTTTTATGAGGAAAATTTTTTTTTTTTGCAAATTTTTCTAATACTATTTTTTATAAAATGTCCAAAATATGAATTTAAAATTGTATTTATTTTATTATGATTATTATTTAGTTAAATTAAAAATGTATACCCAATTTTATTTATAAATTCTAATAGGTTTTTCGAATAAGAGTGATATGATTTCTTTTTAGAAAAACACACTAATTGTTAAGGAAATTTAAATGTTTTTTATTTAATGTAAAGTGCAATCGATAAAATTGAGTTCTGAATAAAACTTCAATCAAATTGCCTTCACAACTTCTTTTGCGAGAACGAATTCGATGAACCCAATTTTTAAGCACTTTTTCCACTAAATCAAGCCATGTGTCATAAATAGCACTTTCAATATTGACTTCTTAAGTTTGCAGACAGTCTGGTTTATTGCTAAAGACCAATGACTTCAAATAACCCCACAAGAAATAATCTAATGATGTAAAATCACAACTTCTTGGAAGCCTTTCAATGTCACAATTTCTTGAAATAATCGAATCTCCAAACTTTTCTCGCAATAATTCGGTTGTTGTACGTGCTGTGTGGCACGTAGCCCCGTCTTGTTGAAACCAGATGTTGTCAAGATCAACTTCTTCCAATTTCGGCCATAAAATGTTGGTTATCATCGCTCTCCATTGACAGTAACGGTGTCATTTCGAAAGAAATACGGACCGATGATTCCACCAGATCAAAAACCACACCAAACTGTCAATTTAGGTGAATGTAATTGGGGTTTATGAATAATTTGTGGATTTTCTTTGCACCAGAATAGACAGTTTCGTTTATTTATCGCACCACTCAGATGAAAGTGAGCCTTATCGGAGAAGATGATCAGCGCACGAAAAGTTGCAATTGGAGAACGATTATTTTGATAATAAAATTGAATAATTTGTAAATGTTGTTTTTACGCATATCTATTTATGATAAAATTGTAAGCATTACTGAATACAACGAAAGAAAAATTACAGATCATGACATATTACAAATAGCCGAAACGTCACTTAGAAATCATTTTACTCTTATTGGAAAACCCTATATTTAACGTAAAGTTTATATCTTTCTTTAATAGGATTATCTATGTTATAGTTTGCAAAGTATAGTCCTGTTATTTGACAGTCATTAAATATATTCCTATTTATGGTAAAATTTGCATAAATTAAAATTAGTCATTTTGCATTATTAAATTGTAAAAATTTAATAATATAAAATGGTAAATTTGGAAACGTTACGTTATCCAATTTTTCGCTTTTTGGATATGACAATAAATAAAATTCCTAGAAATGAGACTCTAAAAATCTAAAAATGATTGCGGAAAAGCCATTGTATTTGCGAAAAGTGACTGTCTGGTGTGGATTTTGGTGTCAGTGTGACCGTATTTTTAAGAAATGAAGAAGGCGAAGACTGTTATCGTTGATTCTGAACACTATGAGCGTATGATAGCTGACTTTTTTTTAGCCTGATGTGAACTTTAGGTGGTCTTAATAAAACATCACCACAAGCGCACATGTCGACAAATTTTGGCTTTATTGTGTAAACATATTCTAGAAGGTTTGGTAATTTAAATTAGCCTTCAATATCTACATAAAAAATCGTATTTATTTGAAAATTAACATGCGTCAATTAATGACCAAATTACAGGCCGAAATATACGAAAAAGTCATTTAGAATTATCTGAAAAGAATCGAGACCTGCAATAAGTATTCTAGAAATGGCTTAAATAATTTTATATTTTATACTAAATGGCAATATTAAATAAATATAAGAAGATAAAAATCGGTATTTTATTTAACTCCAATTTCCCAAATACATAATGAGTAATCTTTCAATAATATTTATTGGGTTGACCGGAGAGTAATTTCGTTGTTTCACAACAGAGAACTTAATTGTATTTTTTCATATGCATTTTGATAATCATATGTATTTTGACAGCTGACATAGCAAGGCTTTTTTGGTTGATATCCTTTTAAATATGGAAAGTGAAAAACAGCATTTTCAGCATACTATATTTTACTTTTTTGCTATAGAAAAAATAAACATGCTGTTCAAGCAAGAAAAAAATTATGCGATGTGTATGGAGAAGATGTGTTAAGTGAACGCCAGTGCCAAAACTGGTTTGTAAAATTTTGATCCGGCAATTTTGATCTCGAAGATGCACCACGTTCTGGAAGGTCAGTTGAAGCTGATGAAGACACAATAATGGCATTAATGGATGCAAACCGACGACTAACAACTCGTGAGATCGCTGAGAGATTAAATTTATTGAATACGACCATTAATGATCTTTGAAACGGCTAGGTTTTAACTCAAAGCTCAACATATGAGTTCCTCATCTTCTTACAGAAAAAAATTTGTGCCGTCGCATTAACGTTTGTGATTTGCTTCTCAAACGTCAAGAAAATGATCCATTTTTGGAGCTTACAATCACTGGAGACGAGAAATGGGTTGTCTACAACAATGTTAAGCGCAAAAGATCCTGGAGGAGAAAAGATGAACCGGCTCAAAGCACTTCGAAAGCCAATATTCATCAAAAAAAGGGTATGCTATCTGTTTGGTGGGAATTCAAAGTAATCGTTTATTTTGAGCTACTACCGAGCAACAAAACGATCAATTCTAAAGTATATTGTCATCAGTTGGACAAATTGAATAATTCACTTGAAGAAAAAAGGCCAGAATTAGTCAATAGGAAAGGTATAGTGTTCCAAAAGGATAATGCGAAACCACATACAAGTTTGACCACTTGGCAAAAACTTTAAGAGCTTGGATGGGATGTACTGCCACATCCACCATACTCTTTAGATCTAGCACCTTCCGATTATCATTTGTTCCGATGTCTGCAAAAAAATTTTAGACGGTAAAACGTTTAATTCAAATGAGGAGATCAAAAATCACTTGAATTAGTTTTTTGCCAGCAAAGAACAAAAATTTTATAAGCTTGGAATCATGTTCATACCAGAAAAATGGTAAAGGGTATTGGATCAGACTGGATAATATTTAATTGAATAAAATATTAATTCACTATAAGAAAATCGTCTTTCATTTTTATAAAATAAACGAAATTACTTCCCGGACAACCCAATATAATATTTGCCTGTAAATTTACTTACCATTTCCTCTAAGGTTTAATTCTCAATAATATTTATTCAGCCAAAAAATCTGAAAAATATTTTTTATTAATTTAATTTAACTTTAAGCTTCAACTCGAAGCACGCAACTTTCAACAAAAAATGCTAAGGAATATCCCAAAAAATACTGGACAGCAATCCTAGCAAGAGTAGAAAAATATTCACCGATCTATAATAAAAAGAAAAGAACAAAATTTATAGAACCTTAAACAAAGCACCCCAAAACATATAACAAAAATTAAGCTACATGTTACGGAGAGAAAACAAAATTTTCTTCAAAGATCTTTTAGTAGTAGTAAGGTCGAATTTCTTACAGCTACAAACAGATGTACACATACTATGGGTAAAGATGGCTATCCTGTGGAAAACCAGTAAGTACTCCAAAATCTCTTAATAAACACGTGCGAAAAGACACGTTATAGATCCTGTCAGATAAGTATGAACTAAACCAATCAAGAAGAATTGGAGAAAATCCCATTCTCTTTAGTTTAAACAAAATAATCGAGTGGGGAATTTTGTCAAATGTCTTACTAAAGTCAGTGTAGAGGCAGTCAGTTGGTAAACCTTTAGAAAAATTATAAGATATATTAAAAGTAAATGTAAGGAGGTTGGTAGTCGTGGATCTGGAAGGCATAAAACCATTCTGATTAGGTAAAATCAAGCAACTATGTGTACACTGCTTGATGAGCTGTGAATATATCAATAACTCATATAACTTTGTGATACTCAATAATTTTGCTATAGGTCTGTAGTTGAAAACCTCATTTTTAGAACATTTTTCAAAAACCGGGTATTCTGAAGGACTGTTTACAAACTTTAGGAAATTTACCATTCATTCTGAATTGATTTTTAAAAAATAATTTCTAGAGTAGAAAAAAAGCGATTGAGCATGGTTTAATAAAAATAGAAGAAACACTATCAGGACTGTATGATAAATCAAATTTGAGATCATTAATACTATTCAGAATGATATACGAGGGTCATACAACAAGTACTTAGCCTACAAAAGAAAAACGAAAATTTTGGAAAGGTGGCAATTTATTTTTTCACATAATCTCCTTCAAGCTCGATACACTTGGCCCAGCGATGCTCTAACTTTTTTAACCCGTCCAAAAAATACATTTTCTCGAGGGAAGCAAAATAGGCCTCCGTGGCGACGATGACCTCCTCATTCGACCCAAATCTATTCCCGGCGAGTGATTTTTTCAGGTTTGGAAACAAAAAGTAGTCACAGGGGGCCAAATCAGGAGAGTACGGTGGATGGGGCAACAATTCGTAGCGCAATTCGACCAATTTGGCCATGGAGATGGCGGAGGTGTGAGACGGCGCGTTGTCGTGATGGAACAGCACTTTTTTCTTCGCAAAGCGGGGCCGCTTTTTCTTCAATTCGACGTCAATTCGGCCCAATAAGTCAGCATAGTAGCGCCCCGTGATTGTTTTACCCTTCTCGAGGTAATCGATGTGGATCACACCTTGTGAATCCCAGAAAACGGTGGCTATCACCTTTCCGGCCGATCGAACATTCTTCGCCATCTTCGGAGCACTTTCGCCGGGTGAAGTCCACTGTTTCGACTGTTCCTTGGTCTCTGCTGTGTACCAGTGAATCCATGTTTCGTCGACGGACACAAAACGACGCAAGAACTCCGCTGGATTGGGCTGAAACAGCGCCAAACACGTCGCCGATGTGGTCTCACGGTTGCGCTTGTTTTCCGGTGTGAGCAAACGCGGCACCCATCGCACCGGCAGCTTTCTCATGCCCAGTTCTTCGTCTAGAATATGATGCACCGTTCCTACTGCGATGCCCACAGTCTCAGCTATCTCATGAACCTTCAATCGACGATCTGCCAACACGAGATCGTGGACTTTTTTAACGTTTTCCTCCGTAGCAGCCGTTTTCGGGGCACCTGGGCGTGGCTCATCAAAAACCGACGTGCGGCCACGAACAAACTCGTTGAACCAATTCTTGACGGTCGCCATCAAAGGAGAAGAGTCACCATACACAGCATCCAAGCGATCTTTGATTTCGCTGCGCGTTTTCCCTTCCAAAAACAAGAATCTAATCGCCGAACGATATTGTTCTTTCTCCATTTTTGTGCAACCGACCGACACGCTCGCTTTCAAAGGCTCTCAAAACAAAACTAATGAAGGGAATCGACAGTAGGCTACTAAAAGAATGTACTGCACGATTGTAAATTTCTTTTGTGACAGTAGTTCCATCGGGCGGTGAGGCTAAGTACTTGTTGAATGACCCTCGTATTGAGTTATTATAGGCATTAATTCTAAGGAAATCGATAGATCAGAAAGATGTATAAAGTCATTTACATTAATTTGAAAATGATTAGAGGAAAAGGCCTCCTCAAAATAAAATGCGAAAAAATTAGCTATGGTAATAGTGTTATTGCTGGAAAAGCCATCATAAAGAATGGTTTACAGATAATCATAAATTTTCCTTTAAAATCATTATACATTGAAGAGGACAGGGTTTTAAATTCCTTAATTAGTGAAATCGGAATAGAAGGAAAGGTTTCTTAAGACGCAAATAGGCCTTCCATGATAGTTTTTTCTTGTTTCTGAAGGTGACGGATGTGTGGTTCCATATTACACCAGGGCGGAGATTGAAACGAAGATCTCATGTGTTTAAATGGCACACAAGTATTAAAAATATTAAAAAATTCTCTGTAAAATATGGAGATGCAGTTACGGGTATTAACATTGTTAGAAGAAAGTAGTGATGAAAACAGAAAAATCTGCCTTTTTAAAATCAAATGTCCAATTTTTTTCCACAAAAAAGTCGTCAATTCCGCAAAAGAATCGTCAATTAATTTATATAATAGAAATTTCTAATAAAATTTAATTATTTTTTAATATTATATGTGTAAATTTAAGCTTTATTTATTTAAATTAAATAAATAGAAAGAATTTGATTTTATTTTAATTGTGAGATTCATTAATTCTTATCTAATACATGAACATTTGTAAGGTATAATCAAAACAATGCATCATTTTAATAAGCATTTTAAAAATGATATTTAAATCACGCCCACAGTATTCATTATATTGTTAATTATTAGTAAGAAAAGGTGGATGAATTCGGCGCGTTTGCATTGGCCTTCGGGAGTGAGTTGAAAGCAATTTGAAATGATGTGAAATGATTGTTAATTTTCTCCAATTAACGGAAATTAGATTCATCTAGAAAATCTCTAGGCCATTGTCTCTTAAGTCTCCGATGAGTGTTTCCGGGTGGGCAATACAGGACAATCCTCTGAAAAGTGGAAAGTTTTGATAGCGGGAAATGCACAGGTCTTGAACAAAGGGAACATTTAGATCACGATGTATTACGTTGTTATGAACATAAAAGGGGGCATCAACAATTCTACGGAGGATATTAGATTGTAAGGCCTGGGGTGACGCGATAGGAATTGGAACATTTCGTTGAACCCCAAAGTTCAATTCCATATTTCCAAATAGGTTTTAAAATTGTATTGTAGATTAGAAGTTTACTTTTGGTTGTTAGTTTTGAGCATTTGTTAAGTAGTCTAAGAAGTTATCGATAACATCTGTTAGCTTCAACTCTTTTTAGTTTAGTATGTGGGTGCCATGTTAGTCTTTTGTCCAGGTAAAGTCCCAAATAGGGCACTTTATCATATTGTGGAATCATTTTGCTATTAAGGTGTTTTCCTTGACAAAGTGTAAAAGTAATGTGAGTACTCTTATGTTCATTTACCTTCACTCTCCATCTCTTAAACCAGTATTGAAGGTTTTGTATATTGGATTGTAAATTATTAGAAGCTATATCAGAATTTGTATGGGTAGCAAGTATGGCCGTATCGTCTGCATAAATAGCAATGATAGTGTAAGGATCAGATGGGATGTCATGGGTATAAATATTATATAAGATGGGACCAAGAATACTGCCTTTTGGGACTCCAGCTAGAATAGGATATATTTCCGAGGATTCTAAGTTAATTGCAACTTGGAAATCTCGTTAGTATATTGAAGGAAGGAAGCTCTTGACTTTCCAGAGAAGTCCAGGATGCCACACACAATCAAAAGCTTGGGATATATCTAAAAATATTCCTGGGCAATACTGTTTCCTCTCAAGAGAAGATGCAATACGATCAACAATGCGATGGCATTTCTTGATAGTGGAGTGTTCAGATCGGAATCCAAATTGGTGATCAGGAATAATTTTTTCATTAACTAGGACAGGGTAAAGTCGTTTTAATAGGAGTTTTTTAAATATCTTACCAAGAATTGGTAAGAGGCTGATGAGTCTATAGGAGGAAGGAGAATTAATGGTTTGGGAATCATTTTAATGACAGAAAATTTCCAGAGTAAGGGAAAATAGGTTGTGCGCAGGGCACTATTAAAAATATATGTAATTAAAACTAAAGCCTTTCGGGAAATTTGCTTCAGAATAGGAGCTGTTATTAGATGATAACCAGGAGCTTTTTTATTGGGAAGTCGCAAAATAGTAGATTTAATTTTCGAGGGCTTAAAATTTTTGGGAGGAAGACTCATAGAGACTGGTAGCATTAGTTCTTCGATGATTTTGTTAGTATCCGATTTGTCTTCTATATCATCATATGGAGCAAAAGTATATTAACCAAATGTTTGGCAAATAATTCTGCTTCTTTTTTTGCCCAGTTACCGTCATTTTGTTTCAGTGGGTGTGATGTTCTTTTGTACAAGAGTATTTATCTAGTGGCTTCTCATAAGGAAATATTGTCACTAAGCGATCTTGTATAAATTTGATGCCGTTCATTATAGTGTTTTCTAATTTCCAATTTTTAGTTGCACGTTGTACGAGGGTCGTTCAATAAGTCCTTAGAAAATCCGGAAATTGCGCTCGTAGTGTCGGTAAAGATTTTTTTGTAATTAGCATTATCGACAGGAAAGCTGTCAAAATTTCAGCTCGATCCATAGCGTAGGTCAATTTCTATCGTCGATTAAAGATAACGACATTTATTTGTGCATAACAATGGAAAAAAGCGAGTTTAGGGCTGTCATCAAACATCTCCATTTGAAAGGCTTAAGCCCGAAATAAATCAAAGCCGAGTTGGGTGGAGTTCATGGCACATCTGCACCTGTGTTTGCGACGGTTTACAATTGGGTGAATGAATTTAAACGTGGCCGTTCATCCACAAAAGATGAACATCGTTCAGGACGCCCAGTTGAGGTGTCTACTCCTGAAATCACCGACAAAATTCACGACCTGATTTTGAACGATCGGCGAATTAAAGTGCGTGAATTAGTTGAGGCCACGGGCACAAGGTACAGTCTCTTCAATTTTGCATGAAAAATTGTCTGTGAAAAAAATTTCGGCAAGATGGGTGCCGCGTTTGCTCTCAGAGGAGAATAAGCGCAATCGTGTAGTGGACTCTGAGGCTATGTTGGCACTCTTTCATCGCAATCCTGCCGAATTCCTTCGTCGATATGTCACTGTGGACGAAACCTGTATACACTACTACACTCCAGAAATGAAGAGACAGTCATCACAGTGGATTTTCAAGGGTGAACGGGCTCCGAAGAAGGCAAAAACTGTGCCATCGGCCGGCAAGGTGATGGCCACGGTCTTTTGGGATTCGCAGGGCATCATTTTTATCGACTACTTGGAAAAAGGAAAAACAATAACAGGAGCGTATTACGCGTCGTTATTGCAACGGTTGAGCGAGGATAGCAAAGAGAAACGCCCCCATCTGAAGAAGAAAAAAATCCTCTTGCATCAGGACAATGCGCGTGTGCACACCTGTGCTGTTTCCATGGCCAAAATTGTGGAATTGAGAATGGAATTGTTGCAGCATCCCGCTTATTCACCAGATTTGGCCCCGAGTGACTATTTTCTTTTCCCCAATCTGAAGAAATGGCTTGGCGGGCGACGGTTCACTTCCAACAAGGACGTCATTGCTCAAACGGATGAGGTTTTTGCAGAACTTCCAAAATCCTATTTTTTGGACGGGATAAAAATTTTGGAAAAACGGTTGGAAAAGTGTATAGAGCTAAAAGGAGATTGTTTTGAAAAATAAAATTTTTAAAAAAAAAAAAACAGTTTTTTCCATTTTTTTTCTAAGGACTTATTGAACGACCCTCGTAGTCGGTTAAGTTTCTGTTTGTAGCTAGGCATAGAAAAAAATATCATTTTTATTTTTTTGTAAATTAATGTCCGTATTTTAGTTGGTAAATTTTGTTGTTGTGGTTGTGTCGTATTGTAAGAGATGTGAGCGGTTATGACTATATATATATATATTGAGGTCATTTACACCATCATTAATGTCGTTTGCTGTTTTTAACGTTCGTTTCAAGTCAATCTGTTGGTCTAATTTGTTTCTAAATATGTTTCAGTCTATTTTGCCATTTATCAGCCTAGGATGAAGAGGCTTAGAATTAAGGGTAAGAAGAACAGGACTATGATCAAAGTTTAAATCGTAAAGAGTTTTAATACTAGAATTCTTGGTAATTGAAGGAGTATTTATGAAGTAATTGAGGATATCAGGTCGTTTTGAAATAGATACGTTGGATTTGGGGAGGAAGTAATTTGATATGATGTATGGAATAGAGCTTCTTGAAGAAACTTTTCTCGAGGGTTACGAACGCGGCAACCCCATTGAGGGTGTTTAGAATTGTAAACACCACTCACAAGGAACGAGGCTCTAATTGAGTGTAAGAAGGATAAAACGTCGGAACCAGTTATGGTTTTATTGGGAAGACAATGTACGGATGCTATATTAAGATTACATAAGGAGGTTTCAAAAGTAGTAACTGTGGATTGCAGGAATTCGGAGGAGAAATTGGAGTGAATGTTATGTTTAATGGATTTTCTTATAAGGATAGCTGTTCCACCATGTGCCGTGTTATCAGGATGATCGGTTCTGTATGTATCGTAGTCTCGTATCGTAAAGTATGGCCAGGCTGTAAAGTGCGTTTCAGTTAATAGAGCAATGCCAATGCGTCTGTCATGTAGCAGAATTTTCAGTTCTTGTCGATGGGGGTTCAATCCATTTGCGTTCCATAAAAGGATGGAGAAGGAATTTTCGGTGCACGACGACATTTATTTTTGTATAGTGGACGATAAAGCTAACACAATGGACATCTTGATTTTTAAAAATTATTTTTAAGTTATTATATATTTTTTTAATGTTTTCCTATATCAACATTGCACTGATGTAATATTTTTTCATGCAGCTTCGATCTTAGGTAGAAATTAATTGGTTTATGTTAAATTGAATAAGTAAACTTAGTAAAAAAAAAAGTTATTATAAGACTCGAGAAAACATTTATTCAAAAGAAAAATCATGTTAAGTTACTTAAGGATTCTTGAGAAAAAATCACAACCACAGGAATAAATAATCATTTAAACTACACTTGCGGACAGATAATTAGAAACGATTCAAAAATTATTTTTTTTGGAATTCGTATCAGATTTTCGGGTATAAAATTGCAGCAAAATAGTACGGTTTTTTTTTGCTGTAATATTCTGCATTGTTCTATAAATAGAATTTGATGAAATTTTTTTTATATAATGTATGCAACGGTAATTATTGGAATGATATTAATTTCATTCTTAATACTTTGCCATAGAGTGTGGACGTATAATTAGAACCAGTGTTTTGAATTAAGTGTAATATTTTTGAATTTTTATTATGTAATAAAGTTATGTTATATTATGCTACAAACTCATTCGAAATTATGTAAAATTAGGTAAATAATGGGAAAACGAAGAAGCTGCACACCAGAATTTAGGCAACTAATAATAAATAAATATGCGATGAAAAATTCCTCAATGGCAACTGTTGCGAAGGACTTGGGATGTTCAAAAAAAATGGTTTTTACAGCTATAAAAACGTATACCAGCACTGGCTCATGCAACAACAAAATTAGGAGAAAACGGAGTCGAAAAACAACCAAAAGAGAAGATAGGTTGATTTTGCGGGCGAGTAAAGCTGACCCATTTTTGACGGCCAACAAAATTAAGGAGTCCTTGTCAAGTCAATTGACAAATAAATTGTCGGACAGGACCGTTAGACGTCGACTGGGTGAATCTGGTTTGCGTGGGTGCGTGGCTAAGAAAAAGCCACTTGTTTCGGCGATAAATAAAAAGCGCAGATTATGCTTCGCCAAAACTCACAAGGACAAACCGATTGGATTTTGGAAAAAAGTGTTGTGGAGCGATGAATCCAAGTTTTGCATGTTTGGGTCCGATGGTAAGGTTTATGTCCGTCGCCCCAAAAACCAAGAAATAAACCCCAACTACACACAAAAAACAATTAAACATGGGGGTGGTAGTGTTATGGTTTGGGGAGCGTTTTCGTGGTATGGCGTTGGTCCACTACACCGTATTGATGGACGCATGGACCAACATGTGTACAAAAATATATTGGTAAATGTTATGGAGCCTTACGCGTTTGAAAATATGCCCATTACGTATACGTTTCAACAGGATAATGATCCTAAACACACTTCACGCCTAGTGAAGAGTTGGTTTATGGACGAAAAAGTAGACGTAATGGAGTGGCCAGCGCAAAGTCCTGACCTTAATCCTATCGAAAATCTGTGGGGGGATGTTAAGAGAGGATTAAGGACCAGGACTTCCAAGAACGCAACCGACCTTTTTAACAATATAAAGGATATATGGGATAACATCCCCATTAGCAGAGTGCAACAGCTAATTTACAGTATGCCAAGGCGTTGTTTGGCAGTTATAAAAAATAAAGGATATCCAACAAAATATTAGTAATTTGCAATAGATATCCTTATTTAAAATTTTATTTTTTTATCTAATTCATATGTATAATACACTTTTAATATTAAGTTTCTAATTATATGACCAGGCAATGAAGCGCCATTTTTGTTTTATATCAATAGCGCAATACATTTTTTTGAAAAAAATTTGTTTTATTAATCATTATTATTAAATATTAATTTATTAAATTAAAAAGTCTTTGTTTTTCAATTTCCGTGAAGTCATTCAGATTTTACGAAGGATTTACTAAAAAAAACTTGTCGTTTCTAATTATCTGTCCGCAAGTGTACATGCATTCATTAATAATCAGTAATTTATTTATTTTTTTTGATTATTATTAATTTTAATACATACTTAATTTGATTTATCTTAAAATTACATTAAATATCTTTAAATCTTATTTTTAATATAAAATAAATAATTTCACAGCATCATTTCGTAGGCAATTATTAATGATATTAAATTAAAAGTGATTTTTTTTTTATATTTCGGCCAGCGTATATGTTTTGACAATTGAATTTCTTTTTTCTTTTTTTGATTTTATTATAAAACTAAGAGTTAGAAATTAAAATATAAATATGTAAATTCTTTATATATGTATACATGGAATTTGTTGTTGTTGTTTTTTTTTTTTTTAGTTAACTTTTCTATCCTGGAAGAAAAGTAACATTTAAGCTAATCGAATATGTCATTTTTATATTTTTTTTTTTTATATTTACAATATTATTAAAATTTTTGATAAAAACTAACGAGTATAGTTAAGATATCTTAATTAATTAGATATTTAAAAAAAAAATCAACAAAATTCATTTGTAGAATTTGATAATGTCTTCTATACTAGTTAAGGTACCAGTTACTAGTGCCAGCACTGCGATTATACTAAGAATAGTATTTTTAACAAGATACCATTTACAAAAGCCAAGTTTGTTGGGCCAAAGAAATATGGTCTCTACAACAGCTGGAACCATAAGTCCTATTAAATAGAAATTAAAAATGATTAAAAACTATAATTAAAATTGTTATTATAATTAAGCGTACCGAGGACTGAGAAGAATATTGCACCAACAAGACTAATAAACGGATCCAATTTTGGTACAAGAGCTGATATAATACCTGTTATGATTATTATAAAGGTTCGTATAGCGATTTGTGCAATATTGTGTTTTTCTTCTGGAAACCGATGAGATATTTTTCGCCATAAAATATCATTTGGAACATAAAATTGTAGACTGTATGTAAATAGAATTGCCAGAGCCATTAATATCTTTCCGACATCAGCAAGACTATAAAATAATTAAAAAAAAAGTAATTTTATTAAATTTATTTTAAGAGTTTTTTTTTTTAATTTTCACACTTACGGATCTCCTTTTGGTAGATTTAAAGTAATACTACCAGTGATCTCATCACCAAAACGAACATATCCAAAAAAGCCGATTGTTGCGTACAAAATAACAACGATAAACATTGATGTGTTCAAGACTCCAGGACATCCAAGAAAATGTTGAGGTTTTCGCATAGAGTTTTCTACTGGCATAACCACACCAATTCCTTCCATTGCAAAAATAACTGTACTGAAGAAGAGCGGAAGTTGGGCAAAATTTGCCATTAGCGGCTTATCTTCGAATACCAAGTCTTTATTGAACATAAAGTACAGTGTTATGCCAAATGTTACAACAATAAATATATTGGCCATTGCTGAGAATGGTACCAAATATTTAAGGTTTCTTATTTGGCCCAAGAAGATCAGAGGTATGACGGTCAATCCTATATAAATTCTCACATCCCACTTAATGTCTAAATTTGCATTAACCACATCATGTACAGACTGTGCAATAAATATAATATAGACGCATGTTGCTCCATAGTATGTGGCCATAAGTGAACCATCCACAAATTGCCTGTAAAAAAAATGCGTTTATTTGATTAATAAGAAAAATTTTAAGATTTTAAATAAACATTAAAGTTTTTCTACTTTCAAATATTTTTTTTCCTTCAAAATTCTTAATTTCCAATATTGAAAATTTGATTAAAAATTATAAAAACTTTCTAGAAAAGTAGTAATTTTGCTGTTGCCATTTTTAGCGATTTAAGAGGAGAAAAATATCTTCGGCGACTAGGCTCATTTCTTGCTCGGTTAAAATGTTATTTTAAAAAGCAAAATTACTGTTAATGTGGCTCTGAAAATCCAGAAGTGACCGTGGAGAAATTATTGTATCTATGAAAAGTGACTATCTTATAAGCAATTTATACTTAATGTACTTATTCTAATATTAATGAATGTTGGTTAAATTTTCCATGTAAGTACCAGTTTATCCATTTTCTCACTTAATAAAATAAAACCCTAGTATTCAACAGCTATCAAATATATATATAATTAAAGATAATATTTATTTAGAATAAACTTTGCCATTTTACATTAAAATTTGAAAAACTTCAAAATAATGCATTAATATTTTTTTTTTAATTTGAAGGTGATAAAATTGTAAAAGCTTTCTACAAAATGTTTGGATCTGCTGTAGTCACGTTCCGCTCTATAAAGGGATAATTTTCTTCAGCGATGAAGCTCAGTCGATGGATAAATTCAGAAATAAAAAGAGCTCCTGAACACCTACAAGTGACTGTGTAGAAGCCATTGTATCCGGGAAACGAGACTATCTAGTGGACCTTTTGGTCTGAAACTATTATTTCTTTGAAAATAAAGTCAATTCTGAGCGCCGTTACCATATGAAAATTCACATACGAGGTATGTTTAAAAAGTATCGCGAATTTCCGCGGGTTACGTATATTCGATTTTCGATTTTTTGTGACGTTATGTTGGTACTCATGTCTCTTACTTATGCCAACAAGTTCGGCCATTTTGAATGTTCAGTTAATTTTTGACAGCTGCTTTGCTTGCACGAGTTTTTGCTCGTCTTCAATTTTTGCCCATTTTCGACCAAAAACAGCATCGCATTAACATTGCTAAGGAGCTGTTGGACTCTGTCCGCGACAACCCAAATTTCCTCCAGAGGGTCATAACTGGTGACGAATCATGGGTTTATCGTTATGACGTGAAAACCAAAGCTCAATCATACCTATGGAAGCTACCGCACGAGCCAAGACTAAAAAAAGCGCGCCAAGTTCGGTCGAATGTGAAGGTTTCTTCGATTGCAGGGGCGTGGTGCATGATGAGTTCTTACCACAGGATAGAACGGTCAATAAGGAATATTACCTTAAAGTTATGCGCAAGTTGCGCAAAGCAATCGGCCCGAAACGCCCGGATTTGTGGAAGAACAAAAATTTGCTTTTGCACCATGATAACGCCCCTGCTCACGCATTGTTGCTTGTGCGCGAATTTTTCGCGCAACTGGCCGCCTGTGAATTTTTCTTGTTCCCGAAACAGATTCTTTGATCCATTTTTTGGAATGGGCAACAATCGAAAACCAGCCAATACACGTGCAAGCAAAGCAGCTGTCAAAAATTAACTGAACAGTCAAAATGGCTGAACTTGTCGGCATAAGTGACAGACATGAGTACCAACATAACGCCACAAAAAATCGAAAATCGAATATACGTAACCCGCGGAAATTCAAAATGCGCGATACCTTTATCTGGACCATATGTGGATTTTTTTTCCATCAAATTGCTCATTGATTTCGAAGCTCATAAAAAAACACAAATTTTCACTTTATTTCTCGTTAATGTCGAGATTTTCACTTTATTTCTCGTTAATGTCGAGATTTGGTGATGTTAATTCGCCAGCCTCCAAGATCGTGCAATTTAGCACTTTAGGGCTTTCTAAAAGTCGTCTTAACGGGACAATACTCAAACTTTAGAGCATTTAAAGACAAAACTCCTTTAAGTGAAAGTCATTAAAAATTACCTCAAAAGGAGCAAGGAGTCCTGCAAAAAGTTTTTTAACAACAATTCAATTTAAAAAAATTTTGAATTTAAAATGTCTTTTATTGTATTAAATTTTTCTTTGCAAAGCACAAATTGGATAACCAATATGGGGAAAATAAGTAATATGGGGAAAATAATTTACTCATGATAACGTATTTCAATAATAATAATAAACACTAAATAATTTTACGATTTTATTGGTTTTTTTTTTAAGTAATTTTTTTTTGTATGTTGCATAATACGACGAAACTTAAATGCGAGTTTATCGAAAAATCAATTACAAATAATATAATTTACCGCAAAAGATTAAAATAATAACAATCGATTGATCATCATATTCTTCAGACCCTTTAAGAGATAATTAATTGCGAAAGATTAGATTATATTCACGAGTATCAATATTCATTTGAGTGTGTATTATTTTTTTCGCGTGGCCGTCTGAAGTGTATTACTATCGCTATCTCATACTTTTCGTAACATAAATATTAAACATTTATTTATTAATAATATAAAAATAAAATAGTTTGATAAAATCGCCTTAATGTACAGGTTAATTCGTAGAAATATTAATAAAAGTTGTTATTATGCCTAGGAGTATGCTAACATATAGTAAATTATTCATTGGGGATGGGTTCATATCATTCTATTTACACATATTTATCAATGGCATAGTAATTTCATGTTGTAGTTATTTGATGATATTTTTTTTTTTAATTGAATGGAAAAAGAATAAGATAACCGTATCGTTATTGAAAAAAATATTTGGAATTTCTAAAACGGCATCGAACACTTTTCGAATGTCATAATTTTTTTTACTAAAAGATCAAAGTTTAGATATAACCGCTTAAGATTACCTGACGATTGAATTATGAAAATTTCATCATGCTTTTTTTTACCAATTATTATCGTTTATTTTAAGTTTTATGCCCCTGTAATATTTTGTTTATAAAAGATTATACATTTAATAAAATAAAAATAAATATTATATACAATTTATACGAGGTAAACAAATATGATTATTAACACACCTTGTCATTATACTTCATCATAGTTTTTATTCAAATATAAATATTAACCATTATTATTAATAATATTATTGTTTAATTATTATTTATTTAATATAGCTAATTGATAGTCCTATAAGAGAAAAATTCAAACGGCATCAAATCAAACGATTTTAGATACAAATTGACCTAAAGAAAATCTTGAAATTAAAGCTTCTGGGAAATTTTGGCGCAATAAAGATAACATTTTTAGTATTGTGTGACTTGTGGCGTCATCTTCAAGTACGGTAACAGAAGTCTCTATATATTTAATGGTGCTATGCCGCATCTTAAGACAAGATAACACCGGTCGCCCACGACCATTGGGATTGAGATACGCTCAATCAGCGCACTACCATAAATGATAGTTAGCAGTCAGTAGTCAGTTACAAGCTGACTACTCCAACTGCTGGTGGCGAGGACTATCTAAACCTCTGCTGTCATAAGCAGTGACAACGCCCGAGATAATTGCAATGCATTGCTACATTTGCCAGTTACCTCCCACCTGCAATCCGGAGATCGTACCCGCGATATGGGTTTCAACCACAGCCACTACGTTACTGCCTAAGGCGCCTCACCATTATCGGGGCACCCCGATTCCCGTAGTACCTATTTTTGTTTTAAGAGTACTTTGGTTTGTACTCCGCTCATTGAGCTACGGTAAGGAATCTTGTAAATTCCTAGGCACCGCTAAGTCAGCTCAGGTACGCGGGTTTGCCAAGACCCGAAGGCACAACTGGAACTGACCTTGGTCTTTCATCCAGTTGTAACCACCTTGCGTTTCACTCGCCGGCACATTTCCTACCTATTCATTAATCCTAATCTTCTTTCAAACAGTGCTTTTGCAAATTCAGCCATACATGCCCTCCTCTCGGGTGTACTAAGTGCGCCACTCAGATCCACTCGACCTTCATCCATTCTAATGCCACAAACATCCAAATCTCGGAGATCCTCATATAAAGCACAATCCACTAAGAGGTGATATACACTTTCCTGTGGGGCGCCACACAGACACTCTTCTCTTTCACTCAATCCTCTCTTATACAAGAACTCATTAATACTACCATGCCCAGTTATCAGATAGCCTAGGAACAGACCACATTAAAATTTATTTGCCGAGGCAAATCTAACACATGAGATAAACTTGTGAGTCCATCTCCCTTTCTCACTCTCATTCCAGCGCTGCTGCCAAAATCCATACATCCTATCCAGAACTAGAGCCCGTCTTTGGCGTTCTGCAAGTTCCCGAATTTCCTCGTTTAGGACAGGGCAGCTATCCAGTAATACAATGCCCCGCCGCATCCGATAGAGAATACTCCTACGGAGTACCTCTAGATCCCATGGGATTTCTCCCAGTAAGACCTGCATTGCATCGGTGGAAACTGTCCTACAAACATTCAGGCATGCATACAGAACCAACTGCTGAATACTATTAATTCTGTCTCTAGCATACCTAACTCTCATTATATCCCCCCATACACAGGCACCATATGCCATACACGCAACAAACAAACCCTTGTACAGTGTTCGCATTGCCCTCCCTCGAATACCCCATTCTTTCTTTAATACCCTCCTCAGACATCCAGTGGTACTAACCACTTTCTTTCTGAGGTGGTCCAGATGGGGTCTGAAATTCAGGCGTTCACTCACCCGGACACCGAGATATTTAACCATTGGTGAATACCGCAGCGCCGTATTCCTCATTCTCACATTAGGTACCCAAGTACGGTAACAGTTTCTTCTGCTTAATTTTCAAACAAAAACGGGCTAAAAATACTTTTAGATCAAAATGCACATGCAGGGTCGATTTTGTTTGGTCGCCATTTTGGTTTAAATGACATTTGTCTGTTGGAATTTGACAGTCATAGTGAGTGGTCGGTCGATAACAATTTATGGTATTAATGCTGGAGGCAATGCTGTAACAGCTACTGGTGAAAACTTTCTTCTACCCAAATTGGATCAATTAGACCTACAGAAGATGTGGTTCCAACAAGACGGTGCCACATAACACACAGCTCGTGCTACGATGCAAATTTTGAGAGAAATTTTTCCTGACCGAATTATGTCAAAAAATGGTGTTATCGACTGGTTCCCATCGCATGATTAAACTTTCCCGATTTCTTCGTATGGGGATACTTGAAGGAAAAGGTGTATACTAACAAACAAACCACAACCTCGATGTTAAACGATAACATTCGAAACGAAATTGCTGAAATAACACTAGAAGTCTGCGAAAATGTTATGTAAAATGTGCTTAGAGGAGCTTGCCTTTGTGCCGCGACCAGAGGCCGAGGATTTGAAAGATCTCATATTCCATACATAATCCTGAAGACCTGGAACATAAATTGCACACTAAACAATGCGGATGCAATGGCTTCGCTACTGAGGCTGTCATGGCCCGTAAGGCAATTGAAGGATAGCGATGGAAACATGGTACCAGGCAATACTGCACTATAATTACGCTGGATGTTAAGAATGCTTTTAACTAGAGATGGAAGAAAATTCTGGATGATTATGGAATATAATGTATAACGAGCTGCTGAAACTCCCGATTCCAAGAGGAGTTACTTTGCCGCGATCTCTGTCATTAAAGTTATATTGAGATCACACAAACCACAAATGGGGCTGTTCAAATTAATCGGCACTGGCTATTATCAGTGGGCCTGAAACATGCTGACATAAAAAAACTGACGCAGTAGTCACGACCAGCAGGAAAGTAAATGAGTCTATTACTCTCACAGCCATTGGCACGATACCTGAGAGTTCAGATAGACGCCAGGTTGAGCTTTGGCGAACATATGAGAATTGTTGCTGAAAAGGCAAATTAGGTTGTAAATAGAATCATATCTAGGCAAAAGCTATGGTGACGGATACATACAAGCGTCAGGTGATGGCAGCACATAGTCGTACTGTCTCGTATAACGCTATCTGTTGGCCGATAAAATAGCCAGAATATAAAGGGTTTTTGAATAAGAACTTGAAAACTTTTTTTTAAATATCTCGCAAACCATTTATTATTGGCTTAAAGTACAATCAACGCAATTATGAATGGAACTCGACTTTGGTCATATGTCCACTACGGGCATGCTTGTAGCGGTTGATTCGTTAAATCCAATTTTTGATGACTCGGCCACACAATTCGACGGGAATGGCCGCTATTTCTCGTTCGATGTTGGCTCTTAGGTCCTCTAACGTCGCCGGCTTGTTGGCATAGACCATCGATTCAACGTAGCCCCACAGAAAAAAGTTTAGGGGTGTTAAATCATAAGATCTCGGCGGCCAATCGACAGGGCCTTTCCTCGATATAACACGTTCACCGAACTTGGACTTCAATAAGTCGATTGTTTCTCCCGCTGTGTAGGATGTAGCACCGTATTGTTGAAACCACATATCAATGATGTCCAGCCCATGTAATTGATCAAAGAAATATCGCTGCTTTGTAGCGATCACCATTGACTGTAACGTGACGGTCATTTTCATCAACGAAGAAAAATGGCCTAATAACGCCACCGGCATGAAAACCGCACCATACAGATACTTTTTGTGGATGAAGTGCTGTTTCATGAAGCACATAAGGGTTTGCAGCACTCCAATAACGCATGTTTTGTTTGTTGACGAAGCCATTTAACCAAAAATGCGCTTCATCATTGAAGATGATTTTGCGATGAAAATCGGCAATCATCGACCCGGAATTTCTGTAGTAATTTTTGAATTACTTCTAAAAGATAAAAATGTTTTAGTTACTGAGTGTTTTGACAGTGACAGCGCACTGATTGGTTTAAGGGTGCGTTTACAGTGAGAAATCAAAAGTGTCGAGTTGCTATTGAAAAACCCGATATCATCGACGACGGGAGGAAAATGAAAACCATTGGCTCACCGTCAGCAGGCAGGAAAGAATTTGAGACAGTGGTGAGATGGCAGCTACACTGGGATAGCCACGTGGAACAGAAGAGGCCATGGAGAAGTGATCCACAATATGGTCCGATTTATGACAGAGCATGGGTGCTTCAGCGCATATATATATATCGATTTGGGTCCACCCCACAGTTGATGTGATATGCCCTAATTTTCAGCGCACAATCGAGGACGCGGAAAAAATTACCACTTGATCTATTGACGACCACTGAGGAGTTTCCTTGATTAAAGATAATTCATTAGCTGACAGTTTAGCAGTGTTTTCATGACCTTAGATAGAACGGATATTAGTGCAATGGGGGAGGAGGTAATTAGAGGGGGAAGAAGACTTGCTTTTTTTGGAAATTAGTTGAACGGTTTTCCATTATTTCGGAAAAATTCCAGAAGAAAAGTAAACTTGGTGAAGCTTACGAAGCGGTTTTTCCAATGTAGAAGAACACCTCTTCAGAACTATGGGGTATATAACATCTGGACTAGCGGATTTATATTGGTATATAAGATCTCTAAGGACTTTTCCAACAATACGAGTGCAAAAATGAATTTGTCGCATAGAATATTCAATGAGCTCTAATAAGGCATAATCAGGAAGGGAAGAAGATGTAGGAAAGTGATCCGCGAATAAATTGGCTTTGTTCTTTTGAGCTGAAAATTGCAGTTTCATTATGAAGTAGCGTTGGAATAGATGAGCAGGTGGAATTTTTGATTATTTTGATAAATGAGCAAAACTATTTACTACCTCTGGGATACTGTGGTATTTTTTGCCTCATCTTTTGGTCGTGAAGAAATTTAACGCTCAGAAGGGTTGGCCATATAAGATCAGAAGCTTAAAACTTTTTTGCCGATCGGCTTTTTGCAATTCGAGTCAAACCATGTTTTTTTATTCGGACTGACACTTGTTATTCGATGTGAAATGAAGTGTTTCAGACCGAGTAATATAATGTTGGTGAGCATATCAGCGGCACTATTCAGAAAATATAGTGACCATTTAAAACTCTGAAAGAAGCGATTTAGAACTTACTAGTTTAGGAGTTTTGTCTTCAACAGTGATCTGACGTGCCTAGAGGCGAATGTATGTTGATGGGATATTTATTGGGATCGTATGTAAGGAGCAAGACCAAGGTGCTAGTGTTATGACTCTGTGTCTGGAATTTGTGTCGGCTCAGTTAAAAGCTGGATTAAAAATGAATCTTTTCTGAACTATTAAGTTCCACAGGAATATAGTTAATGAAAGATAGCTTTTTAGAATTCGAAATTAGTGATGAGTTGTGTTCTCACACCCACCATAGACAGAAAAAATCATGCCAAAAACATAAAGGGATAATGGAGACACCCGAGAGTGTTAAGTTCTCCATGGGAGGAAAGGGAGAAAAGTAATAATAAAGCAAAGAAGTGAGATGAAAAAGGCATTAAACTGCCAAAAAAAAAACTCAAAGAGAGAAAAGAATACGGAATGAGGGGAAATGTAAAAAGTTGCGTAGATGGATAGGCGCGAAAAAAAAGAAATGAAAAATAATTAAAATAAGGAAATAGCCCCAAAATAAACCCAAAAAAATTAAAAAAAAAAAAAGAAGAGGAAAAAAATGATATATAATTTTTTTTTCATATTATAACATATTTGATAAATAATTTGTAATAATGTATACTTGTCGAATTTAAATGCCAGACAATTGTGTTTAACGTCATTTATAAATAAATATAATTACTTAACAATATATTTCTGGTCTATCGAAATTCAATTTAAGTATTTTAAAAATTATCAAAAAAAACAATCGAATCATACAAAAAAAAATCTAATTTGTGATTTGATTGGAAATTGATATAAAAGGAATTTGGTACAGGATACACTCTAATTACTGATATTGTTAAAACGATCCATTTATGTGAGTTTAGATTAGAAAATAATAAAAAAGTAAACTAATTATCTAATAGTATTATGATCACATCAATAGTGTAGTCATGAAATAACTCTGATTTTTACCGGAAATTGGAAAATTTCATGAATCTGCACAATGGACAATTTGCAAATAGTTAAATCCGATTGCAACTGATATATGGTATTATACGAATACATCAATCTAATCTGGATAATAGAAATTAATAAAAATAGTAGACTTTAAAATTAAAGCTTAAACTCTTCATAAGCTTTACTCAGCATACGTGTAGTATACTTTTGGTATTTTCCACATTACTTTATTTCGTTTCAATCATTTCTCCTCATTTCTTTAATTGTATTTTAATTTTATTTTTCGATTTTAAAATTGTAGAAATTGTACATTATTGTAATCATGGAATGAAAATTTACTCATCCATACCCGGGTCCATGGATTTATAATAAATTTTTGCATTAACTTTTGAATTTTATAAAATTTGCAATAGTTTTTTGGCATTTTATATACGAGGTCTGTTCAAAAAGTATCACGAATTTTGTTTTTTTTTTTCAAAAATTATTTACTTATTTATGAATATCTCTTTTGTCACCTTCAAAACAATCTCCACAAGATATTCTACACTTGTGCCAACTTTTTTTCCAATCCTCGAAGCACTTCAAAAAATCATTTTTTGTGTTCTTGTTCAGCTCCTCCTTCGATGCCGTCTTTATCTAGCCAATCGAGCGTAGCGTCGTCCTTTCATGGGGCTCTTCAGTTTCGGGAACAAGAAAAAATCACAGGAGGCCAGATCTGAGAAATACGGTAGCTGCGGCATTATTAGTGTATTGTTTTGGCCAAAAATTCGCTCACAAGCAACGATTCGTAAGCAGGGGCATTATCATGGTGCAATAGCCAATTTTTGTTCTTACACAAATCCGGGTGTTTCTGGCGGATTGCTTCGCGCAACTTGCGCATAACTTGCAGGTAATATTCCTTATTGACCGTTCTACCCTGTGATAAGAAATCATGATGCACAATGCCCCTGCAATCGAAGAAAACTGTAAGCAAAACCTTCACATTCGACCGAACTTGGCGCGCTTTTTTCGGTCTTGGCTCGTGCGTCAGCTTCCATTGTGATGATTGAGCTTTGGTTTCCACGTCATAACCATAAACCCATGATTCGACAGCACTTATGACCCTCTGGAGGAAATTTGGGTCGTCGCGGACAGAGTCCAACAGCTTCTTAGCAATGTTAATGCGATGCTGTGTTTGGTCGAAAATGGGCAAAAATCGAAGCCGAGCCAAAATACGTGCAATCAAAGCAGCTGTCAAAAATTAACTGCAGATTCAAAATGGCCGACTTTATCGGTATAAGTGAGAGATATGAGTACCAACATAACGCCACAAAAAATCGAAAATCGAATATACGTAAACCGCGAAAATTTAGAATTCGCGATACTTTTTGAACGGAAAATAAAATTTGTTAAGCTTAAAAAAATACGTTAAATTATTCGTCAACAATGAGGTTCATTTCTGAAAACCCACAACTGACTGTGTGGAATCTATCACTGATATGAATTTTAGTGCGAATGTGATAACCGACTTATTTTGGAGAGTTTTTATCTGGAGCATATTTAATTTTAATAAAACGATGCAATAAGCAACACTACACTAAAAATTATGGTTTAAATGAGCGAAAAATTTTCAGGACCCAAAATTTCGACTTTATTGACTCATATTCGTCCATTAATAACCAAATTACTGGTCGAAAAAGTCATAAAAAATTACTTCCAAAAAATCGAATCCTGCAAAAAGTCTCGTAGCAACTTTCTTAATTTGGCAAAATATTTATGCAATAAAATAAAAGAAGTTTTTTTTATTAAAATCCAATTTTTAATTGTGTTCTATTAAAATTTTATTTTGCCAAGCACAAATTTGATAATCTTGCATTTTATTTTACGTAAGCGACTAGACTGTTTAGAGATTTTTGCGTGACTTTCATTATAGCATTGAGATGAAGACAGTGTCCGATATTTCATATTATCAATGATAAGAAATTCAAGGTGAACTATTATAATTATTGTATTTATCAATTTATTCAAATTTCTCTTACGACTATATAAAATAAACAAGTACTTTATATTTAAAAAAAAAAAACCTGAACAACCTCTTCAGATATTTTATAAAAAAAAAATCAAAATCAAAATAGAAAAGAAATTATTTATTATCTAACTACTTTTTTTCAGAATAATATTTAGTAAATATGAGTTCAATTTGTTGTGATCTTGAAAATATTAATGATATAAGTTATTATTGACAAATTATTAAAATTTATTACGCAATTTTATTAAGCTAAATTTTTAATATGATTTTAAGAACCATAATGAATTAGGGATTAAAAATTAACAGAGTTCGTGCCAAAAAAATTATTTTTACAAAACCACTTATAGGGATTTGTTACTTATATATTAAACTACTATAAATATATAGTAATTCAATAATTACTATATTTATGATATTAAAAAAACTAAGAAAATAGTTTAAACATACTAATTATTAACTATAGCTTTATATACGAGGTCGGTTCAAAAAGTATCGCGAATTTTGAATTTCCGTGGGTTACGTATATTCGATTTTCGATTTTTTGTGGCGTTATGTTGGTACTCATGTCTCTCACTTATGCCGACAAGTTCGGCCATTTTGATTGTTCAGTTAATTTTTGACAGTTGCTTTGCTTGCACGTGTTTTGGCTCATCTTCGATTTTTGCCCATTTTCGACCAAAAACAGCATCGCTTAAGCATTGCTATGAAACTGTTAGACTCTGTTCACGATGACACAAATTTGCTCCAAAGAGTCATAACTGGTGACGGATCATGGGTTTATATTATAGTTATGACGTAGAAACCAAACTTCCATCATCCCAACGGAAGCTGATGCACGAGCCAAATTCGGTCGAATGTGAAGGTTTCATTACAGTTTTCTTCGATTGCAGGGGCGTGGTGCATCATGAGTTCTTGCCACAGGGTAGGACGGTCAATAAGGAATATTACCTGCAAGTTATGCGCAAGTTGCGAGAAGCAATCCGCCAGAAACGCCCGGATTTGTGGAAGAACAAAAATTGGCTTTTGCACCATGATAACGTCCCTGCTCACGCAACGTTGCTTGTGCGTAAATTTTTGGCCAAAAACAATACACTAATAATGCCGCAGCCACCGTATTCCCCAGATCTGGCCCCCTGTGACTTTTTCTTGTTCCCGAAACAGATTCTTTGATCCATTTTTTGGAATGGGCAAAAATCGAAGACGAGCCAAAACACGTGCAAGCAAAGCAGCTGTCAAAAATTAACTGAACATTCAAAATGGCCGAACTTGTCGGCATAAGTCACAAACAAATCGAAAATCGAATATACGTAGCCCACGGAAATTCAAAATTCCCGATACTTTTTGAACAGACCTCGTATATTGTTAGACAAAAATAGTACAGTTGGAACATTTATTTGGTAATTAATGATAATATAGTCTTTAAAAATATATACAAATTGGTTATTTAGTCAAAATAAATCTATTCGAATAATATCGAAATTATTAAATACAACCAAAAAAATACCATTTATGATGTAGTGGGAAAAAAAATGAAAAAACAACAAAAAAATTGGATTTAAAGTCGAAATTTATTGTAGAAAAAGAAAATTTTAATATGAAATTGAAAACCTTGCAAAAACTTCAAACAACCACTTTCGAAAGATTTAAAAAAAGTGAGCAGAGAAAATATTCGCAGGATCATCAAAAAATACGGTTCAAATGGAAGAGTTTAATGTAACAAACCGTACATAAGCAATGGTATTCAACAAAAAAAGACTACAATATGCAAAAAGGACTATATAAAAAGGAATAATTTTTGTGGAGAAAAATGTCGTTTTCGACGACAAAAATAAGTTTAATCTACTAGGATGGGATGGTTCCAAAATGGTATGCAAAATATAGAGTTGAATGAAAAAAAATCATTAGAAACAGGGTTTTTATAGACATAATTATGAATTTTGTTCTATTCTATTGGGTGTTTTTATAGGTATAAGTATATGCCTGAATTTGCTAAAATGAAAATTCCGATTAACTTTCAGTTCTATCAGGACACACACACCATCTACAATGTTCGATTGTGGTTATTTGATAACTATCCAAAAGCTATGAATACCATAATCTTCTGGAATGAGTCCTATTGCAAATTTATGAGTAATTTTAGATAAATAACTGTGGCCAAGGACATTTTCTTCAAAAGATGCACCAGAAATAGAAAAATTTAATTAAATCAATGCCCGAAAGATTAAAAATGATAATATAACAAAATGGCAAGCTAACTAAAGATTAAATAATAATAAGAAAATAACTTCCAAAAAGATACCTGTGCTGTCTAATTTTATATAAGTGATATTGTTATCCGGAAAGTAATTTTGCTATTTCCCAACAGAGGAATTAATTGTATTTTTTCATAACCAACTTTACACTGAAGCCGCATAATCATATGTATTTTGACAGCTGACATAACAAACTTCCTTGTGATTCGATTGATTCTGCATAGTAGTTTTTGGTTGATACACTTTTAAATATGGAAATTAAAAAACAGATTTTTTGGCATATTTTACTTTTTTATTGTACCAGAAGTATAAGCTTAAATCTGCTGTTTGGTCATAGATAGCGTGCCAGTTTGACATCTGTCAACATTAATCAGTTCACATTGTCAGCAATTTCGTACAACAACATACATTTTTCCTTTGGTAATCATGTCTAGTTTTGTACCAGAAAAAGAGTATATGCGGGAAGCTCTGCTTTTATGCTTGAATTTGAAGAAATCGGGTATCGAATCGCATCGACTGTTTATGGAGGCCTATGGTGAGAGTGCTTTATCAGAAACAACGTGCTGAGATTGGTTTCGTCGGTGCAAAGACGGCAATTTTGACTTGTGGGACAAGGAGCGTGAAAATTTGTCTAGGAAGGTTGAGGACCATCAATTGCAGGCTCTTTTGGACGAAGACGATACGCAATCGCAAAAAATGCTCGCGGAGCAATTGGGTGTTACTCAACTAGCCATTTCCAAGCGTCTGCGTGCCATTGGGAAGATTGAAAAGATCGGAAAATGGGTGCCTCATGAATTGAACGACAGGTAGATGGAGCGACGGCAAAAAACATGCGAAATCTTGCTCGTCAGACAAAAAAGGAAGTCGTTCCTGCATCGGATTGTGACAGGCGATGAAAAGTGGATATATTTCGAGAATCCTAAACGCAAGAAATCATTGGGTTGATCCCGGCCAACCATCAAATTCTTCCCCAACACCAAATCGCTTCGGACGGAAGACGATGCTGTGCGTTTGGTGGGATCAGCAGGGTATCGTCTACTATGAGATGTTGAAACATGGTGAAACTGTCAATGCCCACCGCTACCACCAACAACTGATCAAATTGCACCGTGCTCTGCGTGAAAAAAATGGATTATCAACGTGCTCATTGCTCTACGCACTGGGTACGAGAAATATTAAGCGCAAAAGATCCTGGAGTAGAAAAGATGAACCGGATCAAAGCACTTCAAAAGCCAATACTTACCAAAAAAAGGGTACGCTATCTGTTTGGTGGGATTTCAAAGTAATCGCTTCTACCGAATAACACAACGATCAATTTTGAAGTGTACTGTCATCAGTTAGACAAATTGAATGAAAGCTTTTAGAGCTTTGATGGCATATACTGCTACACCCACCATACTCTTCAGACCTAGGTCCTTCTGATTATCATTTGTTCTGGTCTCTACAAAATTTTTTAGACGGTAAAACGTTTAATTCAAATGAGGAGGTCAAAAATCACTTAGGTCAATTTTTTGCCAGCAAAGAACAAACATTTTATGAGCGTGGAATCATGCTACTACCAGAAAGATAGCAAAGAGTATTGGATCAGACTGGATAATATTTAATTGAATAAAATAATAATTCCGTATAAGAAAAAAAAACGAAAAAAGTTGGTATCCGTGTACTTTTGGCACACACTGTACCATCATGTAAGCTAATAAATTTTTATAACTGCATTACAGAACTATACGTAATTTACAATACATCGAAAATATTATTATAACGTTTCAATTCTATTATGCATTTATAAAAAATTGTAAACAGTCCTGTATATTGTTTTTTGCTTATTTATTTTAAATTTGTAATTCATTTTTTTGTGTGTGATATTATTGCCCGTATTAATTTTGCTATATTGCAAATTTGCTAACAAAATTTTATTGCATACTCCAAAAGACATTGACAGTGAATAGACACTTAAAATTTTACAATATTATTTATTGCTTTATTTGATAAACAAATAACTGCACAAAATAATCGAATATATATATGAATTTTACCCAGTTAACAGGCATGATTTAGCAATATAAAATTTGCACAATTAAAATCAAATTCAATATACATGCATGCGCATTTATTTACCTTGCAAAATTCGACCATGGCCGTAGTTTTAAGGGTCCATATTCGACGACTTTTTCCGCTGTTTCCGCAAATCCTAGTGACGGCACTTTGGCTACTCTGCAAATATTATGAGATGTTTTCACCTGTAAAATGATACGAAATATAATATTTTAGTAATTTTTTCTTATACATATTATATCTGTGTCATAATATTAAAAAAACCAAAAATATTTCAGTTAAACTGTTCACAGTCGTATGTCAACACATTTTGATTCATGACGACACATAAGATGGCGTATGGAATAATGGTGAATGCCTACCCCACTATGCTGTTGTAAGGCTTTAGTGGTTGCAAAATATTGTTTACAAATAAAAATTATTATTGATAAGCTATATATACCATAATAATATTTTAGTTTAATATTGTTTTTAACAGGAAAACAATAAAAAATTTCTTATTTACTGCGAATATTACAATAATTATATAATATTATTATGATAGGTGTTTACAAAACTTGTATAATTTATCAATATAGAGTTTTTATGTGTATATTTTTTGTGAAAATGAAATTTTAAGCATTTATCAAATAAACTATAAAGAATTATTTACGAAAACAGGAATTAATATATATTTTTATGAAACTCTCAGAAAAACTTATTATACTTGACTGTTAAGATTGTTTATATAAATAGTATTAAAAAAATTTAATTAAATTAAAACTCAAAGGTTTATCAGTGAACTTTAAGCTTTTTTTCATGTTTAATGCTATAGGATATCTATTATTAGGTATTTCTATAAAAACTCTCAACGTACATGAGAATTATTATAAATTAAGACTCTAATGTTCGAACTGTGTACAATTTATAGGTGCAATTGACATTATTATTAAATGATCTTGTTTGTCATAATATAATTTATAATATAAAATACCATATTTAATATAATTTATAATATCTAAATACCAAATCTATTGCAATTTTTTTTATTTAAACATTATTGATTATTTTATGTGCAATAAATTATGATATTGCGATTGAATTTAACAATTATTCTGGTATAAGTATATGACTTTATACTAGGTTATATATAATGTACTTTGGAATATATATCGCTGCCATTTAAAATTTGTCAAACATATATAATATTTAAGATAATATTTTTTTTAATGTAAAAATTTACCATATTATATTATAGATCGTTTAAATAACTAAAAAATGCATCGAAAATACACCTGAAACAATTGGCTTTGGATGAAGATTTTATGAATAAATTTACTACAGCTTTTATGCACATTTCTTTTTCGGTAGATACATCAATAAGCAAAATTATAGTATATTATAGAACTTTAAAAATCTACAATTAACTGTGATAAAGCAATTTTATCTGTAAAAAATGAATTTATTATGTGCATTTTGGTCTAAAGGTGTTGGTTGGCTTTAGGTCGTATGATAACAGATTTTTTTTTTAGTCTGAACTAAACTAAAAAAATTTTTTAATCTAAAATATATGTTGTTGCAACAAGATGATGCCACCAGCTACATTATATGACAAATTTTGGCCTAAATGCGGGGAAAAGTTCCAAGGACGCGTAATTCGAGATTTGGTGATGTTAATTGACCTTCACAAAAGACGCCTTTTTTGTAAGAATACATGAAAGGTAATTCTTACGCAGATAATCTTCAAACTAAAAAGTATTTAAAAATCAACATCCATCAAATAATTGGCCAAATATACACAGCCCGAAATGTATAAAAAACCTATTAAAAATTATCTCAAAAGGATCGAATCTTGAAAGAAGTTTTATGGATTTTATTTTAATAATTTATATTTTATATACGAGGGTCGTTCAATAAGTCCTTAGAAAATCGGAGAAATTACGCTCGTAGTGTTGGTAAAGATTTTTTTTGTAAGTAGCATTATTTACAGGAAAGCCGTCAAAATTTCAGCTCGATCCATAGCGTAGGTCAATTTCTATCGTTGAGTAAAGTTGACGAAATTTATTTGTGCATAACAATGGAAAAAAGCGAGTTTAAGGCTGTCATCAAACATCTCCATTTGAAAGGCTTAAGCCCGAAAGAAATCAAAGCCGATTTGGATACAGTTCATGGCACATCTGCACCTGTGTTTGCGATGGTTTACAATTGGGTGAATGAATTTAAACGTGGCCGTTCATCCACAAAAGATGAACATCGTTCAGCACGCCCAGTTGAGGTGTCTACTCCTGAAATCATCGACAAAATCCACGATCTGATTTTGAACGATCGGCGAATTAAAGTGCGCGAATTAGTTGAGGCCACGGGCATATCACAAGGTACAGTCGCTTCAATTTTGCATGAAAAATTGTCTGTGAAAAAAATTTCGGCAAGATGGGTGCCGCTTTTGCTCTCAGAGGAGAATAAGCGCAATCGTGTAGTGGACTCTGAGGCTATGTTGGCACTCTTTCATCGCAATCCTGCCGAATTCCTTCGTCGATATGTCATTGTGGACGAAACCTGGATACACTACTACACTCCAGAAACGAAGAGACATTGACGGCCACGGTCATCATGGCCAAGGTGATGGCCACGTTCTTTTGGGATTCGCAGGGTATCATTTTTATCGACTACTTGGAAAAAGGAAAAACAATAACAGGAGCGTATTACGCGTCGTTATTGCAACGGTTGAGCGAGGAAATCATAGAGAAACGCCCCCATCTGAAGAAGAAAAAAATCCTCTTGCATCAGGACAATGCGCGTGTGCACACCTGCGCTGTTTCCATGGCCAAAGTTGTGGAATTGAGAATGGAATTATTGCAGCATCCCGCTTATTCACCAGATTTGGCCCCGAGTGATTATTTTCTTTTCCCCAATCTGAAGAAATGGCTTGGCGGACGACGGTTCACTTCCAACGAGGACGTCATTGCTCAAACGGATGAGTATTTTGCAGAACTTCCGAAATCTTATTTTTTGGACGGGATAAAAATTTTGGAAAAACGGTTGGAAAAGTGTATAGAGCTAAAAGGAGATTATGTTGAAAAATAAAAATTTTTTTTTTAAAAAACAGTTTTTTCCGTCTTTTTCTAAGGACTTATTGAATAACCTTTGTATAATGGCAAAAATTAATCAATATAATAAAATAAAATTTTTATAAAAATCTGAAGTAAAAATATAGATTTATTAAACTTTATTTTTTAATACGCAAATTGGATAACCCCTTTATAAGATATTGTAAATATTGTAAGTTCTTCTAATTTAATCGCTGTGAAAAATGCAATATATCAAAATATTTGCATTTTTCACAAATATTAGAATTTTATTTTTTATAGAGATTAAAATTCGCATGTAGAATCATATTTTTTTTTTAAATATTTAACTATTATTGAACGTACATTTCATCGAGTAAAAATTGGTTTCATTTTTATTTCTTTTTTTTAAATATATTTTCTCGAATATACAAATAAAAAATAAACTTTTTTTTTCATAAATATAGCAATTTTTGAAAATTATTCTTCAGTAAGATTATTTTGTTAAGAATATGATTTTAGTACGAGTAGTAGGTCACAAATTACATATTAAATAAGATGCTTACGATACTCTTGCGAATCTACTTAAAAACAATCCGGAAATTTTTGTTAAATTTTTTGGGCTTGTTTCATATAATAACATAAAAATGTTGCTGATTTGATTGAAGGACTGATTGGCATTTTGATGAAATCGATTTCTCATAAAGGGATCGTCCGATAATTTGAGTTGAATATTTGGAAAATTACTCTGAAGATATATACAAAAAAAAAAATCAGATTGTTTGAAATGAAAGTTATTTCTTATACATGTTCTGTATAATTCTGGTTTGGTATGTTGTCGTTATTATTTTAATCACGATCAAATAACCATCATTAAGTGTGTTCACCTTTTCTTGTAAAATATTTCATGCGAAAAAATTTCGATCATTTAAACCATCTGACGATCCGGATCAATCCGGAGGAAGAAGTAAATTCAATGCAGAATATAATGTTTTAAAAAAAATCATTTGTGGTAATTTTCAGTGAAAGAAATTACTGCTTGATTTAATGATTTTCTTTTAAAAAAGTATATAATGCCAATAATAAGAAAATAAATAATTTTAAAGCATACTTAAAGGTCAAATACATATAAATATTATGTTTGGAGAATATAATTTTTGGATTATTTAATTAATTCAAAGTCTTAACACTCGATCGTTTTGATGACAAAATTTCGGTAAGTTTTTTATTTAAGGTCAGCATTCATAGTTAAGGAAAAACAACTAATAATTATTGTCACCAAAAATGGACTGTTTCGAAACATAGAAATTAATTACAATCCAAAATATATTTACGTGCTCAAAATTTTAAATTATGTATACTTCCTATCATTATTTAATTTTTGTTAGTTCATTTATTATTTGAGGTTCTATAATTTATTTATTAAAACTATAATATGTATATATAAATATCTCTTATGAAATGAGATTTATAAGCAATTAGAAAGTATTTATTCCGGAACTTGAATTTATATTTGTATTTTTAAATACTTTAAAGAAAAAAAGCAAAACATTTTCTATTTAAATATTGTACAATATGATTAAGTTATTATTTACTCGTTATAAATTATCAATTGGAATTTGTTTTATTCAAAAGTAGAAATTATTTAAAAATAATTTTTTATATAATTATTGTAAAGAATTTTTATAATTCATGATGTTTCTAGTATAGTACTAGACATATTAGATTGTAATAGAGACTAACCGGAAGCAGATACCATCAAACGCACGAGTATGTATAAATTGTACAATAAAAAAATATCTATATTATTATTAGAAATAGAGGTTAGTTTTTATACATATACAAAAAAAATATCGGTTAATGTAAATTTTATACATTTTTTTTAAATAAAAAAAAACTAAAATAATTCCTAAACTAAAAGAGAATAAAAATTTTTACGACCGTTTATTCAGTTCATAAAAAGGAAAACGATACATGAACTTTGAAAGGTTATGTAAGTCATACCATCCACAAATGCATTTGTGCGGTTTTGTTTAAATCCATCGTTAAAATTTATCTATAAATGTTAAAAATTTAAGTTTTTTTAATAAATCCATTTGTAAATAATATTAAATAAAATGTTTGTGTAAGAAAAAATATATTTTAACTTGTTTATAAATAATGATATAGAAAATTACCTATGCCAAAGTTGTTATTACATACTCGTATGTAAAAGTAATAAAATTTCTGTCTATTTTCTATGCTGACCATTTATGAAAACTGCCTTTAATAATAAAATTCATTATACTCGAAATGTATAGATTTGAAGAAAGAAGATTTGTTTTTCTTTGAAAACGATCTTTTTGTGATTCAGAAAATATTTGAGCTCAGTAAATAATTTTAAAAACTATTGTAATCATATTTGTATAGTAATTGGCAAAATTCAATTATAATGAATCGTTTTGCATATGTTTTTTTAATCAATTAGAATATAAATAAGTGGTTATTAGATTAGATATTTTAAAAGATTTTAAACAACACATTATTTATGATAGTCTTTTAAAAGAAGAAATATTAGATATTTAACAAAATACATTTTATTTGTAGATTATATTTTATTTCTAAAAATAATCTATTGCAAGATACAATTTTTATAGGACTCGATCCTTTTAAAAAATAATTTCTTAAGACTTTTTCGGCCATCACTTGATATATGTGTATGTTGATTTTTAAACACTGTAAAGTTTAAGAATTAATATAATCTTTTCAATATCTCTATATAAAAACTGGTATAAAATTGTAATAAAAACCGTGTAAAACAATGTCTAATCGCACAATTTTGGAGTTCAATTGACTGCACGAAATCCTCGGAAATTTTTGCTTAATAAAGCCAAAATATTTCGTGTTGTGTGGCTTGTTGCCCCATTTTTTTGAGACCACCATAGTTCAGAAAAAAGTTCAGGTAAAAAAAAAAAACCATTATCATAACATACAGTTATAGCGCATCGAATTGATGGTAATGGTCTCTTCTTGTTCATTTTAAAAAAAAATGACACCTTCAGACTAAAATGCACTTAAGACAATTTTTTTTTTTTGGGAGATACAATGACTTCAGAGCCTTATATATACGAAAATTTTGCCTATATCTTCAGCACACAAGAAATTAGCTTCTCTTTATAGGCTGAAGAAATTTTTCTTTTACGATTACATATCGAATTTTTTTTTTTAGAATAAAATTTTTGCAAATACTTCATTCATCAAAACTTTGAAATGCAGGCAACTCTTAAAGTATATGATAAAGAGTGAGTGCTTGAAGGGATAATTAATGATGATGATTCGATGATGGTGAATGTATCGATGACTTAAAATCATTTTTGGCACAAGTAAGAACAATAATATGCCTTTATAAAATATTCTCCTCACGAAAACACAAGTTGAAAATACGGTTCGTATAAACATAAATAATTCAAACAACTTTTCGAAAGGGGTTAATGAGAAGGTTGAAAGGAAGTTTATAGTAGTTCAGCCCCAAAATTTTGTACAAACATAAAAGAGGAAATGCCTCTTTTTTTATAACAAGTATTTCAGTTTTGTCTTCAAGAAAAAAAAAAAACCACTTACAAGTATGTGAACGCAGTGTGTACAAATGATGCCAGTGATGAGGGTTCCAATCATGCCAAAGACTAATCCGGCATTTTTAAAGGCCATTGGCATTGCTAAAATTCCGGTGCCAAGAGAACTTTTTAAAAGATGTGCCAAAGCACCGCCTGTTGAATAAGTATTTTTGGTGTCACGTTCAATGAATGGATCATAATTATCGTCCAGTTTACCCTTTTCGCTTAAATATGTTCTGTTAAAAGAGAATTTTCGTTTTTATTATATTTTGTTAAAATCGCATTTATCCATGCAAAAATCAAAAATAAATAAAAGCTATAATTTACTTATATTGTAATTAAGGAAAATAAAAATTTTCTAATAAAAAAAATTATATAAATGAACAATAATTAAAAGTACTCACCTTGAATTGAAATCATTTAGCGTAAAAACGCTCGAATTTTTATCCGAAGCTGATGTTTTTTCTGTCATCTGTGATAGAATTATTTTTTGGTTATTTTTTATATAATCAATTTTTCAATTTAAAATTATTGCAGATTTTTATATAAAAATACTATTTTCAACTTTCATCACATTTAATAAGAATTTATTCATCATATTATTATAATACACTAATAATTAAATTAAAAAAATAATAATAATTAAACACTTTTGAAAAAAATATAACGAAGATATTTGGACTTGAAATAAATTTAATATTATTAGCAAAGCATGAACACTTTTTTTGGTGGTAATTCTTTTTTAATATAAAAAGGAAATATTTCACAAATGAAAAATACACTCTTTTCTCAAATAGAAAATCACAATTTCTTATTGAACATATGTGTAAACTATTAAAAATAGTTTAGTAAAAATAAAAACGATATTTTTAATATTTTCGAAATTCAAAAATTTATTAATATTTTTTAATAGAAAAATTTAACTATATATATAAATCACCTTGTAAATTGTATAAGATCGAATTGAGAAATTTTATTTATTTGCATTAATTACTATAAGATATTTTATATCCAATAATATTAATTATTATATTTCTAAAATCGATTCAACTTCGCGGCACCGTTGTTTCGGATAGACTGAGGTAAAACGACGGTTATGTGACTATATTGTATACGATTAATATGGGAAAAGTGGATTTTTTTTTCCAGACCAATACTATTTTATCAATGGATATATAGATTGGAATAGACTGAGATAGTGGGAGCAATTTTGCATGATTAGAATGGAATCTGTTAAGCCTATGATAATCTTATCTAATTCTATAACATTGGAAAGTGTTAAATAATACTATTTAAAATTTCCATAATGTAATAAAATTAGTTTCATATACATATGTGCAATAAAAATATACAAGGATAATTCAAAAATACTATATCAATTTCAATTATTTATGCTTAACTTTTTTCTTAGACAGAAATTTATGCAATCAAAAAACCGAACAGGAGGATATTAGTATAAATTATATAATCATAGAAACTCTTGTAGATTTTTTATAAAAATAAAAGAAAATAGTATTATTTTATTATGGTATAAAAAAAAATCCAGAGTATTTGTTAAAATTAGTAATACACATATATAGTAAGTATTCTCAGTTATCTTATGAATTCGAGTAGACTCTCAGAACAAAAAAAAATTATATCTTTCTAAAAATGATAGTACAATTAGATTTTCCTATAAACTTTCTGTTGGTATGAGAATTTATTTCGTAGTAATTTTATATATTTTTAAAAAATATTTCAAGTAAAAAAGTAAAAATTTACACAATTATTCCAAAAACTCTAAAAAGCCCAATAAAATTATTACATAAAAACTCTAATGTTCGAATTGTGAGCCATTTGTATATTTTAGGTGCAATTGAGATTATAACGAAATAACCTTGTTTGTCATAATATATTTAATATAATTTATAATACCAACTACCAAATCTATTGCATTTTTCATTTTTTTTTAAATGTTATTGATTATTTCACGTACAATAAATTATATTGATTCCGTAGTAATAATTTTTAAGAATTATTATACTTCGAAGATGGCTTTATATCAGGTTATCCATTTTATGGTTTGGAAAATACAGACCCTGTCATTTGGCAATTATTTAATATATACGAGGTCTGTTCAAAAAGTATCGCGAATTTTTAATTTTCGCAGATTACGTTTATTCGATTTTAGATTTTTTGTGGCGTTATGTTGGTACTTATATCTCTCACTTATGCCGACAAATTCAGCCATTTTGAATGTTCAGTTAATTTTTGACAGCTGCTTTGCATGCACGTGTTTTGGCTCGTCTTCGATTTTTGCTCAATTTCGACCAAAAACAGCATCGCATTAATATTGCTAAGGAGCTGTTGGACTCTGTCCGCGATGACCCAAATTTGCTCCAGAGGAACATAACTGGTGACGTATCACGGGTTTATGGGTATGACATGGAAACCAAAGCTCAATCATCACAATGGAAGCTGCCGTACGAGCCAAAACCGAAAAAAGCCCCAAGTTCGGTCGAATGTGAATTACAGTATTCTTCGATTGCAGGGGCGTGGTGCATCATGAGTTCTTGCCACAGGGTAGACCAGTCAATAAGGAATTAACCTTTAAGTTATGCGCAAGTTGCGCGAAGGAATCCGCCAGAAACTTCCGGCTTTGTGGAAGAACAAAAATTGGCTTTTGCCATTTTTCGCCAAAAACAACACACTAATAATGCCGCAGCCACCGTATTCCCCAGATCTGGCCCCCCATGACTTTTTCTTGTTCCCGAAACTGAAGAGCCCCATGAAAGGACGACGCTACGCTACGATTGAGAAGATAAAGACGGCATCGATTGAGGAGCTGAACAAGATCACAAAAAATGATTTTTTTAAGTGCTTTGAGGATTGGAAAAAACGTTGGCACAAGTGTATAATATCTGGTGGGGATTACTTTGAAGCATACAAAATAGATATTCATGAATAAATAAATCATTTTTTTAAAAAAAAACCACAAAATTCGCGATACTTTTTGAACAGACCTTGTTTTATATTTAAAATAATTTTTTTCATTTTTGACTGTGACTTAACGGATTTACTAAACAATGTGACAAACATTTTAACAAAAATTTGTACAAGAGTAGTGATATGGCTGTATTCACATTTTACGGTAAATTTTCGTCAGCGATGTCGCTCATTTTCCGTTAAATCCACAATTGACTATGGAAAATCCATTGTATTCACAAAAATTGAATTGCTGGTAAGCTTTTTGGTGTAAAGGTGTCCCTATTAGCCCGTAAAAATGAGGCAGGAGAGGTGGAAAATGAGGCAGGAGAGACCCTTATTATGGTCGCTTTTCTTCACCTAAACTTGAAGAATTTAATTTGATCCATATACAATATATGCGGTTTTAATAAGATGGCACTTCAAACCACACAACCGATAATTATGGCTTTATTGTGCGTAAAGTTCTCAGGCCGCATATAATTTCGAGACTTGATGATTTCAATTGTACTCTTAAATCGTCTGATTGATTTTGCGCTGTTACAAACAAGCTCATATTTACGCAGACAATCCTCAAACTTTAGAGCATTTAAAAACCAAAATATTTGTCAAGTTATGGCACTGAATTACCATATATACCGAAATGAGCGAAAAATTTATCAAAAAGACGTAATTTTTTTACGCAGATAATCCAAAAGGGATCGAGTCCTGCAAGAAGTATCGTAGCTTCTATTTTAATAATATTATATCTTATAAATAATGGAAAGATTTAAGTGATATAATTAAACAAAAATTTGTTTTTCATTTTACTTTCTAAAGTACTATTTTATATGATATCTAGAAAATTATTGTAGTACCATATATATTTATTTCCTATTATAATCAATTAATAAACAATTATTTAATTTAATAATAATTAATACCAACAAAAAAATTATTAAAAAAGTTGATAATTTTTTAATAAATATTTTTCGATTTAACAATTTAATTAAAATTTATTTAATTAAGATAATTTTAATTTTTTATTAACAATCTCTTAGATATAGATAATATGAAAAAAAAGAAGATAAATAAAAATTAAATAAACTTTAAAAATAAAAATAAAAAAACAAATGTTTTGAAAAAAACGGCGCATCGACCCTGCCAGGAGTCGAACCTGGAATCTTCTGATCCGTAGTCAGACGCGTTATCCATTGCGCCACAGGGCCTCATACACGATTTCGCTGTTTGCATTTATCAACCAAGGCCTTGTGCGTATGATTACCAAATACAATTTTTTGTTTATAAACAATTATTATTTGTATACATTTAATATAGATACAGTGTACACGTGTTTAAATAAAATCGTATGGGTAATGGGTGAAATTTTTAAAATATTTTCTTTATAAATAAAAATTTATGTAATTTTTAAAATACTCTCTATGCAAAGTAAGCACGTGCTAATTTATCGCACATGCACTAGGCTAGCTTTGAGTATACAGGCAGTCGCTTCATTACTCACTGCCGCTATACTCGTCCAAGCAGTTTTCTTATAATAAGTACGACTTAAAAGAAGCGCGCTATATTTTTCAGATACATTTTTCCAGGGCTCAAATAAGAATGCAAGCCTTTGAAAAAGTTTTTTTTTTGTTGTTGTTGCTGAAGTAATATTCCAACGGCTTAGCATTACAGTTCTTTGCCAACCTAATTGTTCCACTACAGATAACTGCTATATAATGACTGTTAAAATTTACAATATATTCTTCCAAGTGTACATGCGTGCATTAATTGGTTTTATAAAAATACGGAGCTAAATGATAATAAATAAACTTGACATCGTCTCTTATCAAAGATATCAAATTATTATAGACTGATTACTGTAAGAATTAATTCTCTTATAAAAATTAAATCAATTCTTTTTTTTTAGATTTAAAATTGCTAATCATTCTGATTGATCTAACAATCAATTAACAGCAATTTTTCCCTCCAAATTTCTTCAAGCCTCTTAACCATAGATTTATTTGTACACAGTATTAACAAAATTCCCATAATATACTCGTACATGTATAATAATTATTTTTTTTTATAATCTAAAAGTGATTAAATATTATTGCTCTAAAATATTTTAGTTAATTCATCAAGTTAATAATTGATAAATAAAGTATTTATTATTGAGTACTTTATGACTTAAATACTTATCAGCATTTGTTGCATGTGCCTACGCAAATTTCCCAGTTTACGAGTAATTGCAATAATAAAAAGATATCAATAGTTAAAAAAAATATATATATATAAAGAAAGTTTTTAATTTAAATTATAAAATATGTTTTCATGTAATCTGAAATTGCAATATTTTGAATAGACGTGCTTATCTAAACGGTTATAAATTAATAATAAAGATTTACGAATAAGTCCATAAGTGCTAATTAAAAATAATACACTGTAAAAAGAAAATAATTTTATTAATTCTATTCAGTTTGTATATCAATTACAATATAATGTCCAGAAAACAATCTATTTATATGAAATACTATATTAAATTGATATTCACCAAAATAACAAATTAAAAAAGAATCTATTTAATAATTGAGTAGTGATATTTTCATACCATATAAAAACAAAGACTAATTTTAAAATTTTTAAATATATTCATTTCTTATCGAAAATATTATTTTTTATGACATCAATTTATAAGATTTTCATTAAATATGTTGTTGTTTTTTTTTTCAAATAAACAGAACCGAATATGATGGTTCTAATTTTCGACCACATTGTGTAATAAATCCGATCTTATTTCACGTATTTGACGTCCAATATTCAATATGAATGTATCAATGGTTGCTGATTTATTAATATAGACCAATGACTTCAAATAATCTTACAAAAAGAAGTCCAATGGTGTTAAATCAGAACTTCTCGCTAAACGAGTCAAAATTATCGACTCGTAAAACTTTTTCCGCAATAAATCGATTCTGTCATATATACTTGTTCGGCTGAAAAGTTTAGAACGTAACACAGTAGAAATATTTTTGTTTGCAAAATTCATTTTTATTATTCAACATAGTTGCCTTCGAGGGCGATACAACGATTATAGCGATCTTCCAACTTTTCGATACCATTTTTATAGTACTCTTTCGGTTTTGCCTCAAAATAGGCCTTAGTTTCGGCAATTACTTCATCATCGGTCTTAAATTTCTTGCCAGCGAGCATTCTCTTGAGGTCTGCAAACAGGAAAAAGTCGCTGTGAGCCAGATCTGGAGACTACGGTGGATGAGGAAGCAATTCGTAGTCCAATTCATTGAGTTTGACCATCGTTTTCATCGACTTGTGACACGGTGCATTGTCTTGGTGAAACAACACTTTTTTCTTCTTCAAATGAGGCCGTTTCTTAGCGAGATCTTTCTTCAAACGATCCAATAACGCTATATAATAGTCGCGGTTGATCGTCTGTCCCTTCTGGAGATAGTCAATGAATATTATACCATGCGCATCCCAAAACACAGATGCCATCACCTTGCCAGCCGACTGTTGCGTCTTTCCACGCTTTGGATTCGGTTCGTCGCTCGCTCTCCACTCTGCCGACTGCCGATTGGACTCTGGAGTGTAGTGACGGAGCCATGTTTCATCCATTGTCACATATCGACGCAAAAATTCGGGTTTATTGCGCTTGAACAGCTCCAAACACTGCTCAGAATCATCAACACGTTGTTGTTTTTGGTCCACAGTGAGCTCACGCGGCACCCACTTTGCACACAGCTTTCGCATGCCCAAATATTCATGCACGATATGTCCAACACGCTCTTTCGATATCTTCAGAGTCTCAGCTATCTCGCTCAACTTCACTTTACGGTCATTTAAAATTATTTTGTGGATTTTTTTGATGTTTTATGCCGTCACCACCTCTTTTGGGCGTCCACTGCGTTCTGCATCAACTGTGCTCGTACGACCAGTTTGAAATTGACGAAAACAATATTCCACAGTTGAAATAGCTGGAGCAGAGTCCGGATAACGTTTGTCAAACCATGCTTTGGTTTCCACTGTATTTGTTTTCATCAAAAATCAATGCTTAATCAATACACGAAATTCGTCTTTATCCATTTTTTTTTCAATAACAAAAGTTGCTCCACTCGAAATGCTATATCTCACGAACCAATCGACCGATTGCTGTCAAATTTTGACGGAAATCATTTGAAGAATGATGCTTTGTGATAATTAAGTAGATTTTTGCAAGAGGCGCCATCTAGACGTCAATGTTATAAACTTTTCAGCCGAACTGTTATAGATTGTGTGGCACTTATAACCGTCTTGTTTAAACCACATATTCATTAAATCAATATCTTCCAATTCAGACTGTGAAAAAGCTCGTTATCATCGATCTTTACTGCTCACCATTGACAGTAACGTCGACTCGTTCCTTATTTTCAAAAAAAAGGGACCGACGATGCCATCGTGCTATAAACCACACTAAACTGTAACCTTTTCTGAATATAAAGACTCCTCGAGAATAATTTGTGGATTCACTTCAGCTCAGTAACGACAATTTTGTTTATTCACCGATCCAGAGAGATGAAAATGCGCCTCATCTGACAAGATGATTTTCTATGACAAAACCAGTATAATTTTCAAGTTGTTCCAGAGTAAAATCAGCAAATTCACGACGTTTGCGATAGTCCAAAATCTTCAATTCTTGTGCAAGCTCAAATTCAACCATAAAAGAGGCCAAATTGATGTGGCAGACAGTTCCAAATATTAGGAATAGCTTTAAATCGATAAATTTGGATATTTATCAACACTTGCGTGAACGGCTGCAATATTCTCTGCACTTTACCAGAATCTTTATCTTATTGGCACGCGAACATTGTATACAGAACGATTACGTTCAAAACTTTACACAGTTCGACGAATCGGGAGCACACTTGTCCGATTATGACGACCATAAATTGGAAGAAGTGCAATATGAGTTACAATAAAAAAACGATTATTTTGATAAAAAAATCTTCAAATTTCAAGCGTTGTTGAGGGGAGTATCTTTCCATGAATAAATTTCAAATCTTACTAAATACAACTGACAGTAACAGAAGATTTTGAAATTTCAAATATGGCCACACGGTCTTAGATCAAATATGGCCGCACGGTCATATTTGAGAACATACGAGGTCTGTTCAAAAATTATCGCGAATTTTGAATTTCCCGCGGGTTACGTATGTTCGATTTTCGATTTTTTGTGGCGTTATGTTGGTACTAATGTCTCTCACTTATGCCGACAAGTTCGGCCATTTTGAATGTTCAGTTAATTTTTGACAGCTGCTTTGCTTGCACGTGTTTTGGCTCGTCTTCGATTTTTGCTCATTTTCGACTAAAAACAGCATCGCATTAACATTGCTAAGGAGCTGTTGGACTCTGTCCGCAACGATCCAAATTTGCTCCAGAGGATCATAACTACTGACGAATTATGGGTTTATGGTTATGACGTGGAAACCAAAGCTCAATCATCCCAATGGAAGCTGCCGCATGAGCCAAAACCGAATAAAGTGCGCCAGGTTCGATCGAATGTGAAGGCTTTGCTTACAGTTTTCTTCGATTGCAGGGGCGTGGTGCGTCATGAGTTCTTGCCAAAGGGTAGAACGGTCAATAAGGAATATTACCTGCAAGTTATGCGTAAGTTGCGAGAAGCAATCCGCCAGAAACGCCCGGATTTGTGGAAGAACAAAAATTGGCTTTTGCACCATGATAACGCCCCTGCTCACACATCGTTGCTTGTGCGCGAATTTTTCAAAAAAAAAAAATAACACACTAGTAATCCCGCAGCCACCGTATTCCCCAGATCTGGCCCCCTGTGACTTTTCTTGTTCCCGAAACAGATTCTTTGACCCATTTTTTGGAATGGACAAAAATCGAAGACAAGCCAAAACACGTGCAAGCAAAGCTAGCTGTCAAACATTAACTGAACATTCAAAATGATCGAACTTATCGGCATAAGTAAGAGACATGAGTATCAACATAACGCCACAAAAAAAAATTAAAATCGAACGTACGTAACCCAATTCAAAATTCGCGATACTTTTTGAACAGACCTCGTATGTCACTGTCAGTTATATTGTGTAAAGTTTGCAATTTATTCAGTGAAAAACCCCTTACTAGGTTTGACAGAAAAGTAATGACACTGAGAGTAATCTGGCAATACTGCGGTATTTTCCTTTTTTTGTAAGTATACGACCCTATAATGCGTGACAAGAAAATTGGAGCAATATTGACCAATCAAATTTTGTGTTCAACTTGGCGAATCATTGAGTTTGACTTACGAAAAGTTTCAGTGACAAAAAGCATTTTTGGAGGGTCGAGGAAGTAGTGGAAAACGAATATCACTTAGTGAGGTCTTCAACATTAAAAAACTGCGGCTATTGTGACGTCAAACCATTTATTAACATTCAAGCTGAAGACTAGTCCTTAAAAGGCTCAGAAAAATGGGTTTTTGCGTCAGATCGGACCTTGCAGACACATGGATCGAATTGTTTTTGTTAGAAAAAAGAATTCTTGTAGTTTCATAGCCCCACTTTTCATGGGGTCTTAGTCTAAGTCCGTGTGCCTTTTTTTGTGCTCTAAGTTCAAAACTACTTAAAAAGACATCATCTTAGTACTGAGGTGCTGGAGGCGATTTCAGTGGAAACCATCCAGCACTGTTACGTAGAGTGGTAACAAAGCCACCGTCGATGTTTATCTCCCCAAGGGAACTGTTTTGAAGGTGATCATATTGATGTATAAGTGAAAATCAAATTGTTGAAGAAAAAAAAATATCTCATGTATCTACTTTGGATATATTGTATGTACACTATTAGTCATATTAGTAAGGCTACCAAACTTAAATTTTCCTAGTAAATTCATCCCAAAAAAGGTCTAAATATTATGGGAAACAAATTACAAAAAGAAATACAATTAATCAACACATTTGTCAATGAAATTTTCGATATTTATCAGTTCGAATAATCATTCTAATAAAAGGTAAACAAAAATACAGAAACTTTTTCTCACTTTCATTGTTATATTAATAAATCTAGATGATTGTGATGACTAGTAATATAATTTGACTGATACATAATATTTCACATTCTCTAGAATTATCTAATTTTTTATGCAGATAACGTAGAAATGATATATTGTAATTTTCAAGAAGGTGAATTAATAGGTTTTTAGGATTTTGTTTGAAATCGAAAAGAAATATTCAACAAAATATTATTACAACATTGAAAGATAAAGCAAATTATTATTGTTAAAAGAATGAAGGAAAAAATTTGCAAGTAAACAATTTTCATTTTATCTTTTCATATTATTTTTCCTGAGTGCACTTTCTGTAAGAAATCGAAATCGGTAATAATTTGCATTTCTCTGTAAATAACTGCAATTTATTGGAAATTGTTCATTATTTATGATTTATATAATAAACTTGCATGAAAAGATAAAAAATTTGATATCTTGGATTTGTTGATGATTACTTCATCAATATTGCATTATTTCGAAATTCTTCTCTCCAAATACGAGTAGATGACTTAATAGATTTTACAGAAGTAATATTTTGATGGGATTTCTTCTCCCATCAAATAATTAGGCATTTATGTTTTATAATTTGTACTATTGAATAACTAGTGGATATTTTTATATCTGCTTATAATTGCAATAAGATTAATCCTCGAAAATTATTCCATCAAGAAATGGATTCAAAAATTAAAATGTTTAGGACGATCATATTTTTATTAGACAATTTTCATTAATTTATTTCTTTCAATGTTATGATTATAAAATTAATAAACAAAAGCAGATATTATTAATATTTTTTTTAAATTGGCATACTTCCGATTTTTTTCTACAAATAGACTTTTTATTGAACAAAGTATTTAACAAGCATTGAATTTGATTGGGTATTTCTCTACTTCTATAAAAGAAATGAAGCTAGAATATAATTTACTAAAGATTTTTTTTTATTAAAATGATATTCTTTTTGTGGGTGTATATAGAAAAAAATTTAAAATATATCAGAACATCTAATTTTAAGTTAGAACTCATTGAAATAACATTATTGTATCTTACAATTTTAAATGGATTTCAACCTTGTTATGTATGCGCATATTTTAATGTTAATAAAAATAGTTTTTGGTTACTTCTCCATAAATTAATTTATACGCCTAAAGTGAAATATTTTTTTAATTTATTGTATAATAATTATTTGTACATTCACCTTGGCAATCCTATAAGTGTGAATTAAAATAACAAACATCCCACATATAATTTTTGAATAAATCATTGGGTAATTTTTCTGTCAAATTAATGATGATTGGCTATTCAACTATTTTCAGTTAGAAATGTAATTTCTATTTGCATCTAATTTTAATAAATTTTCCAGAATAAAATTGTTGATTATAATAATATCATAACTGATACAGAGAAAATCATATGTTACTTTTTTAAAAAAGTTATTCAAATGAATCTTTAAAATAATAAGAATATAATACATTTAGTAAAGACAGAATAAAAATTATAATAAGTAAAAATTAATTTAAAGTATATTAAAAAAATATATAAAATATTTAAAAATAATTTGTCTATTAATTTTTTTTTACTAATAATTCAAAATGCATAAACTGTTAAATAATTATTAATATATATTGTGCAAAAATATTTTATGGTAAGGTCATCAATATTATAATTAAAGGAAAATCGAAAATTCTATGAAAAAATCCTTCAAGGTACATTAATTTGGTTAGTTGACTTTTGATGGTTTGAGTCTAGGAAATATCAGATGCATATACAAAATGGCCGAAATTTCAATTGGGATTTAACTGCTTTTGGCGTAATATTTACAGTTTATTTTTAATTCGTTAAACTCCTATGCTCAATTTTTATTTAATTCTATTATTTTTTATTACCCTCATCAAGGAAATAATAATAATAAAATAATACTTTAAGTAATTCAATATATTCAGTAAAAGTCAAGTAAAAACTTTTGTGAAAAATTCTTGAAATTAAAAAGAAAATATTAAAATTAATGCTGTTTGTTTAAGGCAAAGGCAGATCAGTTTTGGTTTGCTTATTACATATTTAATTAAAGGAAAATCAAAAATTCCATCAACAAATCCTTCGAGGCACATTATGTTGAATAATAAATCCTCGCACCAGCTCAGATGCATATACAAAATGGCCGAAACTTCAATTTGGATTTAACTGCTTTTGGCGTAATATTTACAGTATATTTTTAATTCGTTAAGCTCCTATGCTCAATTTTTATTTACTTCTATTATTTTTTTTTACCCTCATCAAAGAAATAATAATAAAATAATACTTTTAGTAATTCAATATTTTTAGTAAAAGACAAATAAAAACTTTTGTGAAAAATTCTTGAAATTAAAAAGAAAATATTACAATTAATGCTGTTTGCTTAAGGCAGATCAGTTTTGATTTGCTTATTACAAATTTACCTAATTAAAGGAAAATCAAAAATTCCATTAACAAATCCTTCGACGCACATTAATTTTATTAGTTGACTTTTGATGGTTTGAGACTAGGAAAAATGTGTTGAATAATAAATCCTCGCACCAGCTCAGATGCATATACAAAATGGCCGAAATTTCAATTGGGATTTAACTGCTTTTGGCGTAATATTTAGATGTTTATTTTTAATTCGTTAAACTCCTTTGCTCAATTTTTATTTACTTCTATTATTTTTTATTACCTTCATCAAAGAAATAGTAATAAAATAATACTTTTAGTAATTCAATATATTCAGTAAAAGTCAAGTAAAAACTTTTGTGAAAAATTCTTGAAATTAAAAAGAAAATATTACAATTAATGATGTTTGTTTAAGGCAGATCAGTTTTGGTTTGCTTATTACAATTTTTAATTAAGGAAAAATCAAAAATTCTATGAAAAAATCCTTCGAGGCACATTAATTTGATTGGACGACTTTTGATGGTTTGAGACTAGGAAAAATGTGTTGAATAATAAATACAAAATGGCTGTGATTCCTTTTGACGTCATTTTTTAAATTTATTTTAAAATTCATTCAACTCCTAGCTTAAACTTATATTATTTTATAATACCCACGACAATTATCACACGTATTAATAAAAATAATTGCATGATTTTGTTTAAATTTATATTATTGTTATTTCAATTTAATCATTTTAATTGATTGAAGTACAATAAAATTGACTTATAAGAATGATTTTTCATTTTTGTACTAATTTTTCTCCTGTTCTATTGTATAAATATCAAATAAAATTTATTATTGATATATTATGAAAATTTCCCACTTTTTGGGTTATCTAGTTATGTTAACATTGATATTTTTATAAATTATTATCGTTTTTTTTTTGGTCAAATCATAAATTTGTATAAAAGTTTAATTTGTAATTATAAATATTTTATTATTTTATTACTATAACTTGTTATTGTTTTTTTTTTCGCTCACAACAATAATGAAAATGTCAAAATGTACATATGTAATAAATATGAAATTAATTTAAATCATGGTTAAATGTTTTGAAGAAATTTTCTTTTATTTTATTATTATGATGGATTTTTAAAAAGTATGATAATTAAATTTTTGAAGAAACGTATATTTTTTGAAAATTTTTTTATTATAATTTTAATGAAAATCATTTGATTTTTGCAACTTTTCCGCTGAGATTTTTATAGTTCTATTTAGAAAATTTTTTTACAATTTTATTATGTTAGGTTCTTATAGAAGTTTTCTATTGATTAGTCCATTTAAAAATGAGTTTTTAATTACTCCAATCAAAAAATATATAGAATATATTGTACCAGTATTTGATAAATTGTGATCAAATATTAGAATCCAATCAAATTACCACCTTGATCAAAAAGTTACCGGAATTTATTTAGAAAATTAAAAATACAAGTTTATTCATCTAAATCTATATTGACGCTACGATTTAGAGGGAATATCAACAACAGATGTATCAACTTAACAAAAAAAAACACAACTCAAATTATTTTAACTAGTCATAGTTGTTAACAAACGTTTGAGTGATTCTCCTTTAATGCGTGTATTTCGATTTTAAAAAAAAAAAAAAAAACATTGTCAATAAAAATATTTACTTAAATGAAAGGAAACACTGGGCACCAGGAAGACAAACAGTCTTAAACTGATAAAAATATGGAACGAGTGAGGAATTTTGTGATGTCAGACCGTCGATTAATATTAAAGCTCCTTAAGAGGTTCAGAAAAATAGTTCTCTGCATCGGGCTAGATGCTCCACTATAATAACCGCCTTCTATCACACTGCCATCGTCATCAGCGAGTTTTATCAGAAACTTGTTTTATTCAGTTTTGGCCTTCTAGGATCCAATTAACGCGTACGAATAAAATAAAATTCTTGGAAAAATATATATCTTTTTCTGACGCATCTCTTATAATAAAAAAAAAAAAAACTTACATATTGCGCTCGAGCTTTTGACGATGCCGATCCAGCTTTTGACGCGTGAGTGAGCAAGGATCTATTATCGAGGATGGGAGGGATAAAAAATCTATCGGTGAGATGGCGACGACATTTGGATTTATCGATTAGAGAAAGATGGACGCAGGACATCGGCACGTGAAACGAAATAGATCAAAACAAAGCGTACAACTTTGTGTCTTCATTTCTGACGGGACTTGGAAAAAGATTTTTCGAACAAAATATATATATCGCCTTAAGCTGCATACGAGGTCTGTTCAAAAAGTATCGCGATCTTTGAATTTCCGCGGGTTACGTATATTCGATTTTCGATTTTTTTTGGCGTTATGTTGGTACTCATGTCTCTCACTTATGCCGATAATTTCGGCCATTTTTAATGTTCAATTAATTTTTGATAGCTGCTTTGCTTGCACGTGTTTTGGCTCGTCTTCGATTTTTGCCCGTTCCAAAAAATGGATCAAAGAATTTGTTTCGGGAACAAGAAAAAATTCCAGGGGGCCCGATCTGGGGAATACGGTGGCTGCGGTATTATTAGTGTGTTGTTTTTGGCCAAAAATGGCAAAAGCCAATTTTTGTTCTTCCACAAATGCGGGCGTTTCTGGCTTGCGCATAACTTGCAGGTAATATTCCTTATTGACCGTTCTACCCTTTGGCAAGAACTCATGATGCACCACGCTCCTGTAATCGAAGAAAACTGTAAGCAAAACCTTCACATTCGACCGAACTTGGCGCGCTTTTTTCGGTCTTGGCTCGTGCGGCAACTTCCATTGTAATAATTGAGGTTTGGTTTCCACATCATAACCATAAACGCGTGATTCGTCACCAGTTATGACCCTGTGGAGCAAATTTGGGTCGTCGCGGACAAATTTTGGTGGAAAATGGGCAAAAATCGAAGACGAGCCAAAACACGTGCAAGCAAAGCAGCTGTCAAAAATTAACTGCACTTTCGAAATGGCCGAACTTGTCGGCATAAGTGAGAGACATTAGTACCAACATAACGCCACGAAAATTTGAAAATCGAATATATGTAACCCGCGGAAATTCAAAATTCGTGATACTTTTTAAACAGATCTCGTATGTCGCACTTATCGGTCCGTAATTGAAGAAGCTTATCATATCTTTTTCCCATTTTATATGGGGCTCTAAAAACCCACAAGTGATTATGAAGAAGCTATTGTTTCTTCGAAATGTGACTGTTTGTTGGGCATTAATGCCTGACGATGTCATTGTCCCATATTTCGTTACAAATGAAGAAGGAGGGACCGGTTGTCATCAATTCTGAGCTCTATTATCGTATGATAAGCGAATTTTTTTTTGTACTTAAACTTGTATTTGCTTTCTTTTAAGTTTTTTTTTTTCAATACGTACACGTATACTCTAATTGGTAAAATATTCGAAATAATTCTTTAGTTTTTGTTTTGTTTTTTCTTTCTTTATCAGAATTATAAGTTCTTTACAAAGCATATGTGTATAGTATGGGAATAGGAGCGGAAAAATACTGGCTATTAAAACTTCTTATAACGGAAAAATACTATCAATAATAATTTTCCTATTTTTCACACGATAAGAAAGAGTGTTTTTATTCCATCATCGTTGGTTATTGTCAATGCGTAAGTGATTCTTTCACTTTTCACATGTAGTGATGATGATTGAAGAGGTGTACACGTACATAAAAAAATAATGGAAACTACTACAAGAAATTTGCCCTTATTGAATTGAATTTCTTTATTGATTCATTTTCTTAAATGTAAACTGTATAAAAATATTTATCAGATCTTTATATGATAAAGCTAAGAGTGAGAAAATATTTTCTATTGATTTTATTTTTTAATATTTTTATTCCTTTTTTTCTTTTTAATAAACATTTATCTAAACGACAGATGATGATTAAATTTATGTACCAGATCGATTAAATATCATTTAACAATCGTTTATAGTGAGTGATCTTTTTATGCACTTGTACCTATACACACGGTGGCTTCGGAGATGATACCAGAAGAAAAGTTATGAAAATTATGCGCATTTTTAATTCTCGATGCTCGGATAGTTGTTCTCGTACTCGTATACTATCCGAGCATTCAAAGAAAAATGCCGTTTGACATGATTTCCCTTAGTAAGTGCAGTCATTCGTTCATTTTGGTCATCACCTGTTGTAGTTCGTATGAGAACACAACCGAAAGATGATAATGCAGTGCGCTGTCCGATCATCGACTGTAGTCATACTGTCTGCTATCATTTCAATATTTATCTATTCAAGTTGATGGCCGTAAAATAGCCATGCACAATCGCAGATACGAGTATAGCAGGCATGTATCTACCTATATTAATTATTGTGATATGTGTGATGGATGATGACGATCTCAGTGACAATTATGATTCTTTGAGACATCGATCATTTTGTCAAATTGAATAGTTTTGCTGATTTTTATTTTCTGTACAAAAACCACACAAATTTTAGAAGACAATAGCTTGATAATATTGCCTATAGTCAATCTAAAACTTTCTACATATAAATTTTTTTGAAATTCTTATTTATTTTTATTTTATGGTAAAATTTAATTTTTATAATCCAACAATGTTATCGTATAGTTGATTACGCTGTATCTTCTCTTGAACGAAAATAGTACTGTCCATTCGTACATTCATTTCTTCTATCGAGAGCTTTATTTCTTCTACAAACAATCTTATTTTAAAATTATATCTCTCCCAACATTATTTCCAAATAGTAGTTACCAGTTATATACGCCTAAATCCGCTCTTTTTTAGTAAAAAAACATGTGTTTTTCATAGAAAGCAAAAACAAATTTATTCAAAGTACTTGCCCTCGGTAGCTCAACATGTGCCTATCTCTCGAGCAATTTGTGAATCCCACGTCCAAAGGAGCCTGCAATTGATGGTCCTCAACCTTCCTAGGCCGTTTTTCACGCTTCTTGTCCCACAAGTCAAAATTGCTGCCTTTACACCGACGAAACCAATCTCGGCATGTTGTTTCCGATAAAGCACTGTCACCATAGGTCTCCATAAGCATTCGATGCGATACGACAATATAGCACCAGTCGCTCACGACTATAGGGATTGAGATTACGCTCGAGCAGCGCATTCCACAACTGAGAATTAGCAGTCAGTAATCAGTTACAAGCTGATTACCTCAACTGCTGGCGATGATACCCATCTTAAACCTCTACTGTCATCAGCAGTGAACAACTTATTGCCAGTTAGTTATCTCCCACCTGAGTTCTGCAGATCGTACCCGCGATATAGATTTCAACCACAGCCACTACGTAAATGCCGAAGCACCTCATCATAACCTAGCATAGAGTATGCTATTTCTATGGGGTCTCCCGATACCCGTGGTACCTAATTTATTTATTAGAGTACTTTAGGTCTGTACCCCGCTCTGTGAGCAACGGTGAGGAACCTTGTAAATTCCTGACATTTTTCCTATTCTTTACCGTCTCTACTTCCTCCTTTGAATTTTAATAACACATTTGCCAGCCACGGCATATCCACTGTCGGATATCTACTTTTGCCCCTTGTTAGCTATTTTACCTTTTTATGCCATCATTGGGATGAGAAGCTGGTATATACTTCACATCCCACCGCCGGGGCGGAGCTATATCAGGTATTGGAAAGTCGTGGCAAATTTTCATAACAGATGGCGTTTCTTCATTTTTGGAAGTACTTAAGTTATTCGTATCTATGGTGTGGTTAAGTTTATATAAAAAATTTTAAAAAAAATTGAGTAATTTTGTTTATTTAAAAAAAAATGGAGTCATTTTGCATTTTTGCTGTATTTTATTATTTTACCTCCGTAATAGAAAAACCCGCGCCAAGCTTGTGAAACGTTTACGGTAACAATGCGCAACAAAAGCATTAGTACCAATGATAGTTCACGAAATTCCATGCTGCGGACTTTGATTTGAACGAAGCTTCTCAGACTGGAAGGAAATTCGTGATAGATGACGACAAAATAGATATCTTAATTGAGTCAAACCATCGTTACAAGATACGAGAGATTGCAGAAAAATAGAAAATCCATCATTCACTCATTCATAACTATCTGAAGAAACTGGGATATATAAGCAAGCTCGATATTTGGGTTCCTCATGAAAGTGTAAATTTAAAATCAATCGGGATATACGGTATTGATCTCTGAGGTTTTACTAACCGCTCCAATTCCTCTTGTATCCAATCCCTTCAATCTCAAACCCTCTGATAAATCGTTGCAACCCCAATCTATCTTTATAACCATGTTATTCTTTTTTAACCTAAAAGTTCCTTTTATATATAATTTGAGCGTTGCTCATGAAAAAAAGTTTTATTCCCCAATGAACCGACTTCGACAAAGACGAAAACGCATCGTAGGCTTATGAAAAAATTTATCGTGTTCATGGTGACGATGCTTATTAAAATTGATAGCACGCAAATGATTGGATCGTTTCCGTTCTAGAAATTTCAATATCAAAGATGCGCCCCATTCTGGTCAGCCAATTACCAAAAAAATCGAGCAATACAGGCCAATTATCAGTCATGACATAACTTATGAATTAAACATTCATTATCACACCGTTTTCAACCATTTGAAACTCAACGTTTGGGTGCCTCATGAATTGATTGTGAAAAAAAGATGGACCAACTTAAAATTTGCGATACGCTGCTGAAGCGCAATGAAATCGAGCCATTTCTGAAGGCGATGAAAAATGGCTAAAATAAGAGAATCTCATTCAAAAGAGATCATAGAAAAGAGATATGAATGATTATAAACAATTTCAAGGATAGGATTAATGGCCAATAAGGTTATGCTGTGTGCATGGTTGGACTGGTAGGGGAATCGTTCATCTCAACCAAATAAGAGAAAACAGCCAGAATTGATCAACGCTCGACCAAAGATATCTTTGATGACTCGCCAACAATTATGTTAAAAGAGTTTGCCTGGGAAGTTTTAATGCATTGACCGTATAGCCTAGACATAGCACCCTCAGACTATCACTTGTTTCGATATTTGCAGAATGTTCCTTATGAAACCTTCAAGAGAGGCTTGTGAAAACCACAAACCTTATCGATAATAATAGAGAATATTTGGTACGATAAATTGATTTTAACACTCTGATTTAAACGTCTAATTAATATTTTTTCTAATACGTTTCTTATAGTGTAAATGTATTATTTTTTTTGAACGCTAAATACTGAAATACGAGCCCTGCGTCATCGAACCTCGTACGGCTGTTAAAATATATGGAAACGTCATAGTAAAGTTTCCGTGTAAACTACATTGATGATTATTTTCGGATTTTTTTTTTCCTAATGAGAGAATAATATACCAGAGTATTAATAAAAATAGAAAACAAAATTTTATTCTTAACACTAATTAACAACAACAAATAAACAAAACAAAAACTCAACTCAACAGAGTTCGTACGACGTAACTTGGGCTGAACACAGTTCGTACAATCGATTTTAATACTGTGTGACGTCACCTTTAGCTGCAATAACGCATTGCATTCTTTTTTGCATGGTAGCATATAAATTTTGGCAATCTTCTGCTGTGATTTGATTCCAAATTTCCGCTAATTTTTCATTTAATTCATCCTTTGTTCGAGGACGAATACACCTCAGTTTACGTTTTACAACCCCCCATAAGTTTTCTATGGGGTTTAGATCAGGACTTGATGATGGCCAATCCATAAACTTAATATTATGCTCGGTCAACCAGCTTTTTGTTGTTTTAGCTGTGTGGCAGCTGGCACCGTCCTGCTGAAATATCATGCTATCATCACATTCAAATGTTTGAATTGAAGGTAGCAGATATTCTTCTAAAATATTTTGGTATTTTGCAGCATTAACCGTTCCATTTATGAAGCATAACGGCCCCACTCCTTTGTGTGACATACACCCCCATACCATCTGGCCGGCAGGAAATTTAACTGTTCGTCGTAAGCAGTCTTTGTCACGACCTCTTTGATCACCAACTGAAACATCAAATTTTGATTCATCACTGAATAAAACAGAGTTCCATTGGTCCTGTGACCAATTAACATGATCTTTAGCCCAAGTTAATCTTTTCTTTTTCTGTTTTCCCGTTAATAATGGTGTTTTTTTTGCCTACAGTTGTTGTCGTCAATTTTTATTATTTCGTATATATTATCCAAATATTATATTTTACCTTATAAAAACTATATCCCATAGAGTTTATTCGCCTGAGACAAGTAGATGTTGAAATCGGTTTTTTTATGCTTTCCGCCCAAATATTTCTAATTTCAGATGTTGTTGCTCGCCTATTATTTAGAATAATTTTACGTAAACAGCGATCGTCCGCACCTGAAGTGCTCTTTTTACCACCAACACTCGCTTTTCTACCTATTTGTTTTGTCTCTTTGTAATTTTTAATTATGTATTGGATGGAACTTTTGGCTATTTTAAATTGTTTAGCTATTAAACCATATGATTTTGAATTTCTATATTCGTTAATAATTTTCTCTCTCAAATCATTGCTTACTGATTTACCACGAACCATATTGAGAAACGTCTGACTACAGAATGAAGTCAAAAGACCACACTATACAAAATTTTGCACGAAAAAACTAACGGTAAGCTAAATAGAATAATTATTTATATTAAGGGATAACGGTAATGCGTTATTGCAGCTAAAGGTGACGTCACACAGTATTAAAATCGATCGTACGAACTGTGTTCAGCCCAAGTTACGTCGTACGAACTCTGTTGAGTTGAGTTTTTGTTTTGTTTATTTGTTGTTGTTAATTAGTGTTAAGAATAAAATTTTGTTTTTTTATTTTTATTAATACTCTGGTATATTATTCTCTCATTAGGAAAAAAAAATCCGAAAATAATCATCAATGTAGTTTACACGGAAACTTTACTATGACGTTTCCATATATTTTAACAGCCGTACGAGGTTCGATGACGCAGGGCTCGTATTGCCAATTTTTGTTTGTTTTTAGAATCGTTTTGGTTTTTTTTTTAAATTGTATACTTCATAAAAACCCATGAAATTATTCAATACTGTTTTGATGAGTGGGCTAATATATGCGATTATCGTTTCATTTATTAAAGATATTCCTTAGTTGCTTAGTACTCAAACTTGCAACTCATTTATTAACGTTGCACTTGACTCAGATAAATTATAAAAATGCTACTAATTGTTTTTTTTTGTTGACATATAAAGCGTTTTAATTTTTTTTTTTTTTTGATTATATATGTTTGACGTCAGATAATTAATTTATAGTCATACATGCCAATTATGATTATTATCAATATCACAAGTTAGAAAAAGTAACCCATTTAACATGGGTTACTTAATGAAATATTGAACAATTTGTTTTTTTTTTGTGGGCTACCGTGTAAAATACCAAGAAAAACACACAACAAATAATAAATTTTTATAATAAAGGTAATAAAAATATTGATGATTGGAATTTGGAAAATTCCCCAGAAGAGAAAATGTAAAAATTAATTTGTTTTTCACTTTTTACGAAAATTATATTTATTAGCCTTAAAAAATACTTCCTTAATATGCCACAATAACAATTCATATTATATGGTATATAATGTGGAAGAATAATAAAATATTAAATAAATTAGTATATTTTTAAATAATATAATTTGGTGTAGGAAAATTTTATAATTTCTCTTTTGGATTAAATTTTTATTTATATGAATTTGTACTCAAACAATAATAAAAAAAATATTTAAAAAATTTTAATTTTCAATTGTAGTAAACAGAAATGAAAAATAAATAATTTTATAGTGTTTATTTTTTAAATTGTCCTAGATATTATTGAAATAATAAAGATATTCCCTTAAAATTAATAGTTAACTCCAAAATGTGACCCTTTTTTCGAAAATCTAATTAATTTATTATTAATACGATTATATTTGATAATTTTTGGAATATTTTTATTTCTTATCTTATAAAGTTAGTAATATGGTATCATAAAAAAAAATATCAACAAACAAAAAATAAATGATAAACAAACTATAATGAGGCGTTAGATAAAATTTATTTTCGTAATTCCAAAGATCTTTTTTTTTTCATATGCAATTGTACTATTTATATTACATCAGAATATTATTTTTCTATAATAAAGATCAATTAACATGTAAATATATTGATTCTCTTGAAATGATAAAGTTATCTGCGTTTATTAATACAATTTGTTAGTATTAATTAATATTAAAAATTTATTTTTGGTCACAAACGTGTAGTATGGTAAAGTTTATCATCCACCAACTGGACAAAAAATTATATTTTCCAAGAATTTTTATTTTGATAATTTTCATAAACTATTAATTAAATCTTAAATTTAGAATTGATGAGCTATTTGTGCTATAAGTGATTTTACGTTTAGTTATTTTGATTGGAATACTTATGAGTTTTTTTTTCTGGTTCAAGGCTTACGAATAAATTTGGTTTTTATAGATATTCAGAGATTGTTTATTGACAAAGCAGTCATTTATATGTAAATATTAATAAAATTTGTAAAAGATTATATAAAATTGATCAATTAAATTGGTAAAGATTTTATTATTCAAAAATACGTGGCAGAAAAGTAATAAGACTGGTAATAAATTGGGTTGGCAACTAAGTGATTGCGGATTTTGTCAATAGATGATATTAGCCCATTCTTTTGTTATGTCAACGTGTTCAAAGTACCTAACCTATATTAGCTGTATTCCATTAGACCAATTTTGTTACTAACAAGTACTTGCGAGTAGGTGCCCATAGGAATGTAAAATTTACTGACAGCAGTAAAATATAACCTCAAAATAGTCCACAACAATACTGAGTTTACTCACGCATACACAATACTGACTCAATAAAAACTGAGTTTATTCACACATACACAATACTGACAAAAATATGACTCTTCAACATAACGAACGAACCCGCTAAGCCATCTATTTCCAGTTCGGGAACTAAAATACCCTACCGTAAATTTTATGTCGTAACTACGCATGCGAACTACTCATTTAATCGAGGTGGTGTAGATGATGACAGCTAGAACTACGAGGGTCATTCAACAAGTACTTAGCCTCACCGCCCGATGAAACTGCTATCACAAAAGAAGCATCGTGCAGTATATTCTTTTAGTAGCCTACTGTCAACGTTTCAGTCGATTCCCTTCATTAGTTTTGTTTTTACAGCCTTTGAAAGCGAGCGTGTCGGTCGGTTGCACAAAAATGGAAAAAGAACAATATCGTTCGGTGATTAGATTCTTGTTTTTGGAAGGGAAAACGCGCAGCGAAATCAAAGATCGCTTGGATGCTGTGTATGGTGACTCTTCTCCTTCGATGACGACCGTCAAGAATTGGTTCAACGAGTTTGTTCGTGGCCGCACGTCGGTTTTTGATGAGCCACGCCCAGGTGCCCCGAAAACGGCTGCTACGGAGGAAAACGTTAAAAAAGTCCACGATCTCGTGTTGGCAGACCGTCGATTCAGGGTTCACGAGATAGCTGAGACTGTGGGCATCGCAGTAGAAACAGTGCATCATATTCTACGCGAAGAACTGGGCATGAGAAAGCTGTCGGCGCGATGGGTGCCGCGTTTGCTCACACCGGAAAACAAGCGCAACCGTGAAACCACATCGGCGACGTGTTTGGCGCTGTTTCAGCGCAATCCAGCGGAGTTCTTGCGTCGTTTCGTGACCGTCGACGAAACATGGATTCACTGGTACACACCTGAGACCAAGGAACAGTCGAAACAGTGGACTTCACCCGGCGAACGTGCTCCGAAGATGGCGAAGAATGTTCGATCGGCCGGAAAGGTGATAGCCACCGTTTTCTGGGATTCACAAGGTGTGATCCACATCGATTACCTCGAGAAGGGTAAAACAATCACGGGGCGCTACTATGCTGACTTATTGGGCCGAATTGACGTCGAATTAAAGAAAAAGCGGCCCCGCTTTGCGAAGAAAAAAGTGCTGTTCCATCACGACAACGCGCCGGCTCACACCTCCGCCATCTCCATGGCCAAATTGGTCGAATTGCGCTACGAATTGCTGCCCCATCCACCGTACTCTCCAGATTTGGCCCCCTGTGACTACTTTTTGTTTCCAAACCTGAAAAAATCACTCGCCGGGAATAGATTTGGGTCGAATGAGGAGGTCATCGTCACCACGGAGGCCTATTTGGCTTCCCTCGATAAAATGTATTTTTTGGACGGGTTAAAAAAGTTAGAGCATAACTGGGCCAAGTGTATCAAGCTTGAAGGAGATTATGTGGAAAAATAAATTGCCACCTTTCCAAAATTTTCGTTTTTCTTTTGTAGGCTAAGTACTTGTTGAATGACCCTCGTACTCGTGAGTAGCAAAATTTTCTCAATGGATTACAGTTTGTTGTCTTGTTGTTTGGACTTCCGCCTTTAATTTAGTAAAAAATTGTATCGTTTAGCTATTTAGTATTGTTTTCATCCCAATTTAAAAATGAAAGGACAAGACGTGCATTTTAGACATATTTTATTGTATTATTTCCGAAAAAGCAAGAACGCATCGCAGGTACCCAAGAATTTTTGTGCCGTATATGGGAATGAAGCCTTGAAAGAAAGGCAGTGTCAAAATTGGTTTGTTAAATTTCGTTCTGGTGATTTTTCACTAAAGTTGAAGTTGATGAGACCCATATCAAGGCCATTATCGATTCAGATCGTCATAGCACAACACGTGAGATTGCCGAGAAGCTCAATGTATCGCATACAAGCATTGAAAAAAAAATTTAAACAGCTTGGCTATGTTAAGGAACTCGATTTATGGATTCCTCCTCAGCTTAAGGAAATTCATTTGACGCAACGCATTAGCATTCACGATTCGCTTCTGAAACGACTGATAACTGGCGAGGAAAAGTGGATAGTTTACAACAACGTTAATCAGAAACGATCGTTGGTGATGAGAGATGAGCCACCTCAGACGACATAAAAAGCTGAGATGCACCAAAAGAAGATTATGCTGTCAGTTTGTTGGGATTGTAAAGGAATTCTGCACTTTCAACTTTTACCAAGAAACCAAACGATTAATTCCACCGTATACGTTCACACAACTCGTCAAACTGAGCAATGCAGTTCAAGAAAAGCGGCCAGTATTGGCAAATCGTAAGGGTGTTGTTTTCCAGCATAACAATACAAAGCCGCACACATCTTTGGTTACTCGCCAAAAATTATTGGAATTAGGTTGGGATGTGTTGTCACATCCACCCCATATGACCCTGACCTAGCGCCTTCAGATTACCATTTATTTCGTTCCATGCAGAACTCCTTAAATGGTAAAATTTTTAATGACGCTGATGATGTAAAATCACATTTAATTCAGTTTTTTGCTAGTAAAAGAAATAAGTTTTACGAACACGGAATTATGACACTGCCTGAAAGATGGCAAAGGGTCATCGATAAAAACGGACAATACCTAATTGAATAAAATTATATTTTGAAGTAAAATTTTGAATTTTTCTTCTTATTTAAAAGCCGCAATCACTTAGTTGCCAACCCAATTCATAGCTTGTACGGTAGTCCCTCCTAGACGTTAAGTAAAAGTTTCTACCTAATTTGGCAACCAGCATCATAAGTAAAGTTGTGTTTTTCTTCTTCGTTATCGATGTGCCAAAAAATTTTATATTAAGCTTGGTGAATTTCACAATTTAACTTACAAAAAGAGTCTATGTGGACATTACTTATCAAGAGTATTAGTTTTTTCGAGGGCATAAAGCACTTCTGTAATGTCTAGAAGGAGTGAAAGATGAACATTATTTAGTGGAGCTTTCATTTTCGGAAACTGATGAATCTGTCATTTTTCTTTTAAATGCTCAGAAATGGGGTTTTGCGCCGCAAATCACAGGTTGCCGGAACGTGGATGCTCTATCATATAATGTACATTTGCCACACGGCCGTCTCCATTAATGAGTTTCTGTGTTTACCCGCCCCAATTTTCACTTATCGGACTTTTTTTTTTGCTCCATCAGATCAAAAACCATTAAAAAAGACGTCACACTAAGCAGTGTAACCGACGAGGTGAAAGCAATTTAAAGTTATGATAAAGCTAATCTATCCTTTATAAAAATTTGCTTATCTTATCCATCTAATCGATTCTTTCTGATACAAGAAGGTACTGAATCATCAGGTATTATTTTTAGTACCACTGGAGTTCGTCTGGGTAGCATATTGTCTGCTATCCTATGTGACATTTTCACACACAATATCACAACCTCACCTGAAATCCTTTTTTCCACCCTATAGATGACACTGCCTGGAAGATATTTCATAAAGAGCATAAAATTGTATCCAACATTATAATGATTAATGGTAAAAAATTAACACTTAGCGGGTTGTGAGGTTAAAAAAGCATTAACTGAAATTGCCGAATTATTCATATTATAATTTCACAATTCATCATAATCATAAGATTCCTTATGTACCAGGGATATATAGTTAAATCCGCTGTTTGGTCATAGATGGTGTGAGTGAGCGTATTAATCTACCATGGGCACGCCATACTTTTTTTTATAAGTTTGACATCTGTCAATATTAATCAGTGCACATTGTCAGCAATTTCGTACAACAACATATATTTTTCCTTTGGTAATCATGTCTAGTTTTGTGCCAGAAAAAGAGCATATGCGGGAAGCTCTGCTTTTCTGCTTCAATTTGAAGAAATCGTCAGCCGAATTGCATCGAATACTTCTGGAGGGTTATGGTGACAGTGCTTTATCAGAAACAACGTGCCGAGATTGGTTTCGTCGGTTCAAAGACGGAAATTTTGACTTGTGGGACAAGAAGCGTGAAAATCGGCCTAGGAAGGTTGAGAACCATCAATTGCAGGCTCTTTTAGACGAAGACGATACCCAATCGCAAAAAATGCTCGCGGAGCAATTGGGTGTTACTCAAGCAGCCATTTCCATGCGTCTGCGTGCCATGAAGAAGATTGAAAAGATCGTAAAATGGGTGCCGCATCAATTGAACGATAAGCAGATGGAGCGACGCCAAAACACATGCGAAATCTTGCTCGCCAGACAAAAGAGAAAGTCGTTCTTCCATCGGATTGTGACAGGCGATGAAAAGTGGATATATTTTGAGAATCCTAAACGCAAGAACTCGTGGGTTGATCGTGGCCAACCATCAACATCTTCCCCAAGACCAAATCGCTTCGGACGGAAGACGATGCTGTGCGTTTGGTGGGATCAGCAGGGTATCGTCTACTATGATATGTTGAAACCTGGTGAAACTGTCAATGACCACCGTTACCACCAACAGCTGATCAAATTTCACCGTGCTCTGCGTGAAAAAACGTCGAATTATCAACAAAGACATGACAAGCTGATTTTCCTCCACGACAACGCACCATCGCACACGTCAAGAATGGTCCGAAACTACTTGGAGACCATCAACTGGGAGGTGCTACCCCACCCTGCTTATTCAGCATACCTGGCCCCTTTCGACTACCACCTGTTTTCGTTGATGGGCCACGCGCTCGCTGAGCAGCACTTCGATTCTTACGAAGTCGTCCGAAAATGGCTTGATGAGTGGTTTGCCTCGAAAGAGAAGGAATTTTTTTGGCGTGGTATCCACAAATTGACCGAGAGAGGAATAATGTGTAGTTAGTGAGGGCAAGTACTTTTAAAAAAATTGTTTTTGCTTTCTATTTGTTTTTTCTTTCTTGACTAAAAAACAGCGGATTAAAGGTTATACACCTGATAAATAATTTTTTATAAGCTGATTATCCCTCAATAATCCGTTTATTAAAAAGCTTATTTGCACGATGGAATTAAGCCTATATTATCGAAATTTCTACTTGTTGCTTGTTTTATTTTAGATCTCAATAAACATTTAAAAACAAAATGTTCTTACTTTCTCCAAAATCAAATCTATTCTTCTAAATTATCATTTCGTATATGGTATGTGAAAGAAAATGTACTCTCTGGAAAATACGTGAAACTGTTTTTGTTATCATTTGTAGGAACATTTGCACTCGCATTTTCACAAATATTCCTAAAGTTTGATACTTACTGCATTTGTGGTGTATACGTATATAATCTTTAAAACCTTTGAAACCTATTCAATACGAGTCTCCGGTATTTTTACTTTTCCCACAATACTTTATATGAAAATATTGCAATAAAAGTCCAATTAAAATATTAAATGGATTCAAATATAATTAATAATTTATTATGATAAGCACTCTAAGCAGGTATAGAAAAATGTGAATTAAACGATAAAACAACGATAAAAAACAATTTATACAAATAGAAATATTTAAAAAAAAAAAAAACATATCAAATGTAGGTAAAATCCAATTAATTGATATTTAAGGAAATTTAGATCATGACCATTTATAAGAAAAATTCCGATGACGACAAACAATCATGTGAATATTGATTATTAATTATCTTACATTGTTTGTTATCATTTGATTCGAATACTTGAGATAAAATATTAACTGCTAATTAATCGTACTGAAATAAGAATAAATAATCCCTTTCAGTAATGCGATTTGAAGAAGCGGAAATTTTTTTGGTCTATTTCCGATAATATTTTTTGAAGACGTTGAGGAGAAGCGATCTTGGAGACCAAGAGTATGTATTAAATATGAGCTTCCAATAAGTGGATTGACCTACTTTACCACAATATAATTTCTACAAAAATTTTTAAACGTGCAAATATTAAAAAATAAGTTTACTGTTAACTTAGTAATAATATTTTAAACTGTCAATAAATTTATTTGCTTTTACAATCAATAGAAAGAGCGCAGTTATTTTTCTAATAAGATATTAGTATTCACTTGGAAGTTAGTATTACTCAGTCAACTCTTCACAATCTCCTAAAACTAATTTTATCCACCTCCTACTTATAAAGAAATTTCTCTTTTTCCTTAAGGGTCTCTGAGTTGGATAGATATCCCATCTACCTTTTCGCTTCTTTTCCTAAGCTAAGTAGATGGCATTAAGTAGATGCGAAAAGGCCCATCTACAGGAATGTCAGATTAGTTTATATTAGAGTGGCTGTCCGCTGTTTAAGCCCGACACACTTAGACCTAAATTAGGTCCATTGTGATACCACGTGATCATTAAAGCTGATGTCACCTGGAAAACAAATTGAAAGCAAGTGCAAAGTGTTTGATTTCTATGTTATCCGTACAAGCAATATCACTAAAATTATCCAAGAAAAAGTCCCCAAGAGTTCTTCTTATGAGGGATGTGAAGGGCTGGGCATGAACAGAAAAGGTGAAATTTTGTCTCCTGTTATTCGCGGTCTTTACAGCTACGATAGATTTGCGAGGATACCTAGTCGTCTAGCTTATCTTCCTAATATGTAATGATACCGGTCAGCTTGATTATGTGAGCCCTACCTCGAGCTTAAGCCAATCAGTCTAGAGATGTGACATGAATCAAGATTGCTCAACCTCTCGTTTGCCAGCTTTATTGAACTCAGCGAAATGAGATGTGTAGCCGTCTTCATAGGCATGTATGCCTCCTCTGTAACAGTGGGGGAATTCAGCCTGCTACCACTTCTGGCTAACTCAAATGTTTTACAGTTTGTTGGAATGTTACTATGTTCGAAAAATTCAGAGATCTACGGTAGCGCTACACAGCCCTCGTGACCCTACATAATGGGTGATTCCAGCGACTTGATCGCCGCCTGATTATCGGTGAAAATCGACTGACGAATAGCCAGAATTTCTGCTTGAAATACCCTTCACTGGTCTAGGAGTCGTAGAAACCTGTTTGTATTCAATGATGGTGAAAAGACTCCTGGTCCTGTAATGTACCTTTTCCTTGACACATGCGTGCGTATCTCTATACCCGATTCTACCTGCATCGTCTCGTGTTCCGACTTAATCCTATTAGGAGGTACTTAATGTGAAAGTCCAGACTTGCTGTCCCAAAGTCCGTTATGACCCTAAGGATTTTTGTATGGCCTAAACAATGATGATCCTAAGGATTTTTGCGTGCTTTTGATGTCCCTAAGATATGACCCTAAGGATTTTTGCATGCCCGAAACGATCATGATCCTAAGGATTTTTGCGTGCTTTTGATGACCCTAATGATTTTTGCATGCTTTTGATGACTCTAAGAATTTTTGCACGCCCGAAACGATGTTCGGTCAACTGCCTTGAATCCCTTAGACACAGATCTGACCTAGAACACAGATCTGACCTAAATTGAGTTACTTTCCGGAATATGTTGATTATGAGGTTCTCCACCATTCTGTTTCAACTGAAATTCCTAGCCTGCCGCATCTACTAGCCAAATGGCATTTACCAAATTTCTGAGTTCCTCTTAACCCTGAATTTCCCAAAGTTCTGATCAAAAAATACCACCTCACCCAGAATTCCCTTTGGAATAGAAGTCCTCGGATTGTGAACTTCCTTGACCAAACAACTCCCTTCCTAAATGCTCTCATTAATTTGCTATTAGTAACTTAGATGCTCTATAAAATTGAACTACTTCTAATTGCTTTCTCCAAATAACTATCGACCAGTTTTATTAGGTAAGCTGGCAATGCCAACTCATACGTAATATGAAGTTGATCAATGGTCTCATAGACATGGCGCTACAAAATCACCTCTGGCTCTTATCTCAAAAACTTTACAATAAAAATACAGGAATTGTATATATTTTATTTTCCAATAAATATAAGTATTTATACTGATTTACAATATTTTACTAGATATATTATTTTTTCTTCAGATTTAAAATTTTTACTATGGTAATTCGAAATTCATTATTGTTTTTTTTATAAAAAATTTTCACACCCGTTCAATGACTTTTTAATTCCTCAAATTGAATTAAATTATTTCCGCTGAAAAAATAACATTTTAATCTTGATCAGACAATCGATTATAGTACTTTAAGTATTATTATTTTTGTTTATTTTAAATACAAATTCGAATATAAGACTTAAATTAGATAAAATTGAAAGAAAAAAAATACGGAACAAGATACCATCGAATATCAAATATTTTATAATATAATTTATCCAGTTTAATTAGATATTTATAAGTTTTTTTTTGAATTAAAAATAAAGTTGATTTTTATGCTAAACTTATAATAGATTTTAAATTTCTATAAAAAAATAATAATTAGTAAATATTTTTCTTGAAAAAACATATTGCATGGAATTTTTGTCAATTTTTTTTTTTGAACTAAAATTATAAAAAATGAAATCCAACGATTTTATATTCAAATTATTTATTTTATATAATATAGTATATAAAATATGAGATTTATTTTGAAAATAAATTGACAAAAATTCCATGCAAATATCACGTATGTGTATGACTGGTAATGGACGACAGTGTGTCAATGTTCAATGTTTTAAATACATTTTTTTTGTAATCAGCATTTTTTATTTTGTTTATTTATTTAAAAAAATATTTGCTTATTCAAAAAAATTGCATTTTGTTCAATGTTTTATTTTTAAAAATAAGAGGAAATATTTTACTTACAATAGAGTGGAGCAGGCAGTTTTTTTTTACAGGAATCTATTTTAGATTTTATTCATAGTCCACTCTATTCTTGGAGCATTAAAGGACCTTTTTCCATTTCGAATTTATTTATATAATATTAAAACTTTATTCATGAGTTTGAAATTTTGTTTGTCCAAATTACCTTTATATAAAAGTATATTTTTTTTTGTAATTTAAATATTATATTATTTTCTATATTCGAATATATTATACAGAGTTATTCATTTTGTAGTTTAAAAAGTATAGCACTGTTATTTGGTAGATATTATAAATTTTACCTTCGAATATAGAAGATAAAATTTGTTTAATTTAAGATTTGGCATTTTATATTGTATTATACATCAACGTTTTACCAAACAATCGATAAAAAGTTTAAAATAATTTTTACAAAAATTGGTAATTATGCTGTAGTCACGTTTTGCATTAGATTTTTTTCAGTCATGACAAATGGATCTGTAAAAATTTATAAGTGATTGAAGAAAAGCCATTGTATCTGTGAAAAGTGTCAATACTGAGCACTATGGTCGTATGATAGACAATTTTTTTTTGGCTTGAACTTCACAATTTTATGTTGGACATAATGTGGTTTCTATATAAATGGCACCACACAAGCCACACAACCCGACAAATTTTGTCTTTATTGCACGCAAAGTTTTCAGGATGCATAATTTTAAGATTTGGTGATGTCAGTTAGCCTCGAAGACCTTACAATCAATTATGTAGATAATTTTTACAATTTAGATCTTTTCCAAACTAATATCCATTAAGTTATGACCCAATTACAACTCGAAATGTGTGAAAAAGTCATTAAAAATTACCTCAAAAAGATCGAGTTTTACAAGAAGTCTCTTAACACCCATTTGAATAACAAGCTTATAATAAATAACAAGCTTCAAGCAATACGTAGGCTACTATATATATTTCTGGCCTAGGCAACACTAAGTGTTGCCAGGTGCGATCTGACATTTCCATTGGAAAGTTTGACATTTTTTAGCATAAACGTACTCAGAACGTTTTGACGTACGACTATCATTTGTGTTGTTTACAGTGACTTGAAAAAATCAATTTGGCAAAAAAATGGAATTAACTCGTGAACATTTTCGTGCGATCATTTTTCACAACTTTCGACGTGGATTATCACGACAAGAGTGCATCGATGAACTTAAATCTTTGTATGGCTATGAAGCACCATCCTATAGCACTGTGAAAAACTGGTACAACGAATTCAATCGTGGCCGACGCTCGCTCAAAGACGAATTCCGTGAAGGTCGTCCAAAAACAGCCGTTGTTCCAGAAAACATCGATGCCGTACGTGAACTGATAATGCAAGACCGTCATGTGACATACCGTGAGATAGAGGCATGCCTAGGCATTTCTCCCACCAGCATACATTCGATATTGCATGAACACCTGGCCGTAAAAAAGGTTTGTTCTCGTTGGATCCCGCACAATTTGACAATCGCTCAAAAAAAGGCTCGTGTGGATTGGTGTAAAGAAATGCTGAAAAAATACGATCGCGGTGCTTCAAAAGACGTTTATAAGATCGTCACAGGTGACGAATCATGGATCTATGCGTATGAGCCCGAAACAAAACAGCAATCGACCGTGTGGGTCTTCCAAGACGAGTCAAATCCAACGAAAGTTGTTCGTGGAAGAAGCACTTCGAAGCAAATGGTCGCTTGTTTCTTTGGCAAAACTGGTCATGTGGCGACTGTTCCGCTTGTGCAACGTAGGACGGTCAATTCTGAGTGGTACACCACCATTTGTTTGCCTGAAGTCTTCGGAGAAATTCGAAAAACGAACAAGAGAAGTCGAATCATTGTGCACCATGACAATGCGAGCTCTCACACATCGGCTCAAACCAGCGCCTTTTTGACCGGACAAAACGTCGAATTGATGGGTCATCCTCCGTACAGCCCTGACTTGGCACCCAATGACTTCTTTTTATTCCCACACATCAAGAAAAAAATGTGTGGTCAACGATTTTCGTCGCCAGAAGATGCTGTTGAAGCATTCAAAAACCATGTTTTGGAGGTGTCTCAATCGGAGTGGAAAAAGTGCTTCGAAAATTGGTTTGAGCGCATGCAAAAGTGTATAAATCTTGATGGAGAATATTTTGAAAAACAATAAAACCTTTTTCGTTGATAAATATTCGCATTTTCATTATTAGGCCAGAAATATATATTGTATCTGTGAAAAGTGTCAATACTGAGCACTATGGTCGTATGATAGACAATTGTTTTTTGGCTTGAACTTCACAATTTTATGCTGGACAATATGTGGTTTCTATATAAATGGCACCACACAAGCCACACAACCCGACAAATTTTGTCTTTATTGCACGCAAAGTTTTCAGGATGCATAATTTTAAGATTTGGTGATGTCAGTTAGCCCCGAAGATCTTACAATCAATTATGTAGATAATTTTTACAATTTAGATCTTTTCCAAACTAATATCCATTAAGTAATGACCCAATTACAACTCGAAATGTGTGAAAAAGTCATTAAAAATTACCTCAAAAAGATCGAGTTTTACAAGAATTCTCTTAACACCCATTTGAATAACAAGCTTATAATAAATAACAAGCTTTAAGCAATACAATATGTAATTTTTTTTAAAAATCTGAATTTTATTAAAGTAATTTTTTTTTCTTTACTTTTTTAATTAAAAATTTGATAGCCCTTTAATATTCAAAATTTGTTATATAAGATCAAAGGGTTTTTTTTTTGCTCAAAAGCTAATGAAATAATATCTAAATACGAGATATAATAAAGAATAAATTTTTGGGTACTTATTTTTAGATATTTTAATTATTAATTTAGATAATACTCAGATATCTGTTATTGATGATATAGCAAAAAAAAAGAAGAAAAGAAAAAATTGTTTGCAGTTTTATTAGTAATAAAACTTTTTGGCACCCACATTATACTGAATCGATAAATAATATTTGGAATAACGTATTTGATATGGTTTGGTATACCCAAAATTAATTGCGATCATAAATAACCAGAAAGATACGCCACTTTAATTACGTTCACTAAAATGACGGTAAAATGTTCGCATTCTTATTACTGTAAAGGTGAAAGTTTTTTCTGATAAGAACGGATTTTTTTTTATCCACTTTTTGGTTCAATCATTTTAATAGTTATTTTTGTAAAATTAATGGTTTCAGTAAATAATAAATTTAAATAATATCAAATAGTCTCAACTTTTAAATAAGTTTTCAAAAACACTTTCTAGGCTTCTAGGTATATTCAGCTAGTTAAGAAGCATTACCCAAAAATATGTCACCAAAAGTGGACAATTTACTTGTATTCAACTTGAAATTAAATTAAATTAATAATAAATTATAAATAAAATAAAATACTATTAAAAAAAACATTCAATTACTGTATGTTAAGCTTAATCAAATGATTTATTTTTTTTATGAAAGTTTGCATAAAAACTACTGAGAAGAACATATAAAAATATTCATTTCTTCGGTTACACTTGTTTTATGTAAAATAATTTATAATCACCCATTAATTATGCTTTTTTTTATTATAGTTCTAAAAAAAATTTGTTTATTATATCATAAGTAAAAATATTGATTTTTAATTAGGAATTTATTTTGATGCTACTTCTATCTTAAACTTTTAATATTTATTATATAGAATTAGCATAAAATTTTAAAAGTATTAATTATCAAGAACAATATCTGTGGAGTTTTTCTAAATTAGCAAATAATTTAAATAAGTTAATTTATATTAACATGAGTCTAGTACAAAATAAAAAAAAGTTTGTTTTAAGAATAATTAATCATTTATTTAGATCATCAGCTAATTAAGAATAACTTCATAGATATTGTTCTTAATATTTAATACTTTTGAAATTGTGGTAGAAAATTTTACTGTCGAAAAAAATAATATCAAATAAATTGTTTTCATATTAAAATCATAAACAATAAATAATAATTCTTATAAAAATCATATTACTGATATTCAATTTATTTTTTTAAATACCATAGTATTAATAGAAATAATTTTTTTTAATTAAACTTTTTGATTTATTTATTAAGAAATAATTTGTTTATCATTTAAAGTAAAGAAATTTGCTTAAAAATTCCAAAAAACAATTTTTTTGTTAAATAATAGTTCGTTAAGATTAAAATTGAACAGGTGATCAAACGAGCTGTAATTTTTTAATGCCTTGGAAAATACTTTCTTTTTGCTCTTCCGCAAAGTCCAAATACAATAAGTACATTAATTTTATTATGAGAAGTACTATTCATATTTCACATATATCGATACTTATATTAAGATCATATAAATTAATTACCTTATTATTGTGCAACTTTACAACGGATGAAAATTTTGATAAAATTCAAAATAATACAATTTAATCGAATTGTTTTTACTATGGGGCACCTCTATCACGAAAATAAAAGCAAACTAAAGAAATTAATTGATTTTAATAGAGTTTTCGTGATCGGACGATATTGATTGCACTATTAAAGCTCGAGCGCAAAAATTCTTCCAATAAAGACTATCTTTCTTGTTTCGCGCCCGAATGATGACTGACCGACAACGTCTTTATAAAAATGTAAAAACGTAAATAATTTTGCAATCGTTAAAGAACACTCACCTATAACTATAATACATTTTGCAAAATCCTCATCTATACTAACATGCATTTACCTGTATTGGCGGATTATGAATCTTCATTTTAAATCTAAGTCAAGTTAACTTCAGTACACAGATTCGACGAAGCTTATGAGGAACAGTGCGAGTACTTATACAATATAAATGTAAAAATATACTGAATACCCAAAAAAAACCTTAAAGCCTAAAGCATCCATCAATTTTCTTACTTTCTTTTCATTTATTAAATTAAATTTCTTTTTCTTCTTGAAAAAAAATTTCTAAACTGTTTTTTTATGATTAATTTTTAAGTTGAAAGTTTTTGGCAAAAGAAGAAGAAAAAGAGAAAATCTTTTTTTTCTAATAAACTGATCTGCGTTCTTTTGTTAGAGAAAATCGATAATTGGTTTTAAGATTCTTCATTTCAACTTATGTTTTTTGACATTTTTCAGATACAAATAAAAGATTTAGACGTGAAACTCTACTATTTGAACTTGAAAGTTTCGGAATATGATTTTGTACACGATAAGAAATTTTGATAAAAATAATAAAATGATCAATCAATTTTTTATCACACTAGGATATTTTATTGCATCATAATTATATGGACTATATTAATTAATTTTTGGAGCCTTTCTGGGCGCTGCTTGAATTTGAATAATTTCTTTACGTTTATTTAAAAATCTGTATTAACTGTAACAAACACTAATAAGTTTTTGAGTATATGAGCATTTATTTAATGCATTTATAACTGAAACATGTAAATTAATTACTTATCTAAATAAAAGCTACTAATAAATATACAAATAGGAGAATTTATTTGTAATGTATGCGTAATATTTATGTAGAAACCATATATTGTAGTTTTAATGTAAAATGACAGTTGTTTAAATTTTGAATTAGGTTAAAGTAAATAAATGTTATTAATATTGATAGTGATAATGATTTTTATTGGATATTTTAGTATGTGAAATCTATATTAATCTTTTCTAATTTATTATATGAAGAGTTTCATTCAGTCTAATGATCATATTTAAATATAAGTGAATATTTAATCGGATGTAATATTCATAGTAAAGAACCACATTTAAGCAGATGTGCAAACCGTTATATGTCAAAATAAATCAGTTATGGTAATACACGACTAACTTCAGAAAGTTTGGGCAAGTGAGAAAAGTTGAATTCGAAGAGGATAAATATAGGAGTTGTGTAGAGTGGTTTGCCGCTTATTTTAGTTGCTGCATTGTTTGAATGAAAATGGTTTCGGTGTTATTTTTCCAATTTTCGGTTGAAACAATTTTATAATATCAGAAATAAGGGCTAGTTAAAATGTCTAACAAAGAGGAGCCAGTTGAGATGGAAGTTTCAAATGACAATTCGGTGAGTTTTTGTTTCAAATGAAAATCTAACGAGCTGTCTAACATGTCGTGTTACTTTGTGTGTACCGCAGTGGTGTGCGATGATGTATTTGGGAAAATTTTGATTTGCTTATGTTCTTAACAGAATGAATCGACGTCGGACACATTTTCATCGCGTGAGAAAGAGGCTGAGTTTGAGAATAAACTAGAAACAGACCGTGGTAAACGTTTTGAATATTTGCTAAAACAGACTGAGATCTTCACCCATTTCGTAACGAATACTGGACCGAAAAGCCCGTTGAAAACTAAAACAGTTGGTAGACCGAAAAAAATTAAAGAAAATAATTTGGCTGCAGAAGCTGCCGAGTAAGTTCAAAATATTTCTAAAAATCGATTAGAAATATAGTATAATTTATTATTTATTTTAAAGTCATCGACATCGCAAAACTGAGCAGAAAGAAGATGCGGCTGAAGAAACGTTGGGAAAATCAGTTTTTCGTTTCGAAGCATCACCGGCATATATTAAAAACGGTGAACTAAAGGATTATCAAATTCATGGGTTAAATTGGATGATATCTATGTATGAGAATGGAATCAATGGTATTTTAGCTGATGAAATGGGTTTGGGGAAAACACTCCAAACCATATCACTGCTAGGCTATTTGAAACATTTTAAAAATAATCCTGGACCACATATTGTTGTCGTTCCAAAATCAACATTGCAAAATTGGGTGAACGAATTTAATAAATGGTGTCCGTCAGTTCATGCTGTTTGCCTTATTGGTGATCAAGTGGCAAGAAATCAATTTATCCGTGAAGTATTAATGCCAGGAGAATGGGATGTTTGTATTACGTCGTATGAAATGTGCATCCGTGAAGAAACCGTTTTAAAAAAGTTTAATTGGCGTTATATGGTAATTGATGAGGCACACCGAATTAAAAATGAAAAATCTAAATTGTCGAAAATTTTGCGTGAATTGAAAACGTCTAATCGCCTTCTAATTACTGGTACACCTTTGCAAAATAATTTGCATGAATTGTGGGCACTGTTGAACTTTCTGCTCCCAGACGTGTTTAATAGCGCTGATGACTTTGATGCATGGTTCAATACCAACTCTTGTCTAGGTGATAATGCATTGATTAAACGCTTGCATGCAGTTCTTAAACCGTTTTTGCTTCGTCGGCTTAAGGCAGAGGTAGAGAAAAGTTTAAAGCCGAAGAAAGAAGTCAAAATATTCGTGGGCCTATCGAAAATGCAGCGCGAATGGTACACTAAGATTTTGATGAAGGACATCGACGTCGTTAATGGTGCCGGTAAAGTAGAGAAGATGCGTCTGCAAAATATTTTGATGCAACTTCGTAAATGTACTAATCATCCATATTTGTTCGATGGAGCTGAGCCTGGTCCACCCTATACCACCGATGAGCATTTAGTATTTAATTCTGGAAAGATGGCTATCTTAGATAAACTTTTGCCCAAACTGCAGATACAAGGCTCCCGAGTACTTATTTTTAGTCAGATGACACGTATGTTGGATATTTTGGAAGATTATTGCTTATGGCGTGGTTATTGTTATTGTCGTTTGGATGGACAAACTCCGCATGAAGATCGAAATCGGCAAATTCAGGAATACAATGCTGACGACAGCAAGAAATTCGTTTTTATGTTGTCCACACGTGCTGGTGGTCTTGGTATCAATTTAGCAACAGCCGACGTTGTCATTATTTATGACTCCGATTGGAATCCACAAATGGATCTTCAAGCTATGGATCGTGCACATCGTATTGGCCAAAAGAAACAAGTTCGAGTTTTCCGATTTATCACAGAGAATACAGTAGAGGAGAAAATTGTAGAACGCGCTGAAATAAAATTGCGCTTAGATAAGTTGGTTATCCAACAAGGTCGACTCGTTGACAATCGAGTTAATCATCTAAGTAAGGACGAAATGTTGAATATTATCCGTTTCGGCGCTCATCATATATTTGCGTCAAAAGAGTTCCAATTGACCGAAAAGTGACGAAGGTGTCATTGCCCATATTTCTTTAGAAATGAAGAAGGAGAGACGATACTGTCAATATTGAGCACTATGGTCATATGATAGACAATTTTTTTTTGGCTTGAACTTCAGAATTTTATGTTAGACAATATGTGGTTTCTATATAAATGGCACCACACAAGCCACACAACCCGACAATTATTTTCTTTATTGGACGAAAAGTTTTCAGGATGCATAATTTTAAGATTTGGTGATGTCAGTTAGCCCCTAAGATCTTACAATCAATTATTTAGATAATTTTCACACTAGAGTATTCCAAACTAATATCCATTAAGTAATGACCCGAAATGTGTAAAAAAAGTCATCCAAAATTACCTTAAAAGGATCGAGTTCAGTAAGAAGTCTCATAGTAGCCATTTGAATAATATTAAATTATATGTTTGTATATTGTTATAAATAATAAGATCTAATCAATAAAATAATAAATTTTTTTAAAAATCTGTATTTTATTAAAGTAATTTTTTTTTTATATAAAAGTATTATTTTTTTGGGTAATTTAAATATTATATTATTTTCTATGTTCGAATATATTATACAGAGTTATTAATTTTGTAGTTTAAAAAGTATAGCACTGTTATTTGGTAGATATTAAATATATATATTGTATTATTGAAGATAAAATTTGTTTAATTTAAGATTTGGCATTTTATATTGTATTATACATCAACGTTTTACCAACCAATCGAAAAAAAGTTTAAAATAATTTTTACAAAAATTGGTAATTATCCTGTAGCCACGTTTTGCATTAGATTTTTTTCAGTCATGAGAAATGGATCTGTAAAAATTTATAAGTGATTGAAGAAAAGCCATTGTATCTGTGAAAAGTGTCAATACTGAGCACTATGGTCGTATGATAGACAATTGTTTTTTGGCTTGAACTTCACAATTTTATGCTGGACAATATGTGGTTTCTATATAAATGGCACCACACAAGCCACACAACCCGACAAATTTTGTCTTTATTGCACGCAAAGTTTTCAGGATGCATAATTTTAAGATTTGGTGATGTCAGTTAGCCCCGAAGATCTTACAATCAATTATGTAGATAATTTTTACAATTTAGATCTTTTCCAAACTAATATCCATTAAGTAATGACCCAATTACAACTCGAAATGTGTGAAAAAGTCATTAAAAATTACCTCAAAAAGATCGAGTTTTACAAGAATTCTCTTAACACCCATTTGAATAACAAGCTTATAATAAATAACAAGCTTTAAGCAATACAATAATTAATTTTTTTTAAAAATCTGAATTTTATTAAAGTAAATTTTTTTTTTTTTACTTTTTGAATTAAAAATTTGATAGCCCTTTAATATTCAAAATTTGTTATATAAGATCAAAGGGTTTTTTTTGCTCAAAAGCTAATGAAATAATATCTAAATACGAGATATAATAAAAAATAAATGTTTGGGTACTTATTTTTAGATATTTTAATTATTAATTTAGATAATACTCAGATATCTGTTATTGATGATATAGCAAAAAAAAAGAAGAAAAGAAAAAATTGTTTGCAGTTTTATTAGTAATAAAACTTTTTGGCACCCACATTATACTGAATCGATAAATAATATTTGGAATAACGTATTTGATATGGTTTGGTATACCCAAAATTAATTGCGATCATAAATAACGAGAAAGATACGCCACTTTAATTACGTTCACTAAAATGACGGTAAAATGTTCGCATTCTTGTTACTGTAAAGGTGAAAGTTTCTTCTGATAAGAACGGATTTTTTTTTATCCACTTTTTGGTTCAATCATTTTAATAGTTATTTTTGTAAAAGTAATGCTTTCATTAAATAATATCAAATAGTCTCAACTTTTGAATAAGTTTTCAAAAACACTTTCTAGGCTTTTAGGTATATTCAGCTAAGAAGCATTACCCAAAAATATGTCACCAAAAGTGGACAATTTACTTGTATTCCATTGGTTTTGATATAATTTCAACTTGAAATTAAATTAAATTATAAATAAAATAAAATACTATTAAAAAAACATTCAATTATTGTATGTTAAGCTTAATCAAATGATTTATTTTTTTTATGAAAGTTTGCATAAAAAATACTGAGAAGAACATATGTTATAAAAATATTCATTTCTTCGGTTACACTTGTTTTATGTAAAATAATTTATAATCACCAATTAATTATGCTTTTTTTTATTATAGTTCTAAAAAAAATTTGTTTATTATATCATAAGTAAAAATATTGATTTTTAATTAGGAATTTATTTTGAAGCTAATTCTATCTTAAACTTTTAATATTTATTATATAGAATTAGCATAAAATTTTAAAAGTATTAATTATCAAGAACAATATCTGTGGAGTTTTTCTAAATTAGCAAATAATTTAAGTTCACCAACTAGAGACGTGTATTCAATCTGCCCCGAAAAGCGACATCAAAATTGGCATGGGCGACTTTAACGCTAAAGTAGGCCAGGACAACACTGATCTTCGCTCGATCATTGGAACAAACAGCCTTCATGCAGAGGGAAACGACAACGGGAACCGTCTCACTGACCTCTGCTCAACTCTTCAGTTCTTATGAGGAAACTTGGCACCAAGTTTCATCACAAGAACATCCACAAATACACCTGGCAGTCTCCGGATCGTGTAACCCGCAACCAGATAGACCACATCCTGATAAGCAAAAAATTCCTCGGATCGCTCCTGGACGTCAAGACAATCCGAGGAGCTGACATATACAGCGACCATCAGCTGTTACTTGGGGTGGTCAAACTAAGGCCTGCGGCAACTAAACAACAAGGTCGCGCAGAACGCCGGCACGACATCCAACGCCTGCAGAATCCAGAGACAGCCGAGATATTTGCGAACAAGCAAGTTAGCCACAATGCCGATAGGCTGACATGGCCTTCTCTACTGCGCAAACTAAAGTCCGCTGCAGAGGAAGCAACGGGCTTTCGGAACTACAAAAGGAAAGAGTGGATCCGCGAGTCAACCTGGACTCAAATAGGAAAACGAAGAAAGCTGAAAGGTCTACTCCAAACTGCTCAAACTCGCGAGGAAAGGCACCATCTACAGACGAGGTACAACCTTGCTCAAAAGATGGTCAAACGCATGGCAAGGGATGACAAGAGGAACTACTTCAACGAAATAGCGAGCGAAGCAGAAGCCGCTGCACACTGGAGCGATATCCGCAGTGTCTATGCATCAATTCGCAAACTATCCGGAAAAATAAACCCTCACTGCCACCACTTAAGGACAAAGACGGTCAAACTCTCTCCTCGGATGAAGAACAACTCGACCGATGAAAGGAATTCTTCTCAGAATCCCTTCCAATAGCTCCAGAATTCCATTCTCCTCCTACAGTGATGCGCAGAAACCCACGAAGATCCATCCCAACAACACCGCCTACGATTACGGAGATCACAACAGCAATCAACAAGCTTAAGTACAGCAAAGCACCCGGACCTGACAACCTGGCCCCAGAAGTTCTGAAGTTTAATCCACCACTCCTGGCCTCGCTGTTGCATCCTATAATCGCAAAAGCCTGGACACAATGCCACTTCCCGGACAGCTGGAAAGAAGGAGTAATTATCATCATCCCGAAGAAAGGTGACCTTGGCGATTGCAAAAACTGGAGGGGAATCACTCTGCTGAACACCATCCAGAAACTAATCGCATCAATCATTCTGACTCGCATCACTCCAACAGTGGAAAGTGCCCTCCGCAACGAGCAGTCTGGCTTTAGACCAAACCGCTCCTGTATTGATCACATCAACAGCCTAAGAATGATCATTGAGCAGTCGAACGAATGGAACAGCCCACTCTATCTTCTCTTCGTTGACTTCGAAAGAGCCTTCGACATGATTTCTCGCGACGCCATCTGGAGTGCTCTGGATGAACTAGGCATCCCGCAGGCCATCATCGATCTCATCCGAGAACTATACCGCGAGGCCCAGTGTAGAGTGCGTGTCAAAGGACGAAACAGCGATCCATTCAACATCTCGAGAGGAGTCAGGCAGGGTTGCGTAATCTCGCTTATCCTCTTCATAATCGCCCTAGACCTAGTCCTTCAGCGCACTAACAACACAGTCAGCAACGATATCCAGTGGACACTGCGTCAGAAGCTCCACGACCTGAACTACGCCGACGACATATGCCTCATGTCCCACACCTTCAACGGCATTCAGGAGAAACTGAATTCTCTGGCCTCCAACGCCGAAGAAGTTGGGATGAGAATCAACATCAAGAAGACCAAATTGATGCGTATCGGCGCCACCTGCGAGAGACCCTTGATGCTACACGGTACCCAAGTTGAAGATGTCGAAAGTTCTGTTACCTTGGCAGCATGCTCAGCAAGGATGGTGGAACTGAAACAGACATCCAAACGCACATCAACAAGGAGCGACAAGCGTACACCTCACTGGGGAACGTGTGGCGTTCCAATCACCTCTCCATAGCACTCAAACTTCGAATATTCAACTCAAACGTCAAGCCAGTCCTGCTGTACGGCTGCGAAACATGGAAAGTAACAGACAGCACGACTCGTAAGCCTCAAACATTTGTGAACAGATGCTTGAGGCGTATAAGCAAGATCTTCTGGCCAAACTGGATAACGAACGATGAGCTGCTTCTTCTCACGAAGCAAATACCCCCTCACCTTGCGAAAACCACCTACGGACATAGCAAGGATGGCACTAGATTGGAACCCACAGGGCAATCGGAGCAGAGGACGACCAAGGACCACTTGGAGAAGATCAGTCGAGCGCGAACACCAAGAAACTGGCAGGTCATGGTCAGCAGTGAAAAGGCTAGCCCAAGACAGAAGCAGATGGAGAGAGTTCACAGAGTCTCTAGTGCCGCTATATGCTCCATAGGAGCGACTGTGTCTCATCTCTATGTGTAACATATTGTAGAAATAAAAACCTGTCAAATAAAAAAAAAATAAAATAAAAAAAAAATAATTTAAGTTAAATTATATTAATATGAGTCTAGTACATACAATCAAAAAAAATTTGTTTTAAGAATAATTAACTAAGAGTTATTATCATAATTTATTTAGATCATCAGCTAATTAAGAATAACTTCATAGATATTGTTCTTAATATTTAATACTTTTGAAATTGTGGTAGAAAATTTTACTGTCGAAAAAAATAATATCAAATAAATTATTTTCATATTAAAATCATAAACAATAAATAATAATACTTATAAAAATCATATTACTGATATTCAATTTATTTTTTTAAATACCATAGTATTAATAGAAATAATTTTTTTTAATTAAACTTTTTGATTTATTTAGTTAAAAATAATTTGTTTATCATTTAAAGTAAAGAAATTTGCTTAAAAATTCCAAAAAACAATTTTTTTGTTAAATAATAGTTCGTTAAGATTAAAATTGAACAGGTGATCAAACGAGCTGTAATTTTTTAATGTCTTGGAAAATACTTTCTTTTTGCTCTTCCGCAAAGTCCAAATACAATAAGTACGCTAATTTTATTATGAGAAGTACTATTCATATTTCACATATATCGATACTTATATTAAGATCATATAAATTAATTACCTTATTATTGTGCAACTTTACAACGGATGAAAATTTTGATAAAATTCAAAATAATACAATTTAATCGAATTGTTTTTACTATGGGTCACCTCTATCACGAAAATAAAAGCAAACTAAAGAAATTAATTGATTTTAATAGAGTTTTCGTGATTGGACGATATTGATTGCACTATTAAAACTCGAGCGCAAAAATTCTTCCAATAAAGACTATCTTTCTTGTTTCGCGCCCGAATGATGACTGACCGACAACGTCTTTATAAAAATGTAAAAACGTAAATAATTTTGCAATCGTTAAGAAACACTCACCTATAACTACATTTTGCAAAATCCTCATCTATACTAACATGCATTTACCTGTATTTGCGGATTATGAATCTTCATTTTAAATCTAAGTCAAGTTAACTTCAGTACACAGATTCGACGAAGCTTATGCGGAACAGTGCGAGTACTTATATATACAATATGTAAAAATATACTGAATACCCAAAAAAAACCTTAAAGCCTAAAGCATCCATCAATTTTCTTACTTTCTTTTCATTTATTAAATTAAATTTCTTTTTCTTCTTGAAAAAAAATTTCTAAACTGTTTTTTTATGATTAATTTTTAAGTTGAAAGTTTTTGGCAAAAGAATAAGAAAAAGAGAAAATCTTTTTTTTTCTAATAAACTGATCTGCGTTCTTTTGTTAGAGAAAATCGATAATTGGTTTTAAGATTCTTTATTTCAACTTATGTGTTTAGACATTTTTCATGTTTGCTATATTGTGGGCTTCAGATACAAATAAAAGATTTAGACGTGAAACTCTACTATTTGAACTTGAAAGTTTTGGGAATATAAGAAATTTTGATAAAAATAATAAAACGATCAACCAATTTTTTATCACACTAGGACATTTTATTGCATCTTAATTATATAGTTGGTTTTTTTTTTAAATTTTACTTAAAAAATTATTTTTTTGGCTGTTGACTGCTGTTTAAATTTGAATAATTTCTTTACGTTTATTTAAAAATCTGTATCAACTGTTAAAAACACTAAGTAGCTTTTAAGTATACGCGCATTTAATGCATTTACCACTGAAACATGTAAATTAAATACTTACCTAAATAAAAGCTACTTATAATATACAAATAGGAGAATTTACTTGTTAAATATGCGTAAAATGTATGCAGAAAACATATACACCTAATTCTCTTTTTACACGATAGATACGTTCCCAAAAAATTCTTGCAAAAAAAAAATCGTGTAAAAAAAGATATTGGCTAAATGGAAGAATAGTAGATTGGTTCCAGATCTAAAAAAAGCAACTAAAAAGTACAATAAACAATATTTAAAAAATCTTGATAGAGTTCACACTTAAGAATTTATTTCGTGCTTACACATTTTAATTCATTAAATATATTATAAAAAAATAAATTATACAATGTTTCACGGTCCTTTGCTAGTTTAAAACCACCGGCAGTTTTCTGCGATTTTGCAACATAAGTTCTCCTAGGCATTCTTTTCCAAAAAAGGGCACTTTCATCTATTGGGTGTATAACTTAAAAATGCGGGATTGACAACAGATGGCATAAATTTTACACATGGTTTGTGTTAATAATAACTAATATGGCATTTTGGAGGTTAAACATCTGTCATTCATTCTCGATTAGTCATTGAACGAAATAGTGTAAACAACAAAGTTTTTTTTTGCTTCAAAAATGTTGAATTTCGTACTTTGCGGGAAGTGTTGATTTACTTCTTCAATTTAAAAAAAAGTGCAGCTAAAGCACATCGATTGCTCACCGAAGCTTATCCTGAATATGTTCCATCGATTTCAACGTGCGAGAGATGGTTTGTGCGGTTCAGAAGTGGTGATTTTGACACGGAAGACAAAGAACGACCAGGTCAGCCAAAAAAGTTTGAAGATGAAGATTTGGAGGCATTACTCGACGAAGACTGTTGTCGAACTCAAGCAGCCATTTCAAAACGTTTGAAAGCAGCAGGATTCATCCAAAAGGAAGGAAATTGGGTCCCATATGAATTGAAGCCGAGAGACGTTGAAAGGCGATTTTGCATGTCCGAAATGCTGCTTGAACGGCAGAAAAAGAAGTCGTTTTTGAATCGAATCATTACTGGCGACGAAAAATGGATTCATTACGACAACCCAAAGCGCAAAAAATCGTATGTAAAGCCCGGCCAACCAGCCAAATCAACGCCAAAGCCAAATATCCATGGCGCCAAAGTAATGCTCTGTATTTGGTGGGATCAGAAGGGTGTGATCTATTATGAGCTATTGAAATCGGGCCAGACGATCACAGGCGTCTTCTACCGAACACAATTAAACCGTTTGAAGCGAGCATTGGCCGAAAAACGCCCGGAATATGCGAACAGACACGAAGCCATAATTTTCCATCATGACAACGCTCGGCCTCATGTTGCAAGACCGGTTAAAAATTATTTAGAAAACAGTGGCTGGGAAGTTTTGCCTCACCCACCTTATAGCCCAGACCTTGCCCCGTCCGACTACCATTTGTTTAGATCCATGCAAAACGCCCTCACCGAATACGCTTCACTTCAGAACAGGGCATCAAAAATTGGCTCGATTCATTCGTGGCCTCAAAACCGGAGCAGTTTTTTTGGCGCGGATTCCATATGTTACCAGAAAGATGGGAAAAAGTAGTGGCTTCCGATGGACAATACTTTGAATAAAATATATTGTAACAATTTTTCAAAATAAACATTCAAAGTTTGCCAAAAATCCCGCATTTTTAAGTTATACACCCTATACATTCCAAACTTGAGCTGGGGTGTGTATCCTCCATCTTCAATAATTTTTCCTAAAGTTTTTGAGGAAATTCTTTGGCAGCCAATTCATCTGCAGACGCAGTTTCTCCCTTAAGTTTTATATTATGGAGAGCATGTCGTTTAAGAAAACTTGTCATCCAACCTGTACTTGCAGAAAATTCAGGCTGTTTTGACTGGGATGAAGTGCCTGCCTTAACTTCTTTAATACGTTTATAGATTCTTAATGCTGTTTGCTTGATAGTAATTCCATCTACTGGTATTCTTTTTTGTGATTTATCTTCAATCCATATTACCAAAGCTTTGGTTGACAACATCTCTTATGTAAGACGATAATTTAGCACTTATTTTTGTCCAAGAACATACAGATTTTCTGATTGCAGTTTCATTTTTTTTAATCGTTCTTATGATATGAGCAGCTTGCTTCATGAACACCAAAATGCTTTCCGACAGCCGTTGCACCTTGCCCTATTGCTGTTGTAAGTTGATCTAAAATTTTAATTTTAGTATCTAAACTGATCGCCTTCCTCTTCCTTTTTATTATAGGTGAATTATTTGACATTGTGTTAAGGCTACCAATAATATTTTTCGTATTAATAATATAAAGATTTGAAAATTATTTAAAACTGAACTGTTATTGAGTTAATAAATCTATACGAGAACTAACTTTAACATATTTTACTTATAACTTTTTAAATATCCACATCAACTAAACGTCTTTTATTTTTAACTCTCAAAACCAAAGTAAATTGCGTAAAAAATACATTACCACTTTACTCTATGCATAATTCAGGGAATCCCACTCATATAATCGACATAATCTAACTGAATTGTGAAAAATTTAACGCGATGTTGCAATGCATATTTGTGAGGATTGAGAATGAAACAAATTCATCAGAAAAATTCATAAAAAAGTTCATAGAATATTGAAAATCGTGTTTAAACAACACAATTCATTTAAAAAGAGAATTGTTTTTTCGTTTTAACTCGTGTTAAATCAAATTCGTGTAAAAGAAATTCGTGCAAAAAGAGAATTCGGTGTAGTTTTAATGTAAAATGGCAGTTGTATAAATTTTGAATTAGGTTAAAGTAAATTCGTGTAAATGTTATTAATATTGAAAGTAATAATGATTTTTATTTGATATTTTGGTATACGAAATCTTTAATAATCTTTTCTAATTTATTATATTAAGAGTTTCATTCAGTATAATGCTCATATTTAAATAATAAACAAATATTTTCCTAATTTTAAAGTTAAAATATCTTTTCTATAACATTTGTAAGGTTTCTATATCGATCTACAAAGAAGCAGTTTTAAATATCGAAAGTTATGCCGACTTTATGATAAATAAGATTTTATTTAAAATAAAAAAAGAAGAATCCATAAGCGGGTATTGCTTTTTACATAGAAATAAATGGAATATATAAATATATGTTTATTTTGTAAGTGAATATTTAATCGAATGTAATATGCATAGTAAAGAACCACATTTAAGCAGATGTGCAAACCACTATATGTCAAAATATATAAGTTTAGTGTAGTGCACGACTAACTTCAGAAAGTTTGAGTAAGTGAGAAAAATTGAGTTCGAAGAGGATAAATATAGGAGTTGTGTAGAGTGGTTTGCCGCTTATATTAGTTGCTGCATTGTTTGAGTGAAAAGTTTTCCGGTGTTATTTCCAATTTTCGGGTGAAACAATTTTATAATATCAGAAATAAGGGCTAATTAAAATGTCGAACGAAGAGGAGCCAGTTGAGATGGAAGTTCCAAATGACAATTCGGTGAGTTTTTTTTTCAAATGAAAATCTAACCAGCTGTCTAACATGTCGTGTGGCTTTGTGTGTTCCGCTTTGGTGTGCGGTGATGTATTTGGGAAAATTTTGATTTGCTTATGTTCTTAACAGAATGAATCGACATCGGACACATTTTCATCGCGTGAGAAAGAGGCTGAGTTTGAGAATAAACTAGAAACAGACCGTGGTAAACGTTTTGAATATTTGCTAAAACAGACTGAGATCTTCACTCATTTCGTGACGAATACTGGACCGAAAAGCCCGTTGAAGACTAAAACAGTTGGAAGACCGAAAAAAATTAAAGAAAATAATTTGGCTGCAGAAGCTGCCGAGTAAGTTGAAAATATTTCTAAAAATCCATTAGAGATATAATTTGTTATTTATTTTGAAGTCATCGACATCGTAAAACTGAACAGGAAGAAGATGAGGAACTATTGGCTGAAGAAACGTCGGGAAAATCAGTTTTCCGTTTCGAAGCATCACCGGCATATATTAAAAACGGTGAACTAAGGGATTATCAAATTCGTGGATTAAATTGGATGATATCTTTGTATGAGAATGGAATCAATGGAATTTTAGCTGATGAAATGGGTTTGGGGAAAACACTCCAAACCATATCACTGCTAGGCTATTTGAAACATTTTAAAAATAATCCTGGACCACATATTGTTGTCGTTCCAAAATCAACATTGCAAAATTGGGTGAACGAATTTAATAAATGGTGTCCGTCAGTTCATGCTGTTTGCCTTATTGGTGATCAAGAGGCAAGGAATCAATTTATCCGTGAAGTATTGATGCCAGGCGAATGGGATGTTTGTATTACGTCGTATGAAATGTGCATCCGTGAAAAAACCGTTTTTAAAAAGTTTAATTGGCGTTATATGGTAATTGATGAGGCACACCGAATCAAAAATGAAAAATCTAAATTGTCGGAAATTTTGCGTGAATTCAAAACGGCTAATCGCCTTCTAATTACTGGTACACCTTTGCAAAATAATTTGCATGAATTGTGGGCACTGTTGAACTTCCTGCTCCCAGACGTGTTTAATAGCGCTGATGACTTTGATGCATGGTTCAATACCAACTCTTGTCTGGGTGATAATGCATTGATTGAACGCTTGCATGCAGTTCTTAAACCGTTTTTGCTTCGTCGGCTCAAGGCAGAGGTAGAGAAACGTTTAAAGCCGAAGAAAGAAATCAAAATATTCGTGGGCCTATCGAAAATGCAGCGTGAATGGTACACTAAGGTTTTGATGAAGGACATCGACGTCGTTAATGGTGCCGGTAAAGTAGAGAAGATGCGTCTGCAAAATATTTTGATGCAACTTCGTAAATGTACTAATCATCCATATTTGTTCGATGGAGCTGAGCCTGGTCCACCCTATACCACCGATGAGCATTTAGTATTTAATTCTGGAAAGATGGCTATCTTAGATAAACTTTTGCCCAAACTGCAGATACAAGGCTCCCGAGTACTTATTTTTAGTCAGATGACACGTATGTTGGATATTTTGGAAGATTATTGCTTATGGCGTGGTTATTGTTATTGTCGTTTGGATGGACAAACTCCGCATGAAGATCGAAATCGGCAAATTCAGGAATACAATGCTGACGACAGCAAGAAATTCGTTTTTATGTTGTCCACACGTGCTGGTGGTCTTGGTATCAATTTAGCAACAGCCGACGTTGTCATTATTTATGACTCCGATTGGAATCCACAAATGGATCTTCAAGCTATGGATCGTGCACATCGTATTGGCCAAAAGAAACAAGTTCGAGTTTTCCGATTTATAACAGAAAATACAGTAGAGGAGAAAATTGTAGAACGCGCTGAAATTAAATTGCGCTTAGATAAGTTGGTTATCCAACAAGGTCGACTCGTTGACAATCGAGTTAATCATCTAAATAAGGACGAAATGTTGAATATTATACGTTTCGGCGCTCATCATGTATTTGCCTCAAAAGAGTCCCAATTGACCGAAGAAGATATTGACACTATTCTAGAGCGTGGTGAGGCTAAAACTATACAGCAAAAAGCGAAGATGGACGAACTTGGTGAGGGTTCACTACGTAATTTTACGGTAGACAATGGCAATGAGGGAACATCCGTTTACCAGTTTGAAGGTGAAGATTATCGGGAAAAGCAAAAATTAAATGCGATGGGTTGGATTGAACCTCCAAAACGAGAACGTAAAGCAAACTATGCTGTAGATGCCTATTTCCGTGAAGCATTGCGTGTGTCTGAGCCAAAAGCACCAAAGGCGCCAAGACCGCCTAAACAGCCAATCGTGCAAGACTTTCAGTTTTTCCCACCTCGTCTATTTGAGCTGCTCGATCAAGAAATATATTATTATCGAAAGACTCTCAATTATAAAGTGCCGAAAAATCCGGAATTAGGGTCGGACGCGGCTAAAACTCAACGTGAAGAGCAAAGGAAAATTGATGAAGCCGAATCACTTACTGAAGAAGAAGTTGTAGAGAAAGAATCTCTTTTGACGCAAGGTATGTGTTTTGTCAACTTCTAATCAATCGCCAACTACACTTATTGATGTGCCAAATTGTTATCTTTATTTATAGGATTTACAAACTGGACCAAACGAGACTTTAATCAATTTATCAAAGCGAATGAAAAATATGGTCGTGACGACATTGAGAATATTGCAAAAGATGTTGAAGGCAAGACTCCTGAGGAAGTAATCGAATACAGTACCGTTTTCTGGGAACGTTGTCACGAATTACAAGACATAGAGCGTATCATGGCACAAATTGAACGTGGTGAAACGAAAATACAACGTCGACAGTCTATCAAAAAAGCACTCGACCAGAAGGTAAACGTTTTCGAAGCAGAAAATAATATCTGGTCATGTTTTTATTTGTAAATACATATATTATTTTTTAGATGGCACGATATCGAGCACCGTTCCATCAATTACGATTACAATATGGCAACAATAAAGGAAAAAATTATACTGAAGTAGAAGACAGATTCTTAGTTTGTATGTTGCACAAGCTGGGATTTGATAAAGAAAATGTCTACGAGGAGTTACGTGCAGCAATAAGGTAAGAAACTTATTACAATTTTTAGGAATTAATTATATAATTATTAATTTGTTCGCTAGAGCATCGCCACAATTCCGTTTCGATTGGTTCTTAAAATCTCGTACAGCGCTCGAATTGCAGAGACGTTGTAATACACTAATCACATTAATTGAACGTGAAAATCAAGAACTTGAAGAAAAGGAGCGCCAAGAAAAGAAAAAGAAGGCTGCCAAGGGTGGTAGTGGAGTATTAAACAGTTCTGGACAAGCTAAAACAGGTCAAAAGAGAAAGTCTGAAGTGGTTGCCAATGATCGCAATAAGAAAAAGAAGAAGTAAACCAAACAAAATAATTAACGGTGGCAGCTAATAACTGGCTTAAGTTCTTTAAAAAAAAAAAATCAATTTGGAACCAATTACGGAACATACCAATTTTTTATGGCGAACAATAGTACTACTCTATGTGTATCTGCTTACTACCTAAATATTTATTACTATTATATAACTGTATGTATAATATGTTAATGTAAGTGAAATAAAAATAAAAGAGATTATATTAAATATAAGTTATTTTAGATTATTTCATATTTGTTTTTATTATAATTTGAGTTATTCTACAATAAATGTGACAAGCCCTTGATCAAAATTCATTGGGAATAATTGTCTGTTTATGTTTTATAGTGGGATGAGCTCCTCAAAAGTATTGTATAAAGTATTGTTCTGGTTTGTGGTGCACCAGACGAGAATGTTCGTCATCACCTAGTGGAGTTTTGTCTGTATAAGGATCTCAGGGATCTGAAGTGGGGAATTTCTAAAAAGGTTTGCTGTAACATTATTTGAAAGGAGACCACGAATGGTGAATGAAAGATCAAAGTCGATACCCATTGTATCCTCAGGTAATCGGCTTGAATTTGGTTCCTGACTGTAAGTCACCACCAGGTGATGCATAACGCAATCCTTACTGTCATAGGCATCCCCATGGTATTATGTGTAACAATATCTATGCCACACTAATTAACAGTACAAGACCGTATATATTAGCCCGTAGAGATAAAAACTCAAATTCAATTTCAAATATAGTAAAAATATACAAATATTAACGAATTTCAACGAATTAAAAAATGTAAAAGTTTTAAATTCAATAAAAATAGTGAACCAGCGACCTTGCCAGGAGTCGAACCTGGAATCTTCTGATCCGTAGTCAGACGCGTTATCCATTGCGCCACAAGGCCACATGTCTTTCTTATGCGTTTTTCAAATCTGATCATTAGGAGGTATGTGCAATGCTTCTAATGTTTTTTAGCATAAACATAATTTCTTGCTTAAAATAAACAATTTAGCTTTGGACAATCCAAAAACTATCAATAAAATTAATTTAAAGATAATCATGTTATACTCGTACCAAGACAATATTTATATAAATATATTTTATAAAGATGTATATATAAAATTTATATAAAGATGGTAAAATATGAAAGTTTCTTTAAAGAAGCGCTCAAAGTTTTTGCTGTAATAAATTTTAATGAAATGATTGTGGGATTTTATAAAAAAATTATAATCAATCTAACAATTGCAAAGCAGTAGTAATATTCTTATCAATATTAAGCTTTTAGATTTTCTCTAATATTCAAATCAACACAAAAAAAATAACTTTTAAGTGATTTGTTTTTTATCTTAAATATAATTTTTCAAATTCTCGTTTTCATCTACGAATAATTTAAAATGCATTAATATTAAAATTCAAACAAGTAATTAGGAGATAAGAGACATAACTTTGAAAATTAGTCAAATTATGTATAATCATTCGTGCATTATTTTTTAAAAATCACACCATATAAATATACAGAGTTATAGAAGACTATCTTCAGAAAAAATTTTAGAATCTATTGAATCCTAATAGAGTCATAAAATTATAAAATAAATACTTAATTTCAAAAATGAATAAACTTGTAATCTTGTTTTTAGTTTTGGGGCTTTTGGTAATTGTTTTGGCAAAACCATATCCTGAAAGTGATGGTGATGATGTTGATACAGAAACCGAAGGTACGAGTATATATGAAACTTATTTATTTCTTTTAATAAGGCTTAATGTGGTATTTTGAAAATTATTTTTAGCGGCTGAAGAATCTGGAAATGGTGGAATTGTTGGTGATCCTAGATTAGTGTGCAGATTGAGTGGATCAGCGGGTGTGGTTGCTTGTAATGTTTTGTGCATACGTAGGCGTTATCGTGGAGGATATTGTCGTGGATCCTGCAGATGCTACAGATAAAAGGAAAATGTTTGCCAATATGATATACTTGATTCGTTAAATTTATATGCGCTTAAATAAATATTATAATATATAGCAATTTAATATATTTTTACTGATACTTCTAATTAAGCTCCAAATTTTTTTTTAATACGGAGTTACCTATGATGTTAAAAATTCTCTGCCTATGTTGTCTATTTAATCTTTAAAAAGGAAACAAGTTATATGAACTCGCCTTTAGAAATGTTGTTAGTGAAAGTATTAATAAATCGGAATTTTTATAAATCAAATAAAATATTTTGGCGGCCTTAAGATATAAAAAGGAATTCTTACAAATTTTACTAAATTATTTTGGCTAGTATTGGAAATTCTCATTTTTTTACATATGAAATTGAAATTGCACTACTAAGAATTGGATATTCACAAAATATCTTCAGGAACACATATAACTTTAAGATTGTTAAATCAAAGTATTATACAAAAGAAAATTTTACTCTTTGTCGTTTTAATCAAAAATTTTCTTCCAAAGATTCGTTGTCGGATTTGTAAATATGGAAGCTAAAGAATTATACCTTTTATCACAAAGGTTATATAGGATACGTTATACGAATGGATGCAGTCCATAAAAATAATTTTCTTTGAAAACCCAATTTAAATCGTGCAATGGCTAGATCGCTCCTTATGTGAGGAAGAGCTGCCACGAGCAAGATCTGCATAGACTCGTTATCTTAAATTGGAAGGGAAAAGGCCGTCACCCGAGAAATTTGATATTCTCCTCTTAAGAAGACCCCAAAGCCTAATGGGTTGTACTAAAATAAATATTTATATTTGAATCTACAATTAACTACTATATAACATGTTCATTTTCTGATTTAAAAATTATTTCATTTTTATTATTTATTAACTTTCCATTTTTTGAAGTCATTTTTGATGATCGGGAATTTAAATCTTATTATTTTAAATATTTTACTACTTTTTTTACTACAGTTTAGTAAAAATAGATCATGTACCGACAAAGAGAACGGCTGAAAAATTAAGGAATCTGGTTCCCATTGTCTTAAGATTTGCCAAATGCCGTTCAAATAGTTGCGTCAACATGGCCAAGAAGTGCTAAAGCCCTCATAAAATTTTGAAACTAACTGGTTGAAAAATTCGCAAACGGAAATAATATTATTTAGTAAAAACCTATAATATTAATTTTTTTATAAAAATGAAAATAAGAAACTAAATCCTGCAACTTGGAAACGAAATCCTGCAACGAAAGTAGTTTGGATTGTATCAGCTGTAAATTTACTAAAATACGAGTAATTGTACTAATAAAAAGTTAAATTTATTTTGCAAAAGTATAATTATAAAATAATATATGCTAAATAATTAAAATTATGATAAGAAAAATTATTTTTTTCAAGAAAATATTGATAAATTTCTCATTAAAAACTCATTGTGATTTTTCTCTTTAAAAAAGTTAAAGCATTTTCTCAAAATTTAAATGCTTCCTGATTTGATAAGAAAAAATACGTTAATTAATGAAGATTTTCTTAATAACGAAGAAATATAAATATAGGTGAAAGTATTTTATATTTCCAGTAAATATTTGAGTTTTGTTTAGTTCAAAATGAATAAGATTATAATTTTGTCAATTCTTATGGTCACTATTACATTGGCTTTTGGAAATTCCAATCCTGATGATAGTACCAATATTGAAAATATTGATATTGAAAGAATTGTAGCTGATATAACTGCAACTTTGGCAAATTCAAGTAAATATTTATACTTTTAATTAATTGTTGCATGCTAATAATTCTAATTGATTATTATAGCCATATCAGAAGATATTGGTAATCCACGTCTTGTCTGCCGAATTAATGGGCCAGCTGGTGTTGTAGCCTGTAACGCTCTGTGTATTAGACGAGGATATCGTGGAGGAATATGCGGTTCCCGGTGCAGATGTTACCGTTAATTGATAGATTTCGGAAATATATATAATCGATGTTTTACATTAGCAGTCTATACAATGGAGAATCTTGTAAAATCGATTAAAGAAAAGTTCGTCAATCTATTATAATAAACTAATTATTATATTTAGCAAAATGAATCTGTTTATTTTCCAATCAAATTTCGTATATAATAAAAACAACTAACAATTTTAATTCAATAAAATCATAAATTTTTTTCGTCCATTTTTTAGTTTAAACGGATTTTATTTATAATTATTAACACTTGTTTAACATAAAAAATTGTATTTGTAAGGTATAAGGTGATAATACACAAAAATAAATGTTTTGCTCTTGATTGTAACATATCATTTTTATTATAACTATATATGATTTTATATATTATTCTAAATAGGAATATAACTTTATATTTATGAAATTATAAAAATGGGAGAATGTTTATGAAAAAATAAATAATTTTACGAGAAAAACCCGGAGAACATCATTTCCATTTTGGTTTGAGGCTTGGAAATACATTGTCATCAGATTGTTATGCAATTACGTCAACTCGATAGAAAGCGGTAAATTGTTGACATTTGTATTTTTGTTGGGGTTGGTAGACGTCAAACTATATACGAATAGCCAGTGTATATTTATTTTCAGATTGTCATAAATGCAATTACAAAAAATCTACAATATAAAGTTGATAAAAAATCATAAAAAGGAGATTTGTTCACAGCATTAAATTTTGAACTATTTATAATTCATACAAGTTCTACTAATTGAATTTCTATTGAATTGCAAGTTCGGGTGATGATTGCTCCAAACTTAAAGTCGATTGTTTGTTTTTCCTATAGTTGTTAATGAAATTAACCCACAGCCCAAAGGTGTTGATTTTCTAGTCAATAGTTATGCTCCACCGAAGCTTCGACATTGCTCGAGTGTTGAGATATCGCAAACAGATTTCGTCAGGACTACGTGCGAATGCAAAACAAGTTGTAAGCGAATAACGGATTGAGTATTTAAAATAATATCAATAAAAAATTTAATGCGTTTGTAGGAAAATGTTTGTTTTTCAAGAGGTTTGGCTAGTACCATACTAGAAATAAAATTTGGCTGTGATCAAAGTGCTGCAAAAAATAGAATCAGCATAAATAAAACTCCTTTCAATTCTATTAATTATAAAAGTTTCAGCTCGAAAGAAGCAAAGGTATATTTTTTTTTGGCCCTAAATAAAATTGTATTTAATAACTTCATTATACAGACAATAATAACTAAAATTCAAACGTCCACCAAAGAATCATCATCAAAAGTTAAACAACAATCTGCACAGCCTGCATGCGAAAATGAAGAAAAGAAGCCCGACGAGTCAAGTCGGGCTTTATTATCATGTGATACAGCATCTGGAACTGGAGGGAAAAGTCCATCGTCTTCAGCAACTCAAACAACTACTTATGAAATAAATACCAAAAATGGTAGATTGGTTGTTACGGCTAATATTGCAGACTCTAAAGTGAATGATGTTGTGTTAGCTAAAGAGATGCCATCAAAAGTAAAAGGGGCGCCAAATAAATCAAAAAATTTAGCTGATATATCTTCACTAGCAGTAGGAGATGAAATTAAACAGAAACAATTGGTATTTTATGAAAATTTTCAAATTATATCTTTGATCATTTATATTCGTTTTATATGTAAATAGAAAAGAGCACGAGTAGATTTCAATCGTTCGTCTTTGGAGAGAAACTTTATCACACCAATGCGAGCAATGTCTGACTTTTTACTAAAAGCTTCTGATCTCGAAAGTTTACCGAAGATTAAACGACGATCTCCATATGAACAAGAGCCGCCTATAACCGTATTTTGGCGGAAGGATGTTGAGGCAAAAGCAATTGAAGTATGGGGTTCCCGTGAAAATTTACTCAGAGAATGTCTTAAACGTGAAATAGAACGCAAAAAGCATCAGCAAAGTATGCTATATTTACAATTTTTAAGATAAAATTAACTTACTTTACTTTATTTGTAAAATTTTTAAGATATTTTCACTGTAAAACGACGTTTGAGAGATTATCGGAGAGAAATTGGTAGTCGAACAACCATAGTTGATGACGAGCCTGGACTTTTTGGAAAATCAGGCAGAGTTGTGTTAATTGCAATAGGAATGTAAGAAAAATTGAGTTGATAGTTTTTCGTGCAAAATCATTAATTTTGTGAATTTTTCTCTTTTTTTTTGGTGATTATTCGATTATAGAAACGCAACTAATTTCATTTTCAAATCGTTTGCTTGGTTGCACACTGGCTCCCATAGCATGTTTGCGGAAGCTATTCACTCATTAGCTGATACTATAAATCAGTTAATATTGGCATACGGTATACATAAGTCCACACAACTAGCTGATTCGGATCATCCTTACGGCTATGCGAACATGAAATATGTGTCCTCGTTAATATCCGGTGTTGGTATATTTTGTGTGGGCACTGGACTCTCTTTTTATCATGGAATCATGGGATTATTACATCCAGAGCCGCTCCAAGATTTTTATTGGGTTTGTTGATGATTACTTATGAAAACATTTATGATACTACGAATATCAATGAAAGAATTTTTTTCTTGATAGGCTTTCTTCATTTTGGGTGGTTCACTTGTTTCAGAAGGTGCTACTTTGCTTGTGGCTGTGAATAAAATCCGTCAGTCAGCAAAAGAGTCGAACATGTCATTTAAGGAGTATGGTAATATATGATTTTTGCAACTTATGAATTTCTTAAAACGAAAAGATATTGATTCAATTTTGTAGTAATTCGTGGTCAAGATCCTTGCGTTAATGTAGTTCTTACTGAAGATGCTGCGGCTGTAGCGAGTGTTGGAGTAGCAGCTGCTTGTATGGGCATGGCTACTGTAAGTGGTTCCCCAGTTCCAGATGCTGTTGGATCTCTCTTAGTCGGAGGAATTCTTGGTGCTGTAGCTTCGTTTATTATTTATACAAATGTAGCAGCTCTGGTTGGAAAGTATGTAATTTAATAATATAAAAATAAATTCATTTAGAAATGTTAGGATGAGTAAAGAAAAAATATATTAATGAGAATATATGCAGATCTATTCCACAAGAGCTTTTGGATAAAATAAATTCCGAGCTAGAAAGCGATATTATGATAAGGGCAATTCATGACGTAAAGGGCATAGATATGGGAAACTCTCTTGTACGTTATAAGGCCGAAATGGATTTTGATGGTCGCGAACTGACACGATCATACTTAGATAAACAAGATTTGAATGAATTGCTTGAGGTAAATACAGTATGCTGTAGCAAATTAATTATTTTTATTTATTATTGTAAATTGATTTCTTATATCTATTTTTAGGCTGTAAAATCGTTTCAGACAATTGATGAATTGGAATCGTTTTTACTTAAGCACGGAGAAAGTATTGTTGACTTAATGGGTGGTGAAATCGATAGAATAGAAATGAAACTTCGGGTAAATTCAATATCATAAGAAATCACTTATAATTTATTTAATAATAAAAAATTATATTCTATTTTTTAGAAAAAATTTCCAGAAATTCGGCATTGTGATCTAGAAATATTATAAGATGTTTAATTGTTTTTAATTTAATTAATGTATTAATATGTATTAATAACGATATGTGAACATAGTTCAAATTAAAAATTAACAAATCGTTCATGAAATATTCAAAATATTTGAACAAAATATCAACGAATATCTGAATCAACTATACTAAGCTACACAGTAGAAAAAGCTTGAAGAGTTTTTAATAATTTTTGTTTGTTTGAATGCCATAGCAAAAAAAAAAAATAGCAATATAAGAAGTATCCGCAGATAAAATAATTCCAGTCAAGTTCTTCTTCTGTATTGCGGCGTATTCAGATATTATTGGAAAGATAAAAATAATAACACAAAGACCGCATCTGTCTATACTAAGCCGATATTGAACAACAACTAATTTAATTAAATTTAATGAAGTGTGATTATGAATTTCTATAGTACAGATATTTTTTATAATTCTCTATTTTATTTAATGTAATTTTTTGTAATAAATAAAAAAAAAACTTGTTATTCCATTAAAATAAATTTGTATGCATTGCAACTTGTGCGTAATTTTTGCTTAAGTGTTACTATTGTAACATTGCAGTTTTTTTTAGATTGAAATATAAATATTATTTTCTTAATTAAAAGATTTGGTTGAATTTTTAGTCTATAAGGATCTTTTTTATTAGAAAAATATTGGATTACCAATTATTTTTTATAGATTATGAATTCTTTTCATTTAATCTATTAATATGCTGCAGATTAAAAATACTATCAACCGAATCAACTCAATTTTTAATATGGTGAAGATTCTTGTTGGTAGAAAATGTAAGATTAAACAAATTGAGGCAATAGAGGTATCTAACGCCCTACTGCACAGAACGCTGCACTATTCCCTCACTTTATGCGTAGAAGTGCCAGTAACAGGGAAAAGTAAAGGCGAAGCAGCGGTAAATCCCTGTGTTCGACTAGCCAGTGTAGCGCACTCTGTCTTATTGAGTCTGGTCAATAACCTATCTTCCTCTCTCTTTATAAATTCCGCTTAACCCTAATCTATAAGAACCTGTGCTTTCCGAATCATTCTCTTCATAATCTTTAAAAAAAAAGTTATTTTCACCGTTTTCTCAAAAAAAACTTAGTCCTTCATTTCCTTAATAATTTCTGAGTTGGATAGAGATTCATCCACTCTTACTCTTAGTCTGCAGAATGGCGTGCCACAACCCCATTAGAAACCGTGGTAGGGAGCAGAGTTGAGTGTGAATATGACACTAAGTAAAGGAAACTTTTCCTTGAATTGCTGGATAGATTGAGTGATTCCAGATTTCTGTGTCAACCAACGTGACCGGGAACTAAAATTCCCAGCTTACTACACTTACTGACCAAATGGCATTTAACACCTTTAGCCATGTGTAGACAAACAGATTGGACCAACGGTGGAAGGTCCTTCCACAATACCGGTATACTCAACAACCATTCTGAAATTCTGGGCAAGAAAACTTCTCAGAATTCGAATTGGGCATACCGTACTTACCCAATGGTTTCCTTGTCGGTAACCCATCTCGTTCTTTATGAACTCACCAATCCACATATTTTAAATTAATGTCAGTTAACCCAGAATTTCTTTTCGGATAGGACTCCTCCTATTTTAAAGCTCTTAGATCTAACAATTCCTTTTCCAAGTCATCTCTTTAGTTGTCTACTCTAATTAATTATCGACAAGTTTCACTAGGAAAACTGGCAAAGCTAAACCACATGTAACATGAAGTCACCAAATGGTCGTGGCGCTGCATAATGGCCTCTGGCTTTTGTCTCAGAGATCTTACAACAAACAAACAAATTATGTTTATTTTTTAATTAATTGAAAGAAATAATTACAGATAGTTAAATTTTATAGTGTATGTTAAATTTATTGGAACAAAATAAAAATAAATGTTGCAAGAAGCGCTCCACCACAATGGGTAAAATCCAATTTCAACCTAATATGCGAAATGTTGAATGGTGTCTAATTTAGGACCGCCGCCACCTTGTTCCTATAGGAACTTTAGACTTTTTAAAGTATTAAACAAAAATAATTTCTTTTTGCTATTGATTAAAAAAATATATTTTATTATTAATTATAATAATATAAAACTCCATGTTTATACACAAAAATAATGTAAATTTCATTGAAAATATCAGGTTCAGATTGTTAATTAATAGGGAATGACTTTATTTTGCAAAAACATTACTTTTCTACATGAAATTTTTGAACGGGATTGATTATGTTATCCGTTCATCTTCACATTCAATAATTGACGACTGCTTACATAATACATTAAATAACCTGTTGTGCAGTGCGGTAGGTCATTTCCAAGTAATTGGTTGGCAAATACATTTTACTTAAAGAACTAATTGAAAGTTTACAGAATTCCCGGAAGCAGTTTTATAGAAAGAAGATTTTTTTTCTTTAAATTAATTCAGGATTGATCAGTTAGTTGAGTGTTCACTTGTAACACTTGTCATACTTGTTCATAATTAAAGAATTTATTAATTCAGAGTTTTTTTTAGTTGTTGCTGATTGATGTAACAGAATATATTATAGTCCTTACTTGCATTTATAATGGACCACACACTTATTTTATAGAACTTGTTGCTTACATTGTTATAACTATTATTTTCCTGTTTAATTGAGATATATTCATAATATGAGGTATATTATAACTAAAAAATTATCTTGAAAAAATCAGAATCATGTAAAATATTGTTATTATCAAAATGTTCATATAATAAGTAAGTTATTGGCAATATTTTTTTTTTATTCTAGTTAAAGTATTTTGGAAAAATAACTCTGGTATTTCTCTATTCCGACTGCTTTAAAAAATTCTTCTAAAAAACATTAAAAACAATTTAATTTTTATAATAAATTCTAATATTAAAGATGACAATAAATCATATCAGTTATTAAGAATATGATAAATCATGTTAATGAAAAGATAAACAAATTTTAAATCTTTTTTAGTTTATTTCGTTTTGTTATATGATTCTTAAAGTAAAAATTCAAATGATTTGCCAAAGTGTAATTTAAATACTTTACTATACGATATTTATCTTTTATCATAATACAATTTGAAACTAATAAAAAATTCATAGAATACGTGGTCTGTTCATAAAGTATCGCGGATTTTCGATTTTTTGTGGCGTTATGTTGGTACTCATGTCTTTCACTTATGCCGACAAGTTCGGCCATTTTGAATGTTCAGTTAATTTTTGACAGCTGCTTTGCTTGCACGTGTTTTGGTTCGTCTTCGATTTTTGCCCATTCCAAAAAATGGATCAAAGAATCTGTTTCGGGAACAAGAAAAAGCCACATTTATTGGCCAAAAATTCGCGCACAAGCAACGATGTGTGAGCAGGGGCGTTATCATGGTGCAAGAGCAAATTTTTGTTCTTCCACAAATCGGGGCGTTTCTGGCGGATTGCTTCGCGCAACTTGCAGGTAATATTCCTTATTGACCGTTCTACCCTGTGGTAAGAACTCATGATGCACCACGTCCCTGCAATCGAAGAAAACTGTAAACAAAACCTTCACATTCAACCGAACTTGGCGCGCTTTTTTCGGTCTTGGCTCGTGCGGTAGCTTCCATTGTGATGATTGAGTTTTGGTTTCCTCGTAAACCCATAATTCGTCACCAGTTATGACCTTCTGGAGCAAATTTGGGTCGTCGCGGACAGAGTCCAACAACTCCTTAGCAATGTTAATGCGATGCTGTTTTTGGTCGAAATTGAGCAATTTTGGGCAAAATAACAAGTTAAAAATTAACTGAACATTCAAAATGGTCGAACTTGTCGGCATAAGTGATAGACATGAGTACCAACACAACGCCACAAAAAACTCGAAACAGACCTTGTATATTAAGCATATTACAGTTTTGATAAATACTATATTCAATAAAATTTGCATATTAAGAAAATACTATGACCTGACCAATATTGTTATTGATTTTTCCGTATCGAAATTTGTCAATTATGTCGAAAAAAATTTATTATCCAAAAATTCTTTTTTCAAAATTTTTTGTAGATAAATCAAAATAAATTGTTTCTTATTTTCATATAAAAAAACAACGCAAGAGGTCTCTTACATAAATTTAATTCGAAATTTATATTAAACTATACAAATAGAAATAATATTAAATCTTGCATAGTTGGACTCATTTCCGTGATAAATTATCACCAAAAAAAAAAGTAGTGGCAAATAATACACTAACATTCAGAACAGATAAGAAAATCATAGTTAATTTGTTTTTGTTTTATTTGTCTACCAATTATTTGGAATTGTGTTTTTGGGGTAAGCATAATATACTCCTTGATCGGAAGACGACAGCCCATTACGAGTAAGTAAGTGCAATCGTTATCAGTTGACGCAGTTTAAATCGGAACAGTGAATGAACGAGCTATTTTGATACGAGGGGTTTGGCCTAAAGCCTTCCTTTTGTCCGAAGTCATTAAGCGGTTTGTTCAGACGAAGTGTCGTTCTGATAAGTCTTTCTGTGAAACCACCAGTTTATTATCGATAAGCATAGCGACTGGTCAGACGAATGGATCTTGACAGTGTTTCTGGATAGCAAGTATACTCGTATAAAAATTCCCAGACTGATATTGATCCGTGCACGAGTTTTCTTAATTATTTTTGAATATTTGTAAACATGAAATATAAATATTTTTTCTGACTTAAAAATTTAACTCAAACATAAAAAAGAGTATTTAATAAATATGTGTATACTATAGTGTAGAATAAAATTCTTATAGAAGTATTTTGCTAAAAATTTTTTTTTTAAAGTCCAAGTTATAAATTTACATAGTTTTTCGGTCAATAAATTTACAGTAGTTTTAAATAAATACACAGCCGTTATTGAATTTAATTTATACAAGCTAATCGCATGTGATCAACGTTCGATTTTGTTTTTCTCTGAATTAAAAATTATTCATTTAAATCATTTTAAAAAGTGACAATTAATGCAAATTAAATTGATAAATTGTGAAAAAATAAATAATTTGCAAATATATCTAATACATAACATACATGGGGTACTTGTGTTTATATTTAATCGATTGAGATGAAAAAATAATAATTTTTTGCGAGTCATTTCAAAGATTATTACAAGAATAATCATGACTGTTAAAATAATATTTTTTGCAGGTAAATTTTCATCTACAATATAAACTGATTTGCTTTTAAATGACTATATTTAAATTATTATCATTAAATATATTATATCCAATAAAAAACTTCATGAATTGTGTATTTAATTCTAATTTTTTATTTTATTTAATAGAATTTTGTATAAAATTTAAATTTATTTTAAGATATATACAAAAATGACGAATATTTTTATACATTTTTAATACTTACAAAATAAAGTTAACTTCTATATTCAGTTAGAAATTAAATAAATATTGTATTTTTTTAGTTTCAAAGTTATTATTTTTTTTTTAAAGTTGAAATTTTTTTCAGGCAGTTTAGATTTTCGATGAACGTACGTATTCTTCCATATATAGGGTTTATCCAATTTGTGCTTTGGAAAGCAGAGTTTAATAAAATTGATTTAAAATTCAATTTTTTTTTATATTAGTTAAATTATGTCATTAAATACATTCTTTCATATAATCTTACAAAAAAGAATTTCAAATCTCATAATTTTAGAGGCCAATTGACACAACTAAATATCGAAAATACATTTTTAGCTTTAATTTTTTAGGAGTTGTGATACCGTTTTTAATTAGAACTACATATGGTTCAGACTAAAATCTTTAAGTTTATGCCATAAAAAGTCGGTTACTATACGATCATGGCGGTCTATTTATCTTAATTTTCAAAGAAAAAAGGGCCAAAACCACCTTTTTTTTTAGACTAAAATTCATACCAGTTACCGTTACTTTCCGCATATACAATACCATTAGCACAATTACTTGTGGATTTTTAGAGCCCCATATTAGGGAAATTTGCTCACATACGTATCCGCCGAATGAAAAATAAGCTTAATCGCTGAAGGAAATTTTATTTCTTATAACAAAGAGAAACTGCACCACATTTGTAAAAAAAGTTTTTACAATTTAAACTTATTGTCTAATAGTTATACTATCTATAATATAAAATGAAAAATTTCAAACTAAATAAATATAATCTTAAATAATATAAATGTTTTACAACTATTAAATAACAGAGCTATACTAATCCAAAACTATAAAATTGATTATCTTTTATTACTAACCAAAAACTTTCAGTTATTGTTTTCAATTGAATTATAATTTAACAAAAAAAATTAAATTTATTTATAATATTACTATTTAAAAAAATATTCCAAACTTAAGATTTTGCATATTTATATATATTTGAAATGATAAAAAAATATGAATAATATATCATAAATTAAATCTGATTTTAAGCATATTCTAAACTACATACTAATGATCCTAGATAAAAATAATTTGAATATTTTTATATTCTTAAAATAATATTAATTTAACTAGTCTTTTTAATAATAAATGTCAAAGTAGTAATATAAAATTTGGAGAAAAAAATTTATAAAACTTGTTTAAAAGGCAAACTATAAGTATTAATAATATCTAAAAATTCGGAATAATGGATATAATTTTTTTTAATTAATTAGAGTTTTATAGATTTAGAATTTATAGCAAAATTTCAAAAACTATTTATTTTATATACAAAATGAATAATTAATTAAATTATTTTATTGTAACACAATACACTATCATGAATTTATCAATTCATGATAGTGTATACCGTGTCGATAAGAGAAAAGTTTCAAAAACAAAATTTGATCAAAGATAATACCTATTAAAATAAATTGTATATTTTCATAACTATGATGTAATTTTTTAAAATTTTTCAGGATGTAATATAATAAACGTATCTACTAAAAGAATTATATAATATGTTAATGCAAAATAATAAACTACGAGCACACTTTTGACTTGAGGAGGGTACATCTGCAAATTCCGACCAAGTTTGACAGTGTTACTGCTGACCTAATAAGTACCTTAATTTAATTTGAATAGATATATTATTGATGGAACCTATTATATGAATGAAATAACAAAAAATATTTCATTTAACATACTTTATTTATTTTTTATTTCTAATGTACGTACATGAAAATTTCGCATAGAAAATACCATATTACGTGTTCATCCAACAAGAGCTCTTCCAATTTGATGGCTAAAAATTTTACAAACGAAATTCAGAGCAATTTATCAAATGTTGTCATGAGTTCAAGTTCAAATTTAATCAATTTATCGAACACATTCTATTGAATTTATATTTTAGGTTTTTTTTTGTAGCAATAAAAAAAATAGAACTATTCAATTTTTTTCCCTGTTAACAATAGTTTAGCAAACAATAATTAATAGTTATTTAAGTGTGATTAAATATAGATTTTGTAATGACTTTATTGATTAAAGTATTTTTTTTTCAAAATGAAAACTAGTAGTTTATTTAACTAATAATATTTTACTATATAAGCGATAATATAAAATTAGTAAATACACTACAGTTCATGCATGAGTAATTTGCTCAACCATGGGCATTTATTTTTAAAATTATATTTATCTAGACAAAAACTGTCTAGAAAAATAATAAATTAAATATATTTCTAAAAAATATGGTAGAAATTCTCCTTTTCTTTGGTTTTAAATGAAAATTTCCAGAAAACCCTATAAAAAAGTTGACTATAAAAAAGCAAAATCCAAAGAGGAGGAGCGTATTAAAAATTGGGTACGTGTTAATCGCTATTTTTACTTCCACGCTTCCTTACCGCATCCAGATTTGAAGCCATGGTTGAGAGCGGTTTTGAGAACATCTTCGTCTACCAGGGGTATAAGCTTAAATCTGTTGTTTGGTCATAGATGCCGTGAGTGAGCGTACCATGGGCACGCCATACTTTTTCTGTCAACATTAATCAGTGTACATTGTCAGCAATTTCGTACAACAACATACATTTTTCCTTTGGTAATCATGTCCCGTTTTGTGCCAGAAAAAGAGCACATGTGGGAAGCTGTGCTTTTCTGCTTCAATAAGAAGAAATCGGCTGCCGAATAGCATCGATCGGAAACAACGTGCCGAGATTGGTTTCGTCGGTTCAAAGACGGCAATTTTGACTTGTGGGACAAGAAGCGTGAAAATCGTCCTAGGAAGGTTGACGACCATCAATTGCAGGCTCTTTTGGACGAAGACAATACCCAATCGAAAAAAATGCTCGCGGAGCAATTAGGTGTTACTCAATCATCCATTTCCATGCGTCTGCGTGCCATGGGGTAGATTGAAAAGATCGGAAAATGGGTGCCGCATGAATTGAACGATAAGCAGATGGAGCGACGCCAAAACACATGCGAAATCTTGCTCGCCAGACAAAAAAGAAAGTCGTTCCTGCATCGGATTGTGACAGGCGTTGAAAACTGGATATATTTCGAGAATCCTTAACGCAAGAAATCGTGGGTTGATCCCGGCCAACCATCAACTTCTTCCCCAAGACTAAATCGCTTCGGACGAAAGACGATGCTGTCCGTATCGTCTACTATGAGATGTTGAAATATGGTGAAACTGTCAATAACCACCGCTACCACAACAACTGATCAAATTGCACCGTGCTCTTTGCGAAGAAACGTCGAATTATCAACAAAGACATAACAAGCTCGACAACGCACCATCGCACACGTCAAAAATGTTCCGAAACTACTTGGAGACACTCACCTGGGGGATTCGTCCCTCACTCCGCTTATTCACCAGACCTGGCCCCTTCCGACTACCACCTGTTTTCGTCGATGGGCCAGGCGCTCGCTGAGCAGCAATTCGATTCTTACGAAGACGTCCGAAAATGGCATGATGAGTGGTTTGCCTCGAAAGAAAAGGAATTTTTTTGGCGTGGTATCCACAAATTGCCCGAGAGATGGGAAAAATGTGTAGGTAGCAAGGGCAAATACTTTGAATAAATTTGTTTTGGCTTTCTATGAAAAAACATGTGTTTTTTGACTAAAAAACAGCGGATTTAGGCTTATACACCTGGTTTAGGTAGGCTTAGCAAGGCAAGTACTGACCCGTCTACCTAGAGGAAACTTTCGAGTCCAAATTCGCGATCTGCATTGTGTAGTCTTTCCGTATAGGGTGGTTTCGTATGATAGGGAGCTTTAGGCAGTAAAAGTAGTGGTTAAAATTACTATCGGCTTTTTTGATAACCAAGCCGCCCTCAAAGCTCTTAGCGGTCTTTGAATTATACTTTACTGAACGATGAGATTCGATATAACCCTACTCAATAATAGGAGTGCCGAGTTTCGTTGGGTGCCAGGAAATGAGCGAATTATGGAAAATTACCGTGCTGATCAGTTGGGTGGAGAAATTCTCCGGCGTCTGGTGCTCACAGCTTCCCCTAATATGCCTCGCCTACAAATAGAATGGCAGACAACATCCTCAGTAATACGTAGAAATTCGCACTGGGCCAAAAGTGAAATATTTTTAGCGTCTCACTGGCTAAGTACCAACAATGCAGTCTACACAACATTTCTACCGAAACTCTAGGCACCAAAACTACTCAGAATCCGGATAGAACATACTGCTTTTACCAATAACTATTTTTTTCCGGAAATCACACACACCCTGTGTGTCAATCCTGTGGCGCTCTGCTAACTGTTCCACATACTCGTATTTGAAGCGAATGTCAGCAAATCCGGAATTTCCACAATTGGAGGAAAACCTATTGCGAGTAGCGTTCCTCCAATTGTGGAGTTCCTAGATCCTAAAATTTGATTCCACAATCCCTTTTTTAGCATAATTAAAGAAACAAACCTGCTCAAAAAAGTTTAACAAACTCTAACTGATCTAGCCTATAAAAACAGAGGTACTGCTATAAAATGTGCCGTGGCTAAGGGATCCTGACTAAGGCACCTTATATACCAACAAATAAATACTTGTTGGTCGCCCCGGGACCACGACTTTTTCTGAAGATAAAAAGAGAGCAAACAAAAATTTCAAAAATTTGATACTAAAGAGTGGAAATCTTTCCTGTAGATCGGAGCAGTGGATCAAAATTTGAGGTTTTGGATACAAGGCGCAGAATTTTCTGTGGGAGATTAGTAGGAAACAGAATAGCTGATCAATGCTTGTGACCTTCTCTGAGACGTGGTGAAGGTTCTGTTATGATATGGGGTTGTGTCAATGGAGATAAAATTGCCAATATTTATAAAATTGATGAAAATGTGAAAAAGGAATACTAAAAAGCCAGCAGGAAGGATACTGAATTTACCAGCAAATTTAAAAAGCAACACACGTTAAAATTTTGTTTGGGATTATTTAAATAAATTAAAGGAAAACTAAAAAATTAAGAATTGGCCACCGCAGTCTCCTGGTCTGAATGCTAATCAGCTGCCTTGATCTGACCTACATTCACAGAGTCTGGCGAGTTTTGCAGTAACGATGGTCAAAACTAACTGATGAGAATGTGAAAACTGTGCACAGCAGTTATTAAAAATAAGGCTACTAAATATGATTAATAAAAATTGAAAATAGTAATATTGAGAATATCTTACTAGTTGTAGTAGAAAAGTAATGAGACTGATTTTTTAGCAACATTTTTATTTTATTTTTTTACATCAATGTTATTATCTTCAAAACAGCCATTGGGAAGCTATACTATTGTTCGTAGCAGTTGTGGAAGCCCTCAACTGAAATCGCCTTTAGCTCCTCAGTCACATTCGGTTGGATGTTAACGACTGTAATAAGATAACGTCATTTGAAGTGTTTTTTGATCTAGGAGAAAAAAGTTCACGCGGATTGAGTTTATGAAAATAGGAGGCTTGGGAACCATAGAAATCCATTTTTGGGATTAAAAATCATTGATGAGGCATACAAGGGCCTGTTACGTTGGCATGGTGGAGCATCCAAATATCTGCAATGCCCAATCGGCTGCTTCTGAGCCTTTCAGGGACTTTGTTTTTATAAAAAAAACTTAATTTGAAATTTGCCCAGGAGAGGTCTTAATATTGAAAGCCTCTTTAATCGAGGTTCGGATTTCACTGATTTTCTACCCTCCAAAATTACTCAATACCATTGCTCTTGATAAAGAATGTTTCCCATAGAACCCATTGAAATTTTTGAATGTCAAAGTGACGAATCTACCAGGCTTAATACCAAATTTGATGGCACATCGGTGACCCAAATTTTGCTCTTCCATTTTTCGAAACACACTATAAAAACACAACTTCACTTAATTTTTCGAAACACAAGGTGAAGTATTCTATATTATATATTGAAAAATAAGGACAGATTTTTAAAATTACGTTTTTGATGATAGTTTGATTAACAAAAATATATTGGTTTTTGAGAAAAGACAATCCAATTTTTTTACGTTTATTTTAAGACTTTATTTAACATGATTTTAATGGTAACATCATAAGCCTCTCTCATAGAAGTCCTAGTCCCTGTTGGCGAAAAACTCGACTAGGTGATTTTTACAATCTTCTCTTGATGCCAATTTCTTATCACTAAGTAAGTTTTGCAATGATAAAAAAAGATAGTGATCGCTTGGTGTCAGGTCGGGACTATAATGTGGATGCATCAAAACTTCCAAACCAAGCTCCCAGAGTTTCTGGCGAGATACTATAGACGTGTGTGGCCTGTCGTTGTCCTAATAGAACACATCACCTCTCCTGTTGGCCAATTTTTGTTACTTCTGGTCAATCTCTAGCTTCAAACGATCTAATTGTTGACAGTAGGGGTCTGAATTTAGTGTTTAGACATATGGAAGCAGCTCATAGTAGATCATTTCTTTCCAGTCCCATTAATTTCACAGTAAAACGTTCATGGCTTTGAACCGCTTCATCGCGCTTTGATCACGATTTTTTCGCACAATATTGTCGAATGTGATCTATTGCTAGTCCCCAGTCAGCATCCATTTAAGGAATGGGTAGATTTAGTTCCGTTTGATCAAGGCTTCGCAAATAGAAATACGATCCATTATGATTATTTTGTGTCAATTCGTGTGACACCCAAAAAACAAGCTTCTTTTTTAATTCAGCTTTATGCAGATGGTTTAAAACTGTTTTGTGGTCAATCTTTAGTTCTTGGGCGATGTTACGATTGCTAACATACCGATCTACTTCGATTATTTGCATGTTTTTATCGATATTTTCGACGACGGGGGCCTACCTTTGCAAGGTGTATCTTTAACATCGGGGATGCTGGAGGCAATGCTATAACAGTTACTAGTGACCGCTATCGAAACTTTCTTACATGTTGGAAACTTTCTTCTACCCGAATTGGATCAATTAGGCCTATAAAACATGCGGTTCCAACAAAACGGTGCCACATCACACACAGCTCGTGCTACGATGCACATTTTGAGAACAAATTTTCCCGAGCAAATAATGTCAAAAAGTAGTAATATCGACTGGCTTCCACAATTCCCTGATTTGAACCCTCCCAATTTCTTCATATGGGGATACTTGAAGGAAAAGGTGTACACTAACAAAACCAACCACAACCTCAATACTTCAGGTCAATATTCGAAACGAAATTGCTGAAATAACACAAAAAGTCTGCGAAAATGTTATGTAAAATATTTTTAAAAGAGCTCCCCTTTGTGCCGCGATCAGAAGTAATCATTTGGCCGACGTTATATTGCATACATAATGTTAAAGAACACATAAATAATTAATAAAATATTAATTATAAAATTGTATTTAATTTAAAAGTTATTTTAAAAAAACTTCGACCTGGAACATAAAACACACTCTGTATCACTACAGCCATCTATCGAAAAATAATTTTTCCGCTACCTTCACGTAATATAAAAAGTTACCTGTCTAAAAAGATTTTATGATCTTTTTGACTCAGTTATAACGTTTTTTGAGAACAAAGATAATTCGTTAAGAGGGAACTTAATGAAACGAATCAACAGGCTGCAAAGAGATTATTTGAATTTGATCAAAGCAAAGGTAACTACACATACCACCTTGATCAAAATGTTACCGGAATTTATTCAGACAATTAAAAATACAAGTTTATTTATCATAATCTATATTATCCCCTTCAAAGTAATCCCCATGGACTTTAACACACTTATGCCAGCGCTTGATCCAATCCTCGAAACATTTTTTATATTCGTGTTTCGGTATGTCCATCAGTGCTCCTTGCGATTTTTCCATTACTTCCTCTCGGCTGCTGAAACGCGTTACCCGTAATGGTTTTTTAACTTGATTGAACAGAAAGAAGTCACAGGGAGCAAAATCAGGTGAATTCGGTGGTTGTTGAATGGTATTTGTTGCATTTTTCGTCAAAAAATTACGAATAATGATGGCACTGTGCGACGGTGCGTTATCATGGTGCAAAATCCACGAGTTTTCTGCCCACAATTCTGGTCTCTTTCGGCGAATTGCTTTACGCAAAAGTCCCATAAAGCCCAAATAATACTCTTTGTTTACTGTCCGGCCTTCTGGCAAAAATTCATGATGCACTACACCGTTGTAATCCATGAAAACCGTGAGCATTGCCTTCTTTTTTGACTAAAAACGACGTGGTTTTTTTGGTCTCGGCTCATTTGGTGAACGCCATTCACTTGCCTGATGTCTGCATTGCGTGTCGTACTCATTAACCTACGTCTCGTCTCCAGTAATGATCCTTTTGATGAATGAGGGATCGGATTCAGCCTCGCAAATCATGTCTTTTGCGACGTCAACACGGTCTATTTTTTGCATGAAATTGAGGTCTTTTCCTACCAACTTTGCTGCTACACGACGGAAACTCAAATCATTAACCAAAATGACTTGGACGGATCCATAGGCAATGTTCAAGTTCTCCGCTATCTTTCTGATGGTCGATGGTCTGCCACTGCGTTCATTAACATATCTTCGATTGACTCACAACAACTTTTGAACCGCTCGTGCCACTGGTAAACGACCGTTTTCTTTTCCAACATTTCCAAAGTTCGCGCACCATTAAATTCGTTTTTTACGCAAAATTTAATACAAGTTCGTTGTTGCAAATTTAAATCCATTTCTAAAATTTTAAAAAATCGCCAACACACACAGAGATAGATGTACTCTTGGCTACGTAACTTTTTCAAATGTCAAGCTATGAGGCTAAGCTTTAGAGGGAATATCAACAACAGATGTACTAACTTAACAAAAAAAAAACAGAACTCAAATCGGAACGATGGGAACGCCACACTATTTTTGATCAAGGTGGTATTTCTGCGTTCGTGGCAAAACTTGCATTGTACAAACAAAAATTAGTTTCCGAATCTTTCCTTTATGAAAACAAATGATGACGAAATTCTCATATTTAATTTTATTTAAAAGTGGTACAAAGCCTAATGTACAAATACCTAAATTTCATATAAACTGATCTTTAGAACTAAATGTTTGTTGAACATGCGTTCGATAATTTTAGTATCAATCAGACTTTTCAGCGCATTATTGCGAGTATTTCCAAAATGGTAGTGGGGAGGGGGAGTTGGTCCTTAATGCTCCATAAATTTACGTATGATCTAAAAAAACGCTAAGATATCTTCAATGCTCACTGACAGTCAGTGTACTGACCCTGTTGGGAAATTTATTGGGCACTGCTTCACAGAATCACATACGTTTAGTTACCGGATGAGATTAAAATTTATTGGACACGTCTAGGAGATGCCAACGTAAAAGTTATTCATGACTTTTCTGCCACAAATTGTATTTCGATCCAAAAATATCCAAAATAATAAATATTGTGCGTGGACAATTATTAATGAGCGGACAATTACTAATGAAAGTTGAAATTTTAATTAATTTATTGAGTGATGATATACTTGCAAATTTAGAACTTTAATGAAATTCAATAGAAAATACATCTAATAGAATATCTTATTGATGTTATTCTTGGTATCTAAGTATTTTTGAAAAATTATAATTAGAGATAATCAATTGTTAATGGATTTTTCAATGAAGTAAATGAAACTATGACCTTGACTATTTATTATAATTCACTCAATGTGACAATTTCTGATAATTAAGCTTAAGTAAGATTTAAGAAAACTTTAATGGAATTGACTTATGGAAGTGGATTGAGGTCATGCTCTCCTTAAATAAATAGAAATTATTTAATGCTGGGCATTGTAATATCATTCAATTAAGAGACTCATTATTGCTATTATGACTATTTATAATTCGTAATTACATTTAGATTCGTAGTTTCATTAAATGGAAAAGTACTATTAGTATTTAAATTATATGCGAGGTCAGTTCAAAAAGTATCGCGAATTTTGTGTTTTTTCATGAATAAATGAATATCTATTTTGTACCCTTCAAAGTAATCCCCCACCAGATATTATATGTGTACACTTGTGCTAACATTTTTTCCAATCCTCGAAGCACTTCAAAAAATCATTTTTTGTGATCTTGTTCAGCCTCCTTCGATGCCGTCTTTATCTCCTCAAACGTAGCGTAGCGTCGTCCTTTCATCCCTTTGACTTTTTCTCGTTTAATTTTGGGAACGAGAAAAAGTCAAAGGGAGCCAGATCTGGGGAATATGGTGGCTGCGGCATTATTAGTGTGTTGTTTTTGGCCAAAAATTTGCGCACAAGCATCGATGCGTGAGCAGGGGCGTTATCATGGTGCAAAAGCCAATTTTTGTTCTTCCACAAATCCAGGTGTTTCTTGCAGAATGCTTCACGCAACTTGCGCAAAACTTGCAGGTAATATTCCTTATTGATCGTTCTACCCTGCGGCAAGAACTCATGATGCACCACGCCCCTGAAATCGAAGAAAACTCTAAGCAAAACAGTTCCGGCACGCTTTTCGTCGTTCACATCTTCTCGGCCCTCTGAGAACATTTTGTACCACCGATAAATATTGCTTCGGTCTAAGGTAACTTCACCATATGCCACAGTCAACATTCAGAATGCGTCCGCGCAATTAATTTTATTTTTCACACAAAATTTAATACAGGGTTTTCCAATAACAGTGATATGATTTCTAAGTGACGTTTCGGCCATTTGTAATATGTCATGAGCTGTCATTTTTTTTCATTGTATTCAGTAATGTTTACAATTTTATCATGAAGAGAAATACGCAAGAACAACGTTTACAAATTATTCAATTTTATAATCAAAGTAATCGTTATCCAATTTAAGAAAATCATCTTCTCCGATGAGGCTCACTTTCATCTGAGTGGTGCAGTAAATAAACAAAACTGTCAATTCTGGTGTGAAGAAAATCCACAAATTATTCATGAACACCCATTATATTCACCTAAATTGACAGTTTGGTATGGTTTTTGGTCTGGTGGAATCATCGGTCCGTACTTTTTTCGCCATGAAGCTGGTAACACCGTTACTGTTAATGGAGAGCAGTATAGATCGATGATAACCACCTTTTTATGGCAGAAATTGGAAGAAGTTGATCTTGAGAACATCTGGTTCCAACAAGACGGGGCTACGTACCACACAGCGCGTGCAACAAACGAATTATTGCGAGAAAAGTTTGGAGTTTCGATTATTTCAAGAAATTGTGACATTGAATGGCCTCCAAGGAGTTGTGATTTAACATCATTAGACTATTTCTTGTGGGGTTATTTGAAGTCATTGGTCTTTAGCAATAAACCAGACTCTTTTCAACCTTTAGAAGTCAATATTGAACGTGCTATTCATGACATACGACTTGATTTAATGAAAAAAGTGCTCGAAAATTGGGTTTATCGAATTCGTTCTTGCAAAAGAAGTCGTGGAGGCCATTTGAATGACGTTTAATTCAGAATTTAATTGTATTGATAGTACTTTATATTAAATAAAAAACATTTGAATTTCCTGAACAATTAGTATGTTTTTAAAAAAAAAAAATCATATCAGTCCTTTTGAAAAACCCTATAAATATTCTTTCATCCATTTTTATTGGAATGGGCAAAAATCGAAGACGAACGAAAACACGTGCAAGCAAAGCAGCTGTCAAAAATTAACTGAACATTCAAAATGGCCGAACTTGTCGGCATAAGTGAAAGATACGAGTATCAACATAACGCCACAAAAAATCGAAAATCGAATATACGTAACCCGCGGAAATTCAAAATTCGCGATACTTTTTGAACAGACCTTTTATAAATATAATATCAGAAATATTTAGTTATAACGGATAATTTCAGGTAAAAAATTGTGCTGCTAGTTATTTTAGGAAGTAAAAATTTTAAATAAAACATATAAAAAAAAACTTTTACTTCCCTTCCAAAACATTAACCACAAAAATTGAATGAAATTTTTCCTATTTAAATTTAAAAAATATATAAATTCATTAACTTTATTTAATAATTTTATATACGCTTTTGTTTATTATGAAAATGTATAATAATAAAAGAAGAAACTATTGTAATAGAATAATATAGTGTTTAAAAGGTTGGAAAATTTGTCCATGTGTACGTAAATTGGAAACATAAATTTCCTTTTATTTTTCATTTAATGAAAGTTGATGGGGAGTCTAGAACAATACGAATTTTTTTTACTGTTCTGAGGAGCTTTTAAACTTCTGAAGTACTAAAAAGAATTCTCTTCCTGTACCAATCCAGTCTCCTGGAATTTATTTTAGTTTCATGAACCTTCCTTTTTTTACGAGTGCATATACACATAGTGAATACACCTGTTTGAAATGATTTTTTATTTGATGGAATTGTTTTTTTTTTTTTTTGCGGTTTATATTCCATTATTATTATGTGATTTTTAATGGATATTTTTTATTCTGGTTTTTATTTGTAGCAAACAAATACTTTTCGCTAGTAGTAGTGGCTCTCAGCCTGATTAATTCCGGTCTGGCGACTAATCAAGTTTTCCGTCCACACATCATATTTATTTTGGCCGATGATTTGGTAAGATGAACTAACAGATTATATTCGAGTATGTATCAGGAAGAGAAGCTTTTGTTGCTGACAATGCAGACAGACTACAGACATGGAACAAGCTCTCCAAGTGGCTTAACTCTTCCGGATGTTTGTTGACCTGTCCGTTTGTGCATTGAGATATTCATTTGAACAGTTCTTAACTCATACTACTCATCGTAGTGTATTGATTTAATAGAAAAAGTGATTTTGTTTTTTTTTTTTTGGTAAAAGGGTTGGAACGACTGCGGATTTCATGGTTCAGCACAAATTCCTACACCAAATATTGATGCTTTGGCATATTCTGGTATAGTATTGAATAGATATTATGTGAATCCGATTTGTACACCATCACGTTCGGCTTTGATGACAGGCAAATATCCAATCCATACAGGTTAGCTAGATAGAAAAAGAGCACGTATATTTTGTATGTTTGAAAAATTGATTATTTATTTTTGTTTGCGGATAGGAATGCAACACACTGTTCTATATGCGGCTGAACCTCGAGGACTTCCTTTATCTGAAAAAATATTGCCCCAATATTTAAATGAATTGGGGTAGGTGGTGAACTGTTGTTTTTATGCACGGATATTAGAATACTGAATTCAGAATAATTATTTTTTAATTATATGAATAAATACACATAGATATTCATCGCACATAGCTGGAAAATGGCATCTAGGTCATTTCAAGCGAGAATATACCCCATTGTATCGTGGCTTTAAGTCACATGTTGGTTATTGGACTGGACATCATGACTATTTTGATCACACTGCTATGGAGAAACCATCATGGGGTTTGGACATTAGAAGAGGTTTGTAGCCCACATAATCTAATATGCACTTTGTTTCTGTAAAAAGTACGTTTTCCCTAATATACTTGGACACAAAAGGTTTGGATATTCCATATGAATTGCATGGTCACTACACAACTGATATTGTGACTGAAGAATCTGTACGAGTGATACGCAGTCACAATGCTTCGACACCATTGTTCTTGTATGTTGCCCATGCTGCTGTCCATTCTGGTAATCCATATAATCCATTGCCGGCACCTGATAGTGTTGTAGCAAAAATGGACCATATATCCAACTATAATCGTAGGAAATATGCTGGTAAATTAATCTACAGACTGTAAAGATATACAAAAAGAGTACTTGTAATTCTCGTAATTCACGTGATCTCGTCTCAATTGTTCCAGCGATGCTATCCAAACTGGATGACTCTGTCGGTGCTGTTGTGCATGAATTAAAAGCACAAAACATGCTGAAGCATTCTATTATAGTGTTCAGTACCGACAATGGTGGTCCGGCTGAAGGATTCAATTTGAATCATGCTTCAAATTGGCCGTTGCGTGGAGTGAAGAATACATTGTGGGAGGGTGGCGTCCGTGGTGCAGGATTACTTTGGAGTCCAATGTTAGAGAAACCAAAACGAGTGTCGAACCAAACAATGCACATAGCAGACTGGCTTCCAACACTTTATCATGCAGCTGGCGGTGACATTAGGTATGAGTAAATGTATTTTATGCCAATAATAAATGGTTAAAATTCTCGTAAAAGTGATTTAGGCTCAAACTTGGATGGTGTCAATGTATGGGACGAGTTGTCCGGAGACAAATTATCACCCCGAAAAGAAATTCTCCACAATATCGATGATATTTGGGGTAGTGCTGCATTAACTGTAGGTGATTGGAAAATAGTTAAAGGTACGCACTATAATGGAGTTTGGGATGGTTGGTATGGTCCGCCAGGATTAAGATCGGATTCAGCTTATTCCATTTCGAACGTTATTACAAGTCATGCTGGAAAAGCTGTCACACACTTGCATTTAATGCCAGATAAAGAAAAAATTCGCCAAATCAGATCAGATGCTTCGATAGCTTGCATTAAAATTGATGAATACGTACGGGAGGCTAACACTTGTTTGCCATTAGAAGCACCTTGCCTATTCAATGTGAACGAAGATCCTTGTGAACAATATAATCTTGCAATGAGGTAAATAAAGATATTTTTAATTTTTTTTTTACATTTATTCATTTATTTTTATTAATATGTCAATAACTAGATATCCGAATATATTGAATGCTTTACTTAAAAAACTTAACGAAGCTAATGCAACTGCACTGCCACCTGGTAATTTACCAATAGATCCTCGAGGAGATCCAAGATTTTGGGATAATACATGGACTGATTTTGGTGATTATAGTATAAAAAGTGTAGTTTTTTAATATTGTCTTTAATTAATTTTTTTTCTTCTTTTGTTTCATTTTTAATGTAATTATTGAAATGAAAATTTATGAATATTTTTATGGACTTTTGGTTTTTATTTGGGAGAAAATTTCTTTTTCGTATAATTAATTAAATAAAATTTGAAAAAAAAAATGAAATTTTGTTTATCTTCTTCTTAATATTATGTAAGTAATATTTGAATTATCGGCGACTGAAATATTTGTTTTTTGGTAAATCATTTTTTATTGAACATACGAAGGATGTGTATTGGAAAAAGAAAGATTACCAATTAGGCTTCCAATCTAAATACGAGGTCTGTTCAAAAAGTATCACGAATTTTGAATTTTCGCGGGTTTCGTATATTCGATTTTCGATATTTTTATGGCGTTATGTTGGTACTCATGTCTCCCACTTATGCCGACAATTTAGGCCACTTTGAATGTTCAGCTAATTTTTGACAGTTGCTTTGCTTGCATGTGTTTTAGCTCGTCTTCGATTTTTGCCCATTTTTGGCCAAAAACAACATCGCATTAATATTGCTAAAGAGCTGTTGGACTCTATCCGCGACGACCCAAATTTCCTCCAGAGGGTCATGACTGGTGACGTAACACGGTTTATGGTTATGACGTGGAAACCAAAGCTCAATCATACCTATGGAAGCTGCCGCACGAGCCAAGACTGAAAAAAGTGCGCCAAGTTCGGTCGAATGTTAAGGTTTTGCTTACAGTTTTCTTCGATTGCAGGGGCGTGGTGCATCATGAGTTCCTGCCAAAGGGTAGAACGGTCAATAAGGAATATTATCTGCAAGTAATGCGCAAGTTGCGCGAAGCCATCCGCCAGAAACGCCCGGATTTGTGGAAGAACAAAAATTGGCTTTTGCCAGTTTTGGTCAAAAACAACACACTAACAATACCGCAGCCACCGTATTCCCCAGATCTGGGCCCCTGTGATTTTTTCTTGTTCCCGAAACGGATTCTTTGATCCATTTTTTGGAATGGGCAAAAATCGAAGACGAGCCAAAACACGTGCAAGCAAAGCAGCTATCAAAAATTAACTGAACATTCAAAGTGGCCTAACTTGTCGGCATAAATGGGAGACATGAGTACCAATATAACGTCACAAAAAATCGAAAATCGAATGTACGTAACCCGCGGAAATTCAACATTCGCGATACTTTTTTAACAGACCTCGTACTTAACAATTCAGCAATGTCATCATCGTCTTATTGATTATATTGAATTCTGTTTTTAGAGGGAAGAGTATTGTCCAGAAGTATTCTTAGACATTTCTCTTATTGGCGATCATGTTTGGCATCGTGGGTATTTTTGGCAACTAAAAAGATTCCTTTCTTTCACATTTTAAAGTTATGTATAAAAAGCAATTAATTCAGAATTGTTAGAACTATTATTTATGCTATTTCAGCTGGAGTCTCACAAGGCAGTATCGTTGGTCCTATTTAAGATGATATTTATACCCATGATCATTGCCACTTATTTCTAATAATTTACAGTTCCATACCTACAATCTCCAATCATTATTTACGAGATATAGAGCAGAGGTAAATGATCAGAAAAGTGCGCACATTAATTTTTCTTTTTTTCCAAAAAAAACTCCTATATCTTAACGGCAAAATAATTCCATAATGTATTAAAGTGCGATACTGAGGACTTTATCTAGACAAGAGACTAACCACGGATTTATTAGGCCAATTTGGACTTATATAATTGAATTTTGCGATACAATCGACTATTCCGATTACTATTGTATTCAGTACTTTTAATCCAAGATCATTCGTAAAAGTGAAGATGCCGCCTTTTACGTTCGTAATAATATAATACATCTTTACCGAAATGTTGCCTTTATTCAGAACTTGTGAATTTTCCGTTACCGAAAAAATCATTCCCGTTTATCTTATCACCGGTGTAAGGCTGGCGAAATAGATTTTTTGCCGTCAATTGGACGATATGGACTTGGACAATATCTGGTTTCAATAGGACGGCGCGACTTAACACACAGCAGTTGAAACCAGGGACAGATTGATGCGAGCTGGCCGCCAAGATCAAGCGATTTAACGTCCTAAGGGGGGATACGTTAAGTCAATGGTCGATGCCAGGTGTGGGAAAATGAGGCTAATAGAGCCGCATACGGGGTGGGGAATTGAAACTCTTAGAGCTGCAATCGTATGTAGTCGCTTATATAGTAGGTCTTTTGTTGAATTAAATTAAATTAAATTTGAATTTGTGTATTTAAATGTATGTAACTATGGTGGTACTCGCTGAACTCATGCGTACCTACCCTTGATCTATACCAATTAACCGACAATATGGTGGAGGAAGATTACACGTTGCATTATTTCGAGACATACTGATATCAGGCTGGCCGCCAAGATCAAGCGATTTACCGTCCTTAAGCTTTTTGCTATGGGGATACGTTAAGTAAATGGTCGATGCCAGGTGTGGGAAAATTATATTCATAGAGCCGTATACGAGGTGGGTAAATGAGACTCTTAGAGCCGTAATCGTAGGTAATCGCTTCCATAGTAGGTCTTTGGTTGAATTAAATTTGAATTTGTATATTTAATATAATGTATCTATGGTGGCTCTCATTGACCTCATGCGTACCCATCGACAATATTTTCCGAACCGTAAAAGAACATCTGTGAAGCCATCGGTAAGATTCAGCCAGATTTATGCCGTAGAGTCAACTAAAATTGGGCCTCTCGGTTCATTTCCCGCAAACAAAATTATGAAAACTGTTTGAAAAAATATTTAAAAAAAAAAAATTAATTTAAATGTAATTTAATTTGCACTAAAGGTATTTGCTATAGCTTACAGATAAATCGTTTAAATTAATTTAATTTAAAAGATTATACACCATCAATAAAAAACCCTGTAATTTATATTAAAAATATAGGATCGATATTTTATTTTATTCAAAGAGAAAAAAAACACTTCAAAATATAATATTTATAATTGAATATATTTATCTTCCTACATACGAATAGAAATGATTTCATATTTATTTTAATATCAATAGAATAATAACAAAAAGACGGAGACAATTTTTTTTAAAAATAACATTATTAATGCATTTATCAAAATTTCCATATGCAAATAAACAAACATTTTTTTTTTTCTGTTATAGTTTATGCTTCTACTCGCAGTTTATATTATTGTATAATAAATATTGTATTTGAATCTAGGATGTAGATACGCCTTCTTGATATTAATTAATGGTCTCTTATTCGCCTACAAAATGATATCACAATTTAAGTTCATTAAAACATAATTTATTCGCATAACTATTTGCATAATTTTCATGTACCGAAATAAATATTAAATAAACAATAAAATAATTGAAAAGCCTTGAGATGCGATGAGTCTTCGAGAGGAATCATTTTTTTGTTGGGTTTATTATACGAGCGATCTAATTGACGAGTTATCATTCAGGAATTTTTGTGTATTTTTTTCTTCTTCTTAAAAGCTACTTGACCTTATTGTATATAATCAATTAAAATAGAAATTTTCCAGAAATAACAAAATTTCTGAGATTAAAAATATATTTCAATATTAAATAATTGATCAATTAAAATGAAGTGTACTAAAAAGTATAACTCAAAATTTGTAAATATTCAAATCAATGAAAGTCAATTTCGGTACAAGTGGTGCTTGTTATCATATTAACATAGTTAAAATATTGTTGAAATGACAATCTATATATAATTGCAATGGATTCGTGTTGATATAAAATAATAAAAATTACATATTGAATTAATTATTTATATTAATATTATAGCTTTAAATATGTTTAACTCGTAATACGTGTAGTTTAAAAAGGCAGTTGTTATCGTTTTGGTAATTTGGAAAGTACAGTCCTCTGCTTTGATAACTATTAAACTAATTTATTATTGAAGTCGGGATTTATAAATTTTTAAGGTTTATCATTTTACACTATGGATTGTTTAACAACCGAACAGGGCATTTAAATTACGCAAAAAATACGCAGATTGAGTTCTCGAACGACCAGCTTTGGATGCTAATTTTTCGAACAATTTTTTTCAGTGATGTTGGAGGACTTTGATATCTCACAAATTTTTATTGTATTTGCAAAAAGTTACTGTCTGATATGAATTTTTAGTATTTCTTTAAAAATGAAGAAGGAGAGACCGTAACCGTCAATTCTAAGCACTATGACCACATGATAATCCACTGAAATTATGCCTATTAATTTGGACCATAAGTGGTTTTAATAAGACAGCACTATAAACTGTATAACCCAATAAAATTTGGCTTTATGGTACGAAAAGTTTCCAAGATGCGTGATTTCGAGCTTTTGTAATGTTAATTGGTTCCCAAGATTGTGCTATTTAGCATCGTTGGATTTTTTCTTTTTTATAAAATTATTACATAAAAAATCATGTTTAAACTGATAGTCCTTAAATTTTAAAGTATTTAAATTACCAACAACCGTCAAGTAATGGTCGTATTTAACTGCGAACAACTCATAAATGAAATAGTGAATCTCCAAGAAGTCTCTCGCGGTAGCTATATAAATGATCGTTATACGAGGTCTGTTCAAGAAGTATCGCGAATTTTGAATTTCCGCGGGTTACGTATATTCGATTTTTGATTTTTTGTGGCGTTATGTTGGTACTCATGTCTCTCACTTATGTCGACAAGTACGGCCATTTTGAATGTTCAGTTAGTTTTTGACAGCTGCTTTGCTTGCACGTGTTTTGATTCGTCTTCGATTTTTGCCCATTTTCGACCAAAAACAGCATCGCATTAACATTGCTAAGGAGCTGTTTTGCCCATTTTCGCGACGACCCAAATTTGCTCCAGAGGGTCATAACTGGTAACGAATCATTGGTTTATGGTTATGATGTGGAAACCAAAGCTTAATTCCAATGGAAGCTGCCGCACGAGCCAAAACCGAAAAAAATGCGCCAAGTTCGGTCGAATGTGAAGATTTTGCTTACAGTTTTCTTCGATTGCAGCGGCGTGGTGCATAATGAGTTCTTGCCAAAGGGTAGAATGGTCAATAAGGAATATTACCTGCAAGTTATGCGCAAGTTGCCCGAAGCCATCCGCCAGAAAGCCCGGATTTTTTGGAAGAACAAAAATTGGCGTTTGCCATTTTTGGACAAAAACAACACACTTATAATGCCGCAGCCACCATATTTCCCAGATCTGGCACCCTGTGACTTTTTCTTGTTTCCGAAACAGATTCTTTGATCCATTTTTTGGAATGGGCAAAAATCGAAGAACGAGCCAAAACACATGAAAGCAAAGCAGCTGTCAAAAATTAACTTAACATTCAAAATGGCCGAAATTGTCGGCATAAGTGACAGATATGACTACCAACATAACGTCACAAAAAAAGTCGAAAATGTAAAACTTTATCCACTATAATAAACTAAAGATTTTATGAAAATGAAAATTTTGAATAAATTTTATTTTACTTTACTTTCGGAAGCACAATTTGCATAATCCTTTATTGTTGTTGTTATTCATTCTAAATTAAATTTTATCTATTTTCAAATTTCTTATTATGATAAAATTTTAAATCAAATTGAATTAGATAATATTGTAATTAAATAGATAATATTTTAAAAATATGGTCTCATTAATTAATTGACTATTAAAATTTAAATATTTATTTCCGTTTTCATGTGTTTTCTTCTAGAAAATTTTGAAAATTTATCAAACTTTTTTTTATAAACTTGAGATATTTATTCTAAAGTAAATAAATTAAAATATAATTGAGTATACAGAAAAAATTAAAAATTCAAAAATATTTTTATTTTTTTTACTTAACAAATAACTGTTCTTTAACTGTCAGCTAATTTTTATTCTTATATGTCATTTGTGCGATTAAATGAATTATTTATTTCCAAAAAAGCATGTTTTTCGCTGTACAATTAAAGTATTGATAATTTATTTAAAATTTAATAATTTGTAGTATTTTTTACATAATTATAAAGTAATTATAGTTTCTTTCAAAATTCTTCAGAATAATTTCCATGAAAAATTGACAATTTTCTAATTGATTTTTGTTTTAAACTTGTAGATTTTATTCTGGACAATATGTGGTATTATACACAACACAGAAAGTTTTGGTTTTATTATTGAAATGGCCAATAACTAAGTACAAATTTTACTAATTAAAAAAATAATTTTATTATGCTTTCCAATGCACTCTATGATTAACATGAACCAAAAGTCAAATTTAAAATCCCAGAATTATACGAAGGCGTCGAACTTGAATTTACTAGAGCAAAATTGCATAATAATACACGAATTTATGAATTGTACCATAAATGATTAATGACATTTAACTGGAGCAAAATCCATTTTGGTATATACTCTAAATATAATATTTCAAAGTCACTTTCTAAGTTCAATAGCACTTTTGTTTTTCTCCTTATTACGATTAAGTAAATATAGTAAAATGAGTATTTTTTATGTACAACAAATAAAAAAAGAAATTATTTATGGCAAATAAATGAATAAAATTCGTATTTTATTTATATTGTAGGTGCAGACGTAACGTAATATAGTATAAATTCTTAATTAAAACTATACAAATAAGTATGTATGTATGTATGTATGTATGTATGTATATATATATGTGATTGAAGATCATGGGGAATGAGAGCGATTAAATATGTATGAATAACAATACTATGTTATGTAATGGTCAGTTGTCTAGTATTGGTAGCCACTTGAGCCGTTGCTTCCGTTTTGCCTGCTTGAGCCAGATGCGCCATTTTCTCCGAAACTTGGAGATGGTCGATCGTAGGAGTAGCCGTCATCACCACCGTTGCGTCCAGCGCCACCGGATCCTGCACGTCGGCCACCGTTTCCATTTCCGTTTCCATTGCCGTTTCCATTTCCGTTGCCGTTCGAATAGCTACCACCATTAGAACCTTGTGATTGTCCTGGACGACCGCCAGAATAGCCCTCAGAGCCGAGATTCTGTCCGGAAGCAGAACGCCCATTAGAATAACCGTTTCCTTGTTTATTGTCTTGTCCGAAACCATTTCGGTCTCCTGGCCGCCCGCTGGAGTAGCCATCTTCTCCCAATTCCTGACCGAATCCATTTGATTTGCCGTTGCCAGAACTGCGTCCTGATCCTTGTCCTGGTTGGCCATTTGAATATCCTTGTTCACCCAAGCTTTGGCCATTTGATCGACCGTTTGATGCTCCTGGACGACCCCCAGAATATCCATTAGCGCCCAAATTTTGTCCAAAGTTATTGCCAGCTCCATTTCGTCCAGCCTGGTCATAGTTATATCCATCAGCACCATCAGCACCAAGACCACCACCAATACGTCCATCAGTTCCTTGGCTACCAGAAAGTCCACTTTGATCAGAATAGTCGTAGCCATCAGCACCTCCACCATTACCGCCGCGTCCACCAGTTCTACTACTGAGAGCATCACCTTCATAACGAATCTGTGGTTTGTAACCGTCTTGATCAGCGGTGTAGCTGACAATCTGTAAAAGACGATGAACGAAAGTGTTTAAGGATTTGATCGGCGAGACAGTAAATTTCTTACTTGTTTCCTGCCATCCGGTAATAAAGCATTATATTCACCAGTTGCAATATCTCCATCACGTTTTTCTGAATGCCCAAACGATAAAGCACTTGGAGCATCCTCAACTTGATAGCTAAATTCATATTTTGCTGGTTCCTATAAAGATTTATCAATCATACCGGGTAGGAAACAAGTAAGAGCACTTCAGCTATATCTTACATCACTGTTGTCACCTCCGCCGATTCCACTACCGATTCCACCACCGATACCACCGAGACCACCACCAATTCCACCACCGATTCCTCTGCCACCTAAGAAGTTACGACCAGCACCATCACTATCGCCACCAAAACCTCCATCTTGAGAGTAATCATAGCCGTTTTGTCCATTTGCTCCATTACCAGCGTTAGCACCATTACCGCCATTACCACCATTACCGCCATTGACGCCATTACCGCCATTAGCACCTTGACGTCCATTACCTCCTAATCCAGGAGCACCATATGTGTTCGATGGCTGAGCAGGGGGCAAGTACGATGAGCCACCATTGCGGCCGGAATCACCATTTTGTCTGCCAGTACCGGGTGCACCATATGTATCAGATGGGCGTGATCGACCAGATGCGCCAAATCCATCAGATCCAGATCCAGGAGCCCCATAGGTGTCGGATGGTCGTCCACCAGCTTGTCCAGCACCGGGTGCACCATAAGTGTCTGATAGTCTGCCTGCAGCTCCTCCTGGGCCACTTGCTCCAGCATTAGCTGGGCCGCTACTTGGTGGTCCATAGCTTGATGATGGGGTTTGACCAGATTGTCGTTGCCCAGCGTCTGGAGGTCCATAGGCGTCAGAGGGTCTGCCATTACCGTTAGTTTGGCGTGCGTCTGGTGGACCGTAGGAATCTGATGGGCGACCAGCACCATTGCGGCCACGAGCATCTGGAGGACCATACGAATCTGAAGGACGACCAGCTCCATTTCGGCTTCGAGCATCTGGGGGACCATATGTGTCCGAGGGACGACCGGCACCACTTTGTGAGCGGGCATCAGGAGCACCGTATGTTGAAGATGGTCTGCTACCACCATTGCGTCCGCCTATGCCAGGAGCTCCATATGTGGATGATGGCATTGAAGCACCACCATTCAAACCAGAACTAGAACCAGAACCAAAACCACTACCTCCTCGGCCTGGAGGGCCATAAGATGAGGATGGTGTTGATGATCCTCGGCCTGGTGGTAGGTATGAATTTACTGGTGGCTCGGGCCGAGCTAGTACTGTGGACACTGCCACTATTAAACAAATCAACTACCAAAACAAAAAAAATTAGAGAAGAAAATGTAGTTTAGTCGATTGTGAACCTTATAATTCTAATTCTTGAATCAATTATGGTTTTCACCATTAAACCGATTCAGTGTTAAGAAAATAACCAACCTTGAACATTTTCGGTTAAAAATTTCTATTCTCAAATTTAATTGTTCGATATTTTATTTCTTTTCAAATGGTTACTCTGTCCTGAAGGTAGTAACTGTTTGTAAGATTGATATCCAATTCTGACTGACTTAGAAACCAATTTTGTCTCCTATTTATATGAAAATTTAGCTAAAAGTTATCGGAATGGATTTCATCGCCTTCACCGTTATCGAAATGTTTGGGATCATCTTTTCAACTACCACCACTAAGCCAAGTAATAGAGGATCTAAGAAGTGGTAAGGCGTCTTCGCTTTCCTAGGAATCATAACAGTGCCAGTTTGTATCAGAAACAGAAAAATTCAAACAAAATAACGACAATAAGAGGAGCGAACAACAACAACAAAAACTGTGCAGATGAGAAAAATAAGAGCATGCACACTCGTACTCTGTGCAGACGATATGATGCCCATAGTGGTACGTATGTGTATGATGGTGGAGGAGCACGATGAATGATGCGATACGATTGGCGAAGGTAAAAAATCCATTGATGAAACTATTCATGAGGTATCATCATACATAGTATCATCAGTCACATGAATTGTTTACGGAATGAAGGGTAAATCTGAGTAACTGAAGATATTAGACTGCACGAGCTGATGTGTCGTGCCAATAGTACTCGTACAATGTGCAGAACATGCAGCTCAACGATTGCGGATCTGTGTCCAAAGAACTGACTGCTTGCTTTACACAAACGGCGTAAACATTGAAACAATTACTTGGGGAGATGAGATTGTGACAGTTTTGCAGGGCATCATCATCACAATCGTCTAAATCGTCACAATCGTCTAAATCGTCACAATCATCTCAAGGTAACCAACAATTCCACTAGGCCACGACACAATATCCGATAATGTTCTTGTATACCTGAAATATATTTTTTATTTTTGGCGGATTTGAATGATTTGAAAGTGCGTTTCACGTTACTCTACATCATTCTTTTGATCATATAGATTCATATTAATTCAAATCTATCTCCTAAATTTATGTCGCATTATTTATATTTTTCTAAAACATTTAATAGTGCTAAAAATTTGCAAACTTTCACTAGTCACATCCAAATTCAAAAAGTACCTAATTTGTCAAGAGATAATTTTTCCTAAAAATTAAACTAAAGAAAATTAAATAAAGGCCCTTAAGATATCCATTTAAAATATTATAGATACAAAGTTTTGTTAGGAATATTTTAAATTATACGTGTATATATTCTTCATGTTGATATGAATGTATGGTATACCCATTATTATGTAAAAGTAGCATATTCCGAATTATTTTTAAGTTTATTTATATTTTTATGAATTTTGTAAACTTTCAATTCACATAAATTTTCTATTTGAAGGCCCCGATTCATCTTCATTTCAGCACTCATACGATTTTGTGCAATTCTGTTATGCAATTGTATTCAAATCCCTTTTGAAATTTCTATGCATTTAAGCACAAATAAACAAGGAAATATATTGCATAGCATAGATTTGTTCTTACTTATCTACTTGTACTTAAAAAAAATGGAAAATAAAAATAATCTACACTAAAAAAATACAGATTTTTTTTAAATTGACAAAATGTGAAAAAACAACCTGAACTACAATATTTTCATAAAGACTTTCGTGAAAGTATTCACGTTTAGTACTCGTTTCAGTACTAATGTAGGTCTCTTTTTCAATAAGGTCTTATGGTTATGTAATAAGTAATTCGTGTTACTAATTTTTGAAAATCTTTGATGTCACGTTTTTTTTTGTTCTTCTAAAGAAAAGGCTAAGTAGATATATTGGCAAGGTCGTTCTGATAAAATGTTAAAGAGATGGTTTTCGTTTACTGTTAAATAATATCCAAAAAAAAATAATTATTCTAATATCGAAAGGGAAATCTTTGAGATTCCAATGGAAATATACATTTTTCATTCTTATGAGCAGGAACAGGAATAGAAATTGATTTTTTTCAACTTTAACATCATTAATTATAAATTTTAATCAATTAGAACATTGTCAATTTTTTATAAAAAAAAAAATTTCGGTATGAACTAATAAATATTGTTAAATATTTTATATAAATGAAAATAATTTATCAAGGCAACTGTAGAATTAATTTTTATTTATATTTTTAAATATGATACATGAAAAAAACACAGTTAAAAACGAGCTTATTTGGATTAAAATTATGCATTTAACCTTACAAATGTCATATTAATATACAAATTAGCTGTCAGTTCATGTGCAATTCTTGGTTAAATATTTTTGGATTTATTATTATTCTTTTTGTATATTTAAATAAATTTTTTTTATATTAATATGCGAAAATAAATAATTTTAATAAATTTCTCAAGTAAATTAAAGTAGTTAGAAGAATATTACAAAATTGCTAGAAGGTAATACAATAGAACGAAAATAAATATTTAAAATTTGAATGTTCAGTTAATTTTTGACAGCTGCTTTGCTTGCATTTGTTTTGGCTCGTCTTCGATTTTTGCCCATTCCAAAAAATGGATGAAAGAATCTGTATAAAATTTTGTGTGGAAAACAAAATTAATTCCGCGGACGCATTCCGAATTTTGACTGTGGCATATGGTGAAGCTACCTTGAACCGAAGCAACGTTTGTCGGTGGTACAAAATGTTCTCAGAGGGCCGAGAAGATGTGAACGACGAAAAGCGTGCTGGACGCCCGAGCACGTCAACAACGGATGAAAACATTGATGAAGTGGAGAAAATAGTATTGGCCAAACGTCGAATCACCGTTAGAGAAGTTGCTGAGGACTTAAACATATCGATTGGCTCGTGCCATTCGATTTTTACCAATTTCGACCAAAAACAGCATCGCATTAACATTGCTCAGGAGCTGTTGGACTCTGTCCGCGACGACCCAAATTTGCTCCAAAGGGTCATAACTGGTTATGATCCATGGGTTTATGGTTATGACGTGGAAACCAAAGCTCACTCATTCCAACGGAAGCTACCGCACAAGCCAAGACCGAAAAAAGCGCGCCAAGTTCGGTCGAATGTGAAGGTTTTGTTTACAGTTTTCTTCGATTGCAGGGGCGTGGTTCATCATAAGTTCTTGCCACAGGGTAGAACGGCTAATAAGGAATATAACCTGCCAATTATGCGCAAGTTGCGCTAAGCAATCCGCCAGAAACACCCGGATTTGTGCAAGAACAAAAATTGGCTTTCGCACCATGATAACGCCTCTGCTCCCGCATCGTTGCTTGTGCGCGAATTTTTTGCCAAAAACAATATACTAAAAATGCCACAGCCACCGTATTCCTCAGATCTGGACCCCTGTGACTTTTTCTTATTCTCGAAACTGAAGAGCCTCATGAAAGGACGACGCTATGCTACGATTGAGGAGATAAAGACGCCATCAAAGGAGGTCTCGAGATAAAGACAACATCAAAAAAATGATTTTTTGAAGTGCTTCGAGTATTGAAAAAAACGTTGGCACTGCTGTATAATATCTGGTGGGGACTGCTTTGAAGGGGATAAAATAGATATTCATGAATAAATAAATAATTTTTGAAAAAACACAAAATTCGTGATACTTTTTGAACAGACCTTGTATATTTAAAATTCAAAATTTTGATTTAGTTTTTATTTTATTATATTACATAAATAGTCACATTATTTATAAAATATAATAAAAGGGCTGGGTTAATTTGAGGTAATTTTTTTTGTATGTTTTAAAATTTATAGATTGTCTGCATAGCTTTACTATACAAAAAATCGTGTTTACGATTAAAAAGTCCAACGCAACTTTTCGCACTACAAAGCGAATATTTATGAGGTTGTGTGGCTTGTGGTGCCATTTTGTTAAAATTACATATAGTCCAGATTAAAATTTCTCAGTTAAGGCTAAAAAAAGTTAGTTTATATTTGCAAAGAATTACGGGCCAATGGCTCCTTCAGACTAAAATGAATACTCGTACCAGACAGACATTTTTCGCTAATACAATGGCTTCTCCATAGTCATTTAAGGATTTTAGAGTGAGGAAAAAAGATATATTTCCTTATATATGAAAATTTTGCTTATTGACTTATTAAGCGAGTAAGAAATGAGCCCCATCGCAAAATGCGAAACGGTGCTACTGCAGAATCACACACTTTGTAAAAAATTTCCTATTTTTTAATAGCTTTAAAATCGAAAATATAAAATGGAAATCGCTATGCAAAAAATCGTGTTTCCGATCAAAAAGTCCAACGGTGTTTAATTGAACGATCTTGGAGGCATATTGGCATCACAAAATATTGAAATTACACGTTCTGGAAACTTTTCGCACTACAAATCAAATATTTATGGGGTTCTGTGGCTTGTGGTGCCATTTTATTAAAATCACTTATGGTCCAGATTAAAATTTCTAAGTTAAGGCTAAAAAAAATTAGTTATTATTTGCAAAGAATTATGGACCAATGGCACCTTCAGACTAAAATGAATACCAGACAGACATTTTTTTGCTAATACAATGGCTTCACCATAGTCACTTTAGAATGTCAGAGCCCTATGTGTGAAAATTTTGCTTATTAACTTATTAACCGACTAAAGAAATAAGCCTCATTGTGAAAGAAAATTTTTTTTCGCATTTTTTTGATAGCTTCAAAATTAAATATGTAAAATGGCAAACTTTATGCTAAACTAACTTAATCTTATATAATATAAATATTTAGCATATTTTAAATACGTTTACTACTCTTTCCGAATGATAAAATGGACAAAAACCACTATTTTTGTAATATTACGATTTAATTAAAATACTTTTCGTTTATACTTAGAAAAAATATAATATATAAGTTATAAATTTACATTACATTAAAATATTATTTAAAGAGTGAACATTTATGAATTCATTATAGGAAGTAGGCTTTTTTTTTAATTCAAAAACATTTTTTTCGGAAGCATTTCTAATTCTTTTATTTGTCACATTTTATATTTATTTTGCAGCAGCCCTAAAGGCATTTATACTATGAAATATGCAATTAAGTAAATAATAGAAAGGAGGATTGTTAATTTTTGGCAGTTATGATAAATAATTTTATATTGTATTGTAATATCTAAGGACCCTTAAAAAGTACCCTTCATTTTGGCTGTACCCAATCATAGTGATTTACTGTTTTGCCGGTAAAAACTATCCAATTAAGAAAGACTGAAAATTTTGAGTTTTCCACATACTCTTTTATGTCGACAGTGTGGTGGATTTATTTAAACAATTGAATTAGAAAAACAGAAGCCGACAACGACAATGGAAATGATGAAGACGACTTCAACGACAGTGAAGGAGAACAAGAAGAAGGAATTGCTCGTATTCCGTACTCGACTTTTTGCACAATTCCAAAATATAAACTGTGTTGAGATGGTTACATTTTTAGTTGTTATAGTGCTGTTTTTTTCTATCTATTTTTTAAAACAATTTTCTTTATCTCAAATAAATAGTATATATGGTACTCTTCGTATATGATTGTTTATTTAGTAGTGCAATTCCTCATTTCTAGCATATCTAGTTTTATTTGCAACCAACTTAATAATAAGTATTGCGATAGGAATAACATAAACGTAAGATTGGTTCGATGCCGACTTTCATGTTTGTTTAATTTTCAGTATATATTCGGGAATGTATTGTAGTATGTCCTCTTGAGTTTTTCAATTTTGAAACGTGACACATGAAATTCGTCGTTGTGCATCTGCAACAACTAAATTGTAAAATAGTACAATAAGATCTGTTCATACTAACTACAAAACAACTGATGGAGCCTTAAAAAAAAAATAACTAAATATTTTTTAAATATAAATTGAATAGAATTAAATATTAAAAATCTATTATATACACATAATATGAAAAAAAAGCATAGACAATGCAAAATATTTTTAATAGATACACCTCTTCATCATGAATGTATATTTGCAAATACGTTTGAATAAAACGTTACGATATATGGCAGAAAAGTAATGACTTTCTCTAATCATTGAGAGGTCCGCATAGACGTGCAGTACAAGTTTCAACATTGTCCGGTAACTACGCGACCCTATAGTTTTTCGGAAAATAAAGTATTTTCGGACGGCCAAGAAATATTGAACGACAAAACTCACTCAGGAAAGTCTTAAACATTGAAAACTGATCTCACAAGCGAGGGCTATTGTGACGTCAGACTGTAATTAAGATTGAAAACTGTTGAACGTATTTTACGCCACAGATCAGACATTACAGAGACTCGAATGCTCAACCATGACAAGGTTCCCTGTCACAAGTTGTCTTTAGTCTGTCGTTCATAAACCAGTTTTTAGTTTGTGGTTCCTAAACCAATTTTTAGTTTTTGGTTCCCAATATATCCTACCCCTACCCTCATATTCACTTGATCATACTCCGTGTTACTTTTTTTTATTCCCCAAGAACAAAAATCACTTGAAATGACGTTCTTGAAAAAGGCCCCATCGATAACATCCAAAGCAGCGTAACCGAGGAGCTGAATGAGATTCCAGTTGGTGTTTTCTAGCACCGCTCAAGGTATCTACTTCGAAGAGACTTTTATAATAAAATTCGTTAAGCAATTTCGCGAAACTGGTTTGTTGGTTGCCAAAGCAACTCGTTCCCGCTTTAACGGGTATCACGTCAGTGCGTACGACCGAGAATATTGCCGCCGCTGCTGGAAATGTCAGTGATCATCCATCAACATCAACTCGTCACTGTTCTCAGGAATTGAACATTTCTCGCACTTCTCTTTTGTGAATTTTGCACAAAGACCTCGGTATGAAAGCTTACAAAGTTCAAATAGTCCAACAACTAAAGCCGCATGACCATCCGTGGTTTTGCCCACTGGGCATTTTTACCGAAAAATCATCTTTTCGGTGAGGTCCATTTCCACCTCGGTGGGTATGTCAACAAACAAAATTGTCGCATCTGGGGCTCAGAAAATCCATACGTCACCATGGAAAATCCGATGCAGCCACAACAAGTCACGGTTTGGTGCGGATTTTGGAGTGGAGGCATCATTGGCCCGTTTTTCTTCGAAAACGATGAAGGAGCCGCCGTTACGGTCAATGGTGAGCGCTATCGTGGCATGCTCAACGAATTTTTGTTTCCAAAAGTTGAAGAGAATGGCATGGACGACATTTGGTTTCAACAGGACGGGGCCACTTGCCACACAGCCATCGTAACAATCTAACTTTTGGGCACTGCTTTCGAAATCAGAATAATCAGCCGAAATTCTGATGTCAATTGGCCGCCTCGGAGCTGTGATTTGAGCTCGTTGGATTATTTTCTGTGGAGAGCCGTTAAGTATAAATGTTACCATCCAGAGATAATTGAGGCCTTGAAACACGAAATCAAAGTTGCCATTGAAGAGATACAGGCCCAGACTATCGAAAATGTGCTGAAAAATTGGGTCGAGCGAATGGTGTACTGTAAGGCCATCCGTGGCAATCATTTAAATAATGTTGTGTTTCATTTTTAAATTTCAAGGCTCATTCTTTCTAATAAAACCGGAAATTTAAAAAAATATGCACTAGTTTTTTTTTTATTTGAGTGTATCTCTAAAAAAAATGCTACTTTTAAATGGTCCACCCTGTACAATATGAATTAGAGTTAAGAATTTTAATATTTCTTTAAGTGTAAAAGAAAAACTATAACATTTAAATTAGCTAATATTAAAGAACTACTGGAGGGACCCATTCTATTTGACATAATTTTATGTCACCAGATCTTCTCCAAGCGGAAATAAATCGAACAACTTGTATATATATTTATGTGTAGAATTTTTTGTGTAAAGAAGACCCTCACTGACATCTAGTGTTCGTAATGTCAGTGAGAGTCTTATCTACACTTAAAAAGTGTAATTAATTATTTTATATTTTCTACAATATTTTGATATGAAATGGAATTTTATCGGAGAGTTTTAAAACGTCATTTTCTCTATGAAGTGGTAGCATATCGAACACAGAGCATATTTAAGATGTCTTTACATTTTTAATTTTGACAGATATCCGAAAATTGAATTTTAAGTTTTTTTCTTCTATTTAAAATCTAAAGTATTTTCGAACAAGTAAGAAAAATTTATGCATTTAAACAAATATTTATATTTGTAAGGCAACTTAAAAGCAATTTACTATAATAGACAGACAGAATTTTTATGTAATGGCTGAGTGGTGGTTGTATTTTACAAATATAGGTTACCTTTTTACTTTCTTTTATTGTAGTAGCCACCAAATGTTTCATAATTGAAAAAAAAAATAAAATAAAATAGATATAACTATTTCTTCCTACCGCAGGAAGAACTGGAGAAAAAAATCATTGAACAAATGAAGCCTAAAAATTGTAAAAAGGCCAGTCTACTCCACACGAAGTAATACCTGACGGTAGGGTCATGGGGAGTCCTATTTGAAAAACCGAGACAAAGGTTTTGGTGGGGAAGAAGCCTACACGTACATTCGGTAGGGATCGGCAACCCTAGTGTATCTCTCAAAAAAATATGTTCCTGACACTGTGCTATGGTGCTTAGAGTATACTTTTATTGCAGTGTATTGAAATATGCCTTTAATAAGAGAGCTATATGATTAGTACTTGGCCTTGACAAGAAAAAAACATTTTTGTGTGTAAATTTCTTTTTATTTGTAGATACTGTATCATTTTAGCTCAATACACTTAGTTCAATATATTTCTATTTTTTGTATTCCATCAAAAAAATTTGATCCTTCTAACCCTTCAAAATAGGCATTTATTCATCGATGCAATCACCTTATCGTTGGAGCCAAATAATTTTCTGTTGGGCCATTTTTTCATATTTGAACCATTTTTTCATATAGGTTGGAGCTAAATCTGTTAAATGCGGAAGTAATTCGTATCCTAAATCATGAAATTTTGCTATGGCAATAACAAAATAGTGTTCGGTGTACGTTCGATAGTAGAAGTCCATTTTTTGAGTGAACTTTGGTTTCTGGTGTATAATCGTGAATCTATGTTTAATTAACAGTTATGAATCGTTGCAAATTTTTTTTTGAATTATGCTTAAAAATGTCCAAACACTCCATTGAAGTTGTTATACGAACATGTTTTTGGTCAGGTATTAATAAACGCAGCATCCATCTTGCAGATAGCTTTCTCATACACATACTCAAAAAGATAGTTACATATTTTTTTGTTTATAAAAAGATACTTACCATGTCAGCTTTCTCACACACTTCCATTTGATAATCTTTTAAAATAATATATAATAATATATTTTATTATTCATTTCTTCGGTAGTATCCTAAATTGGATGTTCTGAGTACTCAGAGCGTCATCTGTACTTGTACGACCACAACGATCGGTACAGTAACTTCTTCTGAATCATTCTATACGATAATAAGGAATCTTCATTTCCAAAAACTACTTTTTATGCTTAGTTTTGGTTTCAGATATTGTTTTTTTCCTTAAAAATATTGTGTTTAAATTAATTTTTTTCCATATGAAAAAAAAACTAAAAATCTTGTCTCTTTCAATGGGTGTTAAAATTAAACTAATAAACTAATGTTTTTTAAAATTTTGCACAACGTCTTTTTGAGAATTTGAAATATCTTAAAAAATATTGTTTTTCTGATATGAGCTACATTTTTGAATTAGCCAATGACTTATCATATTACCCTTGTTTTTTGACAGTTATTCCTATTCAGTTCTTCTGTAATCGATGTATTATCTATGACCTATGCAGGTAGTTCTACAATCTTAGGCAAATTGAGCATAGTTCTGGCAGAAAATGTCAAATTTCTTATTAAACTCATTTCACAATTATTTACTCTTTCAGTTTGTATTGTGGCAGCACTGTCGCTACGTAGAGAATTTAGATATCGAACATATAAATCAGTCTTTTTCTGCACATTTAATGGGTTTCACTTAACTGAATTTTAAAAAGAAGTTTTTTTTTTTAGCCTAAACGAATATAATTTTTTTTTTTAACTAATTAATTTTAGAACAAAACTGTTTAATACAATAAATTTAATATATTTGTTTTTGATTTACTTTTATTAAATTTAATATAGTCTATAAAATATTTCTGCATACGAGTATCATACTACAATAAATTTTATGTGTGGGTAGGTAAGGTATATATTATTATTGTAAAAAATCCATTTTAATATTTATTAATATTTATATTACAATGTGGGTGATTACATATCCTCCTCTTTGACGCCTGAATATTATGTGAAATAATTTTTTTTACATTTTCGTGTGGAATTTTTTGTAATGAACGAAAAAAAATATAGTAAAAAACGATTATTTTAATTAAATATCATCTACAATATATTCGCCTCATATCTGTTGGTAGATTATTCAAACAAAGGCTCTGTGAAAAATGTGTAAAAAAAAATTAAGCAATAAAAACTTGAAAATAGATTTAATTTAAATTTTACTATTGCGGAGCGGAATCATTTCCAATTAAGAATTGCTTTCCGAAACTGTCACCCACAATCATCAATTTACTCTTTAGAATTGGATCTTTCAACTACTATAAATAAATGAATGAATTGCATTAGATAAATAGTAAACATTTTAGAATATCTTTTTTGGTAGTATGTATGCAGCTGATGAATCGATGGATTACTTCTGTATCAAAAGTATGGTGATCCAAGTGCATCGTCTCCTATTAAAACATTAACTATTGAGCTTCGAATGGAGGCTTTCGAGTCTCATTAAGTATAGTATAGATTGGCGGTTGTCAATCGGTTTCAAACAAAAAAAAAATCACAAATGTCACGATTTCTGAAGCATCCGATTGGTGAGTTTAAATGGATGACTGGTGGTAGTAGCTCTATTTGGTACCATACCGATTTTATAAACGAACTAAATTAATAATTTTCGCAATTGTTGATGATTTCATGGACTCTATACGAATTCGTTTTTCACGTACTTCCTTTTCTTCTTACCTTGCTGATGTTGTGACACTTGTCCATATAAAAGGTAGTATTTTCCATATTTATGGAGTGTGCATTTTTACAAATTCTCATAACAGTCTACTTTGTTTTTTAGAATGTTTCATCTTATAGATGAAAATGCAATTTAATTAAGAAAAGTCTATAATTTTTTTATTTGTAAATTATGTAAGTACACTTAATAAACATGCGTCTTGAAGCTTATAACCCGCCGTATTGACCCAGAATTATACTTGGATGGTAAGTACATAAACAATTTAATAAATTCAGTAATTAATTATTGTCAATATTTAAAACTTTTGCCATTTACTTTCAAAATTTAATAGATAAGCAAAAAAAAGTTAAAGAAGTTTTGGAATATTGCTATCTAAAAAGCTGAAATGATAATTAACTAAATAAGTAAAAGTACTTCTTTTATATTTCAAGGTTAATTTAACTCTACATCAAAGTCTCCAAGAATTCTATATTTTTAGAGACTTTGATGTAGAGTTAAATTAACCTTGAAATGTACTCGATCAAATGATCGTTTTTAATCGAGATCAGTTTGTTCGAGTATTTACCATTGACTTCTCAACAACGTTGAACAAACTGATCTCATTAATCATAAAATTCATGCAAACATTGCAAACCAAATTTGAATGATTTTCTTACACCGTTGAAATGATAAATAATTAACTTAAAAGAGTGTTGAAAATTAATTCTAGAGCTGAGTTAGTTAAGTCACTTTATTTAAAGATAAATTAACGTTTTTCTGCAATTGTCATGTATCTGTAATTTGAAACCATTTCGTTTGATATTAGACTGATTACTTACAAGATGCGATAGAAATTTAATGAGACTGGTATTACTAAAAGGTATCTGACAATACGATGTCTGTTCAAAAAATATCAGGAATTTTGTGTTTTTCAAAAATTATTTATTTATTCATGAATATCTATTTTGTCCCCTTCAACGTAGTCCCCACCAGATATTATACACTTATGGCAACGTTTTTTCCAATCCTCGAAGCACTTCAAAGAATTATTTTTTGTGATATTGTTCAGCTCCTCCTTCGATGCCGTCTTTATCTCCTCAATCGTAGCGTAGCGTCATCCTTTCGTGGGTCTCTTCAGTTTCGGGAACAAGAAAAAGTCACAGAAGGCCAGATCTGAGGAATACGGTGACTGCGGCATTATTAGTGTGTTGTTTTTGGCCAAAAATTCGCGCACAAGCAACAATGCGTGAGCAGGGACGTTATCATGGTGCAAAAGCCAATTTTTGTTCTTCCATAAATCCGGGTGTTTCTGGCGGATTGCTTCGAGCAACTTATGCATAACTTGCAGGTAATATTCCTTATTAACCGTTCTATCCTGTGGTAAGAAATCATGATGCACCACGCCCCTGCAATCGAAGAAAACTGTAAGCAAAACCTTCGCTTTTCGTCGTTCACATCTTCTCGGCCCTCTGAGAGCATTTTGTACCACAGATAAACGTTGCTTCGGTCCAAGGTAACTTCATCATATGCCACAGTCAAAATTTGGAATGCGTCAGCGCAATTAAATTTGTTTTTCACACAAAATTTGAAACAGATTTTTTGATCCATTTTTTGGAATGGGCAAAAATCGAAGATGAGCCAAAACACGTGCAAACAAAGCAGCTGTCAAAAATTATTGTAACTGAACATTCAAAATGGCCGAACTTGTCGGCATAAGTGAGAGACATGAGTATCAACATAACGCCACAAAAAATCAAAAACCGAATATACGTAACCCGCGTCAATTCAAAATTCACGATACTTTTTGAGCAGACCTCGTACTAGGGACTTTTCCGGTAACTACGCGACCCTATAGGAACGTGTTAAGTAATCGGTTTTTTTAAGTGTACCAACAAATTTTGTGTTGAGCTTGATGAATCTGGGAGTTTAACTTATGAAAAGATGTCATTCCTTCGAAAGAGCACACATTTTTCGATAATAAGGGAATCTTCATTATAATTTTTAAGTTATTAATTTTTAAGTGTTTTAATTTACTTTTTTCCATGTGAAGAAAAAAACACAAATCTTGTCTCCTTCAATGGCTGGTAAAACTAAAATAATAAACAGATGTTATTAAAATTTGGCATGACATCTTTTTGAGAAAGCTGAATGATGTAAAAAATGTCGTTTTGCTGATATCAGCTACATCTTCAAATTAGCCAATAACTTATCATATTACCCTTATTTTTTTGGCAGTTATTCCTATTCAGTTCTTTTGTAATCTATGTATTATCTATAACCTATCTAGTAGTTCTATAACCAGTAGTTCTTGTCAAACTAATTTCAAAACTATTTTTTGGAGGTGTCATTAATAATTTTTGGGGAGTTAAAAAGCCGTGGAGAACGAACCTCATTCAGAGAGGCTTTGAAAATCGAAAGCTGAAGAAAATGTGGAACGTTTGAGGGCTCTGGTATTAACCGTCGATAAATAAAAAAGTCCTTATATATAAGGCATTGAAAATTGGGGATCTTCACATAAGATCAGTAATTGCAGACACCCACGATCACAACGCCATCTGTCACGCGACCATTTTTTTCAATGATTCCTGCAGTTCTCAGCCGTCCTATTTATCTTGATCCCTGTAACTTTTTTTTTCCTTCCACAGAATTAAAAAATGCTTGAAAGGACGTCATTTAGGTACTATCGATTATATCCAAAGGAGCGTAATATAGTAGCTGAAGCTGGTTCGAGTTGTAGGCTATCAGAACTGCTACGAACAGTGGAAATAACGCCTACGCCAGTGGTAGAGCTGCCTAAGCAAACTGCTTCTAAAGGAATAATATTGATGTATGCAAATAAAATAAATTTATTTACTGTCAACATATGTAAATTGTGTTTGGTTACTAGTATTATTAGTATTTTGTTAAAAATATGCATTTTAGAGTATATTTATCAAAACAATTTCTTTTTTGCTTTTTAATTATATTGGGTGTAAGGGAAAGTTCTGTCGTTTTTGAACATTTGCACTTGTATGTGTTGTTGATTCTTAGCGAGAATTCTGATTCGATTGAAATCGATTTAAACCGTTAGATTACTATATGATTGATGGTTTATATACAGTTTTTCGTATTTTTGTCAGTTTTTTTAAACTTTTAAAAGAGTTAACATGTGTGAAGAAAAAAAGGGAACAACGCAAAGGAGGCAAAAACTTGTGTGGCGTGTTTGGAGAAGACGCAGTAACAGCTCGAATATACCAGAGATGGTTAGCGAAATCTCGTTCTGGTGATTTTTCTTTGAAAGAAAACCCTGTTCATGAAGTCTACCAGACATCAATGACGAAGTACTACACAGTATGATCAGGACAAATCCAATGTTAAATTCCACAGAAGTGGCCTTCAAGCTTGGAATTCATCAGACTACTACTTTAAACCACATTAAAGAGCTTGGTTTTATGTCCAAACACTCTGTTTGGGTGCCACACAAATTAGGCGAAAACAATTTAAAGGGTCGAATTTCAATATGTTCTTCAAATCTTACTCATCACAAAATGGAACCGTTTTTGGACCGCTTGGTGACTGGTGATGAAAATTGGATAGTTTATAAACATGTAGAAAAAAGGGGAGACAACACCCACCGGAGGGGTATTTTCCACTATGAGTTGTTGAAAGAAAATTATACGATCGATGCTGATCGTTACTGTTCGCTACTTGATATTTCGAATAAGGAAATTCAACGTAAACGTCCATATTTGGCCAACATAAAGGGTGTAATTCTTCATCATGACAACGCTAGACGGCACGTGGCAAGAAAAGCCGTACAAAAAATTGCAGAGTTGGATTGGGAAACTCTACCTCAGCCAACATATTCTCCAGATATTCCACCATCTGACTATCATCTGTTTAGGTCTCTGCAAAACTTTCTTGATGGAAATGAATACGAGGTCTGTTCAAAAAGTATCGCGAATTTTGTGTTTTTTCAAAAGTTATTTATTTATTCTGAATATTTATTTTGTCCCCTTCAAAGTAATCCCCACCAGATATTATACACTTGTGCCAACGTTTTTTCCAATCCTCGAAGCACTTCAAAAAATCATTTTTTGTGATCTTGTTCAGCTTCTTCCTCAATGCCGTCTTTATCTCCTCAACCATAGCGTAGCGTCGTCCTTTCATAGGGCTCTTCAGTTTCGGGAACAATAAAAAATCACAGGGGGCCAGATCTGGGGAATACGGTGGCTACGGCATTATTGGTATGTTGTTTTTGGCCAAAGATTCGCGCACAAGCACCGATACGTGAGCAGGGGCGTTATCATGGTGCAAAAGCCAAGTTTTGTTCTTCCACAAATCCGGGTGTTTCTGGTGGATTGTTTCTCGCAACTTGCGCAAAACTTGCAGGTTATATTCCTTATTGACCGTTCTAACCTGTGGCAAGAACTCTTCAATCGAAGAAAACTGTCAGCAAAATCTTCACATTCGACCGAATTTGGCGCGCTTTTCTCGGTCTTGGCTCGTGCGGCTGCTTTCATTGGGATGATTGAGCTTTGTTTTCCATGTCATAGCCATAAACCCTTAATTCATCATCAGTTATGATCCTTTGGAGCAAATTTGGGTCATCGGGGGAAAGAGTCCAATAGCTCCTTAGCAATGTTAATGCGATGCTGTTTTTGGTCGAAATTGAGCAATTTTGGTACGATTTTCGCGGTGACCCGTCTTATGCCAAATCATTGATAAAAATCGAATGGCACGAGCCAATCGCTATGTTGAAGTCCTCAGCAACTTCTCTAACGGTAATTCGTCCGGCACGCTTTTCGTCGTTCACATCTTCTCGGCCCTCTGAGAACATTTTGTACCACCGATAAACGTTGCTTCGATCCAAGATAGCTTCACCATATGCCACAGTCAACATTCGGAATGCGTCCGCACAATTAATTTTGTTTTTCACACAAAATTTTATACAGATTCTTTGATCCATTTTTTGGAATGGGAAAAAATCGATAACGAGCCAAAACACTTGCAAGCAAAGCAACTGTTAAAAATTAACTGAATATTCAAAATGACCGAACTTATGGGCATAAATGAGAGACATGAGTACCACCATAGCGCTATAAAAAAATCGAAAATCGAATATACGTAACCCGCGGAAATTCAAAATTCGTGATAATTTTTGAACATACCTCGTATATAAATTATGAGGATGTCCCCAAATGGCAGTGGAAGAATACTTTGCATTAAAAAATGAAGACTTTTTTTTCCAGGGGATTGGATAAGCTGCCAGACCGCTAGCAGATAGTTGGAACTAATAAAGGAAATTATATTTTGAATTAAGTTTTGAATAAAAAGTGATTTGACCGAACCAAATCCACCTGCAAATGGTAGAATTCAAATTTTGATTAAATGCAGGTTACAAGAATTATTTAGTTTTTCCGTTTAAAAAAAAATTATATAATTGACTCTGTAAAAGAAAATCCCAGTTAAGTTGTATCTTTGACGACAACCGTTTATCGAATAGTCGACCATTCTGATTTTATTGTATCTGCCCGAGGAGCGATAGATGGCTTGAGCATACACGTATGAATAGAATGTTCAGAAATTATGTCAAGCTCGAAGATTATGTACAAAAACATGATTTATGTTTCAATTGATAGACTAACACATATTATTTATTTAATTATACACGAATTATTGCATAAATTTTGATTTAGCGAGACTTTTGAATTTTATGAAAATTGTAGAAATATTTCACAATTGAAAATAGAAAATTTCATGGCTTCTTTTTGATATCATGAATTTTATTCTTTTCCGGGTTGCTGTTACTTATTAATTTTGAAACTGAAAACTATCATATTCGTATAATATAAAGTGATAGTTTCCAAATAAATTGTTTCTATTATAAAGTGTATTATTGTTTTTATTTAAATATAAAATAATGCAGTGATTATCAGCTCGAAAATGTCAATCAATTTCTAAATGTATTAAATTGTACAGTATTTACTATAAATAGTATGTAATAAATTTTATTCTATTTGATGGCAAGAAAAGCTATAATTACGATGAAAAAGAATAACAATTTATTGTCAGTAACAGTTTTGATAGTGAAAATGAGCAAACGTTACTATTTACAATTTTATTTAGAAGGTGTAAAAGGTTTTTCATATTCAAATAATAAATAAATTCAATAAAAATGTGGAAATATGAATTTATATATAGTACTGTGGTGGCAAAAATAGTTTTTTTTATCCTACTTTAGAAAAAAGAAAATAGACTTTAAATACATATTTTGATTAAATTTTTATTCTATATTATTGCTTTTTTTCCTTAGATTATAAATGCAGTTTTTACATTTGTAATCTAATTGAAATATTTACTTTTGATTATTTTTTTTAAACTTTACGATTACCGATTAATTTTATTTAATGATCATATTTGCTGATATTATTTGGTAGTAAATTTCATTCTTTTAAAACTCATTTTATGATTCCTAATCATTATTGATCGTTTTTTTGAGTGTTGTTGGTAAAGGAGTAAATTTTTTTACAAAAAATTGATCGAAATAATTCGAGTAGTGATATTAAATGGAGAATATGATTATAATATTGGAATAACTCCACAAAAAATGTTAAATGATTATTGGTTAGTCGAAAAAGTTCGTGGTATTTTCCGACAGATGGAGTAAAAAGCAAATATCTCAGTAAATAATTGTTGGATTATAACAACAATGAATATGCGTTTGAAAGGTGATACTTAATGCTTTGTGTAGGGCAAAATTTTATTAAAATCGTTGTAGTGTATGAAAAGTTATTCAAGTTCGAAAATAGATCAGAATAAAGAGTAACTTGCTATACTTTACAATACCACTTCGACCAATAAGACAACGCATCGCAGGTTTATGAAAAAATTTATAGTGTTTATGGTGAAGGTGTTGTATCAAAATCAGTATCATGCAAATGGTTTGCTCACTTTCGATTTGGAAATTCCCAAGTCAAAGATGAGCCTCGTTCTGGTCAGTCAATTACCGAAAAAAGAGATTATACAATATTTTCGAAAAAAATGAGCAAGAACGGCATATCAGAAGTAATGACATAATTTATGAATTAAACAATTTTTTGAGTGTGAAAAACTTTATATTTCTGATATGCTGCTGAAGCGCAATAAAATCGAGTCATTTCTGAGGTGATAAAATCGAGTCATTTCTGAGGTCTTAAAATACAAGAATAGCGTTCTAGGATTGATGGCCAAAAAGGTTATGCTCTGTATATGGAATGCCTTATTATTAACTACTACGTGGGCTACTATATATATTTCTGGCCTAATAATGAAAATGCGAATATTTATCAACGAAAAAGGTTTTATTGTTTTTCAAAATATTCTCCATCAAGATTTATACACTTTTGCATGCGCTCAAACCAATTTTCGAAGCACTTTTTCCACTCCGATTGAGACACCTCCAAAACATGGTTTTTGAATGCTTCAACAGCATCTTCTGGCGACGAAAATTAAAAAGAAGTCATTGGGTGCCAAGTCAGGGCTGTACGGAGGATGACCCATCAATTCGACGTTTTGTCCGGTCAAAAAGGCGCTGGTTTGAGCCGATGTGTGAGAGCTCGCATTGTCATGGTGCACAATGATTCGACTTCTCTTGTTCGTTTTTCGAATTTCTCCGAAGACTTCAGGCAAACAAATGGTGGTGTACCACTCAGAATTGACCGTCCTACGTTGCACAAGCGGAACAGTCGCCACATGACCAGTTTTGCCAAAGAAACAAGCGACCATTTGCTTCGAAGTGCTTCTTCCACGAACAACTTTCGTTGGATTTGACTCGTCTTGGAAGACCCACACGGTCGATTGCTGTTTTGTTTCGGGCTCATACGCATAGATCCATGATTCGTCACCTGTGACGATCTTATAAACGTCTTTTGAAGCACCGCGATCGTATTTTTTCAGCATTTCTTTACACCAATCCACACGAGCCTTTTTTTGAGCGATTGTCAAATTGTGCGGGATCCAACGAGAACAAACCTTTTTTACGGCCAGGTGTTCATGCAATATCGAATGTATGCTGGTGGGAGAAATGCCTAGGCATGCCTCTATCTCACGGTATGTCACATGACGGTCTTGCATTATCAGTTCACGTACGGCATCGATGTTTTCTGGAACAACGGCTGTTTTTGGACGACCTTCACGGAATTCGTCTTTGAGCGAGCATCGGCCACGATTGAATTCGTTGTACCAGTTTTTCACAGTGCTATAGGATGGTGCTTCATAGCCATACAAAGATTTAAGTTTATCGATGCACTCTTGTCGTGATAATCCACGTCGAAAGTTGTGAAAAATGATCGCACGAAAATGTTCACGAGTTAATTCCATTTTTTTGCCAAATTGATTTTTTCAAGTCACTGTAAACAACACAAATGATAGTCGTACGTCAAAACGTTCTGAGTACGTTTATGCTAAAAAATGTCAAACTTTCCAATGGAAATGTCAGATCGCACCTGGCAACACTTAGTGTTGCCTAGGCCAGAAATATATATAGTAGCCTACGTACTTATCATATCTTAAGTCTAATAATTTATAGTTTATAAAAATACGAGTAGAAACAAAAATTATTCTTTGGATTTTAACCACTAAAACCACCTTACTTGGTCACATATACATGAGTTCAACATAAGGCCCACTACATTCTCCGGTGTCAGGGGTCATCCAGCGCACTTCTGACCCTCTTCTTTTTCTGCATTGAACTGGGCGCAGTAAAAGAACACGTGCTCTGCGCTCTCTACTATCCCGTCACAAGAAGGGCACATTGCGCTAAAATCCAATTTGGTAAGCCCGAAAACAATTGGTCCCCATTAAAAATTGGTATAGGTAGTGACCAAAATTACCATGTCGCCGAGATACGTGTAAGATGGTGAGTCCATCTGCCATCGGTGGCATTATCCCAGCGATTTTGCCGTCTCTTCTTGGACCCATTTCTTTCCAACGTACGAGCCTTGAATCGCGCTACAGTGTCATACCGACCTCTCCGGCGGTACAGCCTCTGCCGCTTATCAACCAGTATTTCAATCGATATCATTCCGGCCACAACAAAAATGGCCAGGCCAATGCACAGGCCACCACCAATGCACTCCTACGGTAGACTGAGACTGAGATAATTTGGCCAATACGGAATTTTTTTTCGAAAGCTGGTATTGATATGTCCGTGATCCTGATGGGTGATGGCTTTTTTAAGTGTTTTTTTCATACTTTTCGGTAATGAACAGATAACGGGATAAGCAATTAATATTTCATGGGAAGTAAAATGGTTTTTTTAATTAGTATAGAACTATTCCTCAGTGAGATTTGTACCCAGAACCTCTTAGATAATAGTTCAGCACGTGAACGACTTTGCTACTGGGCCCGATCATCTGTCCTTTCCCACTTGGTGAAGTCTGCAAATCTTTTACGTATAAAACATTGTAACACCAGATAACGATGACTGGGATCCTTCTTACACACTCCTTAATACCCGTAGCTTTAGGGAATCCTAACCTATGCGTCGTAAGGTATGCGTCGTAAATTTTTCCTAATCTATGCGTCGTAAATTTTTTGTAACTACTTCCATTTGGATTTGCAATAATACGCATTTTACATCTACGGCCAAGTACAATCGTCCGGCTCCCCTTAAACGCTATTGAATTTTATTTGTTAGGCTAGTTTTGGTCCGCTCGGGCACCCCATGGAAGTCTAGCAACACTACAGAGATAACAACTGATACTGTGTTTCCGCTCCTTATAATACTGCAAATAGTTGATTTGTCTATCCAATTTTTTAGGTCTAAAAGTTCGTGGCGTTTTTTGATTAAAATAGAGATGCTTAAATCAATTTATTTTAATTAAATAAATTGATTTAAGCGTAAATAATTCTCCATTATTATTGACAATGTTTTGCTATTTTTCGGGCAGTTCCATGATTTTATCAGTATATACTCGTATTTTCATCAAAACTTCCCAGGCAAGCTCTTTTAAGTTTTCGTGAGTCATCAAAAATATGTGTGGATGGACGTTATCGTGGTGAAAGATGACACTCTCTATTAATCAATTACAGTCGTTTTCTCTTAATTGCCTGACATCATCTCTCAAGCGGCTTATAGTACAGTACCGAGTTAATATTTTTACCGAATAGTACGTAGGCTACTATATATATTTCTGGCCTAGGCAACACTAAGTGTTGCCAGGTGCGATCTGACATTTCCATTGGAAAGTTTGACATTTTTTAGCATAAACGTACTCAGAACGTTTTGACGTACGACTATCATTTGTGTTGTTTACAGTGACTTGAAAAAATCAATTTGGCAAAAAAATGGAATTAACTCGTGAACATTTTCGTGCGATCATTTTTCACAACTTTCGACGTGGATTATCACGACAAGAGTGCATCGATAAACTTAAATCTTTGTATGGCTATGAAGCACCATCCTATAGCACTGTGAAAAACTGGTACAACGAATTCAATCGTGGCCGACGCTCGCTCAAAGACGAATTCCGTGAAGGTCGTCCAAAAACAGCCGTTGTTCCAGAAAACATCGATGCCGTACGTGAACTGATAATGCAAGACCGTCATGTGACATACCGTGAGATAGAGGCATGCCTAGGCATTTCTCCCACCAGCATACATTCGATATTGCATGAACACCTGGCCGTAAAAAAGGTTTGTTCTCGTTGGATCCCGCACAATTTGACAATCGCTCAAAAAAAGGCTCGTGTGGATTGGTGTAAAGAAATGCTGAAAAAATACGATCGCGGTGCTTCAAAAGACGTTTATAAGATCGTCACAGGTGACGAATCATGGATCTATGCGTATGAGCCCGAAACAAAACAGCAATCGACCGTGTGGGTCTTCCAAGACGAGTCAAATCCAACGAAAGTTGTTCGTGGAAGAAGCACTTCGAAGCAAATGGTCGCTTGTTTCTTTGGCAAAACTGGTCATGTGGCGACTGTTCCGCTTGTGCAACGTAGGACGGTCAATTCTGAGTGGTACACCACCATTTGTTTGCCTGAAGTCTTCGGAGAAATTCGAAAAACGAACAAGAGAAGTCGAATCATTGTGCACCATGACAATGCGAGCTCTCACACATCGGCTCAAACCAGCGCCTTTTTGACCGGACAAAACGTCGAATTGATGGGTCATCCTCCGTACAGCCCTGACTTGGCACCCAATGACTTCTTTTTATTCCCACACATCAAGAAAAAAATGCGTGGTCAACGATTTTCGTCGCCAGAAGATGCTGTTGAAGCATTCAAAAACCATGTTTTGGAGGTGTCTCAATCGGAGTGGAAAAAGTGCTTCGAAAATTGGTTTGAGCGCATGCAAAAGTGTATAAATCTTGATGGAGAATATTTTGAAAAACAATAAAACCTTTTTCGTTGATAAATATTCGCATTTTCATTATTAGGCCAGAAATATATATAGTAGCCCACGTAGTATTTTATTCCTATTACTTTTAACTTATTAAAAATTAAGTGGAACAAGCTGGGTATCACCAGGTACAAATGTTGATTTATTTATAGGTTTTTCTTAATTATTGCAGAAGATTTTTATACTAATCTAAAGAAAAATTATAGTAATTAGACAAAAACAAACAAAAATTATATTTTGTTGTACTACTGGTTTGTACGTTAGTTCCTTCTAGACATACACGTATTTTTGGAGAGCCGACAACAGTGGAAGACGAACCACGCTCAAAGAGGCTTTCAGTATCAAAAACTGATAAAAATTGGAATTGATAAGTGAATTCTTAAAAGGCTCAGAACAAGGGTTTTTTTTCAATTTAGAGACTATAAATATTCACCATAAGCATCAACGAGTTTTGGTCAGAAAAAGGGTTTCCTTTTGTTCTCAAGCCCATCAACTGATAACATTCCACAAGATTTTTGTTTACGTTAATTAAGATTAATGTATAAAAATACAATAAAATTATTGTAAAATATTAGTTTCCTGCCTCATATCGTATAATGTATGTAGCCCGTAGTTATTTAATGATACACACGGTTTCATAAAAGAGTGTAAAATAAATTAATTTTATTGAACTTTTGGAATTTTTAAAATAAAAGATTTAGGATTTTTTAATTTTTCCTGAAAATTTTCTAATTCAAATCTTTTTTTTTTGCTCTGAAAATTTTATCTTCATAAAAGGCATTTTACTATCTCTTTTATTTGTTATTATTGAGTAATATTTAATTATCAAAGATTTATCAATATTTATTGATTCGAATTATCGATATTATAGATAGAATATATTGCGTTGGGGTACCACACTTTACATACTATTGAACGTGTTAATTAGAAATTGCTTCTTGATTTACTCATAAGCCAATCCCTTTTGGAATTTGTTTTTTCTTCTTCTTAGTTTAATTCAAATTTTTTGCAGTACTATTAATTTTATTTTCAAATAAAAGTTGTTATTTTGAAATTATCATAATTTTTGCTAGTGGAAAAAATAGTATTTGAATTTTTTCTACTCGGAAGTTAATAAACTAAAAGTGATTGTATGAACGAAAGAAATAGTGTGCAGAATATCCGACAATATATTTAAATAGCTTTTACTTTATCTAATATTTTGTTTAAGAAAAAAAAAACTACTAAAATTGTATAAGAACAAAATGTAATATTTGAGAGGATGGATGACACTTTAGTTAGGTTTAGCACAAATTGTTCCCAACGTTTGAAGCTCCGGGATGGATTCAAATAAGACATTCGTTGAATTTGAAATAAAACAAAACTAATACAAATCGAGTGTGTAGTTTCATGAGTTTCGAAAGCAAATATCTTCATTTTCCATTTATGTTGGGACAGTACTCGTATTATCTCAGACTTGAATTCGTGAAGTGAGAATTGCGCGTACAGACAAAATATGCTCATTGAAACGGGCCGCAGTTTTTGTTGGTTGGATCATAATGTGCAACTGCAGTTGATTCCGAATTGTATGCGATTAAATAAGGTAACGAGTAAATACCATATGTGCAGTTGGAAAATCATGGAAGTATTTTCTGGTGTCTTCTTCATCATCCTCTGTTTAGTATGAGAATTTTCCTTACCATCATTGATAGCGGACGAAAAATTAAACAGATTCACCCACAATCACGATTTACTTTCGCTGTTTTTTGATCCGATTCTATCAGCCATCGTGATTCTTGTCGTATTCGTTTGAAAGCATCTTCTTACTTTTTGTTTGATTGCATAAAGCTTCCTGTGGATTTGTAGTTAATTATAATATCATATTGTTGACGACAACTCAATATGGACTTATCCAAATAGTATCCATCGAAGTCTTAGTTTTTTTTTTTTTTTTTTTTTTTAATAATTGTTTATTTATTTCAATCTTTCGATTCTTAAACAATTCTAAAAGCATTATTGTAATTTTCGTTCTGTGCTTATCATAATGACCCACTATGGGTCATTTTTACAATTAAATAATTAGTTTTTTACCAAATTGTTATTTTTTTAGTATTATCTGTAAGTTTTTACTTTTTCTTGTTTTTTTTTTTTAACTGAAAAATGTACTAAAATAGTTATATATATATATATATTAATAAATAAATAAAAAAAATAAAAAGCTCAAACTTAACTAACTTAATCTAAAACACAACTACCACTAATGACTACTTAAACGCTATAAATACATATAAATACATACGTATTATAATATGATTTTTTTACTTATTTTTATTTTTAATTTTTTTTAATTTTATTACAAATTTTTCCACCAATATAAAGCTTTATTGTTTGAATTAATGTCTTTATCAGCTAACTGTGTACTGAATTTTAAGCTTCCATTTGTTGGGTGGGCTTGCACTGCTTTGGCGGTTGCTCTTCTATTCGTATGGTAGAATATCGGGATTTTATTAAAGAAACATAAAACCTTCCGGGGGAATAAAACCGGTGTTCAGGGTTTTGACTATGTAATCTGTGCTCGGGTAAATTACATGTTTAACCAAACTATTTTCATTGTCCATTGAAGCGATTTTTGCAAAGTGGTTTCTTATGAGATTTATTATAAAATTATCAATACGTATAACTTGGGCATAATTGTAAATATTTTTGTTGGATATATAGTGCTGATAATTTGTTTCAGACTTACGGTATTTACCCAGCCATGCTCTTAAACAATTCCTTTCAAATTTTCTATATATTTCCATCAGTGACCAACTAATCGGGCTGCCGTATGTCAGTATTGGCCTTGATAAGCAATTACTTTCACTTTTGGCGACAGGAATTTAGAATAAAACAGCCTTTTAGCTAAATTAAATGCTGCCTTTGCTTTATTTAGCTGCTTCTTGATGTGCTCACCATAGTTCAGGTAATGCCTCCCCAGATATTTCACTGCATTATTATGCTCCAAAACCGTACCATCCCCTGCTCTAACTCAAAATTGTCTCCAATTTTTTTGAACTGAGACATGTCAAAATCTTAACACATTTCTGAATAATATTGACTCATACTTCTTGAAATTAATCCTCAATCTCCAGGCTTCAGCATAGCTGAGTACGGTATTGAACATGAACTGCAAGTTTTTTCCTAATTTATGGTAATTTTTGTTTACTGTGTAGATACTCGTAGTTAGATCATCCGCGAAAGCGATGCATTTATTTTCGCGATTATTTCTATTTAAGATTTCTAGCAACTCATTTAAATAAATTATAAACAGGATTGGTGAGGTAACTGTTCCTTGTTGCAATCCGTTTTTAATATCATACGTCTCGTCTGTTATAACTCCATTTGCTTCCACTAAAAATTTTTTCTACCTATTATCATAGTTCTGATTATTTTAATCAAATATATTGGGAAGTTGTATTTAAATAGTTTATAAATCAATCCGTCAATCCAAACTGTTGTAAATGCATCTGAGAAATCAACCAGAAGACTTCCCACGCATTCTTTATTGTTTATCGCCCAACATAACAGTTCGGCTGAAAAGTTTATAAGATAACACAGTAAAAAATATTTTTTTTTGCAAAATTCATTTTTATTATTTAACATAGTTGCCTTCGAGGGCGATACAGCAATTATAGCGATCTTCCAACTTTTAGATACCATTTTTATAGAACTCTTTCGGTTTTGCCTCAAAAGAGGCCTCAGTTTCGGCAATCACTTCATCATCGGTCTTAAATTTCTTGCCAGCGAGCATTCTCTTGAGGTCTGCAAACAGGAAAAAGTCGCTAGGGGCCAGATCTGGAGAATACGGTGGATGGGGAAGCAATTCGTAGCCCAATTCATTGAGTTTGACCATCGTTTCATCCATTGTCACATATCGACGCAAAAATTTGGGTTTATTGCGCTTGAACAGCTCCAAACACTGCTCAGAATAATCAACACGTTGTTGAGCTCACGCGTCACCCACTTTGCACACAGCTTTCGCATGCCCAAATATTCATGCACGATATGTCCAACACGCTCTTTCGATATCTTCAGAGTCTCAGCTATCTCGCTCAACTTCACTTTACGGTCATTTAAAATTATTTTGTGGATTTTTTTGATGTTTTCTGCCGTAACCACCTCTTTTGGGCGTCCACTGCGTTCTGCATCAACTGTGCTCGTACGACCAGTTCGAAATTGACGAAACCAATATTCCACAGTTGAAATAGCTGGAGCAAAGTCCGGATAACGTTTGTCAAACCATGCTTTGGTTTCCACTGTATTTTTTTTCATCAAAAAGCAATGCTTTATCAATACACGAAATTCGTCTTTATCCATTTTTTTTTCAATAACAAAAGTTGCTTCACTCAAAATGCTATATCTCACGAACCAATCCACCGATTGCTGTCAAATTTTGACAGAAATCATTTGAAGGATGGTGCTTTGTGATAATTAAGTAGATTTTTGCCGAACTGTTATATCAGATACGAGTTTATTAGCACTATGTACCGTTGAGTGTTTGGCTCGAAAACCAAATTGGTTATCCGTAGGTATATTATTCTTGCCCAGGACATTCAGGATAGATTTATTTACGATTTTCTCTAGGACTTTGCTGACATTAGATATTAAACTTATTGGGCGGTAGTTACTCGGATCCGTGGGGTCTTTCCCGGGCTTTCGTATTGCTATGACTTTTGCTGTGTTTTCCAATTACTTGGAAAATATCCATTATTTAATGAATTATTGAAAACTATAGCATATTGAGCAATTAGCGTGTCCGGCAGTTTTTTCAGAAGGATGTTGGAACGTTATCTAGTCCCGTTGATTTTTTGTTATTTAAACTTTGGAAAGTATCTTTCAAATCGTCGTAAGTAATAAAATAGTTATCGTGTGTTTCATTATTGGGTATACTATCTGATTTAAGGTTGGTTGAAAATCGTAGTAAGGGGGGGTTGAATCGAAGTCTTCGTTTTAAGGCAATGAATATATCAGAGCGATATGCATTTGTCGGCAATTTGTAGTCTATTTGCTAGCCAAACACTTTTTTTCATTCATAAAATTTCAATAACCATTGGGCATCTAGCAAAAAGTTCGATAATGTCCTACTTTTGATGGTAATAAGTAATAGTCAAAGTCAAGGGTAAGTGCAGAAAGTTACAATTTCAGTTGTTTTTTTTTTCCACAGATTTGTTGTACTCAAAAATTGAACTCAAGACAATAATTTTATTTGGTGGTTCGGAAATTATAGTCTTGCCATTCAACAACCATAAAATATATATATTACCAAAGATAATATTGTAGTTATTTAATTACAAGTTTATCATTTTATATTATGAATTCATTAATTACAAAAAAAAAATTCCCATAAAATTTGTAAAAACTTTCTACAAGTTGAAATTTGTAGGTACAATTTGCGCTTTAAACGGGGTGGATACGAACAAAAAGTTCCCGGAACGATGACAGTGTGGCGCTCTCATCGTTCCGATTTGAGTTCTGTTTTTTTTGTTAAGTTGGTACATCTGTTGCTGATTGGAACATCTGTTCCCTCTAAATGTTAGCGTCATAGCTTGACATTTGCAAAAACTTACGTAGCCAAGAGTACATCTATCTCTGTGTGTGTTGGCGATTTTTTACAATTTTAGAAATGAATTTAAATTTGCAACAACGAACTTGTATTAAATTTTCCGTAAAAAACGGATTTAATGGTGCGCAAACGTTGGAAATGTTGGAAAAGTGTTTCAGCAACGATTCTCTAAAGAAAACGGTCGTTTACAAGTGGCACGAGCGGTTCAAAAGTGGTCGTGAGTCAATCGAAGATGATGAACGCAATGGCAGACCATCGACATTGAAAACCGACGAAAACATTGATAAAGTAAAAGAAATGTTGCTCAATAACCGCAAATTAACCATCAGAGAGATAGCGGAGGACTTGAACATTGCCTATGGATCCGTCCAAGACATTTTGGTTGATAATTTGGGTTTCCGTCGTGTAGCAGCAAAGTTGGTGCCAAAAGACCTCAATTTCATGCAAAAAAGAGACCGTGTTGACGTCGCAAAAGACATTATTTGCGAGGCTGATTTCGATCCCACAGGATCATTACTGGAGACGAGACGTGGGTTTATGAGTATGACACGCAATCCAGACATCAGGCAAGTGAATGGCGTTCACCAAATGAGCCGAGACCAAAAAAACCACGTCAAAAAAGTCAAAAAAAAGAAGGTTTTCATGGTTAACGACGGTTTAGTGCATCATGAATTTTTGCCAGAAGGCCGGACAGTAAACAAGGAGTATTATTTGGGCGTTATAAGACTTTTGCGTGAAGCAATTCGCCGAAAGAGACCAGAATTGTGGGCAGAAAACTCGTGGATTTTGCACCATGATAACGCACCGTCGCACAGTGCCATCATTATTCGTAATTTTTTGACAAAAAATGCAACAAATACGATCCAACAACCACCGAATTCACCTGATTTGGCTCCCTATGACTTCTTTCTGTTCAATCGAGTTAAAAAACCATTACGGGTAACGCATTTCAACAGCCGAGAGGAAGTAATGGAAAAATCTCAGGAAGCACTGATGGACATACCGAAAACCGAATATAAAAAATGTTTCGAGGATTGGATCAAGCGCTGGCATAAGTGTGTTAAAGTCGATGGGGATTACTTTGAAGGGGACAATATAGATTTAGATGAATAAACTTGTATTTTTAATTTTCTGAATAAATTCTGAGTAACTTTTCGATCAAGGTGGTATGTGGGGGATTTTAAAATCCACGTGTAATTATGCAGAAGCTAGTTTGTCTATAAACATTGACTATTTAGTGCGCATTTCGGGCTGAATATGTCATTGGTTTGTATTTTTTTGAAAATGAAAAATGAGAGTCCATTACTAGTCAAAGATAAAAATCTACAAGTTAATGCTAAAAGGGTCGGTTATCATATTATGGCTATATAATAACCGACCCTTTTAACCTTAACTTGAAGATTTTTATCTTTCACCTTATATGGGGTTCAAAAAACTGAAGCCACTAGCCAAACAAAGTGACAAATTTTAATTTTTTTTTTGCTCAAAAGGCTACCAGGACGGGTTATTTAGAGATTTGATAATATCAATTAGACTTCAAGGTCCTACAATTTTATAAAGATTAACGGTTTATTATAAGACTATGCAAAAAAAATTTTATATATGCAGATAATCCTTCAAATTTGGAGCATTTAAGCCTGATATGTGCAGAAAAGTCATTAAAAATTATCTCAAAAGAATGAAGTCTTATAAGATTTTTTTCAGAATAATATTAATTTTCTTAAATAATGGCAAAAGTTATGTAATATAATAAAATAAAATTTTTTTCTAATTGTAAATTTTAAATATATTTTATTTAACTTTATTTCCTAAAAACACAAATTGGATAGGTCTTACCTTTGAATATATTTTATTCAAAATTATGGGCAAGAGATTATAGTGTCCTCCTTAAGAGTTTTATCTTACATTATCTATAAAATTTTGAATATTTTTATAATTTTACGAAAAGATGCATTTGCATCAAATTATTTTCAATTATAGTAAGTATTATCCAAACTTATAAATGAATAAACCCATAATCTATGGCACCTAAACTAGGTAGGGGTCTACTGTTGGTCTGAAATTTTTCTTTTATCTGCATTAGTATGGGCAAGTGGGACTAGTGCATTTTGGCATTATTTCTTCTTATTGATATAGTAAATTACATGAGATTATCATCTGTTCGGGTAAACAGAAAATATTCGTAATTTAAAGGAATTTTCATCATATTTACTCGACTGCCAGACGATATTATGTCTCAGTTCACCTAAAGAAAATTCCAAAGTTTTGTAGAAAATTGATACTATTAGTAAGTAGAATATCAAATTGGTAATGAAATTTATTCAAAAATTAAGTTCAATTAAAAAATTTCAATTTTTTGAACGAGGGCCGTTCAATTAAAAAATCCAAGAAATTGCGCTTGTAGTGTCGGTAAATATTTTTTTTTTGTAAGTAGCATTATTGACAGGAAAGCTGTCAAAATTTCAGCTCGATCCATAGCGTAGGTCAATTTCTATCGTCGATTAAAGATAACGACATTTATTTGTGAATAACAATGGAAAAAAGCGAGTTTAGGGCTGTCATCAAACATCTCCATTTGAAAGGCTTAAGCCCGAAAGCCGAAAGAAATCAAAGCCGATTTGGATACAGTTTATGGCACATCTGCACCTGTGTTTGCGACGGTTTACAATTGGGTGAATGAATTTAAACGTGGCCGTTCATCCACAAAACATGAACATCGTTCAGGACGCCCAGTTGAGGTGTCTACTCCTGAAATCATCGACAAAATCAACGATCTGATTTTGAACGATCGGCGAATTAAAGTGCGCGAATTAGTTGAGGTCACGGGCATATCACAAGGTACAGTCGCTTCAATTTTGCATGAAAAATTGTCTGTGAAAAAAATTTCGGCAAGATGGGTGCCGCGTTTGCTCTCTGAGGAGAATAAGCGCAATCGTGCAGTGGACTCTGAGGCTATGTTGGCACTCTTTCATCGCAATCCTGCTGAATTCCTTTGTCGATATGTCACTGTGGACAAAACCTGATACACTACTACACACCAGAAACGAAAAGACAGTCATCACAGTGGATTTTCAAGGGTGAACGGGCTCCGAAGAAGGCAAAAACTGTTGCATCGGCCGGCAAGGTGATGGCTACGGTCTTTTGGGATTCGCAGGGCATCATTTTTATCAACTACTTGGAAAAAGGAAAAACAATAACAGGAGCGTATTACGCGTCGTTATTGCAACGGTTGAGCGAGGAAATCAAAGAGAAACGCTCCCTTTCTGAAGAAGAAAAAAATCCTCTTGCATCAGGACAATCAGCGTGTGCACACCTTGGAGAATGGAATTGTTGCAGCATCTCGCTTATTCACCAGATTTGGCCCCGAGTGACTATTTTCTTTTCCCCAATCTGAAGAAATGGCTTGGCGGACGACGGTTCACTTCCAACGAGGACGTCATTGCTCAAACGGATGAGTATTTTGCAGAACTTCCGAAATCCTATTTTTTGGACGGAATAAAAATTTTGGAAAAACGGTTGGAAAAGTGTATAGAGCTAAAAGGAGATTATGTTAAAAAATAAAAAAAAATTTTTTTTTTAAAACAGTTTTTTTCCATCTTTTTCTAAGGACTTATTGAACGACCCTCGTATTTGCTGCAGTTTTTTGGATTTCAAAAAAGAAAAACAAAATTCATATTTCAATTTATCAAATTATTAAAAACTACTTTTTGAGCTTTTAGATAGATATTTTTGATAATTTCCTTTCAAATTGATATGTGTTTTTAAACTTTTCAAAAATATTTAATCATAAAATTTAGCAAATACTATCATTTTATATTAATTTTAAATAAACAAAATATAAAGTGTAGTAAAAGGAAATCCATTTTTTTTGCATTAAATTGAAGGTTTTATTTAGCATAGATAGAATGATACGATTTAGGGCAAATATGCACCGTTTTGTTCGATAACTTGTTGCCATTTTGGAGGTAATTTCATAATGCCTCTCTCATAGAAACCCTCGTCCCTATTGGCAAAAAGCTGAGACAGTCGATTTTCAAAATCTTCTCTTGAGGCGAATTTTTCACCTGCAAAATCATTCGTCATAGACAGGAAGAGGTGGTAATCACTTGGTGCCAGGTCCAGACTATAAGGTGGATGCATAAGAACATCCCAACCAAGGTCCCGGAACTTCTGGCGAGTCACTATCGATGTATGCGGCCTGGCGTTGTCCTGATGGAACACAATTCCTCTCCTATTGGCCAAAGCTGGCCGCTATTGGGCGATTGTTTCTTTCAGACGGCCCAATTGTTGACAGTATAGGTCGAATTAAGAGTTCGGCCGTAGGGGAGCAGCTCATAGTAGATGATTTCCTGCCGGTCCCACCAAACACACAGCAAAACCTTCCTGGCTGTCAATCCTGGCATGACCACCGTTTGCGCCGGGTGACCGCGATTTGACCACGACCGTTGTCGCTTGACGTTGTCGTAAGTGACACATTTTTCATCACCAGTAACCATCCGCTTCAGAAATGGATCAATATTGTTGCGATTCAGTAGCGATTCGCAGATTGAAATTCGGTCCATTAGGTTTTTTTGCGATAACTCGTGTGGCACCCATACATCGAGCTTCTTTTTGTATCCAGCCTTATTTAAGTGGTTCCAAACGGTTTTTTGTGCAATGTTTAGCTCCTGGGCAATCGAAACAGTGCTTACGTGACGGTCGGACTCGACGATTTCCAATATTTTATCGACATTTTCACATTTTCGCCAATTGGCCTTCCAGAGTGTGGTGCATCTTTGACATCAAAATTACCGGAACGGAACTGTTACAAACACTATTCACATTTTCAGCTGCGTGGCTTGCGTTTTCGCCTTTATCGAAGAAAAACTGTAAAATATGGCGTATTTTCTCTTTGTTGGTGTCCCTCTTTGAGGCGTTCTAAAAAAATACTGAGTCAAGTAATCACAAAACTGTATGAGAAGCTTTTTTAGTACGAAATTTTATATTTCTAACGCCATCTAGTGTAACCCGATTGCACTTTTAAAACGGGAGATACAGACTCCTAAAGCCATCTATTGGCAAAATAATGGATTACTCTTTACTACACCATATATGTAAAATTGGGTTGTTCGGAAAGTAATTTCGTTTGCTTATGAAGACACAATTAAGGTATTTATTGATGCAAACCGGCGAATAACAACTGGTGAGATCGCTGAGATATTAAAATTATCGTATTCGACCGTTCATGATCATTTTAAATGGCTTGGTTTTATCTCAAAGCTCGACATATGGGTTCCTCATCGTCTTACGGAAAAAAATTTGTGCCGTCGCATTGACGTTTGTGATTGGCTTCTCAAACGCCAAGAAAATTATCCATTTTTGAAGCGTATCATCACTGGGAACGAGAAATGGGCTGTCTACAACAATATTAAGCACAAAAGATCCTGGAGAAGAAAAGATGAGCCGGATCAAAACACTTCGAAAGACTATATTCACTAAAAAAAGTATATGCTATTTGTTTGATGGGATTTCAAAGGAATCGTTTATTTTGAGCTTCTACCGAGCAACATAACGATCAATTCTAAAGTGTTCTATCATCAGTTGGACAAATTGAATGATTCACTTAAAGAAAAAAGGCCAGAATTGGTCAATAGGAAAGGTATGGTGTTCCAACAGGATAATGCGAAACCACATACAAGTTTGACCACTCGGCAAAAGCTTTTAAAGCTTGGATAGGATATACTGCCACATCCACCATACTCTCCAGACCTAGCAGCATCCGATTATCATTTGTATTGGTCTCTACAAAATTTTTTAGACGGGAAATTGTTTAATTTAAATGAGGAGGTCAAAAATTACTTGGATCAGTTTTTTTGCCAGCAAAGAACAAAAATTTTATGAGCGTGGAATCATGCTACTACCAGAAAGATGGCAAAGTGTATTAGAGCAGACTGGATAATATTTAATTGAATTTATTCAAAGTACTTGTCCTCGCTAGCTACATATTTTTCCCACCTCTCGGGCGGGAAATGGATACCACGCCAAAAAAATTGCTTCTCTTTCGAGGCAAACCACTCATCAAGCCATTTTCGGATGCCTTCGTAAGAATCGAAGTGCTGCTCAGCGAGCGCGTGGCCCATCGACAAAAACAGGTGGTAGTCGGAAGGGGTCAGGTCTGGTGAATAAGCGGAGTGGGATAGCACCACCCAGATGAGGGTCCCCAAGTAGTTTCGATAGTGCGTTGTCGTGAGGAAAAATGTATGTTGTTGTACGAAATTGCTGACAATGTGCACTGATTAATGTTGGCAGATGTCAAACTCATAAAAAAAAGTATGGCGTGTTCATAATAGCTTAATAAGCTCACTCACGTTTTAATTTTCAAATGTGGAGATCAAAAATCACTTTGATCAGTTTTTTGCCAGCAAAGAACAAAAATTTTATGAGCATGCCAGAAAGTTGACAAAGGGTATTTGGATCCGACTCGACAATATTTAATTGAATAAAATACTAATTCACTATAAGAAAAACGTCTTTCATTTTTATAAAAAAAAACGAAATTACTTTCCGAACAGCCTAATATTTTTCATAAAAATTTAACCATTAAATTTAGCAAATACAAAAAAACTGTTATTTTATTCTAATTGTAGATAAAAAAATATGTAGAATAATATAGAATGAATTCTTGAAATGAAGATTTTTCGCATTAAGTTTTAATAATATTCCCAAAAACACGCGTTTGCTTTTATTCAATTTGTTATATTTTTTAATATGACTGTACTCACTTTCAATCGTTTTATATTTTTTACCATGACTGTACTCACTTTCAATAAGAGATTCTATATTGGTTGTGGTCCGAACTTGTTCATAGTAAAGACAACAATCAATTTGCAGATAACAATTTTGTCCTCTTTGGGTACTTGCTCCATCTATATTTGAATAGTGTAAATTCCAATTCGTACGATGGCATGGTTAATTTTTTTTTGGTTGTCAGTTACCAACTAATTTTCTTTTTACTTCTCAATAAGTAAAGGCCCCCCCTTTGGATGCAAAACTATAAAACTATTGCACCCACACCCATCTGTATTTTTTTTTTAAGGAAAAACACCTTCAATTACGGATTTTGAAAAATCAAAAATTTTGTGAATAAATTTTTGTATAAATTTTGTGAATGCTGCATATTTTTCGGCGTTTGCTTTGAAATCACCACGCACAAAATATCAAATTTAGGAAAGCGCCGTTTTGAAACGTCGCCATTTTTTTGTATGCAGGAAATACCTGCATGCGGAAGTAAACGGGCAGGTGCATTAAACTGCATTATTTTGCTGCACCTGTCCGTCTGTCTGTAGCACAGTTGCAATTTGAACTTTGATTTTCGAGAAGATATTCTGAATTTTGATTTTCGAGAGGGAAGAATTACTACTGGTTGAAAAATTCGAATTATTTTCAGTTAAATTATTTATTAAATCTTTCTTTGAAAATTAAATATATATAATTAAGATTTTAATTTAAAACCTTTTATAAAAAAAATATATTTATATGGTATTATTTCGAAATTATGGGAATTTTTCTTTCATTTTTAATTTTTGTGAATAGTTTATTGAACAAAACCTCCCCCCCCCCCCCCCTCCTCTTTCCTTATTTAAGACATATTGTGAAAAAAAATATTTCCATATTATTATATTTAAAATTTTAATTTTGTTAATAATGAAACGAGAAGTCAAAAGCTGTTCCTTTTGGTATAATATTGAGTTGATGCAAAAGTTATGACCGTTTTTTATGATCCTAGGTAAAAAAATATTTTCTTTAGAAATGATCAATATTACCTTCTTTTAAATGATTCCATTGTATAAAGGATGCTTTCCCTCTACTTTCTATTCAATTTTGGCCTGGCCAGAGTACAGTGAAGAGCCCTTGTATTTTTTTCAAAATGTCGGTCGATAAAGTGCATTTACGTCATTGTTTACTTTATGAATTCCGTAAAGACAATACCGCGAGTGTGGCAACCAAAAACATTTGCGAAGTGTATAGAACAGATGTCATCAAAATTCGGCAGGCACAAAGATGGTTTACAAAATTCCGATCTGGGGATTTTTCACTAATTATTAAACCACGTACCAGGCGGCCATTGAAGTGTGATGAGGCCAAGTTAAAAGTCATAATTGACACCAATCCACGTCTTACCACCAGGGAGATCGCGTCGATGATGGGAGTCAACAAAACAATCGTATTAAGACATTTGAAGCGTATAGGGATGGTTTCGCGGTACGACGTTTGGATACCTCATCAATTGTCGGCTGCCAATTTATTGGATCGTGTTTCAACGTGCGTTGCTTTGAGTGCGAGACAAAAACATGAACCTTTTTTGCATCGTTTGGTAACGGGAGATGAGAAATGGGTCGTGTACAACAACGTGAAAAAAAGAGACATTGAGCTATACCTGGACAAGCCCCATTAATAATTTCGAAAGCCAAAATCCATCAAAAAAAAGTTATGCTTTGTGTTTGGTGGGATTGGAAGGGTATTGTGTATTTTGAACTGTTGGAACGCAATCATAAAATTACAGCAGAATGATATTGTCAGCAATTCTCCAAATTGAACATCGCCCTTCAAAAGGATAGACCAGAATTGGTAAACAGAAAAGGGGTAGTGTTTCATCACGACAACGCGCGACCACATGTGGCTATGATGACCCAACACAAGCTGAATTGGGATGTTATCAAGCATCCACCGTATTCTCCAGATCTTACTCGTTCCGATTTCCATTTATTCCGATCACTGCAAAATGTTTTAAATGATAAAAAATTTGATAGAGCAGGTAAAAACATCCCTTACTACGAGGGTCGTTCAATAAGTCCTTAGAAAAAGATGGGAAAAAAACTGTTTTTAAAAAAAAAAAATGTTGTTTTTCAACACTTTTCCAACCGTTTTTCCAAAATTTTTATCCCATCCAAAAAATAGGATTTCGGAAGTTCTGCAAAATACTCATCCGTTTGAGCAATGACATCCTCGTTGGAAGTGAACCGTCGTCCGCCAAGCCATTTCTTCAGATTGGGGAAAAGAAAATAGTCACTCGGGGCCAAATCTGCTGAATAAGCGGGATGCTGCAACAATTCCATTCTCAATTCCACAATTTTGGCTATGGAAATAGCGCAGGTGTGCACACGCGCATTGTCCTGATGCAAGAGGATTTTTTTCTTCTTCAGAAAGGGAGCGTTTCTCTTTGATTTCCTCGCTCAACCGTTGCAATAACGACGCGTAATACGCTCCTGTTATTGTTTTTCCTTTTTCCAAGTAGTTGATAAAAATGATGCCCTGCGAATCCCAAAAGACCGTAGCCATCACCTTGCCGGCCGATGGCACAGTTTTTGCCTTCTTCGGAGCCCGTTCACCCTTGAAAATCCACTGTGATGACTGTCTCTTCGTTTTGGAGTGTAGTAGTGTATCCAGATTTCGTCCACAGTAACATATCGACGAAGGAATTCGGCAGGATTGCGATGGAAGAGTGCCAACATAGCCTCAGAGTCCACTGCACGATTGCGCTTATTCTCCTCAGAGAGCAAACGGGGCACCCATCTTGCCGAAATTTTTTTCACAGACAATTTTTCATGCAAAATTAAAGCGACTGTACCTTGTGATATGCCCGTGGCCTCAACTAATTCGCGCACTTTAATTCGCCGATCGTTCAAAATCAGATCGTGGATTTTGTTGATGATTTCAGGAGTAGACACCTCAACTGGGCGTCCTGAACGATGTTCATCTTTTGTGGATGAACGGCTACGTTTAAATTCATTCATCCAATTGTAAACCGTCGCAAACACAGGTGCAGATATGCCATGAACTGCATCCAACTCGGCTTTGATTTCTTTCGGGCTTAAGCCTTTCAAATGGAGATGTTTGATGACAGCCCTAAACTGTTATGTTTGATGACAGCCCATTGTTATGCACAAATAAATGTCGTTAACTTTAATCTACGCTATGGATCGAGCTGAAATTTTGACAGCTTTCCTGTCGATATGCTATCTTTACCGACACTACGAGTGCAATTTCTCAAATTTTCTAAGGACTTATTGAACGACCCTCGTATTTTTGAGATCTTACACAAAAATAATAACCAAAATGAATAGATTTTGACCATTTTATAATGTTTTGTATAGTAAGCAAATCAGAATCAATTTGTGATCATTACTTACGAATATTTCATCAATAATTTAAAAGGTAAGGAACTCAGACACTAGTAAGGTAGAAATAAAAAAGGGAATTCGGAAAGTGTCGCCCAATTCCCTTTCAAATAAAGACAACAAGACTGATAATAAGTTATTAGTTTTCCATTAGGCTCGGTTCAATTTGTAAGTCATTATAATTATTTGCTTAGTAATATGAGCCAAACATTTAAATCAATAAATTTTTTATAGTCAGAAAAAAGATTGCCTTTCAATACAATCCTTTCCAATCCCAGTTCCTAAAGTAGAATAAAATAATTATTCTACGCAACAATTATAGTTTGATGGAAATATCGACTGTAGAAATATCTTTGGCTTTTCCCAATAAAAGTAAATAAATGGTCTCAAAATTTCTTGTCGAATGTTTTCCTTTTAGATCTTGAATTGTTCCTGGAAAAATAGTCTTAAAGAAAAAAAGACAAACCCTGTCAAAGAAATGGTAAGATCCTCGCAGCCAAATAACATAAACGTTTCAAAAGATTATTCGATCATCGGGAATTACAGTCAATTCCTGAACAACATTTTAGCGCCGTTTCAATTCACCATCAATTATTCAATTTTGGTCACAAAAAGTTTGTTAACATGTACCAATATCGTTCAAAATTCACTGTAATGTCCTCTGCACGATCATTTTCAAAGAAGAATGAGCCAATAATATTTTAGAAGTTGTTGTAGAAGGGATAATAAAGGGTTTTCAAATAAGAGTGGTATAATTTCTTTTAAAAAAAACACAATAATTGTGGAGAAAATTCAAATGTTTTTTATTTAATATAAATTACAATGGATACAATTAAGTTCTGAATAAAGCGTCATTCAAATGGCCTTCACGACTTCTTTTGCAGGAACGAATTCGATGAACCCAATTTTTGAGCACTTTTTCCACTAAATGAAGTCGTATGTCATGAATAGCACATTCAATATTGACTTCTAAAGCTTGAAGAGAGTCTGGTTAATTGCTAAAGACTAATGACTTCAAATAACCCCACAAGAAATCGTCTAATAGTGTTAAATCACAACTTCTTGGAGGCCATTCAATGCCACAATTTCTTGAAATAATCGAATCTCCAAACTTTTCTCACAATAAATCGGTTGTTGCACCTGCTGTGTGGAACCAGATATTGTCAAGGTCAACTTTTTCCAATTTTGGCCATAAAAAGTTAGTTATTATCGATCTATACCCTTAGATTTCCTCTGGACTAATTTTGCTACTACGCGGTAGATGAGCAAAGGGAAGCCAAATTCTAAACACTAGCAGAAACATAACCTCAAAACAGTCAGAAACAATACCGAGTTTACTCACACATAAACAATAAAAACTGAGTTTATTCACACATAAACAATACTGACAAAAATATGACTTTTCAACATCACCAACAAACCCGCAAAAGTATCTATTTTCACTTTAGCAACTAGAATCCACCTAACGTAAATTGTATGCGTAACTCCCAGTTCGATGTGGTCCTTTGTTCGAGGTAGAGTAGATGATGACAGCTACAACTACCGCGTAGTAGCAAAATTGGTCCAAAGGAAAACGCCTATTAAAGAAGAACTGGATAGGCCTCTACACAAAAATTCTGTCCAAATTTTATTGGCAATACCTTAGATTAAAGAATACCTGGATAGGCCCTTACCGTATATGTATACGCAATTTTGTGTACAAATATTTACTAGGGGGATACGACTGTCAAAAATTTGTTATGTAGACATGACACCCACTGCCATCTATGTGTCGTAATGGAAATTTATTTAATTCCAATAAGTGAATTAAAATGAATATAAATTATTCTATTGCAATTCAATAAATTTCTATTACGACAACTAGATGGCAATGGGTGTCATGTCTACATAAAATTTTTTTTGACAACAATAACCCTTTGTAATAATTTGAACAAACAAATGCGTATACATATACGGTAGGGGCCTATCCAGGTATTCTTTAATCTAAGTCTATACTTAGGCTCTCCATTGACAGTAACGGTGTTACCAGCTTCATTTCAAAAGAAGTACGGACCGATGATTCCACCAGACCAAAAACCACACCAAACTGTTAATTTAGGTGAATGTAATTGGTGTTCATGAATAATTTGTGGATTTTCTTCGCACCAGAATCGACAGTTTTGTTTATTTACCGCACCACTCAGATGAAACTGAGCCTCATCGGAGAAGATGATTTTCTTCAAAAAATCGTTATCGTTTTCAATTCTTCCAACCAAAATGAGCAAATTCACGACGTTTTGGCTTCAGTTCTTGAGTGATAACAATTTTATACGGATGCAAGCCCAAATCCTTTTTCAAAATCCTCCAGGTTGTGGTTTGAGACAGTCCCAATTCTTGAGAACGTTTTGGAATCGACAAATTCCGGTCTTCAGCAACACTTGCCTGAACGGCAGCAATATTTTCATTACTTCGAGCGGTTCTTTGTCTTATTGGCACTTGAACATTATGTAAAGAAAATGTACGCTGGAAATTTTTAACAATTCGACGAATAGCGAGCACAGTTGGGCGATTAATACGACCATAAAATGGCAAAAGTGCACGAAAAGTTGCAATTGGAGAACGATTATTTTGATAATAAAATTGAATAATTTGTAAACATTGTTCTTGCGTATATCTCTTCATGATAAAATTGTAAATATTACTAAATACAATGAAAAAAAATGACAGATCATGACATATTACAAATGGCCGAAACGTTACTTAGAAATCATATCACTCTCATTGGAAAACCCTATATTATATCCTCTATAAATAGTACCTTTTCTATAGAGTTCTTCCACCTTAATATTAAAGTCTCTTTCTTCAAAGCAATAAAAATTTAAATAAATTCTTAATTAATCACTATTATTTTGTTAAAAAAAAAATATGACTTTTAAATTATTACTGGATAGTAAAAACAGAAAAAATTTTGAAGTTGTATATGCAAACATAATTTCAAAAAGTATACCATTTTTGATTTGGTTGTTTCGATTTACTTTCATTTTTAATTGAATATTTGCCGTGTAAAACAAGCCACAACATAAAAACAACAACAACATTATTATTTTACTAGAATAAAAAAGCATGAACACACCAGCCAGCGAACAATGGAATGTAATTTAGTGAATAGTGCAGGTTCAAGGTGAACGGAAAATGAAAGCGTGACGTAATGGAGTACTACATTACTTTACGAGTGTACGGTTCGGTTGAGTAGGTCAACGCTCAACGCCATACTGGGTCAACAGGTCAAGTGGGTTTTTATGAGCAAACTAAGCGAAAAATACCTTCAGAAACGATACGAGTATAAGAAGAAATTACGACAATATACACGATGGATGAGGTTGTATGGAAATTGTTTTTGGTTTTATGCTCATCAGACGAGTACTGATTTCTTTAGTCACAAAAGTAATTTTCTATTCGTGTACTTTTTTTTTTGTATTAAAAAACTTTCACTGTTTTAACAATTTAGTTTTTATTTTTAAAATAATTTTTCATTCAGCATTTTTCTTCTGTATTTTGATGCTTGTTATCATTGATAGTATATTTTTTTCACTGGTAGTTTAAAAACATTTTAATTAATTGATCCTAAAAGATTGTTTAGACAAAATTTGTGGTGTTTTTTATTATTGAACTTTGAGTATTTGGAAATGGCATATTAACCAGTATAAATATAAAAAAATATATAAACGCAATTTGTTGCGAAGAACCCCAACAAACTGCCTTTTATGTGTTGATTTTTCATGCTCAGTTTAAAAAGACACTATTTTTTTTGTCTCCTAGGGAAATTTTTGTATTTATAAAATTAATTTTCTGATGACTTTCAAAAAAAGTATTAACTATATGCAAATTCTATGTGGTAGAAAATTAATCAGACTGATTTTTTTAACTATTTTCTTTTCTTTTTATACAATATATTATTGGTTAGTCGAAAAAGTTCATGGTGTTTTTTGAGTAAAATAGAGACAATTAAATCAGAGTATTAAAAATAAATGATTGAAAACAAATAAGTGATTTTGATTAAGCCTTTCTTGAAGCCAGCTTGCTTCTATTAAAAGAGTTCTGCAGAGATCGAAACAAGTGGTAGTCTAAGAGGAAAACTTTCCTTCCTTATTGATCAATTCTGGACATTTTCTCTCAATCGCTTCATATTCAAGTGGCTCACAGTACAGTACTGAGTAAACAGTTTGATCGAATGGTAGTAGGTCACAATGAATAATTCCACCATAACCTTATTGGTCGTCAATTCTGCCTTTAAAATTATTTGTGATCATTCATCTCCCTTTTTCCATAACTTTTTTCGAACGAATTTCTTGTATTTTACCCATTTTTCATTACCAGTTATGATTTGCTTAAAAAATAGCTCGATTTTATTGCGCTTTAGCAGCACATCACAGATATTAAGTTTTTCACATTCAAAAAATGGTTTTAAACGGTTTGATGATGAATCAGGATGGGGCTAATTTTTGATATTGAAATTTTCAGAATGAACCATTTGCAATCTGCTGATTTGCCATAAACACTACAAATTTTTTCACAAAACTGCAATGCATTGTCGCCCTTGTTGAAGTGGCCATGTAAAATATAGCAAATTTTCTATTTATTCTGGCCCATTTAGAACTTGAATAACTTTTGATATATTAAACAAATTTCAGTAAAATTTTATGCTCCGTAAGGCCTCAAGGGTCACCTTTCAAATGCGCCTCTAGTGATATCACTGTAATTACTGAGTTATTTGCTTTTAACTCCACTTGTACGAAAACGCCATAAACTTTTTCGACTAACTTATATTAATGTGATTGCCCTTCAAATTAGATCAGTCTTTATAGCAATACTCGACTTCTGTAGATATTATTGATAGTACCAAAATGACGATCTACCAAGTGCTTTTTTAATCTTCGTGACCAAAAAAAACACGGAATGGCGGAATTTGATCAGGCGAACAGGAGAAACTGGGGAACCATAGTTTTTCCAACAAAAACTCGTTGATGGGAAAGACCATAAATTGAACACATAGTCAATCTGATGGAAAAAACCTTTTTTCTATATTTTTTTTCAAGGATTTTTTCACAATTTCAATCTTAAGCGATGGTCTAGCCTCACAAGAGTACGTGCTAGTTTCATGATTGCCTTAGTTTTCGATATTGAGGGCTTCTCTGAGTGAGATTTGCCTTCCATTGTTTCTTTTTCTTTTTATACATTAATATTATCCCCTTCAAATTATTTTTTCATTCTTCGCAGCTTGAAGGAGAGCTTTAACCGGAATTGGCTGCAGCTCTTGGGTTACCATACTTTGAATGTAATTGACAGTACAAAGATGACCTGTTTGTATTATCTTCAGCGGAGAACAGCCACATAGACTTAGATCAGATGAGTAAGAGGCTCGAGGACCTCAGAAATACCTTCGCGGACAAAAACTCGTTGGTAGAGATGGACATGTGACAGGACACATCACTTTCTTATGATCAATTTTTGCATCAAAATCGAATGACTCAAATTTAACTCACTAACCAATCAGTCTCTATGATAGTAATCAACGATCGGACTTTTCACAAGAGCCCTTATCAGTCTCTATGGGGTCTTGAAGTTTCCAAACAAAACTTGTGCTGTACGTCAAGCTAAAGAAAATTCTCAGTATGGCCAAATTGCTAGCAGTCTCACACCTTTTCTCACACACCTAGTATATTTTCTGAACCGTTCAAGGACTATTTTTCAGATTTAATGTTAATCGATGGTCTGACCTGAAAGGAGCCATCGCGGATTGTCAATTTTCACCAGTGCTTAAGTCACTAAAAAACGGATCATAGGCTCAAATTTATCTTAAGTCAAGCTCGTGAAATCAACAGTACCAAGATGACGTCTTTTAAAGTAGTTTTTGGTCTTAAGGAATAATAAAAGATACACAGACAATAATCAGATAAATAGCAATGCTAGGGAACCACAGAACCTCAGAAACTGTTTCTTGATTTGATGATTCGAGGACTTATATTACGAGATAAAATTTTTTTGTGATCTTACCTAATATAAAAGTCCCTCGATTAAGCCAGACCCATCTCCAACACCCCCCCCCCCCCCCAAAAGGGGAAGGGTTTAAAAATTGAAAACACACTTTATAAAATAGAAATAAGTTTTTTCTTTTTTTTTTTAAAAAAAACTTTACTCATTTTATTTTATAAAACATTTTGTTTGGCATATTTACAGCAATGTTACAAAAAAATAATAATAATTTTAATTTTTTTTCCATATTTTTAAGATATTTTTCATTTGCATTTCTAATTATTATTTATATAATTAAAAAAAAAGAAAACATTTATTTTTAAATTGCTTAGATTTTATAAAATAAATATATTTAAATAATAATTTATAAAAGAAGATTTTTTATGCTAAAATAAAATTACAAAAAAAAGGATATTAATTCTTAGTTTTTTTTTTGAATATTCTATTTTTTATCAAAGTATTCGAAAAAAATAAAATTGTAATGATTTGTTAATGATAGATAGATTTTCCTTCAATCTATTCGATATAATTAAAAAAAAAGAAGAAAGTAATTATGAAAAATGTATTTTTTATTTTCAATTTTAATTATTTGGGAGAAAAGTTTTATAGAATAAATTTTTCGGAATACTTTATTTTAATTTGAAAGAAAAGAAGGGGAAAAAATTGATGTGAATTTTAAGTGAAATTTATTATAAAAAGGCAGAAGTGGAAAGAAATTTTTAAAAAAAGAAAAAAAAACTCTATTAACATAGACGCAACATTGATAAATTGAAAAAAGGACACTTTCTAGATGAGCTAATTACAAACTTGGAAACATTCTAAATTAACATAAGTTTTATTTTTTTATTTATATATTTAATTAATGGTGAAGAGAAGGCCGAGTAGAATTAAAAATTTTTCACTTTTTATTAATTAGAAATATTCGAAATGGACAAGGACGAATTTGAAGTAATTTTTTTTTCTTCTTTTTTTTTTTTTTAATGTACAATAAATAATTCTATAAAATTGTATATTTTCTATTTTATTATCAAGTTGGGTGGTATTTCTATTTTTATATAAATTTATATATAATTTCATCCTTTTGATAAATAAATTTGTTATTTTCTAAGATATTTTCTAATAATATAATCTTACCATTGTGCTGATTATTATTATTAATTTTATAAAAATAGAAATTCTATGAAATGTCGAATTTTTATTTATTTTTCTTTTAAACTTCTTAGATGTAGTTAAGTTAATAGTTAATAACTTAACGATTTCATAAAAAAAAATATCGCCTTTAAGAAAAGTAAATAAATTGAGTAGTTAAAGTAGTAGATCATCGGTCATTGCCTTTTGGAGCTTATAGTATATGCTTGAAAAAATATGTTATTTAAAAGGGCGGTAAATATGTTTTGAAATATATTTTCTTCCAAGAATCTAACTTTTCAGAAATCTTATTTTATAAAAGATTATACTGTAAGAAATAAGAAAAAAAAAATTAAATAGAAGAAAAACACAAAGAACTAAAGAAGAGAAATTATATCCTGTTTTTTTTTTTTTTTAATTTTTTTTTATATAAATTTTGATTATTTTTTAGTATCTGTAGCCCCCTCCTGATGGAGCTCGAGCACCTGGTGCTGGACCGTCAGGATATCTTGCCTCACCCTCGTATGTTACGTCAGCGTTGAATCCATTTTTCCAATCGGCTGTGTATCGGACAATTTGTGTTCGGCCATCGGGCAATTGGACACGGTATTCTCCACGTGTAACATCCCCATCACTGACGGCCTTATGTGAATAGTCATTCGCCGTTTCAATATCATTTACTGAATATTGAAAATCAAATGGCATACCGGGTTCATGGTGATGGTGCTAGAAAAAAAACAAAAAAATACCAAATACAAAAATATTAATAATAACCAAAAAATAAATCTTTAACAAAAAAGAGAAAAAAATAATACAAAAAAAAGGAAAATTTAATAGAAGGAATTACGATATATAATCGATTTGGACATTGGTCAATTAAATAGTGGTCGAATGGATTAGATTTGGGGATAGGAGGAGGAGATTGATATTTGATACCAATGATGTGCTAACGCATTAATGGCATAGCAGCGCATCATTTAGCTTACATCACCACCGGGACTTCCTGGTCCGCTTGGTCCTGATGGTGGTCTGCGTGAAGGTCCTGGCGTAAATGGTGCCGGTGGCGAAGGTGGTCTAAATACTCCAGCAGTTGGCTTCGGTGGGATGTACGTCGCTGGCGGTTTTGACGGCTGCAATAAAACAAGATACCAGACATAATTACTCTCGAAAGTAAATCGCTCGTCAATTTATTGTAGATTTATGCACTGTGTGTTCACACATTGCAGCTTCGTAAAACAACAACTACAATTCTGATTGTTGCTATGTGGTAAGTACACTAATACATGGATCAACTATTTATACTCTATAAAACTACAAAAGTTCTCTACAATTTTATCGCACTAAGTGCGGTTCGTAGCCACCAATCGAAATCATTTGAATTGAAAGCGAATAGATGGCTTCCTAGGTGCGGTTATTTTGAGGGATTTTTCAGATTGTACACAATTCAGCCGAATGGAATTTTCTGTCTAAATGTTATCGTACTATCGTTTCAAAAGTTCAAGAATTCACATTCTATATTGCGGAGGTCGACAGTAGAAACGACCAAGAATAGGAAGAGAAGCATTATGACTGTGGAGGGCTTTGTTTGGAACAGGTACCAAATGGTAGATTGTGTAAACTTGCGCACGAATCTCTCTCTACACTACTCCTATACCTTGAATACCTCTACAATAATACTAGCACACCCAGAGCACAAATGATTTCTGTTCTGGACTCTTGACTTCTGGGCGAACTCAATTTGAACCTTTGCGAATGTACAGTCGATGTTGGAGTATGCCTTCTTCGTTGGCCAGTTGCCGATCGTTAAAGTGTCCTCCATTCTAAATATAAGCAATAGTAGTGATTCGGATTTTGTGAAGCTTCCCTCCTCATCTGATAACTCGTCATAGCACTCTTTTTTACATTTATTTTTCACCTTTACCCTCCGACAAGTGCGCGGGTATTTTCCGAGTACTAACTTTTATGGACTCGTTACCATCGTTAACCATTGTTGTTTGCCTATTCATGGGATTTACTTCCATAATTGACGGTAACATTTATAAATTTCTTGTTTGACTTTGTTTTTATGAAAATGATTACCGAACGAGTATATCTAAAAACAATCGCATTTGAAGTGTGGGACCCTGCAGCCAAATCTCTATGCATTCTGTCCGCAACTACTACAAGCATTTAATTGACATTTTACAGATATTATAGTTTGCTTTAGTTTTCATCCCTATTCCAGACACATTCTGTGTATATTTTCCTATTTCTATTAATTATGATTTTCCATTTTAGTTTCGGTTCTATGAATATTTCTATGATTATTTAATAATAATAGTAAAAAAAAAGTTATATTTAAATTAAATGTTGAACGATAAATAAAACATCAAATGTCAGTTTTTTCTATAATTTTTTTGTTGTTGTTTGTAATTCGTTGCGAAATTAATTTAAGCAATTTTTCGATTTAATCTTTCTTTCATCGTTGCCAATAATGAATGAATGGAGAAGCTTTTCTGTTAGTCAATTTTAAAAGAAAAGAAAAGCCTATTTACTTAAAACTGTTTACAAAATATCTTAATAAGAGAAAATTGATTTTAATAAATAATAATAATACATGTTAATATACTTTAGTTAGTCAGTGTAGTAGATCCTAGAAGTAACTTTCATATTAAAAGTTCATTTTCCCTAAAGGTATTTACAGTTCAAATTAATGCATTTTGTTTTTGAATTTATGTTTTTTCATTTTCTAAATTTATTTATTTAATAAAAAAAAAACACGTTTAACATAACCAAATATATTTAAGATTATTATTGTATAAACAGAAAAATTTTATAATTTCCATATTTTAATTCTTAGTTACAGAAAGTTATCCATTTTATAATTTGGAAAGTATAGCCCCTAAATATTTTTTTATTATTATACATATTTTATTTTAGGATTTTATTTAGTAAGAAATTAATTTGCCATTTTACATTTATATAAAATAGCAAAAATGTGTTAAAATTGTGAATTTTTTTAAAGAAATATAGTAATTTTATCGAAGCTATGTTTTGCGCTTTTGATTCTACAATAATTTTTAGAACAACATTTTTTTTAAACAAAAATAATTTTTTTTTACTCATTAGACATATTAATAAGCAACATTTTCATATATTTAGCTTCGGAAAGGCTCTGAAACTGACTGTGGAGAAGCCTTTGTATACGCGAAAAGTGTCTGTCTAGTGTGCATTTTGTTCTGAAGACGTTAATAAGCAACATTTTTGTATATTTAGCTTCGGAAAGGCTCTGAAACTGACTGTGGAGAAGCCATTGTATACGCGAAAAGTATCTGTCTAGTGTGCATTTTTTTCTGAAGGCGTTAATAAGCAACATTTTTATATATTTAGCTTCGGAAAGGCTCTGAAACTGACTGTGGACAATCCTTTGTATACGCGAAAAGTGTCTGTCTAGTGTGCATTTTTTTTCTGAAGGCGTTAATAAGCAACATTTTTATATATTTAGCTTCGGAAAGGCTCTGAAACTGACTGTGGAGAAGCCTTTGTATACGCGAAAAGTATCTGTCTAGTGTGCATTTTGTTTTAAAGACGTTAATAAGCCACATTTTTATATATTTAGCTTCGGAAAGGCTCTGAAACTGACTGTAGAGGAGCCTTTGTATACGCGAAAAGTATGTCTAGTGTGCATTTTTTTTCTGAAGGCGTTAATAAGCAACATTTTGATATATTTAGCTTCGGAAAGGCTCTGAAACTGATTGTGGAGAAGCCATTGTATACGCAAAAAGTGTCTGTATAGTGTGCATTTTGTTTTAAAGACGTTAATAAGCAACATTTTTGTATATTTAGCTTCGGAAAGGCTCTGAAACTGACTGTGGAGAAGCCATTGTATACGCGAAAAGTATCTGTCTAGTGTGCATTTTTTTTCTGAAGGCGTTAATAAGCAACATTTTTATATATTTAGCTTCGGAAAGGCCCTGAAACTGACTGTGGAGAAGCCAATGTATACGCGAAAAGTGTCTGTCTAGTGTGCATTTTGTTCTGAAGGCGTTATTTGCCCATATTTTTTCAAAAATAAAGAAGAAAAAATTATTACTATTCATTCTGAGTACTATTTCTATTAGATACGTAACTTTTTTTTGACCACAATCACAAAATATTGCACGTTTTGACTTTTATTGCTCAGAATAATGGACGTGTAATTTAATGATTTGCTTAACATACATAAATAAAACGTCTAAGATCGTCCAATTTGATACTATTGAGCTATAGAAAAAATTTAACATTTTTTTAAAACTAACAGAAAAGTAACGATTTTATTTTTATAGAATTAAAAATGGCAAAATTTAAAAAATATTACAAAATAAAAAATACATTAAAATTGAAATTTTTATTGTATTTTATTAAAGGTTATTTTCTAAAGTACAAATTGGATAACTTCCTAGTATGGGCACGCGTCGTAAATTATTTAATGCTCTAATTTTAGCTTACGTTTTTGAAAGGATTTAAATTTTTCTTATAATTTACACTAAAGTATGCTATCTTATAAAATACTTTTTAAGCTTTTTTAAAGTAAATTTGTCGAAATGAACAAGAGAAAAGAATAATTTTAATGTGCTAAAAATATATTTGTCATTTCGTAAAAAGCTTTCTCTTCAAAATTCGCAAACCATTAAATAATAAGTAAAAAAAAAATATATTTCTATTAAAAAAAAATATTTTAGAATAGATGCAAATAGATTTAAGCAAAAAAATAACAACAACAATAAATACTTAATAAACTAGTAAAACGAAAGTATTTAACGTGCGATGATGGAAAAATATGTCTGCGTTTTTATTCCGCATTAACGTTAAAGTGCTAAGTTTAAGTGATATTATTTTAATTTTTTTTAAATTTTAAATGCAATGCATTAGCATCTATAAAAAGGCTCTATATACCTGAAATGTTACTGATGGTGTACTATAAACATATCCATTGTTCGGAGGTAAATATGTATTACTTCCACCTGAGATGGCAGTCCAGGCAGCTGGTAAGCAGCCTAATAGTAAACACTGAAAAAAAAATGTTTAAAATATTATTTTTAATATATTAAAATATAGAGCAATTTTTTATAGATAAAATTAAAAGATATTTATTTGCAATACAAAAAAAAAATACATTAATTATTGCTTTGAAAAAATGTTGCATTGAGAAAAGTCGTTTCTTTGATTTTGTTGTTCTTGAAAATATATAAATAAATCCTTAGAATTATAGGTTTTCTAGTTTTATAAAATAGTTTATTCTACTTCCACTTATTTTCACATCATCAGATCATAACTCTCGGAAAGATATTTTCAAGTACTTGAAAATATCGAAGTCTCCGATATATTTCCTATTCTTACCGATCACCCTCAGGGTAGCATACTTAATCCTCTTTATATTTATATATATTTGCCGGTATTCCTTAGGATGGCATTCTTGGTCCTGTCACATTACAAAACCCCACATAATGCCTCCGACCATTTATATGACTATATTGATTATCCTAAAAATTGCTTCAGAACATGGTAGATATCAACTCAGTTGCCTATAAGTTCAGCTCCTAAATCTATAATACAACATCTGCCCCAAAAAAAAGCCTCAGGATATGATCTCATAGCTTTAGAAATACTTAAGTAAATATAAAAAAAAACCCTCATCCTAATAACATATATTTACGAGGTCTGTTCAAAAAGTATCGAGAATTTTGAATTTCCACGGGTTCGGCCATTTTGATTGTTCAGTTAATTTTTGACAGCTGCTTTGCTTGCACGTGTTTTGGCTCAATTTTGACCAAAAACAGCATCGCATTAACATTGCTAATGAGCTGTTGGACTCTGTCCGCGACGACCCAAATTTACTCCAGAGGGTCATAACTGGTGACAAATCATAGATTTATGGTTATAACGTAGAAACTAAAGCTCAATCATCTTAATGGAAGCTGCCGCACGAGCCAAGACTGGAAAAAGCGCCAAGTTCAATCGAATGTGAAGGTTTTGCTTACAGTTTTCTTCGATTGCTGGGGCGTGGTGCTTCATAAATTCTTGCCACAGGATAGAACAGTCAATAAGGAATATTACCTGCAAGTTACGCGCAAATTGCGCTAAGAAATCCGCCAGAAACGCCCGGATTTGTCGAAGAACAAAAATTGGCTTTTGCACCATGATAACGCCCCTGATTAGGCATAGATCGTTGCTTGTACGCAACGATCGATGCCTAATCAGGGGCGTTAATTTTTGGATAAAAAACAACACACTAATAATGCCGCAGCTACCGTATTCCCCAGATCTGGCCACTTGTGACTTTTTCTTGTTCCCGAAACAGATTCTTTGTTCCATTTTTTGGAATGGGCAAAAATCGAAGATGAGCCAAAACACGTGCAAGCACAGCAGCTATCAAAAATTAATTGAACATTCAATATGGCCGAACTTGTCGGCATAAGTGAAAACAACGAAAATCGAATATACGTAATCCGCGGAAATTCAAAATTCGCGATACTTTTTGAACAGGAAGTTTTCCATTATAAAAATAATCCGAAAACCAAACAAACTCAAAAAACTTGTACAGATCCATTTTATCTAAAATCCTTGAAACGGAGGGTGTGATCCAGCAGTGCCCAGGCATATTTCTTTACAATTATCAAGATTTCGATCGTGTATGCCATGCCCGATTGCTTTGGAAGTTACAGCGAGTTCTACGCTTCGATTATTGCCACGTCTTAAAATCTTATCTTTAAGACCTAAAATCCTATCTCTAAGACACATCCTAAAATCCTACCTCTAAGGTACCTGAAAATATTGAGTTTTCTTATATTTATCCTATCTGCGCTGGTGTTCCTCAGGGTAGTTTTCTAAGTCCAATCCTTTATAATATTTGCACTCATGATATTCTTTGTCACAGTGACACAGCCATTCTTAGACATTACAAAGAACCTTCAACACCCATCAATATCCTACAGAACCACATCCACTCTTCAGGAACCTGGTTCAAAATGTGGAGATTGGGGGTAAATGAGCAAAAATATGGTTATGTAACTTTCATACTCTGCTTAAACCAGTCTCCTGATATAGCGTTATATTCCACAAAAAACAAGCCTGTGTTACCTTGAACTTCTATTCGACAAACGGTTAACTTGGAACTTTCACACAAAAAATAAAAGAAGTGAACTTAACGGACAAAATAGTGTTCATGTTACTTTTATTATTAGCCAAAAAACCATTACTTTCCAGACTGCTTAACGGTGATATTGTTCGACAAAAAAGACAGATACGTTACTGAGAAAAAACACGAACCGATCTGAAACGAACCGGCGCTAAAGACAACTTAAAAAAAATAATACGGTAATAAAACCCATATGGACATACGGAATGGAATGTTGGGGGCGAACAAATTTCATAGTCGACTGTTGTCCATAATTATCCTGCTGTAAAAAAAAATGTCCTCACTTTCCCTTCTCAAAAAACATACATAGACGCTTGAAAAAGCAATGTCCAATGGATTCTTCTCTAAATCATGATATTTACTATAAGTTTGGAAAATCCTCTTATATAAAATTGTTATTCAATTTCTAATTAATATCACACAAAAATTATCATGACAAATAGACGGCAATAAATAAATCTTGAACATTAACGAAACCATCGACTTGTATGGATTTCGTAAATTTACTGAATCTAATCTAGTACTTCAATTGAGGAATTTTTCTTGGGAAATAATTCAATTTATTGTAAATAACATTTTCACATCGAATCTTTTCGATACTAATTAAATTGAGTCGACATTTATATAAAAATGGCATTCAATGTTGCATTCGAGGGCTAGCAATTTAAAGAAGCTTGAAATTTAAAGAAGAAAAAACTGAAACTGTTGAAAGTTCAGTAATATTTTCAAGGTGGGTTAAATTACCTTTACACAGATTGAGATCAAAAATAAAGGTCATACGTGGATTTTATTTATGTTTGCTGTAAATAGTTTTTACATATGCTCGAAGTTCTAAAAAAAAACTCAGATAGTATGGAAGATTTCTAATGGGAATAACAAAATTTATCGGAAAAAAACATGGAAAATATTTGATTTGGTTGTGTAAAAAATGAATGACCTTCGGTATTTGACTTTCAGATTCCCATAGGGGTAGGACCTTAATGTATGCGTAATAGCTTCAATTAGAATAGCAATAATTTATCTCGAAGATGAAGTGGGATCCATATTTCAATTAACGTTTATAAGACCACTATCGAAATGGATGAAAATTATGCAATCGTTATTGGTTGGAATGTCAAATTGAGTACAAATTGATTTTCTTTTACATCATAAAAAGTAACAGGTGTAACTACTATAGACGGGGAACAGGTGAATTACTTTTCGTAACTGCAAGTATTGTTGTTAGTAAGTTTCCGTAGTTGGTGTGGTTAAATATTTTTTGTACTTGTGGCTGATCTTTAGCGATCAGATGATTGGAATAAATTTGCGGTGTGCAAAGAATTCGTGATGCTGCGGTTTATCATCATAAATGTTACTTGATTATCGATTTTGATATTATTTCCTATATTCAACTAACAAAACAATAAGTGTTTCTTCGTTCATCATTACAGAACTTTTGTTGTTGTGTAAGAAATAAAAAAAAACCACAATATTTATGAATAATATTTTAATGAATTTTAAGAATTAACTTTTCAGAACTTATTACTTTTATAAAAAAATTTCGTAAATGATAATGTTTTTATTTTTAAAATGTAAATTTTAAAAAATAAATATTCAAAATTGTTAAAAAAAAATTTTTAACTGTTTAAAAAATTTACATTATAAAAAATAAGCAATTAAAAAAACCGCCTAAAAATTATGAAAAAAATTGTTTTACTGTGAAGTTGGTCCTAATGTATTTTATTGTCACACAGATTTGCGTCGCCATCTGTCATCTTGTTTGAGAGTACACCGATCTGTTAACTAGTAATATTTTAGGCGTTTTCCTTTGGACCAATTTTGCTAGTAGTCGGTAGTTCGAACAAACGAGCACATTGAACTGGGAGTTACGCATACAATTTACGTTAGGTGGATTCTAGTTGGTAAAGTGAAAATAGATATTTTTGCGGGTTCGTTGGTTATGTTGAAGAGTCATATTTTTGTCAGTATTGTTTATGTGTGAATAAACTCAGTTATTATTGTTTATGTGTAAGTAAACTCAGTATTGTTTCTGACTATTTTGAGGTTATGTTTCTACTAGTGTTTAGAATTTGGCTTTTCTTTGGCTATCTACCGACTAGTAGCAAAATTGGTCCAAAGGAAAACGCCTTTTATATGTGCTCTGTAATTTTTAAAATGTAGAAAAATATTGAACAAAAAATTTGCCACAGATGAAATTTTCTGTGATCAACTATTGCTTATATTGGAGAAGGTTTCAGGTGCATCTGCTATATCGAAAACACAAGTATGCAAATGGTATAAAGCATTCAAAAATGGGTTGAAAGCTTACTTCATTCCGGTTGCGTTTCAACATTTTTAACAGCTGAAAACATTGACACTAGCTTCAAAGAGATGTCTACTGATCTGGACACGTTTCTCAAATCCGTTTGCAACATTGTGATTGATTTTATGGGAATTAAAAGCGTCGCAGCACGGCTTGTTCCAAACGAGCGGAATTATCTACAGAAAGAGCCATCGTAAATTGGCTGCTGAACACATGCTTGAATGATCCAATTTGGGCTCTACTTTTAATGAAACGAATAATAACCAATAAGGAAGCGTTAGTTTATTAGTTTGGCAGTCAAACTATTGTATTTGAGAAACTTCGGAATAGCGCTTCTATAAAAATCCGAATCGAAAAAAACATCTCCAAGTTTCTACAAAATTTAAGTGACGTCGTCGCCAGTTTTTTTTAATTATCGTAGTTTTATTCACTCTGAATTTTTTTTAGGGATTTGATTATCTACTCAGAATTTTTTCTAAGCGTTATGAGGTATTTAAAAGAGATTAAAAAAGGCTAGATGCGTCCCATACAACAACCGGTGTACACGAATTTTTCATGATCAACTAACAAATTTACCAGATATGGTCCAATGGAACTATTTTCTGCTCCCCATATTGAAATAATCAATTTTTTTAAAAACGTTTTGAGTCTACTGAAGCTATAAAGAAGAATTTTCCAATAATTGCTTAAAAAGTCTTTAAGCAATTGTTGGCATAATAGTTTGGCAAAAATCTTTTGCTTCTAATAGATTCCTTTTTTTCAAGGCATATTTAAAAAATAAATATTTATTTATTTATATATATAAATAAATATTTATTTTTTAAATATTTACTATACCAAAATTAGATACTTTTTTGATAAGTTATAAGATCACCCCCCCTCCCCCCAGCTATTCTATATTAAATAAAATTTTAAATAACTTCTCATAATTGTTTTATAATTTTTGTTACTTTAAAAAAATAGTTTTTCTTATTTAAAATTAATAAATTTATTTTGATAGCAATTTTAATTGAAAATAATATTTTACAAAAAATAATAAAAAGAATTTAAATATTTTTTCACTATAAAAAAAGATTTTCTTTTAAAAAAAATTAATAAATTTTTTATAATAAATAATATTTTATGGATTGTAAAAAATTTCTATACAATAATAATAATTTGAAAAAACTTAAACAATATTGATAGTGGACATTAAATGATGTGTAAAAGATATTAAAAAAGAATGTGATTTATAACTTTTGGACATTCATAGTTGTAGAAAAAAATTCATATAATATTCTATATATTTACAGTCGGTACGGTTGCTTTATTAAGGATAGGCTTTCTCGCCGTTATTAGTATTGGCAATATTGTCATTCAATAATGGCTTTTCAACATAGTAGCAACAAGGCTAAATGCAATTTAATTTAATGATTATTGATATTTTTCCTTTATTTATAATAAATGATTTTGAATTAATTGAAATATTGAAATTTTTTTTATAATCAATATTTTTATGGGGAATATTATCGATTATGCGAAAACTTTTAGCTTGAGATTAACCGGCCTGTTCATTCATATTTGCTGTCAACGGTAATCAACCATTAATCAATTGATCAATGATCAAAGGTATTCCAATGATTGATTCACGTTTCAATTTATTCAATTATAAAAATGAGGTATTTAATTGAAAAATCAATAAATTTAATTTTAATAGGAAACCTTTTTAAGAATAACGATTGGATTCTTTTTGAAACAATTCTTCTGTGCAACATAGTTTATAATAAATTCTTTCGTGTTTCTGCAACATGTTGCAGTTCTATAGGTGTATATCAATAAGAGTTTGAACCTTATAAATGTTTTCTCTTTTTGAGTTGGTTATGTTGAATATTTTTGTTATTTTCACTGTTTTTAGTAAATCATAGCTGGTTGTATTAAATTGAATTGAAAAGTTTATTTTTTAAATAAAAACAAAATAAATACCTTGAAAGATCTTTAATAAAATACGATAATTTTCTGTAATGATTTCAATAGCCAATAAATTTATTGATTACTTGGTCAGTGTACCTGGATGTGATCTATTCAAATTGAATTTGAAAATTCTAATTTAATGGTGACGAATTCATACAGCTCCAATGTAGCATTTGACTTTTTGTATAATATAATTGTTGAAGGGAATGGAGGGTGGGACTGAAACGTAAAAGGTGATTTAGTTAAATGTCAATCGACCAGTAAATACTTGAGGACGGATCTTAGACAATATATTGCAAAACGTCCAGCCATTTATTCACAATTGATCGATCCATTGATCTATCGATCCATTCAATCTGTTCAATTCATTTCCATTGTTACATCATATCGAGGAAGATAATATATTCAGAGTTTAATCGTATTTTAAGATGGCTTTTTTTTATTGCTATTTTTTCATAATAAATAGATTTTTTTTTGTTTTATTTTGTGATTGTTATTTTTTTTTATCAAATATCCAATTTGTAGTTTGGAAAGAAAAGATTAATAAAGTATATATTAAATTAAGATTTTAATAAAGTTTTTATTAAATTATATTGATAAAATTTTGCCATTATGTATAAATAATATTTTTTGTACGTTATAGTCTTTTTAGAATATTTTTTTGATGATTTTTTCGCACAATAATAACGCAGATAATTTCTTAGCTTTAGAGTTTAAATACTCTAAAGCTAAGAAATTATGCGTTATTATGCTTTTTAAACAAAACGACCAATTGACATTACCAATTTTCAAAATAACGTGCCGTAGGAAATTCTTGTGCAATGAAGTTTAAATTTGTCCAATTGTGTAGCTTGTGACACTATCTTATTTAAACCGCAAATCGTCTAGATTAAGATCTATGAATTCAGGTCCCAAAAAGGTAATTATCATGCGGTCATAGAACATAGAATTGATGCTAACGGTCTCTCCTTCTTAATTTTTATAGAAATAACAATTTTAGTCCCTTTTCGTGTATACAATTCCTACTTTACAGTTACTTGTGGTGTTTTAGAGCCTCATATATAGTAATTTTACTTATTGAGCTTCATCGCTGAAGAAAATTTTGTTCACTACCAACATCTGCATATTCCATGGTTGGTAGGCTTTAATTCTTGTGCGATGGAGATGTAAGTCCTTTATAAGAGAGGAGATAATGTATCGAAAAACATGCCCAAATGCCGAGCTGCCCATGAAATCAATAAATTTTGGTCACTAACACCAGCTGAACATTTTCAGTAAAGCGAGGGTTACGATGATGCTAAAATTTGCATTTTTTTTTCTAAAATTTGGAACTTGTTCAAAACACTTTTACAGTGTTTTAGGGTTTAGAAAATTATATTATTTTTGCCCAAATTGGCAACATACTGCATTGTTCAAATAATTTATATTGAGAAAAAAAATTACTTCTGCAATGCTTCAATACTATTGAATTCATAAATGGTATATTTGATGCCATAAAATGCGGAAAAACTTATATAATATTCACAGACTTGTAACCTCAATGGTTGGCGTTATGCCAGCAAAATGTTTAATTAAAATTAAAATTTATTAATAGTCATACATTTGTTAATAGTCTTCTGCATATACCAATATTTTAGGTGTTCACTAGTGAGCTTAAATATATTTAATATACAGAAATATGGGAGCTTTTCTGTAGTTATCTTTTCTGATATCACATTAATATAAGAAATGAAGAAACCTACACCTGTGTGCGGACTGACTGTTTAGTGAACTTGTTAATGGACTGCGTATCAATTTCAAAGGTAAGTCTTAAAACTGAAAACATATCGATATGCTTAACTAACATAGGATGAAGTGTTCGATGCAAGTGAATGTCGCTGTCATGGTCGTATACAATTCATAGTAAGCAGGGTCAAATGATTGTCTGTGAAGTAAAGGAGTTAACTTATGACCACAATTCATTCGATAAGTGAGCACTTGACGTAACGACTACTTTAATTACCTCAAAATATGCATTCGATTTTCCTGAATACGCACGCCGATAATAAACACTTTCAGAGACTTTATGACCCAATCTCAATAGAATTTTATCACCTTTAAATGGGAATTCATTGATTTAAATTATTTCTTATTACTATTATTATGATTATTATTTGATTTTAATTAATCTAATCTTAAATAGAAAAATTCTATGATTTCACATTAGAAATGACGTCATATTTAACTATTTCAGCAATAAAAAAGATATTCGTAACCATTTGGAGTAATTGAATTATTAAAATAATTTATCTTCATTATAAATAATCAATTAAATTTGTCTAAATAATTGAAAATACCCCAAAAGTAGATATAAATACGAGTGTAGTTGTGACAGAAATTTAGTGCAACTTGGATCACTGAGAGCAATCTGGCAACACTGCGGGCTGGTATCCTAGTTCCTCTAAGATGTGCAATACAAGTTTCACTATTGTCTTATAACTACGCGATCCTACCTTTAGCGTTTGTTTGTTTGTTTATATATAAACTATTTAAGACATGTACCAAAAGCCACTTTATAGCACTATGACTGTGAGGCCATTTGGGGACTTGATTGTTCGTATGGGAAGCCATACTTTCCCTTAGAAGTTTCAAAAGGGGACTAGGGAATGGAGTTGCTGGATACAGAAGCTCCACAATGGAAGAAGTCCTGCTCGCAAAGTAATTCTTGGTTAGATGGCATTTATACAGAATTGGTATAAAGGATGGTTGGTGTTGCCAAAAAGAAAATCATGAGTAAGAGAAGTAGGTTTAATCAGGATTTTGAGGAGGTATGAAACATGGCTCCGTTACTACACTCCAGAGTCCAATCGGCAGTCGGCAGAGTGGAGAGCGAGCGACGAACCGAATCCAAAGCGTGGAAAGACACAACAGTCGGCTGGCAAGGTGATGGCATCTGTATTTTGGGATGCGCATGGTATAATATTCATTGACTATCTCCAGAAGGGACAGACGCTCAACAGCGACTATTATATAGCGTTATTGGATCGTTTGAAGAAAGAAATCGCTAAGAAACGGCCTCATTTGAAGAAGAAAAAAGTGTTGTTTCACCAAGACAATGCACCGTGTCAAACTCAATGAATTGGGCTACGAATTGCTTCCCCATCCACCGTATTCTCCAGATCTGGCCCCCAGCGACTTTTTCTTGTTTGCAGACCTCAAGAGAATGCTCGCTGGCAAGAAATTTAAGACCGATGATGAAGTGATTGCCGAAACTGAGGCCTATTTTGAGGCAAAACCGAAAGAGTTCTATAAAAATGGTATCTAAAAGTTGGAAGATCGCTATAATTGCTGTATCGCCCTCGAAGGCAACTATGTTGAATAATAAAAATGAATTTTGCAAAAAAAAATATTTTTTACTGTGTTACCTTATAAACTTTTCAGCCGAGCAACGAGGTGCCATCAAATTTTGTGCTACGCTTGGGGAATTACCAAATTTGGTTTTTCAACGTTATAATAGGAAATATTTTTTATTAAGAGCTCAAGTTTTTCGGTAGCATAACGTATTTTTGGAGGGCTCAGAAGTAGTGGTAGAAGTGCCTCGCTCAGGGATGGCTTCAACATTGAAAATTAATTAAAAAAATTAGTGACTGAGAGCTTTTATGCGGTCAGACCTTCGATTAATATTAAAGCTGATGAGAAAATTCTTGAAAGGTGCAAAAAAGGGTTCTTCGTATTAGATCGAATATTGCAGATACTTTGATCGCCCCTTGTCACACGGCCATCTCAGTCAAAAAATGTTGTCTGAAAAAGTAATTGGTGCGGTTCCCCAGTCTCCTATTCATCTGATCACAGTCCTTGTGACATTTTTTTTGTTCCCTACCAAATACTTGAAAGGATATCATCTTGGTACTGTCAATAATATCCAAAGGAGTGCTTACCAATGAGGTAAAGACGATTCCAGTTGAAGCCTTTTAAAACTGCCTTCTTACATTTTTCTACTGCATTACAAAAAATGGAATAGCAAAATTTGGAGCAACGAGGTGCCATCAAATTTTGTGTTAAGCTTGGGGAATTCCCAAATTTGGCTTACGAAAAGATTCAACATTATAATAGGGAATATTTCTTATTAGAAGCTCAAGTTTTTTGGAAGCATAACGCATTTTTTGAGGATCGACAAGTAGTGGTGGAAGTGCCACGAAAAAAAGCTTCAAAATAAATAAAAATATCGAATAACTGACGGCTTTTATGCGGTCAGACCGTCGATTAACATTAAAGCTGATGAGTGAATTCTTGAAAGGCTCAGAAAAGGGTTCAAATATTGAAGATACTTTGATGTTCCACCATGACAATAATCCTTGTCACACGTTCATCTCTGTCAACAAATTTTTGTCTGAAAAAGGACTGGTGAGGTTCCCCAAGTCCCTTATTCATCTTATCTAAGTCCATGTGACTTTTTTTATGTTGCCCAACATCAATAAACACTTGAAAGGATGTCATTTGATTACTGTTGATAACATCCGAAAGAGTACTTACCAATGAGGTAAAGGCGATTCCAATTTAAGCCTTCAACAAAACTGACAAAAGGCACTACTTTGAAGGGTACATCATCGATGTATAAAATTATTGAAGAAAAAAATAATTCTCATTACTTTTCTCTCATACTTTATAGACTATAAAAAAAAATTAACAGCATATGCACATTCGTTCGATGCAAATCTAAATTAATTAAATTCAAAATTCCATGAAAAATTGTAAATTTAATTTTTACATTAATTTTAAAAACCACCAATTTGAACAATATTTCGGTATAAAAAAAAAAAAACTATAACTTCTGTTTAATTTGTAACATGCTGGCTGGATTAATTAGATTGTTTCGAACACGTATGCTGATTGCAATTTCATTTTGTTAGTAATTTTGTTAGTCAGGTGAATTTTCGACACTGAGGCTATTTGGTAAAATTCAATAATTTTTGCGGTAGAAAAATGACTCTACCACTAAACCGCTTATACATAACATGAAATGTTGACTTTTAGATTTTGTTATAATATTATTATTTTTTGGAATAGATTTGATATGAAATCAGGTCGAAAATGTTATGTTTATGAGTGTTCACTGTCTGTCTATAATGAAAGATGAGATATTAGGCGTGTTCATTTGCCAAAAGCATTTTGGTTTTAATGATCATACGTGGGCTACTATATATATTTCTGGCCTAATAATGAAAATGCGAATATTTATCAACGAAAAAGGTTTTATTGTTTTTCAAAATATTCTCCATCAAGATTTATACACTTTTGCATGCGCTCAAACCAATTTTCGAAGCACTTTTTCCACTCCGATTGAGACACCTCCAAAACATGGTTTTTGAATGCTTCAACAGCATCTTCTGGCGACGAAAATCGTTGACCACGCATTTTTTTCTTGATGTGTGGGAATAAAAAGAAGTCATTGGGTGCCAAGTCAGGGCTGTACGGAGGATGACCCATCAATTCGACGTTTTGTCCGGTCAAAAAGGCGCTGGTTTGAGCCGATGTGTGAGAGCTCGCATTGTCATGGTGCACAATGATTCGACTTCTCTTGTTCGTTTTTCGAATTTCTCCGAAGACTTCAGGCAAACAAATGGTGGTGTACCACTCAGAATTGACCGTCCTACGTTGCACAAGCGGAACAGTCGCCACATGACCAGTTTTGCCAAAGAAACAAGCGACCATTTGCTTCGAAGTGCTTCTTCCACGAACAACTTTCGTTGGATTTGACTCGTCTTGGAAGACCCACACGGTCGATTGCTGTTTTGTTTCGGGCTCATACGCATAGATCCATGATTCGTCACCTGTGACGATCTTATAAACGTCTTTTGAAGCACCGCGATCGTATTTTTTCAGCATTTCTTTACACCAATCCACACGAGCCTTTTTTTGAGCGATTGTCAAATTGTGCGGGATCCAACGAGAACAAACCTTTTTTACGGCCAGGTGTTCATGCAATATCGAATGTATGCTGGTGGGAGAAATGCCTAGGCATGCCTCTATCTCACGGTATGTCACATGACGGTCTTGCATTATCAGTTCACGTACGGCATCGATGTTTTCTGGAACAACGGCTGTTTTTGGACGACCTTCACGGAATTCGTCTTTGAGCGAGCGTCGGCCACGATTGAATTCGTTGTACCAGTTTTTCACAGTGCTATAGGATGGTGCTTCATAGCCATACAAAGATTTAAGTTCATCGATGCACTCTTGTCGTGATAATCCACGTCGAAAGTTGTGAAAAATGATCGCACGAAAATGTTCACGAGTTAATTCCATTTTTTTGCCAAATTGATTTTTTCAAGTCACTGTAAACAACACAAATGATAGTCGTACGTCAAAACGTTCTGAGTACGTTTATGCTAAAAAATGTCAAACTTTCCAATGGAAATGTCAGATCGTACCTGGCAACACTTAGTGTTGCCTAGGCCAGAAATATATATAGTAGCCTACGTACATATACTAGTATGAGTGTGTACACCTTTAAATGACTTTGCCTAGACTAATATTCTCGGTTATATTTGCCAATTGACTGGCCTTTCATCGTTTTTCATCCGGCGGCTAATATCATAAATCATAAATATAGCATTTAACCATTCTGTGTATATTGATATAACAACAATCATAAAATCTGGAATTAAATAGTCCTCCTGGATCTGTAAATGAGATGAGATGAGATGTGATGTGATCTGTTATACTGCGATATAGTGAATTGAGAATGAACAGCTCGCGGCGAAAGCATTAAAATTGATTGTGTTGGATGCGGTGATAGAGGCGATATTCTTCTACACTTACACATAACTCCAACTGGTTATATAATTTGTATAAAAATAAGAGTATATCATCTCAAAAGCAGTCCTATTATTATGTAAAAGGTTTCAAAGCATTATAAGGTAAAATGGATGGTTGGAAAATGGACTATATTAGCATAATGAAAGGCTGAAATGGTATTTCAATATTTCAAGCAAAGTGGATTCTAATTAAGAAATGATGCAAGTCTGATTACGAATCTCGGGCGGCATACTCCCCTATCGTATTGTACAAGTGAATACCAACCAAAGCAACGAATATTTTCTTAATTGATAGGAGGAAAATGATTTATTGACAAGAATTCCATCCAAGTGGTCAAGACTAATTTGTAAAACAAACATTCTAACCATGTTGTCATTAGGAAATAGTAAATCTAATTGATTTTACTCAACTAATATTTAATGACCGATAGTTTTTCTCTAAAAAAAATATACAAAAAAATTATAAACTCACCACTTTCTTTTTTTTAAAAAAATAATACCAAATCCCTTAGTAGATTTTTAACTACCATATGTTGGATAGTGAAGGTACGTATTTGTCGAAAAGCTATGAGAAATTTCCAAAATGAATTATTCGAAAGACAAATTACGCTGTGCAACCGAAAAGTTTATACACTATAATCTGTTGTTCATAGGTGATAGTCCATTAACGTGTAATATAATCAAAATTTCTATTATATTTTAGAGCTAGAACATAAAGCTAAGCTTTTGTTTCGCTAATTGTAATTAAAAATTAAAATGTGCAAAGTGCAAATTGTTTGAATGGTTTCTATTGAAAGTTAAGGTGACGCCAGCCAACTGATTACTGTATGGCTATTACTAGAACGTGATGACAAGAAATATAATTTTCTATAGGTGCAGCCATATCAGGGATAGAGAATGGTACAAATCATTTTAGTCATAGTCATTAAATATGTAAAAGTTCAATATTATTTCGCGTTCACTTTATAGACTTAACTAGAAAATGTATTGTTATAGAATTAAATTCTAGGTCTCTTCAGTTTTAGGGTTGAATTTATTGAAAATTCTATAAAATTAATTATTTTTTATAATTAATTTCAATTGGCAAATAAAAAATCTATTGATTATATTTATTCTGAAATTATTTAAATAATATTCTTTCGCAATAGTGGGCGAAATACTCTCCTTCTATTCATCAAATATTGTAGTTTATTTGAAAAAAATTATCAAATGGAATTTTTCCCTTTTCGAAACTATTGGATAATAATTTGTTGAAATATATGATAATATCTAATATTATTTGTTTAAATTTCAATTTAATACACTTTTTGCTAATTAATAAATTTAAAAATAAATAAATTTTTTCCCGCACCTAGTCTTAATAGGTATTAACAAATCATCGTTTTATGTTGTGCCTAATTTGTTCTGCATACAAATTGCATTAAATAATAGGAAAAATTAAATAATAGTTGAAAATAAAATATATATTTACATATTTATATAAAATATGCCAGAAACGAAACGAATTTTCTACCTCTGGCACCTGTTTGTGATTGTGCAGGTGATTATCGAAGAGCAGCCGTTAAGTGCATAATGGCCGATTTGCATTTTTCATGCTGTGTACAAATGGCGTGCAGAGCCAGAACGCGTTAGAATAGTAAATGGCGGCTCATTTTTCAAAATAAAATCTCACATCGCATGCTTGTCTAATTAAGTATTTTATTTATGGTGTTTATGTTTCTATTAATTTTCTGAAAATATTTACATTCTTGTCAGTCTATCATACAATATGAAATTTACACATAAAATTTTCTTTGAATTTGTAAGGTTTTTTTTTTAAAAATGTGTTGCCAGCCGGTATGAAATTTATGTTTATGTGGAAAAAAACGATATTTGCTTCTTATGCAATTTTTATCGATATTTAAAACCCATAGGATAATGATTATATGTTAATTTATAGCAATTTTTAAAAAAAAACATTAATAAATATTAATTTTCCATTAATATTTATGGTTATTTTTATATTATTTCAATGGGAAATAAATTACAAAAGCATGAAAAGATTTTATTTTATTTCATATTTTGATTTAAAATAACTTTATTTGCATGTGTTAATAGTTTTACGTATTTTTATTGCATATTGTTCATTTACTTATTTAGGATAAATTTAATTTGATTAATTGTCAATATTCACGTATACTTATTTTTATGTAATCTCTCTTGTAACCTTTTTTTATATTATGTAAAATCTGTTTTCATTAAATATAACTTCAAAAAGAACTAATTTTAATTATCAATGATAAACATTTGGTATAGGCCTGAATTTTATTAAGCAAAATCCTTATAAATGTTAAAAGCGTGATAGTATAGCATTATCCATTTTGTAGTATAAAAAGTATAGTACTGTGATTTAACAATAATTTAATATATATAATAAATTAAAAAAAACATTTGTTTAACTTAAAATTTGCCATTTAATATTATAGATTTTATAATATATAATATAATACGCAGAAGATACACCAATTGGATGCTTTCGATGCTGATATATCGAAAAAATCTTCTTCAGCGATGAGGATTACTTCTCTCTCGGTGGATATGTCAATAGGCAAAACTTTCATATGTGTAACTCTAAAAATCCACAAGTAACTATTGAAAAGCTATTATATCTGCAAAAAGTAACTATCTAGTGTACATTTTGATCTAAAGTTGTCATTTTCCCGTATTTATTAGCAAATGTTAAAGGAGAGATTGTTACTCTCTATTCTAAGCCTTATGGCCGTAAAATAACCAAGATTTTTTGCATTAAACTTAAAGATTTTAATCCGGACTATATTAAATTTATATTTATTATATGACATTTTAGATTTATTGTATGGAAATTTCCTAGGACCCATAATTTCGAGACTTGGCAATGTCAATTGACGTCCAAGATCGTGCAATTTGACGCCGTTTTTTTTTTATTTTTAATATTAACCTTACAGTTTTTCTGAATTTAGCATATTTAAAAACTGACATCCGTCAAGTAATTACAGAATTGAAAATCAAAATATGCAGAATTAGTTATAAAAAATTACCTTAAAAGAATCGAGTCCTATGAGAAGGGTGGTAGCAACAATTTTATAACTATAATATTTTATATATAATGGCAAAGTATAGTTAATATAATTAAATTAAAATATAATTATAATATAAACTATAAATATATGTTATTAATTTTTGTTTTCCAAAGAAAGAATTGAATTTGTTCATATAAATAATGATTTAAAATAATCCTTAAAAATTAATTTATTGTTAAATTTAAATTAAATTAATTTTATTTTAAATTTAAAAAAAAAATTGATAAATACTCTTAATCTACTCACAAATCGACTAATTAGGTAAATATAAAAATATCATAATTACGAGTTTCAAATAGATACTATATAAAAACTATAAGCTTCGTATATTCAGAAGCAATGTTCTTTTAAAGTTGAAAATTTTCATTTCAATACACTCATACATTGGTGAATCTATAAAATAAAGATTATCCTTATCAATAAATAGAAGATTGATGTACTCGCTAGCGAACAGTTTGAAAAAAACAATATCAATAACTCTATCATAACTACTATTGCAACGACTGCAATTCGAGCTTCAAGTATGGATTAGTTTTATAAAATCAAAAAAACAACAACAAAATATACAATAAATAAAAAAAATAATCCATATCCACTATGGAAAATCGCTAAATTTTGCTGTTAAATTTTATGTTGTTAGATGATTTCAGTCATTTCAACTTACGAGTGGCTATTGGCTTCATCCAACACAAACAACTAACGAGTGAGTTTTTTGGGTACTAAATTTTTAGATAGCTTTCATAACCCTCTAACCAACCATATTCATTTTCAGCAATTTCAAAATATTTGATTTTTATGGACTGTATTTATTTTTATTTATTATTTTGCGTTTTGTTCAGTTTCTGTTTTTTTTTTTAATGTTGAAGGAAGGGTTATTTTTTAGCAGGTTTATTTATTTGTAAAAACGGAACCACAATCAATTATGGTACAGCTAAACATGCGAAAAAAAATCGGAATGCAATTGAATTGTTTTTTAATCATAAATAATCGATGTGCAGAAACAAAAGCGATGACAATGCGAAAAAGTGCATCCGCCACTGTACAGAAAGTGAGTAGTGCTTCATGCAGATTTATGGTTGGTATTTTTGTGAATCAGTTCGTTATAAAAATTGGTAAAAAAGACCAAAAGAACATCGTTTTTGTGGACTACTACAGAGAAATGACAATAACAAAAAAAAGAATTGCTTAAAATAAAAATAAACTAAATAAAAAAAAAAAATTTCTCTCTCGTACACAAGAACCAAAAGAACGTGTTCCTCTCTGAGGTCCTTATAAAAATAAAAAACGGCACAAAATAAAAATGCATAATGGAATTGAATTAAAAGAAAAAAAGACAAACGCGACTCGAAAATCAATTGAGTTTTTGGAGTTGGTGAGCTTTTTTTCTAGAGGAATGCCTGAAATGGTAGTATTTTAAATTAGATATAAAAGCTTCCATTCAGCACGGGTTATGAACAGAGAATAATAGGTTAGGAAAAGTATTCCGATTTTAAATCCAAAAATCCACAGGACTCGGCTAGCTAAAACCGGATCGTCATGTTATGAGGCTATTGGGAATTCACGGTTGCCTGGTAATGCAAATTTAGAAATCTGCAGTAGATTCTCCGGTTCATTTGCCCAGAGTATATAAATATCATTTTGTGCAATTCAAAGAGAATGTTTTTATTTTTCTTAAAATTTATTTATTCATCATAAGCTTTTTTGTAATAAAAAAAAAAATAAAATAAAAAAGTTAATATAGTAAAGGGTCATTTTCTGATATGTTTGATAAAATCATGATAAATGAGAAGTTTATTATTGTTTGGCTTTTAAATTCTGCACGTAAATTGTTTACTGAAAATGCATGATATCAGATTAAGTTTGCGGAATAATTTGCATTTCCTTATTTTTATACAGAAAATATATTTTATTTACAATTACAAAAACAATACATGTAATTAATTATAAGGTTTTTTTTTTTTTAAAATTATTATTTCTGTTTGTAAACAAATTTATGAATACATTTTAATAAATGAAGTAATTTATTAAAAAAAAATTGTTTATTGTTTATTTTTTAAAAAAAAATGGAAAAAATATTACATTTGGGATGATCGAGTAATTAATCGCTGTAAAATTTTTTTATATCCTTCAGATTCTAATGAGAGTGCACTTTCAGTTATGGACTTAGTTGATAGGCCTTTCTAGAAAAAAAAGAACACACACACTCGCACAATAACAGATTTTTATTTCTGACAAAACACTTCGTTTTCTTACATAAGTTTTTTTTTTTTAATAAATTGCTTTAAGAATAAAACTATTAATAAATATAGATAAACTTGTATTTGGTTGTTGGAAAAAAAAACTTAGATATCAAATAAAAACAGTGTTTGGTATGCGACCACTTAATAGAAAATGGCGCTTTAAGACTCTTCAAAAATCTGCAAAATTAGAAAATCAATAAAAAACCAAAATACGATTCTATTTAATATCAAAAGATTGTAGAAAATCACAAATAATTAATTACAATTTTGTTTAAAAAATTTCCTTGAGGGTCACTAGATGGCAATAGAAGTCATATCTATACAAAAATAAACACCTTGTTCGATTTATTTCCGCTTGAGGACATATACGGAATTGTGACTAATGGGTACATCCGGTAGATTTATTTATTTAAAAAGTGCCTACCTATAATTTCGTAAAGCGACAAAAACCACTTAAGTCTAGTTTCTAATTTTTTTGCCTAGTCCGTAGTACTGCCACTTATTTTATTGTTTAGTTATATGGCAGCATTGTTTGTTTACCATTGAAATTGAAATTAAATTTCTCATTGAATAAAGCATAAATTTGCAAATAAAGATAAAATATCTTTAATGGAAAGACATATTAAAGCAGTGAAAGAACACCAATGATTATAGAAGAACAGTACTGGGTTATCTATATTGTGGAAGGCTATACTTCGCCTTGTTATTTGATAGGTGTAAATTATATACGAGGTCTGTTCAAAAAGTATAGCGAATTTTGTGTTTTTTTCCAAAAATTATTTATTTATTCATGAATATTTATTTTGTCCCCTTCAAAATAATCCCCACCAGATATTACACACTTGTGGAAACATTTTTTCTAATCCTCGAAGCACTTCAAAAAATCATTTTTTGTGATCTTGTTCAGCTCCTCTTTCGATGTCACCTTTATCTCCTTAATCGTAGCGTAGCGTCGTCCTTTCATGGGTCTCTTCAGTTTTAGGAACAAGAAAAAGTCAGAGGGGGCCATATCTGAGAAATACGGTGGCTGCAGCATTATTAGTGTGTTATTTTTGGCCAAAAATTCACGCACAAGCAACAATGCGTGAGCAGGAGCTTTATCATGGTGTAAACGCCAATTTTTGTTCTTCCACAAATCCGGGCGTTTCTGGCGGATTGCTTCACGCAACTTGCGCATAACTTGCAGGTAATATTCCTTATTGACCGTTCTACCCTGTGGCAAGAACTGATGATGCACCGCGTCACTGCAATCAAAGATAACTGTAAGCAAAACCTTTACATTCGACCGAATTTGGCGGGCTTTTTTCGGTCTTGGCTCGTGCGGTAGCTTCTATTAGGATGATTGAGCTTTGGTTTCCACGTCATAACCATAAACCCATGATTCGTCATCAGTTATGGCCCTCTGGAGCAAATTTGGGTCGTCGTGGACAGAGAGACAGAATGTTAATGCAATGCTGTTTATGATTGAAATTGAGGCAAAAATCGAAGACGAGCCAAAATACATGCAAGCATTTGAGCAGCTGTCAAAAATTAACTGAACATTAAAAATGGCCGAACTTATCAAAATTCGTGAAACTTTTTAAACAGACCTTGTATGATATTAAAGATTAAATTCATATAGTTTTATATATCATTTTATGATATTTAATTAATTATAGAATGTCTGGAACATAAATTCTAGATCGTTTAATCAACCTAGAATAAGTAGCTTCTAATACTCATTTTTCGAAAAAAAAAAATGTTTTCATGGGTGATGCTTATTTCTTGTTTGGTGTAAATTTTAATAAGCAAAATTGGTATTTATGTGGCTCTAAAACACCACAAGTGACAGTTAAAAAGCCACTGGATTCGCGAAACTGATTGTCTGATGTGAATTTTGGTCTGAATTAGTATTTTTTTGAAAATCCTGAAGAAGAGACTAATTCTGAGCACTAAGAACAAATGATAATTAACTTATTTTGGCCTAAACTTGAGGATATTTATCTAGATCATACATATGTGGTTTAAACATATGACGGAGCCAAATTTTTGTGTTTATTGCGTGAAAAATTTGCAGGACATGTAAATCAAGATTTTGTGATATCAATTTAGGCTCCAAGATTGTGAAATTTAATGGTTTTAGACATGTTTTTTTGTAGAATAATAAAAAATCCTCAAATTTTCAATTATATAAAAATTGACATCTAAGCAAGTAATAGTCGAAATATGCGGAATAAAGGTTAAAAATTACTTCAAAAGGATCGAGTCCTGTTAGACGTTTTGCGGCTACTATTTGAATATTAATTACTACAATACTTGCTCAACGGAATAATGTTCATGGCACTCAACTTGTTATATTAGAAAAATATTATTAATTATAGTGTAGCTAATTTATTTTTTAATAAAATCATCTCTGCATATATTATCACACTTAAGATGCTGAAACTGAAAAATTTTATTAACTATTTCTGAACGAATATGAATATTATACCATAACTTGTCAATAAGAAATATTTTGAATTTAGATCGAAATCAAAAGTCGAGACTTCAATTTAAATAAGGAAATCATTGGTTGATCCATCGTGAAAAATTTCTGTCACGTTGCTGTTATATCAGTAAAAGCAATTCAAATGAAAATTGCAGAGAAAATAATGAACCGATTTCTGGAATCACACACCATGAAATTGAATGGGGAGCAGACCATTTAAGAAGCGTTTGTGCACCTGCATTAAGGAAATAAAAAAAAAGAAGAACAAACAACCAAATGAAATTAATAATAGAAAGAAGAGTGTATGTTTGGAATCATTTTTACTGTGCTGACATGTAGTTTTAAACAAGCAGTCAAAAGATTTTAAAAGGATCTCGCATCTATGTACGTATATATGGAAGTTACCAGAGAGCTAGCAGGATTGGTGATAGCTGCAAAACGAAGGAACCCAATCTTCTAGTATTGCGGTATGTTTCGTTATCATCATAGGAAATTCTTGTCCATATTCATTTTTGTTTGTTGGATTCAGTTTTTTGCGGGCTATTGTTCTATCTAGACGTTATCCGTGCTAGTTGGTGGACTTTTATTTTTTTCCATTTTTATATTGGTACGCTTTGTTATTATATATTGGTAGTAAATCTTTTACCAAGACTTGCTTTTCTATCTAGAATATGAGAGAGATAAAATACAAAAACAAAGTACAAAGAGAAAACCTGTGAACATGCTTATAAAAACTAATATTGATGATGAAAATGTTATGAGAAGCAAAAAAAAAATGCGAATTCGAAGTCCTAGAAAAGTGGTTTCATAATCATAGAAAAACTTTATCGCTATAACGTATCGGGGATCGTGCACTTTTATCAGATTTTCTCTTTCGGACTACCAATATAAGTCTACGAGTACATTTCAAAAAGGAAAAGATGCTTTTTCCAGTATTTATCTACAATAGATAGAAATTGCTGTCAAGTTTTTGCTTTTGGAATTTTTATATCTTTGTATAAAGAATAAGCGACAGAATATCATTATGTCAAGATAAAAACTGATTTTTTATCAAGGATTTTTCGTTATTTCTCGTTCGACCAATTTCTGTAAGAGTTTTTATAGCATTACAAAAAAAAATAGAAAAACAAAATTCATGTTCTGACAAACTAGGATATACTACAATACACGTATATATATTTTATTTTATATGGACAAGTATAATACTGTATAGTATCTACATATTTATCGTGTAAAAGGCAGTCTTTTCAATTTTTCCGTTTCTGAGAGATACTAATGTGTAAAAATTCTCTAGTTTTTGTGGAATCAATTACCTTGTTAGTTCTGAATTTGCATAGAAAGTGATTTGGATTTGTTTTTTTATTACAATTTTCTAGCATAAAACTGATGCCATTTTTATGGTAAACATTTTTTTTTGTTGATATAAGAGCGTATACAAAATTATTTTTATTAAAATCTTTTCTTTTTAAATTTTGATTAATCCAATTTGTTTGTCTTTTTGAATTATTTCAATTTGAATAAGAAATTTTTATGTTTACAGAATTATCCATTTTATGTTTGACAAAAAAAAATAGTCTTGCTATTAAATAGGAGGTTTTTAATAAATTTAATATTTAGGATATTATTTATTTAGCTTTTTATATGCCATTTTATTGTATAATGTAGATTGAGTATTTATTTAAAAAAGCACGTTTACATTGTACAAATGTTCTACAAAAAATTTATTTCCGCCGTTGCCATATTTTGGATATTTTTCGAAAAATTATTTTCTTCAGTGACGAGGCTCATTTTTTGCAATTAGTGAAATTATTATATATGAGGCTCTAAAAATTTACAATTAAATATAAAAAAGTTTTTTTGGTAAAAGACCGTATAGAAAATTATTTTTATGAAATCTTTTTTCTTAAATTTATAAAATAAACAATATTTTTTTAAATTATTCTGATTTGTTAGATTGAAAATTATTCGAATTTTATTCAATTTGAATAAGAAATTTTTATGCCAACAGAATTATCCATATTATGTTTGATAAAGAAAATAGCCTTGTTATTAAATACAATAGATTTTTAATAAATTAATAATCTAGGATATTATTTATTTAGCTTTTTATATGTCATTTTATAATATAGATTGAGTATTTACTAAAAAAAGCTTTCTACAAAAAATTTAATTCCGCCGTTGCCACATTTTGGGGTTTTTTCGAAAAATTCTTTTCTTCAGCGCAGAGGCTCCTTTTTCGCAATAAATGAAATTACCAAGTATGAGGCTCTACAAATTTACAATTAACTATAAAAAAGTTTTTATGGTAAAAATTTTTTTTGATATAAGAGCGTATAGAAAATTATTTTTATGAAGTCTTTTTTCTTAAATTTAAAAAAAAAACAATCTTTTTTAAATTATTCGGATTTGTTAGATTGAAAATTTTTCGAATTTTATTCAATTTGAATAAGAAATTTTTATGCCTACAGATTTATCCATTTTATGTTTAATAAAAAAAATAGCCTTGTTATTAAATAGATTTTTAATAAATCAATAATTTAGGATATTATTTATTTAGCTTTTTATATGCCATTTTACAATATATTATAAATTGAATATTTACTAAAAAGAACTTTCTACAAAAAATTTAATTCCGCCGTTGCCACATTTTGGGGTTTTTTCGAAAAATTATTTTCTTCAGCGAAGAGGCTCCTTTTTCGCAATAAGTGAAATTACCATGTATGAGGCTCTAAAATTTTACAATTAACTATAAAAAAGTTTTTTTGGTAAAAAATCGTATAGAAAATTATTTTTATGAAATCTTTTTTCTTAAATTTAAAAAAAAAACAATCTTTTTTAAATTATTCTGATATGTTAGATTGAAAATTTTTCGAATTTTATTCAATTTGAATAAGAAATTTTTATGCCAACAGAATTATCCATTTTATGTTTGATAAAAAAAATAGCCTTATTATTAAATAGATTTTTTAAAAATCAATAATTTAGGATATTATTTATTTAGCTTTTTATATGTCATTTTATAATATAGATTGAGTTGTTACTAAAAAAAGCTTTCTACAAAAAATGTAATTCCGCCGTTGCCACATTTTGGGGTTTTTTCGAAAAATTCTTTTCTTCAGCGAAGAGGCTCCTTTTTCGCAATAAGTGAAGTTACAATGTATGAGGCTCTACAATTTTACAATTAACTATAAAAAAGTTTTTATGGTAAACATTTTTTTTTATATAAGAGCGTATAGAAAATTATTTTTATGGTCTTTTTTCTTAAATTTAAAAAAAAAACAATCTTTTTTAAATTATTCTGATTTGTTAGATTGAAAATTTTTTGAATTTTATTCAATTTGAATAAGAAATTTTTATGCCAACAGAATTATCCATTTTATGTTTGATAAAAAAAAATAGCCTTGTTATTAAATACAATAGATTTTTAATAAATCAATAATTTAGGATATTATTTATTTAGCTTTTTATATGTCATTTTATAATATAGATTGAGTATTTACTAAAAAAAGCTTTCTACAAAAAATTTAATTCCGCCGTTGCCACATTTTGGGGTTTTTTCTAAAAAATTATTTTCTTCAGCGATGAGGCTCCTTTTTCGCAATAAGTGAAATTACCATGTATGAGGCTCTACAATTTTACAATTAACTATAAAAAAGTTTTTATGGTAAAAATTTTTTTTTATATAAGAGCGTATAGAAAATTATTTTTATGAAGTCTTTTTTCTTAAATTTAAAAAAAAAACAATCTTTTTTAAATTATTCTGATTTGTTAGATTGAAAATTTTTCGAATTTTATTCAATTTGAATAAGAAATTTTTATGCCAACAGAATTATCCATTTTATGTTTTTTAAAAAAAAATAGCCGTGTTATTAAATAGATTTTTAATAAATCAATAATTTAGGATATTATTTATTTAGCTTTTTATATGTCATTTTATAATATAGATTGAGTATTTACTAAAAAAAGCTTTCTACAAAAAATTTAATTCCGCCGTTGCCACATTTTGGGGTTTTTTCTGAAAAATTATTTTCTTCAGCGATGAGGCTCCTTTTTCGCAATAAGTGAAATTACCATGTATGAGGCTCTACAATTTTACAATTAACTATAAAAAAGTTTTTATGGTAAAAATTTTTTTTTATATAAGAGCGTATAGAAAATTATTTTTATGAAGTCTTTTTTCTTAAATTTAAAAAAAAAACAATCTTTTTTAAATTATTCTGATTTGTTAGATTGAAAATTATTCGAATTTTATTCAATTTGAATAAGAAATTTTTATGCCAACAGAATTATCCATTTTATGTTTGATAAAAAAAATAGCCTTGTTATTAAATATAATAGATTTTTAATAAATCAATAATTTAGGATATTATTTATTTAGCTTTTTATATGCTATTTTACAATATATTATAGATTAAGTATTTACTAAAAAGAACTTTCTACAAAAAATTTAATTCCGCCGTTGACACATTTTGGGGTTTTTTCTGAAAAATTATTTTCTTCAGCGATGAGGCTCCTTTTTCGCAATAAATGAAATTACCATGTATGAGGCTCTACAATTTTACAATTAACTATAAAAAAGTTTTTATAGTAAACATTTTTTTTGATATAAGAGCGTATAGAAAATTATTTTTATGAAGTCTTTTTTCTTAAATTTAAAAAAAAAACAATCTTTTTTAAATTATTCTGATTTGTTAGATTAAAAATTTTTTGAATTTTATTCAATTTGAATAAGAAATTTTTATGCCAACAGAATTATCCATATTATGTTTGATAAAAAAATAGCCTTGTTATTAAACAGATTTTTAATAAATCAATAATTTAGGATATTATTTATTTAGCTATTTATATGCCATTTTACAATATATTATAAATTAAGTATTTACTAAAAAAAACTTTCTACAAAAAATTTCATTCCGCCGTTGCCACATTTTGGGTTTTTTTTTCGAAAAATTCTTTTCTTCAGTGATGAGGCTAATTTTTTATAATAAGTGAAATTATTCAGCGATGAGCCTAATTTTTTATAATATGTAGGGCTCTAAAAATTTACAAGTCATTGTATCTGCAGCTAGTGACTATCTAGTGTGCATTTTGGTCTGAATGTGTAATTGGACCGTTTTTACTTTGAAAATTAATAAGAAGACACCACTACGGTCAATTCTGAGTGCTAAAATTTTGGGATAAGTGATTTATGTTACGTACGCTTAAAATTTTTAATGTGGATTATATGTCGTGTCCATAAAATAACATTATATGCTACACAACATTACATTACATGATGAAGTATCAATTCGAGATTTTTCCGTTGGACTTTATTTTGTTTAGTTTCATAAATAATTATTTAAAAATATATTTTTGTAATAATTATTTAAAGATTTTAATAACCAATATCTGTTAAGTAAATGTACCAAAAAATCTTCAAAATTACCTCAAAAGGATCATATCCTTCAAATTTTTTTAAAAATAATATTATATTTTTTAATAAATGCCATAATCTATTAATTATAATTAAGAAAAAATTTATTACTAAATTTTAATTTAAAGCCTATTTTATAAATCTTATTTTCTTTAAACGCAAATTGGATATTCTTTTATAAAATGATAATTTTCATTTATTGAATGCCAAATAAGTAAAAAAAAGATGCTTATTAATAAAATTCTTTCTTTAATTGAATATTTGTTTTTAATTTTCGATTGGAAAAGGATAAATGCCAAAAAAAATGTGGTAAAGCAAATTCTATAAATAAAATGATCTGGTTCTTATTGGCATTTTTTAATAGCATAAAAGTAATATAACAATTAGCATCAAAATAAAAAAAAAAACTATATAATTTGATTAAAATATAAATGACCGATAATTTGATTAGTGTAAGAGGTTTAACACATTTCCGATTCCGTCAACCGCAGGAGTTGAATTATTCCAGCTGTGTACGTTGTTGGTTATACCTCATAACAGGAAACTGATGAGCGATAGAAATCTGCACAAAATACTCCGATGGTCGGTCGTCAGAATTTGTGTCAACAAACCCTAAAATGATTGTTAACCAGATATCGAATAAGGACTACCAATAAGCATACTTATGGCGTGGAATTTGTCATGAACATTCTCCTTCCATCATCCACACTATTCATCAGGATTAGAGCAAAACACTTCGAGCGAACTTACATCTTTATGAAGATTCTACCCCCCTCCCCCCACACTCCAAGTATGTACACACGAAGGGAGGTCATAAATGCTATACGAATAAATATCCTGGTCTTGTTATATCAATTGTAGAGTTCTGAATTTTTGTATACAAAAACTTCAGACTGGAGCTTCCCTTGATCGAACACCAATTTATGAATGTATGAACAGTGGTCAAAGGCCTAATTACGTTTAATTTATCAAAATTTTCTTTCTATACAAATCAACTGAGTATTGAACATCGACCATCCTGTATTTCGTTGAGTAGTAATCAAACAGAACCACACGTAGCCATATCCCACTTGAACGAAAGGATATCATTGTTTTTGCATGGTCAATGTGGTAAATGTGCACGAATATTAATACTCGTAGTACAGCCTGGAATCGGTACTGTGATCATCGATGAGCTATCGTTGGGCACATGAATTGTCTGGTGTAGAAAACACTTCATTTAAATTATTATTATTTTTTTTTTTTTTGGTTAGAACTTATAAATCAAATTCGAAATCGAACTCAGAAACGGAATTCGAATCTTCCGTAGTTGAAGTTGATCCTGCCTAGAGGATATTTTGTGTGTTCTGACAACATGAAATAATCTAATTCGGAAAGTTCATCGTAAGATGTCCTAGTAGCATTTTCTATATGTGTGTGGTTTTAATTTTTTTCTTCTGGTTTCAAAAGAATAATATTCACTAGCGTAAAAGGTAGAGATTTTTTTTCTTTTCTTCTATCCAATAAGGTCTCTTTAACCATGAAGTAGTATATTTGCTTCATTCTATTTTCGTTGAGCACGTGCTTGGTGTGTTTATCCTTGTCTGACTGGACTTATGAACCACGTTTCGATGCAGGAACATATGGAACAAGGTGGTAGGTAAATACAATAATACGAATTCACTGCCAACTGGGTGGGATTGATTTTTTACGTACGTGACAAGAATACGAACCCATAGTTAGTGAGTATACGAAAAAATTTCCGATAGAATCATCTAAAGTGGATATGCCCTTCCAATTTCCATTTGTACAAAGCACATGAGCTATATAGGCTGTGTGGCCAGGACAAGTCACAAAAAGTCATTTATTCGTTGACAATACTGAGCATATTTGTGTGTATGTATTGATATGGACAAGTGAATACTAAACTAATATACATACAAGATTTAAATGGATTCATATAGTCTGGAACTGTGGAATATAAGTAATCAAACTCTGGATAAATGCATCGAAATCAAAACTAGTCTATCCATTCTGGACTATCGGACCGGACACACTATATACTTTGTGTTCTAGCCATACCAGATTGCTACTCTTACTCAGTTTTATATATTTTATTTTGTATTTGGTTCCCTTTTTTTTGGTTTTGTTCTCCTGTTCATAGTCTATCGGTTGGATAGAGCGGGGCATTTTCGAATTTAAAACTTTTAAATTTGATTTTCATTTTAATCAAATATTTGCGCTGCAATCAACAGAGTGCTGATGATAGCATCGTAGAAGAGGGAAAAATAGGGGTTAGTTTGGTAAATTGTGGACTTCAAGGATAATTACAACTAGTGAAATTTCTGAAAGGATGTAAAATTTCAGATTCATTTTTATTAAATGCATAGTACAGCAATCTGGTCTCTCCGGTTTTTTTTTGTGCATTCTTTCTGATCGCCCAGGTGAATGTCATAATTTTACAGCGGAAATTTTTTCTTTTTTTTTTGTTGTTAGGTTGTTTAAGTTTCAGTCATGCAAAGAGCTTTATTATTGAATTAACTGCTCGACTAAAAGAATGTGATAAAGTAAAATATAAAAAAAAAAATACGAGGGTCGTTCAATTAGTCCTTAGAAAATTCGAGAAATTACGCTCGTAGTGTCTGTAAAGATTTTTTTTTGTAAGTAGCATAATCAACAGGATCAGCTCGATCCATAGCGTAGGTCACTTCGATCGTCGATTAAAGTTAACGACATTTATTTGTGCATAACAATGGAAAAAATCGTGTTTAGGGCTGTCATCAAACATCTCCATTTGAAAGGCTTAAGCCCGAAAGAAATCAAAACCGAGTTGGATGCAGTTCATGGCACATCTGCACCTGTGTTTGCGACGGTTTACAATTGGGTGAATGAATTTAAACGGTGTCCGTTCATCCACTAAAGATGAACATCGTTCAGGACGCTCAGTTGAGGTGTCTACTCCTGAAATCATTGACAAAATCCACGATCTGATTTTGAACGATCGGCGAATTAGAGTGTGCGAATTAGTTGAGGCCACGGGCACATCACAAGGAACAGTCGCTTCAAATTTGCATGAAAAATTATCTGTGAAAAAAATTTCTGCAAGATAAGTGCCGCGTTTGCTCTCAGAGGAGAATAAGCGCAATCGTGTAGTGGACTCTGAGGCTATGTTGGCACTCTTTCATCGCAATCCTGCCGAATTCCTTCGTCGATATGGCACTGTGGCCGAAACCTGGATACACTACTACACTCCAGAAACGAAGAGACAGTCATCACAGTGGATTTTCAAGAGTGAACGGGCTCCGAAGAAGGCAAAAACTGTGCCATCGGCCGGCAAGGAGGTGGCCACGGTCTTTTGGGATTCTCAGGGCATCATTTTTATCGACTACTTGGAAAAAGGAAAAATAATAACAGGAGCGTATTACGCATCGTTATTGCAACGGTTGAGCGAGAAAATCAAAGAGAAACGCCCCCATCTGAAGAAGAAAAAAATCCTCTTGCATCAGGACAATGCGCGTGTGCACACCTGCACTGTTTCCATGGCCAAAATTGTGGAATTGAGAATGGAATTGTTGCAGAATTCCGCTTATTCACCAGATTTGGCCCCGAGTGACTATTTTCTTTTCCCCAATCTGAAGAAATGGCTTGGTGGACGACGGTTCACTTCCAACGAGGACGTCATTGCTCAAACGGATGAGTATTTTGCAGAACTTCCGAAATCCTATTTTTTGGACGGGATAAAAATTTTGGAAAAACGGTTGAAAAAGTGTATAGAGCTAAAATGAGATTATGTTGAAAAAAACTGTTTTTTTTAAAAAAAAATTTTTTTCTTTAAAAAAAAAAGAATTTTTTTTAAAAAAACAGTTTTTTTCCATTTTTTTCTAAGGACTTATTGAACGACCCTCGTAGCTAAAATAGGTATGAGTAAAAAAAAGCCTTCTGGTCGTTGGTTTTTTTTTCTTTATAGGAATTTATTTACTAGTCTTCGGTTCTGCTCCAATCAAACTACAGAATCAGGTGAAATATGGAAGTGGAGCGAATTTCGGAATTATTTCACCATATTCCACTTAACACATGACAGTTATGATGGTGATGTACTTGTAAAATGCCAAAGAGATTGATCGATTTCGTAGAATTTATACCATTTGTGTTGATTGCATGTACTAACACATCAATTGATTGCATTACATAAAGGATGGATTGAGCGCGATCTTTACAAGTGCATAGTGCAAATGGCGAATAAGAAAATTTTCAATTTCATTTTCGAGTTGAACGCTTCCATGATCTTATATAATCTTGATATAATTAAGCATAGAAAGCTAGGCCAAGTGGCTAAACAAATAAATAATTGACGTTGATTTCGATTCAAACATTTCATTCGATTTCGACGACGAAACATGATTTTAATTAATACCAATTTCTATGCTTTTTTTTTGCGTCTAATTGAATTGCATCACAGCATAATACAAGAATGAGTATATTTGGGTGAATGTGTTTTTGGGTTCAAGCCTACCTTCTCATCTCTTATTATTATAATAATTTTCTTTTCTACAAATTTTCTTGATTATATTTCATCAGCTCTTTAACCATTTCAACAAACAGAAATTATACTAAATATGTCATAAGTGCATAAGTGCAATTTACTTAATTTGCTTGTTTTTTTTACTTCGTTTTACTCATTACGAACTTAAGTGAGATTGCAATTTATTTTGTAGAAATTATGGAAATTTGTATATATAAATGTGATCAGAGTCATGTTGATTGGTTAAGGTAATTATTTAAATTTTGTTTGTTTGTTGAAATCTTCAAAAATATTGTAAAAGTTTTTGCAATATTTTTCAAAAGCAAAAATTGTTAATACGAGTAGATTTAAAATAAATTTACTTTTGCCTATGCAGTGTAAAGTCTGTATGGAACCTATTTAAATTAGAGCTTATTATACGGAGCACTTACCTTTCTGTGAGGGGCTGGAAATTGGAAAAATTCGTTCGTATTCCGTATTTGTTGTAAAAGGCGACTAATAGTGAAAAGTAGGATCAATAAAACTGATTATATTGAAAAATTTTTATGAGACTGGCATCACTGTGAGCAATCTGGTAATACTGTGTACGTTGGTCCCTCTTAGAAGTGCAGAACAAGTTTCAATATTGTTTGGTAACTATGCGAGCCTCTAGAGAGCCAAATAAGTGATGCTGTGTTTTTTCTGTGCGTTACTAAAAGTGGAACTAAATTTTTTTGAAAAGCGGAACTAAAATTGAGGTGGATCCCCAATATCGACTTATGAAATGTTGCAACGAGCCTATGTGAAACATTTCTTATTAAAATTAAAAGATTTCGGGATCATAACTTATTTTTGGGGCCCGAGAAGCAGTAGGAGACAAACATCACTCATTTAAAAAACAGATGAAAATATAAAAATTGCATAGAACTTGCACCTTCAGGACAAACTGTTAACTAAGTTTTTATAAAGAAGTACTTGGAAGATTCAGAAAAAAGAATGTTCACTTCAGATCGGACCATCTGTAACACGGCTACCACCATCAATGAGTGCTTGTCAGAAAATAATTTCTGTAATCCGTGTGCTTCTGTTTTTATTACTCAAGATCAAAAAACATTTAAAAAGATGTCACCTTGGTACTATTGATAATTTCCAAAGGCGTGTAACCAAGGATCTGAAGATGCTACGAAAACTGTAAACAACAACTTCGCCAAAATGTATAAAAATAAAATTAAAATTGTTCAAAAAATGAAAAAAATCAGTCCATTACTTTTCTGCCACACCTCGTTGATATTGGGTTGTTCGGAAAGTAATTTCGTTTCATTATCCTTTCCTATTGACCAATTCTGGCCTTTTTTCTTTAAGTGAATCATTCAATTTGTCCAATTGATGACAGTACATTTCAGAATTGATCGTTGTGTTGCTCGGTAGAAGCTCAAAATAAGCGATTCCTTTTAAATCCCACCAAACAGATAGCATAACCTTTTTTTTTGATAAATATTAGCTTTCGAAGTGCTTTGAGTCGGTTCATCTTCTCTACTCCAGGATCTTTTGCGCTTAACATTGTTGTAGACAACCCATTTCTCGTCACCAGTGATGATACCCTTCAAAAATGGATCATTTTCTTTGCGTTTGAGAAGCAAATCACAAACGTTAATGCGACGGCACAAATTTCTTTCCGTAAGAAGATGGGGAACCTATATATCGAGGTTTGAGATCAAACCTAGTCGTTTCAAATGATCATGAATTGTACAATTCTCTAAATTTAATCTCTCAGCAATCTCACGAGTTGTTAGTCGCCGGTTCGCATCAATTAATGCCTTTATTGTGTCTTCATCAGCTTCAACTGGCCTTCCAGAACGTGGTGCATCTTCGAGATCAAAATTGCCGGATTGGCGCTCATTTAACACATTTTCTCCATACACATCGGATAATTTTTTTTCTTGCTTGAACAGCATTTTTATCTTTTCTAAAGTAAAAAATAAAATATGCCGAAAATGTTGTTTTTTACTTTCAATATTTAAAAGTGTATCAACCAAAAACTACTTTGCAGAATCAATCGAATTTTTTCAGCTGTCAAAATACATATTTTTTTTATATATGCTATGTCCGCTGTCAAAATACATATGATTATGCGGCTTAAGTGTGAAGTTGGTTGTGAAAAAATATAATTAAGTCCTCTTCTGTTGGGAAAAAAACAAAATTACTTTCCGAACAACCCAATAAATTTATTTTAGGATCCACCTTTTATGTAACGCTACAAAAATCATAGAAAAATAGTTAAAAAATACTTTCAGTTGCTGATAGGCAATTTTAAATTTTTTTATTTTATTTTAAATTAAATAAAAACTTTCCTATGCAAAGTAAGCATATAATTGATTTTTGTTTCAAATAAAATTTCGATTCGATTAAATTATTTTAGCCAACTTCTGATATTATTGTTGATGAAAATTTAATAATACTATATTTTAGAGATTGTACAAAATATAAATTTTATTATCGGTTTTCTCTAAAATAAACCATCTGATATATCGTACTTTTCAATTATTTTGGAAATTTATAAGAATATTTTTTTTTGTGAGTAGAATTATTTTTCTTAACATTTCTATGATAGTAGTAGTGAGGAAATTTTTCCCATTATATTTTTAGCCTAAAATGAAAAGAAAATGAGGAAAGTGTGTGTGTGTGTTTTTTTCTTCTCTTATATAAAAGATAACATTACTTAAAGGTATAATCCAATTTACTTTTTCTAAAAATAAAATAGAGAATAGAAACGAAACATCGAAATGTAAATAAATTATTATATTTTTATACGTATTCTTGAGAGTTTCATAGCGATTTCTAATCTCGAAATAGAAGAGAAAAGTAGAAATTTCATTTTATTCCATTATATTTTATATCAGCAATAAATTTATTCAATTCGAAGGGAGTTCTGATAAATCTAAAAGTAGGAAATCAATAGAAAAAACCCCCAAAAGAAAAGTACAAATGAAGAAAAGCAAAAAAAATAAGTTCATAAGGGTAGCTAAAAATAAGAAAAAAAAAATATGATGGGAAAAATCATGAAAATAAATTTATTGGTGAAAATTTGGCTCATTTTTCCAATGACACAAAACAAAATTCTCTAGAGGAACACATTTTTTTTTCTTCATTTTATTTTATTTTTTTTTTTCAGTATCTTTTTATCATATTTCTGTAACTCGATAATATAGTTCAATCTTGATTCTATATGAAAACTTCCCTGTGAAAAAAGGGAAGAATTTCAAATTTTCAATAGTACAATAAATATGATATTTTTATTTTTTGAAGGAATTGATACAAGTATTTTGCATTGATACTAAAATATATGGATTAAAATAAACTTTTATTATTATAACCATAAATTTGTACTGGTTTTCATGCAGTTCTGTAAATTTTTTTTTTTTGGTACATTTTATTATGTACAAGTTACCGTAAATGTAAATAAGAACAAATAATTTTCTTTTATTTCTATATAAATTTGAACTAATTCTAAAATTTACACTTATTCGAAAATTTACATCTATTTAAATAGAATACATAGATTTGAATCTATGACATATCTCTAAAAGGTCGTATCATATTTTATCTTATTAACATTAGACGCAGGAATCAAAATCAATTTGATTTGATTATGCAAGGAAACAGGAAATACTTAGCAATTTATAAAGGGTAGTTTCAAATAAACTTATTTTTTTTTTTAAATAAGTATCGGAACTTATCAGAAATATTGTTATTTTAATATAAATAATTGATACAATTTTATAAATATTTGTTTTGTTGCTAAATATACGGCAAAATGCTGAAATTAATTTTTTTTTGTTGAATTTTGTTATAAGGAAAACTATCCGAAAAATAATAAAATATTAAAAAAATTGGTAAACGGTTTTTATCGACATGTTATCTTTTTGTAAAATAATAATACGATATGTAAAAGTTATTTGTACACTTATTAGTAAATTTTAGTGTTCTTGGTACGTTTGAAATTTTTATATTACTAGTGATAACCTATATAAAATGATATGATAGCGCCAAACGCTGAATAGTTTCTTGATTTTGGCGATCCACTAACCTTTGGTTTATCCCACAACTTTCACTCTTCATCCATTTTTTTTGGAAAGTGTAATGAATAAAATCCTTACAATTCAATTTGATCTTTCAGTCAAAACTTAACAAACAAACAAATTCAAATTTTCGCAAATATGAATATTTATATTTTTTTAGCAAAGTACAGTTCGAACTATTGTTTTTTAATAAAAAGTTTACTAAAAAAAATCTAATATTTCAATTCTGTAGTTTACTAACAGCGCCATCTATCAACATTAGTTACAAATAAAACTTTATGGATAGGGACATACTTATGACCGCAATTATATTTATAAAAACAATTATTTAAATATATAAAATGTTGTGCATTACAGTAGCAAAAAAACTGGAATGTTGTCATGTCAGCATAAAAAGTTGTACAGCACAGGAGAAAGATGGCTACCATGAGGTATACCATTAAAAAAATGTTGTATAGCATAGGACTGAGAGATCCTTTATGAGGAATGTCATTTTAAAATGTTGTATATCATAGAAGCAAGAAAGATAACGTAAGGTATATGAGCATAAAATATTGTACTGCACAGGCCCAAGAAGGCTACCATAAGGCATACCATTAAAAAATATTGTATAGAACAGGACTAAGAAATTTTTTATGAGGCATGCCCGCATAAAATATTGTATAGCATCGGCCCAAAAAGGCTACAATAAGGCATACCATTAAAAAATATTGTATAGCTCAGGACAAGAAATTTTTTATGAGGGATGTCGGCATGAAATGTTGTATAGAATAGAAGCAAGAAAGATAATGTAACGCATATCAGCATAAAATATTGTACTGCACAGGCCCAAGAAGGCGACCATGAGGTATGTCATTAAAAATGTTGTGCAGCACAGAGAGAAGAAAGCTTACATGATAAATATCATTATAAAATGTTGTATAGTACAAGAGCAAAAAAATTATCCTAGGGGTTATCATTATAAAAGGTTGTATAGCTCAGGAGCAAAAAACCTATCTTGAGGCATGCCCGCATAAAATATTATACAGCTCAGAAACAAGAAATCTTTTCTGTGGAATTTCACTATAAAATGTTGGATAGCACCGGCCCAAGAAGGCTACCATGAGACATGTTATTATAAAATGTTATGTAGCACAGGACTAAGAAATCTTTTATGAGGCATGCCCGCATAAAATATTGTACAGCATAGGCTCAAAAAGGCTACCATAAGGCATATCATTAAAAAATATTGTATAGCTCAGGACTAAGAAATTTTTTATGAGGGATGTCGGCATAAAATGTTGTATAGCATAGGAGTAAGAAGGCTACCTTCAGGCATGTCAGCATAAAATATTGTACTGCACAGGCCCAAGAAGGCGACCATGAGGTATGTCATTAAAAATGTTGTACAGCACAGAAAGAAGAAAGCTTACATGATAAATATCATTATAAAATGTTGTATAGTACAAGAGCAAAAAAATTATCCTAGGGGTTATCATTATAAAAGGTTGTATAGTTTAGGAGCAAAAAACCTATCTTGAGGCATGTCCGCATAAAATATTATACAGCTCAGAAAAAAGAAATCTTTTCTGTGGAATTTCACTATAAAATGTTGGATAGCACCGGCCCAAGAAGGCTACCATGAGACATGGTATTATAAAATGTTATGTAGCACAGGACTAAGAAATCTTTTATGAGGCATGCCCGCATAAAATATTGTACAGCATAGGCTCAAAAAGGCTACCATAAGGCATATCATTAAAAAATATTGTATAGCTCAGGACTAAGAAATTTTTTATGAGGGATGTCGGCATAAAATGTTGTATAGCATAGGAGTAAGAAGGCTACCTTCAGGCATGTCAGCATAAAATATTGTACAGCACAGGCCCAAGAAGGCTACAATGAGGCATACCAATAAAAAATATTGTATAGCTCAGGACTAAGAAATTTCTTATGAGGGATGTCAGCATAAAATGTTGTATAGTATAGGAGTAAGAAAGCTACCTTCAGGCATGTTAGCATAAAATGTTGTACAGCACAGGCCCAAAAAGGCTACCATAAGGCATACCATTAAAAAATATTGTATAGAACAGGACTAAGAAATCTTTTATAAGGGATGTGAGTAGAAAATGTTGTATAGCATAGGTGCAAAAATCTACCTTGAGGCATATTAATATAAAATACCATACAGCTCAAGAGCTAAAAATCTTTTATTTGGAATGTCACTAAAAATTGTTGTACAGTACAGTTCCGAAAAGGTTACCATAAGACATGTTATTAAAAAATGTTGAATAGCACAGGACTAAAAAATCTTTTATGAGGCATATCAGCATAAAATATTGTACAGCACAGGCCCAAGAAGGCTACCATAAGGCATGTCATTAGAAAACATTGCATACTGCAGGAGCAAGAAAGTAATGATAAGGGTTGTTAGTATAAAATGCTATGTATCACAGATGTAAGAAAGCTACCGTGAGGTTTACCAGTTTATATAGAAGGATGTAAAATTTCTATTTACTTAATATTTAAAAAAAAAATATTCACTATTGTTTAAATAACATATAATCTTTCCTATAATAATATTATACTATTACTCAAAAATTTTTCATATTCCAATAGATGCACTTTTCCAATTTTATTTCTTCAATTAAGTCCTGTACAAAAATATTTCATCTCAAACGTAATGAAAAAAGAATCTATAAAATATATGATATTGTTTTTAAATAATATAAACTGATGTGGTTATAAAAAGCTTTTATATTCTGCCCATCTTAGCTTCGGTGCTTCTTCTCAGAAGAAAATATTCACAGTTGTAATTCAATGATATTGAACAAATATCAACAATTTTGAAAATAACTATATTCCAAAGCCAATTATTTTGATTTACTTCTATAAAAATGAAAAGTTCAGAGTTAATTTTGATATTATTATATGAAAATGGTATATATCGGTCTAGTGCTTTTAAAGAGGAGACATTATTGTATAACCGTTGAACTAACTAACAATGATATATTAGAGCAAAAGAAAAAAATGAAATTTATTCGTTCTTCTTGTCTATCAAATAATAATAAAAATAAAACTTCTGAAATTAGTGCAACATTCAAAAGTAAATAATATAAAGAAGACAGATGAAAATTTATTAAAGAAAATGTTGATTATACCCGTAAGATATTTCACTTAAAAATAATTTCAAATTACAGGTGATCATCTACAATTCATTTAAACTTATGATTTGTTTCGGTTACTGATTTATTAAAATTGATATTAAATTTATATGCTTTAAATTTTTGAAGAAAAATGATTTTTTTTAGATACCACTTTCTATCTACTGTGACTTATGTACAACAAAATGTTGACCATTTATTTGAAGTCGTCTTAATCTACTTAGTAAAAATATGAAAGAAATTCGTATAAAGACTTGAAAAAAAAGAAGATATTATTAAATTCTATTAAATCTACTAACTAATATATAAGAAATATTAGATTTATGTTCCATTCAATTGGATTTATATCCATTCAGTTTAAAGAATATGAAAATGATTGGCAACGAAATATAAATGACTAAACAAATACTTATTCATGTCAGACATAATTCGTTATGTACTCAGAGAAGTTCATCAAAAGTTAATTTGCTTTTCATGGAAAATCTACCGAATTATCTTTTAAACATAAGTCAAATAAAAAAATATGAAAATAATAAATACGAGTATCTAATAAAGTATTAGTAATATTTAAAAATTTTAAAAAATTAGTTGAATACTTTCATAATCAAAAAATTTGACTTAAAAATATTTTTGATTGGGTTTTAATTGAACAATACATAATTTGTTTGTTTCTGATATTGCCTACAGAATTAATTTATTTTCATGTGGTCAGTTTGTTAATGTTTCTTCGTAGGGCAAAATTTCATTAAAAACTTCCATTTTTTAGTAATTAAGTATAACCACCAAAAAATTGATATGGTTTTATATAATATAAAATGCATTTCAAATTGGTTTTTTCATACAAAAAATTTCATGTTTGCATGTTTTCAGTTTTTTTTTTTATTCCTATTACTTGGATTGTGTTTAGTTTGTAATATTAATTATAAAAAATAGAAAAAAAAATTGTATTTTAAATTGTTTTTTTTGTAGTAAAAAAAAACAAGTACTTTTATTAATTTGGGATTATTTTTTCCAATTTGCTGATAAAATCAACTATTTGACAGGACACCAAAATAACTGGGATTAAAAATTAAAATTTGATAGTCATTTTGAAGTTAAATTTCATCTCAATTAACTGGAACACTTCTTTTTGAAATTGAATACAAGGTATTTTAGTATAAAGTGTGTTTGATTAAAAAAATTATTTTAAAAGTGAGGAGTTAGTAGGTGTTTAAAAATTTAGCATAGATTGGTACAGATACCAAAGGATATTAAAATGTTCCTGAATGAATCAACAAAGAGCAATTTAAAGTGATGCTGTGAAAATTAACTAAACAATTTGTGATATGATTTCTTTAAAAAAAAACACACTAATTGTTAAGGAAATTCAAATGTTTTTTATTTAATGTAAAGTACAATCGATACAAATAGGTTCTGAATAAAATATCATTCAAATGGCCTCGACAACTTCTTTTGCAGGAACGAATTCGATGAACCCAATTTTCGAGCACTTTTTCCATTAAATCAAGTCGTATGTCATGAATAGCATGTTCAATATTGACTTCTAAAGCTTGAAGAGGGTCTGGTTTATTGCTAAAGACCAATGACTTCAAATAACCCCACAAGAAATAGTCTAATGGTGTTAAATCACAACTTCTTGGAGGCCATTCAATGTCACAATTTCTTGAAATAATCGAATCTCCAAACTTTTCTCGCAATAATTTGATTGTTGCACGTGCTGTGTGGCACGTAGCCCCGTCTTGTTGGAACCAGATGTTATCAAGATCAACTTCTTCCAATTTCGGCCATAAAAAGTTGGTTATCATCGATCTATACCGCTCTTCATTGACAGTAACGATGTTACCAGTTTCATTTCGAAAGAAGTACGGGCCAATGATTCCACCAGACCAAAAACCACACCAAACTGTCAATTTAGGTGAATGTAATGGGTGTTCATGAATAATTTGTGGATTTTCTTCGCACCAGAATCGACAGTTTTGTTTATTTACCGCACCACTCAGATGAAAGTGAGCCTCATCGAAGAAGATGATTTTCTTAAAAAAATCGTTATCGTTTTCAAGTTGTGCCAAGACAAAATCAACAAATTCACGATGTTTACGCTGGTCCAATGGCTTCAGTTCTTGAGTGATAACAATTTTATACGGATGCAAGACCAAATCCTTTCTCAAAATCCGCCAGGTTGTGGTTTGAGACAGTCAAATTCTTGAGAACGTCTTGGAATCGACAAATTGCCATCTTCAGCAACACTTGCCTGAACGGCAGCAATATTTTCATTACAATAAGACAAAGGTTTTATTGGCACTTGAACATTATTGAAAGAAAATATGCGCTTGAAATTTTTAACAATTCGACGAATAGCGAGCACAGTTGGACGATTATTACGACCATAAATTTGGCAAAAGCGCACGAAAAGTTGCAATTGGAGAATGATTATTTTGATAATAAAATTGAATAATTTGTAAACATTGTTCTTGCATATATCTCTCTATGATCAAATTGTAAACATTACTGAATACAATGAAAAAAAAAGACAGATCATGACATATTACAAATGGCCGAAACGTCACTTAGAAATCATATTACTCCTATTGGAAAACCCTATAATTATTGTACTTTGTATATTTCCATTTTAAATTTTTTTAATGCGTTTAATTATAAAAAAAATCATATTTTGTTAATTTTTAATAAGCAGATTTTTAAAAAAATAACATTATTAAATAGTTCTATTATTAATTGATATAAAAACTATATTTACATTTAATAAAATATGGTAAACCGTTTTTGAGATAAGCATTATTTAAATAATAAGAAGAGTTTTGTTGACTCGTTTAGGAATAAATATTATTTTAATACCTCTTGGTACTTGTCTAAATTAAAATTTTTTTAAAAATAAAAATACGCTGTAATTTTACCCCTACTGAGAATAAAATAATTTCTTCTTTTCAAGTACCAAGGCATCACCCTTTGAAATAAGGTCCATTCTTCCTGAAATATCCTGTTTACACAACCGGTTATAGGTATTTAAAAACTATGATTTTTTTTGGGGATTTTTAGTGACTACACGTACATATTTGTAATATTTTATTTAAATTATATTTCTAGGGTTTTCTTTTTGCCATTGATCCTGTATTAAATCAATTTTATTGAGCTTTCTATCTTATTTACTTTTCATGGTTGCATTTATTTTTTTATTTGTGGTTGGATCACAATTTTTTTCGATAAAAGATGGAAATTTTTGAAGAAAAATAGAAATCGTTGAAGTTATGGAAATTTCGGTGAATATTCAAGAGGTCAAATTGCTCATGAACTTGAAATTATCAATTTTACAAATTAGTAAATATAGAAAAAAAAGAACCTAATCAGGCTCTAGTAAAGCAAACGATATTTTTGTTGTACTTAAAAATAAAAGAAAAATAATGGAAACATCTTCAATTAACTAGAACGAAATATTTTCTACACTTCCGGAATATTGGGAACAGGTCCTTGCAGTATTAAGTGCGTTATTTTTATGGGAGGATGCTAAAGCGCTGTGTATTTAATACTGTAAAATATAGTAGAAGGAATGCTTTAATTTGGGGGTTTTTTGGATGATTTTTAAAATTAATAATTAAAGTAAAACTTACAAAGACTTTTTGAAGATGAATGCTATTCTTTCGAGAATAAAGATTTCGATAACTAATTTCATATTTTAGTAAAATATTGACTCTAAGCATATTTTTCATCTATGCTCATCATTCTAGCAGCAGCCAAAGTTACAAAGAACTTTGAAGACAAATAAATGTCCTTAAGCACATTTTAATAACCATAACCTTATTTTAACCCTAACATAAAATATTTTTTGCTCTCGCATATTTATGAGATAAGTTGAACCAAAAGGCTAAGAACTACAGGATGTTCTGGTAGGGGCTTTTAAAGGTTGGAGTAAAATTTCTCCAAAAACCATGAACAAATTGATTAATTAAAAAGTATGCAAAAAAAATATGTCAAAATTTTTTTTTATGGGACAAAAGGTTAATAACATTAAAAAGTATGCAAAAAAAATATGCAAAAAATATTTTTAAGCATCTAAAAAAGAATTACTTATTAAAAATAAAATATAAAAAAAGTTGCTAATACAGGATTATTTATTTTATAGTTACAAAAATATAGCTTAGTTATTTGACAATTACTATATAAATATACAAGGTCTATTCAAAAAGTATCGCAAATTTTGAATTTCCGCGGGTTACGTATATTTGATTTTCGATTTTTGTAGCGTTATGTTGGTACTCATATCTCTCACTTATGTTGACAAGTTCGGCCATTTTGAATGTTCAGTTAATTTCTGACAGCTGCTTTGTTTGCACGTGTTTTCGCTCGTCTTCGATATTTGCTCATTCCAAAAAATGGATCAAAGAATCTCTTTCGGGAACAAGAAAAAGTCACAGGGTGCCAGATCTGAGAATACGGTGGCTGCGGCATTATTGGTGTATTATTTTTGGCCAAAAATTCGCTCACAAGCAACGATTTGTGAGCAGGGGAGTTATCATGGTGCAAAAGCCAATTTTTGTTCTTCCAGAAAAACCGGGCGTTTCTGGCGGATTGCTTAGCGCAACTTGCGCATTACTTGCAGGTAATATTCCTTATTGATTATTCTACCTTGTCGCAAGAACTCATTGTCGCAAGAACTCATGATGCACCACGCCCCTGCAATCGAAGAAAACTGTAACCAAAACCTTCACATTCGCTCAAACTTGGCGCGCTTTTTCCGGTCTTGGCTCATGCGGCAGTTTCCATTGGGATGATTGAGCTTTGATTTCCATGTCATAAGCATAAGCCTGTGATTCGTCACCAGTTATGACCCTCTGGAATAAATTTTGGTCGTCGCGGACAGAGTCCAATAGCTTCTTAGCAATGTTAATGCGATGCTGTTTTTGGTCGAACATGAGTAGTATACGTAACATAACGCCATAAAAAATCGAAAATCGAATATACGTAACCCGCGGAAATCAAAATTCGCGATACTTTTTAAACACACCTCGTATTACTTTAGGATAATAGTTATTTAATAAATATTTCCCATTTAAGATTATAAATCGATTAAATATCAACCAATTCATTGAAATTGAAAAAAAAAATTTCTACAAAGTGGTAAAATTCTGCCATGGCGATAAGTCTTATTTTTGCTTGGCGGATACGTCAATAAGCCAAATTGCTATACATAAGGCTTTAAAAACCCACAAGTATCTTTAAAAATGATGAGGGAGAGATCGTAACCATCAATGCTAGGCGCTATGATCGTATAAAAATCAAATTTTGGCTTTAACTTGAAAATTTTAACTTAGACTATATGTGGTTATAACAAGTTGGCACCACAAGCCTCACAACATAATAAATTTTGGCTTTATTTCGCAAAAAGTTCCCAGAACGCGTTATTTCGAGATTTGGTGATGTCAGTTATTTGATACCAAGATTATTTAATTTGACACAATTGGTTTATTTTTGTAGGTCTTCATAAAAAATTATATTTATGTAAAGAATCTTTAAAGTTTAGAGTATTAAAAAAACAATTTTAGTATGCGAATTAAAGTCCGTGAATATACAAGAAAAATAATGGCAAGATTTGATAAATATAATAAAATAAAATTTTCATCACAATCTGAATTTTAAGTGTGTTTGATTTAACTTTACTTCCCGAAGTATGACTTTATAGTGTATGTATTTATGATTTAATGTATTTTATAAAATATTTCTATTTGAAAATTGATTAAAAATTTCAGAAATTAATTACATTTGAGAATTTTATCATCTATTAAATATTGAAATTGTGATAATTTTACTAGAATGTAAACAATATAAGAGATACTTTTATAATAATGCCTGTCAATTATAAAAAGTGACCAATGGAATATCGCACCATCACGTTATTTTGAGCAGATAGATGTACTTGGGGTCTAAAAAGACAAAGTCTTCAACTAAAAGTAGGAAACTATTTTATATATTAATAAATGGGATTTGGACAATTAAAAACTTTTATGAAAATACAACAAAAAAAACCACAACCAGAAAATCATTAATTCATTTGAATCAAAGTATAAAAATCGTAACAATTTCCGTTTAGTCGAAATCATTTGATGAAAAGAAAACAAAATGCGAATGATAAGAAGATAAAAATTCGAAATGTGTCTGACAGTCGATTTGCAACTCGGAAAAGTCAATCGATCGGATTGATTGGAGCTCATCGCTGATTGACAACGAAGCAAAAAATCGATGAGTAAGGGAATCTTTTCAATATCATCGGATTATTGTCAAATAATTTTCGTAATAACTTGAGGGAAGACTGGTGGTAGTGAAATGGAATTGAAAATGAATTTTATGCTTTGCTGCTCTGGAAATGACTTATCTATTTATTCATTGACAATCGATTTGACTTAGTCAAGCTGCCTGCCAATATGCAAAACTAAGCAGGTGTAGACGGTGTACCGATGGAGATAAAGGTATGCGCAAATAGCTGCCTCTGCTACAACTGATTAGGGGATGTCATTCGTTTTAGAATAACAGCGGAATTGCTCATGTGATTAATTACGATACGAAATTGGGGAGCTGAGCTACTACCAAAAATGATTGCTTTTTCTTTTCTGTGGTAGTATCAACCCTTGTGAGTTTATTAGTGTTGATTTTAGGAAATGTTCGGGTATATGGTATTTTGTTTGATGTCTACTACAAATTAATGCATTCACGTCAAATACTAACTGCTAAGGCATACAACATAAAATCATTTCACATTCTACCATTCTGCATGGTATAACAATGAGTCAGAAGTTGCCGTCATTCGAATTACAATGTTATCGAACAGGTGGCTAAAAAAAACAAAAACAAATAAGATGCGTGTAATACCAATGTTATGAATTTGTAAATATTTTCGAATTGCATTGCCGCAAAGGGGATTTGAATACTAATATTAAAGTCACATTAGCATAAATATTTTTGCATACAAGTAGTTGAACCTTGACGAATTTTATTTATCCAATTAAGGAGAGTTCTCATCGTTGCAATGATTTGCTACTACCTTCAAACCTACAATTTATATCTCCAACGTATTTTTGTATGATGAACTATATGGAATTTGTTCAATTTATGTGAATTAGAGAAATATCATGAGAAAAACGACGAATTAAATCAGCCTCTTTTCTTTACAATTGTATAAAATTTCTATGGAAGTTTTATTAATTTGTATAATATTTGATTTTAATTAAACTTTATAAGTTATTATAATTTATTAATATATGAAATGAAAATAGTAGTGTACTTATAGAAAAACTTCTCTTACGATCAAATGATTTTTTCAATGCACTAAATTCGGGGGTAAATATTGTAGTATAGGAGCAGACTATAAAACATTATCCATTTTGTCTTTAAGAAAGTACAGATTTTTTATTAGGAAAATTTCAAATATATATAATATTGGCGATAATATTTAATTTGCAATTTTATATTATAAGTTATTTAAAAATAAAATCTATACGCTGTGATTGTATATTTAAAAAAAAAAAATGGTTATTCTAGCGTAGCCTTATTTCTTGCTCGGTGGATATGTCAATAAGCATAATTGCCATATTATAAATTTATAAAAGACTATAAAAAATATATATAAAAATATAACTATTCAAAAAGTGATTGTCTAATATGATTTTTTGTCTGATGGTATTATTGGCCCTATTTGTTTTGGAAATTGGAAAGGCAGAGACCTCTACATTCAATTCTAAAGACTATTTTTTTTTGCAAAGAACTTAAAAATTTTGATTAAGACTTTATGAAATTTTAACAAAACAGTACTACAAGTCGCACAGTACAATCAATTTTGGGTTTATTGCACGTTAAAAAAGTTTCCAGAATACCTTATTTCCAGATGTGGTGAGGTCAATTAGCCTCTAAGATTGATTTAAAAATCAATATTACGGTCTGTCAAAAAGTCATGAAAAATTTCTTCAAAAGGATGGAGCGCTGGAAGAAGTCTTTTCTATTTATTATATAATGGCAAGGTATTTTAATAATTTTATGTTTATTATATTGTATAATGGCAAGATAAAATAAATATGATTAAATATACATTTTATTATAATCTGAGTTTTTAGTATATTTGATTGAATTTTACTTTCCAAAGCGTAAATTGGATAAATTTTTAGAGTAGTATTCTTATTTAAAATAATCATATTCCGAAATCAAATGCTTTATACTTCATTATATATTGAAACAAAAACTATATTTAATATACGACGGTCGTTCAATAAGTCCTTCGAAAATCCAAGAAATTGCAATCGTAGTATCGGTAAATATTTTTTTTTGTAAGTACCATTATCAACAGGAAAGCTGTCAAAATTTCAGCTCTATCCATAGCGTAGGTCAATTTCTATCGTCGATTAAAGTTAAAGACATTTATTTGTGCATAACAATGGAAAAAAGCGAGTTTAGGGCTGTCATCAAACATCTCCATTTGAAAGACTTAAGCCCGAAAGAAATCAAAACCGAGTTGGATGCAGTTCATGGCACATCTGCACCTGTGTTTGCGACGGTTTACAATTGGGTGAATGAATTTAAATGGTGTCCGTTCATCCACAAAAGATGAACATCGTTCAGGACGCCCAGTTGAGGTGTCTACTTCTGAAATCAATGACAAAATCCGCGATCTGATTTTGAACGATCGGCGAATTAAAGTGCGCGAATTAGTTGAGGCCACGGGCATATCACAAGGAACAGTCGCTTCAATTTTGCATGAAAAATTGTCTGTGAAAAAAATTTCGGCAAGATGAGTGCCGCGTTTGCTCTCAGAGGAGAATAAGCGCAATCGTGTAGTGGACTCTGAGGCTATGTTGGCACTCTTTCATCGCAATCCTGCCGAATTCCTTCGTCGATATGTCACTGTGGACGAAACCAGGATACACTACTACACTCCAGAAACGAAGAGACAGTCATCATAGTGGATTTTCAAGGGTGAACGGGCTCCGAAGAAGGCAAAAACTGTGCCATCGGCCGGTAAGATGATGGCCACGGTCTTTTGGGATTCGCAGAGCATCATTTTCTTCGACTACTTGGAAAAAGGAAAAACAATAACAGGAGCGTATTACGCGTCGTTATTGCAACGGTTGAGCGAGGAAATCAAAGAGAAACGCCCCCATCTGAAGAAAAAAAAAATCCTCTTGCATCAGGACAATGCGCGTGTGCACACCTGCGCTGTTTCCATGGCCAAAATTATGGAATTGAGAATGGAATTGTTGCAGCATCCCGCTTATTCACCAGATTTGGCCCCGAGTGACTATTTTCTTTTCTCCAATCTGAAGAAATGGCTTGGCGGACGACGGTTCACTTCCAACGAGGACGTCATTGCTCAAACGGATGAGTATTTTGCAGAACTTCCGAAATCCTATTTTTTGGACGGGATAAAAATTTTGGAAAAACGGTTGGGAAAGTGTATACAGCTAAAAGGAGATTATGTTGAAAAATAAATTTTTTTGTTGTTGAAAAAAACATTTTTTTTCCATCTTTTTCTAAGGACTTATTGAACGACCCTCGTACTATCATAATTAAAGGGATTTACAAATTCAATACAAATAAAAACCGAATTCATAATAATCTACTATTTAGAAAAGCTAATTGGTCACATGAAATATTTATTTTATCATATTTGAAATAATTTTTGCTTCCAAATGCAAATTTTCATAAATTATTGAAATAATAGTTATTATAATATAGTAAAAGTAATAGTAATAATAGTAATAGTTAAAACATAATAATGGTTAGAAAATAAATTGAAAATAATTTTATTCATATAAAATATTATTAAAATAATTAATAAATTCAATTATTCCGTTGAATAAAATCATATATATTTATTTAGTATTCTACTAAATTTTGCATAAATTTTATTCCACCAAGTAAATATAATTATCTATAATTATTGTCAAATAATTCATTAATAAATTGGTATTTATTAATCTGATGATTAACAATGACAAAATCTATTTTATTTATCTACTCCTAATTAAATATAAATCAATTTAAAAATAATGTTCTATAATAAATATTATCAAATATTTCTTCATTAATATCGTTAATAAATTAGAATTTTTCAATTGATAGAGTTTTCTAAAAAAAAAAAATCTAATATATCGTTAAATTTTTTTAACTCTGGCCAACTAACCTTCTGATTATGACTTCTAACATATTTGAAAACTTTTCTAATTGGATGCAAACTAATTGCATTTACACTGATCTTAGTAAATCTTTTAATAGAATACATCACACAGTTATATTTTTAAGCTTAAAATAGTGGGTTTGGTAAGATAGTATTTACAATTTATCTTTCCTTGGGTCTACATAGAGAGAAACTAAAATTTTATGTGGTGTCCCTCAGGGTAGCCATTTTGGTCCCTTGCTTTTCATTGATGACATTTTAAAACTAATTAGGCATTATAAAATCCTAATCTATGTGGATAGATATAAAATTTCTCATATAAGAGAATCTAAACATCTTTTATAATTGGTGTATTTCGAATGGTCTAATGTTGAACCTAGAAAAATGTTACACTGTTAAATATAATTTTTTACCGACTTCAGGATTAAACTGGATAAGAAACTTGAATTTATTTCTTATGTGAACTACATTGTTTCCAAAAGTAGTTCACTTTTAAGCTTTAAAAGATGGTCAGAAGAATTGTCAAGTATAGACTTGATCTTTAGTTAGATAAATTTAAAAAAAATTAAGCTTATTGAATCGGTGCAATGGAATTTTGTTACATTGGTATTGGTTGAACTGACAAAGACTTCAACCGAACACAGATCAGCTTAATTAGCTTAAAATGCCCACACTTGAAACAAAACGCATACTTTTTGATGTAGATTTCATTGATCAACTTTTAAAGTCGAAGATTGAGTGTCAGAATCTTACAAATGTGGTTTCGTTTGGGTGTCAACATGAGTTCTATATCTAATTTAAGGATTGAATGAACCCACTAGTCATATGTGTATTTTTGTTTGTGGTTGTAAGCAATTTGATCTTGTTTTTTCTAAGGACTTGTTGAAAACATTTATTTTTTCTCTTAACTTATAGATCGTAAGTTTTGATTATTCTCTCCTCTGAGCTGACGGTAATTGATCGGTGAATATTTCGCAACGTTTATTATGGAAGTGCGTAATTCAAGTTTAAGTTTAAATTTTAATAAAAATTTAAAAAAATAAATAAATAAATAAAAGTTTCTAATGTACTATGAAAAATCAGATCAATACTATGAGTTATTGGTAGCTATTGTAAATAATTATTATTTATTTTAATAAATTTTTTGTAATATTTTTTTATTGATAGATATTTATTTTAAAAAATTGTCAAAATTCAAATTCTGTAGACATAAATTTATTTGCATGTATAAAAATATCTCAAGTAAATATATTCGTTGCTACCTTAAATGTGAACCAAAAAAAAAATAAAACAAATTTACTAAAGAAATATTAATTTTCAAAAATTATTTCACAAAACAAAATATTTACATTTTATTCATAGAAAAATAATATCACGATTTCAATAATAAATTTAATTTCATATTTTGCTTATTATAAATTATAAGGAAAAAAAAAATAAACCAAATGCATATCACGTGTCAGTTTTTATACAATATATAAAAAAAATACAACAACAACAACAAAAAAATTATATATTTGTTTATCCTAAATAAATATTATATAAAATAATACAGTGCAATATAATATAGTCGATTATTTGTATTTAGAATCATCCTTAAGATATTTATAGAAAAAGGAGAGAGAAAATGAAAGGACAAATTTTTCTCAGTATAAAAACAAACTTTTTATTTAAAAGTCCAACAAAAGGACTACCCTCAGACTGGAAAAAAAAACACACACAAAATATTTCATTCTATGATAAGCATTCAAAATGATATGCAAATTAGGATAAATATCCTTAAAAAAAAATATTCTAAATTCTAAACAGTCTCAAACAGTATTATAGACTTGAAAATAATATTTTTTTTTTTGTGCCAACCTTATAGAATATTTATTCATCGATGGTATTTTGTGCATACAAATTTTGTCAAAGATCTAGAATAAAAATATTAACCAGGACCAAGAAAAATCTATACTATAAGACTAAATAAATATGAAAATATATTAAAATAAAAAAGGAAAAAATTATATATTATATATACTCATAAAATAATAAAATAAAGGAGAGTATTTTTCTTAACTATGGTATTTCTGAAAATAAAATAGAAGAATAAAGGGTGTTCGTTCATACTTGTGTAATCGGGGAGCTTATGAAAAAGAACAAATGAAAATGGTATTTTTCATAGGAGGTATATAGGAGGATCCACTCTTTGGATCCTTCTTGAATATGGAAAGAAAATTGCACTCATATTTGTACTTAAAGGTTGATACTTCTTGTTCTATCAAATAAACGAACAATAGTACGATCGTATCTGCAACGAATAGAAAAGTACCTCTCAGTCCATATAGACCTGGGATGGTCTAAGAATTTTTCAATGGACAGAGTAAAAATATATATTCTATCATTTTATTGAGGCAATATTTACAGTGATATAATAATAGTCCTTAAACTGTATTCTTACAAGTATATGAGGTATATTATGGCATTCTTCAAAGTCGCAATGTATAATAGATATTTTCCTCTATGCGAACACATTAAAGTCTTGTTAAATAAGAACTAAATTTACTCAAATAAATAAAATAAATTATGAACAAAATCCTAGCAATAGTAAGAGCTTATTGTAAGTATCCTGTGACATGGAGTACATAAGAATCAAATTGAAATGACATATATTTTTTTTGTATAAATAATTTTCATTTTAACAAAAAAAAAAAAAAATTTCTAGAAATTAAATTTTTATACTTACAGAAAATGCAATCAATTTAGTAGTTGAGATCATTTTTATCGAATTTCAATTAACTCTTTTTATTTATATTAATCCACACTAAGTGTATCCTTATTATATGTATCGATTGTCTCTAAGAAAAATTATTTGAAAAAAATAAATATAAATTAATTGTTTTTATTATTTTTATACACAATTTTATTATATTTAAATTTTTTTTTTAATTGTAAAAACTATAGTTCGAATTATTTAAATTAATTAATATTTATAGTTTAGTAGAAAATGTTTCTTTTTTTTAATATAATTGTTCTTTTTTATTTGCACCCCTTTTTCGGTAAAATAAAATCACAAAAAAAAATATCTAAAATCACTCAAATTGAATTATTTAAGAAACGTTTATAAAAATTCCTATTTAAAAAACAACACTTTTTCGATTAAAAATTTACACAAAATCTTTTTTAAAATAGAATATTTTTAATTAATTATCACGAAAAGTTTATGATAAGGAAAAAAAAATGGGATAAAAAATTATTAAAAATAAAATTCTCAATAAATCTGGACACTCACAAAATCGGGTAGTTTATATAACGATGTTAATATTAATCCAATCTGGGGTAGAATAAAGGATTCAAACGATTTGCTTTCTTTTTATATCGTTTCGGATCCGTCTTCCATTTGATTTCTATATTCTCCGATATTACAACTACAGTAACAGTTGTAAAGGAACATTTTCGATGGAGAGGGTCTTAACAATGGTTGTGCCTAGGCGGCACTCTTATGGGCATATTTGAATTATTCACCAATGACGGTACTACGAATTATTGCTCTTCTTTTTCTTCTTCTTCTTCTTCTTCTTCTTCTTCATTAAACTGATCATGATGATGATCGTCGCTCATCTTCAAATTGTACTATTTGTGATTGTATAAATTAATTTTTCGTTCGAACAGTATTTTCAATATAATAATGTTGAGAATTTTGCAAATATTATTTGTAGTGAAGAGCAGTAAAATTGTGAAAGGTGTACAGTATATTTGTATTGGTATAAAAATAAATAAATATAATAATAATGATAGTGGCAACAATTATGGTAACAATTACGATGTTTGTTCTCGAAATGCAATCAAAAGACCATCCATCTCTTACCAATGGGTGATGTTGGAGTAGAAAAAAATCTGGTACTAAAACAGAAAAATACTAACAATTGTAGATTCGTCAATACTTTAATACGATTATCTATCTATTTACCTGTAGCGGTATTATTACAGTATATGCCTACAATAGAAGGTAACTAAATTGATCGAGAGGTTTTCCACTTCAATTGTATTTGTATCTGTACTCTATGATCTTGCATTTATAGTCTGAACTTCGTAAATACAACTACAGCAGAGTGTACCGAGATTTTCCCAGGTAATTGTAGGTTGCCATGTATAAACATACTACACGGGCAGATGGATCTTGGAATATTCTGTATGCACAATGGATGATATAGCAAAACTGATTGGTATGGATCTTGCAGACGAAAGAATCGTAATAATAACAGTAATAAAATAGTTGGAGCATTCCCCATGAAAAAAAATATCAGAGTAGGGAGTAAATGTGAGCTTCTTCTACTTCTTCTTCTTTTTGCTTCTTCTTCTTCTTCTTCGCGTTGGAGCAGAGAAGAAGGCTCCAACCATACAGTCGGTAAAGTTTGTTGTAGAGATCAGACCTGCTGAACTGTGTACATACATTCTTTCGATCATACTCAACGCTTCCGAATAAAATAATTTAATTTTTTTTTTTTGTAAAATCTTAACTAAAAGTAATCTCACTAAATTACCTGGGCTATTTCTTCAAATTTGCGACCATAAACAGTTAATAAACATAACAATTTGTTATAACTTGGCTGTATCAGGTGAATTTATTTTAGATATTCGAGTAGAAATAAAAGTTGAATTTTTGAAAAGATGAAAACAGAAACTTTTCTGCAAAAATTTTTATTACTCGAAACAAAAAAAAAATCCCCAAATCAACTTAAAAAAAATTTGTAAAAAAGTACAGGTCTCAGTTCTACTGGTGTTTATTCTGTAATCCGTTGGCGTATATTTATTTGTGTGTACATTCAGTGTCGATTTATTGTGCATGCAAACAAATATTCAAACTGCTGATAGGCATTTAAATAATTTAAAGGAGTTCCTTAGTAGTGAAAGTGTTAGATTTTTAACATTCAAGGTGATGATGGCATTAATTTGAAAATAATTTTTTTTTTGCAATTAATTTTCAAATGCCTTCCAAGATTGTATTTGTTACGATCCAAAGAAGTTTTTCAAAGATGCGTGCGTATGATTAGATTGAAATTTTTGCAATTTGCTGTTTATTTTTTCGCCGAAAGTATTTCTTTCCATATAATTTTTAATTAATATTTGAATATTTTTTATATTTTTTTTAATAAGTAAAAAAAAAACAGACTTTGACAAATGCTCCATTTTATCTTCGTTTCAAAACTGAATTTAACAGTAATAATGATATCATCCGTGATACTAATCGTTAAAGATATATTAATAAAATCTGATCTAGAATTTACAAAATAAATTATTACAGAACTTTATAAAGATTCAGTAAAAATTTGTGATTAGGAAAATGAGAAAAAGTATAAATTTGTATACATTAAAGCTATTCTTAGGATATTGTAATTTTATTATTGAAAAATACCATGTATCATAGAGCATATAAGAATTTTTTTTGAAAAGTAGATAGTAGATGCAGAAAATGTTCCAAGTTGTTACTATTCCAGATAGAGTAAAATCCACTTTAAAGTTTGGAGAGCATATATCACTGTAAACTAATAATTACTAATTAAATATATTATTTAGAATAAATTTATTTAGATTGAAGTATGCCATTTAATGATATTATTTATTACAAAATATCCTAAAATTGTGAAAACTTTTTTTTTTGCAAAATTTATGATTCTGCCGTAGTCACATTTCGCAATTATGGTTGCAATCACATTATGTTCGGTGTTATTCGTCAGTAAGTAAAATAGCCGTATGTGGTATGGGACTTTAAAAAACCTATAAGTGACTGTGGCCGAACTATTGTATACTGTAAACGTGACTATCGTGTAGGATTTATGACCATTAACTCTGACGAAGGAGGAGGGTTCATTGACATACGATATTCTTATCTTTAAGATTTAAAGATAAGAATCTGAACTATATGTGATTTTAACAGTTATAATATATTATTTAACATGACTTAGTTGAATTTAAACTTAAAACAACGAGTCGCCTACGACTATAGGAATTGAGTTACACTCAATCAACGCACCACCATTACTGGCAGTTTACAGTCAGTAACAGTTAGAAGCTGATTACTCCAACTGTTATTGGCGAGGACTATCTAAGCCTCTACTGTCATAAGCAATGATGACGCCCGAGATAATTACTAGTATCTCTCACTGGCGATCCGTAGATCGTACCCGCAATATGGGTATCAACAACAGCCACTACGTTGCTGCTTATGCGCCTCACAAATGTCGAGCACAGTGTGTTCCTACACCATGGGGCACTCCAACTCCTGTATGACCAATTTTTGTTTTAAGAGTACTTTGGTTTGTACTCCGCTCATTGAGTTACGGTCAGAAATCTTGTAAATCCCTAGGCCCAGCTCAGGTACGCGGGTTTGCCAAGACCCGAAAGTACAACCGAAATCGACCTTGGTCTTTTACCCGATTATAGCCGCCAAGCCTGTCATTCACACACTCATTCATGCACCATTCTCGCTCTCCTCTCAAAAAGGTGCCACGGCAAATCTATTAAGGCATGCATACATCTTTCTCAGACGCAAGAGGCCACTCACATCCACACCCTCATCTTTCACCACGATTTCACATGCACCTAAGTCACGCAAATCGCCGTACAGGCCACACTCAATGAGAGGGTGCTTGGTACTCTCCTTAACCGCCCCACAAGGGCATCTAGCCTCCGCAGCTGGACCACGCCTGTACAGGAACTCATTCATACTGCCATGTCCCGTGAGTAAATACCCAAGGTACATACCAAATTCAAATCCATACGCAGAAGCAAAGCACACATCTGACGCAGAAGAAACCGGCCACGCGCCCCTTAGATGTTGCAAGTGAGGTCGAAAGTTCAGCCTCTCTCCAACCTTTACTCCAAAGTACCGTACTTCCCGCGCGTATCGGATCCCGACCGACTCAAAACAAATATTGGGCGGCCTACTGATCGCCAAAAAACCCTTCAGCAACATACACACAGTTTTCCTTTGGGAAACATTCACTCCCATTCTATTCCCCCATTTCGATACCATCTGTATATAGCGGCTTCCCGCTATCTCTACTGCAGACCTACTCCCCCGCTCAATCAAAAGTAGAAGTTCATCCGGATATGCGATCACACCGCAAACGGTCTCCTCCAACTGCACCAAAAGACCGTTCATCATCATATTCCAGATGGCGCGGCCGGCCATAGATTCCTGTAGGCAGACTACTGCATACCTTTCATGGAAGTAACTTCTTCACATGAAACCTCCTCATGCCGCTCAATAATGCGATCCCATCACAGGCAGTTGAAAGCACTTCGGAAATCTACAAACACACCACATACGTACTAACTCTCACTCTTAGCAACATACCGTCTTCAAGAATGCGTTTAACTCGGCCCGCTGGGACCGAGTCTTGGAGGCTCTTAAGAACATGTGGGTGCCCGACTACCTACGGAGGATGGTCAGATCATACTTCAGTGACCGACTACTACACTACGAGACGGAGGATGGACCAGCGGAGTATAGGGTCACGGGAGGGGTACCTCAGGGCTCTGTCCTGAGTCACTCTTGCGGAACGTCATGTACGACGGCCTACTCCATCTGGAATTACCGCCGAACACAACACTCGTGGCTTTCGCGGACGACGTAGCGGTTGTCCTTGTAGCCAAACACCTGGAGGAACTGGAAGCCGCATTCTCCACCACCATCTGGAAGATAAGACACTGGATGACATCGGCAGACCTGTCTTTGGCGGAAAATAAGACCGAGGCACTCCTTGTGAGTAGCCGGAAGAAAATGGAGACCATCACCATAAGAGTAGGCGACCACGACATCCAGTCGCTACCCTACATCCGGTATCTAGGAGTGGTCTTGGATGCCAGACTCAACTACAAGGAGCACATCTCCAGCGTCAGCAGAAAGGCATCAGCAGTACAGGGCGCGCTTTCGCGGATAATGCCCAATATCGCAGGCTCCAGGCAAATCCGAAGGCGACTACTGGCAACTGTAGTTATCTCCGTCCTGCTAAACAGAGCACCAGTGTGGACGAAATCGCTAGAGTTAACAACATACCGCAAGACAATGTCATCAGTCCAGCGGCTCTCAGCGATCAGAGTTGCGTCAGCATACGGAACGGTATCACACGATGCGGTCAACGTCGTGGCATCATGCCCACCCATCGACATCCTGGCAGGAAAGCGTGAACGCCAACATCGTAGGAAGAAGGAATAGCGGCGAAAGGTCCTCTGTGAAGAGGAGACACCCGAGAGTCTTTGCCTCTGGCAAGAGAGATGGGACAGCTCGACGAAGAGTCGGTGGACTCATCGGCTGATCCCAGATGTCACCAAATGGGTAACTCGCGTGCACGGGGAGGTCGGGTATTACATCACCCAACTCTTGACTGGGCATGGATACTTTCGGGCATACTTGCACAGATTCAAGAGAATTGACTCCCAAAACTATCCCTTCTACGAGGGGATACGGGCTGATCTGGAGAAAAATCTGGACCGTTCCAGAAAACATAGTGGAGTGCATGCTGAAGAGCCAATCGGCTTGGAACAGAGCGGAATCTTTAATCAAGGATCTTCACACCACGTACGAAGAATATGCTGCGAGGCGTCATCACATCGGGATAGCAGTAGCAACAAATAAGAACGCCCCGGCGAAGTAGTATTTACGAAGAGTGCCGCCGGGGAACCATCGTTCCGGGAGCAAGGTTAGAGGTGCAGGTTAGGTTTTAGCGATGTAAAAATCCCGCATAACTCGTCTGACAGGTAGAAGGTCTTTCAGGTCAGTACCTTTTGAAGGTTTCCCCCTGTACCTCATTAATCTAAACATAAAAAAAAGCAACATACGGTCTTAGTGTCATCAGTCGATTTACCTTTCGTAAATCCATACTGAGAGCCGGATACATTGAAGTCTGCCAACTTCAAATTCAGCCGTTGTACGCTCGAGGACATGTGATTTTAACGCAGGCTGTAAAATACAACAAATTTTGGGTTTATTGCACGAAAAGTTTGCAGAAAATGTAATTTCGACAGATTTAGTGATTTAAATTAGCCGTCAGGATCTTGAAATTTGACACTGTTAGTGTAAAGCTACGTAAAATATCATATTTAAGTATAACAACCAACTTCTTCTGACCCGAATTTTAAGATTTTAATCTATCCTACAATATATGTTATTTCTACAAAAGATACACAATATGACAAAATTTCGAAAAATTGCCAAGATACGTCATTTCGAGTTTCGGTAATGTCAATTGAGCTCTAAGATCATGCGATTTGACGCTATAGAAAAACTCCTGTTTACGCAGATTATCTTTAATTTTTAGATCATTTAAACACAAAAGTCCGTCAAGTAATTGTCAAATTATATCCCGATACTTTTGAAGTCATTAAAATTGACTTAAACTGTATGAGACTTTCAGAATAGGCTATTGGTGGCCATTTATATTTTTTATATGGTGACAAAATTTATACATTCGTAATATAATGAAATAAACTTTTTTAATGAAAAGCCTTATTTGAAAAATATTTTAATTAACTTTACTTTCCGAAACAGAAAATGAATAATCATTTATTATTATAAATAAAGTTATTAAGTAGAAAATCTTATAATAAATTTTAAAAAGATTGCATAATTTTTTATTAATAAATAATTTTTTCTTCGAAAAACTAAAGTATACTTTTCACATTCTGGACAATATTTGTAAATCTTTTTTATTTTAAAATTATTATAGTATAAATTAATAAGAATTAATTATAAAAGGGAAATAAAAAAATCAAATAAAATCAAATAAGTTATTTTGTAAATATGATTTTTTGTTGTTGTTGTTATTATCTAAATAAGACGATTTTAAATTTTAGCTAGAGGATATACAATAACAAAATTTGATGCAAATCTTTTGACAACTTTATTGAAAATTACAAATGTTTAGCAAAACTTAAATAAAGATAATCAAAAAAAAAAATATTTGATTGATAAAAATGTCCGAAATGACAATATCATAAAATGTTAATTATATTAATTTGAAAAAATGTTGCCTGCCATCAGAAGAGCTATTAAAGAATTTAGTAGTTCGGCTGATGTTAATTTTGCAATAATTTAATTGAAATATATCGTGACAAAAATGGGGGTTTTTTTTTTTGGTGGTTTGTAATACATCTCTACCACGCAAGTAGATGCACTCTTTTAAAAAAAATTAAATGCGAAATTTTACTTTTTAAATTGTACGAAAACTTAAACAGTTTATTTAAAAATTTAAGAAAAAAAGTAAATGTGTGTGCACTCGCCTTGATATCAGCAATTTGATTCCAATTCCAAATAGATTTAATAGAAGGGCAATAAATATGAACATGATCGAAATCGATTGTAACTTATTTAGTTAAGCAGGAAATTCATTAAAGGTACTACCTATGCTGAGGATGCGTGCTTTTGTGGATATTATAGTAGATCGTGCGCTCTAAAAAGATACAAATTAACTTGAAATTGTAAGAAACTAAATTATTACTGATTTATTGAAAATTACTCAATAATAATTTGCGATGGTGAAACGAACGACATTGACTTGAATGGGAAGAGAAGTTTACCGCCCTTGAATTTCCTTTAGTTTTTAGTGAAATTATTTTTTCTTTTAAAGTTCAGTCAGCTAACTACAAACAAATTGGATGATTGAGATTACAACACCATAAAAAAAGAGCCAAAATATGTTCACAATACTTTTAGTCTATTGGATGTGGTGTTTGGCATATCAAGGACTTTAATCAAAGAAAATTACTTAAAATTCACTTCTATTTGCATAGGAAAATATTTGTTTAATTTGTAGGAATTTAACTAAGTTGGATCGATTAGTTTTTTGTTGTTGTTGATATTAGTTAAAAGTTTATGGAATTAAATTTTTAGTATATAAAGTAAAGTGATTTACAAATCGGAATATTTAGACATGTTTTGATTGATGATATTTTGTCTAAAATCAATAGAGTGCAATATTCAAGGGCAGCGAAATGATAATTAATATGATCTGGAATGTATATCGTCAGTGGGAAAGTTGGTATTTTTGAAAATATTTTTTTTTCAAATTTCTTTTATTGTATGAATATTATTATTAATGCTGTGATCGAATTTTCTGCTATGGAGTCTTGGAGTATCTTTACTCTCTTGTACCTATTAGAAGATCATTAAGTGCTTTTGATTTTGCTTTTCAGTATCAATCTTATCAACATCAAACTTCTATGAGACTAATTCGGGCAAGAATAATTTTTGGAATTTAATTTTTTGGACTATAAAAATAAGTATTTTATCCCTCTGCAAAGAGCCATCCATTCCTATATACCATAATGGCAACATCATTCCATCAAAAGACAAAGTACGCTACATCGGACTAAACTTAGATAAACGACTTACTTGGAATTCTATCGACTATTACTTAGACTACTCGACAGCAGATCAAAACTGACATTTAAAAAACAAACTTTTAATTTACAATACAATTTTATAATCGATCTGGGCATACAGAATTCGACTAAGTATTAACATTTGCCTTAATGGAATCCCTTCAAACAAAAATCCTCTGAAAAATCGTTAATGCGCCATTCTATGTTCGTAACAAAGTTATTAGTTGTGACCTCAATGATCCCTTTGGTCATAAGTTATATATTTCTCGTTATAAAAAGTTTTATTTCCGATTATGCTGCCATAATAGCCATTTTGTTAGAAAATTCTCCTCCGCTATTTTCCCCATAAAAACTTTCTTGAGCCGTTAACATGGTTCGTTAGGTAGAGAAACGCCAATGGGTGTCTAGTCTCACTGGTTCCTCTCCTGTCATTGAAGTGTCTCGTAATAAAATCTGCTTGTTACAATGTTAATGTGGTTGTGGATACGAAAGTAATTTCTATTTTCTATTAACTTACATCCTATACGAGATTGCCATTATCTGCCCACAAAATCGGGAATTTCTCCTTCATAAAGATTCTAAATTGGGAATCGTTCAGACTCTGCCATATAAGTTTCAATCTCGTCTATGAATACCTGATCTTATAGAGCTTAACAAGTGAAGTGGTATCTTTGTAGTGACATTTTAAAAATGGAACACGCAAATTTGAAGCAACGTTGTCCAATAAAATTTTATATTAAACTTGGCGTATATACGATTTTGACTTACGGAAAATTATGAAGGACGGAGGGGGGGGGCAGGGCATTCGGTGGTAGAGAACATTAAGTATCAAGGGCACACATTTTTAATGGTCAAAAAGTATTTTTGTATCGTCAAGAAACAGTTTAAAATGTTGAAATCTGATGAATTGTTATTAGTCCTTGAAAGAAAGTTAATGATTAGTCCTTGAAAGGCTTAAATACGTTTTTTCGCATCAGATTGGATATTGCAGACACTTGAATGGCAATAGTCCCTGCCAATCGGTTATCTCCATCAACGTCGAAAAGTTCATCAGACAACCCCTCCCCCCCACCTTTCTAATGATCATAGTTCGTGTAACTTTTTAAATTGTCCTGCAAGGGGGTTGCTTCTGGCAAAATGATCAAACGTTGATCAGAGCGAGAAGTACCTTCGGATATTATTGAACCCTTAATACTGAACCGGCTAAGGATGCCTGGGATTTACAAGATTCCTTATTGTAGCTCTCTGAGTGGGAGTTCATACCGCGTACTATTAAAACTTAAAGTGGTACCATGGGGGTCCGGTGTTCCACAGTAGTTGGTCACGCTATGCCTAACATCGCATATACATTTTTAGGACTGATAGTGTGGCATACCATTAATCCCGGGTTCAATCTCTGCAGATGATAGTGGAGGTTTGGATAGGACTTGCTATCAGAAGTTAGGGTAATTAGCTTGTAACTATTGTAGTTACTTACTGTTGGCAACGGCTGAATCTGTTCTGGATGGGGTAGATCACTGGTGGTACCAGATGCAAACACAAAAGGTTTTGAGTTGAAAAGAAGGTTGAGGAATTGACGAATGAATTACTTGAGACCACTTAGCATGGAAGGAACCGAATGAGATTGAAAAGCTGGAGAGAAAGACAAAAGAGGGAACCGACTAGCTGAAAGCTGAAGATGTGAAATGGAGCTATGCAAATCGATTTGAATATTTGATTGCATGAAGTAATTTATGCAATAAGTCGAAGACGAAATAGAGTGCTAAAAGTTGGATTTGAGCCAGCTGGATGCAACCATTTGGATCTAGTCAGTTGGACTGGCGAAATGCATAACAAGTACAGTTCTGTTTTGTACTGATTGAACAGGTATGCCCCGTACTATGATATATAAGAACAGGTATGCCACGTAACACAGCAGTATAGTACTGTCCCTGAAACCATAAATACGTGAAACGACATCATTTTGGTGCTGTCGCGGAGGACTTGAAGGTGATTCCAGTTAAAGCCTTCCAGTACTGATTTGAAGAGTGGAATGTATAGCTTCACAGTCGGACTACTTCGAAGGGGATAATATTGACGTATAAAAATAAAATAGAATTGTTGCAAATAAAAACTTCCCTTCCACGTGTTGTACTGCAGCATATATTCGGTGAAGTATATTTTTCGCATAGGAACCAAGTGCAGCTACATCCTTATCCATACCAGTTGTAGTCTATGTTTCGTCAGCATACAACAGAACTGATGATTATTTTGTAATGGATCCTATTGTACATAGTAACCTTATTTAATCTTTATTACTATTTAGATATTCAGTTTTTAATCATCATTCAGATTTTAATAAGACATCCTCCTACCTTAGTATTAAAAAAAAATTTACAAATAACTTTCTCGATAGTACAATTAAACGAATTTTCTAGATACAATCAAATTATCCATTAAAAAATTTGCACAAAAAATATTTAACATTGTTTTTAATTAAAAAAAAAACAGTGAATTTCCATTAAAAAAAACCCACCAAATTCTTCGTGAGCCAAAAACTCATACGTAATCCCCGGAAACTTTTCCAAAAAAATCGAATGCTTCTCGAATTCCTCTTCTTACGATGGATTCACTTGTTTCTTATTTAACAATCAAAAATATCTGTTTTTGTGAAGATCTATTTTGCGATAGATTCGATCATATTTTAGGTGAAGTTGTTGAATTGAATTTTTCAGATTCTTTTTCTTATCCAATGTGGATGATGAGAAGAAAAACTGAAGCGCCTACAGTTTCTTGTGGTTCGGCAATTCTTGCTGAATTGTTGCGTAATTTTCAGCTTGCTTTCTAATTACTTTTAATTAATTGACAAAGAGTTGAAGATAATTTCCTATTTGGATTATAGTAACTCCCACTTTAATAATAGATAAAAAAATATCAAGAATTTTTTTCTTCACCTTTAATAAAATATTTTCTTTTATATAATCGATCAAAGGATGGTGGATGGATACCTGTAAGTATCGTATTCGGTATCTATTATGGTGTAATATAATTCTGGTAAATCAAAGTTGGTTAAAAGAAGACGTGTAACCTGAAATATGTGGTCTGATGAATAATTGCTGATTGATGAATCGATTGGAACAATTACTCTGGCTAATTTTCACCACAAAATTTTATTGAACTAATCGCTACTGGATATCATAACTGAGATCGTCCATAAAAAAATACGCGTTGTAAAAATGCCATCACTAATCAACGCTATATTAATGTAACTTTATTACAACAGCTAATTTTATATAAAAAAAATGTAATTTTCCTTATAACAAAGTAGGACTATCCTTCATGTAAGTTTTGTAATTTCCACTTTAAATAGATACGCACTCTAAATGAAGGTGTACACTTTTATTTTGGTTCATTAATAAATCTGCGAAGAATTATTTGATCTTGAATATGAAGTAATTTACACTTGTTAACCGAAATATGTTTAAAATTGTTCAATTATTTTTATAATATTGGATAATTTTCAAAATATACGAGCATGTGAAGATTTGGAAAATTATGATTTTCTTATTATAGACTACTCCAAGGTATTATGATTATATAAAAGTGTAAAATATTATTTCTCAATTAGATAAAAATATTGCCTTGATTTGAAAAATCCATACAAAAATTTCCAAAAAATTATAAAACAATTAAAAGTTTTTTTTTTTTTGATATTAAAAGATGTAAAAGAATATTTATTTAGGATATAAAATGTCTGCTCAGAATGATTTAATTTCAATTTCCTACTCATTACTTACTCTTAAATATATCTAAAATAAGATATATTAATTTTAATAGAAAATGACTAAAATATGTAAATACATTTATTCAACTTAATGACCAATTGAAGATGAAAAACAAATGTTTCCAAAAAAATTTTTATAAGACAGTGAATAGCGGATATTATGCAAGCGAATAGATGAAAAGATTTTTTTAACTATTTACAAGAAAAGAAGACAAAAAATAATATTAAAAATATGCAAAACTATAGAAAATCTAAGAGAGAAAAGATTGTTTTTTTTTGGTTAAAACAATTTACTAGATTGAAGAGATGATGTTGCGGATATTGGCATAACTCGACAAGATGAATTAATTCAGTTCTTGTCTGTTGATTCAATTTAAATATATATTTTTTTTTAAACAGAAAGCAAAATTAAGACAAGAGTAATATTTGCCATTGAGGAAAGAAGAAGAGATATTTTAGATTGTCTACCTTAAATGGAGTAACTGATGCGCATAGATATTGAATGCAAATATTCACTAAAACAATTCACCTGAACTTTGTTACATTTCAGTCGAAACACAATCGACTAAATATCGACCTTCACCTGGCAAATTTAAACTTAATTTCTAAATTTTCTATTCCATCAAGTGACTTTGTTTCTTATTTGCAAACAAAATAATTGGTCGTTTTGATATCTTTTTAGTGAATTATAGTAAATTGTAGGTGATTTTTTATCCAACTTAATTATCGCCAGTATCTTCAAACGGAATCCGTACTACATATACACGTATCTGCCATGTATTTTTGCAAATAATTAGCAATTCTTCTTTTTGTTGCAGTTTTGATATTTAATATAAATTTACAAAATTTATTGTGATTATTTTAATGTCTTACGAAATCAATTCATCGCTCTTGTTCCATAAAAACAATCATTTATTCACTATGGACTATTTATATTGCCTGTAACGATGAGAGCACTTTACTAGAATGGATTAGGAAATAGTATTTTGAATATTATTTAAATATGATTTAATTAAATATTTCTAAATACTTTATGTAGTTTTAGATGAGTTGTGATATATAATAAATTGAATATTAAAAAATTGTTACAAAATCAGTTTGATTCGTTCTAGTATGGATGTGATACGAGGTCTGTTCAAAAAGTATTGCGAATTTTGAATTTTCGCGGCTTACGTTTATTAGATTTTCATTTATTTTATAGCGTTATGTTGGTACTCATGTTTCTCACTTCGGCCATTTTGAATGCTCAGTTAATTTTTGACAGCTGCTTTGCTTGCACGTGTTTTGGCTCGTCTTTGATTTTGGCCCATTCCAAAAAAATGGATCAAAGAATCTGTATAAAATTTTGTGTGAAAAACAAAATTAATTGAGCGGACGCATTCCGAATGTTGACTGTGGCATATGGTGAAGCTACCTTGGACAGAAGCAATGTTTATCGGTGGTACAAAATGTTCTCAGAGGGCCGAGAAGATGTGAACGACGAAAAGCGTGCCGGACGATTTCTGATTACAGTTTTCTTGGATTGTAGGGACGTGGTGCATCATGAGTTCTTGCCACAGGAGTAGAACGGTCGATAAGGAATATTACCTAGAAGTTGCGTGAAGCAATCAGCCAGAAACGCCCGGATTTGTGGAAGAACAAAAATTGGCTTTTTCACCATGATAACGCCCCTGCTCACGCATCGTTGCTTGTGCGCGAATTTTTGACCAAAAACAACACACTACTAATGCCGCAGCCACCGTATTCCCCAAATCTGGCTCCCTGTGGCTTTTTCTCGTTTCCGAAACTGAAGAGCCCCATGAAAGGACGACGCTACGCTACGATTGAGGAGATAAAGACGGCATCGAAGGAGGAGCTGAACAAGATCACAAAAAATGATTTCTTGAAGTGCTTCGAGGATTAGAAAAAATGTTGCCACAAGTGTGTAATATCTGGTGGGGATTATTTTGAAGGGGACAAAATAGATATTCATGAATAAATAAATAATTTTAAAAATAAAAACACAAAATTCGCGATACTTTTTGAACAGACCTCGTTCAATAAATTTTTATTACAAATTAATCGTAGAGCAATATAGTAGGAAGGGGAAAGAGTAAGCTGCTATCGGGAGGGTAAACACCTCCATGAAGGAATACCTGCCCGTGGTCTAATAGGGATCATGGTCGTGTATAAAAATACCTCACAGTAAAGGGACCGGTTTCTTTATAACGTCTTTGGAAGGTTACCTTTTACCGACGTAAAAAAATATCTAATAAATATCAAGGTCTCTGATATCTCTCGAGCTCTTCTATAATGAGTGGATCTATGGAGCCCATTTTCGATGACAGTGTAAAGTTCTCCAATCTATGCTTCAGGAAGTAAAAATAAAACAAATTTAAAATTTTGATTTCGATTGAATTTTTATTTTAATATTATACTGCTTTGATCTTCAGATTATGTACGAAATATAACACCAGCTACGAGGACCTTTGTATGACTTGATTTTTTTGCGTTTTTTCATAGTCCTAAAAGAAAAAGTCCAACGGCGTCAAATCGCACGATCTTCGAGTCTAGTTGATATCTCGAAAAATCGAAATTACGTGTTCTGAGAACTTTTCGAATAATAAAGCCAAAATTTGTCTTGTTATGAACCTGTTAAAATTACAAATGGTCCAGATTAATATATTTAAGTTGGTTGTCATAAGGGCATAGTGCTCAAAATTTACGGGAACGATCTCTTCTTCTTCACTTTTAAATAAATACCTTAAGACCAACATAAATACCTTAAATCTCTTTTTACGGATACAAGGGCTTTTTTACAGCTTTGTTGGTTTTCAGAGGGGTAATTTTTGTTGGTTTTCAGAGAGACAAAATGGCATATACAGGGGTAATTTTATTTATTGAGTTATTCACTGAGGTAAATTAGTGACCTATAATGTAAAATAACAAGGTTTAATCTAAATTAATATTATATTGTAAGATATTTTTATTTCAAGAGTCGTCGAATATTATTATAATATTACAAACACATTTTTTAGGGGATCTTCCATTGTAAAGTTAGAAATTGGAACGTTTGGTTGTATCTCACAGTTCAATTCCCTAAGTCCAAATAGGTTTTATAATTTCATTCTAGTTTCTAGTAGTTATTCTTTTATCTAGATGATGTGCTCAGCAATGCATTTAAGTATATTGTGGAATTATGTTGCTATTAAGATATAAAGAGATAGGCTATTTTTGGCAAAGACTAAAACTGATGTGTGTACACTTCTTTTTATGTACCTTCACCCTCTATCTCGTATATCAGGATTGGAGATTGTGAATTTCAGATTGTAAATTATAAAAAGCTAAATCTGGATTTGTATAGATAGTAAGTGGTAAGAAATAGCAATGATAGTCTTTGACTCAGATAGAATGTTATGGGTATGAATATTTTATAAAATAGGACCAAGAGTACTGCCTTTAGGAACTCCAGATAAAAAATGTAATATTTCTGAGGATTGTATAATAATTGGCACATGGAAATGATATTGAAGATGATATGAATTTATGATAAAATACGTGTATCAAGAAGCATGAAAAATATCTAAAAATATTGCTGGGTAATACTTTTACCTCATAAAACAGGATTTGATGCCATTTAATCTGGACCATTTGTAATTTTAACAGGTACACAATATGACAAATTTTGGCTTTATTAGTCGAAAAGTTCTCAGAACACATAATTTCGAGTTTTCGAGCCAAATTGTGAAAATTTGTGTACTGAGAACTTAGTTTTTTTTTGGAAATTTTCTACGGGATAGGAACAGTTATTAAGTCGTAAAGAGGACCTTTTTTTTCCTGGAAATGAAAAGAATAGCAGATCTAATTTTAAGGGATTTTAAATTTTTTGGAAGAAGACTTCTAGTGATTGGGAAAATTAGCTCCTAGTTTATTTTCTATATCATAATTTGGAGCAAGGAGCAATAGCGTGTACCAAATATTTGGTAAATACTTCAGCATTTTTTTTGGTCTGTTCTTTTGCACGAACGTATTTGTCCAGTGGCTTCCCATAAAGAAATTTCATCACTAAGTGAATGTCGTATATTATTTTTGCCGTTAATTATATTAACAAAATATAAAATAAAAACTCTATTATTATGTAAAAATTGTAGAAATTGTCTATACCATATTCCCGACTACTATTGATATGATGGCTATTTTAATTTGATGGTACAGGTCATTGTAATAGTGTCTTGTATGTAAATTTCATTAATTATTGACTTAACATCGCACACGAGGGCGTGGATAATTCGCATGTATGGTGTTATTAATCTACCCTTAAACGTCTGCATTTGATATATTACCAATAATGTCTAATTTATATTAGAATTTCATTTACCTTTCTTCATTATAACTTCTCTGCATTAATATCAATATAATTATAGAATTTGATAAAGTTCTTAAAATTATATTATTATTTTTTTAATAATATTTAGTTGCTATTTGAAGCACGAACCTATTTCAAGTTTAAAAATAAATCTCGAATTTACTACTATAATATTTTACAGTCGTTATCGTAGTATACGAGGGTCGTTCAATAAGTCCTTAGAAAAAGATGGAATAAAACTGTTTTTAAAAAAAAAAATTTTTATTTTTCAACATAATCTACTTTTAGCTCTATACTATTTTTATCCCGTCCGTTTCCAACCGTTTTTCCAAAATTTTTATTCCGTCCAAAAAATAGGATTTCGGAAGTTCTGCAAAATACTCATCCGTTTGAGCAATGACGTCCTCGTTGGAAGTGAACCGTCGTCCGCCAAGCCATTTCTTCAGATTGGGGAAAAGAAAATAGTCACTCGGGGCCAAATCTGGTGAATAAGCGGGATGCTGCATCAATTCCATTCTCAATTCCACAATTTTGGCCAGGGAAACAGCGCAGGTGTGCACACGCGCATTGTCCTGATGCAAGAGGATTTTTTTCTTCTTCAGATGGGGGTGTTTCTCTTTGATTTCCTCACTCAACCGTTGCAATAACGACGCGTAATACGCTCCTGTTATTGTTTTTCCTTTTTCCAAGTAGTTGCTAAAAATGATGCCCTGCGAATCCCAAAAGACCGTAGCCATCACCTTGCCGGCCGATGGCACAGTTTTTGCCTTCTTCGGAGCCCGTTCACCCTTGAAAATCCACTGTGATGACTGTCTCTTCGTTTCTGGAGTATAGTAGTGTATCCAGGTTTTGTCCACAGTGACATATCGACGAAGGAATTCGGCAGGATTGCGATGAAAGAGTGCCAACATAGCCTCAAAGTCCACTACACGATTGCGCTTATTGTCCTCTGAGAGCAAACGCGGCACCCATCTTCCCGAAATTTTTTTTACAGACAATTTTTCATGCAAAATTGAAGCGACTGTTCCTTGTGATATGCCCGTGGCCTCAACTAATTTGCGCACTTTAATTTGCCGATCGTTCAAAATCAGATCGTGGATTTTGTCGATGATTTCAGCAGTAGACACCTCAACTGGGCGTCCTGAACGATGTTCATCTTGTGTGGATGAACGGCCACGTTTAAATTCATTCACCCAATTGTAAACCGTCGCAAACACAGGTGCAGATGTGCCATGAACTGCATCCAACTCGGCTTTGATTTCTTTCGGGCTTAAGCCTTTCAAATGGAGATGTTTGATGACAGCCCTAAACTCGCTTTTTTCCATTGTTATGCACAAATAAATGTCGTTAACTTTAATCGACGATAGAATTGACCTACGCTATGGATCGACAGCTTTCCTGTCGATAATGCTACTTACAAAAAAAAAAATCTTTACAGACAGTACGAGCGCAATTTCTTGGATTTTCTAAGGACTTATTTAACGACCCTCGTACTATCATCCAAGATATCGTAGGTTCTCGATTCCTACTGAGTCTTCGTTCTATTCTAATTTCCAAAAAACAAGTTTTCTTTCCATTTCTACTTAAATTTCCTTACCCCGATAACCTTTGTCGTCAAAAAGCCTTCTGTGTCGTGGCGCTTAGAATATACATTTCAGTACTAATATTACCTGAAATGATAATTAAATGAAAATTTTTTTTTTAAAGATAATTAGTATATATCATAAGGATATTAAACGTGGTAACGAGGATCTTTTCAAGGAATTTCGATTAGTTCAAATTATATTGGACAAAATATGATGAAACTGATTTTTCTTAAACTATTTTATTTTATTTTTATACATAAAAATTAACCTCTTCAAAAAATAGAAGGTATTATGTCCACCCTTCGTAGGCACGCTACCACGAATTCCCCATGAAATTAATTGATTTAGTAATCGTAAACCGTACTTTCGATTATTACACCGCTGATAATACAAAGAAAATTGTAAGTTTTTTTTAGAAATTTTAATGGCTTGTAAGAATGAGCATGTTTTATAAATTTTAAAAGATTTTTTATTAAATACTATAGCTGCATCAACGATAAAATGATAAATGCTATTAAAAATTTAAAGAAAAATAAAGCTCCAGCAGAAGATTCAATAAGTGCGGAGTTTTTAAAAAATGCAATTGATTATTTTTACAAAAGACTTCATAATCTTATTTGTAAAATATGGGATGAGGAAAAAATGCCTGAAAATTGGAATTTGGGACTTATTATTCCCATACATAAGAAAGGTGACAAACTAAATTGTGAAAACTACCAGGGAATAACGTTGCTAAATACTAAATACAAAATACTTGCAAGAATTATATCAGAAAGTTTAGAACCATATACTGAAAAAACATTATCAGATTATCAGTGCGAATTCAGACCAGGACGATCGACTATTGATCAATCATTCTGATTTAAACAAAGTATGGAAAAAGCATATGAATTCAATCTGGACCTACACATGTGTTTTATAGATTTCAAACAGACTTTTGATACTCCTAGCATAAAAAGAAGCAAAATAGCAAAATTTTTTGATGAGATTGGTATCCCTAGTGAATTAATAAGATTGATATTAATGACGCTCAAGAAAACACTAACTTAAATTATTATACAAGATGAAGTTTCAACTCCTTGCGAAATAACGGCAGGTGTAAAAAAGGGTGATGTCCTATAAGCTAAAATTTTTCATCTAGTTTCGCACTACGCAATCAAACAACTACACAGAGGCGGTAGTATTTTAAATACCACCTTGATCAAAAAGTTCTGTTGAGTTCTGTTTTTTTTGTTAAGTTGGTACATCTGTTGTTGATATTCCCTCTAAATCTTAGCGTCATAGCTTGATATTTGAAAAAGTTACGTAGCCAAGATAACATCCATCTCTGTATGCGTTGGCGATTTTTTACAATTTTAGAAATGGATTTTAATTTGCAACAACGAACTTGTATTAAATTTTGCGTAAAAAAACGAATTTAATGGTGCGCGAACGTTGGAAATGTTGGAAAAGAAAACGGTCGTTTACCAGTGGCACGAGCGGTTCAAAATTGGTTGTGAGTCAATCGAAGATATGGCAGACCATCGACCATCAGAGAGATAGCGGAGGACTTGAACATTGCCTATAGATCCGTCCAAGACATTTTGGTTAATGATTTGGGTTTCCGTCGTGTAGCAGCAAAGTTGGTAGAAAAAGACCTCAATTTCATGCAAAAAATAGACCGTATTGACGTCGCAATAGACATGATTTGCGAGACTGAATCCGATCCCACATTCATCAAAAGGATCATTACTGGAGACGAGACGTGGGTTAATGAGTACGACACGCAATCCAGACATCAGGCAAGTGAATGGCGTTCACCAAATGAGCCGAGACCAAAATAAAGGCAATGTTCACGGTTTTCATGGATTACAACGATGTAAGTGCATCATGAATTTTTGCCAGAAGTCCGGACAGTAAACAAAGAGTATTATTTGGGCGTTATAAGACGTTTGAGTGAAGCAATTCGCCGAAAGAGACCAGAATTGTGGGCAGAGAACTCGTGGATTTTGCACCATGATAACGCACCGTCGCATAGTGCCATCATTATTCGTAATTTTTTGCCGAAAAATGCAACAAATGCCATCCAACAACCACCGAATTCACCTGATTGGCTCCCTGTGACTTCTTTCTGTTCAATCGAGTTAAAAAACCATTACGGGGAAGGAACGCATTTCAACAGCCGAGAGGAAGTAATGGAAAAATCTCAGGAAGCACTGATGGACATACCGAAAACCGAATATAAAAAATGTTTCGAGGATTGGATCAAGCGCTGGCATAAGTGTGTTAAAGTTGATGGGGATTATTTTGAAGAGGATAATATAGATTTAGATGAATAAACTTGTATTTTTAATTTTCTGAATAAATTCCGGTAACTTTTTGATCAAGGTAGTAGAGCGAGATTTAGAAGAATGTTTCGATAGTATTAATAGATCGTGTGAAAGAATTGGTCTGCAAATTAATGAAACAAAGACAAAATATTTAAAATTGTTAAGATCAAATGCTAGAAGAAACTTGCAACCAGTGAAAATCGTAGAATATGTTATAGAAAGCGTCAGCGGTATCAGCTATTTGGGGATACAGGTGAACAACCAAAACGACATGCACAGCAGTATACAAACCAGAATTCAAGCTGGTAATAGATGTTTTTATGTTTACAAAAATTTATTTAAATCGAAGCTACTAACAAGAACCTGTAAAATGAAAATATACAAGACACTAATAAGACTAGTGGTAACATACGGATCGGAATTTTGGACGATTACATAAGCTGATATAAATAAGTTAAAGATATTTGAGTGTAAAATATTAAGTAAAATCCATGGCCCAGGATTAGACGTAAACGGAATTTATACCATAAAATTAAATGCAGAACTTTTAGAGTTAATCGATGGAGAGGACATAAGTCGATTCATAAAAAGTATGCGAATAAAATGGGCTGGTCATGTTAGCAGAATGCCACAGGAAAGAGCTCAAAAATGTATTTTTAATGCGATACCAACAAATACAAGATATAGAGGACGTCCTAGACAAAGATTGCTAGATAGTGTTGAACAAGACCTAAGAATTATTGGAGTACGAAATTGGAAATCAGCAGCACAAGATAGGCACCGTTGGAGACCAACGGAAGATATTCCGTGTTGAATTTTTGACATCTACTGCGCAGCTACGTCACTCAGGAAGTAAAATATGTTGTAAGTACGAGCGAGCGTATATTGTGTGATCTACGTTTATTTGAAATAAGTGTGTTCGCTACTATCTTTTAAAAAAAATTAAACGAAATATATTGTAAAATGATTAAATAAAAATAAATTATGTAAGCATGTGCATATGAAATCATTTATTTTATAGTTTTATTAATTTTTCTTTTTTTTTTGCATTAGCATTTTCAACCATCTCCGCATTTAATATTCTGATTTTAAAAAACATCTTACATCTAAAAAATAATTTTTTTATTTCTGTTTCTAGGTCTATATTTTCAGCAAATTGCAATAAATTTTTTATATAGTCACGGCCAGTTTTTAATGTATTCATGTTGTAGTTTTTAAATATCGTTTCAAGATTGATTAAATTTTCCATAAAATGCAATTTGGGTTTGCGTAGCCTGCCTTCCGTTACTGTATCCGTCCATGTCAAGCTTATTGTTGGGTCAATTTCACAATATGTCTCAAGCATGTTTGGTATTTTAAATCTTAATCTGTGAATAATGTAGCCAGCAAGATGCTCCAAACCATCGTATTCTAGGTAATCTAAATCATACATTCCTGCACTTACATTCAAATCTGTTTCTGCGGCATTAATGGTGGTCTCTTTGGTAAGATCTTTTAGAAGATTTGAAGTCAGGCACACGTAACCTGAAGACAACTCTTCTGAAGCATCTTCATTTAAATCATCGAACCCAACATCGAACATTTCATCTACCAAATCGTCGTCTTTATCGAATTCACTGCCGTCGAACATTTCTGAATCCACATACTCCTCTATAAATTCGGGTGAACTAAATTCGACCGATGAATTTCCCAATTGCGGAGTGTTGGATTTATTAAGCGAATGGGAGTGGCTCAAAGCTGCGTCGACATCCATTTTGACATTTTTTGTTTCATCACACTGCACATTACTATGCTGTGATATTATGCTCTCATTTTTACCCAACAGGAAACTTCTTAGGCGATATTTGAACTGCAAAGCTGTTGGATGGTCGTACAGTCCTCCTTTCGCACGCATGACGCCAAAAAACATTTCGAGGGGATCCTGATTAAGGCGATATGTCTTATCCTTTCGCACGCATGACTAAAGGTGTACACCGCTTTATTTCAAGCAAAATACTTACAGCATATTATTCACAATCTGAGTGTTTTTTTCTTCTATCCTGTCTTTTATGACGAACAGTCTCCTTCACTTCATACTTTACACTTCCAATTGGCAGATTTTCGGTTGGAATTGCATCTAATTTTAATTTTCTACAGCTTCTAGGTGAGTAATTTAATAATTCGTGCTGCAGGTTTCGCAAATAGTGTTCAGGTTTGAAATGTTTTGAACAAACGTAAGCATTATTGATATTCACTTTATCACTTCTCTTGCACTTTTGTAGCCATTGTCTTGCATACAATTTGTCTTTAGGAAATTTAAAAAATTTTACACTGTTCCTAACACATTCGTCTTGATTTCTTTTCAGCCGTTTGTCGTTGCTGCTGTTGCATTAAAGCATTGCACAGATTGCCATCTTAACTTTATAATTAACCACACTGGCTTTTTGCTTTATTTAATATATAAACGAGATGTTAACACAATCAACTTTAAATAAACACGCTACTTCAGTTAATAAGTTTGTTTTGTTTATACCCGGTTATTGCGAGAGGGAGATGGAATGATACATGCGCAATATCTTACCATATTAATTTATATACCTAGGTTGGAGACAGATTGTAAAGGAGGTCAAGGCCCACCACAGGTTATAGCACTAAAAGATGATGATGCATCAATATTATAAAAGAGAAAAAGCAATTGTTATTGAGATATGACATATATAGAATGATACTTATTTATTTTTCAATCATATTATAGTAGTTCTTTTATGTAGTTATACAATGGTGAAGAGGCTTTATCCAAGTCTCAACTGGAATTGTCTACAGCTCATCGGTTACGCTCCTTTGAATATTATAGATAGTACCAATATGACATTCCTTCAACCGTTTTTATATCTTAGGCAATAAAAAAAAGCACTCGGACTAAGATTAAAGGAACAGGAGGCTTGAGGAACCACAGCAATCCCTTGCTCCGACAACAACTTATTGCTGGAAATGACCGTATTTTTGCAATGGCCGATCTGAAATAAGGAACAATTTTTCTGAGCTTTTCAGGGACTTATTTCTAAGAAAACTCAATTGGCGGTTAGTCTTGGTTTTACTACAAGGTGCTTTTTATTTTTTAGGTCGATTTTATTTGACTGCCATTTTAGTTTAAATAACAATTGACTGTTGATATTTAAGACCGGACGACAATTAAGCCAACGTACAATTGCCTGTTGATACTTTAAAGCGAAGACCGGACGACAATTAAGCCAACGTACACCCAAAAAGATTGATACAGTAAGGCAGAGTATTGCTGAATATCCGGGTACCTTTCATCGATGCTGTGCACAAGAATTGGGACTATCTCCATCATGTTTGTTAAAAATTCTCGAAAAAGATTTGGTTTTTTCCAGGAATTTGGCAAAAAATCATTATGAGCGACGAAGCATACTTTGAATTGGCTGGCTTTGTTAATAAACAAAGTGTAGCCGCTATTGGGGTACTGAAAACCCTCAACTGATAGACCAAAGATTACTATAACTACTTAGAGTAACTGTATGGTGCGGCATCTTTGGGTCATATTTCTTTGAGCATGCTGGAGGCAATGCTGTATCAGTTACTGGTAACCACTATCGGGCCATGTCGGAAGACTATCTTCTACCCGAAATGGATCAATTATGCCTATAAAACATGTGGTTACCACAAGATGGTGGCACATCACCCACAGCTCGTGCTACGATGCAAATTTTGGTAGAAATTTTTCCCGGCCGAATAATGTTGAAAGGTGGTAATATCGACTGTCCCCACGATCCCCTGATTTTAATCCTCCCAATTTCTTGGGAGAAAAAGGTATACACTAACCAACCAATCATAACCTCGATGCTTAAGGAGCAACATTCGAAACGAAATTGCTGAAATAACACCAGAAGTCTGCAGAAATATTATGAAAATGTGCTCAAAAGACATTCGACCGACATAATATTCCATATATAAGGTATAGTAAAAAGAAATCCATTTTTTTTGCATTAAATTGAAGGTTTTATTTAGCATAGATAAATAAAATACGATTTAGGTCAAATAATATATATATTAATTTGCATTAAATACGATTTAGGTCAAATATGCACCGTTTTGTTCGATAACTTGTTGCCATTTTGGAGGTAATTTCATAATGCCTCTCCCATAGAAACCCTCGTCCCTATTGGCAAAAAACTGGGACAGTCAATTTTCACAATCTTCTCTTCAGGCGAATTTTTTACCCGCAAAATCATTCGTCATAGACAGGAAGAGGTGGTAATCACTTGGTGCCAGGTCCGGACTATAAGGTGGATGCATAAGAACATCCCAACCAAGGTCCCGGAACTTCTGGCGAGTCACTATCGATGTATGCGGCCTGACGATGTCCTGATGGAACACAATTCCTCTTCTATTGGCCAAAGCTGGCCGCTTCTAGACGATTGCTTCTTTCAGACAGTCCAATTGTTGACAGTATAGGTCCGAATTAAGAGTTCGGCCTTAGGGGAGCAGCTCATAGTAGATGATTCCCTGCCAGTCCCACCAAACACACAGCAAAACCTTCCTGGCTGGCAACCCTGGCTTGACCACCGTTTGCGCCGGGTGACAGCGATTTGACCATGACCGTTGTCGCTTGACGTTGTCGTAAGTGACCCACTTTTCATCACCAGTAACCATCCGCTTCAGAAATGGATCGATATTGTTGCGATTTAGCAGCGATTCGCAGATGGAAATTCGGTTCATGAGGTTTTTTTGCGATAACTCGTGTGGCACCCATACATCGAGCTTCTTTTTGTATCCAGCCTTATTTAAGTGGTTCCAAACGGTTTTTTGTGCAATGTTTAGCTCCTGGGCAATCGAAACAGTGCTTACGTGACGGTCGGACTCGACGATTTCCATTATTTTATCGACATTTTCGACAATTAGCCTTCCAGAGCGTGGTGCATCTTTGACATCAAAATTACCGGAACGGAATCGACGAAACCAAAATTTCATGCAATTGACTGTTACAGTATCAGAACCATAAACACTATTCACATTTTCAGCTGCCTGGCTTGCCTTTTCGCCTTTATCGAAGAAAAACTGTAAAATATGGCGTATTTTCTCTTTGTTGGTGTCTATCTTTGACGCGTGCAAAAAAAAAAATACTGACTCAGGTAATCACAAAACTGTGTGAGAAGCTTTTTGAGTACGAAATCTTATCTTTCTAACGCCATCTAGTGCAACCCGATCGCACTTTTTAAACGGGAGATACACACTCCTAAAGCCATCTATTGGCAAAATAATGGATTACTTTTTACTACACCTTATATAATGCTAAAGACCATCTAATTAAATAAAAAAAAAAATTTCTGGTAAACAAAAAAAATAAATAAAGAAAGATCAAACATTCCCCAAGTGAGCCACAATAGTTAACTTTATTTTACATAAATATAAATAATCGTTTTGCTTTCATATTCATGATACGAAAAGAATTTATGATATTATATCATTTTTATAAATGTGAAAGATCACATAATTAATAAATAAAATATAAATTATAAAATTGTATTTCATTTAAAAGTTATTAAAAAAAAACTTAGACCTAGAACATAGAACGTACTCTGTATTAAAAAAAAAATAACCAAAAGCCAATAATTTTTTGCTATTTCCAAAGTAAATAAATATTCATACTATCAAAAACGATCCCAAAAAAAAACATAATTTAAAAATTATCAGTCCATAAGCAACTTCCAAAACTACTTACTCATAATATCTGCCATATGTAAATATTCTTCAATTTAAAAAAAGGTGTTTTTAAGAATCAAATGGTAAATATGCGTAAATTAAAAAAAAATCTGTAATTTTGAAAGATTAAAATGATGTAAGCATAATTAAAACAACATAAAAATTCAATCCCGTCTTCAGTTAGGAAAATAATCGAAATAAAATCAAATATTTTGTATGGGCGGAGTGTAATATTATTATTTTTGTTCAATAATAATTTTATTTTATATTTAGTTGCAAATGAAAGAAACCGTTTTTTTTTTTGGTTGAAAATAAGTATTCTTTAAAACTATCTTCGTCATTCTGTACATGAACATAATCAGATATTCTTCCGTATTGAACCATGAAAATGTTCCCATGGAATCTTTAGAATCTGTCTCATGTTGTACTGAATCGATATTAATTGAAAATCTTACAATTTGATATGAGCATAACCAGATTCAAGGAGATGATATTGAAGATGAAGATTTATAATAATTGTACCGAAGGTTTCATAGTCCTTGAAATGTTTGTCGAGATTTCTCTGTATTTAGAGTTAGTTAGTCACACCAGTTTATGCATGCGAATATCGGAAAATTTCTAATCAATCAAACTTATCGAAATGATTGGAATGCGGAGAATTTTCATAATTCTGACATAAAATCCGGCCAGATTTAATTAAGTTTGAGCGTTAAATCGAAATATAAACAAGAAGCTTGCTGTTTTTAATTACAATTTGTTTATGCAATTTATTCTGTTTTGTAAGCTTATGTGTAATTTAGCAAAAAAAAAATAATAAACAATAAATATATAAATACAAAAGTTTTAAGAGTATATTGATTTCAATTTGTAGGAAAAAAAATTCAATCGAGAATATTCACAATTCACCTGCTTAGGTATAACAACAAGTTCGTTAACAAGATGATAGATTAGATAATATTAAAATTATTTCATATCAACTTCTCGACAATAATGTCTATAAATTAAATATAAAATATGGAAAATTTGAAAAAGTATGTTTTATGGTAATTGTAGGTAATATATTCCATAGAAAATTAGAAGAAAACTTCAACTTTCTTATATTCGTGATCACAGATGAGCTGATATTATGCAAAAATTGATTTGATAAAGTATTTTTTCTTATCTACTTGAAAGCTTACATAAACTTTATTGTTAGAAGTTTTATATGTCTGATTTTTAAATTTTTTTTATAAGAGAATTAAATATGAAAAGGATAATGGAGTATACATTTAAATAGATTTATTAGCAAAATGATGGTATAAGTACTACTCAAAATAGTAAACAATTAATTGAAAATATTTATTTGACTGTAATTGCGTAAATCCCTTTTTTAGTAGAAGATAATTTTTTTAAAAAGTCAAATTAAAAAACAGCACACTTAAAATTCCAATTTTAATGAAATTTTTATTTTATTATATAGTTTCAAATAATGCCATTATATTAAATTGGGAAAAAAGAAATTCATGATTTTTTTGCTAGTGACTTTACTGAAAAAAGTGACTTTACGACATACTTAAAAAAATTCTTTTACAGTTTTTTGATTGTCGATTCAATTATGAGTAATAGGATATAAAATATGGAAGTTAATATGGAGAAAATTTGGTATTTCTTACAATTTTGGAATATCGAAAAGTTGATTCTGTTCCGGTATTTTTCGATGTTACCGATACACCTCGCAAAAGTAGGCCCTCGTCATCGAAAATGTCGATAAAATCTTTCAAAATTATCAAAGTAGACCGGCACAGAAACTAAAGATTGATCACAAAAGAGTTTTTAACTAACTGGATAAAGCTGGATTCAAAAAGAAGATCAATGTTTGGGTGCTACACGAATTGACGCAAAAAACCATGATGCATCGAATTTCCATCTGCGAAGCCTTTGATGGGACTACTATCAGCTGCTTCCATATAGCCAAACACTCAATTCGAACCTCTATAAAAAAGAGTCCTTGAAAGCTTCGGATTTGACATTGCAGACACTTGAATGCTCCTACATGACCACGTGGGCCTCATCAATGATTTTTTATCCCAAAAAGGGATTCCTATGGTTACTAAGCCTCCTTCCTATTTACCTGATCTCAAACCGTGTGAACTTTTTTCCTCCAAGATCAAAAAACACTTCAAATGACGTCATCTTATTACAATCGATAACATCCAACCGAATGTGACTGAGGAGCTAAAGGCGATTTCAGGTGGGGGCTTCCAGAACTGCTACGAAGAAGTATAGCTACCTTATGGGTAATTATATACCTTTAAAGGATAATATTGTTGTATAAAAATAAAGCCGCCCCTACAGCGGGGTGTGAAGTATATAACTGCTTCACATCCCAATGATAGCATAAAATATTGAATTATAGCTAACAAGGGGCAAAATTAGAGAACCGACACTAGAAAAAATGTGATATTAAATAGGCAATTAATATCACATATAGAAGAAGTGGACGGACAAGTACGCTCTATCGGCGGGATGTGAAGTACAAATTTGCTTCAATTCTCAATGATGGCTATTTATAGCTGATTAAAGAGCAATAATTATCCGTGACAGTTCATGTGATATTGTAATTTGCAATTTCACATGAACTACCTACGGCACATTTTTGTGGATCACTACAGGTGTGGCATTGAAGCTGGCAATATTGGAGTAATACCTGTTGTGTTCCGCAGACTATAGTCATTTCCTAAGAGATGGCTTTTTTTTTCTGTTTAGATTAATGAGGTACAGGGGGAAACCTTCAAAAGGTACTCGCCTGGAAGTTTTTCCTGCCAGGTGAGTTATGCGGGATTTTTACCTTGCTTAAACCTAATCTGCACCTCTGATCTTGCTCCCGGAACGATGGTTCCCCGGCGGCACTCTTTCTAAATACTACTTCGCCGGGGCGTTCTTGTTTGATGCTACTGCTGTCCCGATGTTATGACGCCTCGCGGCCTATTCTTCGTACGTTGTGTGGAGATCCTTGATAATGGATTCCGCGTACTCCGCAATTCTGTTCCAAGCCGATTGACTCTTCAGCATGCACTCCACTATATTTTCTGGACTGATAGAACGCTCCAGATTTCTCTCCAGCTCCACCCGCGTCTCCTCATAGAGGGGGCACTGGAAGAACACGTGTTCTGCGTCTTCGATCACATCGCGGATATGATGACAGTTTGGGGAGTCAGTTCTCTTGAATCTGTGCAAGTATGCCCGAAAGCATCCATGCCCAGTCAAGAGTTGGGTGATGTAATACCCGACTTCCCCGTGCAGGCGAGTGACCCATTTGGTGACATGTGGGATCAGCCGATGAGTCCACCGACCCTTCGTCGAGCTGTCTCATCTCTCTTGCCAGAGGCGAAGACTCTCGGGTCTCTCCTCTTCACAGAGGACCTTTCGCCGCTCTTCCTTCTTCCTGCGATGTTGGCGTTCCCGCTCTCCTGCCAGAATGTCGATGGGTGGGCATAATGCCACGATGTTGACCGCATCTTGTGATACCGTTCGGTATGCTGACGCCACTCTGATCGCTGAGAGCCGCTGGACTGATGTCATTGTTTTGCGGTATGTTGTAAGCTCTAGCGATTTTACCCACAGTGGTGATCCGTATAGCAGGACGGAGGTAACCACAGTTGCCAGTAGTCGCCTTCGGATTTGCCTGGGGCCTCCGTTATTGGGCATTATCCGCGAAAGTGCGCCCTGTACTGCTGATGCCTTCTTGCTGACGCTGGAGATGTGCTCCTTGTAGTTGAGTCTGGCATCCAACACCACTCCTAGATACCGGATGTAGGGTAGCGACCGGATGTCGTGATCGCCTACTCTTATGGTGATGGTCTCCATTTTCTTCCGGCTACTCACAAGGAGTGCCTCGGTCTTATGTTCCGCCAAAGACAGGTCTGCCGATGTCATCCACTGTCTTATGCTCCGGATGGTGGTGGAGAATGCAGCTTCCAGTTCCTCTAGCTGTTTGGCTACCAGGACAACCGCTACGTCGTCCGCGAAAGCCACGAGTATTGTGTTCGTCGGTAATTGCAGATGGAGTAGGCCGTCGTACATGACGTTCCACAAGAGTGGCCCCAGGACAGAGCCCTGAGGTACCCTTCCCGTGACCCCATACTCTGCTGGTCCATCCTCGGTCTCGTATTGCAGTATTCGATCACTGAAGTATGATCTGACCATCCTCCGTAGGTAGTAGGGCACCCCCATGTTCTCAAGAGCCTCCAAGATTCGATCCCAGCGGGCCGAGTTAAACGCGTTCTTGATGTCCATGGTGACAATGAGGCAATACTTTTTAGAACCGCCTTTCCATCTCTTTCCTGAGATGGCTCCTAAGAGATGGCTGTGGTTTCAAAAGTGCAGTAGAGTTTGAAAGCTTTCCTATAGCCGTAGGCGGCTCGTGGTTTAAAGTATCCAATACAACTAGGCCACGTTAAACGCCAGGCCACACACGTCTATAATGACTCGCAAGAAGCTTCGAAATCATGGTTGGAAAGTTTTGATGTATTTACCTTAGAGTTCGGATCTGGCACTAAGTGATTACCATCTTTTTTTTATCATTGATAATAAATTCGCATCAAAAGAAAATTGTGAAAATCGCCTAGTCAAGTTTTTCGCCAATAAGACCCAATAGGCATTATGAAGTTACCTCTGTAAAATATTATAAAATAAACCTGCGCATATTTCTAAAGTATGAAGATTATCTTCATAAATATAATATTTTCCATTACTTTATAAAGTAAACTTTCACGGCGTCAAATCGCATAATCTTGGATGGCAATTGACATCACCAAATTTTGAAAACACGCATCTTGGAAAAAAGAAACATCTTGGAAACTTTAAAATTTATAGTGTTGTGTGGTACTAATATGATTAAAATCAAATATTTATATACGAGTATATTGATTAATGTTTTATCACATAAAAATTTTACACAAACGAATTATTGGGTGTAAGGGAAAGTTCTGTCGTTTTTTTTCTAAAAAAAACTAAATTTTTGTTTACTTTTTATTCAAAAATTAACCTAAAATATAATTTTCTTTATTAGTTATAACTGTCTGCCAACGTTCTGGTAGCTTATAAGTCCTCATTTTTGGATGTAAAGTATTCTTCCACTGTCATTTGGGGACACCCTCATAATTTATATATTCATTTCCATCGAGCAATTTTTACAGCGATCTGAACAGATGAAAGTTAGATGGTGCAATATCTGAAGAATATGCTGGCTTCGGTAGAGTTTCCCAACCCAACTCTGCTATTTTTTGTACGGTTTTTCTTGCCATGTGCGGTCTAGCGTTGTCTTCGTTAAGCATGACAGCTTTTCTGTTGGCCAAATATGGTCGTTTACGTTGAATTTCTTTATTCAAAACATCAAGTTTCCCGATCAGCATCGACCGTATAATTTTCTTTCAGCAACTCATAGTGGACAATACCCTTCCGATCCCACCAACAACACAACATAACTTTATTTTGAAGCACGCCTGCTTTGGATGTGATCGGTGGTGACTTCCCTTTGTAAACATATTCCCTTTTTTTTACCACATGTTTAAGAATTATTCACATTTCATCACCAGTCACCAAGTGGTTCAAAAACGGTTAAAGAATATATTGAAATTCGATCAGTTAAATTGTTTTCGCTTAATTCGTGTGGCACCGAAACTGAGAGTTTGGACACAAAACTAAGCCTTTTAATGTACTCTTAAGCAGTTGTTAGATAAATTATAAGCTTTGAGGACACTTTTATGAAATTTAATATGGGATTTGTCCTGATCATACTGCGTAGCACTTCGTCATTGACATCTGATGGCCGTCCTGATCTGGGTTCTCTTTTAAAGAAAAATCTCCCAAACGAAATTTCGCAAACCATCTCTGGCATATTCGAGCTGTTACTGCGTCTTTTCCAAACACGCCACACACGTTTTTTTTTGCCTCCATCGCTTTTTTCCCTTTTTGGAACTCATGAAGCGTACAATGTCTTAAGTGCACTTTTTCTTCACACATCTTGACTGTTACAAGTTTAAAAAAAACTGACAAAAATACAAAAAAATGTGTATAAACCATCAATAGAATCAAAATTTTCGTTAAGAATCGACAACGCATACAAGTGCAAGTGTTCAAAAACTACAGAACTTTCCCTTACACCCAATATGTAAAGGCTTATCTCTTGTACAGAAAGCGGTTTGGAAAGTATAGCTTTGTCATTTAACAGTATGTAACTATGTATAATATTTAAATAAGATTTATATAGATAAAATTATGCCATTTTTGTATCATTTAGTAATTATTAAAATAAAAAAGGTGTTAAAATTGTTAAAAAAATTTCTATAAAAGTGGGTATTCTTCTATCGCAGCCACCTATCGCTGAGAGCTTACAAACATTTTTAAATACAGCTAACCCCCGCATAATATGGTAATTTTTAAATAATAGATAATAATCAGTTAATACAATTTTATGTGACAAAATATAAAGTAAGAAATTATCTATGGAATTACTTACAGTGTCTATCTGCCATTCCGTTTTCTTAATCTTTTAACATCATCTTTTTTCAGTGTAGATTTTCATAGATAATTTATTAATTTGTATTACATATTCACATTAGTCAGGGAACCCTAGTTTTTTAATAATAAGTAGTCTAATAAACATAAGTTATATAATCTTCAAATAATAATTTTCGAATATTAGAGCATTTATCAATCAACATCCGTAAAGTCGAGGCCAAATTATAGCCCGAAATTCCCAAAAATTCATACAAAATTACCTCAAAGATCAAAGATCGTATAAGAAGTCTCATTGTAGCCATTTAAATAATTTTCAAATTTATGCACAATGGCTACAGCTATAAATAATATAATAAATTTAAAATTTATATTTTAATAAACATTACTTTCAAAATTCTTATAAACATAAGTTATATTATCTATTATTATTAGATATTCTGTCTATGCTAATTTGACTATTCTAGCTGAAATATACCCAATTCTTTTTTTTACTGTCAACTTTATAAGAAAAACCTCTTGTAGATACATAGAAAAATAGGGAATTGATTGCATATTCTTGCAATTTCTGTATGACATCATAAAAACTTTAAATTTACATTTTTTTCAATTAAATTATTTTGGAATTCGTATTAAAGTAAATATTTTATAAGCAAAAAGGATACCTATCGATATAGAAATTAATATAACTAAAAAAATAGCAAAACGCAAAATAAGTACAATGAACAATGTTTCACATTTAAAAAAAAAAAAACGACAAAAAAATAGGTTACCCGATATTAGTCCAAAAATCACTGTTAAATGACTTACCTTCGAAGTCACCTTGATTTCGATCTTTAAAAGATGTTCTATACGAATTTTAATTTTAAAAAAATATTCTAACAAAAATAATTGTGTTTAAAAAAGATTCTTCACCAGGTGTATAAGCTTAAATCCGCAGTTTGGTCATAGATGGCGTGAGTGAGCGTATTAAGCTACCATGGGCACGCCGTACTATTTTTTTATGAGTTCGATATTTGTCAACATGAATCAGTGCACATTGTCAGCAATTTCGTATAACAACATACATTTTTCCTTTGGTAATCATGTCTAGTTTTGTGCCAGAAAAAGAGCATATGCGGGAAGATCTGCTTTTCTGCTTCAATTTGAAGAAATCGGCTGGCGAGCCGAGATTGGTTTCGTTGGTTCAAAGACGGCAATTTTGACTTGTGGGACAAGAAGCGTGAAAATCGTCCTAGGAAGGTTGAGGACCATAAATTGCAGGCTCTTTTGGACGAAGACGATACCTAATCGCAAAAAATGCTCGCGGAGCAATTGGGATTTACTCAACCAGCCGTTTCATGCGTCTGCGTGCCATGGGGAAGATTGAAAAGATCGGAAAATGGGTGCCGCATGAATTGAACGATAGGCAGATGGAGCGACGCCTAAACACATGCGAAATCTTGCTCGCCAGACAAAAATGAAAGTCATTTCTGCATCGATCGTGGGTTGATCCCGGCCAACCATCAACATCTTCCCCAAAACCAAATCGGTTCGGACGGAAGACGATGCTGTGCGTTTGGTGGGATCAGCAGGGTATCGTCTACTATGAGATGTTGAAACCTGGTTAAACTGCCAATGCCCACCGCTACCACCAACAACTAATAAAATTTCACCGTGCTCTGCGTGAAAAAAGGACGGATTATCAACAAAGACATTACAAGCTGATTTTCCTCCACGACAACGCACCATCGCACAGTCAAAAATGGTCCGATACGACTTGGAGATACTCACCTGGGAGGTGCTACCCCACTCCGCTTATTCAACAGACCTGGCCCCTTCCGACTACGATCTGTTTTCATTGATGGGCCACGCGCTCGCTGAGCAGCACTTCGATTCTTTCGAAGACGTCCGAAAATGGCCTCGAAAGAGAATGAATTGTTTTGTCGTGGTATCCATAAATTACCTGAGAGATGGAAAAAATGTGTAGCTAGCGAGGACAAGTACTTTGAATAAATTTGTTTTTGCTTTCTATCAAAAAAAACATGTGTTTTTTTTGACTAAAAAACAGCGGATTTAAGCTTATATACCCGGTACTGCTTCAAGTATTTATCTGCAAATAGTGATAATTATTTGTAATAAACAAAATTTTGTATGCCTTCATAAACGTCCATCTGAAGTAATCCAAAGATTGAAAGTATTGAAATTAAGTGTTTTCTTTTTGTTAACTTTATTTTAAAAAAATATCCAGATTATAAGAAGTTGATTGAATAAAATTTTCATAATAAATCATTTTGTCCATGTTTGGCTTATGAAAAATCTCGATAACGAATTCGCCCTTAAGAAAATCATTTCCAACAAAATATCACACAGTGTCGCGGTTCGTTTTGGGTTTAGTTTTTCTTTTGAATTGATGGGGGGTTTTTTTTTAGTTTTTTTTTTGACTTAATAGCATTATAAAAACTTTAGAAATAATTGAAAATAAAAGCTAACTAACTAAGTAGAAATGCACTGTTAAAGATCATTTAACTATAGCACAAAAGTGAAGAGAACTAAACTAAACTAAACGCCATAAAATAACATTTTACATATTTGACATTTTCAAAAGTAGCCGCCTTTTTCAGATCGAATACGAACCGCGAAGAGTTCGAAATGCTGAAATGATTGCCGTATTAGATAAAAATTTTAATGGAATTGTCGGGCATCGATATTCCATTCGTACCTTCTGCAATTTTTCATACACCATCCGACCATAATAATGTTGATGTTGTGGAGAAAAAAAAACAACATCACAGAATTGAACTTTCACGTACATAAGGATTGCGTTGGCCTCATTGGAGTGTTTGTGATGCCTGTACCCACTTGAGTATTGAAAGTGGGTCAAAAGGCCGAATACATTTCATAAAAATCCAGATTATAAAAGAATTTGACATCAACAATGGCTAATAGATCAATTGATTTCTTCGCAAAATACCTGTAATCGTATAGGAAAATTGATGATTGTGATCCTAAATTCAGTCAGTCAGATTTTTGGTGGGCTAGATTTTTTGATGTGTAACTATTTGAGGTGGGATACATTTTGTACAGATCGAAATTGCACAACTATTCGAGATCACTATGGGGGCAGTATTGTAACTTTGAGTAAATCATACTCGTTAATTGGTGTTTTCAATGACGATCGATTCAGTGTTATTTGTAGTAAACTATTCATTTCGGAAAATTATTCAATTGAATCAGACGAACTAGATTTGCTTCTTTCTTATAGAATCACTGAATTACGCTCATCCCCACAATAGAAGTCCAATCAGTTGAATAGCGGCATAGTGTGGCACCTGCCCAGAGGCGATACTGGTTGGTACATGGGCAAATCAAGTTGCATACAATTTCTCTATTTACCAAAGACTGATTAGGTAATACGTGCTCGGATTGCACTGAAAAATCATTTCTGGTGCATTGTTATGCTCTTGTTCATTATTCAAAATTACCACAAATCTTACCTTTAGCATACGAGCTCAATTTCAATTTTCCGTGAACTATAATAAATGACAACAGAACCAACAACAATAAAAAACAAAATAATCATAATAGTAATGGTAAGAGTAACAACAGTAACAACAAAACATATTTTAATAATAAATGAGAATTTTGCACGTTCTTGCAGCCTTCACAAAAGCTTATTGCAAAAATCTCAAAGAGAAGCGCTTTTCTTATTTATGACTAATTGTACAACCGAGTAAATGGTAAGACTGCAAGTGTAAGAAGACATCTTTCATTTCGTAAAAGGTTTTTATGCACAATAAATTGTCACATATAAACTGAATAATAAAATCGTAATTTTATTGTATGGTCTTTAGGAAACCAAAAAAAAAACAAAAAATATATGTATAATAATAATAAAAATAAAATAAAAAATTAAAATCAAAAGAAAATGTACAGGAAAGACAAGGGAAAATATCAGAAGTTATGACACACATATTCTCTCGTTACACATATAAAAGCTGTTTTGTTTTAATCTATTCCATAAAATGAAGTATTCTCAGTAAATGTGCGCATACTAAAGATTATAATTATGCATTCAAAACGAAAAAGAAAAACATAAAAAATGTTGGAAAAATACAAAAAATACGCTCGATTTTAGTGTTAATTTAATTAATTTTCTTCTCATAGTCACATGTGGTTGTCGTCTTGAATCATCACCTCGGAACCAGTTGAACATTTTATCGCAAAATGGTAGTTTTAATGTGAACTTTTTATGAGAATTTAACATATTATGGAAAATTGTTATTAATTAATTGGATCATCATAATGACAGTTATTAATAATTTTGCAACATTGATTTTGAAATGTACTCGTAAATATTAAATGTGATGAAATTAGACTAAGGTTAATTTTTTAGCGGAAATATGAGGAGACAGAATGTTTTGCGGTGAGCAAATTTTTTTTGAAAGGGTATTAAAGGTCATTACACAAAAAATTCCTCCTTTCATTATGATTTCTTACATGATATACGGTAGAAAAGTAATGAGACTGTCAACATTGCAGACTTTTTTGCCACATAAACTGTACGTTGGTAAGTTTTAGATATGCAACACCTTATCCGGCAACTACACAACCCTATAGAGTGTGATAAGCAAACTTGTGCCATTAAATTTTGTATTAAGCTTAGGGTTTTGGTGAGTTTGACTTCCGAAAAGATGCAACGAGCCTAAGGGAAATATTCTCTATTAAGAGCGCAGTATATATCATTTTTGTGAATTTTTTTGTACCTCTTTTGGCAGCATACATCATTTTTGTAAATTTTTTTGCACCTCTATAGGCTCAGAAAAAAGGTCTCTCATATCGGACAGGACATTCCAGACCCTATCGCACGGCCACTGCAATCAACAAGTTTTTTTCTCAGAAAAATGAATTTTCATGGATTTCAGCCGCTTCTATTTTACTAATCAGAGTTCATGTAAATTTTTTCGGACCTCAAAAGGCTCAAAAAAAGGTTTCTTCATGTCAAACAAAACATTACAGACCCTATCGCATGACAACTACCACCAAGAAGTTTTTTCTCTCAGGGAAATGAATTTTTATAGTTTTCGAGCTCTTTTCTATTAATCCTAGTTTATGTGAATTTTTTTGAACCTCAAAGGGCTCATAAAAAGGTTTTTTCATGTCAGACAGGACATTCCGGACACTATCATGGTCACTATAATCAACAAGTTTTTTTCTCTCAGAAAAAAAAATTTCTATGATTCCCAGTGATTTCCATTCTACTAGTCCGAGTGCATGTGAATTTTTTCGGACTTCAAAAGGTTCAGAAAAAGGTTTTTTCATATCAGATAGGACATTCCAGACTTTATCGCATGGCCACTACTATCAATAAGTTTTTTTTCTCAGAAAAATAAATTTCTTTATTTTCCAGCCGCCTTTTTTGTACTAATCCTAGTTTATGTAAATTTTCCTGACCTCAAAAGGCTCAGAAAAAGGTTTTTTCATGTCAGACCTTATCGCACAGCAACTACCATCAACAAGTTGTTTTTCTTAGAAAAATGAATTTCTATGGTTCCCAGCTGCTTCCATTATACTAATTCCAGTTAATGTGATTTTTTTCAGACCTCAAAAGGGTCAGAAAATGGTTGTTTTATGTCAGAGAGGACATTCTAGATACTATCGCACGGCAACTACTATCAACAAGTTTTTTTTCTCAGAAAAATAAATTTCTTTATTTTCCAGCCGCCTTTTTTGTACTAATCCTAGTTTATGTAAATTTTCTGGACCTCAAAAGGCTCAGAAAAAGCTTTTTTCATGTCAGACCCTATCGCACAGTAACTACCATCAACAAGTTGTTTTTCTTAGAAAAATGAATTTCTATGGTTCCCAGCTGATTCCATTATACTAATTCCAGTTCATGTGAATTTTTCGGACCTCAAAAGGGTCAGAAAATGGTTGTTTTATGTCAGAGAGGACATTCTAGATACTATCACATGGCAACTACTATCAACAAGTTTTTTTCTCAGAAAAATAAATTTCTTTATTTTCCAGCCGCCTTTTTTGTACTAATCCCAGTTTATGTAAATTTTCCGGACCTCAAAAGGCTCAGAAAAAGGTTTTTTCATGTCAGACCTTATCGCACAGCAACTACCATCAACAAGTTGTTTTTCTTAGAAAAATGAATTTCTATGGTTCCCAGCTGATTCCATTATACTAATTCCAGTTCATGTGAATTTTTTCGGACCTTAAAAGGCTCAGAAAATGGTTGTTTTATGTCAGAGAGGACATTCTAGATACTATCACACGGCAACTACTATCAACAAGTTTTTTTTCTCAGAAAAATAAATTTCTTTATTTTCCAGCCGCCTTTTTTGTACTAATCCTAGTTTATGTAAATTTTCTGGACCTCAAAAGGCTCAGAAAAAGCTTTTTTCATGTCAGACCCTATCGCACAGTAACTACCTTCAACAAGTTGTTTTTCTTAGAAAAATGAATTTCTATGGTTCCCAGCTGATTCCATTATACTAATTCTAGTTAATGTGATTCTTTTCAAACCTTAAAAGGCTCAGAAAAAGGTTTTTTCATGTCAGACAGGACATTCCGGATACTATAGCACGGAAACTACCATCAAGAAGTTTTCTTCTCAGAGAAATGAATAATCATGGGTCCCAGATACTTCTATTAATCCGAGTATATGTGAATTTTTCGGACCTCAAAAGGCTCAGAAAAGGTTTTTTTTCCTACCGAAAAAGGCAGAAAATTCCAGCCCTTACCATCAACAAATTTTTTTCTCTCAGAAAAATGTACTTCTATGGTTCCCAGCCGCTTCTATTTTACTAATCCGAGTTTATGTGAAATTTTTCGGACTTCAAAAGGCTCAGAAAATGGCTCTTTCATGTCAGACAGGATATTCTGAACACTATCGCATAGCAACTACCACCAAGGGGTTGTTTTTTATAGAGATTTTCTATTAATCCTAGTTCATGTAAATTTTTTCGGACCTCCAAAGGTTCCAGACACCATCGCCCAGTCCCTACCACCAAAGACTTTTTTTCTCAGAAAAATGAATTTCCATGGGTTTTAGCCGCTTCTATTCTACTAATTCCAGTTCATGCGAATTTTTTCGGACCTCTAAATGAATTTCTATCGTTCCTAGCCCACCATTTTACTAATCCTGTGAGTTTTTTGTTACCCAAAATAAAAAAAAACCACTTCAAATGGTGTTATCAGCGTACTGTCGATAACATTCGAAGGAGTGTCATTGTGGAGCTGAAGGAGATTACAGTTGAAGTCTTCAGAAGAGTGGAAACAATACTTCCGCCAATGTATAGCTGCCATAAAATATCTTCCTTGAAGTATAAAAAAAAAATTATTGCAAACAAAATTGTCACTAGTTCTCATATATTCTTAAAGATTCCAAAAGATTTTTAAACCCATTTTTAAAATAGGAGATTATATTCAAAAGCTTCTATCAAATACGAAACTCTTCTTTTTTTTGAGGTTATAAAGAATAGATTTTTAGAAGTCTCCGATTTTTTACGGTCATAGATGATTATTCATTAATAAGGTTTGTGAAAAATAAACTATTCATTTACAAGTTGTTATATATTTTTTATCAATTTATATAATATTTGGTTAGTTAGAAGTTCGCCATTTTATTCTATTTAAGTTTGTTGGTTATGAAATGTGAAAAAGCTACGCCGTTTGGAGGCTGGGGAAATATTCTTTAATGACGTAACTTCTTTTTCTCTTGGCATGTGCGTCAATACTACCATATGTAGAGTTATGAAAGCTCAAAAGTGACTGCATAGTATGTGTTTTGATTTGAAAACGTCTTTGGCCCGTATTTATTTGAAAATGAAGAATAAGACACTGTTACCGTCAATACTAAGCACTATGATAATAACCTAATTTAACTGTCTTTAACTTGATGATTTTAATTACAACTATATAATTTGAAAAAAATTTTATAGTCCAGAGTAAATACAACATGAACATTTTTTTCTTAATTACGCGAAAAGTTTTCAGAACCTATAATTTCTAGATTTGTTCAAGTCAATTGCCCTCCAAGATCATGCAATTTAACGCCGTTCATAGAGCTATATAAAAAAATACTATTTATGTCAATAATTTTCAAATATTATAGCATTTAACAAGCAATATCCGTTAAGTAGTAGTGACCGAATTACAACCTGAAATATGCGTAAAAGTTCAGACAAAATTACCTCAAAAGATCGAGCCCTACAAGAAGTCTTATTGCGGGCATTTGAATAATTTTATAATTTATGCATAATGGCTAGCTATAAATGATATAATAAATTAGGACTAAAATCAAAATTTAAATTTTTATTTTTTTATTTTTTTAAGATTCTCGTATTTACAATTACAACATAGTAATAAGCAAATTTGAGCAATAGTATCAATTAACTTGAAAGGTTGTGGGGAGTAAACATCCAATGAACTTCCTCCTGCTAGCGTGTGTTTCAGTTAGGCCTCAGTATTTTAATAAATCATGCTACCAGTGATGCTTAAGTCTTCGATGGGTATTTCTAGGGAAGGAAATGGGGGATAGTTCTTGAACAAGAGGATTATTATGATTGAGGACACGGAAACGGAACTTTTTATAGCGAGATACTGCCACATCAAAAACAAATGGGACTTTAAGATCACGATGAATAACAGTATTGCGAACATAAAAGGGGGCTAGGACCCCAGAGTTCTAGTCCGTATGTCCATATGGGTTTCAGTAAGGTATTGTATAACAGTACTTTGCTGTCTATAGTAAGTTTGGAACGTTTGCCTAGAAGTCGAAGTGTCTTTTAAGTCTTGTATGTGGGTTTCATGTCAGGCGTTTGTCTAAGTTCAGTCCTAGGTACCGAGCTTCGGTGTGTTGTGGTATGGCCTTGCCATTAAGGTATATGGGAGGGCATTTCCCACGACGGAGAGTGAAAGTTACCTGGATAGATTTACGTTCATTGGCTTTTATTCTCCACTTAGTAAACCAATTCTGGAGGCTTTGGATTTGGATTTGGAGAGTTTCGGAAGCATGTTGGGGATTTTCGCTAGATGCAAAGCAGGCCGTATTATCGGCGTATGTAACAAAGAAGGTATTAGGGCAAATTGGCATATCTCATGTGTAAATGTTGTAGAGGATTGGTCAAAGAATGCTACCCTGAGGAAACCCAGCCAATATAGGAGAGTTCGTTGAATTCATTTACTTGGAAGTGTCGGTTGGAAAGGAATGATTTTATGATTAGGAAATAGGTAGAAGGAAGGAACCTCTTGAGTTTCCAGAGTAGACCCGGTTGACAAACTCTATCAAAAGCTTGACTTATATCAAGAAAAGTACTCTTTTCTTTCTAAAGAGGATGCAATTAAATCGACAACTCGATGACACTGCTAGGTAGTGGAATGTTCGGCGCGGAAACCAAACTGGTTATTAGGAATTAAATTTGAAGATTCGAGTAGAGGATGTAAGCGGCGAAGGAGGATTTTTGCAAAGATTTTTGAGAGTACTAGGGGGAGACTTATTGGCCTGTAGGAAGTGTGGCGGTTTATTGGTTTATTGGGCTTAGGGATCATTTTAATTATAGCAAATTTCCAGAGGATTGGGAAATGTGTTGTTCTAAGGATGGAGTTATATATTGTGGCAAGGAACACTATTGCTCTTTTAGGGAGTTGTTGGATTATATTGGAGGTAATCAGATCATAGCCAGGAGCTTTGTTTTTGGGAAGGAGCTTGATTAAATTGGCAACTTCGGAAGGAGTGATTGCCTTAGGGGGACGACTCATGGGTAAAGGAATGGATAGTTCCATCTCGATTGTAGTACAATGAGTCCTGTTTAATATGTCCTCATATGGAGTAAATGTTTGTGCAAGGTGTTCAGCAAAATCGTCTGCTTTATGTTTGCCCGTTTTGGCCCAGGTTCCGTCAGTTTTTCGTAAAGGGTGCTTTGTTTTTCTATAAGATAGTATTTGTCTTGTAGCAGTCCACAAAGTTTTGTTTTTCGTTAGGGTTGAAGTGTAGTTTCTGAAACGTTCTGTATTGTATTTTGTGATTTCGTCGTGTAGTTCTTTTTGCAGTTTGTTCAGTTTGGTTTTTTCTGCAATAAGACGCCTAATTGTTAATGGTTGATTTGTCAGGTTTTGTGTAGGTTTCGAGTTTTTAATAAATATGTAAACTTGTGTACCGCGTCATCTAGTTTTTGTTCTATTTTTAAGCTTTGTCATGAGTCTAAATGCTAGTCAAAATATTGTTTGAATAATTCCCAATTAATTGGTCCATTATTAAGTCTCGGCGCATTGACTTTTACATTGGATTGGGAATCGAGGACTAGTAGAATAACTCGTATGATGGGAGTTAAGATCTAGAAGTGAAATAACATTAATATTGGAGAAATTCATGGGACTAGTTATAAAGTAATCTAGAATTTCAGGAAGCTTAGATCGGGAAGTTGGCCAGTAAGTGGGAGTCGGAGGAGAGATGACTTGGTAGGGAGAGGATGAAAGCACTTGGTTAAGAATAATCCTAGGGGGATTTAAAATTTAAATTTAAAATATATTTTAATAAATATTATTTTTCAAAGTGCAAATAACAAAAGTAATATTTCTTTTAAATTGATTACAATATATAAGTTGTAGTAAAAAGGAATCCATTATTTTGCCAATAGATGGCTTTAAGATCCATTATTTTGCCAATAGATGGCTTTAAAAATTTCGTACTACAAAAGGTTTTCATACAGTTTTGTGATTACTTGACTCAGTATTTTTTTAAGCGCGCGTCAAAGATGGACACCAACAAAGAGAAAATACGCCATATTTTACAGTTTTTCTTCGATAAAGGCGAAAACGCAAGCCAGGCAGCAGAAAATGTGAATAGTGTTTATGGTCCTGATACTGTAACAGCCAATCATGCGCCATATTGGTTTCGTCGATTCCGTTCCGGTAATTTTGATGTCAAAGATGCACCACGCTCTGGAAGGCCAATTGTCGAAAATGTCGATAAAATAATGGAAATCGTCACGTAAGCACTGTTTCGATTGCCCAGGAGCTAAACATTGCACAAAAAACCGTTTGGAACCACTTTAATAAGGCTGGATACAAAAAGAAGCTCGATGTATGGGTGCCACACGAGTTACCGCAAAAAAACCTCATGGACCGAATTTCCATCTGCGAATCGCAACAATGTCGATCCATTTCTGAAGCGGATGGTTACTGGTGATGAAAAGTGGGTCACTTACGACAACGTCAAGCGACAACGGTCGTGGTCAAATCGCGGTCACCCGGGCAAACGGTGGTCAAGCCAGGATTGATAGCCAGGAAGGTTTCGCTGTGTGTTTGGTGAGACCGACAGGGAATCATCTACTATGAGCTGCTCCCCTCCGGCCGAACTCTTAATTCGGACTGTCAACAATTGGACCGTTTGAAAGAAGCAATCGCCCAGAAGCGGCCAGCTTTGGCCAATAGGAGAGGAATTGTGTTCCATCAGGATAACAGGACCTTGGTTGGGATGTTCTTATGCATCCACCTTATAGTCCGGACCTGGCACCAAGTGATTACCACCTCTTCCTGTCTATGACGAATGATTTTGCGGGTAAAAAATTCGCCTGAAGAGAAGATTGTGAAAATCGACTGTCCCAGTTTTTTGCCAATAGGGACGAGGGTTTCTATGAGAGAGGCATTATGAAATTACCTCCAAAATGGCAACAAGTTATCGAACAAAGCGGTGCATATTTGATCTAACTTGTATCATTCTATCTATGCTAAATAAAACCTTCAATTTAATGCAAAAATAATGGATTTCCTTTTACTACACCTTATATATTTCGAATACATTTATATTAAGTAAAAAAAAACTTCAGTTCAAAATTGTCCTTGTTTTATGAATTTATGCAGTAATTTACAATTAAACGTTTCCGTCATCCAAATACAAAAAAAAAAAAAATTTTCTACTATAAATTTTCGGTTGATATTTTTACTGAAATAACAAATTATTTTTAAGTACCTTTGAATAATTTTTTTATTATTATTTTGAAGTTAAAAATATGAATAACAAAAATTAGTGCCTTTATGCGCTCAGGTCTATGTATATGAAGGTTCTCAAAGTTGAAGTACTTACTTCAATAAACATTCGTAGAGATACGTTTAAACGATTATTTTACTTGACGATTGTGAAAGGTAAACCACTTTCTTGTATATTTTGAATAGATTTGCAAAACGATAAGCCTCGGTGAGGGAAAAAAATTTTGTATAAGGAATTAAATGAAGCCCATCATCATCATCATCATCTTATTACAAAATAATATTTACAAGGTTATCGATTACTACCGTGAAAACATACAAATATGACAAGACTTATAGTACACACTCGTACTTTTAACTAATAATACTTAGTATATTAATCATTTAAATAAATAAAGAATATCGCATAATGTAATTTACAAATTACCGATAGTTGATGGCCTTACATTATTAAATTAAGTCCAAAGTGAACTGCTGCCGCTGCTGGTTGTTATTGCCGCACTGCAGTATATTTTGTGCGTAACAATATGGTTCAATAAAATACTTATCAGGATTTAAAAAAAAACAAAAATAATAGTTAACGTAGCAAAAAAGAAAAAAATTCAAATCTTATTGAGGATGGATCAATTATCTTGATTATTGATTTTATGTCAGGTACACATCACTTGAAGATCTGAATTTATTTGAATACTCATACGTGCGCTACAATAGATCCCAGAAGGTCTTTTAGGTGTTATGACTTTGCATAATCGAACACTATCACTTTCGGGGTCTTTTTCAGAAGAGAGACTATATCTACTTAGGAATGTAATCGTGAAATCTTAAGAAATCCAGAAACAATTATTTCCTCATTTTATGTGAGTGAGCAGAAATATCGAAATTACCTAATAATATTTGATCTTTGTAATTTTATGCAATAAGCTTAAGAGGATCATTCTTATTTTAATTGACATTCATCTTTTGTAATACCATTCTTATTTTGACAGTAGAATTTTGTAGCATTTTAAGGAATTTTCATTTCATTTAAATGGTTTAGCCTTAACTTTGAACAATCAGAGACAATATTTCGTAACATTTAAATTTTAGGATCTATCAATCAAATGACACTCTACGAGTAACTCAATAACACTCTACATGTAGAGGACATACTCAATATAATCCATCAGTATTGTGATAAAAAAATTTTTACCCATTAGTACATAGACTTTGTTGTTATTAGATAATATGTAGAATGACAATTTTTTGTAATTATTGTGCTTATAGGAAGATCTTACATAGAAGAAGAGTTGGTGCAATTTTAAGAAATTATTATTAATTATCATAAAATAAATTTTTCTTTCAACAATTTTTAATGTCAAGATATAAATAGTCTAGCAGATTATTTATTTTCACTTTTCCGAGAAGTACTGAAAGTCTTCAACTGGAATCGATCGCAGCTTCCCGGTTACACAACTTTGGATATTATTTTCAGCACTAAAATTCCGTGTTTTTGAATGTGTTTTTTTTGGCTCTTGGGAATTCATAAGGACTTAGATCAGGTAAACTGATGAGGATTGGGGAATTACAGGAATTGGTTTTTTCGACAAAATTTTACTGATGAAAATGGCCGCGTGACAGAACGTGTTGTCACAGGGGAGCATCCAAGTGTCTGCAATGTCCGATCTGACGCGAGGTACCATCATTCATGAGTCATCAAAAGTCACTTTTTTTCCCTCCTTGCGAGGTTCGTCTTCCACTGATTTGCGGCCCTCCAAAAATTCTTTATGTATCCTGAATACTTATGGTCTTAATTAAGAATATTCCCCAAAATATCCGCAGTATTGCAAAATTACTTTCAATAAAACCAATATCATTATTTTATTGCGGAATATGGTACATTATACATTCATCTAAATTTTTATTAATACGAGGGTCGTTCAATAAGTCCTTAGAAAAAGATGGAAAAAAACTGTTTTTAAAAAAAAAAATTTTTTATTTTTCAACATAATCTCATTTTAGCTCTATACACTTTTCCAACTGTTTTTCCAAAATTTATATCCCGTCCAAAAAATAGGATTTCGGAAGTTCTGCAAAATACTCATCCGTTTGAGCAATGACGTCCTCGTTGGAAGTGAACCGTCGTCCGCCAAGCCATTTCTTCAGATTGGGGAAAAGAAAATAGTCACTCGGGCCCAAATCTGGTGAATAAGCGGGATGCTGCAACAATTCCATTCTCAATTCCACAATTTTGGCCATGGAAACAGCGCAGGTGTGCACACGCGCATTGACCTGATGCAAGAGGATTTTTTTTTTCTTCAGATGGGGGCGTTTCTCTTTGATTTCCTCGCTCAACCGTTGTAATAACGACGCGTAATACGCTCCTGTTATTGTTTTTCCTTTTTCCAAGTGGTCGATAAAAATGATGCCCTGCGAATCCCAAGAGACCGTGGCCATCACCTTGCCGGCCGATGGCACAGTTTTTGCCTTCTTCGGAGCCCGTTCACCCTTGAAAATCCACTGTGATGACTGTCTCTTCGTTTCTGGAGTGTAGTATTGAATCCAGGTTTCATCCACATTGACATATCGACGAAGGAATTCGGCAGGATTGCGATGAAAGAGTGCCAACATAGCCTCAGAGTCCACTACACGATTGCGCTTATTCTCCTCTGAGAGCAAACGAAATTTTTTTCACAGACAATTTTTCATGCAAAATTGAAGCGACTGTACCTTGTGGTACGCCCGTGGCCTCAACTAATTCGCGCACTATAATTCGCCGATCGTTTAAAATCAGATCGTGGATTTTGTCGATGATTTCAGGAGTAGACACCTCAACTGGGCGTCCTGAACGATGTTCATCTTTTGTGGATGAACGGCCACGTTTAAATTCATTCACCCATTTGTAAACCGTCGCAAACACAGGTGAAAATGTGCCATGAACTGCATCCAACTCGGCTTTGATTTCTTCCAGGCTTAAGCCTTTCAAATGGAGATGTTTGATGACAGCCCTAAACTCGCTTTTTTCCATTGTTATGCACAAATAAATGTCGTTACCTTTAATCGACGATAGAAATTGACCTACACTATGGATCGAAATGAAATTTTGACAGCTTTTCTGTTGATAATGGTACTTTCAAAAAAAAATCTTTACAGACACTACGAGCGCAATTTCTTGGATTTTCTAAGGACTTATTGAACGACCCTCGTAATTACAGGTAATATTGTAGTTTGTGTAATTTAAATTTTTTTAAAAATCATTTTGAATTTTTCTCAACTAACTTAAAAGATTTATATATTTTTTTAATTAAATAAATTTTAAACTATTTTATAAATAATTATAAATACAAAAAAAAAATCGAAAGCTCTACTTTTTGAGATTTTTTTTGTTTTCTTTTTTCAAAAGTTTTTGTGTTTTATGACTTTTTTATATAAATTTTATTTATTTATTTAGTTTTTGTTATATTTTATAAATATAATAAAAACTATATGTGGTCCAGGACATCCCATTTCACTGTTCCCAGGTAAGTATCCACCTTAGGAACATCTGGCCGAGCGTTCTTTTGCTGAAAAATCACCCTGTCGTATCTTTGCTCGTATTGTGGCCATTTTTTCTTCAATTCTCGGCTCAAACGCAACAGTTGTGTTTGGTAGCGAGCTTCTGCGATGGTTTTACCTGGTTGCAACAGCTCATTATATACCACGCCGAGCTAGTCTCACCAAATACATAGCATGAGCTTCCAGCCATGGATGTTTGGCTTGGACGTGGATGTTGATGCATGTTCGCGGCGCCAACAACCCCCCCCCCCCGCAATTTCTTCACTTTGGATCCACTTTTCATCACTATTTATAATAAGCAGAAAACCCTTCCTTTTTGCCGTTGGACCATCTGTTCGCACGTGAAAGTAACGCCTTTCGACGTAATTCGGCTTAAACTCGTTTAGCACCTTATTTCCTTGCTTTTGGATCATTTCCAAATTTTGCAAACCATGGAAAATGGCTGGTTGAGTCGCGCCCAATGAATCTGCAAGTTCTTGTTGCATCTGACCTGGATCTTCATCCAGTAACTGCGCTAAATTCTTCCAAGTCTAAATCACCGTTTTCGGCAAGCTCTTGTCTTCTACGTCTAAATCACCACTTTTGTTGCGTTGGACTAAAACAATCCTCACCATAAGTTTCTACAATCATTTTCACGCACTTCCGCCGCAGATTTTTACGAATTGAAAGCAAACAAGAAAGCTTCCTGCAAATGACGCTTATTCGGTTCAAATTTCGAAATTTTGACGCACAAAAAAATATATAACGCCGATAAAAAGCCACAAATCGACTGATGAGGAGTTATTGACAGATCCCTAAGCTTACGATTTGACATTTCTTATCCGATATACTGCAGGCACCATCTATTGGAAAGTGTTGGTTTCTCAATTTTACTCGCAATATTTGTGTAAAAGTGGTAACTTTTTCTAATAAAGAAAATTTTTTCTACTAAGAATTTTATTAATATTCAGACTTTTTAGATCTAGTCCTTTAACAGAATCCTCTTAAGGAAGTTAAAAGTAGCAATAAGTATTTCCAAAACAGTATTGATTATTCGTTTTTTATTATATAAATATTCAAAACTATAAAATCCACAAGATATTATAAACTATCAAGTACCTATCAATAATGCATGCAGACTTTAAATTAATTTAACTTGCATACTGAGAAATGAATTTCAAAATATTACAAATAGAATATAATTTATAGATTTGCAATATATTAATATTATATTGTGAAATTGATATTATTAACTTAACACATTGAATTCGTGAAGATACAATTTTAGCAAGAAAATGTGCGATTGTTTGGAAGAGATTTTTAAAGGTTACACTAACAATAAAAGTGTTAAAAACTATACTGGACACTGCATGATATTATGTATTTCTTGAAAAGAGAAACTGTTTTTTTAATGAGATCATGTAATCGTAAAAACTATAACTTTTCATGTATCCATTAATCTGAACATAAAGTGGATGTTGTGAACTAAACTAAAACTGATTTTCTCACATAAATCGGTCAAGTTTGATTGATTTTTATAGAGTATTCCATAAATAAGAATTTGCCATTTTACTTAGAATCAACATTCACTTTATACTATTTAAATAAAATTTAATGTAAAATTTTATTTAACTAGGTCAATATATTAATGGATTAGGAAATTTCATAAATATTGAAAAAAACGTGTTTTAAAAATGTAGTCTTATTAATTTAATTGAAAATATGAAAACTTTCATAGGCAAAAATTGAAAATGTCTATGGTTTTGTGTTTTTGATTATTTATTATTTATTATTTGGAATTTATCTAAAAGAATTTATTGAGCAAATAAAATTATTTATTAATTTTAAAATCTAATTGAAAATAATATTATAATAAGCAATCTTATGAACCCTGGACAACTGCACTTTTTATGGTTATTATACACGTAGGAAAAGTTAATAAGCCTTTTATTTAAATTGATTTTTTTTTATTAAAAAATTTTATAAATTTTTTTATCAACTTCCAAATTATTGGTATTATTTTAAAAATTATAGATCTTTTGTTTACTTTTAAAATTTCTGACTAGTTGTTTTCTTATTGGATGACCTTGTGAACTAGTGACCCAGTGAAAAATCTCATGTCGCCAATGTGACCTAGTTTCATTTAAAAGGTTAACCCTCATGCGAAGCCTGTTTCGCGCTTAAAATAAATTTTGGGTTACCAACTTTTTGAAGTTTTTGACTTGGTATTTGTTTACTTTTAAAGTTCCTCACCAGCCATTTTTTAATTGGATGACCTTGTGACCCAGTGAAATGTGGTTAAGAGTCATGCAAAGCCTGTTTCGCGTTTAAAAAAAATTTTGGGTTACCAACTTTTTGACTTGGTATTTGTTTACTTTTGAAGTTCCTTACCAGCCATTTTCTTATTGGATGACCTTGTGACCCAGTGAACAATCTCAACTCGCTAATGTGACCTAGTTTCATATAAAAGGTTAAAACTAATAGAGGACAAGTATTGTACTCAAAAAATGCTCGTGCTCGTGGTCACCAAGAACATTTTATTAATTTTGAAATTTATTACTAGCAGTTTTTTTATTGGATGACTGACCCAGTGACCCACTGAAAAATCTCCCACTGACCCAGTGACCCACTGAAAAATCTCACCTTCCATTTAGTTTTAAATAGAAGGTGTAAGCTCATGTGGAGCGTGTTTTTGCTCAAAATAATTTTGTGGTCACCGAATTTTTGAAGTTTTTGACTTGGTATTGGTTTACTTTTGAAGTTTTTGACAAGCCATTTTCTTATTGGATGACCTTGTGACCCAGTGAAAAGTCTGATTTCACCAATGTGATCTAGTTTCAAATAAAAGGTTAAGACTTATGGGAAGCCTCCTTTGTGTAATAAAAAATGCTCGTGGCCACCTAGTCCGTTTGTTTAATTTTGAAATTTATCACTAGAAGTTTTTTTATTGGATGATTGACCCAATGACCCAGTAAAAAATCTCATCCCGCCAGTGTGGCTAAGTTTCGAATGAAAGGTATAGACTCATTCGCGGCATATTTTGTGTTCAAAAAAATATTCGTGGTTACCTAGTCCGTTTGTTTAATTTTGAAATTATTAAAACAGAAGCTGTTTTCTTATTAGATGAGTGACCCAATGACCAAAAAATCTCATCTCGCCACTGTGACGTAGCTTCTCATGAAAGGTGTAGTCTCATGCGGAGCGTATATTGTGTTTTAAAAAATGTTCGTGGCCGTGTAGTGCCTTTGTTTAATTTCTCTTCAATATGACCTTTTTTTTTCTTCTTTAGTTAACATTAATGAGGTACAAGGGGAAACCTTCAAAATCTCTTCGCCTGGAAGACCTTCTACCTGCCACGCGAGTTTTACCTCGCTACCTACCTGCACCTCGACCCTTGCTTCCGGAAGGTACGTTTTACTACTTCGTCGGGCCGTTCTTATTTCATATTACTACTGCCCCCATATTATGACGCCTCGCGGCCTATTCTTCGTACATGCTCTAAAGATCCTTGATTAAAGATTACGCGTACTCTGCAACTCTGTTACAACCCGATTGGCTCTTCAGCATGCACTCCATTATGTTTTCTGGACTGATGGAACGGTCCACATTTTTCTCCACATCTGCCCGTGTCTCCTCGTAGAAGGGGCATTGGAAGAATACGTGTTCTGCATCTTCGTTCACATCGCGGCAGTGATGACAGTTTGGGGAGTCAGTTCTCTTGAATCTGTGCAAGTATGCCCGAAAGCATCCATGCCCAGTCAAGAGTTGGTTTATGTAATACCCGACATCCCCGTGCACGCGAGTGACCCATTTGGTGACATCTGGGATCAGCCGATGACTACACCGACCCTTCGTCGAGTTGTCCCATCTCTCTTGCCAGAGACGAAGACTCTCGGGTCTCTCCTCTTCACAGAGGACCTTTCGCCGCTTTTCCTTCTTCCTACGGTGTTGGCGTTCACGCTCTCCTGCCAGGATGTCGATGGGTGGGCATGATGCCACGACGTTGCCCGCATCGTGTGATACCATTCGGTATGCTGACGCTACTCTGATCGCTGAGAGCCGCTGGACTGATGACATTGTCTTGCGGTATGTTGTTAGCTCTAGCGATTTCGCCCACACTGGTGCTCTGTATAGCAGGACGGAGGTAACTACAGTTGCCAGTAGTCGCCTTCGGATTTGCCTGGGGCCTCCGATATTGGGCATTATCCGCGAAAGCGCGTTCTGTACTGCTGATGTATTTCTGCTGACGCTGGAGATGTGCTCCTTGTAGTTGACTCTGGCATCCAAGACCACTCCTAGATACCGGATGTAGGGTAGCGACTGGATGTCGCCTACTCTTATGGTGATGGTCTCCATTTTTTTCCGGCTACTCACAAGGAATGCCTCGGTTTTATTTTCCGCCAAAGAAAGGTCTGCCGATGTCATCCACTGTCTTATCCTCCAAATGGTGGTGGAGAATGCGGCTTCCAGTTCCTTCAGGTGTTTGGCTACAAGGACAAACGCTACGTCGTCCGCGAAAGCCACGAGTGTTGTGTTCGGCACTAATTCCAGATGGAGTAGGCCGTCGTTCCACAAGAGTGGCCTTTTGTGGAACGGAGGTACACCTCCCGTGACCCCATATTCCGCTGGTCCATCCTCCGTCTCGTTGTGTAGAAGTCGGTCACTAAAGTATGATCTGACCATCCTCCATAGGTAGTAGGGCACCCCCATGTTCTGAAGAGCCTCGAAGACTCGGTCCCAGCGGGCCGAGTTAAAGGCATTCTTGATGTCCAGGGTGACAATGAGGCAATACTTTTTGGAACCGCCTTTCCGTCTCTTTCCTGAGATGGCTTCCTTTACGATGTTTGTGACGAGTTCCAGCGCGTCGATGGTCGAATTGGAATTCGAAAAGTTGAGGATTGATGTAGACTCCTGCAGTATGACCTAGTTTCAAATGAAAGGTGTAGACTCCTGCAGAGCGTATTTTGTGTTCAAAAAAAATTTCCTAGTTACCAAATGAGTTTGATAACTTTTAAAGTTTTATATTTGTTTCTTTCTTTTTGGAGGAGTGACCCAGTAACCAAAAAAATATCGTGTTGCCAGTTTGACCTATATTGAAGTAAAATTAGAAGGTTAGTGTAGAGACTGTTGTGTGTTAAAAAAATTTTTTTATGGTCACCAAGTGGGTTTGTTTACGTTTAAAGTTTTTGACCGAACAAAATATCATTCCATCTTACTAACTTAGGTTCAAATAAAGGATATAAGACATTTTGTATCGTTTTGTCTGTGGAGTAACTCAAAAAGCTTATATATCTATATATATCATTGAATTAAAAAAAAATTTATGTTGGTGATGAATCGTCAGCGACACCAAAGGTGGGGAGTGGCTAGCCAAAGGTGGGTGGTGGCAGCGTTTGGCGCTTCATTTTTAATGTGTTATCGCTAGTTGATTTATGTTGATATAATTTTTTTTATAATTAATATCCTTTCTAGTTACAGTTGAACTGAAATATAAATTTTTACCATTTGATAATAACTGAAGGAGATGGACTCAAACTCAAAACTGATATACTTTACTAAAATTCAAACTAGTATCAAAAAGGAAAAACCTTTCCTTTCCTTTAACATGATTAATTTTCTAAAAAAAAAACTCCTTAAAACTAATTGTATTCCAACACCACAAAGAGATTAAGCTTTTTCCTAAATAGATTTTTTGAGTTTGAGCAAATTTAAAAAAAACTGTCTTTAAATTATTTAATATAATAAAACCACTAATGAAATTGGCTTAATTTTTCAATTTTTATCTCTTCTTAAGTTGAAAATAGTTCGTTAGTGTAGCATGTGAATTTTTGGTAGAGATTATTAAAAAAAATGCAGCAAATTTTTGCCAAATGCAGAAAAGCATTATTCCTTCTGGATTTTAAAATTTCATATTTAAGAATGTGCGGACGAGAAGGGGTTGGTAGATGTAGAATATTATCTTAGATGTGTGAATGTTTGGAACATTTTAATGGTAGGAAGCATCACTAACAGCAACTGAAAATTAGCGGCGGATACGATGCATTCTAACCTCAAATGATGCTAATTTCCGTCGTAATTGAATTGTAAAGTTTCCAGAGGAGTGGAATCAACCCCATCCATAATTAGTAGGAATAAATTCAGTTCGGTTTGTGGTTGACTCCCCCCAGTGTTAAGCCAGTTTATCAGTTTTACCATTTCATTTCACTAATGAGATTCTGAGCAGAAAGTTTTTCCGTTTCTTGGGAAGATTTCCATCCGATAAATTTAATCGTTTCGATTTCTTACAAGTTTCTATCCGAACTTATCTTAGTTTCTTAATATTCTTTTTAGCTTTGCGTACTCGTAAGCATAAAATGCATTAATGATACCAAGTATTTTAGTCACGTTGAATTAATTGTTATTCTCAGAAAGTCTTATTATTATTCATACAATTAGAAATAAGAAGTGTTCTCGTTTTATGATATATTTTTTATTGCCGCCACCGATGATATTTCTAATTTGTAACTTTTTGCAAATAAAATAGAATAAATAAAAAAAGGAATATAAATGTTAATTATTTAATACTATACGTAGTAGAATTTTGAGAAAGTTTTTTGTTTGTTTGAATATATAACGAAAATATCATAATTTGCAATCGTGTTTAGTTGACAAAGTTGTACTTATCGATAGTTTAATGCTTGGTTAAATATTTATTCAGATCGTATTTAATTGATAGAGAACTAGTGTATGCAGATGTTAATTGCAGTGCACTTAATAATACGAATAATTTATGCACATCTAATGATATTTGCGAATAGAAGTGCATTTTTATACGCCTCATAATTCAACTATAATTATCTAGTATTTTCTATATAAAAATTTCAATTTTTATCAAACTTTTAAGGATGTCTCATTAATTTGTGCAATTAATTTTTTAAAAAAAACTACCAAAAATTTTACTCATTTATAAAAGGTTTATCTTTTCGATAAAGAGAAAATAATTAACTCATTAGTGCACGTTGCATCGGCGATGGGACTTGCAAGTTGAAGCAGTTCATGGCGGACAAGTGCATTGATAATCAAAATCAATTTATGGAGTTTTTGTTTGAAAATTTTCTGCTTTTGACAAAATGAACTCGTTAGAATCGATATTTTTACTCCTCGTTATACCAGGTTTTTATTATTATTATTTTTTAAATAAACTAATTGGCTTATTATAAAGAATTCGCATTTAGATTTTCAAATAACTCACAACCATATACTTGATCGCATATTTAATGGATTGCAAGATGACTTGTTAGATGAAATGTGCATCTTCTTAGGAGAAGATTGGGAAATCGCCATGGGAGAATAGGAGTTTTATGGGTATCGTAAAAAAATATCATGAATATTACTTTGTTTGTTGAATACGAATGAGTATATTCGTTGTCCAGTTAAAGATATTAGCTAGGCTACCAGCGAAGTATTTACACATGTCATTAGTACAATCTTGAAAATGTTGAGAAGACTTCAACAGTATTAATGAGTTCGAATACAAAAACAAGACGGAACATCTTGATTTCTAATCGAGTTACAATTTAGTTGAAATAAGCTCGAAGTAGCTTCGCCTCTACCGATTAGTAATGGTGTGTTTTCCGTTTGCTTTGAGGGTACTAAAAATCCGGCCACCAGTAATGGATGATTGTTGGTGAATTGATTGTAAAGCATAGAGTCCCAAGGCTGCTACATAGATCCGCATGCCAGCGGGGAGAACCCACAATTATCTTTGATGACACGATCGTTTCGAAGCGGTATATCTTCATCAAAAGATGTCAACAGTAACAAAGAAGACAACGCACCTATGGAGACGTGAAAATGATCTTACCAGCATCTGCCGTTTGGATGGTGAAGATTAATTGTGTTCTGGCGTGCATGGCGATCTAGTTGAGTACTACGAGTATTTAACTCACGGTCAGGTAAAACCATATTAATAAGATCAGACAATATCAGTTTTCTTTACATTTCGTCACTAATTAAGAATTTTAATTTTTTAACTTATTAATACCGATAGATAAAGTATAAATGATAAACTTTCAAAAGATTTTTTGACAGGATATTTTTCTTATTACTCGTAAAAAAAAAACATTTATAATTTGCAATCATTTTGCACTTAAATTCCGAACTAATCCGAGAAAAATTGATCATAAATATGAAAGACAAAGCAATCTAAATTGTTATACCCAAAATAATTAGAAAATAATTGTAAAAAATACGAATTGAAATTCTGACAACAACAGTAGTTAACGTACAACAATAACAGGTAAATTGAGATGTTTTTGTGGGATGTAAATGCAATTCTGTACAGGTGGTTGAATCTGAATATTAAAAAACATCTCAAAACATTGGGTTTAGATGTTGAGTAATTTTGTAAGATCATGCATGATTTTCCACAGTACCTTACCTTATTAATTTCTTCATAACGAAAAGAATTGTTTTTTCCCATGTTTTAAGCGTGTAATCTGGAGGTGTTCGGCAATCATTCAAATCGAATGTTTAGTGTAGGTGTCAAAATATTACAATACACATTATGATCGTGCAACCAGAAGTACTCATGATACGGTAATTGTACAGGTATACTTAGAATGGTATTTTTTCATTGCAACTGAAGTTTTTGAATTTTATGAGCTAATAATAATTTGTGGAATTTTTTTATATTTCCCGTACGTTATGGATGATAGAATTATTTAAAAAAAAAATTTTTACAATATATTTAAGAATTTTTCATATTACAGAAGAAGTAACAAAATAATTTTTTTTAAATCGAACAAATTTTTTTTTGCAAATTTCCTTTCAAAATAACCCATTGATTAATGAGTTATTATTTTACGAAATTAAAAGTAAATAAAATTTAAAAAAATTGTTAATATTAATTTTAAAAAATTTTTTCTTTTAATTAATGGAATTTTTTGTAAAAAAATATAAAAAAATACTCATGATATTTACATTCTCTTGAGCATATTTTTGTTAAAAATTAAAATAAAATTTAAAATAGTATTTTTGCATATTTATCGCATATTTGCTATAAATCGATTGTTATGATCGAACATGTATTTGGAAAATAATTAAACCAAAAATAATTTCAATTTTGATAATTAGACTATTAAAAAAGTTGCTATTGATCGATGTTGGAGATCACATTAATGCCATTACAATTTGTACATATGCTAAGATCACATTAATGCCATTACAATTTGTGGACTTATTAGGCAAATTACCCCCAAAGCCGGGCAAATATCCTATAGCAATACTTCAACTCATGTTGTGACTGGAATCCTCAAAATCCAGTTTTGAGAAGCAATAATTCCTCAGCTAATTGAACCAGCTTTAAAGCGTGTCGGTACAGGTAAATTCTCTGCAAAATCAATCAGCCAAAAATAAACGGTCAAGCCATTCCAGACCAATTCAATCTAGAACAGCAACAATGAAAACCCAGAGTACTTGAACAACTTGGACATCAAGCGTTTGAAAAAGACGAAGACCAGCTAGTATTAGAATATAACACATACTATGAAAGTTATTTTAGGTAAAAGCCAAACAAATAATTCTTAAAAAAATCATAAAAGGAATGCCAACGGGTTAAAATTACCAATCAGGATACGAATGATGCCGGATTTGACAGAATTAATGGACTCATCCAAGGTGATACTATACTTTAGTCAAGGAAACGAAGAGTTAAGACTCTGTCAGCGTAGTGGAAAATTGTCATTCTGGCATTTTTTCATAATTTTCGTATTTTACTATCTGTAGTCTGATGGACATTATGAAAGACATGGAATCGCATGTTCGCGAAGAAAACCCAAATCAAAAAACCTCTCTGAAAATCAAACCACAAATACCCGTTCCAACAGAACCAGTTCAGGTTCTATAATTAATATGAGACAGTAATGAAAGTGATTTTTCAGTTTATCCACTGGGCAGTTTCTATTTTTCGTTTGAGTCCTCCAACAGGAATCGTATTCAGCTTCTCAGTTACACTACTTAGATTTTATCGACAGTACCCAGATGACGCTTTTTTCAAGTTTTTTTTTCATCTTCAGTAGCAAAAAAAATCATTCGAACTATAATCAGGTCAGTAGCGTGACTGGGGGCCAAAGTGGTCCTTGTTTCCGACATGTAGATGGCCATGTAAAAGGAAGCATAGTCGCGGTAGAGTATTCAAGTTTCTGCAATCCCTATTTCTGAACCATTTAAGTAACTCCTTTTTAAATAAGAGGAACCTCACTCGTTCCAAATTTTTGTCAGTTATCGATTTTACTGCTAATCGGTCCACTAAAATGACTTAGTGCCACTAGAAAGCTTCTGGTCTTAATAAGGAATGTTTCGCATAGTCTCATTGCTCCAAATTTTGCGGTTCCATTTTTCATGATGCACTATAACTTCACTTATTATATTGGGTGTATGACTTAAAAATGCGGGATTTTTGGCAAACTTTGAGTGTTTATTTTGAAAAATTATTATAATATATTTTATTCAAAGTATTGTCCGTCAAAAGCCACTTCTTTTTCCCATCTTTCTGGCAACATATGGATGCCGCGCCAAAAAAACTGCTCCGGTTTTGAGGCCAAGAATGAATCGAGCCAATTTTTGATGCCCTGTTCTGAAGTGAAGCGTATTCCGGTGAGGGCGTTTTGCATGGATCTAAATAAATGGTAGTCGGACGGGGCAAGGTCTGGGCTATAAGGCGGTTGAGGCAAAACTTCCCAGCCACTGTTTTCTAAATAATTTTTAACCGGTCTTGCAACATGAGGCCGAGCGTTGTCATGATGGAAAATTATGGCTTCGTGTCTGGTCGCATTTTCCGGGCGTTTTTCGGCCAATGCTCGTTTTAAACGGATTAATTGTGTTCGGTAGAGGTCGCCTGTGATCGTCTGGCTCAATTTCAATAGCTCATAATCGATCACACCCTTCTGATCCCACCAATTGAAGAGCATTACCTTGGCGCCATGGATATTTGGCTTTGGCGTTGATTTAGCTGGTTTGCCGGGCTTCACATACGATTTTTTGCGCTGTGGGTTATCGTAATGAATCCATTTTTCGTCGCCAGTAATGATTCGATTCAAAAACGACTTCTTTTTCTGCCGTTCAAGCAGCATTTCGGACATGCAAAATCGCCTTTCAACGTCTCTCGGCTTCAATTCATATGGGACCCAATTTCCTTGCTTTTGGATGAATCCTGCTGCTTTCAAACGTTTTGAAATGGCTGCTTGAGTGGCTCCCAATGCTTTTGCAATTTCTTCTTGAGTTCGACAACAGTCTTCGTCGAGTAATGCCTCCAAATCTTCATCTTCAAACTTTTTTGGCTGACCTGGACGTTCTTTGTCTTCCGTGTCAAAATCACCACTTCTGAACCGTACAAACCATCTCTCGCACGTTGAAATCGATGGAACATATTCAGGATAAGCTTCGGTGAGCAATCGATGTGTTTCAGCTGCACTTTTTTTCAAATTGAAGAAGTAAATCAACACTTCCCGCAAATGGGACTTTTTGGTACGAAATGCGACATTTTTGAAGCAAAAAAAAACTTTGTTGTTTGCACTATTTCGTTTAATGACTAATTGAGAATGAATGACAGATGTTTAACCTCCAAAATGCCATATGAGTTATTATTAACACAAACCAAGTGTAAAAGTTATGCCATCTGTTGTCAATCCCGCATTTTAAAGTTAATATCTAACTTAATGAGTGTCTACCCCAATATCTAATGGGGTAGACACTCATACTGCAAGTCAAAGAGGGACTATTGTACAAGCCATATGGAGGAAAAGTCTGCAGTATTGCCAAATTGCTTTAAGTGATCTTTCTCCATATCTCTTATACAATAGTCCCTCTTTGACTTCCAGTCTCATTTCTTTTCTACATCTCATACATATATTCATATAAAAATAATATCATAATTAAATAAAAAATTAATATCTATTTGACTATTGCTTAAAACACATAACATATAATTAAGCATGTGAGTTAAAAATTTAAAAACCAAACTTTCATTGTCCTTCAGTAAATTCTCTTGTTTTTATTAAATTAAGTTTATTTCAAACTAAAACAATTATAATAAAACTACTCAATGAAAATGATTATTTGTTATTTAAAAAAAAAAGACCAATCAGTCAGTTTTAAATCAAAATACCTAAAAGTAATTATATTTAAGAAGTTTTACCCCTTTTTCGAAAGTGTCAAAAACATTCGAAAGAATTACTATAGGAAAAAAAATGTCCTTCACAAAATAATGCCAGTTTTTGAGGTTTGATGCTTATTTGTGATGAAAATTGTTTGTGGTTAAAATGTTTATATACAATAAACGTTTCTATTTAGATGTCACTGTAGAAGATTCTACTTGAACTATTGAATAGTAAGTGTGCGAGCTTACAAAAAAATTCAAATAATACCTGTCTCTATAAATAAGGTACTCATAGTCGAATGTGCGATTCAAAAGCATTTTTGAGCTTTTATTTAATGTTTTCTATGGAAATTTTTCTATTTAAAGAAATTCCATAAAAGACAAACTATCATATTTAATTGAATTAAATATCTTTGATTATTGTTTGCGTAAAAGTTTTGTATAGAATCAATATTAAGAGACGATCTCGGTTAATTTTCTAATAATTTGTCATGTTTTTATGCCAATACTAACCTTTGTAAAATAATATATGAAATATATGCTTTTAAATAGAATGGAATGTTGTTGGCATTTCTCTAATAATTTGTATTTTATTAATTGTATGTAGATCGAGAATAGACGACAATTGAAAAGTCAAGGCAGTTGCTAGACAAATTTAACTAACCACAGAGATATGAAGAATTTTGTAATTTGCAAAAAGAATAATTTTCAACCGCAAAATCAGTTTTGCATTTATCAAAAAAATAAATAAATTATGCAGTTTTTTTGTCTATAAAAACAATTATATAATTTTAGAAAGAGAACAATACACTATTGCGAACCACCTTCATTTTTACGAACACTTTTATTGTTTCAGGTTGTGTTTGTGTGTATTTTTTTTTGTGTGAACAGGTAAAAAGTAAAGTATTCTTCGAAAAATTCTTAGTTAGGAAAAAGCTACCGACAGTTAGATTTTTGAGTCTATTAGTAATAATATAATATATTTTATTAATCACAAAATTGTGTGATTAATAAAATATCTAGGCTGGCTTTTTGGTAAGATCATATTAAGATAAGTTTTTTTATCTTAATATGATCTTACCAAAAAGCCTGTCAAAGGAAGGAACAAAATGCATTTTTCTTTAAGACGCAGCACAAGTGATCTTCCTATGTCAAAAGACAATGCAATAGAAACATTTGTTGATTATACGACCATAATGGCAACTGGAATAAACAACGAAGAATTAAAAATGAAATTTTCCAATAGAAAATTGGACCTAAAAATGATGGATAAAATTAAATAAATCTAAATCAGTTCATGTAAATTTCACATATAAAAACATTTGTATATAAATTAGTATTTATTAACAGTCAACAAATACCAAATGCCAATAGGGTCATACCATATATCTAGGTATGTCCCTAGATGATAAGCTGTGCTAGAAAGTTCATGTGATAAAACTAAGAGAAGAACTGGATATACGATACAGGAAAAAGATAAAAATAAAATTACTGCTCTACAAACATGTCCATATATTGTACATATCTGAAAAAACGGCATCCATCTCTGGGGATATACCGTACAAATTAATTTAAATATAATACAACGGTTCCAGAACAAAGCACTAAGAACTGTCGTTGATGTACCTTAGAACATTAAAATACAAACCTGGAATGGAGATCTAGAAATTGATACTATAGAGAAAATAGAAAAGAAAAAACGGCAAAAAGTTACGAACAAAAGCTTCGCGAATTCAAAAAATATCGCGAATTTTGGGGTTTTTCAAAAATTAAATATTTTGTCCCCTTCAAAGTAATCCCCACCAAATATTATACACTTGTGCCAAGGTTTTTTCCAATCCTCGAAGCACTTCAAAAAATCATTTCTTGTGACCTTGTTCAGCTCCTCCTTCGATGCCGTCTTTATCTCCTCAATCGTAGCGTAGCTTGGTCGTTTCATGAGGCTCTTCAGTTTCGGGAACAAGAAAAAGTCACAGGGGGCAGATCTGGGGAAACGGTAGCTGCGGCATTATTAGTGTGTCGTTTTTGGCCAAAAATTCGCGCACAAGCAACGATGCGTGACCAGGGACGTTATCATTGTGCAAAAGCCAATTTTTGTTCTTCCACAAATCCGGGCATTTCTGGCTGATTGGTTCACGCAACTTGAGCATAACTGGAAGGTAATATTCCTTATTGACCGTTCTATCCTGTGGCTCATGATGCACCACGCCCCTATAATCGAAGAAAACTGTAAGCAAAACCTTCACATTCGACCGAACTTGGCGCGCTTTTTTCGGTCTTGGCTCGTGCGGCAGCTTCCATTAGGATGATTGAGCTTTGATTTCCACGTCATAATCATTAATCCATGATTCATCACTAGTTATGATCCTCTGGAGAAAATTTGGGTCATCGCGGACAGAGTCCAACAGCTCCTTAGCAATATTAATGCGATGGTGTTTTTGGTCGAAATTGGGCAATTCTGGTACGAATTTCGCGGCGACCCGTCTCACGCGCAAATCATTCATGAAAATCGAATGGCATGAGCCAATCAATATGTTTAAGTCCTCAGCAATTTCTCTAACGGTGATTCGATGATTGGCCAATACTATTTTCTTCACTTCAGCAATGGTTTCGTCTGTTGTTGACGAGCCCGGGCGTCCGGCATGCTTTTCGTCGTTCACATCTTCTCGGTCCTCTGAGAACAGTTTGTACCACCGATAAACGTTGCTTCGGTCCAAGGTAGCTTCACCATATGCCACAGTCAACATTTGGAATGCGTCCGCGCAATTAATTTTGTTTTTCATACAAAATTTCATACAAATTCTTTGATCCATTTTTTGGAATGGGCAAAAATCGAAGACGAGCCAAAATACGTGCAAGCAAAGCAGCTGTCAAAAATTAACTGAACATTAAAAATGGTCGAACTTATCGGCATAAGTGAGAGACATGAGTACCAACATAACGCCACAAAAAATCGAAAATCGAATATACGGAACCCACGGAAATTCAAAATTCGTGATACTCATTGAACAGAGCTCGTACATGTTTAGACTATCAAACGCCTAGCCGGCATAGGCATAAAACGCAGACTCAAAAGGGTTACCTTTTGAACTGGTATAATTTCAATATAAAAAAATACTAGAAAAATGAATCACTGGATAAGTTACTAGGGTGAAACCCTTAAATAAAATTTTGTTTTAATACTAGATCAATATAGACCATGGCGGGGTCATTCTTGGGATGGCTGTGCTCAAGGAAAATGTTTTCCACACGTAAGACTATTTACTTACAAAAAGAAAGAAAACGCTGGACTGTCCATATACTTGAAAGCGTTCTATTTCACGCACGATGTAGAAATCGTTTAATATATCTAAAGTTTGTCTTTCTATTGGGGTGTTGTAACCTTTGATTAAAGAATACCTGGATAGGCCCGTACGTCAGATTTTCGTATAAATATAAGTATTTTTATGTATAAATTATGGCAAAAGCGGTGAGAAATAGTAAAGATTGCATACTTTTGTGTAGATTTTTTGATGTAGACATGACACCCCACTGACATCAAATTTTCGTAAAAGAAATTTATTAAATTCCAAAAGTATAACTAATATTCACTTTGAATCACTTATTCCAAACAAAAATATAAATTGAACACGTCAAAAGGCAATTTTGTAGACTTTCAGAGAGCTTTAAAAAACGCCATTTTCCATCGAAGTGGTAGCATACCGAAATGCTTGCATACTTTTGCTTACATTTAGATGCTTATCGCAGAGTTAACGTTTAAGTGCGGTTTTATTAAATTTTAAATAGTTTACGAACAAGTTTGTATAAATTAATACTATTGCATAAATAGTTTTATTCTTCACAATAGCAAACAGAAAGTTTTTATTTTAGAATACGAAGTGTTTGGTGAAAGGTTATTTTGCAAGTGTGTACATTCTTAAATTTGGAAATTTTGTGTAGACGCCTATCCAGTTCTTCTATAATTTAAGGAGGCTTATCAGTTTGATTTTTCATATAATTTTTCAAATCTCCCAAAAAAAAAAAATTAAAAAAAAATGCACCACATTATGGCTTCTGACTATTTGGAGACCACTCTCTCCTCATTTGCATGTACTTTAATTTGGACAATTTCTTTATTGTTCTACCTCCAATTTTTCAATTCTTCTTATATTTAATTTTTAAATAAAATAATACTTTTAATCACAATAACTGCAGAGCTCAAACTGTTCTTAAACTAGTGTCAACTATTTAAATTAAATAAAAATTACTTAAAGATGGCTTTTACCTTGTCACAAAAAAACGAACGAAGACAACAAAAATATTTACAAACATTTATGTGGCTCCAAACACTTGTCTATGCACGATTCTTAAAGAGAGGTAAATGTTAAATTTTTCTTCACTTTTGAATTATTTTTCCTTTAATAGAATTAATTCTATTGCAGGAAAAAACTAACATAAACTCTTCTATTAAGTATGAAAAGAAAAAATTATGTAAAAAAGTTGGATACGTGCTTGTACTGATAAAAAAAATTAACGGAATTGAACAAAAAAAGAAAAAAACTCTCGGTTGCACTTCTTAATGAGTTCCGTAGTTGTGGGAGTTAAACGTGCAATTAAGCGTCAATAATGGAATTGGTCACGCAAGCTTTGTGAACTTTACTCTGAAACTTCAATCTATAATTGGAATACGTTCGGTTTTGCTTGTATCTATTGTACTGTGCTGATAAATTGCATTAGTTCTCGTTATTTTCGTTCGATATGGTTTTAGTTTACAATCAAAATGTAAATTCATGTAAAACTACAAATCGAAATACTCGTTTTTTTTTAAGGATTTTTAAATTTTTTATTTTCCATTCAAAGCTTTTTTCTTCTATATAAAAATAGCCAATTTTTTATATCGTATGTATACCAATCTGCTTATTTTTATGCATTTAAAAAAATGAAATAAATATTTTAGTAACATTAAGTGTCGCAACAATGTGGTTATTGAAAAGTATTTGAATGCAGAAGCTTTGAGGTCTTATAGAACATGGCTAAAGTAACACTTATTTACAGGGAAACTACCCCAGAAATTCAGTCTTAAGAAGCTTAAGAGTTATTCAATTTGTGCTTTCGTAGTTCAAATATATAATACGCTATTTACGGGAGAACTTGATCCCTTGGAGGTAATTTTTAATAACTTTTTCGATCATTGCAGACTCTAATTTGACCATTACTTGAAAGACGTTGGTTTTTAAATATCGCATGATTTTTTTGTAGTTTGGTTTTTCATCATTTATTTTTGACAAATCATGCATGACACACAGAGTTAAAAGTACCTAGTTAGCATTGGTATTTCATCACGGAAAGACTAACACCTAAACAATGCTTATAAATTAATATATTTTATTATCAAAAATCGTGTTCTGTAAAAAATGTTCGTCATAATCGACCTACTGAGCAAGCCATTTAATCCACCTTTAATGTTACGCAGTTAGACATCAAACCACCAACCAGTGTGCGTTGAGTGCGTACAGACTAAAATATTGCTACAGTAGCACCCAGTGTTGGTGAAGATCGCACCGTTCGCAGCAATTGGAATTGTGTTACTCGACTATGTGGAAGACTTTATACAAGAATCTTGATCTGAAAGCGTTTAAAATATAGCTCGTGCAAGAACTGAACCTGCCGAAGCGACTAATTTTTGTAGAGTGAGCCTTAGAATAACTTGAGAAAATCCGTTTTATTACCAAAAAATTGCGTTCAGTGACGAAGCTAATTTCTGGTTAAATGGGTATGTGAATATGCAATATTGTAAGTTACCGTCAATGGTGACCGTTATCACTCGATGATTTTAAACTCTTTTTTATATAAAATGCAAGAACGGTTTCTGGTCGACATGTGGTTTCAACACTACAGCGCTATATACCACACAGCACGTGAGATAATAGATATATTGAGAGATGAGTTTGATGAGCAATTCATGTCAGGTTTTGGACCGGTAAGTTTGCCACCAAGATCGTTCAATTTGACGCCTCTAGACTATTTTTTATGCGGTTAAGTGAAGTCACTCTTACAGCCGTGAAAGCCAACACTTAAAATGTAGTCGTAATGGGACTCTTACATAGAAATGCTCGAAAAAGTCGTGCGAAATTGAACGTCTCCCATAGATTATTTAAATTGTAGTCGAGATTAAGTTTTATATGGCAAGCATTTATTTATCAATTCAAATAAAAATTTTATACTTTTATATTATTTCTGTTTTTTTTTTTGGAAACTTAAAAACCAAACACTTAAAAAATTACCCATTCATATTAAATTTACAAATTATTTTCTTTATAAAAAACGCTTTATCTCGAAATTATGTGTTATGGGAACTACGCGCGCAAAAAGCAGAAATTTGTCGTATTGTTTGGCGTGTGGTATTGTTATTTTTAAACTTCCATATGATCTACGTAATTTATCTGCCACTTTGCATAGATACAAGGGTTTTTTCACAGTCACATGTATAGTTTTGGAGTATTATTTATAGTAATTTTGCTTATTAACGTATCCACCGAACGAGAAATAACCCTCATCGCTGAAGAAAATCTTGTTCGAAAAATTAGTATAAAAAAGCCTGTTGTTCTGGTGTATCTTATGCATATTCTTTGATAAATTTTTTAAAATTTTTAATTACTTTTATAAAATGAAAAATAATAATATAAATAAATATTTTGTACAATAAATTTATTTATTATAAAAGGATTAAATTGAATGACTATATTTTCCCTACTATTAAATGGATTATCATATTTATTGGTTATTATTTTTTTCATATAAAATTATTTGCCCAAATTCTTCCATAAAATACAAAATGTTATATACTTTACGCTTCAGCATGTAAGTTAATAATTCACTTCAAAAAATGTAATAAATAAAACAATTTGAAGTTTAAGTTCAGAACAAAAGAATGTATTTCATTGCAAGACAAAATTAGACTGACTATTCATATCGTTACAATTATGTATGTAAGCTCTACCTGTGCCTCGCGCGTTAATAGCCAGACGCATCGTCAGCATATTCCGTGGGAGCGATTTAGTTCTACAGTTCTCGTACGAAATATGAGGTTTCAGGAATGTTAAATTTTATGTTGGCGAGTTTTTATGCCGTTATATTTAACTCTTCCCTTCTTAATTTCGAATGTCCTCATTCGATTATAATTCGTAAAATTTTCGCCTTGGTTTCTCTGGCGGTATTTGGTCTAAGGAACCTGCTGTTTCTGAGATGGAAGGACGTCTAGCTCTTTGTGGTGTTGTGGTGACGTAAACATCCTTGAGTTCGAACGATTCTTCTGCTTTCCCTTTAGGAATTGTTTTATCCTCCTTTCTGTTGCCAGCGAAAATATTTTTTACTAACAGAATCAAAAGTGTGATCGAAATTATAGAGATCAAACTGTAGCTGATGACCTGGTGAATGGTTTTATCTGTGTGTAATAGGTCGATCTGGTTGGTGTTGTTAATTTGGAGTTCCTTCATCATTTCTAATGATGTTACCTCGCGATATTGCTTTTCGTAGGTCGTCGGTTGAAGTATGGCAGGTAGGATTTGCAACGATGTTTGTTCCTTTGACTTGTAGGACTTCCCTTCGATTGATACAGTTGCGTTGTGGAACTTGATTAAGAATGTTCCGTTAAGCTTATGAGGAACATGTTCAATGTTGATGTTCCCGTAAAATTGATTCAATAACAGGACCCCTCGAGAGATTTCGTCTACTGTCGGTACGTGTTGATTGTTGACTATATTGCATGTGGCGTTAAGGCTTTTTAACAGATTTGGAATACAGGTAGAGTTTTTTATATCGACTAAATTAATTTGATTACAAATTGTGAGAGAATTAAAACTTTTACAATTTTTTACAATTCCAAACATATTCTCATTATTTCTTAAGACTAAATTATATAAGATTGAGTTAATTATGTGATATCGTTTAATTGGTTTTAACAATAGTTTCGAAAAAATTTCATTTGTAGTCAATGGTATGTAAACAATATAAAATAGACAAAATTTGCTTGTTATAATTTTTACTTCTGCGAAATCAAACGCCTCTTCGGGTGTTGAATAAGGCAATTTTTCATTATCTAAAATATCCGTTGCAAGTGTAACTTCTGATTTTGTTAATATCATTGAATTTATGATTCCTAATTTAGCCCAATGTATGGCATATCTAATGTTAATTAATTCTTCTTTAATCAGTTTTAATTTATACTGGATGCTTAAGGCAATTCTGTCATTAAAATTATCATCTTTTCTTATAGTTTGTAAAATTTTCTTAGTTATATCGGTAAGATTATTAATTCTGTCATTGTGGAGTTGATTGATTACACGTATTACTTGCTTATTGTTATTTTTTAATACATTATTTGTTTTATCTTTAATTATTTCAAAATCCTCGTGATCAGGGCTCCCCGCGATCCATTTCCAAGCGGTACCAATAAAATTGAAAGATCTTTTAGCCCTATGTGGTTTTAGGTTTTTTAACAGGCTATCGACTTGATCAAGTTCATGTGTGAGGTATGGAAATAAAGGATGTTTTTTGGTTATTTCGTTATCGAGGATCGATTTCATCTCGTCCGTAAGATTTTGATAGTTCTGAAGATCAACGACATGAATTAATTTAAAGTTTCCATCTTGAATTTTGGCCTTTCCCAAATTGATTGCAATGATTTGAGAATGGTAGTAGTCAAGGATTTGAGCTTCGCCCAAAACAGAGCGAAACGCACATCTGAAATGAAAAAGAAAGGGTTTGAATTTTAGTTTCTGATGTTGGTTTTATGGACAGTTTTTCCCGATTCAGTAATGACGACGGAATTCTTGTCCTCTTTGACTATTTCTTTTTTGTAACGGATTGTTAGTTTAGATCCTAATCGTTTGTTATGTTTGACAAAAATAATCTGTCCTGGTTGATACGTTTTTATAGGTTTCTTAGTTTTATTATGAAATTTAAGGTCCTTGTTTTGTTTTTCTACTAATTTTTCGATATTACTGAGACGTGTCTTTTCAAATTCGTCTGGGTTGATGTGTGGAATTCTTCCAAAAAATAATTCAATCGGTTTTTTGCCTGTGGTCGAGTGAATGGTGAAATTATATTCGTTAACGGCTCTTTCTAACAGTTCTTCAAAATTGCGTGATATTCCGTCCGATTGGAGACATCGCATAATTTCAGATAGGGTGGAATGGAAACGCTCTATCTGACCGTTAACTTCGCTCTTGTATGGAGGTGTTCTATAAATGGTTATTTTTAACTCATCTTCCATCATGGACCTTATTGATGCGGAATTTAAAGATTTTTCGTTGTCGATCACCACAAATTGTGGAATGGCATAGAAAAATAATAAATCTCGCAATGGTCGTCGTATATCTTCTATTGATCTTGAATTAATAATACTAGCTCTGGCGAGTTTCGTAAATTTGTCAATTAAGGTTAAAACTAAGTGACCTTGTGTGGAATAGATATCGATATGTACCGTTTGACCAGGATACGATGGGATAGGAGTCGGGTTAAGGACTTGGTTATTTGGGTGTCTGTCATATTTATTTTCTTTGCACACGGTGCACTGTTTAACTAAACGGATAATTTTTTTAGTCATCTTCGGAAAGTAATATCTAAATAAAATAATTTCGTCCTGTTCGTTCTCATTTTGAATATCTTTTACTATTGTTTGAGTGAATCGAATTTGATAGCTATTAAAATGAAGTGGGTAAATTTGCTGAATTTGTCCCATTAAGGGCTCTGTCGTGTAAAGTCCGTTTAGGATGTGTGGATTGAGATATTTTTTGAAAATGTTGATTATGTCGGATTTTGAATATTGTTGCTTAGTAAAAATGTGTCTGGTGACATTATGAAAAGGATTTTGCAGTTCGTAGTTTTCTACCTCACCGATTTGTAATATCAGCTGATTTCGAAAGACATTAACTGGAGATTCTACAGAGGGAATCAAATTTTGTGCCGAACTATCATCGCTATGTTGTGTTACTGTCATTGAGTTTACTAGAGATAATTGAGGAGGTCTTGACAAAGAGTCAGCTACGACATTTGCTTTGCCTGGCTTGTACTTCAACTCATAATTATATTCTTCGAGTATTGATTTCCAGCGTTTCATTTTACTATTTGTATTTTTATTGCTTAGGGCAAACGTAAGTGGCTGGTGATCAGTGAAAATTATAACTTTCCTAGATCCGTATAGGAAATTTCTGAGGCTGTTCAGAGCCCAAATGATGGCTAACATCTCTTTTTCATTTGTCGCATAGGCTTCTTCAGTTTTGCTTAAGGTTCTAGAAAGAAATGTGATAGGTCTATTTTTCTGGGATAAGACAGCGCCTATGGCGTAGTCAGATGCATCAGTGGTTAATTCGAATTCGTTTTCGAAATTCGGGTGTGACAATATGACTTCTTTAGAGATAAGAGAGTTTTTTAGTTTGTTAAATGATTCTCTTGCTTCTTCGTCCAATTGAATGGTTTTATTTTTTGAAGCTGTTTTGGACACTCGTCCATCCTCCCCTCTTAAAAGGGATGTCAGGGGTTTAGCTAATTTAGCGTAATCACAAATAAATCTGCGGTAGTATCCTGACATTCCGAGGAATGATCGAAGATCTCTTAAAGTCTTAGGTGGGGCAAAGTCAGAGATGGCTTCGACTTTTTTTGGGTTGGCCTTAATCCCTTCCCTTGAAACAATAAATCCTAAAAATTCTACTTCCGTTCGAAAAAATTCACATTTATCCAGTTGGATTTTCATGTTTGCGTTCTCTAAAATTTTGAATACCATTTCCAGGTTTCGGAAGTGTTCGTCTTGGTTTTTCCCAAAAATAATTATATCGTCGATATAAACATAGCACCTTTTTCCAATATGTAACCTTAAAATGTCATCTAGGGTTCTTTGGAAAATGGAAGGGGCGTTTTTCAGTCCAAATGGTAGACGAGTGAACTCGTATTTTCCATTGTTTATGGAAAATGCAGTCTTTTCAATATCGGACTCCTTTAATGGGATTTGGTGGAAACCACTTTTGAGGTCGATAATTGAAAACCATTTATTCTCCCCTAAATTTGCTAATACCTCGTTAATTTCTGGTATTGGATATCTGTCAGGTATGGTTATGGTATTGAGTTTGCGGTAGTCAATCACCATTCTATATTTTTTTTCGCCCGATGCATCCGTTTTTTTCGGTACTATCCAAACGGGTGAGTTGTATGGAGATCTCGATGGTCTAATTATTCCGTCTTTAAGCAGTTCATTAACCTGCTTTTCAACTTCATTTTTTAAACACATGGGATAAGGATATGACTTAGAATAAACTGGATTTGTATTACTTGTTCTAATTTCACCTTTGACCGTAGACGTGAAGGTTAATTTTTCGTCAGGGTCTGAGAAAAGAGTTGGGCATGTTTGGATGGCGTTGTTTAGTCTTTGTTTTTGTTCAACACTCATATGAGAATCTCTGATATCCAAAGAATTAACTGAATCTGAAATATGTTGTTTTAGTGGAATTTTTATATTTGATTGGATTGTCATATAATTTTCATCGGTGTGAATCACTGCTCCTAGTATTTTTAGTGTGTCGTTGCCGAGGATTCCGTCGAAGGAAGTTAGGTTTGGTAAAATAAAAAATTTAATTTTCTCGGCTTGAAGGTCTGGTAAATTTATAAAAGCGTGATGAGTTACGCGCGTATTCCCTCCAATTGAATTAGCATGAAAGGGTTTTTCGTTTAATATTGGGTTTCTAATATATTTTTTTTTTATATAATTTTTATTTGAACCTGTATCTACTAAAATTTTTAAAGTTCTCCCGCTCTTCGCTACATGTTCTAGGTAAGGAAGGGAAGAGCGTTTTAATCTAAAAAATGAATGTCGTCGGATTCTACGTCCTCCTCGATGTGGCTCTCTTGGGGACAATCGTCATCGGTCACGGGTTCATTGGTATTTTCTAAAGCGTTATTGATTTCATGGTCGTAATGCTCGAGTGCGTCAGCATCATGGTTTTCTAAAGATTGTTCGGTATGGAAAACTCGTTGGAATTTGTTAGGTCGATAAACCTGATTTGACGACAATCTTTTATTGTCAAAGTTTTGCATTTGTGGTCTATTTTGATAATTAACCATGCGCGTGCGTAGCGAAGTATCGACTTCCATAGGCTCTGGTTTATTAAAAATTTTATTATTATTTGGATATTGTCTGGTTTGGGGTTGAAAGTGATTCGGTTTTGGTTGAAATTGATTTGGTCTGAATTGCTGTTGGGATGAGTAATTTGGTCTAAATTGCTGTTGGAAATGGTTTGGCCTAAACAAATTTGGATTTCGTAATTGCTGTGGATTATTGACCAGTTGAGGGAAAAAGTTTAATCTTGGCATTGGTGTCGGATTAAAGTTATTTTTCCTTGGTGGTATAGAGGGAACTGGTTCAAAAGATCGATTATTTTGTGAACTATGGCTGTGGTGGATGCGATAGTCCATATTTTGAAGCTTTAAGCAGAGATGTAGAGCTTCAGGTAAATCTGATGGTTCTTTAACGCTTAGAAGTCTTGGGAGGTCTCCTTTGAGTCCCCGAATAAAGGTGTCTAAGGCCTTGTCTCTGTAAGCTCTGGTCATTAAATTTAGTGATTCTTGCGTCATATCATCCATTGATGAGAGTTTGTTAAGAATCAGAGAAAGATGTTGGTAAACTAACTGATAGAATTCCGGAATAGAAGAATTTCTTTGAATCAAGGTGGTCATTTGATATTCTAGCGTACCAAGATCCCTCTTGTCTGCGTAATGCAGATTTAAACACTTAGAAATTTTTGGCCAATTCAATGGTGTATTGTAGGATTCAAGGGCCATATCGGCGTGACCGGTAATCTTATTCCTAATGACGCTCAGGATACCATAGTACTTTGTGGTTCCCTTTAAGGAGTCATAGATGTTCAATATCCTTTCTACACTCTTTTTCCAGGAGCCATATTCCCCAGCCTGCCCTGAAAATTCCCTCAAACTTTTTACCACGTCCGGTATTTTGTCCATACCAGTCAAGTTTTTATCTTGACTAACATTATAAGATTGGTCTACGTCGTTAATATTACCGAGGTTATTTTCACCATTAGCACCTCTACTCATTTCTGTGATAATATTTTTTAAAGTCTCGAAATCGAAACTACTAGTGGTATTGGGACGAGGACTATCGGCAGTTGAAGTGCCTGGGTTGTCAGTTGGATTTACTAATTTACTTGGTTGGATCATGTTTAAGATTTATACTAAATTCAACTTCACAATAACGATAAAAAAATGGAAAAAAATATGAAATATAAAGTAAAAAAAAAATTGTTCTAAAAGGATGATAATCTTAAAAAGTTCTTTCGATTTTAATTGAAATCGATATTTAAAATAAATTGGTATTACATTAAAATTTGTTTATTAATTTAACTTAATTATTTTTTGTGTAACAATCTTAAAAAGTTCTTTCAATTTTAATTGAAATCGATATTTAAAATAAATTGGTATTAAATTAAAATTTGTTTATTAATCTAACTTAATTAATTTTTGTGTAACAAAGAATACGTTCGAAGACTATGTCTTTACCGGTCTATACTTCCATTACAATAATAATAAAAAATTAGAAAACTTAGTTATTTATTTTAGATTTTTTTTTTTTTTGTAATAATTTTTCGTTTAATTAACTTATTTATTTAATTTAATATTAAGATTTCAATATTTATTTTTATCTTTAATTTATTTTACTTTAAGTATGTTTATTTTCAAGACTAATTATGTCTTTACTTTTTTTTTTCTTCAAATTATCAAGAAGTACTTGTACTGATTAAGAAATTTTTTTTTTTTTTTTTTTTTTTTTTTGTAAATATTTTAATTTTACTTTTACTTTACTTAATTTTTACTTTACTATACTTATTTCTATTCATTAGTTTTCAAGACTATGTCTTTACTTTTTATTGAGAATAACTTGTCAGACAATAATAATGTAAACTGAACTTACAGAAACATTAACATATGATAAATCATATTTTCCGGGATCGTGAAACCGCTCGTGGTATTTTCTCCCAACGGATAAGGCGGCTGTTGACGAACGTAATTTTGGTTCAGCAACTCCGTTTTTTCCTTCAGCTGGAGGTGACTCCGGGGCCTCGTTTCCTTATCTTCTCTGTTGGATGAAATTCAAGGGATTTTATCCCCTCTACTTGCCACTATGTTAATAAGTGCACACAGGAACGTTGTTGTAGCTAATATGAAGCTAACAACAAATAAAATCACTGAATATTTTCACAGGGATTTTTTTTATTTTTTATTAATTTATTGTTTGTGATAAATATTTGATGAGAGATATTTTTCATCAAAGTTTTAAATATTTTCACTAAGTAATTTTGTTTAATTGGATTCACTAAAGTTCGCAATAAAAATTACTTTATTAAATGTTCACTGTATTTGATTCACTTTATTAGCATGAAAGCGGTCCCTGCTCGGGCGCCAGTTAATAATTCACTTCAAAAAATGTAATAAATAAAACAATTTGAAGTTTAAGTTCAGAACAAAAGAATGTATTTCATTGCAAGACAAAATTAGACTGACTATTCATATCGTTACAATTATGTATGTAAGCTCTACCTGTGCCTCGCGCGTTAATAGCCAGACGCATCGTCAGCATATTCCGTGGGAGCGATTTAGTTCTACAGTTCTCGTACGAAATATGAGGTTTCAGGAATGTTAAATTTTATGTTGGCGAGTTTTTATGCCGTTATATTTAACTTGTATAGCTTGAAATGGGTCATAGTTCAACGTCTTATATTAAAAACCTCCACTAACCTATTTCTGAATAGTATGTGAACTAGAAAGACATCCATCCATCCATCCATTCCTTACTCTAGTAACTATAGAGAAGCCATTGTATTCGGAAAAGGTAATTGCCTGGTGTGCCTTTTGGTCTGAAGATAATATTGCTCCATATTTCTTAAAAAATGGCGAAGAAGATACCGTAACCATCCATTGTGAGCACTATGGGCTCATGCTGACTAAGTTTTTTTTGCCAGAACTTTACGACTTCTATTTAGACCACATGTGATTTTAACTAGATGGCGCCAGAAGCCATACAACTTGGCAAATTTTTGCTTTATTTCACAACTGCAATGTTTCTTATGATATGTAATAATTTGAGATATAATATTATCAATTAACCTATAATATCGTGCGATTTGATGCCGTTGGACTTTTTCTTATATTACAATATAAAAAAATCACCTCAAAAGAAGCGAGTCATACAAGAAGTTTTTTTTTATAGCTATTTAAATAATTTTATATTTTTTTATGAAACTATTATTAAAATAATATCAAAAGTGCGTTTTATTTAATTTAGCTTTCTGAAGCTATAAATTGTATATACGAGGTCTGTTTAAAAAGTGTCGCGAATTTTGAATTTCCGTGGGTTCCGTATATTCGATTTTCTATTTTTGTGGCGTTATGTAGCTACTCATATCTCTTACTTATACCAATTAGTTCGGCCATTTTGAATATTCAGTTAATTTTTGACAGCTGCTTTGCTTGCACGTGTTTTGGCTCATCTTCGATTTTTGACCATTCCAAACAATAGATCAAAGAATCTGTATTAAATTTTGTATGAAAAACAAAATTAATTGCTCGAATGCATTCTAAATATTGACTGTGGCATATGGTGAAGCTACCTTGGACCGAAGCAACGTTTATCGGTGGTACAAAATGTTCTCAGAGGGCCGAGAAGATGTGAACGACGAAAAGCATGCCGGACGCCCGGGCTCGTCAACAACAGACGAAAAAATTGATGAAGTGAAGAAAATAGTATTGGCCAATCATCGAATCACCGTTAGAGAAATTGCTGAGGACTTAAGCATATCGATTGGCTCGTGCCATTCGATTTTTACCAATGATTTGCGCGTGAGACTGGTCGCCGCGAAATTCGTACCAGAATTGCCCAATTTCGACGAAAAACACCATCGCATTAACATTGCTAAGGAGCTGTTGGACTCTGTCCGCGATGACCCAAATTTTCTCCAGAGGATTATAACTGGTGACGAATCATGGATTAATGGTTATGACGTGGCAACCAAAGCTCAATCATCCCAATGGAAGCTGCCACACGAGCCAAGACCGAAAAAAGCGCGCCAAGATCGGTCGAATGTGAATGTTCTGCTTACAGTTTTCTTCGATTGCAGGGGCGTGGTGCATCATGAGTTCTTGCCACAGGGTAGAACGGTTAGTAAGGAATATTACCTGCAAGTTATATACAAGTTGTGTAAAGCAATTTGTTGTGAAACGCCCGGATTTGTGGAAGAACAAAAATTGGCTTTTGCAGCATGATAACGCCCCTGCACACGCATCGTTGTTGTGCGCGAATTTTTGGGCAAAAATAACCCACTAATAATGCCGCAGTCACCGTATTCCTCAGATCTGGCCGCCTGTGACTTTTTTTGTGCCCGAAATTGAAGAGACCCCCAAAAGAACGACGCTACGCTACGATTGAGGAGATAAAGACGGCATCGAAGGAGGAGCTGAACAAGATCACAAAAAATGATTTTTTGAAGTGCTCCGAGGATTGGAAAAAACGTTGGCACAAGTGTACACATATAATATCTGGTGGGGGATTATTTTAAAGGGGACTAAATAGATATTCATGAATAAATAAATAATTTTTTGAAAAAAAACACAAAATTGACGATACTTTTTGAACAGACCTTGTACTTCCCATAATTTATCGTTTACTCAGCTTTTTTTGGAAAATATGTTTTTTCCCGACACGTAACATGTAGTTGCCAAAATCCTCTCGTTTTTGTCTAAAAGACCTTTAAACGAACAAACATAGCTTATTTGATCGTAAATATACGATAAAGTACTTCAAGGACGCTTTAAGAGCAATAAATACTTAATTTCTTTTTGCTATTCTGACGAAATAGAAATAATTTTATATGATAAATCTTTATACTAATTTATAGGTAATCATTAAATCGTTTTGCTCAATTATTCCTCTTATTATTTTTTTTATTGAAGGATTTACTTGCTCGTAAAATATAATTTTTTTTCTATAAAACTTTCAAAAAGATTTAATTGAAACTCTTGCAAACAAATTTTTTCTACCAAAACTACATAATTTAATAGTTCTTAACATTTAATTAGAATAGAATCCTTTTATATTTAATAGTGATTCTACTCTTTTTCAAACTTTTTATACTTCCAAATCGATAGTACACATTTCTAGATTTTTTGGCTGAAAGTGAATGGCAAAAACTTCCGTTCTGGTTAGAAAGAGTTTGGCGGAAGTTAAGGAGTAGAATGATTGCTTCATATACATGGAAAAATTCTATCCATCCATGTGTGAGAAGGTTCGATATGTTCTCAGAAGGTTGTGACGATGGTGTAAACTCATTCCAAAAAATAAGAAAAGAAAGCATGGAAATGTTTTGTAATGTTGAACTAATCCTATTAGTGCAGTCTAGCGTGAAATTAGTGCCAGTGGTCGTATTTAAGAAGATGAACAGGATGAATGACTGAACGAATTAACATCTTAATGTAAGGGTGTATTGTGTTCGGGTGTGCTAGGATACGTGTGGGTGTTTGGATGTGTAAATTTTATTCCAAAAATAGGCAAAATATATTCGCGTCCTTTTAACGACAGAGCAAATCTATATGAGTATACGTATGGGGATATATTGTATTGTAGATAAAAATGTGTATGTACATACAGAAATGAATAGAAAAATAAAATGAAATCAAAGAAAAAAGATAAGTAAACTACAAAAATAAGTCAATCAAATCCACATTTTAGCAAACAAACTTCTAATACGTGCTCGTCGCAATGAGTACAGCCTAGAATTATAAGTACACCGGTTTATTGATAACATGGAGGACTCTATGTACATACAGTTATCCGCCGCCATTCGAATACCTGTACTATCTGCTAGTCTTACTTTCAGTCATTTTGTCCTGGAAATTTTTGAAAGGCTTTCAATAGAAATAATCATATATAAACTCATGTCTCTAGTCAATATATAAGTGCGTATATATACACTCCTATGAAGAGAAGGTGAAAATAAGTTCGAGTGTACCCTTTATTGAGAACTTTAACGATAGCTACGTGAGGTTCACCTTTGTTATGAAATTTTGTTTTTGAAATATCGACAACCAAACTGAAAAGAAACTCTTTCATACCAGTTGTGTAGAACGGGAAAACTGAAAGAAATCAAATAAACCACCGCCGTCTGTATAGTTTGTATAAGGAAAAAAATCAACTGCAAATTGTGAAAAACGAGCACGCATATAAATACAACGATGTACCACATACTCATGCACATGGATAAATACACACTATTGTACAAATGTTATTTGAAAAAGCAAAAAAAAAAAAAAATGAGGAAAAAACAAAAACGAAAGGATCCCACTTAGTATAGCCGAACTAGGATGTTTCCATAACCGAAAGCTAACAACCAACAACAAATCAAGTTAATACGAACACGTAGCTGACTTTTATTAAGATCACGTCAAATATTGGATTTCATCGACCTATCAATATTCATTTACAACTTTATGTCATCTTGTAGATCTTGATGTACTGTGTTTCTGTTTATTTATTTATATATGGTTTTTTTTTTGGCCTGTCATTTTTTGGTCTTATGGCTAATTTAGCCAAAACGGTGACCTGTACGCGATGGAGAAAAGGTGAAGTCACGGAATAAGTTTATGGAAATAGTAAAATGAGTGGAAACATTTTTTTTCAGCTATAAAGAGATGTGCATACATATATATCGTATATGATAATAAGGATGTCAGGATGAAGGTGGAGTGATAAAAACCTATTAAATATGCAATGAATGAATGTTGTATGGTAAATTCAAATTAAGATTAGCTTTTTTCTTAGAACTAGTATTTTTTACCCACTGACAAACTCTTAGTCTTTTAGAAAAAAAAAATCGTAGCTTTCTGATTTTTTATATTAAGCCTTTCATATTTTGTTAAAAGTCATAGTAAATGGTTATCTATTTTGTAATTTAAAAAATAGTGCCCCATTTAATATTATGGATCAATTAATTTCAATAAACAAAAAAGGTGCTAAAATTAATGATGCTTCTGTAGCTACGTGTATGTTGCGCCTTTTGAGAGATTATGTTAATTTAATGAGGCCATAATGTGGTAAATTTGTCATACGAGGGTCATTCAACAAGCACTTAGCCTACAAAAGAAAAACGAAAATTTTGGAAAGGTGGCACTTTATTTTTCCACATAATCTCCTTCAAGCAATTTATTTTTCCACATAATCTCCTTCAATTTATTTTTCCACACAATTTATTTTTCCACATAATCTCCTACACTTGGCCCAGCGATGCTTCAACTTTTTTAACCCGTCCAAAAAATACATTTTCTCGAGGGAAGTAAAATAGGCCTCCGTGGCGACGATGACCTCCTCATTCGACCCAAATCTATTCCCGTTGAGTGATTTTTTCAGGTTTGGAAACAAAAAGTAGTCACAGGGGGCCAAATCTGGAGAGTACGGTGGATGGGACAGCAATTTGTAGCGCAATTCGACCAATTTGGCCATGGCTACGGCGGAGGTGTGAGCCGGCGCGTTGTCGTGGTGGAACAGCACTTTTTTCTTCGCAAAGCGGGGCCGCTTTTGCTTCAATTCGATGTCAAACCGGCCCAATAAGTCAGCATAGTAGCGCCCCGTGATTGTTTTACCCTTCTCGAGGTAATCGATGTGGATCACACCTTGTGAATCCCAGAAAACGGTGGCCATCACCTTTTCGGCCGATCGAACAGTCTTCGCCTTCTTCGGAGCACGTTCGCCGGGTGAAGTCCACTGTTTCGACTGTTCCTTGGTCTCTGGTGTGTACCAGTGAATCCATGTTTCGTCAACGGTTACGAAACGACGCAAGAACTCCGCTGGATTGCTGAAACAGCGCCAAACACGTTGCCGATGTGGTCTCACGGTTGCGCTTGTTTTCCGGTGTGAGCAAACGCGGCACCCATCGCGCCGACGGCTTTCTCATGCCTAGTTCTTCGTGTAGAATATGATGCACCGTTCCTACTGCGATGCCCACAGTCCCAGCTATCTCGTGAACCTTTAATCGACGGTCTGCCAACACGAGATTGTGGACTTTTTTAACGTTTTCCTCCGTAGCAGCCGTTTTCGGGGCACCTGGGCGTGGCTCATCAAAAACCGACGTGCGGCCACGAACAAACTCGTTGAACCAATTCTTGACGGTCGCCATCGAAGGAGAAGAGTCACCATACACAGCATCCAAGCGATCTTTGATTTCGCTGCACGTTTTCCCTTCCAAAAACAAGAATCTAATCACCGAAAGATATTGTTCTTTTTCCATTTTTGTGCAACCGACCGACACGCTCGCTTTCAAAGGCTCTCAAAACAAAACTAATGAAGGGAATCAACTGAAACTTTGACAGTAGGCTATTAAAAGAATGCACTGCACGATGGTAAATTTGTTTTGTGACAGCAGTTCCATCGGGCGGTGAGGCTAAGTACTTGTTGAATGACCCTCGTATGTGGGGCTTAAGAAATCCACAAATTATTGTTAAAACTCTATTATTTATAGGAAATGGAATTATCTGGTATAAATTTTGGTCTGAAGGTCATATTTCTATGAACACAATTCTGAGCACTATGGAAATACGATAACCAACCCTTTTTTTTTAAATCAAAATTTTAAAATTTTGATCTAAAATACAGGTGGTTTTAACAAAATGGTTTTTATTAATCACACAATATGATAAATATTGACTTTATTGTGCAAAAAGTTGACAGGATTCTGATTTATATAAAAAAAAACGCATAAAAAATTATATTTACAAGATCAAGTCCAGCAAAAATTTTCCTACTATTAATTAAAATTTTATATTGAATGCTTAATATTTAAATAAGTTAAATATAATAACGCGAAAATTTTATCAAAATTTGAAAATTACAAATTAAATTAGCTTTTATTTTAGCTGGAGTGGTTTTTAGGGTAAATTTGTTTTATTAAAAAAAAAGAAAAAAAGCTGTCTTTGGTGCAGCTCTTCTCAAGGAAAAAGTTCCTGTTCACAGTATCCGACTGGATATATTTGTAGCTAACTGATGATAACCCTTTACGCTTCTACAGGAGCTATTTTTGTGGTGCTTCCGCTAATGTAGAAAGTTCTTTATTATGAAAATCTCCATTAAAAATTTGCTTTCAATTAAATTAAAATTTAGATTGTTGTGCATATTAGAAACACGGTTTTTAAACTATTATTTAAACAAAACTCACTTTCTGGACAAATTCTCACTCTGATGTTTGCAATTATGGAAAAGTAATGTTAAATAATGATTTTGGTATAAATTTGAGTACACTTTCAACATTTGTAAAGTTATCAAAACTGAGCACTGTCGAATTTTGCAGACTTTTTGGATATTGCAAACTTGTTGGACAAATTATTATTCGAAAAGTTTCCTGTACAGTTGTACGTCATATGAGCATGTTCTATTTATATCCAAAAAGAACACAAACGCCTAGGCTCATAGGGATAGGTTTGTAAGCCTGAATGCATGTGCCAGGCAGGATCTGGCAATTCTAACTTCATACGAATAAGTTTTTAATAACTAACAAAAACTAATTGCATATTTCCGAATAGATTTTCAATTGAAATTTCCATCATTTGTATGGACAGATGAAATTTGTTCTGACCATATTCAGTCCACCTGAAATGTTCAAATAGAATTTTACACAATTTTCAAAATAAATTTTTATAAAAGAAAAAAATTTATGTTTCGATTATAAATTTACAGACTTTCCTTGTTCATTTTTGAAAAAAAGCTTCTGTTAAATGGAAAATAATTACAAATTAGTTTAGATTTTTATTATTAACATAATATTAATTTTTTTCATAGTTCCATTACTACGGTATTCTCCTAAGATGGTACATCCTTGTAAATATATTTATAAAAACGATTGCGTACTCAAAGAAAACAGTTGTAAGTTTTTTAAACTCCTTTTTTAAACTTTTTTCTGACTGCAATTTTCTTAGAGAACAAGATTTTTTTTAGTAAGTCTTTTTTAAACTGTTATTAAGTCTTTTTTAAACTGAAAATACACCTTTGAAAAAAATTTCTTCAAAAACCAATTCATTCAATTCGAATTAAATTTCACATCAAATTTTCGATTAATTTATTTATAAGTAAAATTTTTTAAATATATTTCGTATATAAACCATCTTTCTAGATTAAATGCATAACTAAATCTACATTCATACGAGTATACAGAAAAAAGATTGAAATAAATTTTGTGCGGTTGAATTGCAATTTCAACGAGGCAGGATCAATTTTATTTTTATTCGACAGAAAATGTCATTTCGTGTCGGATTACGATTTGGGTTTTATTTTCCAACTTAATTCGAATATTATTGCAAATATTCCAACACTATATATGATAGTGATCGGATGAGCTGAAAGGATAATGTCATATTTTTTGAAAAATGACATTTGTCTAGATAATCGAAAACTGTTAAATATTTTAACAACTTTGGTAATTGTCATCGTTTTATCTATAAATAATATGAACTATGTTAAAATGAAGGTTTTTTTTTTGGTATTTTGAATAAAAAAGTTGCAAAATGTAAAAAAAAAATATTTTTGTTAATTTTGATCTCCTGAACAAAGGAGGTGGAAATATTAGTAAATTTCAACAAAAGATACTTGAAAAATTTGCGTATTTTTTACTAAATATTTAATGGTGCTGAATGTATTTTTTTAAAAAAATAAGTTAGATATATACAACTACTGTAAGTAACAAGTAAAAAAAAGTATTATATTGGGTTGTCAAGACAGTAATTTCGTTGGTTCCCAGCAGAGGGTTTAATTGTATTTTTTCATAACCAACTTCACACTTAAGTCACATAATCCTTAGATTAAAGAAGAACTGGATAGGCCTCTACATAAAAATTCTGTCCAAATTTAGTTGGCAATACATTCGTAGAACGCACACACATGCAATACAACAGAAACGGCGTAAATCATTGGGGGCCAATTTTAAAGTTTAGTATGCGATTGAAGCGGTTTGTTTAAAATCATTTTCATATGTGATGTCATTTATGCGTAACCGAATAGATTTTTTAATATTGCGGATATATTGTTGTTTGATGGAATTAGTTTTGGAAATTTGAAATATGTTAAAACACAGTATTCCATTTTAAAATATTTTGTTATTTATTTATTTCACTACATATTCTTTATTAAAACATAATTATAAAGTAGGGAAGAGTATATAAAAATATAAATTGCAAGTTATTTGATAATATGCAAACAATTATATGCACAAATTTTAATTAATTTCAAAAATGCAAAATGAATTAAATGAGAGAATGTGATGTTATGTTTAAGTTGAAATAAAACTACACCGCAACTTAGTAAATATAAATTTTAATGTTAAAGAAGAGTAAGTAGATACAAAAACCTTAATTATAATATAAATGTGTATTTGTTAATGGAAATGGTAATTTAAATAGGCATTGTGCATTTAAATTAAATTAAAAAAGAAAGCATTAATTACATAGAATATTACAACAAATTCTTAATAATATAGAAGTTAATCGTAAGCAAGGAAATGCTTTAAAACTAAATTACAAGGTGAAAAAATTAATGTACTTAAATAATTATCAACTATTATTCTAAAAAATTAAAAACATTATTATTTATTGTAGTAAATGCATTACAAAATGCTCCAATAGAGCAAGCGAAAGCACAAATACAAAAAATTTATTTAAATAAAAAGCCTACCGAATATACTTTATTTATTTTAACACAATGAAAATAGCAATGGAAAATTGACTATAAAATTCGGTCCCTTAAATTTTCTTATACACACTTTACGTACGCCGGCACTGAACTATTTTCTGGTAAACATTGAACTGTCAATATCGCATTTGTTTACATTTATTGAATGACGAACTTTCCACTTTTTAACCACTTTTTAGATAAAATAAATCATTCAAAACCATCTAAACACATTATAAACTAAATTTTTGTAATTTCTGTAGTAAAAATGAAAATGTCAACTTACCGAAAGAAAGAAATTCCCGGCTTCCTCATTTTTTCGTATGAGAAGCAATTATTCACAAAACACTTCATTTCCTGAAATAAAAACTTCGTATTAAGTATTATTAACAATATAACTATTTATATAAATACTTACATTTTTGTAAATACTTCAAAAAACATAAAATATACACTTTCACTTGCACTTTCCGATAAGTGTCAAAATAAAACTTGAGAAATGACAAAAATAGCCCTTTTTTCGGTATGTCACTACTTTCATGGAGAATGGCGCGTTTGAAAACTCTCCTAAAGTCTTCAAAATTGAGGCGCTTTATATTTAATTAATATTTACGAAATGAATAGCAAACCTCAAATAGTATTCTATTTCGTATCAAAAGATTGTACAAAAAATAAAAATTGCCTATTGTTGTGTTTAAATTGTATTTTTGTTTCCAATAAGTGAATTAATATAAATTATGGTTTTGCAATTCAATAAATTTGTATTACGACAACTAGATGACAGTGAGTGTCATGTCTACACAAAAAAATCTACACAAAAATATTCCGCTTTTGGAATTTCTCGCCACTTGGCAATAATTTGTACACAAAATTGCGTATACATATACGGTAACGGCCTATCCAGGTATTCTGTAATCTAAGGCATAAACAAATGTATTTTAACAGCTGACATATCATATATATTTTGACAGCTGACATAGCTTGTGAAAAAATTCGATTGATTATGACAGTAGTTTTTGGTTAATACCCTTTTAAATATGGAAAGTGAGAAGCTGCATTTTCGGCATATTTGAGTTTTTTACTATAGAAAAGATAAAAATGCTGTTCAAGCAAGAAAAAAATATCCGATGTGTATGGAGAAGATTTGTTAAGTGAGCGCCAGTGACAAAACTAGTTTGCAAAATTTCGATCCGGCAATTTTGATATCAAAACCAGTAACAATAACAACTTGTGAGATCGCTGAGAGATTAAATTTATCGAATTCGACCATTCATAATCATTTGAAACGGCTTGGTTTTATCTCAAAGCTCGACATATGGGTTCCTCATCTTCTTATGGGAAAAAAATTTATGCCGTTGCATTGACGTTTGTGATTTGCTTCTCAAACGCCAAGAAAATGCAAAACCACATACGAGTTTGACCACTCGGCAAAAGTTTTTAGAGTTTGGAGAGTATATACTGCCACATCCACCATACTCTCCAGACCTAGCACCTACCCGATTATCATTTGTTCCGGTCTCTACAAAATTTTATAGATGGTAAAACATCCAATTCAAGTGAGGAGGTCAAAAATCACTTAAATCAGCTTTTTGTCAGCAAAAAACAAAAATTTTATGAGCGTGGAATCATTCTAGCGTCAGAAAGATGGCAAAGGGTATTGGATCAGACTGGATAGTATTTACTTGAATAAAATCTTAATTTACTATAAGAAAATCGTCTTTCATTTTTATTTAAAAAAAAAAAAAAAATTACTTTATTGACAACCCAATAATAATATCGTGCAGCATGAGGGAAAAGGTTAACCTTTGATAAGCTTAATAAGTCCGGTGAACATTGCCGTTTCAAGCAACAAGGAATGTTACTGCAGAGACTCACTGAGAATATTTCTCTTACAAGAGATTTGGAATGATATGATAATCGATTTCTAATAAAAAAGAGTTAATTCCCGTACAAAAAAAAGGATACGACCAGACAATTTTTTGAAGGGTTTTTGACTGAATGAATTCGGTATGACTGTAGTTGGAGGATTTGATAGAATTCCACAGTTCTAGTTCATAAGTCCAAATAGGTTTTAGTACTTTGCAAGCTTTGAACGAAAGTACTTGTTTGTATAATCAGTTCACTTGAAGTTATTTGAGTCCCATGTATGATTCCAGGATCAATCGTTTGATAAGATGTAGTCATAAATAATAAACTTGGGCTTGTACAGACATTAAGCTTTATAAAAAGGCATAATTCACTACGAAAGGTAAACTTTATGTGTATGTGGTTTTGTACGTTTACTTTTATTCTCCAATTCAACAATCAGCTATGGAGTTGAAGGATTTAGTTTTCTAGAAAGAGAATTTTTGTGGCTTGTTAATATGACTGTGTCATCTGCGTTAGTTGCATCGAGGGTATTAGGATATGTAGAAATATCGGATATCAAGGATACTATTATACAGGATAGTACAAAGGATACCACTCTAAAAAGTACCGGCGAATGTAGTGGATTGATCAAGATTTACAGATACTTGTGGAGGGAAGGAATTGTTTCAATTTCCAGAGTGAGCTAGAGTGTCAAACTGAATATCTACTAAACTTTTACATTTCCTACTCAACTATCACAGTGTTATTTTCAACTCGTATAAAATCTTGATTTTTCTCATTTAATTCTTATCTATATTGGTGTTACCTAAGATTTCTCATTTAATTCTTATCACGTGAGTGAGCGTATTCAGCTACCATGGGCGCGTCATACTTTTTTTATGAGTTTGACATCTGTCAACATTAATCAGTGCACATTGTCAGCAATTTCGTACAACAATATAAAATTTGAAGAAATTGGCTGCCGAATCGCATCGACTGCTTATGGAGGCCTATGGTGACAGTCTTTTATTGGAAACAACGTGCCGAGATTGGTTTCGTCGGTTCAAAGACGGCAATTTTGACTTGTGGGACAAGAAGCGTGAAAATCGACCTAGGAAGGTTGAGGACCATCAATTGCAGGCTATTTTGGACGAAGACGATACCCAATCGCAAAAAATGCTCGCGGAGCAATTGGGATTTACTCAACCAGCCATTTCCGTGCGTCTGCGTGCCATGGGGAAGATTGGAAAGATCGGAAAATGGGTGCCGCATGAATTGAACGATAGGCAGCTGGAGCGACGCCCAAACACATGTGAAATCTTGCTCGCCAAACAAGAAAGGAAGTCATTCCTGCATCGGATTGTGCACCATCGCATACGTCACTCAACTGGGAGGTGCTACTCCACCCCGCTTATTCACCAGATCTGGCCCCTTCCGACCACCACCTGTTTTCGTCGATGGGCCACGCGATCACTGAGCAGCACTTCGATTCTTACGAAGACGTCCGAAAATGGCTTGAGAGAATGATTTTTTTGACGTGGTGTCCACAAATTGCCTGAGAGATGGGAATAATGTGTAGCTAGCGAGGGCAAGTACTTTAAATAAATTTGTTTTTGATTTCTATGATTTAAGCTTATACACCTGGTATATTTAGCTAAATACTTACATATCAAGAAAATTCAATCACTGTTTCCAATAAGACTACCAAACTATATCCTTTCAAAATAAGTGTTCATTTTGATAAATGGTAGAACTATTTCCATTTGCAATAAGAGATTTATTTTGAGTCCTCAACCGATAATTAACAGATTGAAACTGAACAGATGCTAACAAATTTTTATGCAATTAATTGAAAAACATTCTCAACAATAATTAAATTATAAAAAATTAAATTTTTGAACCAATCTGGTCGTATGAACTAGAAATGTGGGTCACTAATCATTCCTTCTAAATACCGTCGCATACAATCTCTTCATTTCAAAATTCTCCAAAAAAATATTGATGCTCCTTTTTATATACAGTGCAACCTATCATAACATTAAAGTTTCTTTAGTACAAGAATCATGAGTTACTCGTTATAAAAAGAAAATTGGTAAAAAGTATGTATTATTAGTTATATGTGTTACTTGTTATAAACAACTATAAAAATTCTTTTAAACAAAAATAAAATATTTTACTTTCGTCTATTATGTAACATTATTATTCAATTTGATGATAATTTAAATTAAATTTCATAAGATTAAAAATTTTTTTATAGTGAGTAGCATATAATTCACGTATGGCTGTTTAATCACCAGTATTAGTATGCAATTTATTTTATAATTTTTGTAATTTGAAAAAAAATCTGCTTGCTACTAATTTGCGGTTGAAGGAAAAAAGATGAATTTTATAATATTTTTAAATTGTGTATCTTTAACATGATTGGAGAAAAATACTGGTATGCAATTTGCACAAATGAAAAATGTACCAACTTTTTATACATTATTCGTTTTTGATTACTCAAATGTGTAAAAACTTTAAAAGGACTTTTTCCCAACAAAAAAAATCATACTCTGTGAGTGAATTTATTTACTTTGATAAAATTCAAAGCAAATGTAAAAGGATTTCAACTATTATGCAATCATCTAGAATGGAATGAAACTTTTCATTTCCGAAGCTAAAATTTTGTTCAAAACTTTGTGTAATTAATTATTTTAATGAGATTTATTTAATTTAAATATTTAGTTTTGACAAATATATTATACACGTATATTCATGTAAGTATGTTCAGCTTTTAAGTTTTCATTGCTTCAACAGTATTTTATTTTTTTAATGTGTCTTAGAATATATATTTTCTATAAATGTATTCTTCTTGATGAATTTAACAAATATAAATAATGCAAATAAGTTTATTTCAAATAAGTGTAAAATATTTAATATACTTTAAATAATTGTAAATTGCATCAAGATTGCAAAAATTAACCTTTTCTTGACGTATAAGGTTAAAAGCTTCTTTTAACGTAATGGTAGGATTTAGAAAATTTTATAATATGAATAAAAGTAAAAAAAATATTTATTCAGAATTTTAAATTTATCAAATTCTATAATTTAAATTTTAAACAAATTTACTTCTAATTATAATTTAAAAAAAAATACATTGAATTCTTTTGACCTTAACTACCTATTGCTATATTCTAAATACAAATATTACAGCCATTTGTATCTAGAATATAGCAACAGGTAGTTTAGATAGCAGTGTAGATTAAAGTAATGGATTATAAGGAGTAAATATCCATCAAAGTTTCTCCTGTTTGTGTTTACATGTATGAATATAAGTTAGAAGTTAATATCTTAAGAAATCGGGGGATAATTGATTGTGAAATCATCGACGGATATCTATAGGGATAATGTTGGAGGATAACTCTCGAATGAGAAGATTAATATGATTAAAGAGACGATAATAGAAATTACTTTATAATTAGATATTGAGCTCAACAGAAACTGAAAGGCACCAGATTTCTAGTCTGTAAGTCCATATTGGCTTCTTAGTAAAACATTATATAAAAAGACTTAGCTGTTTATTATAATTTTAGAACGTGTATCTAAAAAATCAAAGTATATGCAGATATTATCAGTTTAGTTATAGTCTTTAAACTCTTATTTAAAAAAAAAAATAATAAAATATTTACGAGTATTTAGAGTAATAATTTTTAGACTCTTTTCTATTCAAAGGCAACAAATTAAATTGAATAATTCATAAAATATCTTAAAATGATAAAATAAATTTATCTACAATAGAACTTTATATTTTATATTTTATATTTTACATTTTACATATTATATTTTATATTTTATATTTTACATTTTACATATTATATTTTATATTTTATATTTTACATTTTACATATTATATTTTATATTTTATATTTTATATTTTATATTTTATATTTTATAGTTTATATTTTATATTTTAAATTTTATATTTTATATTTTATATTTTATATTTTATATTTTATATTTAATATTTAATATTTAATATTTTATATTTTATATTTTATATTTTATATTTTATATTTTATATTTTATATTTTATATTTTATATTTTATATTTTATATTTTATATTTTATATTTTATATTTTATATTTTATATTTTATATTTTATATTTTATATTTTATATTTTATATTTTATATTTTATATTTTATATTTTATATTTTATATTTTATATTTTATATTTTATATTTTATATTTTATATTTTATATTTTATATTTTATATTTTATATTTTATATTTTATATTTTATATTTTATATTTTATATTTTATATTTTATATTTTATATTTTATATTTTATATTTTATATTTTATATTTTATATTTTATATTTTATATTTTATATTTTATATTTTATATTTTATATTTTATATTTTATATTTTATATTTTATATTTTATATTTTATATTTTATATTTTATATTTTATATTTTATATTTTATATTTTATATTTTATATTTTATATTTTATATTTTATATTTTATATTTTATATTTTATATTTTATATTTTATATTTTATATTTTATATTTTATATTTTATATTTTATATTTTATATTTTATATTTTATATTTTATATTTTATATTTTATATTTTATATTTTATATTTTATATTTTATATTTTATATTTTATATTTTATATTTTATATTTTATATTTTATATTTTATATTTTATATTTTATATTTTATATTTTATATTTTATATTTTATATTTTATATTTTATATTTTATATTTTATATTTTATATTTTATATTTTATATTTTATATTTTATATTTTATATTTTATATTTTATATTTTATATTTTATATTTTATATTTTATATTTTATATTTTATATTTTATATTTTATATTTTATATTTTATATTTTATATTTTATATTTTATATTTTATATTTTATATTTTATATTTTATATTTTATATTTTATATTTTATATTTTATATTTTATATTTTATATTTTATATTTTATATTTTATATTTTATATTTTATATTTTATATTTTATATTTTATATTTTATATTTTATATTTTATATTTTATATTTTATATTTTATATTTTATATTTTATATTTTATATTTTATATTTTATATTTTATATTTTATATTTTATATTTTATATTTTTTATTTTATATTTTATATTTTATATTTTATATTTTATATTTTATATTTTATATTTTATATTTTATATTTTATATTTTTATATTTTATATTTTATATTTTATATTTTATATTTTTATATTTTATATTTTATATTTTATATTTTATATTTTATATTTTATATTTTATATTTTATATTTTATATTTTATATTTTTATTTTTATATTTTATATTTTATTATTTTATATTTTATATTTTATATTTTATATTTTTATATTTTATATTTTATATTTTATATTTTATATTTTATATTTTATATTTTATATTTTATATTTTATATTTTATATTTTATATTTTATATTTTATATTTTATATTTTATATTTTATATTTTATATTTTATATTTTATATTTTATATTTTATATTTTATATTTTATATTTTATATTTTATATTTTATATTTTTATTTTATATTTATATTTTATATTTTATATTTTATATTTTATATTTTTATATTTTATATTTTATATTTTATATTTTATATTTTATATTTTATATTTTATATTTTATATTTTATATTTTATATTTTATATTTTATATTTTATATTTTATATTTTATATTTTATATTTTATATTTTATATTTTATATTTTATATTTTATATTTATATTTTATATTTTATATTTTATATTTTTATATTTTATATATTATGTTTTATATTTTATATTTTATATTTTATATTATTTTATATTTTATATTTTATATTTTATATTTTATATTTTATATTTTTATATTTTATATTTTATATTTTATATTTTATATTTTATATTTTATATTTTATATTTTATATTTTATATTTTATATTTTATATTTTATATTTTATATTTTATATTTTATATTTTATATTTTATATTTTATATTTTATATTTTATATTTTATATTTTATATTTTATATTTTATATTTTATATTTTATATTTTATATTTTATATTTTATATTTTATATTTTATATTTTATATTTTATATTTTATATTTTATATTTTATATTTTATATTTTATATTTTATATTTTATATTTTATATTTTATATTTTATATTTTATATTTTATATTTTATATTTTATATTTTATATTTTATATTTTATATTTTATATTTTATATTTTATATTTTATATTTTATATTTTATATTTTATATTTTATATTTTATATTTTATATTTTATATTTTATATTTTATATTTTATATTTTATATTTTATATTTTATATTTTATATTTTATATTTTATATTTTATATTTTATATTTTATATTTTATATTTTATATTTTATATTTTATATTTTATATTTTATATTTTATATTTTATATTTTATATTTTATATTTTATATTTTATATTTTATATTTTATATTTTATATTTTATATTTTATATTTTATATTTTATATTTTATATTTTATATTTTATATTTTATATTTTATATTTTATATTTTATATTTTATATTTTATATTTTATATTTTATATTTTATATTTTATATTTTATATTTTATATTTTATATTTTATATTTTATATTTTATATTTTATATTTTATATTTTATATTTTATATTTTATATTTTATATTTTATATTTTATATTTTATATTTTATATTTTATATTTTATATTTTATATTTTATATTTTATATTTTATATTTTATATTTTATATTTTATATTTTATATTTTATATTTTATATTTTATATTTTATATTTTATATTTTATATTTTATATTTTATATTTTATATTTTATATTTTATATTTTATATTTTATATTTTATATTTTATATTTTATATTTTATATTTTATATTTTATATTTTATATTTTATATTTTATATTTTATATTTTATATTTTATATTTTATATTTTATATTTTATATTTTATATTTTATATTTTATATTTTATATTTTATATTTTATATTTTATATTTTATATTTTATATTTTATATTTTATATTTTATATTTTATATTTTATATTTTATATTTTATATTTTATATTTTATATTTTATATTTTATATTTTATATTTTATATTTTATATTTTATATTTTATATTTTATATTTTATATTTTATATTTTATATTTTATATTTTATATTTTATATTTTATATTTTATATTTTATATTTTATATTTTATATTTTATATTTTATATTTTATATTTTATATTTTATATTTTATATTTTATATTTTATATTTTATATTTTATATTTTATATTTTATATTTTATATTTTATATTTTATATTTTATATTTTATATTTTATATTTTATATTTTATATTTTATATTTTATATTTTATATTTTATATTTTATATTTTATATTTTATATTTTATATTTTATATTTTATATTTTATATTTTATATTTTATATTTTATATTTTATATTTTATATTTTATATTTTATATTTTATATTTTATATTTTATATTTTATATTTTATATTTTATATTTTATATTTTATATTTTATATTTTATATTTTATATTTTATATTTTATATTTTATATTTTATATTTTATATTTTATATTTTATATTTTATATTTTATATTTTATATTTTATATTTTATATTTTATATTTTATATTTTATATTTTATATTTTATATTTTATATTTTATATTTTATATTTTATATTTTATATTTTATATTTTATATTTTATATTTTATATTTTATATTTTATATTTTATATTTTATATTTTATATTTTATATTTTATATTTTATATTTTATATTTTATATTTTATATTTTATATTTTATATTTTATATTTTATATTTTATATTTTATATTTTATATTTTATATTTTATATTTTATATTTTATATTTTATATTTTATATTTTATATTTTATATTTTATATTTTATATTTTATATTTTATATTTTATATTTTATATTTTATATTTTATATTTTATATTTTATATTTTATATTTTATATTTTATATTTTATATTTTATATTTTATATTTTATATTTTATATTTTATATTTTATATTTTATATTTTATATTTTATATTTTATATTTTATATTTTATATTTTATATTTTATATTTTATATTTTATATTTTATATTTTATATTTTATATTTTATATTTTATATTTTATATTTTATATTTTATATTTTATATTTTATATTTTATATTTTATATTTTATATTTTATATTTTATATTTTATATTTTATATTTTATATTTTATATTTTATATTTTATATTTTATATTTTATATTTTATATTTTATATTTTATATTTTATATTTTATATTTTATATTTTATATTTTATATTTTATATTTTATATTTTATATTTTATATTTTATATTTTATATTTTATATTTTATATTTTATATTTTATATTTTATATTTTATATTTTATATTTTATATTTTATATTTTATATTTTATATTTTATATTTTATATTTTATATTTTATATTTTATATTTTATATTTTATATTTTATATTTTATATTTTATATTTTATATTTTATATTTTATATTTTATATTTTATATTTTATATTTTATATTTTATATTTTATATTTTATATTTTATATTTTATATTTTATATTTTATATTTTATATTTTATATTTTATATTTTATATTTTATATTTTATATTTTATATTTTATATTTTATATTTTATATTTTATATTTTATATTTTATATTTTATATTTTATATTTTATATTTTATATTTTATATTTTATATTTTATATTTTATATTTTATATTTTATATTTTATATTTTATATTTTATATTTTATATTTTATATTTTATATTTTATATTTTATATTTTATATTTTATATTTTATATTTTATATTTTATATTTTATATTTTATATTTTATATTTTATATTTTATATTTTATATTTTATATTTTATATTTTATATTTTATATTTTTATATTTTATATTTTATATTTTATATTTTATATTTTATATTTTATATTTTATATTTTATATTTTATATTTTATATTTTATATTTTATATTTTATATTTTATATTTTATATTTTATATTTTATATTTTATATTTTATATTTTATATTTTATATTTTATATTTTATATTTTATATTTTATATTTTATATTTTATATTTTATATTTTATATTTTATATTTTATATTTTATATTTTATATTTTATATTTTATATTTTATATTTTATATTTTATATTTTATATTTTATATTTTATATTTTATATTTTATATTTTATATTTTATATTTTATATTTTATATTTTATATTTTATATTTTATATTTTATATTTTATATTTTATATTTTATATTTTATATTTTATATTTTATATTTTATATTTTATATTTTATATTTTATATTTTATATTTTATATTTTATATTTTATATTTTATATTTTATATTTTATATTTTATATTTTATATTTTATATTTTATATTTTATATTTTATATTTTATATTTTATATTTTATATTTTATATTTTATATTTTATATTTTATATTTTATATTTTATATTTTATATTTTATATTTTATATTTTATATTTTATATTTTATATTTTATATTTTATATTTTATATTTTATATTTTATATTTTATATTTTATATTTTATATTTTATATTTTATATTTTATATTTTATATTTTATATTTTATATTTTATATTTTATATTTTATATTTTATATTTTATATTTTATATTTTATATTTTATATTTTATATTTTATATTTTATATTTTATATTTTATATTTTATATTTTATATTTTATATTTTATATTTTATATTTTATATTTTATATTTTATATTTTATATTTTATATTTTATATTTTATATTTTATATTTTATATTTTATATTTTATATTTTATATTTTATATTTTATATTTTATATTTTATATTTTATATTTTATATTTTATATTTTATATTTTATATTTTATATTTTATATTTTATATTTTATATTTTATATTTTATATTTTATATTTTATATTTTATATTTTATATTTTATATTTTATATTTTATATTTTATATTTTATATTTTATATTTTATATTTTATATTTTATATTTTATATTTTATATTTTATATTTTATATTTTATATTTTATATTTTATATTTTATATTTTATATTTTATATTTTATATTTTATATTTTATATTTTATATTTTATATTTTATATTTTATATTTTATATTTTATATTTTATATTTTATATTTTATATTTTATATTTTATATTTTATATTTTATATTTTATATTTTATATTTTATATTTTATATTTTATATTTTATATTTTATATTTTATATTTTATATTTTATATTTTATATTTTATATTTTATATTTTATATTTTATATTTTATATTTTATATTTTATAGTTTATATTTTATATTTTATATTTTATATTTTATATTTTATATTTTATATTTTATATTTTATATTTTATATTTTATATTTTATATTTTATATTTTATATTTTATATTTTATATTTTATATTTTATATTTTATATTTTATATTTTATATTTTATATTTTATATTTTATAATTTACAATTCCAATTAAAAATGTCCATCTCGACATAGTAGTTACTGGTAAAAAATAAATGTCTAGCCAGACCATCCTTTACAGTGGAGAGTAAAAGTTACATGGACACATTTGCGTTCGTTAACTTTTATTCTCCAATTGGTAAACCAGTTATGATTTCGATTTGGAATATTTCAGAAGCATTTTGGAGATTTTTTCTATAAATATTGTAGAAGATGGGTTCAAGTAAGCTACCCTGTAGAACACCAGCAAATATCAAAGAGATGTTCGTGAGTTTATTAGCTTCCTTCTTTGGAAATACCAGTTCGTACCAGGGTGTCGATCAAAAACTTGACTAATATCTAGAAATATATATCAGGAGAATACTCTCTAAATTAAATTGAAAACTTTCCAATTTTGATATATTTTTACTTAAATTTATTTTTATCTAAATTTTTTTGTTTTAATCATAAGAAATTGACTTGAATTTCGGCTAAAATGAATTTAATTTTCGGTAGCACTTTGAGATAAATATTTAATTTAAAACTGATTATAGATATTAAAATATATATTTAAGCAAAAAGCTTCATTTCAGTTATCAATAGCTTTTTAAATATTTCAATTTCCTTAATTTTATAAAAAAAATTGATTTAAATTTCTTTTCATAGTGAAAATTGTGAGACTAAAAAAAATTAAGTAATGCCTTAATTCGGAAAGTCTAGTCTTTAAGAATTATGAAAATTTTTTTTTCAAATTAAGTAGGCAACACTCAATATCTTTAACCACAAAAGCCAACAAAAGTATTACTAATTAAAAAATAAATTGCAAATACAGTATCTTTATAAAAAGGGATATTTAATCACTGTTTTGATTACCCTTTTTTAAGTATTTTCCTTTTTAATTTATATCGTAGATTTTTTCCACAAACTTCAGTTCTTATAGTATTTCAGATATACGTATATGGTGGGTACTACTTGAAGACAAATAAGGCAATGGCATAAGAGAAGGAACAACGATCAGATAGGATTCTTTTTATTTTTATTTTAAAAGAATACAATAACAAATTATAATTGAAAAAGGAGCAATTCATTTGAAGAAAAAACTAAGAGATGAAGCTCTATAACTATGTTTACCAATAAAATGAAGTGTAGGGAGTTGCTGTAGAAACAGACACAGAACAAGGAAGATGAAAGTTTGTGGATGTTCTTTGGTCGACAAATATTGAAAGGAATCTGAAGAAATGCAAAAAGGAATGGATTTATGAAGATTGCCGAACAAAATTTAATACTTGTATCTGAGATAGGGAGAGAGAGATAGATAGAATGAGAGAGAAAGGTAAAGAGTAGATAATAGGAACATAAGGATTGGTTTGAAGGCGTTTATAAAATGTTTGTTTTTATAAAAACATGACGCAAACGTTTGCTACACATTTAATGCAGAACATCAGCCCAGTAAAGAGTTGCACCATAAATGCAGGACTACAAGCCAAATTGTAGATTGTACAGTATCAGTTAGTACGAGTTTGATGCAATGGTAAATTTATTGTTAAGGAACCAACAGGAAGGAGTAGCGGCATTGATGGAAACATGGACAGGAACAAATACAGACTCTGTACTCGGAAGTACTTCAAGTGCTTATGAGGAATGTTATCGTAGACCATAGAACAACGAAAGGATATAAGTTCCTATTTGCCCAACTATGCAGAAGGAAACAGCACCATGACTACAGAGACTTGGCGAGGACAATCTGTTAGTGTACAACATCCGCTATATGATAGATCTTTTTATGTATGCTCATAGAGCTGCAAATACGAGTAGCTTCAATGGTAATGGAAGCTTCAGCGTACTCGAGGTTGAACAGCAATGATGGCAAAACGCGACTAATTAAAAACTTCGAAATTAATTTCAACCTCTCAAAGCAGTTGAATAACAAAATAAATGAAGGACAAATGAAAAACAGAATCGAATAAAATTAAAATAAATAAATGATAAAATATCTGATAAATTCTGGTTGTATGTTCTTGTACAGAATATGGAACAGGAGTAATTGTACGGATACAACCTAAGTTGAAGCTAAACAAAAATAAAATCATTGTCGTTCACATCAAGATTTTGCCTTTTCCATTTCCAATTTAGTATTTAAAGAAAAAGCGGCAAAATACGAGTATTTATCTATAATTATTCGTAAATTGCATTCACACTAACTACTGACATTCCTTCTATTCAACGGAAGATAATCGATTAAATAAAAGTTGAAAATATTTCCGAGGATACGATTTAACGAATACTTGTCAAAATTGTTTAAGTTCCTTTGGAATTGTTTTTTTCTTTTCTTTAATTTTCAAGCGTAATTTTATCTATAAGAAATATTTATGTTAAAGCAATTTAAATCTTAGGAAATTAATTGAATTTTTTTATTTTAAATATAATAGAATTTTTTTTGAAGGACTTTAAAAAGAGAAAAATCAAGAAATTCTTTTTAGAATAATGTTAGGATATTAGAAAATGATAACCTTTCGACTAAATAGTATTTAGAAATTCAAATAAGTAATCGATATTATCATATATGGACATGGAAGGATGCTTGTTTTTCGTATTGTAATTTTTTGTCACATTCACATCTGGAAATGGTAATTTTTGGAAAAATTGCAAAAACCATAAAGGTTGAATATGTATGTGTAAATATTTAGTTTTTTCTTTTACAAAAGGTAAACATCAATAAAAAAAAACTATACCTTCATCGTTGCTTGGTCTGTAATTTATTTTTATTTTCGTAAGCGTTTTATAACAGAGTTTCTATGCATATAGAATGAGGATTTTTTAGCCATTAATGTAAATTTCTACATATTCGGTTGAATGTTTAGAATATCGAAAATACCAAAGAACATCAAAAAAATCGAGTTTAGTCCAAAAAAAAAAAAATTGAAAACAGCAACTACAAGCATCGATAATATCACATCACTGTATATACGGAGACAGAGACGTTTCTACACTACTCTACCATCTAGCAAGGAGTAAAAATTTCATAAATATTAAAATGTGCAAATTGTATTTATGAGGTCCTTGTCGTAGATAGTATTTTTAGTGAACAAATATACAGATAAGCATTGTAGATTTATATTTAAGTGCATACGTAAGCGTACATATGTACTCTCTTTGGAATGGTGCAGATGATTGGAATCGGTTAGGTTTCTTGTAGATCAAGGATTTTCTCAGCTCTTGTTGGTGTTACATTTTTTCCTTTATACCATTTAGATTTGTAAATGTATATAGCATACAAGTATGCTTGTTCAAGTAGTCGTTCGAATGCGGTTTATATCCATTTCCGGATTCTGAATATTGGACCATTATTTTCCATATTTCTATAGAAGGACAATTTCATATGATAATCGCAATCAACCAGCAATGCTATGATACTCTTGGCTAGCTAAGAAAAGGCATAAAATCTTAAAGAAGAACCAATTCGAAACAAACTGAATGGCTCAGATAACCAGACTATTAACGATTATATTATTACTATTTACCAACGTTCGATATTCACTATAGATCCTTTCTCTTTTATCCATTTCTATTTCATTTTATTATCATACTTTATTCTATTGAACAATATACAAGTATGTTCAACTGTAGTGCCTCAAGAATAAAAAAAAAAAAAAACAGAAAAAATTCCTCTATAATAAAAGGAGAGTGAAAAAAAAAATTTTACTATAAAAATCCTCGCCCGAATACCAAATTTATATGCATAGATATCAGAAATTATTATTTTTATTAGTATCGTTATATAGTATGTAGGATCAATTTTATCTGCATTTCAGATCAAAGGACTAGAATTCAAAATTTAAGTGGCAAGATAATTGTACTCATACACTCGTATGTGTGGCCATAATAGATTGAAATAGGATCACCGGAATTTCTATACGATCCGCCTAAGGCATATTCTTCAATTTGCCATATTTTAAACCTTTTATACTATGCTTAGTTGAATGCAAAAGCTAATGAATACACATTTTCTTTGCTACCTTTATTTCGTTCATTGTATTTATCCATTATACAACCATTATTATAATTTATTTTATTGTCATAATAGAAGAAAATTTACCTTAGACTTGTGTATATGGACGTACAGTAATATGGTATATACGAAAGCGGTACTCATAGTATAGTTGCTGAATATTTATTCGAAAGGAAAGTGGAAAAAAAAATATAAAATATAATGGAGAATTTATCCGGTGGCTCTTCCGAATACTAGAGCATAATTTTAGAATATGTTTTATAGCAAAATTGTATCTGTTGCCAAAATAAATAGCAAAGAAGAAATTTGTCGGGCCATGCGATATTTGTCGAACGCACTTGCCTTATTCGATTAAATGATATTGCAAAATGAAAAGTGGCCTCTTCATCTCATTCACAAAAGCTATTTGCCAAAGAATTATTATACCATTCCTCTTTCGAAAAGTGGTACTTTCATAGAATCATAAATTTAACAGCATTATTCTAAAACTGAGAAGTCATCATTTCCATATGATAGAGGGGATGAAACATCTACTATACTCGTACCATCATAATGCAAATAATATTAATGTGTTTTCATTCTTATAGTGACCTAAATTATTTTTATCGTTTTTCTTAACGAACAAAAAAAAAATTGTTTCCCAATTAATATGTTCAAACTTTTAAGTAAAAGGATAATAGGGCAATTTTCTCATATGTCAATTTTATGAAATTTGCATACTTTTTACCCTTATCTCTTTGGTAGGTTTTGTGCATACTTTTTATGATGATAATAATATCTTTTTAGATACGTAAATTAAACTAAATCTTATAGAAAAATAGATTTTCAAAAAACCAAAACTTGAATAATAATACAAAGAGAATGGTCTCTTAGATAAAATATAAATTTTAGATATTTTCATAAATTTGAACCGAAGCAATAAAGTCTGTATGGAAAAATACGAGGTCTATTCAAAAAGTATCGCAAATTTTTAATTTCCGCGGGCGGCATTATGTTGATACTCATGTCTTACTTATGCTGACAAGTTCGGCCATTTTGAATGTTCAGTTAATTTTTGACAGCTGCTTTGACTTGCACGTGTTTTGGCTCATCTTCGATTTTTGTCCATTCTGAAAAATGGATCAAAGAATGTGTTTCCGGAACAAGAAAAAGTCACAGGGAGCCAGATCTGGGGAATATGGTGGCTGCGGCATTATTAGTTTATTTTTTTTGGCCAAAAAATTCACGCACAAGCAACGATGCGTGAGCGGGGGTGTTATCATGATGCAAAAGTCAATTTTTGTTCTTCCAAAAATCCGGGCGTTTCTGGCGGATTGCTTTGCGCAGCTTTCGCATAACTTACAAGTAATATTCCTTATTGACCGTTCTATCCTGTCAAAAGAACTCATGATGCACCACGCCCCTGCAATCGAAGAAAACTGTAAGCAATTGAAGCTGCCGCACGAGCCAAGATCGAAAAAAGCGCGCCAAGCTCAGTCGAATGTGAAGTTTTTGCTTACAGTTTTCTTCGATTGCAGGGGCGTGGTGCATCATGAGTTCTTGCCACAGGGTAGAAAAGTTAATAAGGAATATTACCTGCAATTTATGTGCAAGTTGCGCGAACCAATCCGCTAAAAACGCCCGGATTTGTGGAAGAACAAAAATTGGCTTTTGCCATTTTTGGCCAAAAACAACACACTAATAATACCAAAGCCACCGTATTCCCCAGATCTAGACCCCTGTGACTTTTTCTTATTTTCGAAACCAAAGACGGCATCAAAGGAGGAGCTGAACAACTCCTGAAAGTTTTTTTCCAATCCTCGAAGCACTTTAAAAAATCATTTTCTTTGAAAATGATTTTTTAAAGTGCTTCGAGGATTGGAAAAAAACGTCCAACACATACAAGATTATAATATCTGTTTTTGAAGGGGACAAAATAGATATTCATGAAAAAATAAATAATTTTTGGAAAAAAACACAAAATTCGCGATACTTTTTGAACATACCTCGTATATGATCGACAAGATCTGTTTGTGGAAGGACTCTTTTACATCAACTTAAAAAATTAGAATTTCAAAAATATCTACCAAAAGTTAAGCACTGGGAATGAAATATTCAATTTATAAATTTTAAAATAGGATCAATACCGAAAAAAAAGTTTTTTATTAATTTTTCTTAAAAAAAAAAAGTTTAAAGGAATTTTTACATAGGAGGTGTGACATAAAGTCATTACAGAGGGCAATTTACCACAAATATGGACTTCAGCATTATATAAATTATACGTTAATCCCTCCTAGACGTGCAGCACAAGTTTCAAATCCTACATAAAGTTGTATTTTGAAGTGTGTTATGAAATATGGAACAGCGAAATTTAGAGAGACGATCTGGTAGGAAATTTTTTGTTATACTCTTTTTTTGTTAAGACGAGCTGCAATTAGAGTTGCCTCCAATATCAAAAACTAATGAAAATATGTAAAAAATTAGGGATTTTTTGCAGTTAATAAAAAAGTCTTCGAAAGAGTAAGAAAAATAGAGGCTTTTTGCATCGGATCGGACATTGGAGACAATTGGATGCTCCTGTTACACGACCATGTTTATCAATGATTTTTTTTTATCGGCAAAAGAGATTTATGTTACTCCGAGTCATCCCAATTCTCTGATCATAGTCCGAGTGACTTTTTGGTTATCCCCAATATAAAAAAAAACATTAAGCATAGATCATTTCCGGAGGGTCGAGAAGCAGTGTGTGACGTGCTCCGCTCAGAGACGACTGCTCTGAAAACTGATAAAAATGTGGAACGAGTAAGGGCTTTGGGGTCAGACCACCGATTAACATTGAATATGACAAGTAAGTCCTTAATAAACTGAGAAATATGCTTTTTCACTTCATATCGAACACTTGGATGCTACATCATGTCTCCTGTTACATTCTAGAGCTTTTACCAGTAAAAAAGGTATTATTTTGTCGCTTGTTTTACAAGATCTTAGTCTTTGTGGCTTGTTATCTTTCCCAAGATAAAAAAAACACTTGAAATAATACATTTTTGGTGAGTAGAGAAGCAGCCGAAGTAGAAATCTTGCCCAGGGAGACCTTTACGAGGGTTATTCAACAAGTACTTAGCCTCACCGCCCGATGGAACTGCTGTCACAAAAGAAATTTACCGTCGTGCAGTACATTTTTTTAGTAGCCTACTGTCAAAGTTTCAGTAGATTCCCTTCATTAGTTTTGTTTTGAGAGCCTTTGAAAGCGAGCGTGTCGGTCAGTTGCACAAAAATGGAAAAAGAACAATATCGTTCGGTGATTAGATTCTTGTTTTTGGAAGGGAAAACGCGCAGCGAAATCAAAGATCGCTTGGATGCTGTGTATGGTGACTCTTCTCCTTCGATGGCGACCGTCAAGAATTGGTTCAACGAGTTTGTTCGTGGCGGCACGTCGGTTTTTGATGAGCTTCGCCCAGGTGCCCGGAAAACGGCTGCTACGGAGGAAAACGTTAAAAAAGTCCACGATCTCGTGTTGGCAGACCGTCGATTGAAGATTCGCGAGATAGCTGAGACTGTGGGCATCGCAGTAGGAACGGTGCATCATATTCTACACGAAGAACTGGGCATGAGAAAGCTGTCGGCGCGATGGGTGCCACGTTTGCTCACACCGAAAAACAAACACAATCGTGAGACCACACCGGCGACGTATTTGGCGCTGTTTCAGCGCAATCCAGTGGAGTTCTTGCGTCGTTTCGTGACCGTCGACGAAACATGGATTCACTGGTACACACCAGAGACCAAGGAACAGTCGAAACAGTGGACTTCACCCGGCGAACGTGCTCCAAAGAAGGCGAAAACTGTTCGATCGGCCGGAAAGGTGATGGCCATCGTTTTCTGGGATTCACAAGGTGTGATCCACATCGATTACCTCGAGAAGGGTAAAACAATCACGGAGCGCTACTATGCTGACTTATTGGGCCGATTTGACGTCGAATTGAAGAAAAAGCGGCCCCGCTTTGCGAAGAAAAAAGTGCTGTTCCACCACGACAACGCGCCGGCTCACACCTCCGCCGTCGCCATGGCCAAATTGGTCGAATTGCGCTACAAATTGCTGTCCCATCCACCGTACTCTCCAGATTTGGCCCCCTGTGACTACTTTTTGTTTCCAAACCTGAAAAAATCACTCGCCGGGAATAGATTTGGGTCGAATGAGGAGGTCATCGTCGCCACGAAGGCCTATTTTGCTTCCCTCGAGAAAATGTATTTTTTGGACGGGTTAAAAAAGTTAGAGCATTGCTGGGCCAAGTGTATCGAGTTTGAAGAAGATTATGTAGAAAAATAAATTGCCACCTTTCCAAAATTTTCGTTTTTCTTTTGTAGGCTAGGTACTTGTTGAATGACCCTCGTATCTGCGAACACTGATGACAATGTGGAACGAGTAAGAGACAGATCCTTTGCCGAAAAAAAGAATTTTTATTTTTTTCCACCTCATCTATGTTAAGTTCACAAATATGAAATAAAATTGGAAAGGACCTCAACATCTAAAGTACTGTAATCGAGAAGCCGATTTCAGTTGAAGGCATTCTCCAGCTCTGCTACGATGAGTGAAAATGACGCTTCGGCTAATAGGGATACCTGCCTTATTTTGGAGGGTATAAATATTGATATATAAAAAAAATAGATATTTACAATAATAAAACTGTTAAATAAATATAAAAATAAAATTTGAAATCATAAAATAATTATAAGATTGAAATTGTGAAAAATGCTGAAGCAAAAAATATTTATTTCGAATATAAATAATAATAAGTATATTTTTATAATAAATTCTTTTTCAGAATATTTAATATAAAGAAAGGGTAGATTTTCTTTGATCCACTTGAATATGTACTTGCAATTTTATAAAAAAAATAATTTGTGTCATTGCACTGCAAAGACCTCGTTTGTATGATGAAATTTTGCATAAAATCGAATATACCAAGTTGAAAAATAATATTGTTTTTTTTTCCTTTGGTGAGGGCAGAGTATATATAGAAAATAGTAGTTTTCATCAGGGCCATGTTTTGAGGTGAAAGAACTCAGAAAGTAAAATTGTCATGAGGGACAAATAGGGGAGAATTTAAAAAAAACTGAATGATATATTACCTGTCAAATGACGAATGAATCTTATTTGGAACAGATTTGCATATTGCAACAATCAGTGCATATTTGTTGCGATATTGTCAAAATTCCATTGACATATAAACATATTTGCATGAATCCAGGTGAAACCGAATGTAGGAAAAATGAATTGAAAATGTTCAACACAAAACCGTAACTGGGACACAGTTACAGTTTTGCAAAACTATTTCCATTCGTTGAATTTTCGTTGACTATTATGCAATCTCAAAATAATATTAATTCTGATATTAGATATGCACATCTGAATATTTATAAATGTGCGCTCGCATATAAAACAACGTACACAACAAGTGACTAAATACATTTTTATGTTTTCACTTTAATCGGTTCTGTTCCATTTCTATTTGAAATACAAAATTTCCATTTGAATAAATATTTTTTGTTTACTAAAACTTATAAAAAAAACAACTTATTTTATATACATGTACTTATGTGTATGTTTGTTCTAGGACAATCGATATTAAATACAAAAACCATAGCATACTTTTAATTTATCTTCAATATCTATTAAATGTCAATTTAATTGAAGATAAATTATTAATAATTTTTTGTTGTAATTAAACTTAAAATTTTAATAAAACTTATATCTATTATTAAATCTAATGGGACAAAATAGATATTCATGAAAAAAAAAATAATTTAAAAAAAAAAAAAAAAATCGCGATACTTTTGAACAGACCTAGTATATGATCGGTAAGATCTGTTTATGGAAGGACTCTTTTACATCAACTTAAAAAATTAGCATTTCAAATTAAAATCTTAATAAATCTTATATCTTTTAATTAAACTTAAAATCTTAATAAATCTTATATCTATTATTAAATCTAATGATATGTATTGATCGAAAATATAAAGAAATATATACTTTTTTTGGAAATAGAAACTAATATTGGGTGTATAACTTAAAAATGCGGGATTTTTGGCAAACTTTGAGTGTTTATTTTGAAAAATTGTTACAATATATTTTATTCAAAGTATTGTCCATCGGAAGCCACTACTTTTTCCCATCTTTCTGGCAACATATGGATTCCGCGCCAAAAAAACTGGTCCGGTTTTGAGGCCAAGAATGAATCGAGCCAATTTTTGATGCCCTGTCCTGAAGTGAAACGTATTCCGGTGAGGGCGTTTTGCATGGATCTAAACAAATGGTAGTCGGACGGGGCAAGGTCTGGGCTATAAGGCAGGTGAGGCAAAACTTCCCAGCCACTGTTTTCTAAATAATTTTTAACCGGTCTTGCAACATGAGGCCGAGCGTTGTCATGATGGAAAATTATGGCTTCGTGTCTGGTCGCATATTCCGGGCGTTTTTCGGCCAATGCTCGCTTCAAACGGATTAATTGTGTTCGGTAGAGGTCGCCTGTGATCGTCTGGCCCGATTTCAATAGCTCATAATAGATCACACCATTCTGATCCCACCAAATACAGAGCATTATTTTGTACATTCTTGCTGATCGCTCAGGTGAATGTCATAATTTTACGGCGGAATTTTTTTTTTTTTTGTTGTTGTTAGGTTGTTTAAGTTTCAGTCATGCAAAGAGCTTTATTACTGAATTAACTGCTCGAATAAAAGAATGCGATAAATGTAGAATATTAAAAAAAAATACCTAAAATAGGTATGAGTAAAAAAAAGCCTCCTGGTCGCCTGTGATCGTCTGGCCCGATTTCAATAGCTCATAATCGATCACACCCTTCTGATCCCACCAAATACAGAGCATTACCATGGCGCCATAGATATTAGGCTTCGGCGTTGATTTGGCTGGTTGGCCGGGCTTCAGATACGATTTTTTGCGCTTTGGGTTATCGTAATGAATCCATTTTTCGTCGCCAGTAATGATTCGATTCAAAAACGACTTCTTTTTCTGCCGTTCAAGCATCATTTCGGACATGCAAAATCGCCTTTCAACGTCTCCAGGCTTCAATTCATATGGGACCCAATTTCCTTACTTTTGGATGAATCTTGCTGCTCTCAAACGTTTTGAAATGGCTGCTTGAGTGCCTCCCAATGATTTTGCAATTTCTTCTTGAGTTCGACAACAGTCTTCGTCGAGTAATGCCTCCAAATCTTCATCTTCAAACTTTTTTGGCTGACCTGGTCGTTCTTTGTCTGCCGTGTCAAAATCACCACTTCTGAACCGCACAAACCATCTTTCGTACGTTGAAATCGATGGAACATATTCAGGATAAGCTTCGGTGAGCAATCGATGTGCTTCAGCTGCACTTTTTTCCAAATTGAAGAAGTAAATCAACACTTCCCGCAAATGGGACTTTTTTGGTACGAAATTTGACATTTTTGAAGCAAAAAAAAACTTTGTTATTTACACTATTTCGTTCAATGACTAATCGAGAATGAATGACAGATGTTTAACCTCCAAAACGCCATATGAGTTATTATTAACACAAACCATGTGTAAAAGTTATGCCATCTGTTGTCAATCCCGCATTTTTAAGTTATACACCCAAGGTTAGCAAAATACAATATATTAAAATAAATGTTATCCAGTTTATGGTATAAAAAGTCAAGTTTAATAAAATATATTCAAAATTTTGATTAAAATTAAACTATCATTTTTTTATATAACTATTCATTTAGCCATTATACGTTATTATAAAATTATTTAGTTCTTGCAGGACTCAATATTTTTGAGGTAATTCTTGATGATATTTTCGTACAATATAATTCGGCCATTTCTTGATTTATGCTAGTTTGTAAATGTAATAAGAATAGAAAATTAATTACGTAAATATAAAATACTACATAGGGGGGCAACTGACATTATTAATTGACGATCTTGAGGGGCAACTGACATTATTAATTGACCGGCGAAATAAAGTAGCTTATCGTACGGCTACGTAGATCTCAGAATTGACGGTTCAAAAAAGTACTACCCAATCACACCTTCAGACCAAAATGAATACCAGACAGTAATTTTTTAATAGTTATAATGTCACTTTTGGGTTTTAAGAGCTTTATATATGGTAATTTTGCTTCTTTTACATACGAGTTCTGTTCAAAAAGTATCGTGAATTTTGAATTTCCGAGAGTTACGTATATTCAATTTTCGATTTTTTATGGCGTTATCATGTCTCTCACGTTCGCCGACAAGTTCGGCCATTTTGAATGTTCAGTTAATTTTTGACAGCTGCTTTGCTTGCACGTGTTTTGGCTCGTCTCCGATTTTTGCGCATTCCAAAAAATGGATCAAAGAAACTGTTTCGCGAACAAAAAAAGTTACAAGATGAACAGATCTGAGGAATACGTTGGCTGCGGCATTGTTTGTGTGTTGTTTTTGGCCAAAAATTCGCGCACAAGCAACGATGCGTGAGCAGGAGCGTTATCATTGTGCAAAAGTCAATTTTTGTTCTCTCACAAATCCGGGCGTTTCTGGCGGATTGATCCACGCAACTTGCACATAACTTACAGGTAATATTTCTTATTAACCGTTCTACCCTGTGGCAACAACTCATGTTGCACCCCGCCCCAGCAATCGAAGAAAACTGTAAGCAAAACCTTCACATTCGACCGAAATTGGCGCGCTTTTTTCGGTTTTGGCTCGTGCGGCAGCTTCTATTGGGATGATTGAGCTTTGGTTTCCACGTCATAACCATACACCCATGATTCGTCACCAGTTATGACCCTCTGGAGCAAATTTGGGTCATCGCGGACAGAGTCCAACCCCTCCTTAGCAATGTTAGTGGGATACTGTTTTTGGTCAAAATTGAGCAAAAGTCGAAGACGAGTCAAAACACGTGCAAGCAAAGCAGCTGTCAAAAATTAACTAAACATTCAAAATGGCCGAACTTGTCGGCATAAGTGAGAGACATGAGTACCAACATAACGCCACAAAAAATCGAAATTCAAAATTCGCGATACTTTTTGAACACACCTCGTATCCATCGAGCGAGAAATAAGCCTCATCTTTGCAGAAAGCTTTGTTCTTAAATCGCGTAACGTTTCTGGCTACGGCAGAATCCCTACTCCTGTAGAAATATATGATTGTTTTTTTTGCATTATTTGGTATTTAAAAAAAATTATATTATAAAATGGCAAAGTTTATTTTAATCAATTATAATCCTTAAAAGCATATAAATATTTATATTAAGTATCAAATGGTATAATTTTTTTTCAAACTGCAAAATGGATAATCCGCTATTGTAATTAAAAATATTATAAAATTTTTTTCAGATTCCTTAAAAATTTAATTAAAATAGATTTATGCTTTTTAAACTGTCACCCACACGAATTACCACAAAAAAGGTGTTTTTTTTTATTCTCTCCAAAATATCCTTATTTATTTATTAATTGGTAGCTAGACTAATGACTAGCTACCAATTTGAAGATAACCAAAAAAATAACAATCAACCACCTTAGTCTTAGCAGTCATACCTGAAATGATAAATTTAGATCTCAGTATTTTAATGAAGTATTACACAATTTAACATTTGATCTCGTGATGATTCCATCGTAATTAATTAAGATTAACTTTCGCGACAGGTATGTGAAGTCTTGATGACTATAGTAGGACTTTCAGATTATTTCACGGAGAATGAGTAAATTGTGTTTGCTATTATTGCAAATGAAAAGACGTAGGAAAAATCAAAAGAATTAAATACGGAATATGGTGATGAGTGGTAGTAGCACTGTTGATTAAGTAAAGCAGGAAATTTAATGCTGAGGTGTCAAGTAACAGATATTAGGAATAGTTTTGTGTTCACCCTATTGCGTAGTGGGAGTCTGAAGAGATTGATTGCAATTTGATTCATTCCGCACACCGATAAGTACAAGTCAGCCAGATTGCGTAATCGTATCACAAGAAAAATTTACAACCTCAACCAAACACTTCAAATGGAAATTTGAATTTTCTGCTGACAGATTCTTGCACCTCAAATATGCAATCATCTTCAGATATTTCGCTATTCAAAAGTATAGGTGCTCTAATGGGAGTAGGTTTGTATAGTAGAGTATAGGCAGGCAGGTGTACCAGCATGGAAATACTAGAGCAACTGGAAACTATATTTATAACATAGTCCTATATGTGTGTATATAAATACCTTAGCGGATAGTGAGCTCTATGGAATTAGAGCGTTACATTACGTATTATCGAGTTGGGGAGACCATCAAACGATTGAATAATGTGCACCAGAAGGAAGACGATCTATTTGATTTGCATATCTTAATGGAAATGTTAACATGTTAACACTATGAAGAAAAAAATATATTCTGCACTCCTCTATTTGGATTTTAGTTTCTAAGCTTAACTTTAAGTATTTTTCGCATGATGAATTTGGCTTTATTTCGTTGAAGTTGAATATCTGAAATACAAAATGAAAAGCATTAATTTCGTAGAGATTTATTTTAACTATCAAATCTTTATTTGTATTTACGAGTATATGAGAATAATTTTTTTTTTCGATTAAAGTTTTTCCTTTAAATTCGAAAAGCATTTAATATGATAATTTTCAAAATGATTTATTTCATTTCTAGTTTAGAAATAAAATTCTATTAAAAAAAAGGGTTATCCATTATATAGTTAGGAAAGTAATAGACCTGTCAATTTATAGTTTAAAAAAAATATATATAAATATTAATAATAATTATTTAGAAAAAACTTGCCACTTTATATATAACAAAAAATACGAAAAATTATGCCGACTAATTTCCAAAAACCACTTTTCTTTCTAATTCTACTTTACTTACCTTATTCCGTATCCTTTGTCGCCAAATGTCCTATAGTGTCTTCGCGCGTTAAATATACATTTCTGTACAAATGTTACTTGAAATTATAGCAAAAAAATAAGGAAAACAGAAAAAAAACCTGACATATATGGGGACATTTTTAAAATATTAAAGTTTTCATGAAAAAGCCATTGTATCCGGGACTGTATGGGGTGAATTTTGGTCTGCGACTGTATGGGGTGAATTTTGGTCTGCATGTTTCTTATTTCTGAGGGCTATGGCCTTATGGTAACCAAATTTTTTTGGTCTAAAGTTGATAAATTTAATTTAAACCATATTTATTTATAATAAACAATATCGCAAGCCACACAACATAACAAATTTTTATCTTTATTGCGTGAAAACTTCCCAGGACGCTTATTTTTGACATATTTGATAAAGCCATTAAACTTATTTTTAAGATTTAAAGCTATTGGACTTATTTTTATAAAATTATATAAAAAAAATTCTATTAAAAAAGACAATTTTTAAAATTTAGAATATTTAAAAATTAAGTAATGGCTGAATTACAGCCTGAAATGTGCAAAAAACTTATCAAAAAATATCTTAAAAGCATCTGTAAGAGTCCTTTAAGAAATTGTGTGAAAACTATTTATATAATATTATTGTAATAGTATATATATTGGTAAAGCTTAGGAAATATATAATTTTAATAATTTAATCTAAATTTATATTTTTAGTATATTTTATTTAATTTTTCTTTCCAAAACATAAATTGGATAACATTTTATATGAAAGATTTTTTTAAAAATATTATTAAAATAATAATAATATTAATAGTATTTATAATATTTATATTATTTTTATTCATATTAATATAATTATTTATATTAGGTGAAAGCTAAATAAAATTATATCGTCTCAGCAATTTTGAATAATTAAACTGGCGGCAAAGTTGAGACTAAATGAAAACCTTACAAATGTTTTGTGTAAATTGGAACAAATTTTCTGAAAAAAACTATTATTTATGAGGTATTTGTACGTGTAAAATATGGTATAATTTGAAATGAGACATATTTAGAGCATTTTTTGTTTAAAATAAAACACCATTTAGAGTGATTAAATTTTCTAGCATGAATAATAATTGCAATTAATCATTTCTTCAACAGTTGAATAAAATTCGATCGATCAAATGTGATACATACTCTCGATGATTGGTGGTATCGTTCATATCAGCATAAAATTTGTTTATTAAAAAGGCTATTAGCTTGAGCATCAATTTTAATTGAAAAGGTTATGAACTAGTTTATATAATATCGCGTATATTGAGAGAAAAATAGCCATTATAGAAGTAACATATAGTATAGGTTTTTTTTCCAAATATTATAGTTGAATATAAAGTTTGCAATTATCTAAAACTAACTACGAGATAGAAAAGTAATGCTTCTCTAAATATGTCAATCACTCAAATTGTTGGTAAGTCATCGTTTTTGTACTCGGATTGCTATTACTCTTTGGAGATTGGTGTCAGTGTCATCGATAAATGTACATATTTTTATAAGATATTATAATCAATAAAAAATCGACAAAAGACTATAATGTTTAATAATTTTTCTAGTGCCACTGACATATTCATAAGTTTCAGATTTTAATGTTAATACGAGTATTATTTCTCTTATAGGAGTAGACACCCACCACAACATTTAGTATGTAAAGCTGCAATGGTAAATGTTGGTGTTATGCACTCCCTAATAAAGTATTATTATTTAGTTATTTTCAAGGTAAATTGTTTGATTGTTTTGGTTATCAAAAAAAAAAAAAAACTATTTAAAAAATCACATCAAATTTATAGCTAATTTTTGTTGAATTTTATAAATTTGCTCCTTTTATATAAGGGGTAATTCAATGGGAACGCAAATTTTCTTTTTTAAATGAAACATATAAAAATTTGTTTAAGTATTTTTTGTATAAAATACAATAATCACCAAATGCTCAGCACAACTAAAAATGGTTCATATTTTTCTTCATATAATTCGGGTTGTATCTTATTTATCGTCCTCCAAAGCTATAAAGACATAGATTTTAATTTTTAAATAGTCCCAACAAAAAAAAATAGTCCAATGGTGTCAAATTGCAATATCTTGGTGGTTCTATTGTTTTGTGGGATAATATATTCTAAAAAAGTCGATACCATCTAATTCAGGACCTAAAACTTTTGATTTCATGTCACGATAAAAGTTTCGTCAGTTTTTCTCGTAGTCTTCAGTTCCTTTATGAATTTGGAGGCCTATAGTGACAAGGTCTTTTGTCAAAATTTGCTAAGGGGATTTTCAGTAGGAAAGGACTAATTGCCGTGAACGATAACGAATTAATATTTTGAAGGCTTAGATCACAGTTTCTTCCTAAAAGCAGCAATATTTTTTGGTCGAACAATCTGAACAAAGACGCACCCGTTGATCCCAACTCAGATTCTTAAAATTACTATAAAAAAATACTTAAAAAATAAATTAAAACTTAAAGTCTATTGAATAAAACATTTATTAAAATATCAAAAATAATTCCTGTTAAAGATTTACTTTAGCATTGAATTTACCTTTAGATGCAGAAAATACACGCTAATTTCTTATTTAATTTATAATATTGTTTTTTTTCTCTCCAAAATATTATATTATAACAATTATTATGGTTTATTTTGAAAAATAATATTTTTAATTTACCAAAGAAAGTGTGTCATAAATTGGAATAAGAAAAATACTGCAAATTTCGGAACGACACAAATTGAAATGATTTTTCATAAAATTTTTTATTCATTATTTCTACTTGGAGATAATAGGTATTATCTTTTTTATAAATATGTATAAATAAGATATAAATTTTTAAATAATTTATACTATTAAAATAATTATAATAGAAACAAATAGTCAAATAAGTATATATAAATTTGGTTAAATATTTAGTTTTTTGAAGATTTTATTATGCAAAAGTACACAGCTTTTTTTTAAATATCTAATTTTAGTTTTTGATTTATTCGTTTTCATTTATTTCTTTAAATAATTGTCGAATATTAGAACATGTCCTACATGGGCTTTTAAAAGTGTGTATAAAAGATAATAATGCAAATAAAAATTCGACGAAACTGCTTCTATGAACTTTGACAATGCGTAGACAAATAAACTGAACCAATGATGGGAGATTTCGTTCCACACATTGGACAAAAATAAAAACATAATATAATAACTATTTCGTCTAAGTAATAATACTAAATTTAAAAGTAAAATAATAAAGAAACCATTCTGAAATTCTGACCTAGGAAATTTCACAGTATTCGGATTGGGGATACTGCGTTGGGTTCAAATTATCATTTACCATATTTTAAATAAATATCTTTTAATCTAAATAATTCCAAAATGATTCAATCAATAGATATCTTACAAATCTAACAGCGAATAAAAATACTAATTACTCCCTATGGAAAGCTGCCTAAATGAAAAACTAACTAAAAATTGTAAATGGGTCGGTTGTCTTAAGGAAAAAACTAACCTCTTCACTAAATATGTTGCAGGTATTTTCTAGCCATATCCAAAAAATTGGACACGTATAGCAATCATTGTTAATAAAATTAACAAAGTAGATAGCAAGTATATCAGACAAACCTCATTTGAAGGAATTAAAACTATGATTACCCATAATTAAAGTATCCAAAAAGCTCCTGGATTTGATATGATGACTAGCCAGATCATAGAAGAACTCCCAGAAGTGGACTAACTAAAGTTTCAGTTTATTGTTAATGCTTGCTCAGTTGGAAAATCGGCGAAGTGATCCTTCTACCAAAACCAGAAAAATCATCCGCAGTTGTAAAATCCTGCAAAAAATTTTAAAGAGTTGTTCCTGAGAAGGATGCTATTTGTCTTATCCGAACTCATTAGTTTGACTTCAGGGAAAAACACTCTACTATAGATCAAGTACATAGAATTAGAAATAAAAGGGAAAAAGCTCTAGAAGAGGAAAAGTTGTGCCCAGCAATCTTCCTGGCTGTTCCGCAAGCATTTAATAAGACAAACGAGGTCTAAACTTTGTGTTTTTTCAAAAAATATTATTTTCAAAAAGTATCGCGAATTTTGTGTTTTTGCTCAAAAAATATTTATTTATTCATGAATATCTATTTTGTCCCCTTCAAAGTAATCCCCACCCAGATATTATACACTTGTGCCAACGTTTTTTCCAATCCTCGAAGCACTTGCAAACATCATTTTTTGTTATCTTGTTCAGCTCCTTCTTCGATGCAGTCTTTTTATCCTTAATCGTAGCGTAGCGTCGGTTTTTATGGGACTCTTAAGTTTCGGGAACAAGAAAAAGTCACAGGGGGCCAGATCTAGAGAATACGGTGGCTGCGGCATTATTAGTGTATTGTTTTTGGCCAAAAATTCGCGCACAATCAACGATGCGTGAGCAGGGCCGTTATTATGGTGCAAAAGTTAATTTTTGTTCTTCCACAAATCCGGGCGTTTCTGGCGGATTACTTCGCGCAACTTACGCATAAATTGCAGGGAATATTCCTTATTGACCGTTCTACTCTGTAGCAAGAACTCATGATGTACCACGCTCCTGCAATCGAAAAAAAAACTGTAAGCAAAACCTTCACATTCGACCGAACTTTGCTTTTCGTCGTTCACAATTTCTCGGCCCTCTGAGAAATTATATAAAATATATTTTATTAAACTTGACTTTTTATACCATAAACTGGATAACATTTATTTTAATGTATTGTATTTTGCTAACCTTGGGTGTATAACTTAAAAATGCGAGATTGACAACAGATGGCATAACTTTTACACATGCTTCAAAAATGTAGAATTTCGTTTTTTATGGTGTTATGTTGGTACTGATGGGAAAAGTTAGTGGCTTCCGATGGACAATACTTTGAATAAAATATATTTTAAAATTTTTCAAAATAAACACTCAAAGTTTGCCAAAAATCCCGCATTTTTAAGTTAAACAACATTCAAAATGGCCGAACTTATCGGCATAAGTGAGAGACATGAGTACCAACATAACGCTACAAAAAATCAAAAATCGAGAGGAATGAGTAGCAACATAACAACATAAAGAATCGAAAATCGAATGTACACATACGTAACCCGCGGAAATTCAAAATTCGCGATACTTTTTGAACATATCTCGTATCTACAATCTGCATAGTAATGTGCAAAAACAATTCTTTGAATTCCACTCTTTATAAATTTCAGAGATACAGTTATCTACATCTAGTAAGGTATGGTAAAGCTGACTCTGACCTAAAAGTCATAAAAGCAGGAGTACCTGAAGGGAGTATACTAGTCCCTCTCCTGTACTTATTATATACAAGGAACATCCCACAAAATCATGAAATGTTAATGGCTATATTTGCAGATGAAACCTAAAAATAGTGCAGGTATTTTTATCTATTGATAGAGCCACTAAAAAACTGCAGAATGCATTAAATAAGGCATTATCTTTACCTACAGAAAAGCTCATACTGTATATATTACCAGTAATGGACAAATTGTACCTTATGCCAATACAGCTAGGTATCTAGGTATGAGCCTTGATACTAAACTTGAGGGGAAATACCGTGTAAAAAAAAAAGAACTCAACAATAAATATAGAGAATTGTATTGGCTGCTGGGAAGAGCTTTTGAGCTCTCAACGCAGAATAAAATTCTAATTTACAACCAAATATTTAAGCCAGTTTGGATGTCCCAAACAAGCCTCAAAATTTGCGACTAAATTTAAAGAAAGATACTATAAGTCATTAGTCGATTTTAACTAAAATTGATTCTGACACATTGCAGGGTTAGAGTCCTATACTATTAAGAGGAGTGATTTTAATGTCTTTTAAGATTTTCACCTACCCATAAAAATAAAATATTGCATCTACAATAGATAAAGTTCTTTTTTTGAATATTCTAAAATAATTTCATATGCTTTATAAAATTTAACAATTTCTAACTGCTCCGTCCAACTTACTTTCGACCGCTTTCATTAGGGAAGCTGGCAATTATCTACCCACATAAAATATGGAGTTGTCAAATGATCTCACTGGAGAGTTGTATTATTTATGGAATATTATTGTAGAAAAAAGTAAGATTTTTTTCTTAAATTCTAACAATTCTAAAAAAAAACAAGACAATAATTACCAATAACTACCATTAAAATGGCTACAATTTAATCAAAAGTCTAATCACAAATCTTTTATAACTCAAAGAAAAAAAATATTATACATAAATTATAGAAGGAAAAAAAATACTATCACTTTCACATAAAAGAAAAAAATCTTTTACAAAATACCTGATGCAATTTGTGGGTGTACGCCATAACGACGTTCAATTTTCAAGTGTGAAAAATGAACCAACAAGTCTGTCGACCCCGTCCATCATTTTCTTTTTCCGGGAGCCATACGATGCGTGAACTTTTCTATTTTTACGAAATCTTAGCAGAAAATTTCGCAAATTTTATTCAAGTTAATACAAACATGTATGTTTGTAGGTAAAAATCGTTAATTTACAAATACGAATACAAGTATTCTCACTTCAAATTGTTACAAAAATTTTAGTTAATTGAAAAACAGCCAATATACATGTTAGTATCTAAGGTAAAAATCATGTTTTGTATCAAGAAAATATTAAAAATCTTGACTCACTCACGGGTGAGGGAGTATTCGTAAACTTTGAAAAGGTCGAAAATTACAACCGATCATGTACCATAATCTGATGTCGGTTAACTGAACATTTCGAAAGGAAGAAGAAAAATATATTGAAAAAATTTCATATGTGCAATCGGTAGCGCTTAAAAATCAACATCGATTTCAACATAATTCGGATGGCATTTCGCACCTGAGTACCTACAATTGCCAAAAAAATTCCAACGCAACTGCCAAAAAATTCACAAAAAAAAAAAAAAAAAACTAAACTTTATTGGAAAAATCGAGATTTTTTTTTAATGAAAATTTTACCATTAAAATGCCATTTTTTGAGTTGAATCAATTCTAATATTTTGTTGGCCATTTCACTATTGAGTTCTGGTTGAATTTTTTTGCGGTCTCTCGAAGGTGAAGAAAACGGGGTAAGGTCGAATGGTTTTTAATTTCTTCTACTTGTCTAAGGATGTCAATCAAAATAGTTAGTGTGAATAGTTTTATTTTTTTTATTATAACGACATTAACCTTTTTGTATCAATCCTTGACACAAGTCAGTCACTAAAATGAATTCTTTGAATTCAATTTTAAGATTTTTGTTGAACAATTTTTTTATGGAAGAATTCATTGCATTCAAAATTATATGATTTGAAAAAAATTCAAATCATCCCGCTTATTCAGCAGATTTGGCCCCGAATTTTTTGACATAAATTTTGGCTTTGTAAAGTAAAGTTAAATAAACTAAACTTACGTATAAAATTCAGATTTCTTGTAATGTTCGGACCTTACGAGGGTCGTTCAATAAGTCCTATATTTTGGTATATTCAACCAGTGAACTATGTCTGTTCTATAACAAGAACTGTACTCATACACAAAAAGCAGTGAATATGTAGTGGTAAATGGGTTAATAATTAATGAGTGACTGGATGGCTACGATAAATTTTTGAGGTCAGAAAGTCAATACGAGGGTCGTTCAATAACTCCTTAGAAAAAGATGGAAAAAAACTGTTTTTTAAAAAAAAAAAAAATTTATTTTTCAACATAATCTCCTTTTAGCTCTATACACTTTTCCAACAGTTTTTCCAAAATTTTTATCCCGTCCAAAAAATAGGATTTCGGAAGTTCTGCAAAATACTCATCCGTTTGAGCAATGACGTCCTCGTTGGAAGTGAACCGTCGTCCGCCAAGCCATTTCTTCAGATTGGGGCAAAGAAAATAATCACTCGGGGCCAAATCTGCTGAATAAGCGGGATGCTGCAACAATTCCATTCTCAATTCCACAATTTTGGCCATGGAAACAGAGCAGGTGTGCACACGCGTACTGTCCTGATGCAAGAGGATTTTTTTCTTCTTCAGGTGGGGGAGTTTCTCTTTGACTTCCTTGCTCAACCATTGCAATAACGACGCGTAATACGCTCCTGTTATTGTTTTTTCCTTTTTCCAAGTAGTCGATAAAAATGATGCCCTGCGAATCCCAAAAGACCGTGGCCATCACCTTGCCGGCCGATGGCACAGTTTTTGCCTTCTTCGGAGCCCGTTCACCCTTGAAAATCCACTGTGATGACTGTCTCTTCGTTTCTGGAGTGTAGTAGTGTATCCAGGTTTCGTCCACAGTGACATATCGACGAAGGAATTCGGCAGGATTGCGATGAAAGAGTGCCAACATAGCCTCAGAGTCCACTACACGATTGCGCTTATTCTCCTCTGAGAGCAAACGCGGCACCCATCTTGCCGACATTTTTTTCACAGACAAATTTTCATGCAAAATTGAAGCGCCTGTACCTTGTGATATGCCCGTGGCCTCAACTAATTCGCGCACTTTAATTCGCCGATCGTTCAAAATCAGATCGTGGATTTTGTCGATGATTTCAGGAGTAGACATCTCAACTGGGCGTCCTGAACGATGTTCATCTTTTGTGGATGAACGGCCACGTTTAAATTCATTTACCCAATTGTAAACCGTCGCAAACACAGGTGCAGATGTGCCATGAACTGCATCCAACTCGGCTTTAATTTCTTTCGGGCTTAAGCCTTTCAAATGTAGATGTTTGATGACAGCCCTAAACTCGCTTTTTTCCATTGTTATGCACAAATAAATGTCGTTAACTTTAATCGACGATAGAAATTGACCTACGCTATGGATCGAGCTGAAATTTCCTGTCGATAATGCTACTTACAAAAAAAATCTTTACCGACACTACGAGCGCAATTTCTTTGATTTTCTAAGGACTTATTGGACGATCCTCGTATTTTTCTAATGAGTTACTATCGAAGAAAATCTGTTTTAAAAATCTGTAGACTTATCAATTTGTTCCTTGGAAAGTAACGGTAAATAACGTATACTTAAAAAATTTTGCCATTTTACTAACAAAGGGTATACCGAAAAATATGCAAGATTTGAATTTTGCGCCATTTATGCGGTTCAAGGTTTTTAAAAATGGAGCGTTACACGAAAGAACAATGCGTTTTCATTGTTGAGCAATATTTTCAAAATAATAAAGATTTCCGAATTTTTTTTACGAAATATGGTAAGAATAGTGATTTAACTTCATCAACTCTGAACAGATTAATTAAAAAATTCAGGCAGACTGTATTAATTAGTGATCTTAAACACTCTGATCGTCCTTTAACAAATCATTTAACACAAAATATTGAAGCAGTTCAAAAGAGTGTATTGCTGAGAGTCCGGTCACTGTGGTCATAAATTGGATATTTTGAGGAGCTTCCTACAGCGTATTCGCACGAAAGATTTGTATTTTCATATTGGTACGAAAATATCTGTAATTCGAAATAAAATTTACGATAAGTTTTGCAAAGTTCATTAAAAAATTGCATAGAAATGCTAACATTAACTATTTGATGGCCACATAGTCTGTCTTTTAAAAACAAAGTTTTTTTCTCAAAATATTATTTATTTATTCAAAAAATTTTACTTACAGTATTTATGCATGAAAATTATGAAAATAAAATTGAATATGTCAAAATTGTTCAAAATTGTTTTTCGAGGTCCGTTCAAAAAGTATCACGAATTTTGAATTTCCGCGGGCTACGAATATTCGATTTTCGATTTTTGTGGCGTTATGTTTCTACTCATATCTCTTAATTATGCCGATAAGTTCGGCCATTTTGAATGTTCAGTTAATTTTTGACAGCTGCTTTGCTTGCACGTGTTTTGGCTCGTCTTCGATTTTTGGCCACTCCAAAAAATGGATCAAAGAATCTATATCAAATTTTGTGTGAAAAATAAAATTAATTGCGCGGACACATTCCGAATGTTGACTGTGGTATATGGTGAAGCTACCTTGGACCGAAAGTGGTACAAAATGTTCTCAAAGGGCCGAGAAGATGTGAACGATGAAGAGCGTGCCTGACGTTCCAGCACGTCAACAACAGACGAAACCATTGATGAAGTGAAGAAAATAGTATTGGCCAATTATCGAATTACCTTTAGAGAAATTGTTGTGGACTAAAACATATCGATTGGCTCGTGCCATTCGATTTTTACCAATGATTTGCGCGTGAGACGGGTCGCTGCGAAATTCGTACCAGAATTGCTCAATTTACGACCAAAAACACCATCGCATTAACATTGCTAAGGAGCTGTTAGACTCTGTCCGCGATGACCCAAATTTTCTCCAGAGGATCATATCAACTGACGAATCATGGATTAATGGTTATAACGTGGAAACCAAAGCTCAATCATCCCAATGGAAGCTGCCGCACGAGCCAAGACCGAAAAAAGCGCGCCAAGTTCAGTCTAATGTGAAGGTTTTGCTTACAAGTTTTCTTCGATTGCAGGGGCGTGGTGCATCATGAGTTGTTGCGACAGGGTAGAACGGTCAATAAGGAATATTCCCTGCAAGTAATGCGCAAGTTGCGCTAAGTAATCCGCCAGAAACGTTCGGATTTGTGGCAGAACAAAAATTGGCTTTTGCACCATGATAACGCCCCTGCTCACGCATCGTTCCTTGTGCGTGAATTTTTGGCCAAAAACTACACACTAATAATGCCGCAGTCATCGTATTCCCCAGATCCAGCCCCCTGTGACTTTTTCTTGTTGCCGAAACTGAAAAGCCCCATGAAAGGACGACGCTACGCTACGATTGAGGAGATAAAGACGGCATCGAAGGAGGAGTTGAACTATATCACAAAAAATGATTTTTTAAAGTGCTTCCAGGATTGGAAAAAAATTTGGTACAAGTTTATAATATCTGGTGGAGATTACTTTGAAGGGGACAAAATAGATATTAATGAATAAATAAATAATTTTTGAAAAAACACAAAATACGCGATACTTTTCGAACAGACGTTGTATGTCTTAATATATATTAATGGCAGTGCAATACTAAAAGACCGAACACATTTCTAATGTTCTAGAGGAGTTTTTTTTTATTATATTGATAATATTTGATGATTTATGTAATTAAATTTGTAACCTTGAATTCTGTAAAATGTAACTTAAATTGCTACAAAGCTTGAATTTCTTGAAGTAGTACTTAAAATATTTTTTTGAAATAAATGAAAATTCAAAAATTTAAAAGACTAGAACAAAACTGACTAAATAAGAACTTTAACTTCTAAATAAATATTCTAAGCGTACAATAGACAGTAAATTTTATTAAAACATTACACTTCTAAAATCAATACGGACTTACAGACTAGAACTCGGAACCTCTAATGGGCTTTCCAATTTCTTCAGCGATGAGGTGAGGCAATAACATTTAATTATGCTCGCCATTGCGATATAATAATCCAGTTTTTTGTGCTTAATTGATAATATATGGTCGTGGGGAAAACATGTGGTTTCAACAAGACGAAGAGAGCTTTCGTTTAGCTCTATAAGAAAAATGTTAATGGCGTCAAACCAATTGACATAACTCAACTTTTAAAAATACTCGTCGTGGGAAGTTTTTGCTCAATTTAACTAAAATTTGTCATTTTCTTATTGAAAAAATATACAAGAGATAAACATTTTAGTTTTTTTTCTATTTATTTGTATATTTTTAAGGATATATATATAAAAAAATTTATTTTTAAAATTTTATACCGAGCGAGAAATATGCCTCATCACTAAACAATATTTTGACCATAATCGTCTCTTGAACCGCGAAATGTTTGTAGAAATTTTGTAATTTTTACCACATTCTTTGGGAACTAATAAATTCATTATCAAAAATGGCAGATTAATGTTCAAAGATAATTATCAAAAAAATTGTATATTTATTAAAAAAATTGTAAAATGCAAAGTCTACATTTTCCAAATTATAAACTGGATAACCCGGCATAAGTAGTAATCTAAAATCCCGCAGATATTCTACAGAAAAAAAAATAATTCCTAAAAGTTTTCATTTTTACAATTTCAGATGATATTTGAATAAAATTACCAGAAGTTTTGTATTTATAAGAGAATTTTTGTATTTGAAATATTTTTTTTTTGTTCATATTATCTCTTATATGTTTCGATGGTTGTATGGTATATGTTGGGGTTAAAGTTATTTTCAATTTGGCATTTGCTCTTAATTAAGGAAACCGAATCTCGGCAAAATTAATGCTTAGCACTTTGTGTAAACTCAATAATTCACGTTTTCGACTGGAATTTTAATAGAAAACGCGGCATCTCGTTCGACTAATCAGTACATATTTTCAGATTACCTAATACCAACCATTAGGTTCTGCCTTCTTTGCCTTGACTTTAATATGTTTAATATGGAATTTTTGCAAAATTTATACTATGGTAGTAGAAATATGCGAATTATACTCGTAGCTTACAGATCTACTCCCAAACCCAATCCAATCTTCAGCAGAATCACCAAATCCCATCAAAACTATTTGTCTGCTTTAACAATTTTTCTTTGCGGAATCAATTTTGTTCCTTCTAATTGGTAATGATCACAGCATGCTTTTCACACAAAAAAAAATGTATTGATTAATTTCAATTAAGAAGATATTGTTCAATTTCCTATTTTCAAATTAACAGATAATGAACAAAAATCGAATAATTAGACGAGACTGAGATGGTGAAAAATTCAAAACATCACATTGCATTTTAAACAGCTTAAATAATAATAAGGAAATTTTTTAGTTTTCACAAAGAAACTGTTCTCAAAAGACTTAAAAAATTTATGCCAATTTTCATAGTCCAGAGTGCAATTTGTAAATATTTTAATTAACTAATTTTAAATGTGGTCGTGATTTATAATCCACATAACGATAGTTTAGAGAAGCTTTGAAAAATGAAACTTTGACTTGGTAAATTCGTTTTTTTTTCTGAGATACTAATTGGATTTTACTTTATTGCGGAAAGGATTTTTTTAAATTGCTTAGTTTTTCAATAACTAAAGATATTTGGAGGAGAGTAGAAAATCTTTCATAAACTGAAAGAAGAAAATGTTCCAGAAACTAGTCAGTGGTATTAAAATTAATGAGTTGAAAACTGATATGATTTTATTATTTTCTTATTAATTTCAAAAAGATTGCTCTAAAATTCAATAAGAAATGAAAGAAGATAACGTTTTGGAAAAGGATATGATTTTTTTTTAATTATTAATTCGTTATAATATTTGCTTAACAAAACTCTTTATATTATAAAATAATGTATTTTTGAACATTGAAAAATTCAATGAAAGAAGTAGCAAGGCGACCAAGAGGGAAAAAGAAGAAATTAAACGTGAAATCCTAGAGGAGCACCTGCTCAGAAAATACTTTTTTTTATTCTGCTGTTGATTTATTAAAAAAACTATCATTAAGATAGTATTTAGGAGGAGGGGAAAGGGGAGGTTGTTGTTTTGAAATTCATACCCACATAAGAAAAAATTCATAAAAAAAAAATTTGGGCAGAATAGAAGAGGATATAAGGATGAATTTTGAAGGGTATAAAAATTGGGTTAATAAAAGATAAAAAAAAATTAGAATAAAAAATTCACGAATCGAAAATAATAGATCAACGGCTGAGAAATGAAAATTGGTGAAGTGAACCGCTGACCGTTCTAAGAGGAGGCTGAGGTATTAGGTCTTTATCTATCTGGTCACCATCATCATCATTAATGCCGAAACAACTAGGAGTCTAGTCTAGGCCTGCTGAATGGTCATTCGGTGCGACACTCCCAGCATAGTTTTGATGTCCTGGCTAACGCCGTCGCTCCATCAAAGGGAGAACCTATTTCGTCTTCCGGGACCATAAGTGTAGGTACTGTAGACTTTCCAGATAGGATCTTTCTGATCTATACGGATTAAGTGTCCAGTGCACCGAAGGTTACTGAGCTTAATTTTATCCACAACCGGACGGAAGCGGTAACGCCATCATTAAATAGGCTCCAGAATCATCTATACTCATGTGGGGGCTAAAAAATTTTCGAAGAATTCTACTCTCAAATGCGGAGAAGCGTCCGTAATGGGTTCTGCTGAGTGCCCAAGTTTACAAAAAAAGACCGGAAGTCTAGTCTAGGCCTGCTGAATCGGCTTTCCGCCGTGGTCATTTGGATCGATATTCCCAGCATGGTTTTGGCGTTCTGGCGAATGCCATCGCTCCATCGAAGGCAGGGCCTATCTTGTCTTCTAGGACCATAAGTGTTAGCACTGTAGACTGTCCAGGTAGGATCTTCCTGATTCTTATGGATGAAGTGTCCATCCCACCGCAGCTTACTGAGCTTAATTTCATCCACAACTGGCCAGTAGCGGTAACGCTCCAAGTATTTTTTCGTTAAATAGGCTCCAGAATTATCTACCTTCATGTAGGGGGCCAAAAATTTTTCGAAGAATTCTACTCTCAAACGCGGACAAGCGTTCGTAATGGGTTCTGCTGCGTGCCCAAGTTTCCAAAAAATATATTGCTCATCATCATCATCATTAATGGCGCAATAACCGGAAGTCTAGTCTAGGCCTGCTGAATCGGCTTTCCGCCGTGGTCATTCGGTACGATATTCCCAGCATAGTTTTGACGTCCTGGCTAACGCCGTCGCTCCATCGAAGGGAGAACCTATTTCGTCTTCGGGGACCATAAGTGTAGGTACTGTAGACTTTCCAGATAGGATCTTTCTGATCTATACGGATTAAGTGTCCAGTGCACCGAAGCTTACTGAGCTTAATTTTATCCACAACCGGACGGAAGCGGTAACGCTCCAGGATTTCATCATTAAATAGGCTCCAGAATCATCTATACTCACGTGGGGGCTAACAATTTTTCGAAGAATTCTACTCTCAAATGCGGACAAGCGTCCGTAATGGGTTCTGCTGAGTGCCCAAGTTTACGAAAAAAGACCGGGAGTCTAGTCTAGGCCTGCTGAATCGGCTTTGCGCCGTGGTCATTCGGTGCGATATTCCCAGCATGGTTTTGGCGTTCTGGCGAACGCCATTGCTCCATCGAAGGCAGGGCCTATCTTGTCTTCTGGGACCATAAGTGTAGGCACTGTAGACTTTCCAGGTAGGATCTTCCTGATTCTTATGGATGAAGTGTCCATCCCACTACAACTTACTGAGCTTAATTTCATCTGCAACCGGCCAGTAGCGGTAACGCTCCAAGTATTTATTCGTTAAATAGGCTCCAGAATCATCTACCCTCATGTAGGGGGCCAAAAATTTTTCGAATAATTCTACTCTCAAACGCGGACAAACATTCGCAACGGTTTCTCCTAAGTGTCCAAGTTTCCAAAAAATACATTGGCAAGATTAGTGTCTTATACAGCAGTACCTTCAACATTATGGTCAGAATTGGATAACGAAATAATTTAGACTGACTGCAGTAGGCTCCGTTGCCTTCCAGCAGCCGTGCGCACATTTCTTTCTCCATTTTTACTATCGGCTACGACTCTTAACCCCAATAAGAAAATAATTTATTTCCTTCGAAGCTCTAGTCTCCCATCTGCGTACTAGCTGGAATAGTACTTTGTTTTGCCTTCATTTAAATCTTGAAGCGCACGATTTTTTTCCATCTACTCAACCTTCATTTTTTCCCTACTTGACCGGGAGCAGATCGGCGTTTTTTTAACCTACCATATTTCATTGGATATTTACCAAAATAAAATTTTTATTCTTTCAGAGTTCAGTGGTGCAAATTTGAACGCTTGTTTTGAATTCCATTTCCACAAAATAATACCACATTCCCAATTTAGCCATTTTACATAAGCTTTCTAACTTGTTACTAACCCAACAACTATTTATATTTCTCTACTACGACTACTTCTATATTTTCTACTACTCTTAATACTATTTTCAATTGTCAAAAGCTGTTATATGGTTTATGCAATAACAAAAAAATAATAATAAAAAATAGAGAAAAAAATATCTATAAACGTAAAAGTGAGACTACAAGGATTAAGTGCTTAATTTGCATTACAATTTGGTTAGGAATGGAGTTTTTTTTTATTATCCTTTAATACTTTTAAGACTCTGATTTAACTGTTTAAATATACACACGATCATCGTAATGGAAATAATCTCCTTAGTTGGAAATGGTTCGGTGCTCTTGATTCAATTTCACTGATAAGCTTTACATACGAACTTTAATAGGGAATAAATTTACAAAAACGTACGAGTATATAGGAATTGCTGAATACAAATGCCATATAAGCATTCCTATATGAATCGGTATAGATGGGAATGGAGTATGAAACTGTTGGGCATAAGTATTCAGAATTCTAATCGAGGACGAATAGATAGCATACAGGATTTGGTGATACGCGATGGTCGTATGGGTATATAATGAGAATTTTTATGTTCATTCAGATTGAAATGGAATTCAATTTCTTTTCGAAATGTGATTTCAGTTATGGCATATATGTGATACAAGTTAAAAAAAAAAAATTCCCTCTCCTCTACTATAGTCATCGAATTATTCACAATATATAGTAAAATATTTCTTAAGCTCTTTTATCATTTATCAATAAAGAAATCAGTTAAAGGCCAAACTTAACTTAACTGAAAATGTCCAATCAGATTCAAAAGAATTCATGAAGAAAAAACTTAATACCATCTTATAATCAATGCCATTCCCCCCCCCCCCCCCTACACCAATTCTTCCTGCTATACATTTTTTTTTGTGTATACGTGTTAAAAAAAAACATAATACATCTAATAATATTCTGCCTCTAGAAAATCTCTAATTAATAAGACCTCAAAAAAAAAAAATGCATCCCATTAATAATAATATCTTCCTACTCTAGACCTGATGTTATGAAGGTAAAATTATGTCCTTTCGTTCGTTTCGAATGAATTATAATAAAACATTTAACACGTTTTCGTTATTTAGTATTTCCGAAAATTGTATTTTATAATCTACTCGTAAATCCTTGAACTTGATCTAGATTTATTTTTAATCAGTCACGTTTTCTAAAATAGATTTTTTTTTTTAACTATTATTCACTATATTTAGTTTTACACCTTATTAAATGTTACAAAAATTATCTAAAATCGTGCTTGGTATATATTTTTTGTTAACAATTAATTAGATGACCTATTCAAAGGTTTTTATATTGAAGAACTTTCCATGAACTATTGACATCTCATTTTGGTTCAAACGAGATGATCTACTTGAATAACTATTATTTTATAACTCGGATTTGGTGAAGGAAAACTTAATTAAATAAGGTAAGGCAATTTGAATGGCCTTCGAATATAAACGTATGTACATAAATAGAGATGATTACCCGACTAATAAGACATGAAACATACCTAAGAGTATCTATTTAACTATTTAGATGATGCTCATCTCTATTTAAAGTACGGAGGAGCATGAAGAATTATTCCCTTTAGATTATTATGATACGATTCAAATGTGAAACTTTACAGGCTTAGCCTTTTTGGGAAACCAATTACCTTGTAGTACTTGTACGATGTAAAATATACCTTGTAGTATGACAATATATACGTTAGTACGTTAAGTGTACATGCATGCTAGTAAAGAGCATGAGAAGTTGTGAGGATGAAGTGTGCCTTTTTTGAGCTGGTGCTCCGGATGAACTTTGTATTTTGGATATGAACAAATCGGATTTCCGAAACCATCTAAACTGGGCACATTCCATTCCAGGTCACATAAATAAGCTTACCAGTTAATTCTAAGAATTTATTAGATACACACATTCAGATTGAGGGTCAGATCGATGTGAACAAATTTATTTTGAGAAAATAAAATTGTATCTTAGATAAATTTTAATCATAGAACAAATTTTTCATAATTAAATCAGTTTTGTTTTCCTAAAAACACTAAAAAAAAAACAACAAAAAACAAACAATATTATGGCAAAAAAGAGTATTTTTTAGCTGTGGTTAACTGCACCGCACCTGCTGCAATTGTCTAATATTCGTCGACATTTTTAGGTCTAGACAAAAAGAGATATTGGAATTTCGTTTTGGTAGAAGTAAATCTTAATAAAAAAAAAAAATAGAATCGTTACTGCATTAGGCGAATTATATGGCATAACAGGTAAGTTAATGGGCGCAACATCACGTTTTTATTGAAAAGCTGACATTACACCAAACAAAAGAGTCTAAAGAGTCGGTTAAATACAAACCTTCAAAGGCCTTTGGCATAAATGGAACTTTTAATTTTAGATAAAAAAAAAACAAAACCAATATCGAAAAACTTCATTTGAAATCAACAATGAAAAAATGTTAGTAAAAGGTATAAATAAATGCATTTATAATTTTGCTTTATTACAGTTTGAATCGAAATTAATGTCTTTAAGCATACAAAAAGGCATAAATGAGAAGCACAAGATTAGTATGGAAATCGATGCCAGAATTTATAAATTCAGAGGTACTCAATGGTCATTGATAATAGTTAGTTGAGTAAACAATTTTTCTCAAACTTTGAATTTTTTTCAGTAGGTGTATTTTTTTTTCTACGTCTAAGTTGGTTTTTTTTTTGGTAATTAGAAAATAATTGAAATTAAAAACTATATTTAGTAAAAATAATTTAATGGCAATACTAAAGTATGTATTTTTGTGGATAGTCCTGTAATTGTCGATAAACCGACTTAGAAGTGTATTTTTTTTCGGTGTAACCTAATTTTATCAAAGTTTTTGGTGTAACCTATTTTTATCAGATAAAATATTTTTTTATTTAAAAGCTTAACAAAAATATGAGTGAACAAAAATGTGCTCATGTTACTTTTACACTTTACGAAAACCAAGGACTTGATGTAGTCTAAAATAGGCATGATATTCCTTAAAGGACCGAACGATATAAATAATTACGACGACTCTTTAATAATGGGTCAAAACTTACAATAAACAGTAATTTTTACAATACAAAACGGTACTGAAACTGATATGGACTTATGGACTTAAATTCTGTGGAAAATTATCAATGCTCCCTTTAGTTTTGTCGGAAATAGTGTTATTCATCGTGATTTAAATATTTCATTCTTTCGTGAACTGTACATACCTCGTTTTAAGAAAATTCCTAATCCTTAAGCAAGGAAACTGTTCACTTCCAATCCTCCATTATATACCAATAATCACTTAAAATACTGTTGGTCTCGGGTTTTTTTTTTTAATTATAAAATAAATCATTCCGTTCTTGAGGAAACATCGATTTGTATTCTGCCTTTAATATAAACTGTATTTAAATGTAGGTGAAATTTATGTTAAAAAAAATTAAACGAAAAAACTATTTTCTGACGAAAGAAAATTTCTGAAACCAATTTGCGGTGTGTTCAGGTTATGGTGGTGTTATGACAGATTGCTCATAAGGCATTTACCAAAAAAATTTATTTCGGTAACTAAACCCATTTTTTATATTGTACAATTTTATTGGAGTTCCAGTTATTTTTTCGTATATCGAAAATGGATGAGTTTCTTCCTGAGTAGCACTCAGACCTAAAAATTTCTTAACAAATCCTATTTTTTTGACTGTTCCAGGCACATAAATATTCTCTAGAAAATTAACAAATGTCAGACTATTCTTTCCAACTAACTGTCGAGCTGTTTTTTTATGGAAGCTGTCAATGTCAGCCTATGCAAAAAATTCGGTGGCTAAATGGCCTCTTGGTCGTGGTGCTGCAGGATAAACTTTGAATGCTGTCACAAAATCCTTAAATACTCGTACAAAAAAAAAATAATGATAATTTTTTATTTATTTGTTTATTTGTATGAAAGGTCACGTACCAGGTGTATAAGTTTAAATCCGCCGTTTTGTCGACATTTCATAGAAAGCAAAAACAAATTTTTTCAAAGTACTTCCCCTCGCTAGTTACACATTTTCCCTATCTCTCGGGTAATTTGTGGATACCTCGCCAAAAAAATCTTCTCTTTCGAGGCAAACCACTGATCAAGCTATTTTCGGACGTTTTCGTAAGTATCGATGTGCTGCTCAGCGAGCGCGTGGCCCATCGACTCACTCAGCCATTTATAACCAAACAGCGGATTTAAGCTTATACACTTGGTAAACAAACAAATAAAGACAATGGAGCCATTTGTTGACTTGTTAGTGTATGGATTAGATGAAATCTGTCATATTTTTTTAGTTGGATGGAGCATTAAGTTATTGCTTAGATTTTATATAACATGTTAATTCCCTTTTTAATCAAAAGATTAAAAAAACAATAATTAAATGGTTATTACCGGATCAAGAAGAAATCCCCCCCCCCTCAATTGACTCTTTTGATTCTTAGAAAATATTGATAAAAATTATTATTTTTCCTGAATTGTTCCTTGTTTTAAAGAGAAAAAAAATACCTGAAATTTAAAATTTAAAAAAAAAACCATTTTATAGACAGCTAATCAATTTATAAAATCCATAAAGTTCATACAATATACAAATTTAATTATATATTTTTTTCTTTATTAATATATAATGGTAATAATTTTTAATGAAATTTTATTTCTAGCCATTTGTTATAAAGAAAATATAGATGGAAAATTTTATTATTTTAGGAAAGTTACGACACTAGAAAAGGATTCCTGGAAAATTCGTAAAGTGTTTCAGGCAATTACTAATTTTAACATATTTTCTATAATTTTTACCTTATGTTCATTCATATTTTTTTATTTTTTTTTATTTTCTTTTTATTATTATTATTATTATTATTATTATTATTATTTTGAATAAAAGCTTTAAGAAAATTATAATTTCATTTCCCTGAAGCCAAGTAAAATTTCTCTTGTGTAGCTGTTTTTTATGTCGATTAGATGAAATTTGAAAGGAAAGAAAATCTATCTACCAACTTGTATAAATATCTGAAAAAGTTGAAGCTTTATCTGTTATCTCTTTTTACTATATAATATATGTATTATATATGTATATTTAGGATAATTTTGTAAATATTGGCATTGGTATGCTTTTGGTGTACTGACAATCCATTTTGTACGTGTACGAGCTGTTCATCTACGGATAACCTTTAATAGAAAATATCTCTAGTGAAAAGACTAAATTTTAATACTTAGATAATTAGTTTTTGCATATAATTTTAGAAAAAAATTTATATTCGTACTTTGTGAAATTTTTTTCCCAATTGTTTTTTATTTCTACATTCCTTTTTCTGATGGGTTCCCTCTAAAATTTTCACCAAGTTTTTTGGTTTTTTCTAATTTTTTTTTATTATATATTTTTTATAGATAAAAATTTCCCATTTTTTATATAATTTTCATATATAAAATATCTTAAATTAAATGTTAAAAAAATAATACAAAAAAATTTATGCGAAATAGAAAATTTGATAAGATAATGCCCAAAACTCGATGAAAATGTACCCAAAATAATTTGTTTTCGAAAATCGAATACTTTAACATCAATTTCCTTTCGTATTTATTTAATTTACTTCATAGATAGTATATTTTTTTTCCCTTCTTTTTGTATTGTGTCTGAATGGAGGGTGGGAGGGGTGTTGTGGGGTTGTAGGGTAGGATAATATTACAATATCGGTTGGAGTATAGTGCGTACCATTTATATACGTGTATGTATGTATTGTCTGCCTTGTTTGAATAAGGAAATTTCCCACAAATTATCTCATTTGTCTTGTAAGACGATTCATCAATCAAATTACGTTCCATCGAATCCAGGCTATCAGTTTGTCGGCTTTTTATATGGTTCGGTTGAGGCCGTGATGGCAATTTCTGTCAATCACTTTGATTACTCTCGCTCTACACGTTCCACAGTTAATAGACTTGCAATATAACCACTTTATATTTAAAATCTACAACTATAAATTTTCTATAGTCTACAATATATTCGAACAGAAATGTTTATAAATACATACACACGGTCTCGTATTTATATATTATATATGCATAAAAGGATCATTTCATCGATGTATCCAAGATGAATTTGATAGCTTTCGATGATAAGCTTTTCGCCATGTTGGTGTTGATAAAATAATTGTTTAAAAGTTTGGACGAACATCGATTGATGCTATTATTTCTAATTAAATCTAGTTTAGAGAATATTGTCATAACTTATTATGTGTTAACAATTTTTCCTACTCTCTTTTGAATTTTTTTTTTTTAGTATTTTTTTCTTTTTAATAATAGGAAAATTGGATTTTTTTCTAAAAATAATTGTATTAGTCAAATTAATAGTACCAATAAAGTATATAAATTATCTAAAAATTTTAACTATGAAAAATTGCTTGTACGCGAAAAAGTATTAAATTCAGACGCTGTCTGGTATTTATGAATATTTCAAGTACAGGGTGGGCCAACTTGAACTGATGGTTTCAAAAAAAAAATTCTTCCTTTTTCGTTTTAAATTATATTTAATTTTTTGCAGATTTATAGTCAACTAACGAACAGCTCAAATCTCGACAATGTACACATATTTTTCAGATATTTCCCGACAATCTACTGTGTTATCCATTTTGTAATTTGGAAACTATACGAGGTCTGTTCAAAAAGTATAGTGAATTTTGTGTTTTTATCAAAAGTTATTTATTTATTCATGAATAACTATTTTGTCCCATTCAAAGTAATCCCCATCAGATATTATATACTTGTGCCAACGTTTTTTCCAAACCTCGAAGCACTTCAAAAAACCATTTTTTGTGATCTTGTTCAGCTCCTCCTTCGATGCCGTCTTTATCTCCTCAATCGTAGCGTAGCGTCGTTATTTCATGTGGCTCTTCAGTATCGGAAACAAGAAAAAAACACAGGAGGCGAGATATAGGGAATACGGTGGCTGCGGCATTATTAGTATGTTGTTTTGGGCCAAAAATTCGCGCACAAGCACCGATGCGTGAGCAGGGGCGTTATCATGGTGCAAAATCCAATTTTTGTTCTTCCACAAATCCGGGCATTTCTGGCAGATTGCTTCGCGAAACTTGCGCATAACTTGCAGGTAATATTTCTTATTGACCATTCTACCCTTTGGCAAGAACTCATGATATACCACGCCCCTGCAATCCAAGAGAACTGTAAGCAAAACCATCACATTCGACCGAATTTGGAACGTTTTGTTGAACCCCATAGTTCAAAAAGTTTCGCGAATTTTGAAATTTCGCGGGTTACGTATATACGATTTTCGATTTTTTGTAGCATTATATTGGTACTCATGTCTCTCACTTATGCTGACAAGTTCGGCCATTTTGAATGTTCAGATAATTTTTGACAGCTGCTTTGATTGCACTTGTTTTGGCTCGTCTTTGATTTTTGCCCATTCCAAAAAATGGATCAAAGAATCTATTTCGGGAACAAGAAAAAGTCACAGGAGGCTAGACCTTGGGAATACTGTGGCTGCGCCATTATTAGTGTGTTGTTTTAGGCCAAAAATGGCAAAAGTCAATTTTTGTCCTTCCACAAACCTGGGTGTTTCGGGCGGATTGCTTTGCGCAACTTGCGCATAACTTGCAGATAATATTCCTTATTGATCGGTCTACCCTGTGGCATGATGCACTGCGCCCCTGCAATCGAAGAAAACTGTAAGCAAAACCTTCACATTCGACCGAACTTGGCGCGCTTTTTTCGGTTTTGGCTCGTGCGGCAGTTTCCAATGATTGAGCTTTGGTTTCCACGTTATAACTATAAGCCCATGATTCGTCACCAGTTATGACCCTCTGGAGAATATTTGGGTCATCGCGAACAGAGTCCAACAGCTCCTTACCAATGTTAATGCGATGCTGTTTTTAGTCGAAATTGAGCAAAAATCGAAGACGAGCCAAAACACGTGCAAGCAAAGCAGCTGTCAAAAATTAACTGAATATTGAAAATGGCCGAACTTGTCGGCATAAGTGAGAGACATGAGTACCAACATAACGCCCAATTTTTAATTGTAAACGTATAGTCACCCAATTTTTAATTGTAAACGTTGCCAGATCATTTGAAGACATTATCTGACAATATTTACAGACGACATGTGCTAACCAGATCACACTTTGCGACCATTTTTTTAAATTATTTGTGAGCATTTGCACTTCGCCATATGGTAAAACATCTAGCAACCCCTAAAATAATCTAACAATTCACTGCATTTTCTTAGTTTCTTATACACCACCCTTTTGTCATCAAGGACAAAAATTTAAATAGGTGGCGCACAAATCAACAAGACTATGCATTAATTTTTCGGTTAGTTTTAGTACCTCTGGCAGTACTACTTCCACAAAATTACATGATTCGATGACGCTTCGTTAAATCAAAAGCGAGTGTACGATACGAAGATGTACGACGAGAGCACAAATAATGTGTCCTGTAGTAATATGCGTTAAAAAGGAGATAAAACTAATTTTTGGAAAGGAGGATAAAATTGTATAAACCCAATAAAATTGAAGAAAATAGGAAAAAAAAAGAAAATATCTTTTCTCTCTTCTAAAAATAAAATTTTACTATTACCAATTAGTGATTAACTTAATATTTATTTTAAAATCGAAAAAAGGCATTATGATCCTATTTAAATTTTTGGCCTGAATGATGGCATAAAGTTCTATTGAATTCCTGTTTTTTTTCCCCAATTACTAATAAGTAAGATAAAAGATGACAAAAGTGAATTTTTTAAATAAAATTACTTTACCGCAATAAATTAATAAAATTTCAATCGGAAAAGTCTACAAATAAAAATTACAAATAAGAATGAATCAATCAGTAAGGGTAGATTTGTTTTATTGAATTTGTAAAAATTATAATTATAAAAAAAAATTATAAAGAATATTGAACGAATTATATATTATTTAAGATCCCTCATCCTAACATATAGTTCTTGGTCTGGCAGCACTAATTACTTGGACTTATTGGTTTTAGAAGAGGGCTCATTGGGTCAATAAAAAGGGCAATCCAAAATTATTAGACTGAGGAGTGCCAAAGGGACGATTTGAGGAATAACCAGAGGACGTCAACAATCGGCTTCAGCTTTTTCCATTTCTTCTTAATTTGTTTGGGTTTTTGATTTTTTTTTCCGATCTATTTTTTTTTATTTCAAAATTTTTTTATTATTCCCAATTTTTATACCTCCTTTCTCATTTACTTTTCCCGTGCCTTTGCCTAAATGGTTTTTTTCCCTAAAGTAAATAAATTTTTTTCACATCACCTTTCTTTCTTTTTTCACCTTTTTCCCCTTCATTTTGGGTAATCATCATTTAGGGGAAAATGTAGACAACCCAAGGAGAAGTTAACACCTTTGCTTATCTGCATTTTTACCTTAATATTTTCGGAATAACGATTTTTTGTTTTGTTATGGTGGGTGTGAGGGTGCATACACTTTGAACCCCTACTGGCTCTCAGAATAAAGCTCCTATCAAGCATCCCTACTAAGATAAGGTACTCTCTGAGTATGATCGTCACTGGCAATAGTCCTGTTGAACTTAAGATTCAGTTTACAAGCCAAATTTTAATACCTTTCTCTGCCCTTCCAACACACAAGGATTTCAAACGAGATCCTTTATATACTCGTATATCATTACAAATTGAAGTAAGACACAATTTTTACTCCTGGACCTTATTTCCATAATAATTGAAATCTTACATATTACCATTTCGCTACAATGAACAGAATAATGTTTTCACAAGCAAAAAACAATCTCAAAATAAGTGTATAATTTTTTTATTTGCAGTTAAATAATAATCGTGTTATCGGAAAATGTTTACTTCCAAACGTTGCTAGACCAGATTATTGTCAGACTATTTGAAGGTAGAAAAAATTTGATGAAATCTGGTTATTGTGTGATTACTTTACAAAAGGTATGTCTGGCAATATCTATTATCAGCTGATTGCCTGACAGTCATATTTGTGCAAAAATTGCCAGATTCTGATATTCTTTTAAATTTCTATATATAAAGTTCAATTCACGCAAGAATTGAAGCCTGCCAGCCATGGAATGCTCAAAGGATACGCCGATTTGGTACTTGCATAATAGACTATCGATGCCGATTTTTCGAGAGAAAAATCTTGAACGAAGAGGCTAATTTTTCCTTAGGGAATATATGTGGCTCTTAAAACCAATAAGTGACTATGGAAAAGCCCCACGAAGAGCGTTTACATCGTGTTTATTTTAATTCAACGGTGATATTGGCCAGTATTTATTTAAAAATGAAGAAGAAGCGACCGTTTCCATTAATTCTGAGTGCTATTGGCACATGATTTTGGACAGAACTTGAATGTTTTGATCTGAACTATATGTGCTTCCAACAAGATGGCACCACAAACCGCAGAACATGATAAATTTTCACTTTATTGAGCGAAAAGCTCCCAGTAATTTTCACATAAGGCCTTCTATATCATGCAAATTGACGCCGTTGAATTTTTTTTGCGGGGCTGTATGAAATATTAGGTTTACACAGATATACTTTTATACGAGGGTCATTCAACAAGTACTTAGCCTCACCGCCAGATGGAACTGATATCATAAAAGAAATTTATGTCAAAGTTTCAGTCGATTCTCTTCATTAGTTTTGTTTTGAGAGTCTTTGAAAGCGAGCGTGTCGGTCGGTTGCACAAAAATGGAAAAAGAACAATATCGTTCGGTGATTAGATTCTTGTTTTTGGAAGGGAAAACGCTCAGCGAAATCAAAGATCGCTTTGATGCTGTGTATGGTAACTCTTCTCCTTCGATGGCGACCGTCAAGAATTGGTTCAACGAGTTTGTTCGTGGCCGCACGTCGGTTTTTGATGAGCCACGCCCAGGTGCAGACCGTCGATTGAAGGTTCACGAGATAGCTGAGACTGTGGGCATCGCAGTAGGAACGGTGCATCATATTCTACACGAATAATTGGGCATGAGAAAGCTGTCGGCGCGATGGGTGCTGCGTTTGCTCACACCGGAAAACAAGCGCAACCGTGAGACCACATCGGTGACGTGTTTGGCGCTGTTTCAGCGCAACCCAGCAGAGTTCTTGCGTCGTTTCGTGACCGTCGACGAAACATGGATTCATTGGTACACACCAGAGACCAAGGAACAGTCGAAACAGTGGACTTCACTCGGCGAACATGCTCCGAAGAAGGCGAAGACTGTTCGATCGGTCGGAAAGGTGATTGCCACCGTTTTCTGGGATTCACAAGGTGTGATCCACATCGATTATCTCGAGAAGGGTAAAACAATCACGGGGCGCTACTATGCTGACTTATTGGGCCGATTTGACGTCGAATTGAAGAAAAAGCGGCCCCGCTTTGCAAAGAAAAAAGTGCTGTTCCACCACGACAACGCGCCGGCCCACACCTCCGCCGTCGCCATGGCCAAATTGGTCGAATTGCGCTACGAATTGCTGCCCCATCCACCGTACTCTCGATATTTGGCCTCCTGTGACTACTTTTTGTTTCCAAACCTGAAAAAATCACTCGCCGGGAATAGATTTGGGTCGAATGAGGAGGCCATCGTCGCCACGGAGGCCTATTTTGCTTCCCTTGGGAAAATGTATTTTTTGGACGGGTTAAAAAAGTTAGAGCATCGCTGGGCCAAGTGTATCGAGCTTGAAGCAGATTATGTGGAAAAATAAATTGTCACCTTTCCAAAATTTTCGTTTTTCTTTTGTAGGCTAAGTACTTGTTGAATGACCCTCGTATTTAAGTGTCTTTTATTTAACTTTAGCTTCTAGTACATACATTATTAGAAACTTTATTATTCGTTTTGAGGAGAAAGTTACAGTTGTTGATCTACCAGGATCAAAGAAAAATTAATTGGTCCTAAAAATACGACACACAGAAAAATGCCTACGGTATGCCAACTCAGTTCAAGATGGCTCACCTTGTGTAAAAAAACAAACAAAAAAGATTAAAAGATGCTGGATTATCTGTTTTTTTTTTAAAAAAAAATAATTTAAGCTTTAAAAATAAAAACTTTGCAGTAAAAATTAAACTTTGTTCAAAATTATAAAAAGAAAAAAAAATTAATTTTTGATTCCTTAAAAAAAAACTATTTGTTAATGCATAACTGCTTTTTATGTATAGTAATTAATCTATTTAATAAATATTATATAATCTAAAATATTCTTACAAAATATTGTATAATAAAATAGGCTATAATAAATTCCAAATACATGGCAATGACAAATTTATGTACTCGTATAAAGGATAAAAAGAGAAGAGACGAAATAAATAATGTTGAAAATGTTAATTGGCCCCCAACTTGGCACACTTGCCAATAAAATGTTCTCAATAATTAATAGCCAAAGTATGTATGCACATGAATCTGATATTAATGTTAAATATTCACAATTTTTCTAATAAGATATTGAATTCTATCTAAAATGCTGCCATAATATTGTATTTATTTATTTAAATAACTATACTCGTAAGCAGTTTTGACCGAACGGGCTACTTTACCAAAACATTAATTATAAATTTAACATTTTTATTATTTTAATATGAATTTTTTTTTGTATATAGTAATTAGATGTGATATATTGAAATTGTGTTTAACTTAGTGTATGATTGGGTTAAAATTAAAGAAGATAATTTTTTACAACATAATTTATATGAGAAGAAATCTCACTATTTTATAAGTGCATACAACCCCACATCATAATTTATTATTTAATTACCTTATCTTAATAAAAATGATATTTATACGTGTTACTATCTGTCTTCAAGTGATTTATAAATAATTTCAACTTTCAATTATTCGATGTTCGTAACCATTCGCAGTGACGTATAATTGCTGAAAACCTTGGTGGTTTTTTTTTTTTTAATATTTTAAAGTACTTTTATTAGAAAAAAGAAAAATTAATAATAATAAAACTATTAAATTATTTAAAACTTTTACATTTTATAGATGAACAAAAAAAACAATTTTCTATTAAATACATAAGTTGTCAACTTCGAATTCTAAAAAAAAAAAAAAATTATCAACGTGACAACTAAAATAGGTGATCTTGACTATTCAACAAAAAAGTGTAACTATTATGGCACCTTCGAAATTTGTTAACTTAAGAAAATTGCTGAAATTATTGTGATTTCAATGATTATAAGTATTTTCAATAGTAATGGTATAATTATATCAGAAATTTAAGTTATGGAATACAAAAGGATGCAAATGTTCTGAGAAAACGATGCTTACTTTTTGATAAGATTTAAATGATTTTAAATACTTTCGAAAATATGCAATTTAAATCCAATTTGAAAACATTTATTCGCAAATTTTTACATTTAAATGAAGAATAATGATTTTCTGGAAATTGAAAGAGTTTTTTTTTTAAAGTTTCTAAGTAACCTTGCAAAAAGATTCACTTTTGAAATTTCCGTTTTTTATAAATTTAATTTTTTTTAAGTATCTGATTTAAATATCAATTATTTGTAGTTATTTATTTGTTAATGAAACTGTTGGAAATCATAGTCATGGGGAACTGAGGTTGCTCATTTACTAAAGAAATTTTTTTCAATTAGTTTTATTTGCACAAGTTGTTCTAAAGATAAGTTCACAACTTGTTTTTTTAAAATTTATGTAATTAAAAATAAACTAAAAACTATAAGCGGCTATTTTGTCTTTCTACGAAGCCACTAAATTAAAAATGTGCATCCTCATTCATAACCAATTTTCTGTAAAAATTTAAAAAAAATTCAGATCTTGTTTATGGAGTTTTTAACTATTTTTCTTTTGCTCTATCATCTGAGTTTTGTGCGAGCATAAATGCAAATCTATTTCGAAAAATGCAATGCTCGTTATGAAGATACTCGGTTTTATGTACCGGATCAATATTATTGGTAAATCATCCAGTTCTAAGTCTGCCAGGCATCTATCTGTCGAACACTAAAGCATATCCAATTTAATTCTGAGTAAATTTTTTATGTAATGTTCTGACGGTCAAAATCAGTGACGAATTCTTTTTGTAAAATGTTTTTAGAATACTTATACGAGGTTTGTTCAAAAAGTATCGCGAATTTTGTGTTTTTTTCAAAAATTTTTTTTTTATTCATAAATATCTATTTTGTCCGCTTCAAAGTAATCCCCACCAGATATTATACATTTGTAAGCCAACGTTTTTTCCAATCCTCGAAACATTTCAAAAAATAATTTTTTGTAATCTTGTTCAGCTCCTCCTTCGATGCCGTTTTTATCTCCTCAATCGTAGCGTAGCGTCGTCCTTTAATGAGGCTCTTCAGTTTCGGGAACAAGAAAAAGTTACAGGGGGCCATAGCTGGGGAATACGGTAGCTGCGGCATTATAAGTGTGTTGTTTTTGACCAAAAAAATGCACAAGCACCGATGAGTGAGCAGGGGCGTTATCATGGTGCAAAGCCAATTTTTGTTCTTCGACAAATCCAGGCGTTTCTGGCGGATGACTTAGCGCAACTTGCGCATAACTTGAAGGTAATATTCCTTATTGACCGTTCTACCCTGTGGCTATAATGCACCACGCCCCTGCAATCGAAGAAAACTGTAAGCAAAACCTTCGCATTCGAGCCAAAACACGTGCAAGCAAAGCAGCTGTCAAAAATAAACTGAACATTCAAAATGGCCGAACTTGTCAACATATGTGAAAGACATGAGTACCAATATAACGTCATAAAATAATCGAAAATCGGGTTTACGTAACCCGCGGAAATTCAAAATTCACGATATTTTTTGAACAGACCTCGTATCTATGCTTGTCAAACATCATTTAACAGGAAGACATCTAACAATAATGGCATTAAATTAAAATTGTAAACTTGACATTAAACAATGAGGTGTTGCCAAAAAGGAAAGACACTAAAAGCGATCTGGTTATACTGCGAGCTTTACTTTCCCAAAGCTTGTCCCACCTTGATTTGCAGTAGATTTTTTTCAATCTTTTTTGATAAAAACGCGGTACTATAGAACATGATAAGTGAAGTTGTGATTTTAAAGTAAATTACAAAAAATATGTGCGATAAAATTTTTAGAGGGCTAAGAAATTGTGTAAGACTAAACTCTCTTAGGGTGGACTTCAGGACTTCAAAACTTATTAAAATGTGGAATGAGTGAGGACTATTTTCAGGTCGCACCATCGAAGTACAATGAAGCTGATGAGTAGTCCTTGAAAGGCTGAGAAAAAGTACTTTTTCTGACAGATCGAATATTGCTATCTCAACTGATGATTTTTTTTTCGGAAAAAAGGATTTCTGTGGTATCCTAAACTTACTAGTCTCCTAATTATAATCCGTAAAAATATTTGTTGTGCTGCTAAATAAAAAAAAATATTTAAAAAGATAAGAAGCTGAAGCTAATTCCAGTTGTAGACTTAGATATACGCTTACAATTAAATAAAAATCTATTTATAATAACTAAAAAATTATTGATTAAAAATTTAAAAAAAAAAAAAAAAATTATAATAACATAAAAACGATTTCTTGAAGAAACACGACAAACTTTTGATTGGTTAAAAATACAGAATGACTGCAATAATTAAACTCGAAATCGATTTCATTAGTAGACGATATCAAAGGCAGAACTTATTTCTAATTTGAAAATTTCTTCTTTCAAGGACATCTTTTCAAACAAATGAGTTCGAAATCGAAAATTTCTACTCTTTTCCTATTCACACAGTATGAACTAACTGTTGGGGTGCCAAAAACTTTCCAACCAAACTTTATTTTCTCATTTGCTCTGATTCGAGCCAATATCAGAGAAATATTGGAAATTTTCTAATAAATCGAAGAAAGTAGGAAGTGACAAGAACTTTACGTACTGCAAAATACTTACTAATGAATACCATCGTTGAGTTTTGTATTCATTTGGAAAGAAATCGAAGAAATACTGGAAGTTTTGTGTAGCACAACGAAATTATAGTCTGTTGGGTATGAAATCAAAATCAAGTACAGGTGCACGTCATAGAAAGTATTGTGGTAAATTGTTAATATACAAAGAAGAAAAACGGAAGTCGATATGAAACTGAAATATTTTGACGAGAAGGAATCTGTAATTTACCAAAAATAACTAATGATATGGACTGAGTACGTCTGAGGCGAAAAAGATGTGCATGGAAATGGGAACATTGGTGACAATAACGATGATGACAATGATCTGTAAGGAACAGAAGGACTTTATTGTCATTGTAAGGATGTGAGTGCCACAAAAAGGATATGTTCAACGAAAATAATAAATGTAATGGGACTGGAGGTGACTATAAAAACGGCTGTGTCCCAATTCCAATTCCATTCCTGAAAAGACGACACAAAGTCTGCGTCTACAGCAATTCTGTTTGACTTTCGGATTGTTTCATTAAAATTCTTTGCCTTCAATTTTCATATTCTTAAATTTTTATCGATGGAAGCCCATTGCCGACAGTAGCAGCCATTCGAAGTAGGAATATGAGTTTAGAAATTCTGTATTAAAAGTTATTAAAATCGAAACTGTCTTATTTACTTTGTAATTGATTATCCAAAGAATTGTAATTAACTGAGAAAAGTTTTATAGCGAAAAGAATGAAATTTCATTCAAAAAGTGAATGTCTTGGGCATACGAGTGTATCTAGAATCATATCGATGTAACTTTGTGTACATATTCTCTATTCTATATTAAATAATAGATACTTAAACATTGAATATCAACACGAACACAAGAATTTTATTATGGTAATTAAATTCAAAAGAATGTTTTCACAAGAATTACTTTCCCCCAATATTTTTAAGAATAAAAGAATTTAAGCGAAATTCTTTAGCAGAGTTCGTATTAAATATAGTAAATAAAAAGAAAAGTCTAGTATCTTGAAAATCTTTATATTTAAATAAAAATAAAAGATATAGAACGGCAAATAAGTAAAAAAAAAAAAATGGTAAAAGAAAATATTCGAAATTGGAATGTGTAATTGTACAGGAAAAAAATAAGTTTGAAAAGTTTAAATATATTTTTATATAAGCCAAAAGGACTATTTGGTGAATTTAAGTACTGATGGCTGGCAATTTAATTTGATTTTTTTTTTATCCTGTCAAATTCCATTTTACGTTGGTTGAACATGAATGGGGATTTTTTTCTTTTAATAGATTTAAAGAACACTAACAATAAGTACGAGTTTATCCTGTACTGTTTTTTTTTTTTTTAATGCATTTTAATTAAATTTGTGGACATTTTCGAATAAGTTTTTATAATCATCTGAATAGTGTACAATTGAAGGGATTCCTAATTCGTATGAATGAATAAAATATTTAAAGAAAATATGTAATTTTTTGGTTGCGAAAAAAGAGGTCCTGCCTGATTGTTTCCTAAGCCACGAATTCCGTTTGAAATTAGTTGATTTAGCAATCCTACACAGATTGTCACGCCGTTGGTAATACAAAAAAAAATTGAAAGTTTTTTTTGCAAATGTTAAGGCCATGTGAAGAGCATTTATCGAAGTGTTCAGATAAAATCAGCTTGAGCTTCTTGGTCAAACTCCTTTGGATGTTATCGATAGCATTAAGATGAGTCCTTTCAAATATTTTTTATTTAATTTTGGGGCACAAAAAAATCTACTTCAGAACAAGATTAGGTAAAAAAGGGGGATGAAAAATAAAAAGGATCCCTCTTTCTTAAAAGAAATTGGTCAAACTTCTTTGGATGTTATCGATAGTATCAAAATTATGTCCTTTGAAATGTTTTTTTTGATTTTAGGGGGCCAAAAAATCCCCCGCAGACTTAGGTTAGGTAATAAAGGGGGATGAAAAATAAGAAGGATCCCTCTTTCTTAAAAGAAATTGGTCAAACTTCTTTGGATGTTATCGGTAATATCAAGATAACATCCTTTCAAATGTTTTTTAAATTTTGGGGAACAAAAAAATCACGGAAACTTATATTAGGTAAAAAAAGGAGCTGAAAAATTAGAGGAATTACTTTTAGCTACAAAAATTTGTTAATAGAGATGGCCATTTAAAACGAGGTGATGTAATGGCGGAATATCCACGTGTCTGCAATGTCCAATCTGGCACAAGAACCCGTTTTCTGAGACTTTAAAGAAAATTTTTTAAAAGAAAGTCCTTAAAAGGTTCAATTTTTTATCAGTTTTTGATGTTTAGGGCCTCGTTATGACCCGCTTTATTTTCTACTACTTCTGGGCCTACCAAAAAGGGTATTATGCATCCGAAAATCTTATGCTTTTCGATAAGCAATCTTCTCATAGGTTTGTTGCACTTTTTTGTAAGTCAAAATTGCATATTGACAGATGTGATGACACAAATTTGGATGTTATATTTTTTTTTTCATAACGTTCTCCGAAAAACGCAACTTCACTTATAACGTCTTGATAGTGTCACGTAATTATCGAACGAGGTTGCAACTTTTTTCGCATTTTAAATAGTGTTCTTAGTAATACCAGTCTGATTACTTTTCTACTACTCCTTGTATCGTAAATTCAGTTCAATTTCTTTTTAAAAAAAGGAACAAAAAAAAAACAATTTCATTTCATATTTTTATAAATACCTTAAAAATTTGCCGTTTTCTATAAAATCATCAAAGTCATCAACAGAACAGTGAATACTTCTTATTTAACAAAAAGAAAAATAAATTAATTTACTCAAAGTATAAATAATATTTTTCCACATTTTAAATGCATTTTAGATTTATAGAAATCAAAGGTTTTTTTTTCAAAAAAAAAAAAAACTTTCATTTCTATTCTTATCAAAATCACATTTATAAGAAGGAGTCTTGTCCATTTTCAAGGATTTTATAAGATTTCTTCAACCAGAGGTACCTGCATAGTTCGATATATCTTTTCCCAAATGGCAGAACCGAATGGGATAAAGGTGATGATTTTTCAAAAACTTTCTATTCTCGATAATCAATTTATGAACCCTACTCAGCCACTATACGCACAATAATAGAGAACATATGAACTGAGTTTTTTCTCATTCGTCACATGCCTTTCATCGCAATCGAAGACTATTGTACGGATATCATCCCAACGGTACAAAATATGAATAGGAAACCCTCCAATTCGATCCAATCAGATCCTTTATTGATATGGCAAGGACTAGCAGTAATATAATTCTATGGTAGAATTCTTCATAATTTCTTATTTTCAATGATGGGTAGATGATATGAGGCAAATGAGGAAGGACTTGCCAAAAGATGGTAGAACGGAAGAAAAGGAAACCGGATCAAGAAAATAAATAGTAGGAAAATAACAAAGTTAGATGGCATCCGCTAAATGGAGGATTTGGGAAATTCTTGTGGGGTATGATGGTGGGTAGACGGGACTGTGTATAAAAGAAACTTTCATTCGCGATATTCTCTTCTCTTCAACAGAATCCCTAGCGACCGTTATTGTACTCTAAACTTGTACATTTTCCTTTTGATATCCTAACGAAAGCTACGAATATCTGCTCACGTGTATTCGATTTTCTTCAAAACTTACTATGCACACATTCTGTTATAAAAATACTTGTTCTTTTACCTGTCCGCTCCGTTTCGCCTGAAAAACTTTTCTCTATGCCATTTCATTAAGAGATACCCTTCTCTGCGAAAAGAATCTTATCCGATGGATTTGATTCAGTTTCTAGTGTTGTTTGGTTGGTAGTTTTGGGGTGTTTTTATTATTGTTGGTGGTGTCCCATTCCTTTTACCATCTAACGAACTACAAGTAAATGTGTTAGAGAAATATGCATGTTGAGTATTAATTCCTTTAGTTTCTACCTTTTGTACAATATTATTCAAGTATGCGTTTATACTTTCCCATACGTTGAAATATTTTATTTTCAAATTCCATATTCGTATAAGTAATTGTTAGAGTTTTATTGTTTCAAAACGTTGAAAAGAAGAGTTAAAACTTTTATTATCAACTAACTTTTTTTTAAAATAAAACTAACGTAAACCATCTAAAATTTAATCTTCTCTTATATATAAGGATAATAAAAGAAAATTGTGATTTAGATTGTTTTGAAAAACTTCATTTCACATTTCATTTATTTATCCTTTTACATGTTCCCAAATAGAAGGAATTTAATTTTCGATTAATATTTTTACTTACCAATAGGTCCTATTTATTTGATTGTAAACAATTTTAATTTAATTTATTAAATAAATTAGAAAAATCTAAAGTATTTAATTAAATATTTTTAACCGATTAGAAAACTTCTTTTTTGATCTTTTATTAGATTTTAGACGATGTAGAGACATTTTTTTCCCGAATATTTGATAGATTATTTTATAAAATGCACCATTATATTGGGTAAACTAAAAGCAAAAGTTTATAGTAAATTTTATATTTAAAAAAAAAAAACGCCAGAAAGATTATTGCAATTTTGCATGTTAATATCGCATATATTAGAATATGAGCAGTAAATTTACATATAGAAAATTTGAATTGAATATTTATCCTCACAGTAAATATATAAATTTATATAAGATAAACTATAAACTAGATAAGATATATTTGAAAATCTTTTTTTTTTATTTTTTGCATTTTTATTTTTGAAAAAAAAAAATAACATAAACTTTGTATAAATTGGCATTTGCGTGATAATAATTGACCTCATTTGTGGAATTTCATTAATTTACACGATTTTTGCATGCCAATGGAAAAATGTTATAATCTTGCATGTAGGTGGAAAAATGTTCTTAATAATATTTTAAATTTTCAAACAAACTTATCAACTTGCAAATAAATTATAAAATCTTTATTATTATTATTTGTTTTTTTTTTTTAAATCTTCTATTTTAGCCCCATTTGGTACTAGTCACTTTTCATAGTAATTTTATAGTAAAGTTTAGTTTTGAACTTTTTCTTTTCCGAATAGATTATTTTAATAAAATTATATTAAATTGAACTTCATGTGAATAATAAGTGGTAAAATTTCTAAAATATTTTTATGTTTTTATGTTGGTACAAATTATACCATTTTTTTTACCGTGGTTAGGGGGAAATTTGCTAAAGACGCTGTTGAGCTACTGAACCTCTTAACTGTATAAGATTCTTAACCACTAAAACCCATTTTCATGTTCTGCAAATATACTCCTCATAGGACCATATTTCTTTAAGGAGAGCAGATTGTCTTCAAGTCTTTTATCTTCTATATACTGGAGGCTAGAATTTGCTCACTCTTTCCGCGTGATGAAACTTCTTAATTACTCGAGCTGAGTATTCGGTTATCGCATTAGTGCAAAGATATTCTTTTGGACAATTTTTGGCAGTTCCTTTTTCTTTGGTTGATAAAGAGGGAATAGTGTAAAAAGATATAATAGGCAGTTTCTATGGTGGGTGAATAAGTGAAGCGATATACGTAAGCCTTGAAGCACCCAGGTCCACTCGGAAATTGGTTGATATTGTAGTCCAGTCTTGATTGCCTATTGCATTCCACGTGGCTATATCGGGAATATGATGAAGCATCCATATTCCTTTAGTCGATAAATCCCAATATCGTGACCACCGATTTTTCTCTTCTTATTGAGGGCCCACCATCGATGATAGATACTGGCTCTTTTACTACTACCTGTACTTGTAAATATTGATTGTTCGGCCATGTCATTTTACTTTGACAGTTATTGACAGCAATCGAATTACTCATAATTTTGTAAATGTAAAAATTGAAAAGTTGAACATTCTAATTTTATATTCTTGACTTTTTATTGGCGTTATATATTTTTTTGTGCGTGAAAATGTCGAAATTTGAACCAAATAAGCATCATTTATGGAACATTTTGCTTTTTGCCTTCAATTCGAAAAAAGTCTGCGACTGAAGTGCATCAAATTATCGAAGAAACTTATGGTGAGGTTTGTATTAGTGAGAAAATGCAAAATTGGAGGTATTACTGGATGGACATCAATTTCAAATCTAACTAGAACTTGTAAATTTATTGGTCGTGACTCAGCAAGCCATTTTCCATCGTTTGAAAGCTTTGGATATAATCCAAAAGCAAGGAAATTTAGTGCCATACGAGTTGAAGCAGAGAAACGTCGAACAGCATTTTTTCACATCCAACATCAAAAAAGGAAGGACTTTCTTCACTTTATTACTGGCGATGAAAAATGGATCCAAAGCAAATAAAATTATGGAGGCGCCGCGGCCATACATTAACATTGACAGACAAGCTTGAAGCTCATGCTATGTATTTGGTGGGATCAGCTCGGTGTGGTATATTATGAGCTATTGGAACCAAGTGAAACCATTGCAAGAGCTCGCTACCAAATACATCCAATGCGTTTGAACAGATCATTGAAAGAAAAACGGCCACAATACGAGCAAAGATACAACAATGCTCAACAACGCTCGGCCACATGTGTCTAAGGTGGTTAAACCCTATCTGGAAATGGGCTCCTCTGACCCACACGCCGTATTTTCTACATACCGCCCCTTCCGGCCCGCTTCTACGTACGGAGGATGGTCAGATCATACTTCAGTGACCGACTACTAAACTACGAGATGGAGGATAGACCAGCGGAGTATGGGGTCGCGGGAGGGGTACCTCAGGGCTCTGTCCTGGGGCCACTCTCGTGGAACGTCATGTACGACGGCCTACTCCATCTGGAATTACCGCCAAACACAACACTCGTGGCTTTCGCGGACGACGTAGCGGTTGTCCTTGTAGCCCCCCAACCTTTGACTGGGCATGGATGCTTTCGGGCATACTTGCACAGGTTCAAGAAAACTGACTCCCAAAACTGTCATCACTGCCGCGATGTGATCGAATATGCAGAACACGTATTCTTCCAATGCCCCTTCTACGAGAGGACACGCGCAGATCTGGAGAAAAATCTGGACCGTTCCATCAGTCCAGAAAACATAGTGGAGTGCATGCTGGAGAGCCAATCGGCTTGGAACAGAGTTGCAGAGTACGCGGTATCTTTAATCAAGGATCTTCGGACCACGTACGAAGAATAGGCCGCGAGGCGTCATAATATTGGGACAGAAGTAATATCAAATAAGAATGCCCCGGCGAAGTAGTATCAACAAAGAGTGTCGCCGGGTACAGGTAAGTTTTAGCGAGGTAAAAATCCCGCATAAATCGCCTGGCAGGTAGAAGGTCTTTCAGGCGAGTACCTTTTGAAGATTTCCCCCTGTACCTCATTAATCTAAACTTAAAAAAAGAAGCCTTCCGACTACTACCTCTTAGTAGCATCGATGACGCGTGGCTTTGCTGAGCAGCACTTCTAATCTTATAAAGACACCAAACATTGGATCGATTCATGGATCGCCTTAAAAGATAAGAATTTTTTTCGATACTGAATCTGTATGCTACTAGAAAGATGGGCAAAATTTATGGCTAAAGATGAGCAATACTTTTGCAGCATAAATATGTGAGCATGTTGGCACAATTAAGCCTACAATTTTGAAAAAGATCATTTTTCACCATTAGTTTTTGGGTTTCCGAATAAATATGCAACAGCAAATATACAACTGAAATATACAACGTTCAAGATGATTGAAAATGGTTGTCACCAATAAAATCGGCTATAAAATCTATGACAGAATAAGCATACTCGAAATTGAAGAAATTGAGGGCATCTAATATAAAAAGTTGTATCATATCTTCCACGATGATTTGGTCCTCTAAAAGCTATAACTTCTCAGATCCAGCACACTGTTGGAAATCTGGAGTTTCTTCAGAATAAATATGCATTCAAATTCGAAGATGAGAAATTAGTTTAATTTTTTTTAGAAAAATCCGACGAATTTCCAAAGACCACTAATATCCAAAAAATGAAAAGCTAATCAAAACGGTGGATTGAAGGCAATGGATCGGCTTTGAAGAAAGTGAAGATCATTTCATCCACGAGAAAGGTGATGGCATCAATTTTATGGGATGCAATAGAAATTCTCCTAACTGAATACCTAAAAAATGATGATTTAAATGCAGCAGTTTAAGAAAAGTGGTCGTGGAAGGTAGAAAAAAGTATTGTTCCCTGATGACAAGGCCCCTGCTAACTGAGGCATAAGTGCTCTGCAAAAATTGGCAGAATTAAATTTTCTAATTCATCATATTCGCCAGATTTGACGTCACCAGGCATATTTTAGCTCAGATCAGATATTTTAAGGATATTGAAGTAAGCCATTTCGAGGGTGGGTTCAAAAAATTGTACTAATATTGAATAAAGTGTACTGAGTTAAAATATGAAAGGTTATCCAATTTGTGCTTTAAAATGTAACATTAAATATAACAAATTTAAATATCAAATTTTTTATTATGCATTAAATTTTAAACTATTTAAATGGTCAGCACAAGACTTTTTTATAGGACTTGATTATTTTGTGGTAGTTTTTAATGACTTTTTCCGCACGTATCGGACTGTAATTCAGATTAAGTTTAATAATTATCTGGATAAAGATAATATTTTTCAAAGTTCTACAAGAAAAAGTCAAATCGTGTCAAATTGCACGATCTTGGCGACTAATTCAAACGTGTCCTGAGAACTTATTCTGCAATAAATATAAAATTTGTCATGTTGTTAAAATTACATATGTGTATGGTCTAGATTAAAATCTTTAAGTTAAGATAAAAAACTGTAGGTCATATCGCACAAAATCAATGGTAACAATATCTTTTTCTTTATTTCCAAAAAAAACTGCTGAATAAAAACTTTATTTATCTTTGCTCCGAGCAGTGGCCGTTTTTCTTTCACTGCTTGGTTTAAACGCATTGGATGCATTTGATAGCGAGCTCTTGCAATGGTTTCACCTGGTGTCTCACCTGGTTTACTTGTGGTGTCTTAGAGGCCTATATATACCAATTTACTTATTGACGTATCCTTCTTAAAGCGTAAAATATAGAAAGTTTTTTCAATGTAAGCATAGTTTTTGATAGTTAAAAAATCCTTTTAATAAAATGGCAAATTATAATCTATAAGAATTTTATCTCAAATATCATATTTATTTGAAAACTGTTAACTACCAAGTCTTTACTTTATCCTATACACATTCGTAAAAAGATACAGTATCCAAGTAATATTATAAAAAGATTTAAATCTCATATAAGTCCATAGTTTTTTTTTTTTTTTAAAAGCATTATCGATTAAACTAATCTGAAAGTAATACTGAACTATAATAGAAGAGATTCAATTTTTTCATTCATATTGAACTGATAGATAGATGAACTTTGAGAATATCTCTTAAATGTAAGAGAGAAAAAAATCTAAACTAGACCTACTTCTAAATTAGTCAATTCAATAATGGTATTTAGCTCTAAAATCTAATCCCAATAATATCTTTTTAAAATTTGAAAACGTAAAAAGTTTTTTTTTTTTCTTTTATTTTTTAGTTAAACTTTTATTTCCAATCAATAAATTGAATCAAATTACAAAATTACAAAACAGAAAAGAAGTATTTTTTTTCTCGTCAAATCCTAATTGGCACATAAACTTACGTAATTGAAATTCTTGTTGAAAGCAACAACAACAACAACAAAAAAAATCAACAAAAAATTGAATTTCGAAGGTGAACAAATTAAATAACATTCAACATTGATTGAACTGATTTGATGAACTGTTGATTTTTTCTCAAACTTCTTGTTATTATTTAAAAATGAATGAATAAACGAAGTTAGTAAGAAAGAAACAAATTGCTAAGACGCATCCCAATATTTGGTAGATGGCAATATTTCATATTAAAATATCTGAAATTTCCATTAAGCTCTAATTGTATCGATAGTTTAAAGATTTGAAGATTGAGCTAAATTGATTGCAGTTAGTACTCATCGGATAGTCAGCTAGTTATTAGCAAGTTGCATAGTTTTCTTGTTGGGAAAAAGATCGAACGAAGATTATGGCTATAGATTGAGATGAGTGAATGTGTACATATTATATAATCCTACTCCAATTTATATTCCGAAATACGTACATACATACTGTTGGGGATCTGCTCATAAAATTGATGACCTTAACGAATATATTAATGCCAGAGACATACTCGTACACTCAACACACCCAACACACCTTTTACACTATCGAAACCTTCGAAATAGCATCGAACCAAATGTGGCTATTGACTTAGAGTTTCGTGCAAAGGTGGCGCTACAGAAACTTCTCGTTGAGACCTGCGCGAATCGCTTGATTTAGGGAGTGTTAACGTGATCCGATGTGGAAGCAACACACAATATCTTGGGTCGTAGTTTATTACTAACCATAATAAAATATTTGCAATTCTTACTAAGCAGAGGCACGCGGTTCCTATTATTGGTCCGAGAGGAGCGGAGAATGGCAAAGACATTCAAAAATTCCATAGCGTTAAGCATATTTAATATTACCTATGCTGTCGATATGCTGTCATAGAGAAAATGCATGTTCTCCATCGTCGGTACAATCCGTGATGGTGTACGCTATGAACTTCAATCGACCATATGCTAAGAGGTGTCCTAGGCTAACAAGTACCATCCAGCATGAAATACTCAACCTGAGATGGTTTACAGTTGGTGCTGGTATTGGTGTTAAGCCATTTTACAAAATATCAAGGTGAGGTAATTGCGAGCATAAAACTATGTACATCCATACTTGGAGCCACATACCAAAGTTGAACATTCGAATTGGTTTCGGTTGTGACGAGGTAACTGGTAAACTCGAACTGATATCGACAGCAAATATGTGCTTCGGAGCTTCGGAGTGCAAGACCTCTGCTGACGCCAAACGATTTATGACCTCTGCGGCTCCGAAACTAAGAAGAATAAGAGACCTACTTGAAAATAGTTTACTGCAGGTAATAAAAATTCTGCATGTAAAAATATTTAAACAGACAAATTTCAGATACTTTAGGCTAAGATAAGATTGGTGGAATTAGTAGATTATGAATAATTGATGGATGTCAAAATTTCACCAATTCTAGTTCAAGAACTGCACTAAATAAATATTTCCACCTGTATTCAGAAAAAAAGGTAGCTTAATCGGTTTTTCTTTTCTTCTTTGAGGAAAGAAGATTTTTGGTGTTTTTTTGCTTTTTCTTCTTTGAGGAAGATATCAACAACGGCTTCTGTAAAAGTTACACTTTCTGAGTGGCTTTCCTATTGCGTAAGATTATTCGTTACATTTCCAAAGGTTAAGGTGTTCCATTAATCATTTCTATTGTGCTGTTGCTGCTGCTGCATTACAAGGCTGAGAATTTCAATAAATATTCGAGAAATTGAATGAATTTTTTTTTATGTATGTACGTGTCTGAGGCCGATGCCTTTATGGTTTGATGAATTCAAAAAGCACTCGAAATAAAGTTCATGTTGAACCTTTTTAGTATAAAATCTTATTGAGTACCTTGTTGATGATACTCGAGCTCAAATGATCATCATCGAGTTTGTGTCTTTCACGTTTTTTTTTTTTTTTTCGGAACTTCCTTTATTTACGTTTGTTTGTTTTAATTTCTTTTCGATTTTCCCATCTTTAATTATTCATTGAGGAAGTGTTAAGCTGATTGATAGACTATCCAAACACGACGGATTTACTAAGACGGATTAATTGAAATTTGATGGTCACAATTATTTATGGTAGCAGCAAGTGGGTAAAAATAGAGAGAAGAAAAAAACTTTGCAATGTATTTTTAATATATAGGAAAAGAATTCAAGGAGAAATTATCATTAAAACAGGTAAGAATTGTTTTGATATCAAAGGGAATTAGTCCCAAGAAGATTAATAGAAATTATAAAGAATTCAGGCATAGCAAGGTAATTTTTTTTTTGACTTTTCAACAATTTCATGCTATAGAACAATATTCTGAACAGTCTGGATATGAACTTTTTATACAAGTTGTGGCAGGAAATTAGTCACTCAGAGCGATCTAGTAACACTGTAGATATTCCCATGACAAAGCTGGCACGATCATGCAGTGTAATTTTCAACCTCGTTTGGTCATTAAGCGACCCTACAGAGCGTGATAAATGAAATTGTGTTTGCGTAGTGTCTACCGAAACATGGAGTAACAATGTTCCATCAAGTTTGATGAATCCTCAAGTTTGATCTATGAAAAAGTACAACGATTCTATGGGGGAATATTTTGTACCAAAAAAATAAGTAGTCAGTGGCATAAAGGATTTATGGAGGGTTGGGAAGCTATGATAAACGAAGGTCTTGTTTCAACCTTCGATGAAACAAAAAAGGCCTTGCTAAGCTTAAAAAAGGATTGTTCAATTTCGATCGATACTTGGATGTACCACTTTGTGAAAAGACATATTTACGAGGGTCATTCAACAAGTACTTAGCCTCACCGCCCTATGAAACCTTCTGTCACAAAAGAAATTTACCATCGTGCAGCACATTCTTTTAGTAGCCTGCTGTCAAAGTTTGAATCGATTCCCTTTATTAGTTTTGTTTTGAGAGCCTTTGAAAGCGAGTGTGTCGATCGGTTGCACAAAAATGGAAAAAGAACAATATCGTTCGGTGATAAGATTCTTGTTTTTGGAAGGGAAAACGTGCAGCAAAATCAAAGATCGCTTGGATGCTGTGTATGGTGACTCTTCTCCTTTGATGGCGACCGTCAAGAATTGGTTCAACGAGTTTGTTCGTGGCCGCACGTCAGTTTTTGATGAGCCACGCCCAGGTGCCCCGAAAACGGCTGCTATGGAGGAAAACGTTAAAAAAGTCCACGATCTCGTGTTGGCAGACCGTCGATTGAAGGTTCACGAGATAGCTGAGACTGTGGGCATCGCAGTAGGAACGGTGCATCATATTCTACACGAAGAACTGGGCATGAGAAAGCTGTCGGCGCGATGGGTGCCGCGTTTGCTCACACCGGAAAACAAGCGCAACCGTGAGACCACTTCGGCGACGTGTTTGGCGCTGTTACAGCGCAATCCAGCGGAGTTCTTACGTCGTTTCGTGACCGTCGACGAAACATGGATTCACTGGTACACACCAGAAGGAGATTATTGGGAAAAATAATTGCCACCTTTCCAAAATTTTCGACGAAGGAACAGTCGAAACAGTGGACTTCACCCGGCGAACGTGCTCCGAAGAAGGCGAAGACTGTTCGATCGCCCGGAAAGGTGATGGCCACCGTTTTCTGGGATTTACAAGATGTGATCCACATCGATTACCTCGAGAAGGGTAAAACAATCACGGGGCGCTACTATGCTGACTTATTGGGCCGATTTGACGTCGAATTGAAGAAAAAGGGGCCCCGCTTTCCGAAGAAAAAAGTGCTGTTCCACCACGACAAACGCGCCGGCTCACACCTCCGCCGTCGCCATGGCCAAATTTGTCGAATTGCGCTACGAATTGCTGCCCCATCCACCGTACTCTCCAGATTTGGCCCACTGTGACTACTTTTTGTTTCCAAACCTGAACAAATCACTCGCCGGGAATAGATTTGGGTCGAATGAGGAGGTCATCGTCGCCACGGAGGCCTATTTTGCTTCCCTCGAGAAAATGAATTTTTTAAACGGGTTAAAAAAGTTAGAGCACCGCTGGGCCAAGTGTATCGAGCTTGAAGGAGATTATGTGGAAAAATAAATTGCCACCTTTCCAAAATTTTCGTTTTTCTTTTGTAGGCTAAGTACTTGTTGAATGACCCTCGTAACAGCTTCTATCGCATGTCCATCGCCACCACCGAATTTTTGTCGGCAAAAAGGATTTCTACGATCACGCATCAGATCTTATTCCGTGTGACTTTTTTCTATTCATCAGATCTTATTCCGTGTGACTTTTTTTGTTACGAAATATCAAAAAACACTTGGTATAAAGAATTTTTGAATGGCCGAGAATCAGTGGAAGAGAACCCCGCTCAGGGAGGCATTCAACATTAAAAATTATTGAAAATGTCGAACCTTCCAAAAAAATTTTTTATTAAAAGGACTTATCTTTTTAAAAAGAAGTTATAAAAAAGCTCACAAAAAACATTCGAACGGGCGTTATCTTGATACTGTCGATAATATTCAAAGGAGTATAAAAATAAAATAAAATTTCTCGCACATCACGTTTTTCACTTTTTGGGTTTAATAAAAGAATTTCTTATTTAAAAAATCGGAAAAATGAAAAAGAAAATTTTTAATATACGAGGTCTGTTCAAAAAGTATCGGGAATTTTGTGTTTTTTTCAAAAATAATTTAATTATTCATTTTTGTCCCCTCCAAAGTAATCCCCACCAGATATTATACACTTGTGCCAACGTTTTTTTCAATCCTCGAAGCACTTAAAAAAAATCATTTTTTGTGATCTTGTTCAGCTCCTCCTTCAATGCCGTCTTTATCACCTCGTTCGTAGCGTAGCGTCGTCCTTTCATGGGGCTCTTCAGTTTCGGGAACAAGAAAAAATCACAGGGGGCCAGATCTGTGGAATACGGTGGCTGTGGCATTATAAGTTTCATGTTTTTGGTCAAAAATTCGCGTACAAACAACGATGCATGGTGCAAAAGCCAAATTTTTGTTCTTCTACAAATCCGGAGGTTTCTGGCAGATTGCTTCTCGCAACTTGCGCATCACTTGCAGGTAATATTCTTTATTGACAGTTCTACCCTGTGGTAAGAACTCATGATGCACTACGCCCCTGTAATCGAAGAAAACTGTAAGCAAAACCTTCACATTCGCTTTTCGTCATTTACATCTTCTCGGCCCTTTGAGAACATTTTGTACCACCGATAAACGTTGCTTTGGTACAAGGTAGCTTCACCAGTAGCTTCATTCGGAATGCGTCCGCGCAATTAATTTTGTTTTTCACACAAAATTTGATACATATTCTTTGATCCATTTTTGGAATGGGCAAAAATCGAAGACGAGCCAAAACACTTGCAAGCAAAGTAGCTGTCAAAAATTAACTGAACATTCAAATTGGCCGAACTTGCCAGCATAAGTAAGAGACATGAGAATTAACATAACGTCATAAAAAAAATCAAAAAACGAATATATGTAATCCGCGGAAATTCAAAATTCGTGATACTTTTTAACAGATCTCGTATACAAAAAAAAAATATAGAATTCGTCTTGGCTGAACTTTTGATTAATTTACTTAGTTTTTTAAATTTATAGTAACAAATTAATTACTAATAAAATCGTAAAATTGCATATTATTTTAGGTTGGCTATTTTTAAGTCTGTTTGTATAAAATCTATTTGAAAAATTCCCTATAAGGTGATAAAAGATAATCTAAAGATACTTAATTTAGAGTTAAATATTTATTTTCTGATGTGTAATTAATATTGGACTTAAACTTAATTATCAATGGATTTTTATAAACCTCTCATATATATTCATAACATAATCTAAATGATGTAGTTGTAAAGCTTTCGAATTTAGAATTAACCATTGAAATAATTATTATTTAATTAAAGTCTCACATTAATTACTCCTTAGAATAAAGATTTCATAAGCCAAGCAACTCCTTGGCCAGGTGGTTGTCTGTAATTAGTTACAGTAAAAGTAAATATATTTCCAAGCATTCGATAAAATATTGATAATATTAAAAATAAATTCGCTTTTAGTATTTATTTCTATATTATTTCAATAGATTTTTATCTCAAAATACAGCAGATCTTATATATGTACTCTTTTGTTAACGTCAGACTTTTATTAAAACAAAAAATCTTTATTTAATCATAATTGAATGCCCTTTTAATTAAATGATTGTATTTTGGATAGTATAGAAGAAAAAAAATGTTTCCTACTGAATAAGATAAACTAATTTACTGTCTGATCAATATTCAATAGTATCGAAAAGTAAAATGAATGATAAAGTGTTAAAGTGAGCTTGAAAGGACGTAAATATAATAAGAAGAGGAAACTTTTCATGCTGATATTGATGGTAAGTAGCTTATGAAAATGTTAAGGAGGATAAAATCAATACGTACGTACGTGCTGAATGATGTTGGTTCCTTTTCTAATACTGACACCATTTCTGTTGGTGTTTATTTGCGAATACATTGCACGATGTGCAAAAGGCTACAAAAGATATCGAATGGCGGCGAATGCCATTCGTAGGATTAAATCGTGGCATCTTTAGCAACCACTTTTCCACTTTTCCACTTTTCCACTTTTCCATTTTTCCATTTTTCCGTTCGACATTGGTTTCAAGTATAATTTTTTTGTTGTTTTGTAACATTTCTAGTATACGACTGACTATAAGCAAGAGTAGAATTTTTGAAAGCTTTTCGATATCTTTACTTATTTACGAGCAGATTGATTTACACGTCTCTGTCATTGTTTGAATCGGAAAGCTTTTGTTTTACTTTCGTTCCAACTGAAAAAAATAAAAACAACTACGAAACAAGAAAAAAGCTAAAGAAAATATTTCGAAAAATCCATGAAAAAATATGCCGAAAAATTTTAGTACAGGGGCAAAAGATAAGATTATAGAATAAAAATAAACATAACCTGGAAAAACTGGTAAAAGAAAATAAATAAATCAACGCAAATACCTGATAACAGATGTGCCAACAACGGATTTTTATTAAAGCTGCTTACCGATATGTTTACGTATTCTTTTCACTTTTGTAATTCCAATATTAGAAAATAATAAAAAGAAAAACCTAATACATTTTTATAGTATTTTTTTTTTTTTTTGGTTGGTTGGTGTTGCATACTCTTACTTTATAAATTGATTTTGAGGGAAATATTTTGTTTTTTTTCATCTACTATTGCCTACTCTCATATAGGTAATATAATCTTACATAAAAATCAGATTGTACTATAAAATTTTAAGATTTTAAAATGTATTTATATCCTGGAGATAAAATTTTTTTATGCAATTTTCTATTTTATCGTTATTTTTTACCTTACACCTATTTACATAAAAATATTCAAATTCAGCGGGGATACGTTTTTTTCAATTAAATTCAAATGAATTTATAGGATTTCTATGGCAAACTCATTGCAATAAAATTAATGTAAAATTCATAGTCAAATTTTTTAACTTAATTCCAATAGTTTTAAAATGATTATTTTTAAGATTTTTTATATGAACTATTAAATTAGTTCAAAAATAATTAATTTTGGGACCTTTTACGGTTTTTCTAGAAGAATCACCCATTTTTACAGTACTCTTTAATATATACGAGGGTCGTTCAATAAGTCCTCAGAAAATCCAAGAAATTGCGCTCATAGTGTCGGTAAAGATTTTCTGCTTTATATGAAAAAAAAATGTATTTTTTTGACTAAAAAACAGCGAATTTAAGCTTATATACCTGGTATTTTTTCCAAGAAGTTGCCTTGAATAACTAACTTTACATCAGTTAGATGGTGCTGAAAGTTATCAACTGAAATCGCTTTTAGCACTTCGGTTACACCTATTTTGATGATATGGACAGTACCAAGATGATACGAGGGTCGTTCAATAAGTCCTTAGAAAATCCGAGAAATTGCGCTCGTAGTGTCGGTTTTTTTTTGTAAGTAGCATTATCGACAGGAAAGCTGTCAAAATTTCAGCTCGATCCATAGCGTAGGTCAATTTCTATCGTCGATTAAAGTTAACGACATTTATTTGTGCATAACAATCGAAAAAATCGAGTTTAGGGCTGTTATCAAACATCTCCATTTGAAAGGCTTAAGCCCGAAAGAAATCAAAGCCGAGTTGGATGCAGTTCATGGCACATCTGCACCTGTGTTTGCGACGGTTTACAATTGGGTGAATGAATTTAAACGTGGACGTTCATCCACAAAAGATGAACATCGTTCAAGACGCCCAATTGAGGTGTCTACTCCTGAAATCATCGACAAAATCCACGATCTGATTTTGAACGATCGGCGAATTAAAGTGCGTGAATTAGTTGAGGCCACGGGCATATCACAAGATACAGTCGCTTCAATTTTGCATGAAAAATTGTCTGATAAAAAAAAATCGGCAAGATGGGTGCCGCGTTTGCTCTCAGAGGAGAATAAGCGCAATTGTGCAGTGGACTCTGAGGCTATGTTGGCACTCTTTCATCGCAAGCCTGCCGAATTCCTTCGTCAATATGTCACTGTGGACGAAACCTGGATACACTACTACACTCCAGAAACGAAGAGACAGTCATCATAGTGGATTTTCAAGGGTGAACGGGCTCCAAAGACGGCAAAAACTGTGCCATCGGCCGGCAAGGTGATAGCCACGGTCTTTTGGGATTCGCAGGGCATCATTTTTATCGACTACTTGGAAAAAGAAAAAACAATAACAGGAGCGTATTACGCGTCGTTATTGCAACGGTTGAGCGAGGAAATCAAAGAGAAACACCCCCATCTGAAGAAGAAAAAAATCCTCTTGCATCAGGACAATGCGCGTGTGCACAACTGCGCTGTTTCCATGGCCAAAATTGTGGAATTGAGAATGGAATTGTTGCAGCCCCGAGTGACTATTTTCTTTTCCCCAATCTGAAGAAATGGCTTGGCGGACGACGGTTCACTTCCAACGAGGACGTCATTGCTCAAACGGATGAGTATTTTGCAGAACTTCCGAAATCCTATTTTTTGGACGGGATAAAAAATTTTATTACTTCCGAAATCCTATTTTTTGGACGGGATAAAAATTTTGGAAAAACGGTTGGAAAAGTGTATAGAGCTAAAAGGAGATTATGTTGAAAAATAAAATTTTTTTTTTAAAAAACAGTTTTTTTCCGTCTTTATCTAAGGACCTATTGAACGACCCTCGTACATCAATTCTACAGCCTAATTACATTCAAGATATGAACATTTCCTACGACGTGTTGCAGAAAAGTGTTGAGCGAACACCAAATACCTCGTACATTAGTCCATATATAGAACAACCCCAACAAAAAAATTTTGAGCAACGATATGCAATCAAATTTTGTATTAAGTTTGGCTGTGAAGCCAAGAGTTTAAATTACGATCCTATGAGAAACATTTTCTATCAAAAGTATAAGCTTTTAAGGGTCATAAAGTATTTACGGATGTCCGAGAAATACTGGAAGATGAGCTTACTCAGGGAGGCCTTCAACATCGACAATAGATGTAAATGTGAAATTTTTCAAGGACACTTTTATAAACTGACTTTTTTTTATAAAAAAATCTAGAAAGGCTAAAAAAAATAATTTTTCAGAGTGAAGCATTGCAGAAACCTGAATGATCCATCATAACAACGCCTCTCGTCACGCGGTCTGAAAAAAAATTTTATGCCTCCCGTCACGTTTTCTGAAAAAAATTGTATGCCTCCAAGATACTCTACCATAAATCTACCAAATTCTCACGCCAAACGTGATTGTAGCACAAATATTTCAGCGCTTAGCTTCGTTTCCCTGCACCCCATAGTCGTGCACTTCACCTGGATGGAACTCCTGGATTCGACCATTAACCGTAAAGGAATATAGAATTTATAGATTAACATCACTATTGATAAAATTAAAGCTATCTATGTGTATAGAACGGTTAAGATATTAGTTAGTAGTTCTAACGCCCTCTTTTAAAAAGAAGAGTTAAGAGTAACTAATACTCTTTTAGACGGATCAGTTCTTTATTTCCTCAGTATATGTGTGAGAATACCAATAGTGGTGTTAAGATGGGGCAAAGCTACGATTAACCGTTGTATCAAACCTTAAATTAAAGAATACCTAGATAGGTCAGTATGTTAGATTGCCGTTTATGTATACGCACTTTTCTGGTATAATTATTGCAGAAGCGGGAGAAATCGTAACGCTTGCATACTTTTGTGTAGATTTATTTATGTAGACATGATACCCACTGACCTCTAGTTTTCGTAACAGAAAATTATTGAATTGCAAAAGAATAATTTATATTAATCTTAATTCACTTATTGAAAACAAAAATACAATTTAAACACAACGCCACGCAAGGATAGAAGAGACTATCCTAAACTAAATCGATAGTATTGGAAAAATATGGAACGAAGTCAAAATCATAGCAAAAAATCGCCAGAATTGGACGTGCTTCATAGAGGCTCTACTACATGCCACAAGAAGACACATAACCTATCCATTTAATCCAGTTATAAGCTTATAATCGGATGTTATTCTCTTGAAAGTAGCTCCCTTGGACAGCTTTTTCATTCGTTGTAACAGTGCTGGAAGTCTTCAAGTGGAATTGCCTTCAGGTCCTGAGTAACATTCCTTTGGGATGGTATTAACGCGTGTGTCCTTGGATTAGTGGTTTTTGATCTTGGAAATCATAAAAGTTGGATTTAGATCATGTGAAAAGGAGCACTACAGGAACGACAAGAATCCCGTTTGCCAACTAGAACTTATTGATGTACATAGCCATGTGACAGGGGATGTTGTATAAGGGGATGTACCTTAGATTAAAGAATACCTGGATTTGTATGTTAGATTTTCGTATATCTATGTGCAATTTTCCGTCTAAATTATTGCAAAAGCGGTAAGAAATCGTAACGCTTGCATACTTTTGTGTAGATTTTTTTATGTACACATGACACCAACTGACATCTAGTTTTCGTAATAGAAATTTATTGAATTCCAAAAGAATAATTCATATTCATTTTAATTCACTTATTGAAAACAAAAATACAATATAAACACAACGACATGGAATTTTTATTTTTTGTACAATCTTTTCTTATTTTAGGTTTATTATTCATTTTGTAAATTTCAATCAAATATCAAGCGACTTAATTTTGTAGACTTTTGGAGAGTTCCGATAAACGCCATTCCTCATGAAAGTGGTAGCATACGGAAGTGCTTGCATACTTTTGTTGTTTTTAAGATGGTTAATTTTTCACTTAGCGGATAATACATGTGTAAGTGTGTATTCAGAAAATGAAGTATTTTACTAAGGATTGGTTTTTATTCAACGAAATGAGGAAGCCGGGAATTTCTATCTTTTAGTAAGTTGACATCTTCATTTTTACTACATAAATTAATAAAAATTTAGTTTATGATGTGCCTAAATGGCTTTTAGTGATTTATTTTATCCAAAAAGTGGTTAAAAAGTGAAAAGTTTGGCATTCAATAAATGTAAACAAATGTGATGTTGACAGACAGTTCAATGTTTACCAAAAAATAGTTCAGTGCCGGTGTATGTAAAATGTGTGTAAGAAATTTGAGGGAAACGAATTTTTCAGTCTGTTTTCTATTGGTGTTTTTATTGTGTTAAAATAAATAAAGTATATTCGGTAGGCTTATTATTTAAATAAATTTGTTTGCATTTGTGCTTTCGCTTGCTCTATTAAACCATTTTGTATTGCATTTACTAAATAATAATTTTATTAATAATAATAAGTACATTAAATTTTCCACCTTGTAGGTTATTTTTAAAGCATTTGCTATAATGTTGTATACGATTCACCTATATTTTATTAAGAACTTATGTAATATTCTATGTAATTAATGCTTTATTTTTTAATGGATTTTTATTTGTGCACATAATTATTTTGATATAATCAAATAACTGACCATTTATATTTTTATATGCTCGTCAACTTTACTAATTCTGTTTTAATAAATAATATAAAGTGAAATAAATAAAATGAAAATATATAATTCGGCTACAATTTTTGTGTAGAGGTCTATCCAGTCTGTCTATAATCTAAGTAACAGACTAGCCAGTGGAGGAGATCGGACTTCCCGTATGGACTTAATCCTAATCGAAACTAGCAGAAAAACGATTTTTCTTACTCCTTTCTTTAATAATCTCAATACGAGGATCATTCAACAAGTACTTAGCCTCACCGCCCGATGAAACCGTCTGTCACAAAAGAAATTTACCATCATGCAGTGCATTCTTTTAGTTACCTACTGTCAAAGTTTCAGTAGATTCCCTTCATTAGTTTTGTTTTGAGAGCCTTTGAAAGCGAACGTGTCGGTCGGTTGCACAAAAATGGAAAAAGAACAATATCGTTCGGTGATTAGATTCTTGTTTTTGGAAGGGAAAACGCGCAGCGAAATCAAAGATCGCTTGGATGCTGTGTATGGTGACTCTTCTCCTTCGATGGCGACCGTCAAGAATTGGTTCAACGAGTTTGTTCGTGGCCGCACGCCGGTTTTTGATAAGCCACGCCCAGGTGCCCCGAAAACGGCTGCTACGGAGGAAAACGTAAAAAAAGTCCACGATCTCGTATTGGCAGACCGTCGATTGAAGGTTCACGAGATAGCTGAGACTGTGGGAATCGCAGTAGGAACGGTGCATCATATTCTACACGAAGAACTTGGCATGAGAAAACTGTCGGCGCGATGGGTGCCGCGTTTGCTCACACCGGAAAACAAGCGCAACCGTGAGACCACATCAGCGACGTGTTGGGCACTGTTTCAGCGCAATCCAGCGGAGTTCTTGCGTCGTTTCGTTACCGTCGACGAAACATGAATTCACTGGTACACACCAGAGACCAAGGAACAGTCGAAACAGTGGACTTCACCCGGCGAACGTGCTCCGAAGAAGGCGAAGACTGTTCGATCGACCGGAAAGGTGATGGCCGCCGTTTTCTGGGATTCACAAGGTGTGATCCACATCGATTACCTCGAGAAGGGTAAAACAATCATGGGGCGCTACTATGCTGACTTATTGGGCTGATTTGACGTCGAATTGAAGAAAAAGCGGCCCCGCTTTGCGAAAAAAAGTGCTGTTCCACCACGACAACGCGCCGGCTCACACCTCCGCCGTCGCCATGTCCAAATTGGTCGAATTGCGCTACAAATTGCTGCCCCATCCACCGTACTCTCCAGATTTGGCACCCTGCGACTACTTTTTATTTCCAAAAATCACTCGCCGGGAATAGATTTGGGTCGAATGAGGAGGTCATCGTCGCCACGGATGCCTATTTTGCTTCCCTCGAGAAAATGTATTTTCTGGACTGGTTAAAAAAGTTGGAGCATCGCTGGGCCAAGTGTATCGAGCTTGAAGGAGATTATTGGGAAAAATAAATTGCCACCTTTCCAAAATTTTCGTTTTTCTTTTGTAGGCTAAGTACTTATTGAATAACCCTCGTATAAGAGACACATCTCTCTCCGAACTATGGTTGAGAGCAGTATTGAGAATATCTACCTGTCTAGATAGGTTTGAAAAAGCAAGTCTCAACAGATGAACTTTTCCTCGAACAGTTGGATAGGCTCAAAGAATGTTTACTTCTTATTCATAAATGCGGCGACCTTACCTGAATTCAAGTTTTTTTCTTCAGTTATTGAAATTCATGGCATCGAAATCCGTGGTCTTAATTATGAGGTGTTTCCATGTATGCTAGTTCCACACAATAGAGACATGTAAACAATAAAACCGATTTTTGAAATTTTTTTCCCATTGAATGATCCTCTAATCAAGGAGATTCAATATAGCCTACTAAATAATAGAATTATGGAGTTGCGTTCGATACCGCGGCATGTGGGAATTATGGAAAATAAAGAAACTCTTCAGCGTTTAGAGCTTTATTTTTTCGTTTACACTTTTTTTCAGTATATTTTGATCTTCGAGAACAAAAAAAGTCATACAAACGTAACATATATCATGTGGGTCGGGTGACTGGGGCATTACAGAAATCTCTTTTTTTGATAAAAACTTGTTGATGAATGAGCTCAATAAGAGAAATTTTGGAGGGGAAGAAACGTGCTGATCAGTTTGATGGAGAAACTATCCGGCGTCCTGTATTCACAGCTACCTTGAATAATCCTTGCCTACTAACAGAATGGTTCTCAGCAATACGGAAAACTTACAGACTCAACTAATAGAGAGCCCTGTTTAGGGTCTCACTGGCTAACTACCAACAATGCAGTCTACTGAACATCCTTACAGAAATTCTGGGCACAAAAACTACCCCGAATTCGAAATAGGCATACAGATCCCGCTCATAACTTTCTTTCTGGAAATAATACACGTCCGATCTATTCCACATATTTTAAGCGAATATTAACAAGTCTGGACTATAGGTTTTCTGCTATTATAAAGCCCCTAGATCCATAAATGTAATTTCCAAGTTCGCTTTTTAATCTGATCAACAAATCGAACATTCTTTAAAAAATTAACGAACGCTAACAATGCTCAACTACACAAAACTTGAAGTCGTCAAATGGTGTCATGGTGTGGTGAGTAAAATGACCACTAATTTTTTGGAAGGTAATTTTCATACAAAAACAAAAATTAAGTAAGGACTCTTTTTGAGGATCATAATTCAAATAATAAGAAATTTTATAAATTGTGTTTTATTGAGAAAAATTGATATCCCTTAAAAAAAAAAATTTTAAGAAATATAAAAACTAATTTAAAATTTGCCTTCAATAAAATCTAAATTTGATAAAGCCATCTATTAGAAAAATACATAATTTCAATAGAACCAGACTTCATTAAAATATAAATAATTTATAAATCATTAATAATTACAAGATATTCAGCATTTAGGACTTATGAAAAAATTCCCAATTAATATCCGAACATATATTAGCATCCCAAGTGGCTATTGTTTTATCTTGGAGATTATTCATGATTTGTTGGAATTCATGTACATTACAACGATGGGGCTACTCAGTTGGAAAATTATGAATTACAAAAATGTTCAAATCCCTGTCAGTTAGAAGAATTCTTAAGACAATAATTCTTACAAATATTTTGATACCAGAAAGGTGTAATTGTGAATGTTCATACTTAGCCAATATCCGTAAGCTAAACAGCGGGAAGTGGTAATTCTCTTGTAAACGACAGAAATTCCTATAATAATCAGTTTATACTATGCAATTTACTGCAAATGGATAGGGTTATTTGAAGATAGCCTCAGGGATTTCAACACATTCGGATTATGCAAGTTTACCACCAATAACACACATTATCAAAAAAAAAGTCTTCAAGTACGGTTCGAGTCTGTTTACAATTAAAATCTTCGATACAAGATACCGGATGGAATTGGCTAGTACATCAACATCGGATCACCGGATTACCGTCAACACAGGTGATATTTTGTAAATGTTGGTCTATTGTTTGCAGATTATTAAAAATCCATTGTACAGATTGTTTTGTTTCATGTTTTTGGCATCAAATTCAAAACATCGACTTGATCAAAAGTCAAAACACCTTTCGTGTATTTGCCTCGACTATGGGGAGATGTTCTTCTCATGAGTTCCAGTTAGACCCAAAAGACTGAGGAACTATTTGCGAATTTTACTCTTTACCATGGAATTTTGAATCCATTGTTTTCGGATGATTATCTTGGTTAGCTGCCTGGTATCGGTCATCAGTAGTGTATCCACTGTTGGGATGAATATTCGTTTTAGCTGGGATGAGGTAATTTTTGGCTAAATTAATTCATATTATCTAACATGGTTTTTTGCTCCATTTGATTTTAGGTCCATAAATATGAGTCCCGGTATTGTTTGATAAAGATTCATCCAACCAATGTGGTTAGTGCAGATTCTTTATAGATTCTATAGTCTCGACTGACCCATAGTTGAATAATAAAATCAGACTAAAGACTATGCCATGCCGAATAAATCCATGTCGACACCTTAAACATTGCACGACACTCACCACTCAAAAGTAAATGCAAATCGCATAGATCGCGATCTTATGAAATATCGTCTTTCAGTTTCAAATTATTACGCAAAATCTTTGACTTTACGGAAATTTAGATATTTTATTTTTATTTTTTGGAGGAATTTTTTCCTACTTTCAATCTTATTTTGTATTCATTTAGCTATGTTAATTTAATGTTTGGAATTGTTTTGATATACACTCATCGAGATAGTGTCAAATGCGATGACAGACGGTGGATTTTCCAATTTTTCTTTCCTATTCGTTTGTAATTCGACACGAATTTTTGCCACAAAAAAAAAGTACCTTACTAAATAAGCTTAAAATGCAGTTCTTTCCCCCCCCCCCCCCCAAAAATATGATTTATTATGAAATTTCTTGAAAAAAAAGAAGAATTTTTTCATTTTCAACTTTTGAATTTTGAAATTTCGTTTCTTATCCCGCTGGTGTGAAGCATGATGCAGCTAGGAAACAAATCGTGCCAATTATTGTAGATAATTAGAGTATAACTTAGATAATAGAGAAAAGTATTATTGTTGTTTTTTTTTTAAAGTTATTTTTGGAGATAATACTCGTATTCAAATTTTTGTTTTTTCTTCTATTTAATTTTTGATAAAACGTCACCTTTCGTTCGTGTAATTTAATAACTATTACGTATTAAAATAATTAAAAAAATTAACTTAAAATTAATTTTTCTATCTTTGAAATTATTGTTCATTTAAATAATTAACATTTAAAGAGACTATTAATCAAAAACAAAAAAATTACCATTAATACCTAAGTTATATAATTTTTATAAATATTTAGTTGTTTTTGAAATTTTCTTTGTTTTATCTTATTTTTATTTAAAAAAAAATGTATTATCGTGTATATTTGCAATTTTCCTTGTTTTTGTATCATAGAAATTATTAAAATCACACAAACAAATTATAATAAATAATAATTCTAAGAAATCTCTTAGTTATAAAATAGTTACTCTGAAACAAAAATTCTTCTACTGAATATGAGATATGACATAAAAGTAATGATACTAACATAACTGAGAGCAATCTGGGACTTTTTTTACATAAAAGTTGTACATTAGTCCTTTCTAGATGTGCACTATAAATTTCAACCTCGCCCGGCACTTACAAGACCCTATAGAGCGTGATAAGTACAGTTGCATTTTTGAAGGATGTGCCTCACATTATGTGTTAAACTTGCTAAGTACAAAAAATTGCAACTAGCTTTTAGCGAGCATTTCTTATCAACAGCATAAGTTTTTTGGTAACATTAAATATTTCTAGAGACTCGAGAAGTAGCGGAAGGTGAATGCCGCTCAAGGAGGACAACGCCGAATCCTAGTGAAAATGACGAACGAGTGAGGGCTGTTCCGAATTTAAATATCCTGTACAAGGGTGTATTTATTCCGTGTGCAGTATAAAATATGCCCCACCAGTATGCAAGGATGGGCATAAATTCAGTTCAGCGTCTGGTTTTGTATGCATGTTTGAATGTTTGTAGAACCGTGTCAACCGATTCGATGTAGGTTCTCATTGGAGAAATTCCATGGGACCTGGAGGTGCTGCGTGGAAGCATTCACTACCATCTACGGCGGTGCATCCCGCTTGCTGGTTATCCGGTTATGAATGAAGAGGTTCAGGATCAGTGGCGTGTACTGATCCTAAATAGAATGTATGATATTTGGCAGCGTCGATGGGATAAAAGTGTGAATTACAGATGGACGCACATGTTCATTTCGGATGTGTACTTTGCATCTGCGTATGAATTTGAATTTGAATGGAGGCTAGATGCTCTTCTGCAATGATTTGCGTGACCTAGGGGCATGTGGAATCGTGGTAAATGATGAGAGTGTGGATGTGAGTGGAGTGTTAGGAGCAGAGAATGTTATGAATACCTGAATAGATTTGCCGTGGCACTTTTTAAGAGGAGATCGAGAATGGTGCGTGAATGAGCTTGTGAATAGCACGCAAGGTGGCTACAACCGGGTGAAAAACCAAGGTCGATTCCGGTTGTACTTTGGAGTCTTGGAGAACCTGCGTACCTGAGCTGGCTTAGCGGTGCCTAGGGATTTACAAGATTCCTTACCATTGCTCAATGAGCGGAGTACAAACCAAAGTACTCTTAAAACAAAAATTGATACTACGGGAGTCGGGGTATATTGCAGGTACGGTCTACGGATCGCTGGTGAGAGATACTCGTAATTATCTCGGGCGCTGTCACTGCTTATGACAGTAGAGATTTAGATAGGCCCCGCCGCTAACAGTTGGAGTAATCAGCTTGTAACTGGTAAGCTGCCAGTAATGGTGGTGCGTTGATTGAATGTAACTCAATCCCTATGGTCGTAGGCGACTCGTGGTTTTATATTTAATGACTGATAAGCAACGCTAAATAATATATTACTATCGATTAATATTGAAGTTGGAAAATATTTTATGAAAAAGTCCTTGAAAGGCTCTTTGCATTAGATCGGACAATGCAGCACCCATTGTCATATGCCCATCTACGTCAACAAGTTTTTGTCAGAAGAAGGCATTTTTATGGTTTTCTAGTCCTTCTATTGACCTTTACTTATTTTTTCCCTAGGACTAAAAACAATTGCAAGGATATTATCTTGATACTGTCGATAACATCGAAAGGTGTGTAACCAAGGATCTGAAGGCCTTTTAGCAGTGTTATTATAGTGGAATCAACGTAAAAATTAAATGAAAATTGTTGCAAAATAAATAACCTCATTACTTTTATGGCTTACCCCGTCTACCCACTGTTTGTAAAAAAATACACTTTGTGTACATATCATCACGTGATAAATTTTTGAAAAACAAAACTGATTTGTAGTTATAAGCAGATGGCCTACACAAAACGTTTGAATCTAATGAATTCATCTGCTGATAGCTGCAAAGTATAGTGGCACTAATACTGGAGACCATAAAATCCGAAAATCTGTAGATCTTCCGTGGATAGACCATCTTATACTCATACCATAAGCACATTAGCTAAGCAAAATTAAACAGTTTGTGAATGGTCAGAGACTAAGGTGGTCAATCCATGGAAGATGTTCTATCGCAAATCAAACAAAATTGTATTGGATAAATTCCATTCGCAAAATGTGTGAGGCATAAAATAGAGACAAGTCTAGAAATGCATATTGAAGTATTGGTCTTACAAAGGAATAATAAAAATAAGTTATGTTAACTAGAGAATTCCCACGATCAATGCTTTACAAAACCTAGAATTATGTTACCTTTGGAAGCTTTATACAGAGTGCGTTTTATGTTCCAGGAAAAATGCATATTGTTTTTAATAACGCTTAAATAAAATACAATTTTATTGTACAGTTTATATTTTATTCTTTGATTATACGCATATGATCATTAATGTTATACAGAAAATATGATGTGGATCAAATGCTTGCCTCGGACCGCGACGCAAAGGCGAGCTCTTTTAAGAATATTTTTCATAACATTTTCACGAACTTCTGAATGTTATCAATAAGCATCAAGGTTGTGGTTGGTTTGTTGGGGTACACTTTTTGTTTTAATTACAAAACACCCCCATATGAAGAAATCGGGAAGGTTTAAATCAGGGAAAATTTTTTCAAAATCTGCACCGTAGCACGAGCTGTGTGTATAATGGCACCTTCTTGTAAGAAATACATGTTCTGTAGACCTAATTGATCCAATTCGGGCAGAAGAAAGTTTTCCAACATGTCCCGATAGCGGTCACCAGCATCCTCAAAGAAATATGGCTCAATGAAGTTACTTTACGAGGGCGTAGTGGTCTTTTTAAGACGGCAAGCTCTATCGAGCATATTTTTCTTTATGTCGTCCCTAAGAATCGAGATTGTAGTTAGTTTGTTATTGTACACCTTTTCCCTCAAGCGCCGTTAATAATTTCAGCACATTGTTGCGGCGTTAGGTACTGCATAATAAGTTATTATCGACCACTCCCTACGACTGTCAAATTCCAACAGATAAATGTCATCCAATCCAAAATGGCGGCCAAATGAAACCAACCTGTGCATAAAAAACACCCTGTAATATATATAGAATAGAAATTGAAGTTTTCTATTAATTTTTTATCCTTAAATCATTTATTGACTGTATAAGTTTTATATTAATTCCTTCAAAAGATTTGTCAAAAATATGAGTAGTGCCACCTCTAATAAAATGTTATAACTTCAAACTTCTACAAATTTAGTAGCGAGCCATTTGACTTTCACCTCTTGAAGAAAATATTTAAATCCTTCTGAATGTGAAAAATATATTTTTTGTCGTGAATTCTTGAGAAAATTATCTTAAGAATAAATTAAAATTTTATAAAGTTTACAATATTGTTAATAGTAAATATAAACATCAACGGATCTAGATGACTACCGTGTGCTTGATATCGGTTTATGGAAGGATACTCGATAAGTCGTACTTGTTAGATAGAATGAAATCTAATTAATAAATAATTGAGGGAAGCCAAATTCTTATAACATCAACCAAATAATATAATAGTAATTGTTATTTTGTTAAATATATATTAAAATAATATTGCTCGTTGCAAGAAAAAATATTTATATTTTTTTAAAGAATCTTTCTTTTTATTATAGTTTCAAGTTGATTTAACAATCAATTTTCCGAGTTTTTTTGATGGTAAAAATATTTTTCTTTGTGTTTTTCCACACAAGATTCGATAAAATAAAGTAGCTTATTTCAATAAGAATTTTTCAACCGTAAGATGGACTTTAATCGCTTCAAACTATATAAACATAATCAAAATTTGTTTTCAATTAGATTCTGAGTTAGTAGATTGAAAATCTAAGCATTCGTATTTCGTCAAACGAGTCAATTTTGAAAATAGCTTAAAGCTATTTGCTTCTCCTAAAACAATATTCATTCTTCGAAGATTTTCTAAATAACAAGTCTTGTAGGCATTTATTATTATCTATTGAATACTCTAATAAAACAATATTTTTTTATTTAGATTTTGTAAATTCCAATTAAGATTTCTATTCTTCGATTTATCTATTATTATTTTATAAAGACAACAAATTCTACCATTTATTTAGTTTTTTAAAATTATTTTATTTTTCAAATTAGCATTTTATTTGGAGAATTTCTAAATACAGTCAATTTATAAATAAGATTCAAATTCTAGTAATTTTCTTATAATAATTAAAATCATATTCAAATGTGAACATAGAAATAATGAAGTTTCATAAAGAAAATACTTTTTCTTCAAAGATATGTTAATGGAAAATGATAGAAGCTTTTGAGTTTTGAGAGGAGCCTAGGATGGGAATATCTAAAAATACACATCGTTGGAGCCTAGGATGGGAATATCTAAAAAAAATGATCACATCGTTGGATTATGGGATGGGAAGCTAAATTAGTGATTAGGTTTAATGAGTTTATTATCTAAATAAGGGTTTTAATAAGAGTTTTTTAAAAAGTTAACTTTTATAGAAATTAGTTGGAAACTAAATGTTCTGTAGGAAGATGCAAAATTCATTGCTATATGGGATTTGGGGAATATAAGGAAGACAAGATAAAAGCTGTAGGTTATTAGGACAAACGTGAGTTGTTATCAAAATCGTAATCATTTTATTGCTTAGTTAAAGATAAATTACGAAATAATAAAAATTTTATTCGAACACAGCTGTTGAGTTTGTAAGTATATAACAAATCATAAGATATAAGAAGACGGAAGATGGCAATACTTTTATCCCTCTAAAATATGCCGTACAAGTTTCAATCTCGTCTGATAATTAAGCGGCCTTAGAGAGTGTCATAAGTAAAGTTATGAAATAGCTAACTTTAGAGCAAGGATTAAATTTTCTTTTTAAACTTTGTGAATAGACGAATTTTGAATTTCCATGTCTCTCACTTATGCCGATAAGTTCGGCCATTTTGAATGTTCAGTTAATTTTTGACATCTGCTTTGACTTGCACGTGTTTTGGCTCGTCTTCGATTTTTGCACATTGTAAAAAATGGATCAAAGAATCTATTTCGAGAACAAGAAAAAGTCACAGGAGGCCAGATCTGGGGAATACGGTGGCTGCGGCATTATTAGTGTATTGTTTTTGGCCAAAAATTCGCGCACAAGCAACGATGCGTGAGCAGGGGCGTTATCATGTTGCAAAAGCCAATTTTGGTTCTTCCACCAATCTGGACGTTTCTGGCGGATTGCTTCGTGCAACTTGCAGGTAATATTTCTTATTGAGCGTTCTACCCTGTGGCATGAGCTTTTAATGCACCACGCCCCTGCAATCGAAGAAAACTGTAAGCAAAACCTTCACATTTGACCGAACTTTGCGCGCTTTTTTCGGTCTTGGCTCGTGCGGCAGCTTCCATTGGGATGACTGGGCTTTGGTTTCCACGCCATAACCATAAACTCATGATTCGTCACCAGTTATGACCCTCTGGAGCAAATTTGTTTTTGGTCGAAACTAGCCAAAACACGTGCAAGCAAAGCAGATGTCAAAAATTAACTGAATATTCAAAATGGCCGAACTTATCGGCATAAGTGAGAGACATAGAAATTCAAAATTCGTCTATTCACAAAGTTTAAAAAGAAAATTTAATCCTTGCTCTAAAGTTAGCTATTTCTGAACCTAGCCCAGAGAGTTCTTCAACATTAAAAACTGATAAAAATGTGCAATAAGTGAGGACCTTTTTTCATCTAGGATAAACTTCTACAAAGTTTTCTTTTATAAAGAACAAAATACTTTTTCCTATAAAAATTAGGAAAACAAATGGTTCTTTGAGGTTAGAGCAGCTGTGCTATGACAACGACCCCTCCCTGTCACACAAAAAATTTATTTTTCCTAATATTTATAGGAAAAAGTGGTTTTTGTGGCTCCAAAGACCCCCTTTACGTGATCTAATTCTGTGGGATTTTTTTGTTCCAAACGTTAAAGAAAAACGAGTAGCTGAAGGCTATTCAAATCGAAACTCTCCTTTGCAGGAGAAAACACCAATCAGTCTCATTAATTTGATGCTACTTCTGGTCTACACATAATACAACCACTAAATTATTATAAACAAAAAAAATTTTTTTTAGTATATTCGAGAATGTGAAGAAAATTTTGATGATATTTCCAAAAATATTTCTTCTGAACAACTCATGCTTGACTTCTATTTAGTTAATAACTTGGTACTCTTAGTTAAGTCATCCAAGGAGTTAAGTGCAGATTAACATGCAACATAAACTAAAACCAACCATCATCAATCATATGTACCCTTGGTAATAGAGAAAAAAGGACTAATAATGTCTCACCAATGAAGAAATTCTGAGAAATATTCTTATTACCTCCCATTCGTACTATAGTTTAACCTTTGCAGTTATATGGTAAGTACTAACCATCCTGAATTTCCGGAAAGTGCAAAGATGAATTATATGCAGTGGGAAATCTTTGTCGTTGTTTGGAAAATCTTCACAGTCTGTGAAAAGGTCGGAACTTGGAGTGAACCATTTTGCCATCGTTAAACTTTTGGTAAAAAAACCAACATAGTCACTGTGGATGCAACATTCTAATTTATTTGAGCAGCAATCTTAAACTGCAATTCCTTTAAGTATACAGGACGATGCACTCTATGACGTTTCGATAGTTGTTAGCTGTCGGTTGTTTAATGCGCTAATAAATTTTGCTCGCTTGAAAGGAAAAACTCATTAGACTGACAAGAAATGATGAAAGATCTCACATTATTGTCAATAAATTAATGAAACCGAACGTACGAGTAATATTAACCATTTGTAAATTGGTGGGTGCTTACTATGCAATTGGCATTTTCAAAAAAGGACCAGAGATGAGTCAATTTGGCGAGAATTTTTCCGATACTATATTTTGGTATATTCAACCAGTGAACTATGTCTGTTCAATAACAAAATCTGTACTCATATAGAAAGAGGAGTGAATATGTAGTGGTAAATGGATTAATAATTAATGAGTGACTGGATGGCTATGATAAATTTTTGAGGTCAGAAAGTAAATACGATGGTCGTTCAATAAGTCCTTAAAAAAAGATGGAAAAAAACTGTTTTTAAAAAAAAAAATTTTTTATTTTTCAACATAATCTCCTTTTCGCTCTATACACTTTTCCAACCGTTTTTCCAAAATTTTTATCTCGTCCAAAAAATAGGATTTCGGAAGTTCTGCAAAATACTCATCCGTTAGAGCAATGACGTCTTCGTTGGAAGTGAACCGTCGTCCGCCAAGCCATTTCTTCAGATTGGGGAAAAGAAAATAGTCACTCGGGGCCAAATCTGGTGAATAAGCGGGATGCTGCAACAATTCCATTCTTAATTCCACAATTTTGGCCATGGAAACAGCACAGGTGTGCACACGCGCATTGTCCTGATGCAAGAGGATTTTTTTCTTCTTCAGATGGGGCGTTTCTCTTTGATTTCCTCGGTCAACCGTTGCAATAACGACGCGTAATAGGCTCCTGTTATTGTTTTTCCTTTTTCCAAGTGGTCGATAAAAATGATGCCCTGCGAATCCCAAAAGACCGTGGCCATCACCATGCCGGCCGATGGCACAGTTTTTGCCTTTTTCGGAGCCCGTTCACCCTTGAAAATCCACTGTGATGACTGTCTCTTCGTTTCTGGAGTGTAGTAGTGTATCCAGGTTTCGTCCTTTTGCGATGAAAGAGTGCCAACATAACCTCAGAATCCACTACACGATTGCGCTTATTCTCCTCTGAGAGCAAACGCGGCACCCATCTTCCCAAAATTTTTTTCACAGACAATTTTTTATGCAAAATTGAAGCGACTGTACCTTGTCAGCTCGTGGATTTTGTCGATGATTCAGGAGTAGACACCTCAACTGGGCGTCGATGATTTCAGGAGAGGAAAATCAGCTCGTGGATTTTGTCGATGATTTCAGGAGTAGACACCTCAACTGGGCGTCCTGAACGATGTTCATCTTTTGCGGATGAACGGCCACGTTTAAATTCATTCACCCAATTGTAAACCGTCGCAAACACAGGTGCAAATGTGCCATGAACTGCATCCAACTCGGCTTTGATTTCTTTCGGGCTTAAGCCTTTCAAATGGAGATGTTTGATGACAGCCCTAAACTCGCTTTTTTCCATTGTTATGCACAAATAAATGTCGCTAACTTTAATCGATTATAGAAATTGACCTACGCTATGGATCGAGCTGAAATTTTGACAGCTTTCCTGTCGATAATGCTACTTACAAAAACCGACACTACGAGCGCAATTTCTCGGATTTTCTAAGGACTTATTGAACGACCCTCGTACATAGATGACTGGACTAGTTTAAAGATTGTGCGACTTATTTCATCATCAAAATCAAGAGTTTTGATTACATAAGCAAAATTTATTTCTTAAAATAAATCCTTGATGCACTTCTGATTTAATTCGAATACACTATTTATTGCTAATACCATTGACCGATGAAGATTTTATGTAGCACAGATGAGAGGTTTAAAATTCGTTAGCCAAGAGCCAAAAACTAAGAGCCAAAAAACATCTCTGGAAGGAAGACATTTAGTTATTTATTTGGCTCGAATGTCACTGTTCGTAAGTAAGAAACCGCAACACGACACGACAATTTTATCTTAAACATCTTGATTTAATTTTCTCTACTTAAATGATGAAAATGTGGATGCGAAATCCATTGTCTACGAATATACGAATATTGTTGGAATAGCGCACCAATACAAACATTCATATTTCTTTGCGAAATTCTCCATTTTCTTGATATTCATTTACACCAATAAAGAAAGATTTAATACAAATCCCAAGTTTCCTTTTTCTTTAAATTCTCAAATTCTATTTTATTACAAGAATTCTTAAAATGAAACTCCAAACCAAAGTATAAATACCATAAATACATATACTCTTTTGAACGAGTAATGAACGAGTACTAAATCTGTCGTTGGACATTTCACAATTTCGAACAAGTTAAACCGATTCATGGTAAATTTTTATCACTAATGATCTAAGTGATTTATAGTTAGAGATAGAATTTTTAATTTTCACAAGTAATTAGAAAGAGCTTATACTGTTGGTAATTTTTCATTAAAATTTTTATTTTTTTTTTTATTTTTATTTTATGATATCGCATTTTTTTTTAGTTGTAAGTCAGTAATTTTTATTGCTTTAAAGATGAGGTTTATCTAAAATATGAATTCATGTTTGGAAGGTTTTCTATATAAAATAGTAGAATTTTGTTTTTTGTTTTTAAGGTATTATCCATTTTACGGTTTGAAAAGTACAGTTCTGTTATTTGACAGATGTCAAATATATAAATTATCTAAGGTAAAATTTGTTTATCGTTTAACTACCAAAAAAAACGTGAAAATTATGAAAATTTCTTACCTAAGTGTGATGATTTTATCGTAATCACGTTTCAGACAATATTTTCGTTAGAATTGGGACTAATTTATCGCTTGGTAGATTCGTCAATAAGTAAAATTACGAGGGTCGTTCAATTAGTCCTTAGAAAAAGATGAAAAAAAAAATTGTTTTTAAAAAAAATTTTTTTTTTTTAATCTCCTTTTAGCACTATATACTTTTCCAACCGTTTTTCCAAAATTTTTATCCCGTCCAAAAAATAGGATTTCGGGAGTTTTGCAAAATAATCATCCGTTTGAGCAATGACGTCCTCTTTGGAAGTGAACCGTCGTCCGCCAAGCCATTTCTTCAGATTGGGGAAAAGAAAATAATCACTCGGGGCCAAATCTGGTGAATAAGCGGGATGCTGCAACAATTCCATTCTCAATTCCACAATTTTGGCCATGGAAACAGCACAGGTGTGCACACGCGCATTGTCCTGATGCAAGAGGATTTTTTTCTTCTTCAGATGGGGGCGTTTCTGTTTGATTTCCTCGCTCAACCGTTGCAATAACGACGCGTAATACGCTCCTGTTATTGTTTTTCCTTTTTCCAAGTAGTCGATAAAAATGATGTCCTGCGAATCCTAAAAGACCGTGGCCATCACCTTGTCGGCCGATGGTACAGTTTTTGCCTTCTTCGGAGCCCGTTCACCCTTGAAAATCCACTGTGATGACTGTCTCTGTAGTAGTGTGTCCAGGTTTCGTCCACAGTGACATATCGACGAAGGAATTCGGCAGGATTGCGATGAAAGAGTGCCAACATAGCCTCAGAGTCCACTACACGATTGTGCTTATTCTCCTCTGAGAGCAAACGCGGCACCTATCTTGCCGACATTTTTTTCACAGACAATTTTTCATGCAAAATTGAAGCGACTGTACCTTGTGATATGCCCGTGGCCTCAACTAATTCGCGCACTTTAATTCGCCGATCGTTCAAAATCAGATCGTGGATTTTGTCGATGATTTCAGGAGTAGACACCTCAACTGGGCGTCCTGAACGATGTTCATCTTTTGTGGATGAACGGCCACGTTTAAATTCATTCACCCAATTGTAAACCGTCGCAAACACAGGTGCAGATGTGCCATGAACTGCATCCAACTCGGCTTTGATTTCTTTCGGGCTTAAGCCTTTCAAATGGAGATGTTTGATGACAGCCCTAAACTCGCTTTTTTCCATTGTTATGCACAAATAAATGTCGCTAACTTTAATCGATGATAGAAATTGACCTACGCTTTGGATCGAGCTGAAATTTTGACAGCTTTCCTGTTGATAATGCTACTTATCGACACTACGAGCGCAATTTCTTGGATTTTCTAAGGACTTATTGAACGACCCTCGTACCATATATGGAACTCACAAGTAATAATAGAAACGCCATTTTTTTATTTTTTTATTTGAGAGGTTTTTCATTTCTACGTTATTGTACAATTTTTACAAACACATATATGCATTTATACACATAGACATGAGACACAGTCGCTCCTATGGAGCATATAGCGGCACTAGAGACTCTGTGAACTCTCTCCATCTGCTTCTGTCTTGGGCTAGCCTTTTCACTTCCGACCATGACTTGCCAATTTGTTGGTGTTCGCGCTCGACTGATCTTCTCCAAGTGGTCCTTGGTCGTCCTCTGCTGCGATTGCCCTGTGGGTTCCAATCTAGTGCCATCCTTGTTATGTCCGTAGGTGGTTTTCGCAAGGTATGGCCAATTCAACTCCATTTCCTGCGTTTGATGTAAGCTAGCAGGGGTATTTGCTTCGTGAGAAGAAGCAGCTTATCGTTCGTTATCCAGTTCGACCAGAAGATCTTGCTTATACGCCTCAAGCATCTGTTCACAAATGTTTGAGGCTTACGGGTCGTGCTGTCGGTTGCTTTCCATGTTTCGCAGCCGTACAGCAGGACTGGCTTGACGTTTGAACTGAATATTCGAAGTTTGAGTGCTATGGAGAGGTGGTTGGAACGCTACACGTTCCCAAGTGAGGTGTACGCTTGTTGCTCCTTGTTGATGTGCGTTTGGATTTCTGTTTCAGTTCCACCATCCTTGCTGAGCATGCTGCCAAGGTAACAGAACTTTTTGAAATCTTCAACTTGGGTACCGTGTAGCATCAAGGGCCTCTCGTAGGTGGCGCCGATACGCATCAATTTGGTCTTCTTGATGTTGATTCTCATCCCCACTTCTTCGGCGTTGGAGGCCAGAGCATTCAGTTTCTCCTGAATGCCGTTGAAGGTGTGGTCCAGGTCGTGGAGCTTCTCACGCAGTGTCAACTGTATACCGTTGCTGGCTGTGTTGTTAGTGCGTTGAAGGACTAGGTCTAGGGCGATTATGAAGAGGATAGGCGAGATTACGCAACCCTGCCTGACTCCTCTCGAGATGTTGAATGGATCGCTGTTTCGTCCTTTGAAGCGCACTCTACATGGGGCCTCGCGGTATAGTTCTCGGATGAGATCGATGATGGCCTGTGGGATGCCTAGTTCAGCCAGAGCACTCCAGATGGCGTCGCGAGAAATCATGTCGAAGGCTATTTCGAAGTCAACGAAGAGAAGATAGAGCGGGCTTTTCCATTCGTTCGACTGTTCAATGATCATTCTTAGGCTGTTGATGTGATCAACACAGGAGCGGTTTGGTCTAAAGCCAGACTGCTCGTTGCGAAGGGCACGTTCCACTGTTGGAGTGATGCGAGTCAAGATGATTGAGGCGATTAGTTTCTGGATGGTGTTCAACAGAGGAAAACCTCCAGTTTTTGCAATCGCCAAGGTTACCTTTCTTCGGGATGGTGATAATTACTCCTTCTTTCCAGCTGTCCGGGAAGTGGCATTGTGTCCAGGCTTCTGCGATTATAGGATGCAACAGCGAGGCCAGGAGTGGCGGGTAAAACTTCAGAACCTCTGGAGCCAGGTTGTCAGGTCATTGTTGACTGCTGTTGTGATCTCCATAATCGTGGGCGGTGCTGTTGGCATGGATCTTCGTGGGTTTCTGTGCATCACTAAAGGAGGAAGGAATTCTGGAGCTACTGGAAGGGATTCTGAGAAGAATACCTTCCAGCGGTCGAGTTGTTCTTCATCCGTGGAGAGAGCTTGGCCGTCTTTTTCCTTAAGTGGTGGCAGTGAGGGTGTTCTTTTTCCGGATAGTTTGCGAATAGATGCATAGACACTGCGGATGTCGCTCCGTTGAAGTAGTTCCTCTTGTCATCCCTTGCCATGCGTTTGACCATCTTTTGAGCAAGGTTGTACCTCGTCTGTAGATGGTGCCTTTCCTCGCGGGTTTAAACAGTTTAGAGTAGACCTTTCAGCTTTCTTCGTTCTTCTATGGAAACGCCATTGTTTCTACGAAAAGTCCAGATGGTATCTCTTCCATAGTCCTGAAAAGATGTTCTTTTTAACCTACTTTCAGGAATTTTTCAGAGTAGATGGAAAACAGCATTTGTTCGACCAGTCCCCAAAAAAATGGCGATTTTTTCATACAATCAGTCTCTGAAAAAGGTGACCTTTTTTTAAATATTCTGGAGAGCAAGATGGCCCATTTAGGACCGGTTAAATCTGACAAGCAAGATAGCCCAACAAGCATCACCCGTTGTGACGTGGCTTTCAATTCCTCTTGGTCCAGTTCACGACTAAAAATATTCTCTGTCTATCACTCGCCAATCATTGTAACAAAACCGACCGGAGCATCCCTTAAAGAAATATGACCCACACAGCCAATCTACGAAAGTGAAAAGGTCTTTCGTGAATTGGCTGTGATTTTCCATGACCTCAGAAGTAGCTAATTTATTTTTTATTGAAGCCGTTTAAGTTAAAATTGTCAATCATTATTATTTTTCTGTAAAAATCGGGGTCTCATCTATTGAGTCCAAAAATTGGAATATAGAAAGTATCTAAGCTGAAGATCCTGTGTCACCCGAATTTTGTACGAGCATAAATGCAAATCTTTATTCAAAATATTTCACACAACGGCTTTAGAAAGATACACTACAATACAGTCCCGGAGCTTCAGCTACCTATTTATAGCGTCGTGACAATGAGGCCATTTGGTGAGTTCATTGTTCATGTGGGAAGCTGTCTGCAAGAAACTGGTCTGTGCTTAGTAGGATGGAATAGCAATAATATTATTAAATTTTGTGAATATACAAAATTAGATATTGTAAAAAAAATTTAAAGAGCGACTCAGGAATGGAGCTGTAGAATCCTGGAGCTGCACGATGGAAAGACGAACAATGCGTCCAATTCTGGTTCTGGAAAAAGCTTACATGCCCAAAAATTTCTTGGTTTATTGGGTGATTGCCAAATAAATTTTTGAGTAGATTGGTTTATTGGGGGTTGTTTAATAATTCGATAAAAACATGTCACTATTGGTGCACTCTACATATATGCATATGGCTAATGGTGTAAGTTGTTATTCGCTCGTCGGATTAGGGATAGTTACTCCTTGACTCACTTCGTCTATGCTATTGATATACAAGCTTATATACGTTGTTGTTTTTCAAAATTATTGACTAACAATAAACGTTTCGATTTGAAGGTACTATATTCCGACCCAAATTTTAATATAAATTCTTAAGCCTTACAGCTTAGATTAAAGAATACCTGGATAGTCCCGTATGCCAGATTTTCGTGTATCTATAAGCAATTTTCTGGATGAATTATTGCAAAAGCAGCGAGAAATCGTAATGCTTGCATACTTTTGTGTTATATTTGTAAATATCAAGCGCCTCAATTTTATAGACTTTTAGAGAATTTTCAAATACGCCATTCTCCATGAAAGTGGATGCATTTTGTTGTTTTTAAAGTTGTTATTTTTTCACTTATCGGAGTATATAAATAGTTATATTGTTTATAACATTTAATAGGAAGTTTTTACATCAGAAAATGAAGTATTTTATTAAGGGTTGCTGGTTATTCAACGGAATTAGGAACCTGGGAATTTCTTTCTTTTGGTGAGTTGACATCTTCATTTTTACTAGAGAAATTAACAAAAATTTAGTTTATAATGTATTTAAATGGGTTTTATTGATTTATTTGGCCCAAAAAGTGATTAAAAAGTGATAAGTTTGCCAATCAATAAATGTAAACAAATGTGATGTTGACAGTTCACTTTTGGAATGGATTTTTTATTTTTGGAAATGCATTTTTGGAATCGATTTTTCATTTGAAATGGATTTGGATAGAATTTTTGTGTAGAAGTCTATGCAGGTCTTCTTACAGTAATTAGTGAATTTTTTTCCATAGTATATGTTAGTTAAATGCCATTAAATTGAAGTTCGGTCTCTTCATTTAAACTCTTAATTAACTCAAAATTGTTTAATTTAATATATTTTCGTAATATAAATTTCTAATATTCAAAATTTATATATACTAAAGCTGTCTCATACATGATCTAAAGGTAAAAATTTTGTTTTTTTTGCGCATCTGACAATGCAATGTATGCGCGAGCAGCAACACATTTTGCGCGTGCATGGGATTGTGCAAGTTCGTCAGACACAAAAGTTGTGCATTTCACGATCAGTTTAATCATAGTCCAATCGTGTAGATAAACATCTGCAAGAGCATTTAATTACGATGCACTTGTTGAAATATATTTTTGGTCACGTAATGGTTTATGCAGTTTTTATTGGTAAATTCTCTAGTTAGTCGCTGGTGTTCCTATTTTATTAACTTTGTTTTATGAATGACGTTTTCACAATTATTTATTTTTTTCTCTTGATTATTTCAATTAGTTTATTTAGTTTTAAATTGAAATATTATCCTAAAGGATCAGGATGGTAGGATAAACGTGAATGAAATTTTTTATAACGGAATAATCATCTAATATTGATCTAAATATTCCATTCATTCAGTTCACGAATGATTGGAATATTTAGGTCAATATTTATTAAAGGATTCGCGATTGTGAGGTTTGAATACGATGGGAATTGGAATGCTTAGTCAAACCCCAAAGTAAGTGACTATAGATTGCAGTTAGCATATTATCTTGACAGGGAATATCATGGGTATAAATATTATAAAGGATTGCACTTAGGATTCTACCCTCAGGGACACTGGCGGCGATACGATAAATGTCGTAGAACTCAATTTTTCAGCTATCTGAAATTATTTGAGAGATAGGATTTAAGGATATGGAAATAATCAGAGGGTAGAACTTCTTGCAACTTCTAAAGCAATCCAGCATGCTATACACGATCCAAAGGGTGCGAACTATCAAGAAATACACCTGAACATCACTTACGGTATGACACTGTAGGATAGTGAAATGCTCAGTTCGAAATCCAAGCTGATGCTGAGAAATCACACCCTCAGTTTCAATAATAAGTTAAAGGAATTCAATATTAATTGAAAAATTTAAATTTCATATTCCACTGGTACTGTCATTTAATTTATACTTTTCTATAAATTTATACGCGAATGATTTTTAACTATACACTAGGTAATCTTACTTTGCATTTATCAAATTATCTTTATAATTTATATAAAAAATATTAAAATCATAAATTAAATAAAATTAATTATTTATAAAATAAATACTGTAAAATATCAGAACGCGCAAATGACAAGTCCACAACGAGCAACATGAACGATGTCATATGTAATATATCTGCAACCCCACACGATTAAATCATGCATAGGTTCGCTCAATTTTCCTTTCTTCATGCTTACGACGAGAAAAACTTGTGCGTTCACGCGCAAAAATCGTGCAATCACACGTCAGTATATATATTGGCGAACTGTTTGTAGAATTAAACGATTTGATAATAAACCATTTGCAGGAGAAAATCGCGTATTAGATGCACAGGTGTAATCTTACCTTAACGCTTAACCAGTTCAAAGTGTGTATTAACTATCTTGTTTATGCATTCATTAAAAGGTTATACATTTTTAAAATTAAATACGATAAATAAATTTTAATTATTATTTAATACAATATTTATTTCAAATAAATTATTGGACATATATTCCCATTAATATAAACAGAATAGTTTATAGTATAATATGAGTAATAAATTTCAAGCATTTATCAGAATAGAGGGGCATGTCAAAGGTTATGCAGTCACGGATTTAGTAGAGTGGCTGCAGTATGAAATATTTCGCCCAGAAATGAACAAAATCTTGCATAATCATCTTGAAATCTTCAGTAATTGCATTTGCGAATTGAACTCATAATTTATCACATCAAAATTTAGATATATGCGATTGCCATTAGCCGGTGAAACACCTTTGCTAATCGGTTGTGTCCATAAATAATGCGGAAAATCTCCACAGCTCCAAAGTACCATAGCTCCATGGCTGAGGATGGCAATGGACCTTGTACTCTTAGCGACTCCTATTATTGCTGCATAAACACGATGTGTCATCTCGAACTGAATCTGACTGCAGAAGCATAGACTGTGCCATTGATCATGGACTATGGACTATTAAATGTGAGAACGGTGGAATATAGATTCGAATATTGGGCCATGGTCATTATTCCTGAATACTGGCCCACTATTCTCTGGCTTCTGATTCATGTATTCTGCTTCCTGCTGCATTGAAAGAAGTGAATGGACTTGGTGCGAAAACTGTAATGAAGAATGCCATCCGATAATCTATTTGGCTGCACTGTATTATCACAGTTAGGCAGTGGGATCTCTGAACGATGCACAATAACGTAAAAGTACTTGTGATAGTCTCTTGAATATACACAATCGTGAAACTACTGCAAGTGCATCTGTTGGGATGCAACTGTAGCTATTCCGCCGTATTTCCTCATCTACTTTGAGGTTGTATTCGTTTATATAGGAAAATTCTCTAGCTTTTCCCTCTTCTACACCGTATTCTTGAATTCCCAATATACGAACAATTTTGATACAGGAAAATAATGCTCACAAAATGGCATTTTATAGCAACAAGCCGGTAGCTATTTTTGAGTGTTGTTGGCATGGCCACCGATGCTTTGTATAAAAACATGGATAGCTGAATCTCTGTTGTTTATAGGAATTTGTAGTAGCCATAAAATAGATGTCTACAGCGTTACTTAGCTAGAAAAGCTATTTGAACTACAAGAACTCAGTATTCGCACTTATTATGCTTGCCAAAATCAATCGGCCCTATTTGCAGAATCCATAGAACTTTTCAATACGCAACACTCAAAATAGTTTCTATTTGGTATACGAAAATTTTAGGGTTTTTGTTTAACCATACAATCAATATGAAAATCACATTTTCATAATGTGGGGAAGTGTGTTTGACGTTAATTTACCTTGGCATAAAGAAATTCTACTGTTGATCGAAATTCGTGGGTAAACTTTATCGAAAATTGTTAATTTACTTACCAAAGTTGCTAAACCCATAATTTTGCTCATTTCACTTTTATAACATAATTTTTTTTTTTTGAAATATAGTAATTTCCTATTTTATATTAAATTAATAGTTGAATTGGACTTGCTATAAAATAACAAAATTCTTATTATTTGTTAAATTTTTATTTTAATTTAAGTATTATCCAATTTTTAGTTTGGAAAATATACTACTGTGATTTGATAATTGTCTCAAAACTAAACTTTTAATAATAAAATTTGTATAGAATTAATTTTAATTGCTATATGACCCCACAATGCAGTAAAATTAAAAAAGCTTTAACACAAGCTTTTTTAATTTTAGTGCATTGTCGGTTCATGTTTAGCGGCAAATAAGCCATGTTTAGCGGCAAATATTCTTCAAAATTTAGGCTCATTTCTCTCTTTGACAATTATGTAAATAAGTAAAGCTGCTAAATTTTTTAGGCTTCAAAAACCCCTAATTAACTATGAAGAAGTTATTGTATCTACGAAAAGTAACTTTATTCCGTATTTCTTTTAACATTAAGAAGCAGAGTCCGTTTACGTCAATTTTGAGCGCTATGGGCACATGATCACCAAGTTTTTGTCGTTTAAATTCTAAAAAGTTTTAATTTGACTATATGCGGTTTGAACTAAATTGTGCCACAAGCCACACAACATGACAAATATTGACTTTAATGTACGAACAATTCCCAACATGATAAATATTGACTTTAAGGTACGAAAAATTCCCAAATTCGGTGATATCAATTGGTCTCCAATATTATTCGATTTGACGCCATTGTAGTTTTTTTTTTATTATAAAGCTTTATAAAAATGTTCGTAATAATGTAAAATTTTGCATTTAAATACTAATATCCTTCAAGAAATAGCCGAATAATAGGCCGAAATTAAAGAAAAAGTTTTTAAAAAATTTTCTCAAAATTATGGAGTAATTTAAAATAGTTTATTGGCAGTATAAATTGGGAAACTGTCACTTTCCAATAGATGGCGCCAGCAGTAGATGTTGGCCCAAAACACCTGATCAGAAATATCTAATCGGAAGCTTAGGCATCTGTCAACAACTTCTGATCATTGAATTTGTGATTTTTTATCAGCGTTATATATTTTTTGTGCGTGAAAATATTGAAATTTGAGCTAAATATGCGTCGTTTGCAAGAAATTTTGCTTTTTGCCTGCAATTCGAAAAAATCTGTAGCTGACGCACATCGAATGATTGTAGAAATTTTTGATAAGACTTGTAGTATTGAGAGAACGTGTCGCGAATGGTTCCAACGCAACAAAAGGGGTGATTTCAACGTGGAAGGCAAGCGCCCCCAAAGTTTAAAAATCGCAGAATTAGAGGGATTACGGGATCAAGATCCATATCAAACGCAAAAAAAACTTGCAGATTCATTGAACGTGACCCAATAAAATATTTCCCATCATTTGAAAGCCTTGAGAATGATACAAGAGCATGGAAATTGAGTGTCATACGAGTTAAAGACGTCGAACGGGTTTTTTTCACGTGCGAACAGATGCTCCAACGGCAGAAAAGGAAGGGTTTTCAGAATCGTATTATGACTGGAGCTGAAAAGTAGATGAACATCGACGGCCAAACCAAGTATCCATGCCTCGAAGCTCATGCTATGTATTTGGTGGGACTAGCTCGTCATGGTATATTATGAGATATTGGAACCAGGTAAAACCATCGCAGAAGCTCGTTACCGAACACAACTGATGCGTTTGACCCGAGCATTGAAGGAAAAACGGCCACAATACGATCAAAGACACGGTAACGTGATTTTGGAGCACGACAACGCTTGGCCACATGTTGCTAAGGTGGTTAAAACCTACCTGAAAACCTTGAAATAGAACGTCCTGTGCCACCCACTGTATTCGCCAGACATTGGCCCTTCCGACTACTCTACCTCTTCTGATCGATGATGCGTGGCCTTGCTCAGCAGCACGTCCGAGCTTATAAAGATACCAAAAATTGCGTCAATTTGTGGATCGTCTAAAAAGACGGACATCTTTTCGATACGGAATCCGTATGCTGCCAAAATGATGGGAAAAAGGTGTGGACAATACCTTGCAATATAAATATGTGAAGAAAAAAAAAGGTGTTTTTCCATTTGTACTCCCAATAATAATTATATAAATATTAAAAATTGGCATAATTAAAGCAATATAAATATATAAAATATTAATTAAAATCCAAATTTAAAATAAGCCATTTTTAATATATATAAAAAAGTAATATTTTTTATTTCGTTATTTATATTTTCAAATAATATCTATTTGGAATTAAATTATAGTCAAAACAACAAATTAAACACTATCAAAATGAAAAGAAATTATATTCAAAATAATTTTTTTTTATTAAAAAACATATCAACAATATATTTACAAATGTTAACATAATAATAATAATAATAATAATAATAATAATAAAAGAATGCAAATATATACAAAAAAAATATATATATTTAGCAATTTTAGTTATTTTATTTTTATATGTATATTTTTTTAAATTAATAATACTTATAATACTAAATATTTAAGTAACGAAAAATATAAAATATTTCAACAAAAATAATCTTGTAAAAAAAAACCGAATCTTTAAGAAAAGATTTTCTCCTTTAAACTTAAAATACAATAGAAAATAAAAAATCTTCTCACAACCATACAAGATTGAGAAAAGTAAAAATACTTAAAAAAAATTATTCTTATTTAGAAAAGTTTTAACAAAAATATATCATAAACATTTTTTTTTTGGAATAATTTAAATATTGCACTGTGCTTTGTTGATTTGTGGATCATCAGATTAGAGAGTCTAATTTGCTCACAAATTTATATCGATTGAATATAGACGAGTCTGTGAACAATGGAAAAAGGATCTACGATCAACCATAAAACTGTCTTCCCTTACGGATGATAACTTATAAAATACGAGTAAAAAAATTGCTAATGTATTTGGCAGATTGTGAATACATAAAATATTGCACATAAAATTTACGATACTAAAAATTTCTCCATTTTGTCCATAATTTTCATAATATTTCCGAGCAGCTCTTCTTCAATAATTCGAAGAAGTGAGAATATTCCTTTTATCCTGCATCTTAGTGGGAAAATTTATTTTGTATGCGGTATAATATCATTCATCGTTGGAATTGAGGAGCTAGGAAATCTTAGAGAGCTTCGAAACTAACGTCAGCATGGAAACCACTATCGTCTGCATGGTATCTAACATTCTGCACGCGTCCATCCGGCAATAGTATGTGATATTCCCCGCGGGTGATTCCATCAGTGTCACGATTTTGTGTGTGGCCAAAATCGTTTCCGGTATGAAAATCACGAACCCGATACCCGAATGCATATCCAGCTGCATACTGAAAAGAAAGTTGATAAACGATTATAATTTTCTAAAATATCATTTCTTCATATACGATTATAATTTTTTTTTTTAAATTCTCTATTAAATATTGACATTGTTAAAAATATTGAAACTAGAAGTAATGCCGTTTTTTATATTTCAATTCAATTAAACTAAATAAAGAAAACTAAAAAATTACTTAATTTTAATTGTGATGAAAAAACAACAATCAATTTTTTATTAAGAAATAAAGTTTGAATTGGAATTTTTTAAAAATATTGAGAAAATTTTAGGAAACCAATTTCGGAAAATGTAACAAAATTAAATGTTCAACACTGTTTTGGGAAACACAAATGAAAACATGATATTGCCAACAGTGTTCGAATTAAAATCAAAAACCGCAGCAATTTCGAAAATATTTCACCTGCTGAAGAATTCACTTTACTAAAAAAATAATCAAGCATGTGATGAGCGGATACTTTGGTAAAAATAAACAATAAATAATTGCCCAAAAACCATATTGAATCGAATCAGAAAATTGGGAAAGCTTTTCGGTGCTTATACATAACAATGGAAAATGAATAGTTTTATGCCATTTTTAAAGATTATTTCTGATAATTGCACTTAACTTGTTTGTTAGTAAAAATTATAAAAGAAAAATTTCTTAATCAAATCCAATAAAGCTAATATAAAATCTCAAAAGTGTTTTCTTAAATTGATTATTTAGCAAGCCATAAATTGATAAGGATTTTTGCTTTTAAAATTTACGAAAACATTTTTGAAAAGAGAATATTATAAAAAATTATAAGTTCAAAGTATACAGATTGGGGTAATTTTGGATCAAGTTTAGTATTGAAAAAATTTTTTATTTGTATATTTTTCTATGATTACAAGGAGTTTGTAGGTTAAGGTTTTTTAGGTACCTAAAAATTTACAGTTTTTATTTGTTAATTTTAGTACATAAAAATGTTCTATGGTCTAATTTTACTTATTAAGGTTTCTTGAGATTTCTATATTCTAATTTTACTTATTATTATTAGCTGTATTCCATTGGACCAATTTTGCTACTACACTAGTTGTGTATCTGTCATCATCTACTTTACCTCGAACAGAGCAGTAATTTTCATTTGGAGTTACGCATACAATGTACAGTAGGTGGATTGTAGTTGCTACAGTGAAAATAGATATATTTGCGGGTTCGTTGGTTATGTTGAAATGTCATATTTTTGTTTTTATTGTTTATGCGTGAATAAACTCAGTATTGTCGGTGACTATTGTGAGATTGTATTTTACTGCTGTAGTGATATGTTCATTTTATTGAGAGTCTACAGCGCCGTAGCAAAATTGGTCCAATGGAATACAGCTAACGTCTCATATCATGATTAGGGTTGAAAACAAAGTTATTTTTCGGATTTTTTATAGTGTAAGTTTAGAAGTCAAAGTTTGTCGAGACCATTTTTGATTTTGAAACTTTTCCTTTATTCCCCCCTACCCCCCCACCAAAAAAAAACTGAAAGTTTACAAAAATATTCTAAAGTCTTTGTCCAGACCATAACTGAGGTAAAATAAATTCTAATGTGAAAATTTTAAAGCCAATTTCTTCTGGGATCAGAAAATATGCTGCAAAAACCTAATTTTCTATAGTCTAAGTGCGGACGTTAAAGTTCGTCCAGACAATATTTGGTGTTAAAAATATTTTTGTCACTTAAAAACAATATACTGATAAAGAAAACTTTTTTGGAAAAAAATTAATGTCTAAATTTGTAAGCCCAGGAACATGCTGAAAAAGTTTTCAATATAATTTTATATAGTCTAAGTTTGAATCTCTAAGCTTTTTTGTACCAGTTAAGTGTTAAAAATTGTTTTGCTGATATCAAATTTGCATGCCTATAAATAATTCGATAAATTAAGATTTGTCTGAAACTAGTGGTTTATTCACTCTTTTTATCTGATTTTGCATATCTTGTCATGATTTAGATTAAAGAAAATATTGTTCACATAATTTTTTATTAAATTCTTACCTATAAACTATCGCATTTATACATCACAAATTGGAATTTTATGTTTATCTGGACTTTGGTTGAGTTAAAAGAAATTTAAAGTCTAAATTTGGAGGCCAAAATCTGCTCAGATTATAAAATGTGCTCAAAATACATAATTTTCTATGGTCTAGGTTTTAAGCTCTAAAAAATGATTTTTGCCGTATCATATCCGATGTGAAAAAAATGTCTGCTAGCATGCAAATTTTTAAGTTACGATTTGTTTAGACCTTAATTAGTAAGAAATATTTTCTTCTGAATAAATACAGTTACAGTTCCAATCACCTTTTTTAGATTGAAAAAAAAGTCTAGGGTTTCTTTTAAAGTTCAGGTTTTTACAGATCATGTTTGGTGTAAAATTTTTATTTGCCTGCAAAAACTGCATGCAAACAACATATTGTATTTAAAATTTAAGGTTTGTCTTGCCCTTAGTTGAGTTTTTCTACATTTTCTATAGTCTAATTTTGCAGATTTAAGATTTTTAAACACATGATTAATATTGAAAAAAAAAATGTTTTTCAATTTTTTGTTCTAGTTCAAGTTTAAAGTTAAGGTTTGCTAGACCCATGTTTGGTGATTTTGCTCACATAAACCTGCATGCCTACAAAAAGTTTTAAATTTGAGGATTTTGTAGATTTTTCTGCTCACAAAAAATTACATGCCTAGAAAAAGTTTAAAATTTTTTATAGGCTAATTTTGTACATCAAAGTTTTTTGAAACTATTATTAAGATTTAAGAAAATATTGTTCTCATAGTTTTCTATAGTCTAAGTTTAAAGTAAATATTTGTCCAAACCAAATATTTACTTTAAACTTAGACTATAGAAAACTATGAGAACAATATTTTCTTAAATCTTAATAATAGTTTCAGAAAACTTTGGTGTACAAAATCTGAGCCTTGGCTAAGTTAGAAAAATATTCTATAATCTAAACTTACAGATTAAAGTTTAATTACACCATGATAGCTATTAAAAAAATTACTGTTTACATAATATTCTATAGTCTAATTTTAAACGTCAAGATTTGGTGTTAAAAATTTTTGTTTCTCATATAAAACTTATGCCCACAAAAAGTTTGAAATTTAAGGTTTTTCTGAACTTTAGTTAGATTAGATAAATTATCTATAGTCTAATTTTGTAGACCCAAATCATGATAAAGGTTGAAAAAGAAATGTTGATCAAATAATTTTCTATAGTCTAAGTATAAATTAAAGGTTTCTTTGGGCCATGTTTGGTTTTAAAAAAAATAGTTGTCTTAATTAAATAAAATTACATTCGCTCAAAAAAAAAAAAATTGAAAGCTAAGGTTTGTATGCATTTTATGTAACCAAGAAAAAATTTCTATAGTCTAATTTTACAGAGCAAAGTCTACTTCGACCATGTTTGGAATTAAAAAAATCGCTGTTATTAAAAATTGTTTACGTTTTGGGAACGTGATTGATGAAGAGATTAATTTTAATACCGACAAACACTTTATAATATCAAAATAAGCTTTTTTCAAAGAGTTTGGATTCTAGTGTCTAATATTATTTGATGATCTGGAACCTCAATTTGACTGATAAATTTCTGATAAATTTTTACCAATTATTTGAGCTAAACGGAATTTTTAATTAAAGATAACATAAAAATTCAGTGACAGATGAAATTCTTAACAAACTGAAATGACACGTCATTTAGAGTAGTTGTTATTAATTTTATTTTGTTTGTTGTTGACTGTTTTCGCTCCAGCAGATCTCAAAATGACAATTGCTAGTCCGCATTGTAATCCATCATGGTCATGGTTACGATTGCATATTAAATAATTCATTATGGTGGTGGTTTGACAAGTCCTGGTTGACATTTGCTCATCCAAACTGACGTGCTTATTAGGAGGGCTGCAAAGTTCAACTCGAAATAATTTCCAAAACTTGTTAGTGATTATTTCAAACTCTAATAAACAAAATATTATTCCACCACAATGCAAACGGTTCTGGTATTATTAATAAGAGTTTTGCAAAAAAAAAATTAAATAATTAGAATTTCTTAGGCAAAAATATTGATTATTTTTTAAATTTTCGAAAAATCTGCTTTTAAAATGATTTCGACTTAATGGGGAAAATGCTATCTGTTATTTACCCTCGATTCACAGGTATCGGATTTTAGGATTCGATGTCAGACATGAGCTGAAAACTTTCCTCGGGAACATGAAGTCGTTCAATTAAAGATGAGTCTTGTCGCAATGGATAACAAGTGTCTACGATGGTCTAATATCTGGTAGGAGATTGCCACGAAATGAATACACAACCTTTGGGATATTGGATATGGTTTCAGGGTTGGCTGTTTCTAATTTGACTGCCATGACTGTGCCGAAACTTTTCTAGGGAAAATTGTAACAACCCTTGTGGCCTGTAATTCATGCCCTCTTAAATTGTGTTGTAACATTTACCATTAATTTTCAGCCTGAATGGCTACAAGGATGAATGCGGTAAACAAGAGTTCTCTACGTTATCGAAATATATATTTAAAGAGTTTTTACATACACATATACATGCACACTTCCAGATTCGATAAATATAGGATCGCATTTACAGAATTCGCATAGTGGATGGTCTTGTGAATAGCCTTTATTAGCCTTAGAGTTTAGGATATCCCGTCGAATAGGTGAGCTTTTACTTTAGTATAGTATGGGTGGGCGTTATGGCTGATACACTCAGATTTGTAGTCTTGATGCCTATTCGCAGATTGCATGTGTCCCATTACTTACTATTAGATCGAAGGTGGATAGCTTACGAGATTATTCCATGATTCGTCCAGTCAAGTTAAAGTTTCCGCTTTTCGAAGTAACTATGCATACTGTTTACTTTTTTGAATTGGATAAAATGTAAATTCTAAAATAATCGGTCCAAGGATATATTTTCCTTTATTTCACTTGTTTTATTTTTAAACAAATCTTTGTTTTTTTTCTAATTTATCTAACAGATATTTAAGTGCTTATTTTATATCTTATTAAGGTAGACCTTGTGGTGTAGGTGATTGGAACTATAATTTTTATTTATTCAGTGGTGTAATGTTTATACTTGAATGGATGTGTGCAAATAGTTACATTTAAAATCTATTTTGCTATTTGTTTATAAGATATAAAATGATAATTTTTATTTCTCCAATATTTACAAATTTTGTTGTTGTATTTACAATATATTTAGTAAATTGATGATTTGTTGTCCAATTGAAAAAAATTTCGTAAATTATCTCATTAAGAATTCGAAAATATTATCCATTTTATACAAATAAAACCGTGGTAAATTTTAATTTAATAAAATTGATATTTTATTACATTTTATAATTAAAAATTTTCCTATTTGTTTGTTTATTTATGTTAATTTTTATGTACGTAAATAAATTCGAAAATATCAAAGAGAAAAATTATAAAAATAAAATTTATATAAATAAAAATTTTGTTTCATTGAATTTATTTATTTTAATTTAATTTGAATATACTTTTATAATTTTATACTATGAAAAATATTTGATTATACGTAATTATTGTGTATAAAAAAAAATTGTTGATTATCACTTATTTTTAAAGGATGCATTGGGAAAAGCTTATTTCATCAGTTGTCATGTAAACTAATGAGGTTTTTCGTAGTGAATAATTTTTCATCGACTAATGAGGTCTGTCGTAGTGAATAATTTTAACTCAAATAATAGAATTTTATCGAATTTCTATATAATATTAGAAGTAGCCGGAAAGTCTCGTAGAGATAAGCGAATCCCAAACTAAGATGCCGGAGTCCCTGATGGTGGCCTTGCAATCGCAGAGTTAATGGTTGGAATTCAGAGTAAAAATAGATAATCGTGTCAGATTTGTCCTTCTAATTAATATGATATCTTTAAAAATAGTGCCCAGTGAATAGGCCGGTGTGTAGCCTTAGGTCTCAATTATTGAGTTTCAGGACCCTTAACGGATTCATGCCCGTGTTTTCAAGACTTAATAATAGACCCGAGGTAGCTACTTTGATTGCCGCAGAATGATTCTGGTCCAATGAACGAAGTATTCGCGGTCCTTTTGACAAAATTGTCTGCTTGTTCCTTACCATCAATACCCCCATCACCTGGCATCCGCATAAAAGTTACATTGTTGTGTCTAGCCAGCTGATTTTGAACCATGTTCATATCTCAAACTATTGTAGTTTGGCATAATGTGTAGATCTTTTCGTTAAGAAGGTTCCTTCTGATACCTTTTCAAGCACATATTTTTATTTCTGCCTGAAGAAATGACTTGAATTTACTAAGGGCCTTAGATAGACAAAAATAGGATCCGACTAGTCCCGCCCTAATATCTGCATTTATTTAAGAGCCATCTGCATAAAAGACAAGTGCTCTTCGTCGAATTGTATCGTATCTCCTTCCAAGTTAGATTCTCCATAAAAACAACTTTGAAGGACTGTATTTTATGAGTTAATTCAAGAGAAATAAATAAAAAAATTATGGTCTTTTTAAAAAAACTGTTAAATACATTAAAATAGAATTATTTAAAAATTTAAATGATAGTAGGCGGAAAAACTTTTTAATAATTTAATTACTTATTCGGCATATTTTCTATAAATCGAATTCGGCAGTTTCCGCAAAATTATTAAAAACAAAATTATCCTCAATTCTTAATTGTTTTAAAATTTTTAAGTGTTCTTAGATATCATATCCTACAGCTCTGACAAGAGTTAAAAGGAGAAAAATTCTGCTCAAGCTTCCGTTATTAATTTTTTTTAAATGATTTAAACGAGATAGTTTTTCCTTCAACAAAAAATAAACTGCTAACGTATTTGTAAATATTTTAACAAAATCATCTAGAAAATTAATAAAAAACCAACAAAAAAAAAGTTTTTATCTTTTCAATATTAGTCACGTAAGAAGTGAATAGGATTTTTTTTTAACAATTTTATTTTTAAACTCTTCGAAGCAGTGCTTGAAGACATAAACTGCCTTCTTTGTTTATACTTTTTTGGATATAATTGATGTCCATTCAAGTGGTTTTTTAAATATTCCCCCCCCCCCTTCAAAAATTCGTTGATTAGGATGGCCGTGTGATGGAGGGGTATTATCAATTCAAGTGTCTTCAATATAAGATCTGACGCGAACAACCATTTCTCTTTCAAGGGGACATCCCATTTTCATCAGTTTTCGATGCTGAAGGTCTACCTGAGCGAAAATTGTCCTCTTCCAAAACCCACCGCTCCAAAAGTGCCCAATGTCAAGCCTTTTTTGATGTTGGGGAACATAAAGAGTCATACAGATTTAATTTTGTGAATATGGGAGGTAACAATAGGATTCCGTTTTTACAACAAAAAAACCCGTCGATGTAGATGGCCGTGTAATAAAGGGCTTTGTTATAGTATAGAACTCAAGTCCCGCCAATGTCCGATCTGACACAGAGAACTCTTTTTAGAGCTTTACGAGAACTTTATAAAAAGCTTGGTTCACAACTGTCTTACGAAGGTCATTCAACAAGTACTTAGCCTAAAAAAGAAAAACGAAAATTTTGGAAAGGTGGCAATTTATTTTTCCACATAGTCTCCTTCAAGCTCGATACACTTGGCCCAGCGATGCTCTAACTTTTTTAACCCGTCCAAAAAATACATTTTCTCGAGGGAAGCAAAATAGGCCTCCGTGGCGACGATGACCTCCTCATTCGACCCAAATCTATTCCCAGCGAGTGATTTTTTCAGGTTTGGAAACAAAAAGTAGTCACAGGAGGCCAAATTTGGAAAGTACGGTGGGTGGGGCAGCAATTCGTAGCGCAATTCGACCAATTTGGCCATGGCGACGGCGAAAGTGTGAGCCGGCGCGTTTTCGTGGTGGAACAGCACTTTTTTCTTCGCAAAGCGGGGCCGCTTTTTCTTCAATTCGACGTCAAATCGGCCCAATAAGTCAGCATAGTAGCGCCCCGTGATTGTTTTACCCTTCTCGAGGTAATCGATGTGGATCACACCTTGTAAATCCCAGAAAACGGTTGCCATCACCTTTCCGACCGATCGAACAGTCTTCGCCTTCTTCGGAGCACGTTCGCCGGGTGAAGTCCGCTGTTTCGACTGTTCCTTGGTCTCTGGTGTGTACCAGTGAATCCATGTTTCGTCGACGGTCACGAAACGACGCAAGAACTCCTCTGGATTGCGCTGAAACAGCGCCAAACACGTCGCCGATGTGGTCTTACGGTTGCGCTTGTTTTCCAGTGTGAGCAAACGCGGCACCCATCGCGCCGACAGCTTTCTCATGCCCAGTTCTTCGTGAAGAATATGATGCACCATTCCTACTGCGATGCCCACTGTCTCAGCTATCTCATGAACCTTCAATCGACGGTCTGCCAATACGAGATCGTGGACTTTTTTAACGTTTTCCTCCGTAGCAGCCGTTTTCGGGGCACCTGGGCGTGGTTCATCAAAAACCGACGTGCGGCCACGAACAAACTCGTTGAATCAATTCTTGACGGTCGCCATCGAAGGAGAAGAGTCACCATACACAGCATCCAAGCGATCTTTGATTTCGCTGAGCGTTTTCCCTTTCAAAAACAAGAATCTAATCACCGAACGATATTGTTCTTTTTTCATTTTTGTGCAGCCAACCGACACGCTCGCTTTCAAAGGCTCTCAAAACAAAACTAATGAAGGGAATCGACTGAAACTTTGACAGTAGGCTACTAAAAAAATGTACTGCACGATGGTAAATTTCTTTTGTGACAGCAGTTCCATCGGGCGGTGAGGGTAATTACTTGTTGAATGACCCTCGTAGATGTACAAGCGTCGTTTTAAATTTTTTAAATTATTTTATGTTGAAGGCCTCTTTAAGCAAAGGTTATTTTCCACTATTTTTTGGCCTTTTAAAAATATATTTTGCCGACTAAAATACTTTTGTTTTTATTGTAATAAAAAAGGTTCCCCAAAGGTTTGTTGGAAGTTTTCGTTAGCACTAACTTCTATGGTACTTTGTTGGTTTAACTTTTGCTGTTCAATTAATTCGCTCTGTAGCATCCTGGAGTTACCGCGTGACATTGTAACTTGTACTACACCTCTAGAAGTGGTAAACATACAAGCTAAATAGAGTGAAAGCTAGATCGCTTCCAATCATGCAGGTCCCTCTATTTTTCTCATATAAAATAGCCAAAAAAATAAATTCAAATATTTCTAAATTCTTAAAATATTACTAACAATATGATACGACTATGCGTATTAGAAAAATATGTCAATCTAATCCTTATAAATTGATGAATGTATAAATTTTAATCTTCAAGATGTTGCCAAAAATTTTCTTTTCAACAAAAAACTGTATTTTCCATCATCAAATTGTAAATGAAAAAAAAAAACAAAAACAAAACAAACAAAATAAGAGAAAAAGCCAAACTCTTTTGCACTTGATTTTTGTCTGAGTTGTAAGGTGGAAAAAATAATGTAAAAGAAAAATTCTGCCATGACTTTGTAATATATCGAATTATTATAAATGATTTTTGAACGTGTTCGATTAGTATTTGCTTGGTAACACAGATGTACCAAATAAGCTTAACTGCAGGATGTGTTTTTTTTCTTCTGTTGTTTTTTGAAAAGAGTACGAAAATGAAATTAGACGAGGACGAGGGATGAGGTGATATCATGCAAGGAAAAAAATAGTAAAGAAAACTGGATAAGAAGAAATTTAAGGGAAGCATAGAAATAATTTGGATGCTTTTTTGAAAGTACCTTGGAATAAACATTTGTTGAAAACAGGGTGCAGATTGCTTTTTTGATTCTTTGCCATTTGTTCAAAGGAGGAAACTCCATACTACTGGTTCCCTTGTATGTTGAAATAGGTTTTTATAGAAAAAATATCGGCCACCAGTTTGAGACAACGTTCAAATTGATAGGATAACACTGCAGGAGAAAAATTTCACTTCAGCTCGTGCCTATTCTAAAGGATCGGCTTGGAATATAGCATCAACGATGATAAATAGCTGAGCTTTAAGTTGTTTTTCGCTGTCACAACCTGCTGTTTCAAGTCGTTTTGTACGTGCTAAACGCTAGATTGAACTTTGATAGAAGGCCTACCTACGAGCACAGTTTATTGATTCAATAGTTCCTTCTAGCTTACAGAGAAGATGTTCACATCGTTTATGTCAATTTTCTGCTCATGCAAGACATAAAAAAGAACAAACGGAAATGAACTATTTGCTGGATAAAAATTACTCAAATTTATTGAAAAAGGACTTCCATTAATATGTTTCTATTGAAAGATCTAAGAAAACTTTATAGAAATAAAAAGAAAATCTAAAATTCGATTTTAAAGACAAAGCACAATTAAATAAGAAAAAATATATTGTGGAAATTTCATATAAAATCTTTTTCGATAAAATTAACTAGCAAAAAAATAAGAATAGGAAAAGGATTTTTTTTTTTAAAAAAAAAACCTAATATTTGATAGGAAAACTGAAAAAGTTTTTATTGTCAAAATGGGTTTCGATGAAAGAAATGATAGTGACTGAGTTAAGCTCTCAAAGAAACTGATCTGCCATCTTTTTGGGACTTGGCTTTTCTTGTAAAATTCTTTTCCAGTTGATTTTTTCCTTATTGTGATAGTTTTTTTTTTTTTTTTTAATTCACACAGAAAAGAGAATTTTATATAAACATATGCGCTTCCATTTATTTCGATTGTGGATTGGGTTCGACTTCCGTCCTTTCTATTTTATCCTTTTGAACTTTATTGAATATTTTCAACTAACAAATTGCCTTGAAAATCAGTTGAGTTATCGTCATAAGCCTGAGGCTTATACACATTTAGATAAAGTCTTATAAGATTGAATTTATAGTAGCAAGGAATAGTAGATAGATGCCATTGGACATACATACGATGTGAGGTTACCACAATGCGTTTAAAATTTGTCCACTCCTTTGGTATGTTGTTTTTTTTTTTTGGACGTTTCTAGATCTTTTAAAAAGAAAAATCAGTCAAGTAGAAAAATATTATCGACATATACTCGCACTTTGAGGAAGAGTATTTCTTGTATTTGCATTTAAGTGGCTGGCTGGTTAACTAGACTATATCCTAGAATCTGTTTTGGGTGTGACTGTTTTCCATCGATTCATGGCTTCTCTTTTCGATGCCAACCTTATATTTATATGAAAGTTTAGACTTTCTTCTACCGAAGCTTTTTCTATATATAATAATTTAGCTTGCATATAAAATGAATTGAAAATAATATTCACCACGATGGTCTATTATCACTATTGTTACTGAGGATAGCGGGGGGAGTATGGAGGAAAAGATTCCTATTCTTTTGGTATGGCATTCTCACTTAGTCCATCGTTCAATGGCATTCGGCATTGTTGAAATGGTGTGAAAACAAACGTTTTGAACATATGGCGAAAGGTAATATCCTTGCGCTATACGTACGCCTTATCATTTATCCTTTTAGGTTGAGCACACATCCCGGACAAGATATAAATGCTCTACATTTGCTTTTTATTAAAAGGAATAAACTTGAACCACGGTGTTCCTATGCATGTCGTATGTGTAGATTTTCATATTTTATGGTTGAACGTGTATAAATATCAAAAGAGTAAGTTAGAGAACAGAAGGGATATAAAAATACGTAACAACAAAAAAAAACCATATATATGCATAGACATATGTATATAGAAGATACTCTTTGAGAAATCGACAAAAGGACAAAAGGATATCCAGGCAGGCAATTCAGAATTTCAAACAAGAATAATAAAATTATAGTAAAAAGAGCATACTGCGATAAGAAAATAACCGGAAAAGGAGCGAATTCCTTTTCAAATGTGACAATACCAAGGATATGTTGTTAAAAGAGCAAAAGAGAAAAATAAAGGAGAAGAAAAAAAAATGAATAAAGAAAAATTAGCAAAAGAAAAGAAAAATATCAACCATGACAAAGGATAATCGTAAAAGAATTCATAAGAAGTTGAAGAGAAAAAAAATTTTTTTATATTAAAGTGTGGGAAAGCGTGTTGAATTTGAATAAAAGAACAACAACAAAAAAACCATCTCATAGATAGACTGAAATAGGACACATATAATATATGTGTCCTATGGAAAATGTACTAGTTTTCACATGGAAAATTCTAATATTGGTGGAAAAAAATTATAATAGTGCGATGGAATTTTGGGAAAAAATTCCAGTCATGCAGGTTAATTTTTTTTTTCATTTTTTTTTCGAAAAACCGACCACTAAAAGAAAAATTTAAAACGTGACGTCCGTTTATATTTTTTGAGAATTTTCTAAGGATACGTATACAAAATATGAGTAGATTTCTCATAAATTCTATACTTCGTATATGGTATGTTAAAGAAAGAAAAATATTATGTGGAATAAAAACGGAACCTTGAACGTAAGTCATCCCTTCAAGGAACTGCAATTACTCCTCAAATACAAATTTCCTATAACGAATCCTTTACGATTTACCATATTAACATACTGGGTTGTCCGGGAAGTAATTTCGTTTTTTTTTAATAAAAATATCTTTTGCTATCTTTCTTATACGTGTATACGTAGTTCTTTGTTGACAAAAAACTGATCGAAGTGCTTTTTGACCTCCTCATTTGAATTAAACGTTTTAACGTTTAAATTTTTTATAGAGATCGGAACAAATGATAATCGGAAGGTGTTAGATCTGGAGATTATGGTGGGTAGGGCTGTATATTCCATCCAAGCTCTAAAAGCCCTTGCCGAGTGGTTAAACTTGTATGTATGGTTTCGTATTATCCTGTTGGAACACTATACCTTTTCTATTGATCAATTTTTTCTTTAAGTGAATCATTGAATTTGTCCAAATGATGACAGTACACTTCAGAATTGATCGTTCTGGTTCTCGATAGAACCTCAAAATAAACGATTCATTTGAAACCTCACCAAACAGATAGTATAACCTTTTTTGATGAATATTGGCTTTCGAAGTATACTTTGAGCCGGTTCATATTTTCTACTCTCGTCCCCAGTGATGGTAAGCTTCAAAAATGGATCATTTTCTTTCAATGTCATTGCGCAAGCACAAATTTTTTTCCGTAAGACGATGAGGAACCCATATGCCGAGCTTTGAGATTAAACTTAGTCGTTTCAAATGATCATGAACGGTCGAATTCGATAAATTTAATTTCTCAGCGATCTCACGAGTTGATCATGAGTTCTTGCCACAGGATAGAACGGTCAATAAGGAATATTACCTGCAAGTTATGCGCAAGTTGCGTAAAGCAATCCGCCAGAAACGCCCGGATTTTTGGAAGAATAAAAATTGGCTGTTGCACCATGATAACGACTCTGCTCACACATCGTTGCTTTTGTCCCAAAAACAACACACTAATAATGCCGCAGCTACCGTATTCCCCAGATCTGGCCCCCCTGTGACTTTTTCTTGTGTAAAAAATTGAAGAGCCTCGTTTTTTGCTGAATATTGGATTTTATCTTTTCTACTCTAGGATCTTTTGCGCTTAACATTGTTGTAGACAGTGATGATGTGCTTCAAAAATGGATCCCCAGTGATGACACGCTTTAAAAATGGATCATTTTCATAGCGTTCGAGAAGCAAATCATTTCGTACGAAGATTAGAAACCTTCATTTCGTACGAAGATATGTCGAGCTTTGAGATTAAACCTAGCCATTTCAAATGATCATGAACGGTCAAATTAGATAAATTTAATCTCTCAGCGATCTCACGAGTTGTTATTCGCCAATTTACATTAATTAATGCCTTTATTGTGTCTTCATCAGCTTTAACCGGCCGTCCAGAACGTTGTGCATCTTCGAGATCAAAATTGCCGGATCGAAATTTTACAAACCAGTTTTGGTACTGGCGCTCACTTAACACATTTTCTTCATACACATCGGATAATTTTTTTCTTGCTTGAACAGCATTTTTATCTTTTCTATAGTAAAAAAATTAAATATGCCAAAAATACTGTTTTTTACTTTCCATATTTAAAAGGATATCAACCAAAAACTACTTTGCAGAATCGATAATTTTTTTACAAGTAAGTCTTCCTATGTCAGCTGTCAAAAAACATATGATTATGCGGCTTAAGTATGAAGTTGGTTGTGAAAAAAATATAATTAATTCCTCTGTTGGGAAACAACGAAATTACTTTCCGGACAACCCAATATAAGTTTTTATTGCATTAAAAATAGATTTAGAATGAGATCAATTTAAAATGTAAAAATATCTGAGTTCGATTTATAAAAGCTTTTGTGAAAATTTGGAATTTAAAAAATTATTGTTAAAATAAATATTTTGATTTTTTGGGGACTTTTGAGTGTTTCAAAAATGATGAAAGAAGTAATTGGCTCATGCAGTAATTGAATTGTTTTTTAGGGTTGTATGGTATATGGTACCATCATACAATTTGGGTATAAAACACTAGCTTATCATATCGCGATAGCGAGTACCATTAACTGTATTACCTGACCAGGTGTTTTTTCGAAGAAGAGATGAATAAATTTCCTGAACCCCAAATGTGGCAATTTAATTGATTAACCAAGACATCAACATGGAAATGAGCATCATCGCTAAAGATGATTTTGTTCGAAAAATCAGCATCCACTTTTTGTTCCATAATTTAATCAACAAACTCCCTTTCGCTATGTGGGGTCAGTAGGCTTCATTTCTTGAGTCAATTGAACTTTATTAGTAATAAGATGATGCATCAACCCATTCGGATTCGACTGAAATTGGAAACAACCATTATGGGTTCAGAGTTCTAGTCCGTAAGTCCGTTTTGGTTTCAGAAGTGCATTGTGTTAATATAATTTATTGTCTATTGTACGCTTAAAATATTTATCTAGAAGTTAAAGTTTTTATTTAATAGATATCATCAGTTTAGTTCTAGTCTTTTAAATTTTTGAATTCTCATTTATTTCAAAAAAATGTTCTAAGTACTACTTCAAGAAATTCGAACTTTGTGGTAATTTAAGTTATATTTTGCAGAATTTTTTATAATTTAAGGCTACAAATTTAATTATATAAATCATCAAATATTATCAATATAATAAATAAACTCGTCTAGAATGGTGTAAATGTGTTTGGACTTGTGTTAAGACATATAGGAGTAAATGATTTACGGTGAAGAGTAAAAGTTATGTGGACACATTTGCGTGTGTTCATTTTTATGAGTTTCTTGCAATATTTTTAGACTAAAACAATTTTGACATATTTAATTTTATTTTTATAATTTTTATGAAAGTTACTTGATTTTATAAATAAATACTGCAATTTTTTTTTTAATAAATAAATAATATTTTGAGCAAAAAAATAGTTTTTAAAATACAAAATATATGGCTCTGTTGATATAAATTTTTTTGTTCATCAAATAGTAATTTTTTATAACTTTAGTGATTTTATACAATTTTTCAATAAGCTTTGAAAACTTATAGTAAATTTTATTCCGAATTGCGGAAATTTTCGTACCAATATACGCAGAAAAAATTATTTATAAAAATGCGAAAAATTAAACTATAAGGAAATATGCAATTTTTTTTTCCTTCAAAGGATATATATATTTTTTAATAATATATATATATATATATATATATCATCGCCTTAAGGTGGATTCCATTTCATCATGATTGACATCGTCAGTTATCAAAGGTACAAAGGAAATTACTCGGAAAAACCGTATCAAAATCTTAGAAAATCGGTTATCGCTGAAAAATGTTTACCGGAAAAATAAACTGGTTGACATAACGTCAACGGAAGATAAGATAGTTGAACGAGATACTTGTAAATTCGAAGAGTTTCCTTTCCAGAATTATGATGGCTTCTAGCTGCTCAACGTGATAGCGTTAAGAATTTCATATTTACATATTGGCATATACGAAACACTTCCGATTGAAGTGTTAGAAAAAAATAATTTCTCGAAAACACAGTCAGGAAAAGTTTGAGTAAACTTTTTACTGTAAACCACAGAAAAATTCCATTTGGAATAATCTTACGAGAGTCATTCAACAAGTACTTAGCCTACAAAAGAAAAACGAAAATTTTGGAAAGGTGGCAATTTATTTTTTCACATAATCTCTTTAAAGCTCGATACACTTGGCCCAGCGATGCTCTAATTTTTTTAACCCGTCCAAAAAATACATTTTCTCGAGGGAAGCAAAATAGGCCTCCGTGGCGACGATGACCTCCTCATTCGACCCAAATCTATTCCCGTCGAGTGATTTTTTCAGGTTTGGAAACAAAAAGTAGTCACAGGGGGCCAAATTTGGAGAGTACGGTGGATGGGGCAGCAATTCGTAGCGCAATTCGACCAATTTGGCCATGGCGATGGCGGAGGTGTGAGCCGGCGCGTTGTCGTGGTGGAACAGCACTTTTTTCTTCGCAAAGCGGGGCCGCTTTTTCTTCAATTCGACGTCAAATCGGCCCAATAAGTCAGCATAGTAGCGCCCCGTGATTGTTTTACCCTTCTCGAGGTAATCGATGTGGATCACACCTTGTGAATCCCAGAAAACGGTGGCCATCACCTTTCCGGCCGATCGCACAGTCTTCGCCTTCTTCGGAGCACGTTCGCCGGGTGAAGTCCACTGTTTCGACTGTTCCTTGGTCTCTGGTGTGTACCAGTTAATCCATGTTTCGTCGACGGTCACGAAACGACGCAAGAACTCCGCTGGATTGCGCTGAAACAGCGCCAAACACGTCGCCGATGTGGTCTCACGGTTGCGGTTGTTTTCCGGTGTGAGCAAACGCGGCACCCATCGCGCCGACAGCTTTCTCATGCCCAGTTCTTCGTGTAGAATATGATGCGCCGTTCCTACTACGATGCCCACAGTCTCAGCTATCTCGTGAACCTTCAATCGACGGTCTGCCAACACGAGATCGTGGAATTTTTTAACGTTTTCCGCCGTAGCAGCCGTTTTCGGGGCACCTGGGCGTGGCTCATCAAAAACCGACGTGCGGCCACGAACAAACTCGTTGAACCAATTCTTGACGGTCGCCATCGAAGGAGAAGAGTCACCATACACAGCATCCAAGCAATCTTTGATTTCGCTGAGCGTTTTCCCTTCCAAAAACAAGAATCTTATCACCGAACGATATTGTTCTTTTTCCATTTTTGTGCAACCGACCGACACGTTCGCTTTCAAAGGCTCTCAAAACAAAACTAATGAAGGGAATCTACTGAAACTTTGACAGTAGGTAACTAAAAGAATGTACTGCACGATGGTAAATTTCTTTTGTGACAGCAGTTTCATCGGGCGGTGAGACTAAGTACTTGTTGAATGACCCTCGTATTTATTGACCAAGAAAAAAATTCCAATTAACCAAAATATGTTATTAAAAATATAAAATATTTCTAAACGTATAGTCTTATAGTTAAATAAATAATAATTAAATAGGAAAATTCCATTTTAAAATTGTGTTTCAAAAATTTATTCAAATTAAATTGCCTTCATTGAGATAATTTTCTAATTTGAAAACAATTTCGCCTAGACTCAAATAAGAAGAAGGTGTAAATGATTATTAACTACTACTTATTATCAATGTTTCAGTAATGAATTTTCATTTTCAAAATTCCAACATTTTCAAAAATATACAAAAAGAAAATTACAAACATTTTTCGTACTAAATACATTTTGTTTATTCATTGTTGTTGATATGAGTTAACATTGAAATTATTTGTTAAGGCAGCAAACCGAAAAGGTTGATTAGGTAACAATACCTTCTATAATATTTTGCCTATCTTTAAATATGAAATTATTCTATTTTCAGATAAATTTAAAATAACAACAATTCATTATTGACTTATTGACGGGAATGAGAAAATTGTGCGATGAGGTGAAAGAAATTTCGAATTCTGATTGGAAGGTAGTATAAACAATAAAACTAAGCAAATCAAGTAATTAATTTTTCAGTTCGATTAATTAAGTTACTATTTAGTAATGTTATGCTAGCGGGTGGACCAATTAAGAAATTCTGCAAATACCTTTGCAAGTAGAGAATAATGAAGGTAACAATACCATAGACTATATAAGTTGTGCACCTATACAGGTCCAAAAAAAACAACGTTGAACGTTATGATTTACAATAAACTGAAAACGACTAATTATCCTGTCTAAGGATGCTCTCAAGACGGGGTGTTCTCTTTTGTTATAGAAGTCAGCGACCTATGGAGCCGTCACCCCATGACTTCGCGGCAGACTTAACAGTAGCGATTTTCTTACGGCAGGAAGTCTAGAAGATTCGAATCCATGCATTGTGATACAATTTTTGGTGCTCAGAATAGGAGCTTATAAACTTTCAATAATAACAATAATAATATAACCGAAAGCATCTCCAATTATAGAATTACTTGTTCTCAAGGATTCCGGCATTATTATCACAAAATAAGAGCGATTGTTTTGTTCAACCGATGGCCTATTAAGGAGAATTAGTCAGTTGAGTAGGAAGTTATGCCGATACCAGACTATACGGCTACCTGTGAATATTAACCATATTATAAAGGTGTATTTGTTAGTGTACAGAGCTAAAAGGGGTAGGAGGCCAACTGCGAATATAACTGAAGTGGCTTAAATGTATATTCGTTCTATCTACAATAAATACGTTTGGAAGATTCTTATGTCAGTAAATTAACTTTTCAGTAGGAAACCGATCTCATTAAGCTATACTTCTGAGCACTTCATCTAATTTGGAAATATTGCAAAGTCCTTGACTTGATTGATGGTAGGTAGTTATTACCTAATTCCGTATTTGAATTTAAAGAAGAAGAAGAAGAAAAAACCGTGCTAATGTTTTCCTATTGCTAATTGGAAATTTTACTTGAATTTAAAAAGATTTCATTAAAAAGTCTTTAACTGAAATTAATTTGAAAATAATTCTCAATTGAAAGAAAAACGGTCCAAATAAATTTAATATAAAAAGTAAGTTTATCAAAATGGAAAAAAAAATTTTAATATAAAATGTCGATTTTTTAAGTGGAAATATGAAACTGATTGAATTTCTGTTTTTGAATGTTTGCAAACATCCTTTTACAAAAAGTTGTCAAATAAGGACACCACTCTACGAGTATGTATCTGATCATAGTGTCGCTGGTACAAAAACGAGTAGAATATGCATTTTGTTGCAGTTGGAGTGGAATACTTACTCTAAGGTCTCCTTTTGGAGGAGCTTATCACCCTTTTGGCACTCAAGTAATTCTTCGGTTGATTTGTTTGTTCTGACTTCAAAGGAGTTGTGAAAGGACGCTTTTGAATGGCTTCGACTCTTTCACTAGAATTTGTTTTGCTTTTATTTTAAAATTTGTACCGTTTTTCTTCCATCCCTTCGACGACTGTACATGAATTGGAAAAGCGGAATTGTTTACTTTAAATGAACGATGAAAACGATGACAACGCCAACGAAAACATCAACAAAATAGCTCAGAATCTAAAATACAAAAAAAAAGATATCCAGCAGAGCGGAGTTAGGGTGGTCATAGAGAAATTTCGCATGTTAGCATATTCTGGCGAATATCAAACGAATCAGCCTTCAATAGAGGAGACTTGTTTATATGGCGTTCCGGGTGACAAAGAACAACAATCTTCAATGAACAGAAAAACACTTGATGCCGTCGCGCAAAATAGAGCCCCATTCCACCAAAAAAGGCGTCTAAAGGGAAAAACAAATTTCGTAAATGAAAGAAAACATTTGGTTTCGTTTCGTATCGTTACGTGTGTGTTTTTTGTGTCAGCGATTTTCCCCAAAAATATTCAAAAAAGGAAACGTTTTTTTTCTTCTCTCCCTTCTCGCTTACTTTCTTCATCCAATCCGAACCAGTCGAACTTAAATATTCATTCTTGTATGTATCGTTTTTGGTTTTTGATTTTTTCAACGTATCCTTTTCTTTTTTTCTAGTATTATTTTTGTTTTTGATTTGGTTTTTCTTTTTCTTTTTTTTACTTGGTGAACTTCGTTAGATTAGGCACATCTACATATTTTGAATAGGCGAAAAAGGAAAATGTCTTAGAATTTGAAAAAAAAAATAAAAGAAATTGTCGACATTGAATCAGGCAGGAGAAAGTACTTGAGCACAATCGTTTCTATTTTATTTATTCGATTCGAAATTGCTTTCATCAACTGTAATGATTGCTTCAGTAAGCAAAAGAGAAAATCGAGTTAGGAATGAATTCTTTTCCGACTCCAGTCGGTCGGTCTCACGCCAACCACACACAATTCGTTGGCGTTTTTCTGCTACTTGCACAGTCAATTCTAGTCTCGAATTGATCACTTTCGAAGGTTTGTTAAGGCATTTTATGCTAAGTCGGGGGTGGAGAATTCTATTGAAAGTACTCCGGTTCTTATTTCCTTTTATCTGATTGTGAAAAAATTCTATAATACGAGTATTGTATAAGATTTCGGTTAAGAGTCTACTTTCATTATTGAAAGCGCCAGTAATGGTCTTCTAGTTAAATTCAGGATTTTCTACTCATAGTTTCGAAAACAATACCAAAAAATACAAAAAAGAAAGTATAGTCAAAATTCAGATAATTTTCGTTAACTATTGTTATTATTTTCAACAACAAAAAAAAACAACAACAAAATTGCAATTTCTTTTTGTAAAAATATAGTTACAAAAAATAATAATAATAAGAAAAGGAAAATTTCTTCTTTTCACAAAAAAAATAAACCAAAAACAAAATAATAATCTTTAAAATTGCAAATGTGCACAAAATATTTTTTATAACAAAACTTTACAAAATAGAAAGTATTTTATTACAAAAATTGATTAAGATAAGATTAGAAAATTTATTCAAATTTGTTGTTAAAAGTAATAATTTTATTTGTTTTGATGAAAATTTTCGTAAACACGACCGCACCAAAAAATTCGTATGAAAAATTTTTGTGGAACAGAAAGAAAGAAAATTATGTGCGCCTGAGTGTATGCAACAATAACAAGATCACCGATCGTTCACTTACGTTCAAGTGAATACACAAACCATGCTTGAGTTACGGTAACAATTAGCCAATCGTTTTCTCTCAATTTACACTTTGATAAGTTGTTCTCTCAATCTACGCAAGAGCCAGAGGGCATTTTGTAGCGCCATAAGCATGAGGCCATTTGGAAACTTCACGTTTCCATTTGAAAACTTACCAAATGAAAATGGAGGAAGCAATAAGAAGTTGTTAATTTTGTAAGAGCATATTCGATTTTTTTTAGAAAATTAAAGGGAAAAGGAATCTTTGGGTTTGGATCTTCATAATTACAGAAGACCTATTTAAACTGAATGGGATATATTAAGTTGACCACAACAGAAATGGTCTGAAGTACACTGTTGGTTATCAAAGAGAAATCCATGGGTTAGTGCGGTTTGGACAATCTGAATTCTGAGAAGTTTGGAATGGTTCCTGAGTAGACTGGCGTAAGATGTTTGAGCAATATGCCAAAGAAATCTGTTAAGCAGTAAAAAGACAACAGATTGATCCAGTCTATTTGTTTAATCAGTAAAAAAGGTGGTAAACGCCATTTCATCCAAAGATGCGTCAAGTTCAGAATTACAGTGGGTACAAGACGGTGCTGTCTGGTCCTTTCTTTAGGATTAGCCTGCTCATTACCAAAGATACCAGTATCACCTGGAATGCAATGTAATTTAGTTCACACAGGAAATTGCAGCTCATAAGCAGATCATCTGACGATTGGAGCAATACATCGATTCTCAACTTTCCGAATTCCAATTGGGATTCAGGAAGGGGAGATCGACCATCGATGCGTTGGAACTCGTCACGAACATCGCAAAGGAAGCCATCTCAGGAAAGAGATGGAAAGGCGGTTCCAAAAAGTATTGTCTCATTGTCACCCTGGACATCAAAAATGCGTTTAACTCGGCCCGCTGGGATCGAGTCCTGGAGGCTCTTAAGAACATGGGGGTGCCCTACTACCTACGGAGGATGGTCAGATCATACTTCAGTGATCGACTACTACACTACGAAACGGAGGATGGACCAGCGGAGTATGGGGTCACGGGTGGGGTACCTCAGGGCTCTGTCCTGGGCCACTCTTGTGGAACGTCATGTACGACGGCCTACTCCATCTGGAATTACCGACGCACACAACGCTCGTGGCTTTCGTGGACGACGTAGCGGTTGTCCTTGTAGCCAAACACCTGGAGGATCTGAAAGCCACATTCTCCACCACCATCCAGAGGATAAGACAGTGGATGATATCGGCAGACCTGTCATTGGCGGAACATAAGACCGAGGCACTCCTTGTGAGTAGCCGGAAGAAAATGGATACCATTACCTTAAGATTAGGCGACCACGACATCCAGTCGCTACCCTACATAAGGTATCTAGGAGTGGGTTTGGATGCCAGACTCAACTAGAAGAAGCACATCCCCAGCGCCAGCAAGAAGGCATCAGCAGTACAGGGCACGCTTTCGCGGATAATGCCCAATATCGGAGGCCCCAGGCGAATTCGAAGACGACTACTGGCAACTGTAGTTACCTCCGTCCTGCTATACGGAGCACCAGTGTGGGCGAAATCGCTAAAGCTAACAACATACCGCAAGACAATGCCATCAGTCCAGCGGTTCTCAGCGATTAGAGTGGCGTCAGCATACCGAACGGTATCACACGATGCGATCAACGTTGTGGCATCATGCCCACCCATCGACATCCTGGCAGGAGTGCGAGAACGTCAATATCGTAGGAAGAAGGAAGAGCGGCGAAAGGTCCTCTGTGAAGAGGAGAGACCCGAGAGTCTTCGCGTCTGACAAGAACGATGGGATAGCTCGACGAAGGGTCGGTGGACCCATAGACTGATCTCAGATGTCACCAAATGGGTCATTCGCGTGCACGGGGAAGTCGGGTATTACATCACCCAACTTTTGACTGGACATGGATGCTTTCGGGCATACTTGCACAGATTCAAGAGAACTGACTCCCCAAACTGTCATCGCTGCTACTGGAAGATGCAGAACACGTGTTCTTCCAATGCCCCTTTTACGAGGGGACACGGGCAGAACTGGAGAAAAATGTGGACCGTTCCATCAGTCCAGAAAACATAGTGGAGTGCATGCTGAAGAACCAATCGGCTTGGAACAAAGTTGCACAGTACGCGGAATCTATCATCAAGGATCTTCACACCACGTATGAAGAATAGGCCAGGAGGCGTCATAACATAGGAACAGAAGCAAAATATAATAAATAGTAAAATATTATAAGAACGCCCCGGCGAACTAGTATTTACAAAGAGTGCCGCCGGGGAACCATCGTTCCGGGAGCAAGGGTAGAGGTACAGGTTAGGTGTTAGCGAGGTAAAAATCCCGCATAACTCGTCTGACAGGTAGAAGGCCTCCCAGTTGAGTACCTTTTGTAGGTTTCACCCTGTACCTCAATAATCTAAAAAAAAAAAAAAGCAGATCATCTGATGGATCACGAATGGCCACCGGCGTTTGGGGACTATCGCTAAAAATTGTTACGCTGGAAAGTTTTGGGAAAATTCGGTTGTTGTTTTGTTATAAGATCTATGAGGTAAGAGCCAGAGGCCATTCGATAGCGCCACTACAATGAGGTCATTTGGTGACTTCATGTTATGGAAAGCGGAGATTCTATTTAAAAAATGCGGATGACAACGAAACTTAGATAGGCTTCCTGTAGATGGATGGATTGGTGTTTGCCGTTTTGAATCTACTTAATATGGTAAATACCCTCAATCCAGATTTTAGCTACTGTTTTCAATCCGTTTGGTAAAATAAAGAGAAAGAGTTGATGGATCAGAAATGATTAGGAAAATGGAGGACGAATAATTTTTTTTTTGGCGTAGGTACTGGAGAAAACTTGCTTAAAAAGATTATTCACGTAAAAATTTGGGAAGCTAAGATTATTATAGATTATTAGTAAGCGGAATCTGTTAAGATAGTCCAGTGTGCTCTACTGGATAGTCCAATACAGTTTTTAATGGGTACTTGGACTTGTTTTTGCCCTGTTATTGGCGTTTTGACCCAAAAACTGATCCTGGAATTTACTCTGTAAGGAATTTCATTCTCTTTTCAGATATTAACTCTGGAAACACGTTGTGCTGATCTAGGAATTTACTCTGTAAGGAATTCATGTTGTGCTGATCCAGAAATTTACTCTGTAAGGAATTCCATTCACTCTTCAGGTATTACAAGCGTATAGTAAATGGATATATTGTATACAACACTAAATTGTATTTAAAATTAGATTAATGAAATTTTTTAAACGCATTTAACAAGAAAAATTATTGGAAAATTGGAGCAAAAACTACAGAAAATTTAAAAATTCACTTGTGAATATACTTTCTTATGTAAAATAATACTTTTTTTTATTTGTTTCCTGTTTTTATAATATTAAAAAAAATGGTTTTTATTTTTCAAAATTTAAAAAATCGAACCTTTAAAATTAGTATTAAGAAGGAGACCTCTATAAAACATACAGAACTGACCATCCAGACAACACAGCACACGGTGGAACTGCCATCCTTATTAGAAATTCCTTAAATCATTCCTTCCACTCACAAACTGCCACCGAATCCCTTCAGTCAATAGTTATTACCCTTCAATGTAAATCCTTTACCTTTAACGTTGCATCTGTTTATTGTCCTCCAAATAAAAAATTAACTCCCATACAATTTGATTCCTTCTTCAAATCAATTGGAAAATCCTTCATCGCGGGAGGAGATTATAATGCCAAGCACTCTAAATGGGGTTGCCGTGTTTCGAATCCCCGAGGAAAGATTCTTCAAGAACTCCTCTCCCATACCACTCTTGAGGTCCTATCTCCTCCCACGCCCACATATTGGCCGACCAGTGCCAGAAACCTTCCCGATATTCTAGACTATTTTATAACCACACCCATACATTCCATTAATACTTAGATACACTCCTTGACCTGAATTCCGACCATTCCCCTGTTCTCCTAACACTAGACACTTCTCCTTCCTTAAAATCCTATCCTGCCAAACTTGTAAATGGGAAAGTTGATTGGGACATTTTCAGACAGAACTTAGACCAGCAGATTCATTTACAACAAAGCCTAAAGAACGTACAAGAAATAGACGATGCCGTAACCGACTTGACTGTTTGCATACAGAACTCAATCACTAACGTCCACATAAATCATAACAAACCAAGCATACAAGAACATGACTATAATCTTCCGCAAAAAATTCGCAGCTTGATAAGCGAGAAACGTCGAGCCAGGGCCCAGTGGCAACGTTCAAGAATGCCAAATGAGAAGAAAAAACTGAACCAACTACAACGAGAACTGAAACAAGAAATAATTAATTATAATAACGAACGATTTACTGGATATACAGAAACACTAACAACTAATAAGTCACTCTGGACAGCTACCCGACAAATTCTCAAATACAAAACAGCTACACACCCACTCCGGAATACCGATGGAACCTGGGCAAAAACGGATAAACAGAAAGCCGACATCTTAGGCAAACACTTAGAAAACATCTTTAAACCTCACGAAGACATTCTGCATGACGAACACATATTCCGACAAATATCAACTCAGTTGCCCATAAGTCCACCTCCTAAGTTTTCACTCCTTCCGAAGTCAAATTCACAATAGAACACCTTTCCAATAGAAAAGCTCCAGGATATGACCTAATAACTTCAGAAATCCTGAAGCAAATTTCCAAAAAAGGAGTGTATATAATACCTAGTATCCTCCGCACATCATTTTTTCCTTCCCTGTGGAAGTTTTCCATAATTAAGATGTTCCCAAAACCCAATAAGCCCAAAAATCTTCCTAACTCATATAGACCTATAAGCCTCCTTCCCATGTTATCAAAAATCCTAGAAAAATTAATCTTAAAACGCCTTTATCCCATTTTTGAAACCGAGGGTGTCATTCCTCAGCTCGACCTGAGCATTCCACTATCCAGCAGTGCCATCGCGTAGTCGACTATATAGCGTGTTCGCTAGAGTGAAAGGAATACTGCCCAGGCGTGTTTCTTGACATTTCGCATGCTTTCGACAGTGTATGGCACCCTGAATTGCTTTTGAAGTTGCAGCGAGTCCTACCCTCGAGTTATTTCCACATCCTTAACTCTTATCTCTCAAACCGATATTTTCAGGTAGCTGACAATATTGAGTACTCTGACATTTATCCAATTTCCGCCAGTGTCCCTCAAGGAAGTATCCTAGGTCCTATCCTATATAACGTTTATACCCATGACATTCCTTGCCACAACAACATCCTAACCGCAACATATACTGACGATACAGCCATCCTGACATATCACAAAGATCCTTCCACAGCCATTAGTATCCTACAGAACCATATCCACTCCTTAGAAACTTGGTTCAAAAGGTGGAGAGTGAAGGTAAATGAGCAAAAATCTGCTCATGTAACTTTTACACTCTGCCGAGAACAAATTCCCGACATAACCCTAAACGGCAGTATTATTCCACACAAAAATAGCGTACGTTACCTTGGCCTTATATTCGACAAACGGTTAACCTGGAACCTTCATACGAAAACTAAAAGACGTGAACTTAACGGACGATACAAACAATTATTACGTCTCCTAGACAGTAAATCAAAACTTACAACAACAAGTAAACTATTACTATACAATACGGTTCTGAGACCAATATGGACGTATGGTCTAGAACTTTGGGGTTCGACTAAGCATTCCAACTTCCTTCCAATCCAATCCCTACAATCCCGAATCCTTCGTAAAATTGTCAATGTCCCCTTTTATGTGCGAAACACTGTTATCCACCATAACCTAAATGTTCCATTTGTTCGTGAACTATGCATCTCCCGATATAAAAAATTCCTTTCGCATCTATTCTCCCACCCTAATCCTTTAGGAAGGGAACTTTTCACTCCCACCCTTCCATTATACACCCATCAACGTTTAAAACGGCGATGGCCGAGAGATTCTCTAAAATTATAAAATAAAATTACCCTGTTCTAGAGGTAACATCGATGGGTGTTTTCCTCCACATGTCTTCATATCCTTGTATATTCCCTTAAAAAATCTGCTTGTTGTAGATATCATTTAAAATAAAAAAAAAATAAAAAAAAAAGAAGTAGAACTAAAAGTTTCCATAGTTGCATTAATCAGATCCTTTGTTTAGTGCTAAGAAAATAACTATCAATTCTTAAAGAAATAAATAACAATTCAAGAATATTAACATGTCATATGCTTCAGTAGTGCCTAGAATCAAAGAAAATATCCTTAAAATGCCATCAGGATTTTGATAATAAAATACAAAACTTGTCGTAGCAGACACAATTTTTATTGTCTTTCTTGTTGATCCTATACTGGAAATATTATCCAAATTCGACACTTTTGATAGGACAATGATCCTGAGGTGGAATAGTTTGTCATTATTGGAAAACGGAAACAAATCGGAATTGCATACAGAAGATGAGCTTTTGAAATGAAAGTAAATAAACTAAGTTCAATTCCTTTCCTTCCATTTTTGAGTAATATTTGAGTAGTACTTTTGTTATTCTATAGCAGAAAACTTTCGACAAGTTTATAACCTTCAAGGCATTGAAAGTTTTTGATTGTGAATTTATTTCAAGTAAACCAGAAAAAGGTGGGACAAAATACCAGTCAAATCTTAAACTTCTACCATGATAACTGCAGCAATCAAGCTCACAAGGGAAATGTGACATTCCATTAGTCCTATTCGTACTTTATCCTCATTCATTAAAGTATATCGTAAAGGGTTTATGTAAAAAAAAAAAAATCGTATCAAGTTGAGGTGATGATTACTGAGCATTTCAAAAGATTACCAGGAACCATTCTTAGGAAAATGTCATACTCATAGGATTGAGTGAGTGTGACATTCGCGTAATTGTAGGCTGTATTTCGATGACGCAGTTCTCGAATACTTTATTCCCTAAGGCAATGGGTTCAACGACAACGGATTTATTTGAAATATGACATCATTACTACCATGATAATAAACCACGTACATTTCTATCCAAAGTTACATATTTTTATAAACGAAAATTAGCATATATATTAAGGATTGGGTTGGGTACTTTTAGGAATATTCAAGCTAATTTCAAAAGAGTTTTTCAAAGCGTATTATATATTTGGTGCCATATAAGCACCGCAGGCTATTTACAAAATTTCACTATACACTGATTCAAAAATTAAATTCAAATTTTGACAAACGGAACAATTCTCAAAGAACCCTTTTTCTGGTCAAAAGTTTTCAAATTTCCTTCTTCAACTAATGAATTTCCTTTACTTTGTTTTGATTGCCTTTTTATTTTTATTGATATTTATAAGAATGGAAATGGAAATATTTCTACAGATTTTTCTCTATAAAATATAATTAACCAATAAAAAAAAAAGAAGGAAAAATATAATTGTCCATAGCTAAAATTATAATATTTATGCTTTTACAAATTTTCAATATCTTTCATATCAATTCCATAGAAAAGGATACCGTCACTTAAGATGAGTTTTGTCTTTATTTCAAAATATTCAATGATAATCAATCATGAATAAAATTAAGTAGAAAGTTTCACTTCATTCTTAAGTTTAAATATGATTTAAGGTAATTTTTATTACTAACTCATTTAAATATTTGCCTTTTTTTTTAATCCTTTGAAATTGTTATAATAATTTCTGAACTTGTTAGACGAGCTCTAGTAGTTTTAGTATTTTTTTGTAATTAAAATTTTAAGAATCAACTTCATAAAAAAAGGATAACCAAAAATTTCTCATTTTTTTAGTAATATTTTTTAAGAGTGAATTTAAAATAAAAAACAAATTAATAAGATTTAATATGTAAGGTTTTATATCAAAAGTACTGTTAGTAATAATATTATTTTATTTTATTCACTTTTTTATGAAATCTAGAGAAGAAGAAAAAATTAATAAATGCATTAAAACTACTGTAATTTTTATACTTTTTTCCGCCACTGATCCTGAGTGAACAATAAGTCTTGCCGTCCACTATTATGGAAAGAATTAAAAGGTAGGTCGTCATTAGGCCATGGAAATGATCAGTAGGGATTGTTCTAGTAATTTTTTTCTCATTTCATTTTTCCTCAGTTGCCAAATAATTTTTCTATCTCCTCCTTACTCCTTAATCCCTCTCCTTCCCCTTAGTGATAATAGCAAATAATTTATTCCCAAACAACAAAAAAATCCGCTATTAAAAATATTTTTATTATCTTTGGATCCGTAGGCGATCGTGCCACATTTAAGGACAAACACCCCCTCCCGCCCCTCACTCTGCATGCTGGATTCGGACGGTAAGAACTTGGAGCGGATAGTGGCCGACAGATTGGAGCATTACATCGATCCTCAACTTTCCGAAGGGGAGATCGATTATCAGGAAAGAGATGGAAAGGCGGTTCCAAAAAGTATTGCCTCATTGTCACCCTGGACATCAAGAAGTCTTGGAGGCTCTTGAGAACATGGGGGTGCCCTACTACCTACGCAGGATGGTCAGATCATACTTCAGTATTAGACTACTACACTACGAGACGGAGGATGGACCAGCGGAGTATGGGGTCACGGGAGGGGTACCTCAGGGCTCTCTCCTGGTGCCACTCTTGTGGAACGTCATGTACGATGGCCTACTCCATCTGGAATTACCGACGAACACAACGCTCGTGGCCTTCGCGGACGACGTAGCGGCTGTCCTTGTAGCCAAACACCTGGAGGAACTGAAAGCCGCATTCTCCACCACCATCCGGAGGATAATACAGTGGATGACATCGGCAGGCCTGTCATTGGCGGAAAATAAGACCGAGGCACTCCTTTTGAGGAAGAAAATGGAGACCATCACCATAAGAGTAGGCGACCACGACATCCAGTCGCTACCCTACATCCGGTATCTAGGAGTGGTATTGGATGCCAGACTCAACTACAAGGAGCATATCTCCAGCGTCAGTAGAAAAGCATCAGCAGTACAGGGCGGGCTTTTGCGGATAATGCCCAATATCGGAGGCCCCAGGCAAATCCGAAGGTGACTACTGGCAACTGTAGTTACCTCCGTCCTGCTTTACGGAGCACCAGTGTGGGCGAAATCGCTAGAGTTAACAAGAAACCGCAAGACAATGTCATCAGTCCAGCGGCTCTCAGCGATCAGAGTTGCGTCAGCACGATGCGGTCAACGTCGTGGCATCATGCTCACCCATCGACATTCTGGCAGGAGAGCGTGAATGCCAACATCGTAGGAAGAAGGAAAAGCGGCGAAAGGTCCTCTGTGAAGAGGAAAGACCCGGGAGTCTTCGCCTCTGGCAAGAGAGATGGGACAGCTCGACGAAGGGTCGGTGGACTCATCGGTTGATCCCAGATGTCACCAAATGGGTCACTCGCGTGCACGGGGAAGTCGGGTATTACATCACCCAACTCTTGACTGGACATGGATGCTTTCGGGCATACTTGCACAGATTCAAGAGAACTGACTCCCCAAACTGTCATCACTGCCGCGATGTGATCGAAGATGCAGAACACGTGTTCTTCCACTGCCCCTTCTACGAGGGAATACGGGCAGATCTGGAGAAAAATATGGACCATTCCATCAGTCCAGAAAACATAGTGGAGTGCATGCTGAAGAGCCAATCGGCTTGGAACAGAGTTGCAGAGTACGCGGAATCTTTAATCAAGGATCTTCACACCACGTACGAAGAATAGGCCGCGAGGCGTCATAATATCAGGACATTAGTAATATCAAATAAGAACGCCCCGGCGAAGTAGTATTTACAAAGAGTGCCGCCGGGGAACCATCGTTCCGGGAGCAAGGGTAGAGGTACAGGTTAGGTTTTAGTGAGGAAAAAATCCCGCATAATTCGTCTGGCAGCTAGAAGGTCTTCCAGGCGAGTACCTTTTGAAGGTTTCCCCCTGTACCTCATTAATCTAAACATAAAAAAAACCCTCCCGCGCCACTAATCCGAGAATATTACCCTACAAACAAGTGAGTAACTCTCTTGATTTCTTCTACCTCTTGGACATTAAATTCTCAACAACCAATATTAATCCCATTACCCACTTAATAAAAAGTAAACAAATAATTCTCGATCTTCTTTTTAATAAAATCAAAAATAATCTCTTCAAAAATATACTCGTATTAAATAAATTTTCCTAATTCTCAGTGCAGAATAAATCTTTTGCAATTTTCAAAATGATTTTGGATTAAAATTCTTTGAGAATAAAATTTACTAAAAGAACTTATGAAACTCTTGAAATAAATAGAAAATATGTAAGGACTTTCGAAACAATTTATCTTTCAAGTACGTAATTCTTTTGTCGAATACCTTTGGACGATATTTGTAATTTTTTTGTTTTTGTTGTATTTTTACTATTTGAAATTGAAAAATACTAAAGAATGCAGAAGGAGAAATTCTTCACTGGTCAAAGGAAGTACTACTATTCAAGCATAACAAGGGACTTTCCTATTCCTTTATATATTTATTGGTAGATTTGCTTTAAGAGTTTCAAAAAAAAAAAAAAAATAACTTGTTTTATTGATAATTTTTTCTACTTTTAATATTAAATAGATTGAAAATAATTTTTAATTATTTTAGATTAATATTTAGTTTATGTTATTATAAAAAGAATTAAAATATTTATTTTTTTGAGAATTATTAAGATAATTATTCAATAAGGAATTGTTAACTATTCAAGAAAAGAAAAGTTTTTCTAAATATAGCATTACTAAAATAGTTGTCATAAAACTTCTAACAGGATTTGATCCTTTTAAGGTAATTTTCAATAACTTTTTCATAAATTTCGAGATGTAACCCAATACGAAGTAGTACAACGGTATTAAATTGTATGATCTTGGAGACCAAATTTTGAGATAACCCAATTTTGTCTTGGAAATAATAAAGTGCAATAAAGCAAAAATTTTGCGTGTTTTGTGTCTTATATATAATAATCGTTAAGTTTAGGCCAAAATAAAAAAAACTAGTTATCGTGCGGCCATAGTGCTTAGTTTTGGCGATAAAGATCTGTCCTTCTTTATTTCTAAAGAAATATGGACCTTCTGTCCAAAATACAGACCAGGCGGCAGTTATTTTTTGCAGATACAGTGGCTTTGATACATTCACTTGTGAGTTTTGAAAGCTCTATAAATACGAGGTCTCTTCAAAAAGTATCGCGAATTTTGAATTTCCGCGGGTTACGAATATTCGATTTTCGATTTTTTTGTGGCGTTATCTTGGTACTCATGTCTCTCACTTATTTCGACAAGTTCGGCCATTTTGAATGTTCAGTTAATTTTTCACAGCTGCTTTGATTGCACGTGTTTTGGCTCGTTTTCGATTTTTGCTCAATTTTGACCAAAAACAGGATCGCATTATTATTGCTAAGGAGCTGTTGTACTCTGTCCACGATAACATAAATTTGCTCCAGAGGGTAATAACTGGTGACGAATCATGGATTTATGGTTATGACCTGGAAACCAAAGCTCAATCATCCCAATGGAAGCTGCCGCACGAGCCAAGACCGTAAAAAGCGCCAAGTTCACTCGAATGTGAAGGTTTTGCTTACAGTTTTCTTCGATTACAGGGACGCGGTGCATCATGAGTTGTTGCCCCAGGGTAGACCGGTCAATAAGGAATATTACCTGCAAGTTATGCGCAAGTTGCGCGAAGCAATCCGCCCGAAACGCCCGGATTTGTGGAAGAACAAAAATTGGCTTTTAGCCAAAAACAATACACTAATAATGGCGCAGCCACAGTATTCCCTAGGTCTGGCCCCCTGTGACTTTTTCTTGGTCCTGAAACAGATTCTTTGATCCATTTTTTGGAATGGACAAAAATCGAAGACGAGCCAAAGCACGTGCAAGCAAAGCAGCTGTCAAAATTAACTGAACATTCAAAATGACCAAACTTATCACATGAGTACCAATATAACGCTACAAAAAATCGAAAATCGAATATACGCAACCCGAGGAATTTCAAAATTTGCTATACTTTTTGAACTTTGGGGTTCAAGAAAACGTTCCAAATCCTATCGCGTCCAGGCCTTACAATCCAAGATCGTCCATAAAATTGTTGATGCCCCCCCCCCCCCCTTTAATGTTCGTAACACCATAATACATCGTGACCTAAATATTCCCTTTGTTCAAGACCTGTGCATTTCCCGCTATCAAAAATTTCACTTTTGTCGTGTACTGCCCTCCCCGAAAACACTCATCAGAGACTTAAGAGACAATGGCTTAAGAGATTTTCTAGAGGATTCTAACTTCTATTAGTTGGAGAAACGCCGATGGGTTTTTATTCCCGCTTCTTGATGCACAAGATTGTAAATTAAAATGTTATGTAAATCTGCTTATTACAATACAATTGTACCTGCAGATAAAAAAAAAGAATAAAATAAAAAAATAATTTAAAAAAAATTGATATATTTTATAGCTGATCTACGAAATAATTTTTATATTTAATTTTTTTAAATAAATGTATCCTTTTTATATTAACTCTGAAATAATGCTCTTATATATAAAATAACAAATTAAAAAAAATATTTATTTCCATTATGAAAATTTTAATTTCAATGTGTCTCAACGATGAGACACATTGTGTCTCAACGATGAGAAAATGTGTCTCAACGATGAGACACATTTCTTCAATAAGGATATGTGTTTCGTATGGTAATCGTAATATGAAAACAAAAAAATTACCTAATAAGCACTATTTCTCTTTATGCATATTAAGCTACATATTATCTTATATTCATACTTAGTTATTCTATGCACATACACATCTTATCTATTATTCAAAACACAATTTAAAATAATAATAATTAACGATTTATAGTTAGTCTTAGCATAAATTTGTTTATACATAAAAGGAAAAGAAATAAACATTTAACTCTAACCAATCACAAAAAAAAGTAGAAGGAAAATTAAATAAATTTAAAACTCTTCGATATCATCTTTTAATTAATTACAGTTGATTTTCTTATAGTAATCAAAAATCACATATAATAAAATACTTGCATTTCGAATGAGATAACAAAAAAAGTGTAGATTTTCTTTATTCGTACCATTTTGAAAATCAAATAATCATAATGAAAATGCGGAACACGAACAAATGTGTAATTAAAAGGATCCTATCAGAAATTGTCAGAGTTAAATCCTTAAGCGTACGGAAAATTCATTTGATTAAGAGAGCTAGATTAGCAAATCACATAAAATCGTGCTTATAAAATTAATACAGTGTGAAATTGAAAAGGCTCAGGATTTAACCATTGATAAAAGGCGCGCATCAACAAAGAATCACAAGAAGATATTCGCATTCTGTCGAAGTTGCTCGTCGGATCTCAGAATTGAAGAAATGAAATTCCGATTCACAGAAGAAGATAAGGGAAATTTTTGATGATTCACGAGATTTAGTTGGAAATGCTTATAAGATGGTGTTCTTTGGTCGTTTTTGGTGTTCTTTAGTGTTCTTTGGTACTGATTAACCGCAATAGGATAATATAAATGATCTTCTTTCGTTTCTCTTCAAGAACATCAGCCCGAAAAATACGATTATTGAAAAACGGATCAACTACTTTTATTGTTTCCATACTGTCTTATGAAAACAAGTAAAAGCTGGCTTAACCAATTGGAATTTTTGGTTAGTTTGAGTTTGGTTAAGTGAATATTATGTCGCTCCTCAACTGGCAGCATACAATAAATCTTAAATTACCTCATTAACGAAATTTTCTTTTATCTCTGTGAAGGAAGGAGTGATTTAAATTTGTTACATTTATTAGTCATTTACCTAATCTCTAGGTAATTAGTTAACTATAAATAATTTTGTTTAACTTATACAATATTTGTTTGCTGTTTTAAGCGAGTAGAAAATTTTAAATTTTCATTAATTTTTTAGATTTTCTACATAATTATTGGCAAGTAATTTTCAAATTGAAAGCATAGATTTTTAAGATCCAAATAAGATATTAACAATAACTCAAGTGTTTGATAAGTAATCCTTTGATACTAGGTATGAGGCTGATTTTTTTTATGCATCAAAATTTGTCCCCCTTCAAAGTATAGGGTTTTCCAATAAGAGTGATATGATTTCTAAGTGACGTTTCGACCATTTGTAATATGTTATAATCTGTCTTTTTTTTTCATTGTATTTAGTAAAGAGATTTAAAATGTTTACAATTTTATCATGAAGAGATATACGCAATAACAACATTTACAAATTATTCAATTTTATTATCAAAATAATCGTTCTCCAATTTAAGAAAATCATCTTCTCCGATGAGGCTCACTTTCATCTGAAAAAAATCCACAAATTATTCATGATTCATGAACAGTGGCGCCACTGTTACTATCAATGGAGAGCGGTATAGATCGATGATAACCAACTTTTTATGGCCGAAATTGGAAGAAGTTGATCTTGACCATATCTGGTTCTAACAAGTCGGGGCTACGTGCCACACAGCACGTGCAACAACCCAATTATTGTGAGAAAAGTTTGGAGATTCGATTATTTCAAGAAATTGTGACATTGAATGGCCTCCAAGAAGTTGTGATTTAACACCATTAGACTATTTCTTGTGGGTTTATTTGATATTATTGGTCTTTAGCAATAAACCAAACTCTCTTCAAGCTTTAGAAGTCAATATTGACTCTTTAGCAATAAAAAGTGCTCGAAAATTGGGTTCATCGAATTCGTTTCTGCAAAAGAAGTCATGGAGGCCATTTTAATGACGTTTTATTCAGAACGTCATTAAAATAAAAAACATTTGAATTTCCATACCAATTCATATGTTTTTTTTTTTTTAAAGAATCATATCACTCCTTTTGGAAAACTTTCCTTGAGCAGAGATGTTAATTCCACTCTTCAATTGGTATCGATTTCCACTCTTCAGTAAGACACACTCGTTTGGATGTTAGCAATAGTACTAATATGACATTCTTTTAAGTAAATTTTGATCTTTGGGAACAAAAAAATTCTTAGATCATAGAATTCCATATTTCTGACAAAAACTCTTTAATGGAGATAGCTATGTGGGTGTTCATGGTGCATTACTGAAGTTCTGAGACTTTCAAGAACTAATCATTAGCGTCAGCATTTGTTGATGGTCTGAGCTCACGAGACCCTCAGTCATTTTACATTTTCTTGGCCCTCCAAAAATACTTATTGCCTCCTAGAAACTTGTGCACTTAATGAGCTCGTTTCAACTTTTCTTAAGTCAAACTCGTAGATTGATGGCACTCACTACCGTTCCATTTTTGCTAACTCACTACATAAAAACAACTTCACATATTATGCTTTATGGGGTCATCATGTAACTATCGGGTGAGTTTGCAAAAATACCTTATTTTTCCGACATTCAAGACTGAGATGGTTGTACAAGAATGTAGCTACTCAGAATGTCGCCAGTTCCTCAACGATTGAAACTGAGTCGATTATAACCTCATATAATATTTTTTTTGCATACGAAAAATGTCCTGATAATCAGATGATTAATTTTATTTTAAACATACGAGGTATATTCAAAAAGTATCACGAATTTTAATTTTCGCTGGTTACGTATATTCGATTTTCGATTTTTTATGGCGTTATGTTGATACTTATGTCTCTCATTTATGTCGATAAGTTCGGCTATTTTGAATGTTCAGTTAATTTTTGACAGTTGCTTTGCTTGCAAAGCAAAAAAGGCTAAAAAAATGCATAATTAAATTGAAGTTTTTGAATATGTACGACGTCTGTTTAAAAAGTATCGCGAATTTTGTGTTTTTTCAAAAATTTTGAATATCTCTTTTGTCTCCTTCAAAGTAATCCCCACCAGATATTATACACTTGTGCCAAAGTTTTTTCCAATCCTCGAAGCACTTCAAAAAATCATTCAAGTTCCTCCTTCGATGCCGTCTTTATCTTCTCAATTGTAGCCTAGTATCGTCATTTCATGGGGCTCTTCAGTTTCGTGAACAAGAAAAAGTCACAGGGGGCCAGATCTGTTGAATAAGGTGGCTGCGGCATTTTTAGTGTGTTGTTTTTGGCAAAAAATTGCACCGATGCGAGAGCAGGGGTTAGCAGGGGCGTTAACATGGTGCAAAAGCCAATTTTTATTCTTCCACAAATCCGGGCGTTTCTAGCGGATTGCTTCACGTAACTGACGCATAATTTGCAGGTAATATTCCTTAATGACCATTCTACCCTGTGGCAAGAACTCATGATGCACCACGCCCCTGCAATCCAAGAGATCTGTAAGCAAAACCATCACATTCGATTGAATTTGGCGCTCTTTTTTCGGTCTTGGCTCGTGCGGCAGCTTTCATTCGGATGATTGAGCTTTGGTTTCCACGTCATAACCATAAGCCCATGATTCGTCACTAGTTATAACCCTCTAGATTAAATTTGGGTCATCGCGGACACAGTCCAACAGCTCCTAAGCAATGTTAATGCGATGCTGTTTTTGGTGCAAGCAAAGCAGCTTCGCATTAACATTGCTAAAGACACGTGCAAGCAAAGCAGCTGTCCAAAATTAACTGAACATTCAAAATGGCCGAACTTGTCGGCATAAGTAAGAGACAAGAGTACCAACATAACGCCACAAAACAATCAAAAATCGAATATACGTAACCCGAGTATTCGTGATACTTTTTGAACAGACATCGTACAATGTGACCTAATATGTTTTGGTTCCTTCAATCTGAATTAAATACTTTCTAAACTAATGATAAATTATTACCGACAACTTTCTACGAATGTCAATTGCCAATAGGCATTAAATGTCATCTAGTCCAAAATGGCGGGCAAAAAAAATCGACTTGGAACATAAAAAGTACCCTATATAATTTCTAAATCAATGGTTATATTTATATTGTTCCACCTTAAAGGCGACAATACGCCGAAATTAGGGGCCTAGGACTCAACTTAGATGAACACTTGTCATGGAACTCATATACAAGACTTGAAAGATAAGTACTAAAAAGACAGCAAAGTACTTTTATATAATGCCCTACTGAAACCCATCCGAACTTACAGACTAGAACACTGCGGCTCTACTGAGCCTTTCAATTCCCGTCGAATTCAAAACTTTCAAACAAAAATACTCCGCGCAATTGCCGATGCACCCTTTGATGTTCACAATGCTGTTATTCAAGGTGAATAACACCTTATTGAAGTCCAATTTATTTTTCATGTGGCTGTGTCTCGTAATAAAATGTTCATTTTTAAAGAAACACGCTTCGAAGACTTATGAGTTACAGGTCGTGTGATTTATTAAAATATTCTAAACCTTAAAATATGCACACTCTAGCAGGAGAAGCTTTAATGGATGTTTACTCCCCTCAACCATTCATGTTAATTATTACTATTATACAAATCTCCTTTTTTCTATGTTAAACTGTAGATAACTATAAAAAAATGTTTAGGAAAAAAAGAAATATTTTGAAATATAAACTTTTCTATGCAAATAAATGAACGCAAAACCAACAAATAATTATTTTATTTAGCTTATATTTTTAAATGAATTAAATCAAATAACCACTATCAGAAAAGGACAGTTTTATACTTATATAATTATAAGTATAAAACTGTCCCTTTCTGATAGTAATGCCTTTGAGCTATATGCGTGTATGATTTAGCTTTAAGGTTGTATTCCGATTTTTGGATTCAACTTTGCGCTTGAATCGTGTATCCTTATATTCTTTAGTCTAAGAATTTACATATCAGTATAAATGTTCCTTGAAATGACATTAAAAGAAAGGAAAAAAAACATCTCAAAAACAATAATCCCTCAAGTCCAACATACTGGCCAACTTCTAGTTCAAAACGTTCTAATATCCTTAATTACTTCATTAGCACTCCTTCAATTACCATTAATCCTAATATTGAAACTCTTCCCGATTTGAACCCTGATCATAGTCCTATTCTCCTCATCCTTAATTCTAAGCCAATCTTAGAAACTCTTCATCCTAGGCTCATAAATAGCAAAATAGATTGGAACATATTTAGAAACAGATTAGACCAACAGATTAACTTAAAACAAATGTTAAAAATAGCAAACGACATTAATGATGCTGTAAGTGACCTCACAAAATATAATCAAGACAATATGCAGTCACATTTGGTAAATACTTTTGCTCTACATGATGATATGGAAGACAAATCGCATACTAACAAAATCATTGAAGAGCTAATGTTCCCAGTTCCTATGAGTCTTCCTCCCAAAATTTTAGGCACTCAAAAATTAAATCTACTATTCTGCGCCTTCCCAATAAAAAAAACTTCTGGTTATGATCTAAAAACAGCTCTTATTCTGAAGCGAATTTCCCGAAAAACTTTAGCTTTAATTATACACATTTTCATTTGTACCTGCACATAACCTAATTTCCCTTACTCTGGAAATTTTTTATAATTTAAATTATTCCTAAACCAAATAAACCCGTTAATTCTTCTTCTTCCTATAGACATACTCGTATATCAGCTTTCTACCAATCTTTGGCAAGATTTTTCTAAAAACCTTCTATTAAAACAATCCTACCCAATCCTAGTTAATGAACAAATTATTCCAGACGACCAATGTGGCTTCCGATCTGAATACTCCACCGACCAGTAATGCCATCGCGTTGTTGAACGCAGTGTACCCTCTGTTGAGTGAAAAAAGTATTGCCCAGGAGTATTTTTAGATATCTCCCAAGCTTTTGATCGTGTGTGGCATCCTGGACTCCTCTGGGAACTCCAGAAATTTCTTCTTTCACTACACTAGCTTACCATAAATTCATATATCTTTCAACGTCATTTCCAAGTTATAATTTAATTCAGAAACCTCTGGAATATATCCTATTCTAACCGGTGTCCCACAAGGAAGTATACTTGATGCCATTTCTATACCCATGACATCTCATCTAATCGTAATATTATTGTTGCTACTTATGCACAGCTTCCAACCACTTATACCCATGGCATCCCATCTCATCTTAATACTATCAAGCTAACATATCTTCCACAACAATTTACAATTCTATATCCACAACCCTCAATCCTGGTTTAAGAGATGGAGAGTGAGGGTAAAAAAAAAGAATGCTCAGATTATGTTCACTCTTTGTCAAGAAAAACCTACCCCTTTATACCTTAATAGCAACATTATTCCACAATATGACAAAGTACGTTATTTGGGACTTTACCTGGACAAGAGATTAACATGGAACCCTTGTACTAGACTTCTTAGACTACAATACAATTATAAAACCTATTTGGACATATGAAATTGAACTTTGGGGTTCAACGAAATGTTCCAATTCCTATCGCGTCCAGGCCTTACAATCTAAGATCCTCCGTAAAATTGTTGATGCCCCATTTATGGTCGTTGCACTCATCGGAGACTTAAAAGACAATGCCCTAAACATTTTCTTGAGGAACCTAACTTTTGTTAATTAGAGAAACGCCGATGGGTGTTTACTCCCACTTCATGATGCAGACGATTGTTGCTTAAAATGTTATGTAAAACTACTTATTATCATAAAATTATAGTTGCAGATAAAAAAAACCCTAAATATTAATAATTGGTCAATAACTGCTCTTGGGGTTTTCAGACGCTTGTTACCGTAGCCGTCCAAGTGAAAATGAGTTCCTTCGAGAAGATAGTTTTCAGCAAAATTTCTTCTACCAATCGGATCTGATAAGGCTTTACAACCAAATTCTTGTGTAAATTTTACTATGTGGTCATTGTGGACGGGATTTTCACTTGTTGCGATAAAACTGAATCTTCTAGAACACTTTCATCCACCGAAGCAACATTTTCAGCTGAACGTTATATTATTGATACGTTTTGTACCAAACCAACTTAAATTTATCTACTAAATTCTTAATTGCAGGTTCTGATGGCCTTTTACCACATTTCGTAAAATTCGATAATTTTCATAATGCATTTAAATTATTTCAATACAATTCTTTGAAATTGTTAAAAAATTTAAATGACAAAAACTTACTGAAATCAAAAGTTCTTATTGGTATACCCTGTATACTAGTAAAAAATTTAAATAAATGTAAAATAAAATCAAAGCAATCGAAATTATTTAATTGATTTTTTCGTGAAATCTTAAAACAGTTTTCAATATTATAAAAACTACATTCCTACCTTTAATATTTGCTGCGAAAAATGTAAAAATGTCGGAGAATTAATGTCAATTTATAAACAACTAGATTTATTGTATGTGGAAAATATTAAGAAAGACAATTTAATTTTTGAAATTGTCTTTTTTTAAATTTTCCACTTACAACAAATCCAGCTCTTTAAAAATTGACATTAATATTGCGACAATTTCACATTTCTCACAGTATATATTATAAGTAGGGATGTAGTTTTTAAAAATTTATAAAAAAACTTCCTAAATACAACTCTTATACGTAAACTTATCAATTCATATCTAAGCCTACTAAATAAATTAGTTAATTTAATATAAACGCAGTATGCCAATACGCTACAGTATACACTGTATACATTCTAATGACCGGAAGTCATAAAATGATGTTTTAAGAAAATATATAACTACTATCAATAATAATATTATTTAATAATAATTTTTTTTAAAAATAATATCAAAAGTCCGCATAAGATTCTAAATTAAAATGTAAGAAGAATAAATTGTTTTTATTCAATTCCAAAAAAACATATCAGGTGTTGTAATTAATTCGTAGCGTTTTTTTTGCAAAGTTTCGTGGTTTATCATGACAGTATCATTACAGAAGCGTTATTCAGAGTATTGTCCTTCGTTATCCACTACTTTTTGCCATCTTTCTGATAATGCTCGGATACGGCGTCGAAAAAATTCTTCTTCTTTAGATTCGATGAAAGAATCGATCCAATTTTTGGTCATTTCGTAGTTATCGAAGTGCTGCTCTGACAAGTCATGCGCCATGGATCGAAACAAATGATAATCAGATGGGGCAATATCCGGTGAATATGGCGGGTGAGGCCGAACTTCCCATTTCAGCGTATTTAAATAAGTTTTCACGACTTTTGCAACATGGGGTCTTGCATTTTCGTGGAGCAAAATTACTTTGTCGTGTCGATCTTTATATTGCGGCCGGTTTTCTTGTAATGCTCTGTTCAAACGCATCAATTGTCATCTGTATACGTCCCCAGTGATGAATTCACCCGGTTGGAGGAGCTCATAAAAAATAACACCCAGCTGATCCCACCAAATACACAGTAAGATCTTCTTTCAATATATATTCGACATGGGGGACGATTTCGATTCATGACCGGGCAAGCCCCACGAATTTATGCGTTTGGGATTGTCATAGAATACCCGCTTCTCGTCGCCAGTAATGATTCGATGCAGAAACCACTTCCGGTGTGACTGAACGCCGTTCGACGTCCCTTGGCTTCAACTCATGTGGAACCCACGTTCCCTGTTTTTGTACTATTTCTATGGCTTTCAGGCGTTTTTCGACCGTCGAAAAGTCGACTCCAAATGATGTGGACAACTCCTAGAGTGTTTGGCACGGGTCTTCATCGAGCAACGTCACCAAATCTTCATCTTCGAATTTTTTCGGCTGTCCGGGACGTTCCATGTCTTCCAAATCAAAATTTCCATTTTGAAACCGCGCAAACCACTTTCTGCAAGTTTGCTCAGCAAGAGCATGTTCGCCGTAGACATCCACTAAAATACGATCACTTTCCGTGGCACTTTTCTTCATGTTGAGGAGTAACAATCCCCGCAAAAACGATTTTTCAGGCACGAACTTCGACATGTTTGACACTGTGCAACAAGTGTTACTGACATTATAACAAAATGTCATATAGTGGAAAAGTTGCGTTATGTCAGTAGCTTCTGGGAGAATATTTACTTCTGAATGTGTGACTATGGATAGTTGGCCAACGACATCTTTTGTAATACGCTACGAATTAATTCCAACACCTGGTAAATTCTAAAAACTTATAAGCGGCTTTTTAACAAGAATTTATATTTATCCTTGTTGTTGTCTAGTTTTAATCTTATTTAAAATTATCATCGTCTAAAAACTAAGTTAAATTAAAAAAATATCTTTTCCCTTTCAGTAAAATTTTTTTTCGGATAAATTGATATTATCTATAGAAAATGTGCATTTATCAAAGGAGATTTAACCTCTCGTTTACTGTATTAATTTTGGAAAGAATTTTGAAAGCTACCAAAACAGGATGTGGACGTGTACATCTGGACGATGATTTGTTCTGACAACATTTGTTATTAGCTAATTTGACGATATGTAGCTGCAGTTTTTAGCAACAGGTGGTCTATATATTTTCGGTACCTACACAGAAATATAAATGCTCTTGACTAAGGTATGTGGCCAAAAGGAAATTTTTCTTGGCAAATACCAGCACACATTCTAAAACGTCTCAGTTTTTTCATATTTTTGTTTGTTTTTGAAATTGTGAACAAGTGAAAATACGATCTTCCTTTCGGACATGTCATATAGTACATATGATATTAGATGCAAAACATTCAAGGACCATAGATTCCTCGTGGCAATCATCATATATGACAGGACATAGTTTTTCATTTCATTTAAGTGTGCACTCACGTTTTTCTTTTCCGATAAAGGAATTTTTGCATTTATTTCATGAATTCAAAGTCAAACTCGTGAGGAATTTTCTACTTATTGCATTAGAATTTTTATTTATGGTGTTTACATGGTGAAATGCACATTTTTGCAATTGCTAAACATCAAAGCGACACAAACACAGAGGAATATTGAAGAAGGAGCAGCATTAAAATTTACTATGCACTCTAAGGTTAGGAAGGATTTCTATTTTCTTCATATTTATAGCTTATTTTCTCTTTGTTTTTATTTTGAATATATTATTTAGTATGACTTTTCCTATATTGCTGTTCAATTATTTACTATTTATTCGGTTTTCAAATTTAAGTTTATATTGTGGAAAATATTCTATGCTTCGTTCACCGCATTTAAATATGTTTTATGTTGTCATACTTAACCGTGCATGCATTGAAGGATATTTGCTTTTATGATAAACAATTTTAATATAAACAGGAAGTGGTATAAGTTTGCAAAAAATATGAGCAATATAGCATTAATTATCTTAGATATCTGTTCATGAGATAGTAGGAATTATCTTCTATTGAAAAAATAACTTACATTATTACAAATTTATAATTTTTATTACTACGAGTATTCCCAAATGACAAAGTACATTAAAATAAAAATAAGATAAAAAAATACTCTTATTTTAAGGGAAGAAAAATATCATTCCTGTAGTACAATATCCTATAAATACATCTGCTTAGGGCTTTATTATAAAATCATCAGACTGTATGCATTTTTACGCATTCCAAGTGGGTGTACGTATATGAAAATTTCATGAAAAGCTCAACTGTAAGAAATTTTCTTTACACGAAATGATATTTATTCTATTGTTTGTCGCTCTTATATTCAGTTTACAGTAACTGCACTCTCTATAAACTAGGAGCTGTTAAAAGGAACACCATTAAAATAGTAAAAGTTAAATCAAAAAAAAAATTGTTTTTGTCTTTAAATCAAACGAAGCTTTCTTGACGTTCAGGTTTTTTTCTCTGCTTGTTTGCCATTTTACCGATTGATGCCATTTTAATGCAGACGCCTTTCTTGTAAAACAGTTGTTGCTTATTTGCAAATATTGTAAGGACAACAAAAAATAATGCCTACAAATTGTGTTGATAATAGAAAATATGTTCAGACTAAAATCTTGCGTAAGTATTTTTGAGTTTTCCTGTTTTGCATTTAAGACTCTTACAGACAATATTATACTTGGTGAAGAAAATTATAGTAAATCCCTTAAGCACTTTTCCATTTATTCTCCGTTTTTATCATTCAACATTTTTAGTTACAATTTGAAAAGATACAAATTTTAAATTTATAAGAATTGTTCTCTTTTATTGTAAGTTTTCTATGAATTGAAATTAGTTTTTTAAATAAGTATTTTCAAATGGATTCATTTTTTAGATATTGGGTGATTGGAAGTTGTCAAAACGCATTCTTTCAATCTTTAATTCAATATATTTATTTATATAAAGAACAAATATTATTTCATTGATTTATTGGCCGATAAGCTTTCGCCATCTTTTAGGAGGCTTCATAATTTCTCGTATAGGTATAAAACTAAACAAGCTACTCGTTTACAGCCTCATCTGTATTGAATGCCATACTACACAAAGAGTTTTGAAGATGGCATTATTAATAACTAATTTGTTACCTAAAACTTAAATAGATGGCGCACAAATCGTATAATACGATGATGTACGGGGTGAGCAGGAGTGATACTGAAGTTATCCAAGCAAAAGTTAAATAAAAAAATTCAACAAATTTTGTTAGTTAATATCCTATTTAAAGTATTTACCAATAAAACCATTATTAATATTTTAATAAATCACGCGACCAGCGAGTCTTCGATGGGTGTTTCTAGGAAAGGAAGTGAAAGATAGTTCTTGATCAAGAGGATTAGTATGATATTGAGGCCTTATCATAATCAAATGAGACTTCAAGATCAATGTTGAATAACAGCATTACGATTATTAAAAGGAGCGTCGACCATTGTAGGGAGTATTTTTGATTGAAATTATTGAATTCGTCGGGAATTGGGAGGCCTAAGTCCCAGAGTTCTAGTCCGTAAGTCCGAATGGGTTTCAGGAGGGTATTATATAAAAGTACTTAGCTGTCTTTTTTAGTTCTTGTCTTTAAGTCTTGCCATGTCAAGCGTTCATCTAAGAAAAAAATTTCGCTGCCATTAAGGTATATGGGAGGACATGCTTTATGGCAAAGAGTAAAAGTTACGTGGGTAAAATTTTAGAACATAAAACAGAAATTCAACATTTACTAATTTTCTGATTAAATTCTCAAAAAAAGTTTAAAAAATCACATACGAACTGTGAATCAATTTTATGATAAGAAATTTACTTATATTGTCATGTGCTTGTAAAGCATCTAAAGCCGCAATAACATGTTAGAATTATTAAAACATTTTATTTAAATAATTGTTCAATTGTGAATACGTAAATTTTTTGGTGTTAATCATATGCCAAGTAAGCCAGCGTATAATGAATAATTTTGAAAATATATGTATAGTGGGTGATAAAGTGAAGATTGGGTAATAACTGAGCCAACGAACACCTGAAAAGATTGATGCAGTGAAGCAGAGTGTTGCTGACTATCCGGGTACCTCTCATCGACGCCGTGCACAAGAATTGGGAATATTTTCATCATGTTTGTTAAAAAATTTCAAAAAGAATATGTTTTTACAGCTTGGTATAGACGACCACCATTTTTGCAAAAAATCATTATGAGCGACGAAGCATACTTCGACTTGGCTGGCTTTATTAATAAACAGAATAGCCACTATTGGGGTACTGAAAACCCTCAACTGATACACCGAAGATCACTAAACCCTCGTAAAATAAATCAATTAAGTCTACAGTAGATGTGGTTGCGACAGGACGGTGCCACATCACACACGGTTCGTGATACGATGTAAATTTTGAGAGAAATTTTTACCGGCTGAATAATGTGCCTTAAGACCAGATTAATTTTTACCGGCTGAATAAAAGAGCTTGGCTTAGGACCAGATAATCAATCAGTAACAATTAATAATTATAAATTAATTGGTTTTTTTTAAAATGAAATTTATGAAAATAAACTTTTTGTAAAGAAGAATAAATAAAATTTACATTTATAAAAACTTTAAAATTATAATTGTAATGAATTGTAACTAATCGGATATTTTTATTTAAGGTTCCTTCTCTCCAATACAGGTGAGAGAAGGAACCTTAAATAATTTAAAATGCAGGAAGGTAGATATCAACGTCGAAACAAAAGAGGCACTCGAAAATTATTGGGTTGTGGAGAGCCAAAATTTGGTTTTGGGGAGCGGCTAGCGAGACAGATAACAACTAAGTCTCTCAAATTATTGCCGACGGTCGACTTCACTCTTTTCCATTTCCTTTTAGGTTTTTCTTGGTTTTGATTTCTTTATTATTTTTTTTTAATTTACAATTTTTTTTTATCCCTCCCAATTTTTATACCTTCTTACAAATTTTTTTCCCATTTCCTTTTTCTGGATGATTTTTTTAAATATTCTCTTCTATTAAGGCAAATAATTTTTTTTTGTAGCAGGTGTATAAGCTTAAAACACATGTTTTTTTTTCCATAGAAAGCAAAAACAAATTTATTCAAAGTACTTGCCCTCGCTAGCTACACATTTTTCCCATCTCTCGGGCAATTTGTGGATACCACGTCAAGCCATTTTTGGACGTCTTCGTAAGAATCGAAGTGCTGCTCAGCGAGCGCGTGTCCCATCGACGAAAACAGGTGAGAGTCTGAAGGGGACAGGTCTGGAGAATAAGCGAAAAGAGGCAGAACCTCCGAGTTGAGTGCTTCCAAGTAGTTTTTGACGTGTGCGATGGTGCGTTGTCGTGGATGAAAATCAGCTTTTCATGTCTTTGTGAATAATCCGTCCTTTTTTCACGCAGAGCACGGTGCAATTTGATCTGTAGTTGGTGGTAGCAGTGGGCATTGAGAGTTGCACCAGGCTCCAACATCTCATATTAGACGATACCCTGCTGATCCCACCAAACATACAGCTCCGTCTTCCGTCCGAAGCGATTTGGTCTTGGGGAAGATGTTGATGGTTGGCCGAGATCAACCGACGATTTCTTGCGTTTAGAATTCTCGAAATATATCCACTTTTCATTGTCTGTCACAATCCGATGCAGGAACGACTTTCTTTTTTTCTCTGGCGAGCAAGATTTCGCATGTGTTTTGGCGTTACTCCATCTATCGTTCAATTCATGCGGCACCCATTTTCCGATCTTTTCAATCCTCCCCATGGCACGCAGACGCATGGTATTGGCTGGTTGTGTAACACCCAATTACTCCGTGAGCATTTTTTGCGATTGGGTATCATCTTCGTCCAAAAGAGCCTGCAATTGATGGTCCTCAACCTTCCCAGGACGATTTACACGCTTCTTGTCCCACCAGTCAAAATTTCCGTCTTTGAACCGACGAAACCAATCTCGGCACATTGTTTCCAATAAAGTACTGTCATCATAGGCCTCCATAAGCAATCGATGCGATTCGGCTGACGATTTCTTCACATTGAAGCAGAAAAGCAGAGCTTCCAGCATATGCTGTTTTTATGGCACAAAACTAGATATGATTACCAAAGGAAAAATATATGTTGTTGTACAAAATTGCTGACAATGTGCACTAACTAATGTTGACAGATGTCAAACTCATAAAAAAAAGTATGGCGTACCCATGGTGGCTTAATACTCTCACTCACGCCATATATGACCAAACAGCGGATTTAAGCTTATATGACTGATATCTTTTTTCTGTCTCCTTTTTCCATTCCAAGGAGAAGCTAACACCTTCGAGTATCTGCATTTTCTTTTAAATATTTTCGGTATAATAATTTTCTGGTTATGATTGGTGTGAGAGCACCACTGTGTATATACTTCGAACCCCCCGCAATATTCTTATAAAAATAGCAACAAGGATGGCTAGCTGGGTAAGGTGCTCTCGGAGTATGGTCATCACCCGCCATACTCCTGTGGAATTCAACGTCGATCAATTTACATTCCAAATTTTAATACCTTACTCTTCCCACAAGAATCCACATATACACCATAATACGGATCGTCACGATGAAACTAAGAAAAGGATCCTTTTCCTTACGTTAAATGAGCACTAAATGAATATGTTTTGTATTCTATACTTCATTATAAGATAATAAAATAATAAGAATAAAAATCCTGAGCATGAATACGGATCATTAATAAAAATCCTAAGCCTGTATAGGAAATTTGAAAAGAGCATTATTAAAAATCACTTTAGTCCTTGCTGATAACTCTATGATACTCAATACGATAAGTGTTTTTTTTTATGGTTAAATAAATTAGATCTTACTATTAATTTCCCCTCAAGCATGATGCCGGCAAGAATAAATCTTATGGGCCCTTCAAATTATCTTCATAAGTTCTGTGAGGTTAAACAGCGTGATAAGTGAAATTGTGTTTTTATACACTCTTAAAAAAAATGGGATATGGAAATTTGGAGCAACGATTTCTCATCAAATTTTGATTTTTTTTATGAAGTATTACTGGAGGGACTGAGACGCAGTAAAAGACAAACTTAACTCAACGAGGCTCTCAACATCGAAAACTGACGATAATGTAGAACTAACGGGAGGTCTTGTGAAATTGAAATTTATGAGTGAGTCCTTGAAAGGCTCAAAAAAAACAGCCACATATCACAAGGCTATGTCGATCAAGAAGTTTTTGTTGGGAAAAAGGAACCCTGAGGTTACCAATCATCCCCCTTTTCCACCTCACTCTATTCACCTGAACTAAGTCCATGTGACTCTTTTTGTTGATATCAACGTGGAAGGACCTTATATTGGTACCGTCTATAACATCCAAAGCAGTTTGTGTTACCAAGAAGCGGAAAGCAAATCCAGTTGAATTCTTTCAGCACTATTAAAATAAGTGGAAACAACGCCTCCGCAGACAAATAGCTGTGCAAGGTGCAAAAAACCAGTGCCCCTTGCACCTCGTATAATCTCAAATAGTTCCACGTAACCAGCCACTAAATGACATTTTGACTGTTGTGCCTATAGATTGGGTGGCTATATCAATAAGTGTGATATTACCAGGAGGTGGTTATAAAATTTAATTATGAAAATTTTTGCTTATTATCAGAAAATTTGATTATTTGACAATTTAAACATGAAATTTACCTAAAATTTGTCATAAAAGGACTTTTTCCCTTTAATTAATCTGTAATCTTACCAGAAATTAGAGGATTTTTTGTTTTGGGTTACAAGTAATTTTCAACTCTTTTAGTAATTTTTTTATAATTTTTTTTGTATGAACTAAAATTAAATCAGTCAATTTAATAAGTAAATTATAAATTATTCAATATCCCAATTCCAAATAACTCCTATTATCAATTAGATATTAGTCTATTAAACAGCAATATTTTTTTTTTAGATATTTACAACTACAACATAGTAATAAGCAAATTTAAGCAATAGTATTAATTAACTTGAAAGGTTGTGAGGAGTAAACATCCTATGAAGTTCCTCTGCTAGCGTGTGTTTCAGTTAGGCCTCAGTATTTAAGTAAAGTGACGCTTAAGTCTGCGATGGGTATTTCTAGGAAAGGAAATGGAGGATAGTTCTTGAACAAGAGGATTATTATGATTGAGGACACGGTAACGGAACTTTTTATAGCGAGATACTGCCACATCAAAAACAAATGGGACTTTAAGATTACGATGAATAACAGTATTGCGAACATAAAAGGGGCCATCGACAATTGTACGGAGTATTTTTGATTGAGGGGATTGGATTAGACGGGAATTAAAAGGCTTAGTAGATCCCCAGAGTTCTAGTCCGTATGTCCATATGAGTTTCAGTAAGGTATTGTATAACAGTACTTTGCTGTCTATAGTAAGTTTGGAACGTTTGTCTAGAAGTCGAAGTAGTTTTAGGTATCGTCTTTTAAGTTCTTGTCTTTTAAGTTTTGTATGTGGGTTCCTAGGTACCAAGCTTCGGTGTTTTGTGGTATGGCACTGCCATTAAGGTATATGGGAGGGCATGTCTTACGACGGAGAGTGAAAGTTACTCAGGAGAGTTTCGGAAGCATGTTGGGGATTTTCGCTGGATGCAAGGCAGGCTGTATCATCGGCATACGTGTATGTAGCAAAGAAGGTAGTAGGGCAGATTGGGATATCGGATGTGTAAATGTTGTAGAGAATGGGTCCAAGTAAGCTACCCTGAGGAACTCCAGCCAATATCGGAGAGATATTGGAGAGTACGTTGTTTTCATTTACTTGGAAGTGTCGGTTGGAAAGGAATGATCTTAGGATTAGGAAATAGGTGGAAGGAAGGAACCTCTTGAGTTTCCAGAGTATACCCGGTTGCCAAACTATATCAAAAGCTTGACTTATATCAAGAAACACACCGGGACAGTACTCTTTTCTTTGTAAAGAGGATGCAATGAAATCGGCAACTCGATGTCACTGCTGGGTAGTAGAGTGTTCTGCGCGGAACCCAAATTGGTGATTAGGAATTAAATTTGAAGATTCGAGTAGAGGATGTAAGCGGCAAAGAAGGATTTTTTCAAAGATTTTGAGAGTACTGGAAGGAAACTTATTGGCCTGTAGGAAGTGTAGCGGTTTATTGGTTTATTGGGCTTCGGGATCATTTTAATGATGGCAAATTTCCACAGGATTGGGAAACATGTTGTTCTAAGGATGGAGTTATCTATTGTGGCAAGGAAAACTATTGCTCTTTTAGGGAGTTGTTGGAGTATATTGGAGGTAATCAGATCACAGCCAGGAGCTTTGTTTTGGTTAAGGAGCTTGATTAACCAGCAATATTAATCATTGATAATATTATTATACACATCTAACTAAAATTGTAATTTAGTACTCGTAGTAAATAAAATTTAAATTTTATTACAAATACTTTTTTGTTAAAAAAAAACCTCTTTCAGTCTTTAATGGATGTTAATTTGTACAAAATACGATCTATAATATTGCCCAAAAGCTGCTACCAATTTTATTCAGTCCCAATAATTTCCGAATGAAAAAAATAAATAATTTTTCGACATATGGTGATTACGATTTCAACTTTTATTATACAATTTTTTTTTAGTCCAAATAAAGTATTCTTAAAAATAATTTCTTTAGTTTAAAAAATTAAAATTTTCCTAAACGATAATATCTAAAAACGAGAATCCTCCACTTCCTCTTCATGTTTAACCCTAACTTCCGTACAAAAAAATTTAATATTTATTAACTTTCATATCAAATATTATGGCGAATAAATACTGACTATTGAATTTATTTACTATGGAATATTATTTTGTCATTTGGATAATAATTATACTGTCATCAAATCAACTAACAACACTAATTACGGGTAAATGCGAAATGTAAATCTACCAAAATTGCATTTTTGAGCTTTTACTATTACCGAAAACCACAAACAATCCTAATGGAATTCGAAGTTTTGGTAAAACCCTTTCAGTGAAATGTTTAAGGGTATTATGCAAAGTAGAGAATGGAATAGAATGCAATGAATGCATTTGAAATTTTTAGATTGACTCTAATGCATTACCATATTTAGCACAATAATTATCTGAATGTCATTTGAGCATAAACCATTTGGCAAAATTTGCAATTATCATATTTTTTTGGCTAATCACTAAATAATAATAAATGAATTTTATGAAATTTAAATCTCCTAATAGTATTTGGGGTGGAAAGGGTGGGGGGTATGCGATGCGACGGCGAATAATATTGAATTTCATGAATACTCGTTTTATAATGTACGAAAAGTGATATGAACGCAAAACGGAACTTACCCCTTTGCCATCATGAGACATCTCCTCATAGTTGTCAATGAGTCCTGCTCCGTTAACATCCTTGTAAGATGTTGGTGGAGTTAAGGGATGAGATGGTGGGTTAATACTGATGACCGGACTGATATGGTCGTTGTGCGAGAAGTACGTTGGCTTAGTAGCCTCAACTGGTGTCTCGGTAACTGGCGTGTAGGTCTTCTTTTTGGCAGCGTAGGCATCACCAGCTGACGATTCTGCAATGGCCTTGTACCTATGATAGTTATCGATGATGGTAGATTGAGTGGCTTTTGGAATGTTTCGCTCTGCAGATACTTTTGATGGGAACATTATTGGTGCTGTGTTATCCTGTGGACGGTTATCCTGTTCTTTTTGTTCGACTTGCTTTGTTAACAAATACTTAAGTCCCTGCAACTGGTCGGTAGGTGCTTTACCAATCAGAGAAGTTAAGGCATTATATCCTTCCTGTTGAGATTGGATATTTTTTCCTTGCAATATCTCATTGGAACCTTGGAAGAGATTGTGTTCCTGGATAATGTGTTTCTCGAATTCACCCAAATTGGCAAATTGGATTCCATGAAAATGCGGTTCGGTGGCGATTGGCACAACGGGGACAGGATAGTTATTATGCGTAGCTTCTACGTTCTGGACAGGATGGTACATTATACTCTCGACTGTTGGCTCAACTAAAGTTGGAACTTCGGTGAAAATGTATTTCACTTTTGGTAAGATGTTGACTGTTTCGACAGGTTCAGTTTGTAGGCGCATATCTTGAACAGGTTCCGCAATGGGCTCCTGACTTGCAGATTGTTCATTGTGTCCCATACTTTCAGGTTGACTGGGTGTGAAATGCGAATATTCAAGGTGCTCTGATTGCTGCTCTTGTGCGGCATCAACATTTGCGAACACGTATTTCGATTTCTCCTTAAGATATTGTTCTGCTTTGAAGGTAGCCTCTTGTGCTTTAGCGAATAGCTTCGGTAACTTGTCATTGTGATGGGACAATTTTTGAGCGCTCATAGGGGTGGAAAACTGGTGTTGAATTGGATCCTTGAATATGTTCTTGTCGTGTAAGACCATTTCTATGACTTTTTGCACTCCGATTGGCAATTTATCCATTGGGTATACTTGCTTAACAGAATGAACTGATTTCGATACTCTCGTCTCACTGGATGTCTGGTCATTAATTCTTGTGTCTTTTTTTGGCAATGCCAGTAACTTCTTGGGTTGTGAGTCGTTCACCTTTATCAAACGAGTTACCGTTGGTTCAACATTCTTTCGCATTTGCCTTTGTTCTCTTTGATGTCGGAAGAACTCTTTTGTTTTCTCATCGGGCTCTTTTGCATCCGACAGTTCGAATTTAATTAGTTCCGGTGCTGAACGTTTTCTAATACGTTTTCCATTTTCAGACACATCTTCATCACCTTGATAACCATTCTGTTGCATATTATAAGCAGATATATAACTGTCTCTAAAGGGATTCTCTATTATATCTTGTTTATTAGTATTTTCCAGATACTTATTCATTTCCTAAAATCGAAATTAAATAATTATTTGACCAGAAATAATCTAGTAAAAATCATATTTGTATTAACTTTGGTGAATTTACTTACTTTACTATTACTAATTGCTTCAATAAATTTCGATTCATTCCAAACAGAATCGGCGATATCTTCCAGTTTACCTTTAATTTCTTTAGCATAATTAGCGTTGACCAGAAGGCATAGTAGTGGAATCTGAAATTGTATTTAAATATAAGATTTTAGTCAGTATTATTATATTTATCGAATACTTTTTTTTATAACAAATTAATTTTAAACTTAATAATTTATAATCAATAAAAAAAGTATCTAATGAACTCGAGAAATTCCGAAGGTGTTATCCAAATTTTGCTTTGGATATAAAATAAAATTTAATTAAGATATTTTCTTAATAAATTGTTTTAATCTTGTTATTATATAGGGTTTTCCAAAAAGAATGATATGATTTATTTAATGGGAAGTACAATAGATACAATTAAGTTCTGAATAAACCATCATTCAAATGGCCTCCACGACTTCTTTTGCAGGAACAAATTCGATGAACCCAATTTTCGAGCACTTTTCTCACTAAATCAAGTCGTATGTCATGAATAGCACATTCAATATTGACTTCTAAAGCTTGAAGAGAGTCTAATTTATTGCTAAAGATCAATGACTTCAAATAATCGAACAAGAAATAGTCTAATGGTGTTAAATCATTACTTTTTGGAGGCCATTCAATGTCACAATTTCTTGAAATAATCGAATCTCCAAACTTTTCTCGCAATAATTCGGTTGTTTCACGTGCTGTGTGGCACGCAGCCCCGTTTTATTGGAACCAGATGTTGTCAAGATCAACTTCTTCCAATTTCGGCTATAAAAAGTTGGTTATCATCGATCTTTACCGCTCTGCATTGACAGTAACGGTGTTACCAACTTCATTTCGAAAGAAGTACCAACTTCATTCCGATGATTCTAACTTCATTCCGATGATTCCACCAGACCAAAAACCACAAACCACAACAAACTGTCAATTTAGGTGAATGTAATGGGTGTTCATGAATAATTTGTAGATTTTCTTTGCACCAGAATCAACAGTTTTGTTTATTTAGCGCACCACTCAGATGAGAGTGAGCGCACGAAAAGTTGCAATTGGGGAACGATTATTTTGATAATAAAATTGAATAATTTGTAAACGTTGTTCTTGCATATATCTCTCTATGATTAAATTGTAAACATTACTAAATACAATAAAAAAAAGACAAATCTTGACATATTACAAATGGTCGAAACGTCACTTGGAAATCATATCACTCTTATTGGAAAACCCTTTCTAAAATAAGAAATCATACCTTTTCAGGTAATTTTTTAAGATTTGTTCGTATTTTGTTGATTTTTTAATGCCCTGAAGTTCAATTATTGTATTAGTAAATACGGTCTTTTGCTTAGATTTACAAAGAAAAATTTGTCATGTTGTATGGCTAGTGATGCTATTTTGGTGATTACGCATTAAAGTTGATAAGTTATGGTAAAAAAGTCGGTTACTACGAGGGTCATTCAACAAGTACTTAGCCTACAAAAGAAAAACGAAAATTTTCGAAAGGTGGCAATTTTTTTTTCCACATAATGTCCTTCAAGCCCGATACACTTGGCTTAGCAATGCTCTAACATTTTTAACCCGTCCAAAAAATACATTTTCTCGAGGGAAGCAAAAAAGGCCTCCGTGGCGACGATGACCTCCTCATTCGACCCAAATCTATTACCGGCAAGTGATTTTTTCAGGGTTGTAAGCAAAAAGTAGTCACAGGGGGCCAAATTTGGAGAGTACGGTGGATGGGGCAGCAATTCGTAGCGCAATTCGACCAATTTGGCCATGGCGACGGCGAAAGTGTGAGCCGGCGCGTTGTCGTGGTGGAACAGCACTTTTTCTTCGCAAAGCGGGGCCGCTTTTTCTTCAATTCGACGTCAAATCGGCCCAATAAGTCAGCATAGTAGCGCCCCGTGATTGTTTTACCCTTCTCGAGATAATCGATGTTGATCACACCTTGTGAATCCCAGAAAACGGTGGCCATCACCTTTCTGGCCGATCGAACAGTCTTCGCCTTCTTCGGAGCACGTTCGCCGGGTGAAGTCCACTGTTTCGACTGTTCCTTGGTCTCTGGTGTGTACCAGTGAATCCATGTTTCGTCGACGGTCACGAAACGACGCAAGAACTCCGCTGGATTGCACTGAAACAGCGCCAAACACGTCGCCGATGTGGTCTCACGGTCGCGCCGACAGCTTTCTCATGCCCAGTTCTTCGTGTAGAATATGATGCACAATTCCTATTGCGATGCCCACAGTCCCAGCTATCTCGTGAACCTTCAATTGACGGTCTGCCAACACGAAATCGTGGACTTTTTTAAAGTTTTCCTCCGTAGCAGCCGTTTTCGGGGCACCTGTGCGTGACTCATCAAAAACCGACGTGCGGCCACGAACAAACTCGTTGAACCAATTCTTGACGGTCGCCATCGAAGGAGAAGAGTCACCATACACAGCATCCAAGCGATCTTTGATTTCGCTGCGCGTTTTCCCTTCCAAAAACAAGAATCTAATCACCGAACGATATTGTTCTTTTTCCATTTTTGTGCAACCGACCGACACGCTCGCTTTCAAAGCCTCTCAAAACAAAACTAATGAAGGGAATCTACTGAAACTTTGACAGTAGGCTACTAAAAGAATGTACTGCACGATGGTAAATTTCTTTTGTGACAGCAGTTCCATCGGGCGGTGAGAAATTTACCATCGTGCAGTACATTTATACGAGGGTCATTCAATAAGTACTTTAACAAGTACTTGTTGAATGACCCTCGTGTATGGTAAAAGTGCTTAAAATTTTCAGTTCGAAAAAATACGGATCAAAGGCATCCTCAAACCAAAACTAGATCGTCACTTTTTGCGAATACAATAGTATAAGTTGTAGTAAGAAGAAATCCATTATTTTTGCATTAAATTGAAGGTTTTATTTAGCATAGATAAAATGATACGATTTCGGTCAAATATGCACCGTTTTGTTCGATAACTTGTTGCCATTTTGGAGGTAATTTCATAATGCCTCTCTCATAGAAACCCTCGTCCCTATTGGCAAAAAACTGGGACAGTCAATTTTCACAATCTTCTCTTGAGGCGAATTTTTCACCTGCAAAATCATTCGTCATAGACAGGAAGAGGTGGTTATCACTTGGTGCCAGGTCCGGACTATAAGGTGGATGCATAAGAACATCCCAACCAAGGTCCCGGAACTTCTGGCGAGTCACTATCGATGTATGCGGCCTGGCGTTGTCCTGATGGAACACCATTCCTCTCCTATTTGCCAAAGCTGGCCGCTCTTGGGCGATTGATTCTTGCAGACGGTCCAATTGTTGACAGTATAGGTCCGAATTAAGAGTTAGGCTTGACGTTGTCGTAAGTGACCCACTTTTCATCACAAGTAACCATCCACTTCAGAAATGGATCGATATTGTTGCGATTCAGCAGCGATTCGCAGATGGAAATTCGGTCCATGAGGTTTTTTTTGCGATAACTCGTGTGGCACCCATACATCGAGCTTCTTTTTGTATCCAGCCTTATTTAAGTGGCTCCAAACGATTTTTTATACAATGTTTAGCTCCTGGGCAATCGAAGCAGTGGTTACGTGACGGTCGGACTCGACGATTTCCATCGTGATTCGCTGTTACAGTATCAGAACCACAAACACTATTCACATTTTCAGCTGCCTGGCTTGCGTTTTCGCCTTTATCGAAGAAAAACTGTAAAATATGGCGTATTTTATCTTTATTGGTGTCCATCTTTGACGCGTGCTAAAAAAAATACTGAGTCAAGTAATTACAAAACTGTATCAGAAAATTATCTTTCTAACGCCATCTAGTCCAACTCGATCGCACTTTTACAACGGGAGATACAGACTCCTAAAGCCATCTATTGGCAAAATAATGGATTACCTTCAAATATTTTTGGGTTTGTATATTTCCAAACCGTCAATTTATCATTTATGAATTTATAAATTTATATAGATTTTTATAAATTCATAAATGATAAATTTGTTTATTTATTTACCCACAAATCAAGAAATAAGCATGATTCTTGAAGAAAATTTTGACCATAATCTCCTCTTAAATTCCAAAAGGTACTGTTGTTGATAAAATCACCTATTTTGTAAAAGTATTTTTCTAGGCAACTTAGCAAATAATAATACAAAATGGCAATTTATATGGTAAATAAATATTTTTTTTAAAAAAATTATAAAAGAATAATAAATTCCAAATTTCAGTGCTATACTTTTCGAATGACAAAATGAATAAGCTTGCATTATAAGTGAATATTTGCTCTGAAATTCTCTTACGAATCATCAAATTTTTTTAAGATACTATATTTTTCTAGTATATTTGGAATATTTTTTTTTCGGAACAACCCTTTTGCTTAGTAAGGATTACATGTGTTCTCCTACTTTAGAAAATTATATAAACTCATTTAAAGTGAGTAATAAAAGAAAAGTCTTTTTATTCAGTTCCAGAAAATTAATTACTTTTCAAAAAGGCATCATTTTCCAAATAAGAAATCTTATAAATTTTTAAAAGATTTGTATAATTCTCATATTTGAAATAGTTTTTAATTGATACAAAATTAGGGCAACTTAAAAAAATTATTATATTTACTATTAAAAAGTATGATTAAATCGAGAAAATAAAAATAAAAGGAGATGAAGGTCAGTGCGTATAAGTTTCATGAACCAGAAAAATCTAATATGAAAAAAGTAAAATAAAAGTCATGCCAATGACAATATGATATATAAAATAAGATAGTATTGATCATGAACTATTATAGAAAAAAACATACTATAAACAACAAAATTTACCTACATTATTAGTATTTTATGGTCATTAAATTCATTGTTTTTTCGACTTTGCTTGTAATTATTATTTTGCCATAATCAACCAACTGAAATATTTAAAAAAAGGAAGACACTATCTAAATGACAATCTTTCATATTTTCACTTCCTGCCTATCAGAATCAATATAAAAGTGACCCGAATTATAGCCAAGCAATCAGTTCATATATTTCCTTCCAGCTTCGTTATACTTACTAGAAGTGGCCACTGCCCATCATCATGGATTATTATTTAGTGAAATTTTTATTCATATTCGCTGCTTTTAACATAATTCATGCTCAGGTTTTTAAAAAATTCACATTATAAATTATTTGAAAAAATATGAACTGGATTTTTTTAAATAATTATTTTCAGTTGAATACATGTTTTGTATTGAGGAACTTAAACGTTGTGAATAATCAGGACTATTTCAAACTGAGCCTTGTAAATAAAACACGTTCAACACCGATCAAATACGATATTGGTATTGATATTAAAAAAGAGCTACCCAATTTTATTAGTGTTATTGAGTTCGCTTTTCAACCTGGCGCTACACGTGTGAAAATACTCAATTTCACCTTGAACGCATGCAACATTCTCGAGGGTACTGAGCCATCATCGGCCCTATTGGAAGTAATTGGATCACTGATCTCAACGATGTTCCACTTGAAAAAGTGCCCAATAGAACCGGTAAGATTTAGTTATTTATCACATCAAATATGAATATTGTTTTGGAATTATTTCGTACATTATTATTTTCAGGGTCATTTTGAAAGATTGGACTTCTACACTGAGAAACGCATGACATTCTTACCAAAAGGTAAGCTCTTTGTCCATGTATTAATGTTCGATACGAGCCCCATTACACCACCACCCCTTTCATATTTGGAAATGGAATTGGAACACATTTCAACCGATAAACCATGTACACATCATGAATAATTAAAAGTCCTTTTTTAATTTTCTTTACAAGCAGCATTGGTAATTTTACTATATAATTTTTGGTATATATTTTAAAGAATAAAATATTTAATGGAAAAGAATAAAAAAATTATTGTATTTTAAATAAATATAATCCTTTTTTTTCCAAAACTGTTAATAATGGACTCAATTTTGATTTTTTATTCAATATAATAAAATAATACTAGTATTGTATAATAAGTTTTTATGTAGTTTTAATTAAAATAATTATTTTCGGTTATAGACCATCTATTTATATATTTAATTTTTTTTCTAAAATAAGTTCTGCAGAATGGCATAAATATAATATACGATATCTGTTCAAAAAGTATCGCGAATTTTGTGTTTTTTCAAAAATTATTTATTTTTTTATGAATATCTATTTTGTCTCCTTTAAAATAAGCCCCACCAGATATTATAGACTTGTGCCAACGTTTTCTCCAATCCTCGAAGCACTTCAAAAAATCATTCAAGCTCCTCCTTCAATGCCGTCTTTATCACCTCAATCGTAGCGTAGCGTTGTCCTTTCATGGGCCTCTTCAGTTTCGGCAAGAAGAAAAAGTCACACGGGGCCACATCTGGGGAATACGGTGGCTGCGGCATTATAAGTGTGTTGTTTTTGGCCAAAAATTCGCACACAAGAAACGATGCGTGAGCAGGGGCGTTATCATGGTGCAAAAGCAATTTTTGTTCTTCCACAAATCCGGGTCTTTCAGGCGGATTGCTTCATGCAACTTGCGCATAACTTTCAGGTAATATTCCTTATTAACCGTTCTATCCTGTGGCAAGAACTCATGATGCACCACGCCCCTGCAATCAAAAAAAACATGTAAGCAAAACCTTCACATTCGACCGAACTTGTAAGCAAAACCTTCACATTTTCGTCGTTCACATCTTCTCGCCCTCTGAGAACATTTTCTACCACCAATAAACGTTGCCTCCGTCCAAGATAGCTTTACCATATTCAGAATGCGTCCGCACAATTAATTTTGTTTTTCACACAAAATTTGATAAAGATTCTTTGATACATTTTTTGGAATGGGCAAATATCAAAGACGAGCCAAAACACGTGCAAGCAAAGCAGCTGTCAAAAATTAACTGAACATTCAAAATGGCCAAACTTGTCGGCATAAGTGAGATAAAAGAAATCGAAAATCTTTTATCGGGAATTTTGAATTTTCACGGGTTATATACGTAACCCGTGAAAATTCAAAATTCGCGATACTTTTTTAACAGACCTCATATAGGCCAAATATATAATAAAGTTATTCATTTTAAAGTTTAAAAAAGACAATACTCTTTTTTATAAGCTATTAAATAAATATATTATATAGTAAAATTTATCATTTTAAATTTTGATTTATTTTTACTATAAAAAAAATGCATTTAAATTGTAAAAACTTTCTATAATCAAAATAATTTTGCTCTCACAACGTTTCGTACTTCGAAGAGGAGATTTAAGATGCTCATATTTCGTGCTTGTCTTAAATTGAGCTTTAATAACCCACTTAAAACTGTGGAACAGCCATTATATCCTGAGAATTTTTGAGCTGGATTTCTTTGGAAATATAGAAGGGGAGACTGAGCACAAGGGCCGTATGGTAACCAATTTTGACTATCCTTAAACTGAAGGTTTTTATCTGGACGAAAAGTTCCCAAGGCGCATAATGTTAACATTATTTTTTGATGATGTCTATGGATTTCCAAGTTTGATACTACAGGACTTACATAAAAAAAATCGTATTTTAACAGACAGACACGATTTTTTACGAATTTTTTTATTTATTTAAATTTAAAAATATTTTAACAGCCTGAAATATACGAAAAAGTCATTTAAAATTACCCTAAGAGGATCGATTCCTAAAGAAAATAACGTACAAATATATTTTTTACATAATAATCAGGTTGAGCATTATAATAAATGTTAGTTAATTTTTGGAGAATAAATTGGATAGTCCCTTTACTACTTTTAATCAAATTTTCTTTAAATTTAAGTTGAAATATTATTTAAATTGTTTGGTCAATTTTGAAACTGATAAATGGAAAGGGTTTTTGAATAAGAACTTGACAACTTTTTTTTTAAATATCTCGCAAACCATTTACGATATATCAAAACTTTTATTATTGCCTTAAACTACAATCAATGCAATTCTGAATGAAACTCGACTTCGGTCATATCTCCACCACGGGCACGCTTGCAGCGGTCGATTCATTGAAGCCAATTTTCGATTAGTCGGTCACACAATTCGACGGGAATTGCCGCTATTTCTCGTTCGATGTTGGCTCTTAGGTCCTCTAACGTCGCCGGCTTGTTGGCATACACCATCGATTTAACGTAGCCCCACAGAAAAAACTCTAGAGGTGTTAAATCACAAGATCTCGGTGGCCAATCGAACGGTCATTTTCATCAACGAAGAAAAATAGCCCAATGACGCCACCGGCATGAAAACCGCACCATACACGTACAGTCACCTTTTATGGATGAGAAGTGGTGTTTAATGAAGCACATTATGGTTTGCAGCACTCCAATAACGCATGTTTGTTTGTTTGTTTGTTTTTTTGTAAGGTCCCTTAGATATATGCCAAGGGCTACTTCATAGCGCCACGACCATGAGGCCATTTGACGACTTCGTAGTACGTGTGGGAATTTATCTGAGAGAGACTGGTCTGTGGTTAGTAGTATAGAAAGTTGAGAATTTTGTTATATTTTGTGGAGCAGATTAGTATGTTGTAGAAGTTTAAATAGGGGACTAGGGAATGGCGTTGTTAGATAGAGGAGCTCCATAATGGGAGGAATCCTGCTCGCAAAGCAGTTCTTGGTTATGTGTCATTCCTGTAGAATATGGGTGTCAGTGAAATGGGTGCCACAGGGTTGGCAGAAGGGACGATTGGTGTTGCCAAATAAAGTAATGAGTGAGCTTCCGCGCCCAGAATTTCGGTATGGATGTTGAATACACTGGTTTATTAGTGGTTATCCAATGAGTCAACAAAAAAGTATCGCTATTAGTCCAGTCATCGTGTCTGCGGAAGGCCAATAGTGTTAGTTGCCATTCTGTTGGTAGGCGAGGCTGATTGGGAATGACTGTGATCACTGGTCGACGAAGTGTTTCTCCAGCCAACTTCTATTGCTAAGTAGGCTATGACGAATTGCGCTAAGTACTGGGTCACTCGATGGACCACAAATGGCTTTAAGGGCGGCAAGGCTGTCGCTAAAAATAATAACGCTTTGTTGGCTGGGAATATTGGTCGCAATTTCAATTGCCGTTTTGATGGCCCACAGCTCCCCGTAATATGGAGCTGTCCTATAAAGGAAGATTCCACAACATAGTACGCGGGTGCTGCAGCCAAAAAGTTCGACGACCGAAAAAGATGTAATATTGGTGTCAGCGGCGGCATCAGTGAACAAAAGTCGATGATCTTTTAATCCGTCCAACTGTTCAAGGAAAAATTTCCTATATGTGGATGGATCAGTTGTAGCCTTATTAAACCTGTCAAGAGAAGCAGTCACTTTCAACTTTGCGAAACCAATAACGCATGTTTTGTTTGTTGACGAAGCCATTCAACCAAAACTGCGCTTCATCACTGATCGGCAATCACCGACCCGAAATTTCTGTAGTAATTTTTAATTACTTGTAAACGTTCTTCGTTCGTGAGTTATTATATCGGGTTTTTCAATAGCAACTTGACACTTTTGATTTCTTACTTTGAATGTAAACATGATAAAAATGTTTAAGTTATTGAGTGTTTTGATAATGACAGCGCACTGATTGATTTAAGGGTGCGTTCACAGTAAGAAATCTAAAGTGTTAAGTTGCTATTGAACAATACAATATACAATAATATATTTGAAAATTTCAAAATTGCATTTATTTTAAATACTAAATGTTTTAAAAGAATTTTTGTAATTTTGAATTAATAAAAGCTTAAAAATTTTATACAATAATTATTTCAAAAAAAAAAAAATTCCTGAAATATAAAACATAAAATTTAATATAATAGAATTTTATATTTAATATAATAATAGAAAAAAAAATTCTAAATTATTTTTACTCTTTAATCGAACAAAAAATACTATTGTATAATTATAGTATAATTATTCTCCGTTTCAGTTCGATTAGTATCGAAAATAAACATTGGAGCAAACATTCAATTTTCTACTAATTATTTCGATATAATAAAAAAAAATTATATTTAAAAATGCGGAAAATAAACAAAAATTATCATCAAATCACGAAATACAATAATTTATGAATTTTATTTTCATATGAATTAAATTAATTTCGAATTTTTATATAAACACAAATAAATTAGATTCGAACAGAGTTCATATTCATAGTAAACTTTTCTATGAGAAAATCAGATTATGTTAATTGAAAATTATTAAATTTTAAATATAATTTTACAATAATTATTCCATAGTTTAGATTTGATATTATAATATTCAAAAAAGTGAATTGAAAATTAAGTAAAAGCACTAAAGGTAAGATTATGTAAAATATGCAAAATCAATGCATGACAAAATATCGATCATAATTTTCGATAATAAATGAGAGATTTTCTTAAAAATGAGATAATAAATAAAATTCGATAAATTATGCAATACAAACAAACGATAGGAAATATCCTAAAAATAAATAATATCATTTATATTCGATAACTTATTAACAGCACAGCATCTTATGGAAATATTTAATAAAAATCAAGACCATTTTTGAAAAGTTGTTCCGGTTAATATATTATACAATGCAAATATAATTTAAAAGTAAAAAGTCTCATGGATTTAAAAATATTTTTTTTTTAAGCAAAAAACATTATATAAAAATTCTCTTGAAAAGTTAATTTTTAAATTTATATTCGATTAAAGTGAAATTTGGCGTATAGTAATTATCATTTATAAGATGCACATATTTTTTTTGTTGCCTTAAAAGAATGCAGATTTATGCTATCAATAATATTTAGGGGTAATTTTTCTAAAAATAATCTACAGAAATGACAAATAATTCCAAGAAAAAAACTATAAAAACTAATAATTATGAGTAAACATATTTAAAAGTTCAGATGCGTTTATTCAAAAATCAAGAAGTTTAATGACACTAAAAATGATGAAAAATTATTGTTAAAGTTATCTATAAATAAAAATCTTCTTTTTTTTCAATTACAAATTATTTTCATCAGTAGAAGTGCAGCTAAATTGCCAAAAAACATTTATATTTTTAATAGCTAGAATAAATTTAAAAATCAATAAAGAAAATTTTATTTTTCTTTCTGTAATGCAATTAACAATAATTTAAAATGATGTAAAATGAGAGTTTTTTTTTTTGAATTCAATAATTGCTTCTACAAAAATTAAAAAGGAGTTTTCTTTATTTAAAATCAATCTAAGGGAAGAATCTGCTCTAAATAATGAAATAATTCCAATATTTTTTAAAAGGGTAGTAAGCCAAGAGGAGTTGTGATATTCCCTATTGACACCCTTCGAAAATATATCTTAGTAGAATAGTTTTCTGAAAGCAACTGTGAACTTTTCATTTTCTAGACACAACAAATTTCAATTTATTGATTATTTTCTAGAAATTTTCTAAAGTTCCTAAAATATTTTTGAATATTAACTTTAATTTTATTTAATAATTTTTATTACTAGAAATAATCAGAAAATATTTTTGTAATAAGAGCTAAAGAAAATTAAAAAAAAATTTTCACAGTCCAAATAAATAATGAATTTGTATAAATATCACTTAAAAATATTTAATTATTATCATATAAGTTTTCTTATTTTATAGATAATTTTTTTTATGTTTCAATATAATTAACTTACTATCAAACGTCTTTGATCGCATGTGGTATCCTTAATTACTTGAAAATTTGAGTGTTTTCTTCTCTCTAATATCTTCTTTATTTTAATATCATACGAAGGTCATTCAACAAGTACTTAGCCTCACCGCCCGATGGAACTGCTGTCACAAAAAAAAATTTACCATCGTGCAGTATATTTTTTTAGTAGCCTACTGTCAAAGTTTCAGTCTATTCCCTTCATTAATTTTGTTTTGAGAGCCTTTGAAAGCGAGCGTGTCGGTCGGTTGCACAAAAATGGAAAAAGAACAATATCGTTCGGTGATTAGATTCTTGTTTTTAGAAGGGAAAACGCGCAGTGAAATCAAAGATCGCTTGGATGCTGTGTATGGTGACTCTTCTCCTTCGATGGCGACCGTCAAGAATTGGTTCAACGAGTTTGTTCGTGGCCGCACGTCGGTTTTTGATGAGCCACGCCCAGGTGCCCCAAAAACGGCTGCTACGGAGGAAAACGTTAAAAAAGTCCACGATCTCGTGTTGGCAGACCGTCGATTGAAGGTTCACGAGATAGCTGAGACTGTGAGCATCGCAGTAGGAACGGTGCATCATATTCTACACGAAGAACTGGGCATGAGAAAGCTGTCGGCGCGATGGGTGCCGCGTTTGCTCACACCGGAAAACAAGCGCAACCGTGAGACCACATTGGCGACGTGTTTGGCGCTGTGTCAGCGCAATCCAGCGGAGTTCTTGCGTCGTTATGTGACCGTCGACGAAACATGGATTCACTGGTACACACCAGAGACCAAGGAACAGTCGAAACAGTGAACTTCACCCGGCGAACGTGCTCCGAAGAAGGCGAAGACTGTTCGATCGGCCGGAAAGGTGATGGCCACCGTTTTCTGGGATTCACAAGGTGTGATCCACATCGATTACCTCGAGAAGGGTAAAACAATCACGGGGCGCTACTATGCTGACTTATTGGGCCGATTTGACGTCGAATTGAAGAAAAAGCGCTTTGCGAAGAAAAAAGTGTTGTTCCACAACGACAACGCGCCGGCTCACACCTCCGCCGTGGCCATGGCCAAATTGGTCGAATTGCGCTACGAATTGCTGCCCCATCCACCGTACTCTTCAGATTTGGCCTACTGTGACTACTTTTTGTTTCCAAACCTGAAAAAATCACTCGCCGGTAATAGATTTGGGTCGAATGAGGAGGTCATCGTCTCCACGGAGGCCTATTTTGCTTCCCTCGAGAAAATGTATTTTTTGGACGGGTTAAAAAAGTTAGAGCATCGCTGGGCCAAGTGTATCGAGCTTGAAGGAGATTATGTGGAAAAATAAATTGCCACCTTTCCAAAATTTTCGTTTTTCTTTTGTAGGCTAAGTACTTATTGAATGAGCCTCGTACCTTAATCCAAATATCAGTTAATACTGAATATTTTCCCTATTAAAACTAGTATTGCCACATTTGCACAATACACATATGTATACCTATGATATCTTAACTATTGCAATACTATAACTACTACCAGTTCAGATTATACTACCATTCATACACAAATCATATCCAAATATTTAAAAAGCTATAAAAATAGTTACAATATCATAGAATAAAAAATCTCCAAGATTGACCTATTAATAGAGAGATGGAATGTATATTCTTAGAAATGTGTTCATGTTACTTTTACCCTCTGTTAAAAGTCACCGATTCCAATATATCTTCTTGTTTTCTTTTTTATAAGGTAATTGCGCTAAAGAAATTCTGAGTATCCTTTATAATGTTTTGGCATATTGTCCATTAGATGAGATAAACGGTAGCGAGATTCAGCATAAAATTATGTGCAATCCTGGCCAATTCACTGGAACACTGTTTAGGGTAAACACAATAAAATAAGGTAAGACATAAGATATTACGGTAGAGTCCTCAATATTTTTTCCACCTGACTAGTAAATGCAATAGCGTTTTAGAAGAACGTGCTAATAAATAGATGAAATTGAAGTAAAAATAGCATAAGATTAGATGGAGTGAAAATATCGCTAAATGAAACCAAAAAAATTTGATGAATTTTTGGTGGTCATTCCAATGGAAGTTGGAAATGGAAAAAACTGAGATTACTGTAAGGACAAAAAACAGTAAATTAAAGTAGAAATAACTGATAAGAGATCATTTTGAAAATTGCACAAAGAGTCGGAGTTAGAATGGTACCCTGCGGAACACCACCATTTATTTGGTGAAGTGTAGACTTGAAGCCATCTAAAACAATGTGCAGTGACCGATTTGAAATTTAGCTTCTAATTCATTTGAAGAGGCAATAATCTTTAAAAAAAATTATATAATAATGCTACACTCCCCACAGAAATAGAGAGTAAAAATTACTTACACATATACTACTAATAAATCGATCAAATTGGATATAATCAAAAATAAACTTTTAAACCTAAAATACAGTTGATAGCCTATCATATATAAATTTGAAGTGCTAATAATCTTTTAAATTTCTATAAAAACCAATCTCTTCAATCGGAAATACAACGAAAAATCATTGATCATCCATTCCATGTGCTACTCGTTATAAGAAGTTTTAGTCCCGATTTACCTACCATCGCTGGATAAGTATTTTTGGAAAAACATTATTTTTGTACTTTTATATAATTTATAAATTTAAAAAAAAAACGGCAAACTTAAATTATTATTTTTTTTAAAATTATGAATCCCATTGTATAATTAGCTATTATTTCATGTTTTCTTTTATATGAAATTAAAATTATCAGCCATAAATATTGTATTATTAATAAATAAATCAAGAAAATCAATAAAAAACCACTGAATAATTTTTTGCAAAATTGCATATCATTTTAATTCTTGTAATTTAACCAAAACAATCTCATTGGAGGAGTTATCAGTAAAATGATTAGTAATTTCTCACATTAAATTTCGATTTGCAATGAAAAAATTGCCAAAAATTTTGACACGTTTTTATTAATGATTGTCATCGCAATTATAGAATAAAACTTTCATAATAAAACTAATTATTGTACGGATAATTTTAAAAATGCCTATAAATTTTTAACAAATTCATATTTGCATTAAATTATACTATATTCTCATATTTAATAATATTTCAATTAGTTCTTGTTAGTATCAAGTAAGAGAATATTTTTACAAAACGAATAATGATGGTACGAAAGAGCTTTACACTTTTCTACATTTTATTGCTAATACCAACAGCAGATTCTGAAGTAAATTTTTTTTAAATAAATTAAATATTATAAAAAAAAAAATTGTATTTTTTAGCGAGTTCTTTCTATATCAATGAAATCCATAAAAGTAATTAATTATCGAAAATATTTAAAAGTGAGTCTTGTTAATTTGACAAGTAAAAGTCCACTTTTTTTTAATATAACAATGGATATCAAACAGGAACAGGCCGATTTGCTTATAAATGGCTTACTAGGTTTTAGGAGAAGGAATAAAGTTTACAATTTGGCTAATATAACGTTCACAGTGTGCAAAATTTTAGGTGGCCGAGAACCGATGAGTGCAGTTAGTAAGCTTATAGGCTCCATTCGGATTTTTTTCGAACAATTCAAAAAGTGCCCAATTCAACCGGTATGTAAATAGGAAAATTTTTACATTTTTCCATAATACAAACATCAATTATAATATAATCGAAAATAATATAAAGTTTTTATTTTAATAGGGATTTTATCAATATGCAAATATTACTTCGTATGCGAGATTTCCATTTCTTCCAAAAGGGACGTTCGTATTGCGAATTTATCTTTATAATAAAAAAAAGACTTTATTAACTTTTTTAGAAGTTCTTACAGAAAATACACGAATATATACATTGCTATAATTTACAATTTCTTACAAAAATAATATTCAATCTAATTATAAAAAGGACATTTAATTTTTGGTGCTTATTAAACAAATGATTTCTGTATTTGAATTTGTATTTTGTTTTTTAAATGATATAAAAATAATATTCTACATATTTCTGAAATATTTTAAAATTATTTTTTTTTTAAATTCTAAAATAACAACTAAGTAAAAGTTTCTATTAAAAATTTAGATCTCAAAAGGTTACCTTTATGATGAGTCAGAAAAAAATGAATTTTTACCAATAACCAAAAAAAGGAAGTGCGAAAGCAATATGATAAGTCAATGATAAATTAGCTGAATATTTTCATATTAATTTGGACAAAGTTCAATTTCGTGTATTGATTAAATACAATTTTTTGATGAGAAAAAAAAACAATATTTAAACAAATACCAAGCCTAAAAGTTATTATACAGAGCCCTCACTATTGTATGGAATGATTAAGACAAGTACCCAGAATATCCAATTTAGGTCACCACCGAAGAAATAATTAATAAAATCCACAATATCGTTTTTAATACCTTTATAAGACTGTATAAAATAGCTGACAGTGTATCGTAAATATCTTGAAAAAATTTGTAGGCAATATCTTACATGAAATTTTGCATATGAGAAAGCTATGGGTGCCCCCTTTTCTTACATCTGACCAAACACAAGTTCGTATAATGGCTTCATTGGACTATTTAAATATTTTTAAGTGTAATCGAAAATGATTTTTGCAAGGTTCATAATTGTTGATAAATTCAATTAAAATAATAGACTCCCCATTAGCAAATGTGCATCAAAGTAGGTCAAAATGGTTCCATCGATAGAAAAGGTTTTGGCTAAAATTTTATCGGATACACAAGGTATAATCAGCATCGACCGTCTTAGAAAAAGAAAAATGATAATAAGACAGTATTGTCCTTAATTATTAAACCATTTAAATAATGAAATCAAAAGGAAAACTACTATAGCATTTGGTAAAGAAAAATGTTTTGTCTCAACATGAAAATGCACTTATACATTAATCGGTAACTGCAATAGCATAATTAATAGAATTACATTATTAATAATTTTTCCACCCATCATATTCTCTAGAATTGACTCCTATTTTTCTGTTCCCTAACTTTTAGAAATGGCTTCAAGGAAAGAAATCAAACTTGTAAATGGGAAAGTTGATTGGGACATTTTTAGACAGAACTTAGACCAACAGATTCATTTACAACAAAGCCTTAAGAACTTACAAGAAATAGACGATGCCGTAACTGACTTGACTGTTTGCATACAGAACTCAATCACTAACGTCTACATAAATCATAGCAAAAATTTCGCAGCTTGATAAGTGAGAAACGTCGAGCCAGAGCCCAGTGGCAACGTTCAAGAATGCCAAATGAGAAGAAAAAACTGAACCAACTACAACGAAAACTGAAACAAGAAATAATTAATTATAATAACGAACGATTTACTGAATATATAGAATCACTAACAACTAATAAGTCACTCTGGACCGCTACCCGACGAATTCTCAAATACAAAACAGCTACACACCCACTCCGGAATACCGACGGAACCTGGGCAAAAACGGATAAACAGAAAGTCGACATCTTCGGCAAACACTTAGAAAACATCTTTTAATTTCACGAAGATGTCCAAGACATTCTGCATGACGAACAAATATTCCGACAAATATCAACTCAGTTGCCCAAAAGTCCACTTCCTAGGTTTTTTACTCCTTCCGAAGTTAAATTCACAATAGAACACCTTTCCAACAAAAAAGCCCCAGGATATGATCTAATAACTTTAGAATCCCTGTGGAAGTTTTCCATAATTAAGATGATCCCAAAACCCAATAAGCCCAAAAACCTTCCTACCTCATATAGACCTATAAGCCTCCTTCCCATGTTATCAAAAATCCTAGAAAAATTAATCCTAAAACGCCTTTATCCCATTTTTGAAACCGAGGATGTCATTCCTCAGCATCGGTTTGAATTTCGACCTGAGCATTCCACTATCCAGCAGTGTCATCGCGTAGTCGACTACATAGCGTGTTCGCTAGAGCGAAAGGAATACTGCCCAGGAGTGTTTCTTGACATTTCGCATGATTTCGACCGTTTATGGCACCCTGGATTGCTTTGGAAGTTGCAGCGAGTCCTACCATCGGGTTATTTCCAAATCCTTAACTCTTATCTCTCAGACCGATATTTTCAGGTAGCTGAAAATATGGAGTACTCTGACATTTATCCAATTTCCGCCGGTGTCCCTCAAGGAAGTTTCCTAGGTCCTATTCTATATAACATTTATACCCATGACATTCGTTGCCACAACAACATCCTAACCGCAACATATGCTGACGATACAGCCATCCTGACGCATCACAAAGATCCTTCCATAGCCATTAGTATCCTACAGAACCATATCCACTCCTTAGAAACTTGGTTCAAAAGGTGGAGAGTGAAGGTAAATGAGCAAAAATCTGTTCATGTAACTTTCACACTCTGCCGAGAACAAATTGCCGACATAACCCTAAACGGCAGTATTATTCCACAAAAAATAGCGTACGTTACCTTGGACTTATATTCGACAAACGGTTAACCTGGAACCTTCATACGAAAACTAAAAGACGTGAACTTAACGGACGATACAAACAATTATTACATCTCCTAGATAGTAAATCAAAACTTACAACAACAAGTAAACTATTACTATACAATACGGTTCTGAAACCAATATGGACATATGGTCTAGAACTTTGGGGTTCGACTAAGCATTCCAACTCCCTTCCAATCCAATCCCTACAATCCCGAATCCTTCATAAAATTGTCAATGCCCCGTTTTATGTGCGAAACACTGTTATCCACCATGACCTAAATATTCCATTTGTTCGTGAACTATGCATCTCCCGATATAAAAAATTCCATTCGCATCTATTCTCCCACCCTAATCCTTTAGGAAGGGAACTTTTCACTCCAACCCTTCCAGTATACACCCATCGACGTTTAAAACGACGATGGCCGAGAGATTCTCTAAAATTATAAAATAAAATTACCCTGTTCTAGAGGTAACATCGATGGGTGTTTTCCTCCACATGTCTTCATATCCATGTATATTCCCGCAAAAAATCTGCTTGTTACTAGCATAAGTAGTTGTAGATAACATTTAAAAGAAAAAAAAAATTTGTCTTCAATTCTAAAATTATAGCTTAAAACCGAGATCTATTTTCCAGAGTTTGACAAATATCACTATACCGATGTTACAACGGAATTGGAATATTGTTGGATGAAGTGTATTTGGCTAATAGGAGATAATATTAAAAAATAAACCAATTTTAGTTGAATAAATTAATTTCTTAATTTATTTATCACTAACTTATCATACTACCCTATAACTAATCCATAACAGAGAAATCAAGATCACATTTTTCAAAAAGTCTTACATTATTTGTCACAAAAAATAGAAAAGTGCCATTATTCCAGCTAATTTTTCAGGCTGCAATTAAAAAATAACTAGTCCCTAAAATAAAATAAAAATTTGGACGATATTTAATTCGAATCCCATAGTAAGAACCTCTTCCAAAGTTTAAACAAATTTCAAATATAATTATTACTAAACAAGTAATATAACCCACTAATTATTTACACGAACAGGTAATTAGCAAGCGATGAAATTTTGTATAATTTTCTAAATCATTAACTCTCACTACAACTTATATACTCGAAAATTTATATATTGTTGTAAAAGTTTACTACAACTTAGGAAATCGAAACATCAGTTAATTGTTGGCATTATTATTAACAAGTATGAAAATATTGGTATGGATGTTATGTGGTTTTACATTAATTGGGCAAATATGTTCTGAGGTAATATTAGCAAAAACAATAAAAAAAAAACAATATAAAAATAATTTTAATACTAAAGAAAACCAAATATACTAAGAGTAATTCTTTTTTTTATAATCCTTAATAAAACTATTGCTGATATGGCGAATTTGTAGGGACGTGTATGTGCGATAATGAAATCAATTAAGGTACAAAACTATCAGAATAGTATGATAGTCAGTCTAGTTAATTTGTCGAGTGTAACTCCAATTAGACTGAATCTGACACTGGAAGTTCGAAGCAAGGTACAGGAGCTTTTTGCCAATGTTCAAGTGATATTTCGTGCAGGAAAACGATCTTCAAAGCTAATCAATTTCAATTTGAACATTTGCAAATTTCTTGATGGCCGTGAACCAATAAGTGCTGTTAAAAATCTTTTGGGTAACGTCGTAGAGTATTTGGAAAAGTTAAAAAAATGCCCCATTAACAATGTAAGTTTTCTTTATTAACTTTCTATAAAAAAAAATGTCCTTGAACATAGAATGCAGTTTGAATTTTTTCATTAGGGAATTTATCGAAAAGAGGATATTTATTCAACTGCGGGATTTGCATATATACCGAAAGGAGTCCTCTTAGTACGAATTTATGTTCAGCACGCTGGAAGGAAATTAGCAACTTATATAGAAATACAATTAACTTATAGTGCATCAAAAAGTGGCAATTGTAGTGAATTTTTATGAATAAAATTTGTTTCTTTTTTCTTTTGAAAAAATAACTAACACGTAAATAAAATGAAAATTTTTTCTTAGGTTAGTTCGGTTTTTATTTATTTTACTTTGGAACGATTCTTCAATTGTATTCAAAAATTTGAGAGTTGACATTTTAAAACACCCATTGACATTTTTAAAGATCTTGTTGAAATTTTTTTAATGATATAATTATAACAGTACAGTAATTGTTAATGAAACTTTTTATAACGAGCAAACCATAAATCATGAACAAAGGGAAATATTTTGGTAAAAGATTTTTTACAGTATTTTAAATTTAAGAGATTGGATTGGAAAGGAATTTCAATAGCTTTAAATTGTATTTGAGTCATTATACAGATTTATTAGATTTATTAATAGCTTAAGTAGTTTTTGATAATATTTTAGCTTCAAGTCTGTTTCGTCTCTTGTGAGAGCTCTATTATTTGAATGAAAAATTTTGCCATTTTTATTATATAGGAATGAGTGAATTTCTATATAGATATAGGCAATATAAAAACACCTTTAATCATTTACCTTCTCCTGAAAGATTTCCGATATAAGCTTGTTAATCTCTGGTAACTATTTAGACAGTTGCATGAAAATTCAAAATGACAGTTGCATCTGCGGAATTGTTGGTTATGGTATTGCGATTAATTGTGCTAATGTAGCTATAAAAATTATATAAAGATCATCACATTAGCTATAAGATAATAATATTAAATCGATAATAGTAACTATAATTTTATGATAGCAGCTTCAGAAAAAACTGATTACAATAAATCAAGATCTTGTAAAATATTTTATTTATTCCAATTGATGAGTAAATCATTGTTCAGGCTAGTGATTTATTGCTCGATCATGAGCAGCATGTTCTTTTTGGATTTATTATTCATTTACATCAATCAGATTTTTTCTCATCACCTTCAAAGTGGTCCGCTTAGGCAGCGATACATCACCTTCACAGCAGTGCTGGATTTAATCGACTGAAATGTTCTCGGCTATACTCCTTTAGATACTATTGCTAATACCAAGATGAGATCCTTTCAAGTATTTTTTGTTCTTGAGGAACAAAAGCAGTCACACAAACTAAATTCAGATGAGTAAAGAGACTGAAAGGCCTGAGAAATTCATTGTTGAATGCCTATCTGAGCAAGATGCGCCCTCCACTGCTTCTCAATCTTCACATCACTGACAGACCTTTCCTCATAATATAGAATGTTTCCTATAGGCTCTAAAAATCATTCGGACTTATATCAGATTAAGAGGAAAACATATTTTTTCTGAGCTCTTCAAAAACGTCTTTATATATTCAACGTTAACCGACAATCTAGCCCTACCATCGCCCTCACTCGTTCCATATTTTCATCAGTTTTCGATGTTGAGAAGCTTACTAGGCGATATTCGTCTTCCATTTCCACTCTTGATAGGAAATGTTCCCTATAGGCTTTTTACAACTTTCTTTCAAGTATTTTTTATTGTTGAGGAACAAAAGCAGTCACACGGACTAAGTTCAGATGAATAAAGAGGCTGAAGGACCCTGAAAAATTCATTGTTGAATGCCTATCTGAGCAAGATGCGCCCTCCACTGCTTCTCAAACTTAATGTCACCGATAAACTTTTTCTCTTAATATAGAATGTTTCCAATAGACTCTAAAAATCATACGGACTTACACATATAGCAGGTGAATAAGAAGAAATATTTTTTTTGAGCCCTTCAAGGACTTCTTTATAGATTCAATGTTCTACATTTTCACCAGTTTTTGATGTTGAGAGAAATGTTCTACATTTTCACCAGTTTTTGATGAATACAAATGAAGAGTGGAAGTTCCATTTCCACTCTTCATTTGTATTTTTACAACTTTTTGCGCAAGACAAACTCGCAGATTCGGTATTTTGATGGCATTTAGTTATGCTATTCTATTTTTCGTAAGACCTTACAGAAATACAACTTCACCTATTTGACTATCGTACAAAATGTGTGAAGATGAATTTCTTTTTCTCCAGAGCTCGTATTAGTTGAAAATTATTTAACAAAATTTGCTAGATCGCCCTTGTGATGCCGGTCCCATTATGTTTCTGCCATATTTTAATATAAATCTATTTAGTTGTTATTATTCAAAGGAATATCTTAGATTTAAATATTTTCTATAGTGCTATTCTAAGCTTTTACAAAAATATATTGTATATTAAAATAAATTTTGCTTCTTTTGTAAAAAAATATATTTTATTACGTCATTTCAGCAGAGTTTAATAGTACCTCACTATTATGTGAGATCGGCGGTATGAATATTATATAAAACGGGACCAAAGATAAATGTGTAGTAAAAGGAAATCCATTATTTTTGCATTAAATTGAAGGTTTTTTTGAGCATAGATAGAATGATGCGATTTAGGTCAAATATGCACCGTTTTGTTCGATAACTTGTTGTCATTTTGGAGGTAATTTCATAATGCCTCTCTCATAGAAACCCTCGTCCCTATTGGCAAAAAACTGGGACTGTCGATTTTCACAATCTTCTCTTGAGGCGAATTTTTCACCTGCAAAATCATTCGTCATAGATAGGAAGAGGTGGTAATCACTTGGTTCCAGGTCCGGACTATAAGGTGGATGCATAAGAACATCCCAACCAAGGTCCCGGAACTTCTGGCGAGTCACTATCGATGTATGCGGCCTGGCGTTGTCCTGATGGAACACAATTCCTCTCCTATTGACCAAAGCTGGCCGCTTCTGGGCGATTGCTTCTTTCAGACGGTCCAATTGTTGACAGTATAGGTCCGAATTAAGAGGTCGGCCGTAGGGGAGCAGCTCATAGTAGATGATTCCCTGCCAGTCCCACAAAACACACAGCAAAACCTTCCTGGTTGTCAATCCTGGCTTGACCACCGTTTGCGCCGGGTGACCGCGATTTGACCACGACCGTTGTTGCTTGACGTTGTCGTAAGTGACCCACTTTTCATCACCAGTAACCATCCGCTTCAGAAATGGATCGATATTGTTGCGATTCAGCAGTAATTCCCAGTGGAAATTCGGTCCATGAGGTTTTTTTGCGATAACTCGTGTGGCACCCATACATCGAGCTTCTTTTTGTATCCACCCTTATTTAAGTGGTTTCAAACGGTTTTTTGTGCAATGTTTAGCTCCTGGGCAATCGAAACAGTGCTTACGTGACGGTCGGACTCGACGATTTCCATCATTTAAGCGACATTTTCGACAATTGGCCTTCCAGAGCGTGGTGCATCTTTGACATCAAAATTACCGGAACAGAATCGACAAAACCATAATTTCGCGTAATTGGCTGTTACAGTATTAGGACCATAAACACTATTCACATTTTCAGCTGCCTGGCTTGCGTTTTCGCCTTTATCGAAGAAAAACTGTAAAATATGGCATATTTTCTCTTTGTTGGTGTCCATCTTTGACGCGTGCTAAAAAAATACTGAGTCAAGTAATTACAAAACTGTATCAGAAGCTTTTTTAGTACAAAATCTTATCTTTCTAACGCCATCTATTGCAACCCGTTCGCACGTTTACAACGGGAGATACAGACCCCTAAAGCCATCTATTGGCAAATAATGGATTACTTTTTACTACACCTTTTTCTCAGGAACCCCAGGTTAGGTAGTAATTGGGGTGTTGTTAATATATTAATTCAAAATATTATTTAAATTAATTCAAAATATTATATAATGGATTACTATTCTTGGATTTACGGACTATTTAAAAATAAATTTATTTATATTATGAAAACAACATTAAGATACCAAGCTTATTTCAAAGTATTTATTTTTTGTAATTGACCTTGTGAAGAGGGATAATATTTATCAAATTTAAGCACTACAAATTTCTCTTTTCTAGTACGCTTTTAAGTCCATTTTCAACAAGTTTTTGTTTAATGATCCATAGTGCGACTTAAATATTTCTGAATTATTCTTATAGAAATGTGATTTTGAAACCAATTCCAAAGAGAGTAAATAAGATCCTAAATATATATAGTGGTGGTTTTGGAAGAATTTGAATGATTCCAAAATTCCCTTTCCATAAAATTAACAACAGCTTTGCGTGTCTAAGCCAATGAAAATTAAATAATATTCCAGATAAATCATACTAGTCACGACACAGTAAATGACATACCAATAATTACATTAAGTATAATTATTTGGAAAAAAAAGAAATTTCTTTACAAATCATTAACTTTCTGTTTAAGGTCTAGTGAGATATGTGTTCTCGAAAATAGAAACAGTGTTAATTGTGAGTTTTTGTATGAATAAGAATGAAGTTGTTCTTATGGATTTTACTAATTTGTTCAGTAATTTTTGGAGTTCAGGTATAAGAACCAAAAGAAAAAAATCATAATTCGAATAAGAATAATATTGGATATTTGTGCATTTTCAATAGGGACGAGTATGTGCAGTTATGAAATCGATCAATGTGAAAAACTATCAAAATGACATGATAGTGAGCCTCACAAATTTGACACGTACAACCCCGATTAAGCTGAATTTAACATTGGAAGTTAAAAAGAATATTCCAGAACTTTTCGCAAATGCTCAGGCAATATTTCGAGGTGGACAACGATCTTCAAAGTTGGTTAATTTTACTATAAATATTTGCAAATTTCTGGATGGTACTGAACCTATAAGTGCAGTCAAAAGCCTAATGGGTAATGTTGTTCAATATTTGGAGAAATTAGGGAAATGTCCCATCAATCCGGTAAATGGAAAATTATTTAACTTTTTGTTTAAATACTAATTTTTTTAAAAAAATATTTTTTTGCAATAGGGAGTCTACAGAAAGGAAGATATTTCTACAGCACCACATTTTGGACTTTTACCAAGAGGAAAGCTTCTGGTGCGGATTTATATTTATCATGCTGGAAGGAAATTGGCAACTAGTATAGAAATCAACGTGTATTATAGCCTTTCAAGGAGCAGTATTTGTAATGATGTTTAATAAATAAATTATGGGGAAAAAATCCTTTTGTCTTTATTTTAGCAAATAAGAAAATTTGTTCTGTTAATACTCGATTATATGGTATATAAATTATTGTATTTCGTAAAATTTTTTTCTTTATCTGTTCAAAGGGTAGATTTTTTCATTTTTTATTTTTAAAGAAAAAAAAACCACTCTAATAATTATATAGAAAGTCATTATATTCACATTTGTATAATTATTAAAATTTTATTTAGTCAACAATGAATAAAACGCAGATTTTAAAAGTTTCAATATAGAAAAATAAATACAAATGATTTCCAGTAAATGATAAGATTACTAATTATATATAATGTTAAGTTTTGATAAATAATTAACTTGTTGTTTAAATATTACTAAAAACAGATTGAGAAAATGAGTATTTATTGTAGTTAAGAGTAGTCTGAAGAATGTTGTTGTTGATTTTATATATTTCTACACTAATTAGAGAATCAAATTCAAATGTAATAAAACAAATAGAAAATTTTAAATTATAAAAAAATTATTTTGTTTCCATTTTTAAGTTGTAGATAATTATAATAAATCCTTTTTATAGATACCAGTTTGTGCAATATTGAAATCAGTAAAAGCACATAATTATCAGAATAATATGATAGTTCACCTTGTAAATTTGACCCGTGTAACACCAATCAAATTGAATTTAACAATTGAAGTGCGTGGACAAGTTTCGGAACTTTTTGGAAATGTTCAAATTATATTTCGAGGTGGTCGTCGGTCGTCCAAATTAGTTTATTTTTTTCTGTGGACGTTTGTAAATTCCTGGATGGACGTGAGCCGCTGAGTGCTTTTAAGTATGTTTTGGGAAATGTTGGTGAATACTTGAAAAACTTCAAAAAATGCCCCATCGATAAGGTTGTAGATTAAATGTTTCAGTATTTATTTAAATTTCTATATATTGCCTATGATTAATATAAAAATTTCTTCTAATAGGGAATTTATAGAAAGGAGGACATACATTCAGCCGTAGCGTTTGCGTTTGTACCAAGAGGAATGCTTCTGTCACGAATTTATGTTTATCATGTTGGAAGGAAGTTAGCAACTAATATCGAATTGAAAGTAGTTTATGCAAATTCGAAAAATGGCTCTTGTGATGGATTTTAATAAAATTATTAGAAAATACTGAGACTTTACTTTTTTGTATGTTTTTGACTCAGTTTTTGGTGTAATCAAAATATTAGCTAAGCTTAAAAATCCAACTGAACATTTTCTCTCTTATTGGCCCATAAGTTTACTCTAAATTTTTGCCAAAATAGAGGGAAAATACGGAAATGCTATCCCCCATCTTTAGCTTGACTTTCAAAATAAACATTCCACTATCTGTCATCGTAATTTAATGACTTCCTCTCTTGACCAGAAAAAAATACTGCCAAGCCATATTTTTGGACTTACCCAAACATTTGATCAAGTATGGCATTCTGGTCTTAATGACTTCTCTGGAAGCTAAAGAAATTTTTTCCTATCCCATAGTTTGTTGTAATTAAACTCTGAGTCTCGCATCGATATTTTCAAACAGATCGATAATATCAAAAATTTCAAAAATCGTCTATCCAAGCACGTGTTCCTCAAGGTAGTATCCTTGGTCCCCTATTCTATAACATATGTACTTATACATATTAATATTTTATTCATATACCATCTTTCTGGTAGTAGCATAATTCCACGCTGATCAAATTGAATTATTGCTGGCAAAAAACTGATCCAAGTGATTTTTGTCCTCCTCATTTGAATTAAACGTTTTACCGTCTAAAAAAATTTGCAGGGACCGAAACAAATGCTAATCGGAAGGTGGTAGGTCTGGAATGTATGGTGGGAATGGCAGTAGATCCCATCCAATCTCTAAAAGCTATTGCCGAGTGGTCAAACTTGTATGTGGTCTCGCATTATCCTGTTGGAACACTATACCTTTACTATTGACCAATTCTAGCTTTTTTCTTTAAGTGAACCATTCAATTTGTCCAACTGATGACAGTACACTTTAGAATTGGTCGTTGTCGGTAGAAGCTCAAAATAAACGATTCCTTTGAAATCCCACCAAACAGAAAACATAACCTCTTTTTGATGATTATTGGCTTTCGAAGTGCTTTGAGCCGGTTTTTGCTTTTATAGTCCAGGATCTTTTGTGCTTAACATTATTGTAGACAATCCATTTCTCATCCCCAGTGATGATACGCTGCAAAAATGGATCCTTTTCTTGGCGTTTGAGAAGCAAATCACAAACGTCAATGCGACGGCACACATTTTTTTGAATAAGAAGATTAGGAACCCATATGTCGAGCTTTGAGATTAAACCTAGCCGTTTCAAATGATCATGAAGAGTCGAATTTAATAAATTTAATCTCTCAGCGATTATTTATATATTAACCAATGTATTTATTGTGTCTTCATCAGCTGGAACTGGCCTTCCAGAACGTGGTGCATCTTCGAGATTAAAATTGCCGGATTGAAATTTTGCAAATCAGTTTTGGAACTGGCGCTCACTTAACACATCTTCTCCATACACATCGAATAATTTTTTTTCGTGCTTGAACAGCATTTTTATCTTTTCTATAGTAAAAAAGTAAAATATGCCAAAAATGCTGTTCTTCACGTTCCATATTTAAAAGGGTATCAACCAAAAACTAAAATGCAGAAGCAATTGAATTATTTTACAAGCAAGGATTGCTATGTCAGCTGTCAAAATGCATATGATTATGTGGCTTAAGTATGAAGTTGGTTGTGAAAAAATACAATTAAGTTCTCTGTCACTTTCCGGACAACCCAATACTTCGACTAATATTAAAAACCTAATATCACCGTATGTCTATGGCACTACCATAGTAGCTTATCATAAAAATGCCATAATTTTAACTTCCTTGTACGTAAAAAAAAAATAAACTTCAAATTATGTGTGGTTATATGGAAAATGATTAACCGTTAAAAAAGAAGTGAAATTGATAAAGTCATGCAATTGTACAGGTAAAAACTATCAATTTAACAGTTAAATTATTTAATAATAGAAATAATAGAAATATTTCCGCAGAGATACTTCTTCTGACTAGGGAAATGTTGGATTATTGGAAAGTAAAAGTTGTTTATTTATGCTCTTAAAACCAGATTCTTGATGAAAAATATCTTTAAATTACGATTAGCTTCAATGTAAAATTCATGTTAACTTTCTAATCGTAATCTATGTACCGGAATATATTGTAATAATGGCGTATTTATTTGATAACTCAATAACTTCCTTAAATCATATTGAATATGAGAAAATATTGATTGATGGTGAAATTTTAAATAAGCTATAATTTAACATCGGTAAAATTATTTAATAATTTTTAATAATACATTTTGAAGATGTTTATAAAAATAACGTGGTGTAAAACATGTAAAAAATATTATGTGCTTAGGGATATATGAGTAATTTTAATAGTTATTATTTCTGAAATAAAATACTGAATCTCCAGAAACTTGTGAGTATTTTTAAGAGAAATTTTTCATTTTATTTTGAATATGTAACTAAGTTTTATCAATATTAAAAGTAAAGTATTATTAAAAACTATTTTACACCACCTTTAGTATTCTTACTCCAAATATCTTTTAGGGTCTAGAATAAAAAAAAATATCTTTTATGATCAAAAAATCTTTTTTAATAGGAACATACATTCTTTTCATTTTATTTATTAAAATACTATAATATATAATATGACCAGAAATAATCTAATCAAAGATCAGTCTTTGCTGATTACTGAAAAATTATAGTTATTCTAAATTAAGGTTATATTCTACAATGATAAGTTTTAAATTTACTATACTATACTATAGGAAGCATAGTAAATTTAACTTTTCATCAAAGACAAATTTCTGCTCATATAAAGCGTGATAATATCATCAACTACTTTGACTTATAGATAAATATGCTAAGCTTATAAAAAGCAACAGTTATAACATATTATTGTATTTAATGTGACTTATCTGTCATTAAATATAAAACCACGAGTCGCCTACGACCAGAGGGATTGAGTTACAATCAATCAACGCACCACCATTACTGGAAGCTTACAAGTTACAAGCTGATTACTCCAACTGTTAGCGGCGGGGCCTATCTAAATCTTTACTGTCATAAGTAGTGACAGCGACAAGTATCTGGAAATTTTTCCTGCCAGACGAGTTATGCGGGATTTTTACCTCGCTAAAACCTAACCTGCACCTCTGATCTTGCTCCCGGAACGATGGTTCCCCGGCGGCACTCTTTGTAAATACTACTTCGCCGGGGCGTTCATGTTTGATGCTACTGCTGTCCCGATGTTATGACGCCTCGCGGCCTATTCTTCGTACGTTGTGTGGAGATCCTTGATAAAGGATTCCGTGTATTCTGCAATTCTGTTCCAAGCCTATTGGCTCTTCAGCATGCACTCCACAATATTTTCTGGACTGATGGAACGGTCCAGATTTCTCTCCAGCTCCACCCGCGTCTCCTCGTAGAGGGGGCACTGGAAGAACACGTGTTCTGCGTCTACGATCACATCGCGTCAATGATGACAGTATGGGGAGTCAGTTCTCTTGAATCTGTGCAAGTATGCCCAAAAGCATCCATGCCCAGTCAAGAGTTGGGTGATGTAATACCCGACTTCCCCGTGCAGGCGAGTGACCCATTTGGTAACATGTAGGATCAGCCGATGAGTCCACCGACCGTTCGACGGGTTGTCCCATCTCTCTTGCCAGAGGCGAAGACTCTCGGGTCTCTCCTCTTCACAGAGGACCTTTCGCCGCTCTTCCTTCTTCCTACGATGTTGGCGTTCCCGCTCTCCTGCCAGGATGTCGATGGGTGGGCATGATGCCGCGACGTTGACCGCATCGTGTGATACCGTTCGGTATGCTGACGCCACTCTGATCGCTGAGAGCCGCTGGACTGATGTCATTGTCTTGCGGTATGTTGTTAGCTCTAGCGATTTCGCCCACACTGGTGCTCCGTATAGCAGGACAAGTATCTGTCGCCAGCGATCCGTAGAGCATACTTGCGATATGGGTATAAACCGCAGGCACTACATTGCTGCCTAAAGCGGCTTACCATTGTTGGGCACAGTGTGTTCCAACACTATGGAGCACCCCGACTCCCGTAGTATAAATTTTTGTTTTAAGAGTACTTTGGTTTGTACTCCGCTCATTGAGCTACGATAAGGAGTCTTGTAAATCCCTAGGCACCGCTAATCCAGCTCAGGTACGCGGGTTCTCCAAGGCCCGAAAGTACAACAGGAATCGACCTTGGTCTTTTACCCGGTTGTAGCCAACTTGCGTGCCACGGCAAATCTATTCAGGCATTCATAACATTCTCTCCTCTCTAACACTCCACTCACATCAACAGTCCATCATTCACCACGATTCCATATGCACCAAGATCGCTCAAATCCCCATACAGGCCACACTCAATGAGAAGTTGCTTGGCACTTTCCTTCGCCGTCCCACAAGGTTATCTAGCCTCCGCCGCTAGACCACGCCTGTACAGGAACCCATTCATACTGCCATGTCCCGTGACTAAATACTCAAGGTACAGACCAAATTCAAATCCATACGCAGGTGCAATCACACATCCGAAATAAACATGTGAGGCCATCTGCCATTCATACTTTCATCCCATCAACGTTGCCAAATTTCAGACATTCTGTTCAGGACCAGTACAGGCCCTGACGTGGACTAAGATCCTGAACCTGTTCATTCATAACCGGAAAACTAGAAAGCGGGATGCCTCGCCGCAGATGGTAGTGGATGCTTTCATGCAGCACCTCCAGGTCCCGTGAAATTTCTCCCATGAGAACCTGTATCGCCTCGGTTGACTCGGTTCTACATACATTCAAACATGAATAAAAAGTCAGACGCTGAACTGAATTTATGCCCACCCTTGCTTACTGGTGATGCATAATGTCACCCCATACACACGACACGTATGTATATTGTACACGGAATAAACACATTCTTGTACAGGACTTTCACCGCTCTGGAACGAAATCCCCATTCTTTGCGAAATACTCGCACCAGTATGCCAACTAATCCGGCCACGCGCTTCCTTAGATATTGCAAGTGAGGTCAAAAGTTCAGCCTCTCGCCAACCTTTACTCCAAGGTACCGTACTTCCCACGCGTATCGGACCCCGACTGCCTCTAAACGAAAATTGGGCAAAAAAAACCCTTCAACAACATGCACACAGTCTTCCTTTCTGAAGTATTCACTCAAATTCTATTCCCCCATTCAGACACCATCTGCATATAGCAGCTTCCCGCTACTTCTACCGCGTACCTACTCTATCCCCCAATTAAAAGCAGAAAATCATCCGCATATGCGATCACACTGCAAACGGTCTCTTCCAACTGCACGAAGAAACCGTTTATTATCATATTCCAGATGGCGGGACCGGCCACATGTGATAATAAACATCAAAAAACTTCTACTTTCATACAATACCCTACTAAAACCATAACGCACTTACAGACTAGAATTATAGACCTCTAGAACACATTCCATTTCCCGCCGAAACAAATCTCTTCAATCCAAAATACTTTTTTAAATTGTTGATATTCCCTTTTTTTGTTTGCAGAAGTGTTATTCGTTGGGGTCTAAATATTTATTATGTTGTTGATGTGGCTATGTTTTGTTATAAAAAGTTATATTTCTACCTCTCTCCTTATTTGAGAGTTATCCTCCACTTCCTTTTGTATAAACACATATCAATGAATGAAGCATCACTGGTCCTATGATTTGTTAGAGTACCAACTTTTAACTTACGATGTATACCAGAAAAGTAATAAAAATGGCATCCCTGAGATGGAAAATCCCTCTGTACTACTTAGCATGTATTTTGGTGCCTCCGAGACGTCCAGTAAAAGCTTCAACTTAGCCCCATAACTACCCTACCCTATAAAGTGTGACAAGCGAAGTTGATTTTTTAGGGCCTAACACAAAATAGGACGATTAAAATTGGAGCCATCAAATTTTTATACTCAGTGAACCTATGGGGTTGAGAAGTAATAAAAACGAACCCCGCTGAGAAAAAAACTTTAAAAGGCTCAGACAGGGAGTTATTTATATCAGATTGGACGGCCATGAAGAAAATACAAAAATTGCTCAGCAAGGTTTTTAATTTTGAAAACTGATGAAAATGTGGAAAACGGGAAGGCCTTTTAATGGGGTTAGACCATCGATTAATATTGAAGCTGATGAATTAGTCCTGGAAATTCCCAGAAAGAGTATTCATCTTCACAACATAACACCGCCCTTGTCACAGGACCATCTTCATCATTAAGTTGTTATCCGGATCTTTGTGCCTGTGATTTTTTTCTGCTCCTTCAATATCAAAAATCTTTTAAACTCGTCATCTTGGTACTGTCGATAATATCCAAAGGACTGTAACCGAGTAGTTGAAGGCTATTCCAGCCTTAAAGATGTAAAAAAATTAAATAAAATTATTGAAAACGAAATATTAGTAATCAGAATTATTTTAACTACACCTACACACCGGAATAAATAAATATTAAGATAAAATTTTCTGACTATATGCTTTTTTGGATAATATTTATTTAGAGAATATTTTCGGGAAATGTTTCCACAAGAAAAACAATTTAAGTTTGAATTTATCGAACGACTTTTGTAAATTTATTGTCGTCCCATTAAATGGGGAGTTATGGCGTTTTTTGCAATCGAATCGTTAAAGTGATTTTCAATATCGTCTTCGTTTTCGATGTTTTTTGCAATAAAGGAACTCAGAGCGTACTCGTATGCCAAAAATTTCTTTGAATGAATTGCGTTTAAATGATAATCAGTTCACGAAAAAGTTTTCCTCTCAAGTTGGATGCGATAGTGGCACCCAACAGTGGGTAGCATCCAATCTTTCGAACGAATCGATTTTGATACGTTATAGAGGTGTTAGGAAGTAAATTGAACTGTTCTTTTTATCATATGGTGGCATAGGGGTTGGTTATATTTGTATGTATGTTCGAATGTTTAAGAGAAAGTTTTTGCATTCGCACACTTCGTATTGTATTAAGCACAGCCCTCGTTGGAGTTTTAGTCGACTATCATTACGCCGAGATGTGCACTATTCTATGTAGAATAGTATTTGGGGGGTGCTATGGAAGATTACGTTAACTAAAGTGGGAAAATCATTTCGAAGAATAATACCAAATGATAACACTCTCCAATTCAGAAACAGCTGCCATACACGAGATTACATTTAAGAAAAACTTTTTCCAATCGCAATTGAAACCAAGTCGAGGAAAGTTTCACATCATCCCTATTGCCAAAGAGGTCGTCGTCTATAAGCTGGAATAAAAGGAATAGATCGGATTTCGTCAAATCGCGAAAGCTTTAAGTAGTGGGATGACCTGACGGTTCAGCTGCTCTTAATCAAGACTATACAAATACAAGACGATATTAGAATTTTCCATTATACACTCACTTCTACATATCAACGTAAATATTTTTTTTTTTATTGTTTACACTCCTTATACGAAAACAAAACACTTCAAAATATAGTCATTCAAAAAATTTACTATTTATACCAACTTCAGTGCAATCTTGGTGCTAGGAAACAACTGCATGCAGGTAAACGCATAAAAGACGAAAACTTTTTAGTATCTTCGAAAGCTTGTGGTAAATAGTGAACTGCTGAGAGAATCCTTTTAAATTTACCTAACGGTTTAGTACGATGGGATTTAATTTGAAGCGCGTGAAATGCTAAAATAGTTTTCGATTAAAAATCCGTAAAGGGATTTGGTTTTGCAATCGTTTCTTAAAGTAAAATTCGACTGCAAGTAAATTCTCTTGTCTTGCACACGTATTTGGTGAGTTCTAGTACCAAAAGTGTTTTTAAAGATTTTGCAAATATGAGTTAAGGAAACGACGTGTGTTTGATCGCATTCAAAACAACGCAAGATGATATATTTTGTTTTTTTTTCTTTGATTATTTTTCTTATCTTTTCATTAGAAATTTTCGGAGAATGTTTTGTGTTGTTTTTTTTTTTTTTTTTGTTCTATGAAAAAGGAAATTTTGACGGAAAGTTTTTCGTGTAGAAACATACTTTCGAAAAGTTTCTTGATTACATTTTCTTCAAATGTAATCTGTGTTAACAAGAAGAAAGAAAAAAAACAATTTCTCTTACTTCGTTTTGGGAAGAAGTTCATTGCCAAAGGGCTTGTGCGTAATTTGAACACGTAATCATAAAATAGTACAAAGAGTACATAGGCAGTAGTGGTACACGTAGACGATTAAATAATATTAACCCGCATTGACGTAATTCTACCTTGAAATTCCACATCAATGATGTTCTCATTTCAATAAAACCACTAATTTCAAATGTGTTTTTTTTTTCTTCTTTTATATTTTCATTTATAACGAATTTAATGGCAAAATCATGTATTTATGGTTGAATTTTAATTAAAATCTTTTCTTTCTGTTTATTTAATAGAAGTTATGTTTCTAACAGATTCGAAGAGATTTTTCAATATTTAATACTTTACCAAGTCATATAAAATAATTCATCGTGTACACATATTGTCAACATTTCCGTTTGTTATTAAACTTTCAACAATTGGGCAGAAAAACTTCATCATTGAATTTCTAGGATTTGAATTATTATTACACGTACTTGGATAAGATGGTATGGTACAATATGAATATATGATTTTGTATTTGTTATGTTAGTTTTTTTGATTACCATTATTTGTATTCAAAATTTAACACTCGTAATTTAAGTAAATTGCTTAAAATGGAAAAGTTGACTATGCCTGCAGAGAAAGTAAAAGTTCCAACTCTCAACGTAATAATTTTAGCTGAAAATTACTCCAAAGTGATAATTTCTACTTTCATCAACAATTTTCCTAGTACATATACTCCGTACATACTAATTTTTTCACAAAAGTATTACATTTGTCGATGGGGAATATCCCCATAGTCTCAACTTTATTGTTTTGCAAGAGTAAAGTTTACACGTAATTTATAGGTAATCGTAATGGTATGATTTAAGGTATATAGCTGATTGAAATTTTGAATTTTCATAGTTAAAACTTTTATTCTAATTAAACTTTAGATATTATATGGAATAATTATTATCAAAAATTTTATAAAGACATATACGAGACAATTTTTAACTTATTTTTTATTATTTAAGAAATAAAAACTACAGTTTCGAAGCCATTTTTTCTAGTAGTCTTAAAAATATTATAATCAGTTTTTGATATATTTTTAATTTATAATAATCGATATTTTTCTATAAGTAAATTTTTATAATTTTCGTATATTTTAAGTACAATTTTTCTTATTTTTTAATTTTTTATCAGATTTTAAATAAAGGACTTTCTAACTACAATATTTTACTGTGAATTATTTTACTTTTCCAATTTAACTTTTAATAATATTCTAATATTAAAATTTATCAACTAAGCAATAGCATGTACGAGGTCTGTTCAAAAGGTATCGCGAATTTCGTGTTTTTTGTAAAAATTATTTATTTATTCATGAATATCTATTTTGTCCTCTTCAAACTAATCCCCACCAGATATTATACACTTGTGCCAACGTTTTCTCCAATCCTCGAAGCACTTCAAGCTCCTCCTTCGATGACATCTTTATCTCGTCAATCGTAGCGTAGCGTCGTCCTTTCATGGGGCTCTTCTGTTTCGGGATCAAGAAAAAGTCACAGATCGTAGGAATACGGTGGCTATGGCATTATTATTGTGCTGTTTAACGATGCGTGAGCAGGGGCGTTATCATGGTGCAAAAGCCAATTTTTGTTCTTCCACAAATATGGGTGTTTCTGGCGGATTGCTTCGTGCCACTTGCGCAGAACTCGCAGGTAATATTCCTTATTGACCGTTCTACCTTGTGGCAAGAACTCATGATGCACCACGCTCCTGCAATCGACGAAAACTGTAAGCAAAACCATCACATTCGACCGAACTTGGTGTTTTTTTCGGTCTTGGCTCGTGCGCAGCTTCCATTGTGATGATTGAGCTTTTGTTGCCACGTCATAACCATAAACCCATGATTCGTCACCAGTTATGACCCTCTGGAGCAAATCTGAGTCGTCGCGGACATAGTCCAACAGCTCCTTAGCAATTTTAATGCAATGCTGTTTTTGGTCGAAATTGAGCAAAAATCGAAAACGAGCCAAAACACGTGCAAGCAAAGCAGCTGTCAAAAATTAACTGAACATTCAAAATGGCCGAACTTGTGAGAGATATGAGTACCAACATAACGCCACAAAAAATCTTAAGTGTATCATAAGTGAGAGACATGAGTACCAATATAACGCCACAAAAAATCGAAAATCAAATATACATAACCCGTAGAAAAGCGATGCTTTTTGAACAGACCTCGTATATGCTCGTTTATTTGTATGCTGGGTCCCTACCTGTAATATTAAGACCCTAATCTTGATGCAATGTCACAACTGTGATAAAGAATTTTGTTTACGAGACTATTCTACACACACAAAAATTTTAAATTGGAATTAAGTTCAAGATAAATTGTTAAATTCTTTATTTTTATAATGATTATTTTTATATCAATATAATTAGATAATGAAATTGAAATAATCAGTATTTTATTAGGGGTTGCTCCTTCTCCTAGTTTTTGGTCTAACAGTTAGTTATTCATTCTGTCTGTAATGTTGTAATAGCGATTATGGTTCCAGTAAGTAACGTGCACTCCAAAATTATTTAGCTGAGGAGTGCCAGTGGGAGAATTTGGGGAAAGACACATTTTCGTTTTTCCATTTTTTTTATTTGTTATCATTTCAAGTAACATTAGTATTGAAATGCATATTCCAAGCGCCACAACATTAAAGGCAGGATATCGGGATGAGGTAAATAAAGTAGGTCAATTGGCGACAAAGGATATCGGGATATGAAAAGGAAAACTGTTTATTTTTTGGGAATTAGCGTAGAACCAAGCCTTAGTGGACCATGATTCCTTGGATAGTACCTCTAGTACGCTAACAAGTTTTGTTTTTTCTTTGATTTAATATTTTTATTATTATTAATTCAAATTTTGAAAAAAAATTTTGCCTCTAAATTTTATACCTCCTTTCTCATTTCATATTCTTCTACCCCTCCCTCCCCTCTTTTGAATTTATTAGTTTTTTTCCCCATTAAAATACCCGTTCTTTAATCGCTATTCTTTTCTCATCTCATACTCTTGTTGAACTTGACGTTCATTTTAAATTCCAAATTTTTATACCTCTTCCCATCCAACAATCATGAAAGTTTTTGATTTCCATATAAATACCATAACACAATCTTGAGGCCATTCGACGACCTGCAACTAGGTCCTTTGTAACTTGGATTAGGTAATAAGAAGTGAATAGATATTGTAGAGCATGTTTTCTTCTATTTAGGATTACGAAAGAGAGCCTAAAAATGGTAAAGGATATCTCATCTAACGTTAGGTGATGTCACATAGAGTGTTTTTTTTCGAATTTTGGGCAGTTTTCATTGCGAAAATTTTGGTAATTTTATTGATTAGACTGGTTGGATAGTTTTTGGTTAGCAGGTGTAGCAAGTGAGAAACTACTTGCGAACACTTGGCGATGGAGAAGAGTTTTCTGTTGGTTATCCTAAATTCCCACGATTGGCTTCCAGGGATGCGCGGCTGTCACAAACGGTAATCTTTACTGTCGTCCTGATTGCCTACAGGTCTTTTTGATATGGACCTTCTCTAAAAGAGAAGGTATCACAATAACGTTTACGGAAAGTCTACTTTTGAAGTAGTGCACTTCATCAAAGTAATGAGACTGATTTATTATTTTATTTTTAATAAATCAATTTTTTCTATTTCAAAATAATTCCCTTTTTACTACTTGGTGAAAACGTAAATTACTTTGAAATAGAAAAAAATTGATTTAAAAATCAGCGCAGGCATTATTTTCACTTTTCTTTTAACTACAATCTTCTGCAGTTCCTCGGTTACAATGTTATTGACAGTATTGACAGTACAAAGATGATATCTTTTGAAGAGTTTTCCGATCTAGGGGAGTAAATAAAAATACAAGGGTATTGATTAGATAATCAGCGGGGAGGAGGGTACGTAGTATATTATGAAGCATAAGCATCCCATTTTTCGACAAAAACTCGTTCGAAAATAGTCGTGGCCTCAGTGGAGCATGCAAGAATCTGCAATGTCCGATCTTGCACAAAATAACCTTTTTTGGGCCTTTTAACCCACTACTTATCAACTGCAATGCTAGTCCACAGTCTCACTTCACAAATATATTGTTCATATTTCACATACCATATATATCAGTTTTCGAACTTAAAAGCCCCCATTTGAACGACATTCATGTTCTATTCTTTCTTCGCCCTCCAAAAATGTGTTATGCCACCATGTACTACCGATAAAGCCCGTTGCGACTTCATGTAAATCAAACTACGGCATTCACCAAGCTTATGTATCATGCTCTATAATGTCACGTAGGTACCAGAATAAGTTAAAACCAGCATTGCACGTCTGGAAGGGATTAAAGTATGAGCTTTGTGGCGGCGATTTCCGTCTCATTACTTTTCTGTCACATCTTGGAAGACGTTATATTATAGTCAAAAGTGTCATTTTTGAAATATAGCAAGTAATCATTAAGTTAGTCGAAATACTTTAGAAAGAGTTTCCTGTAAAAGGATGAATCAGTATTTGCAATTTTGTACATGGTCCAAGGATGTAGACACTTCCAACTATGATATCCAGTCAGAATGACGGAAGAAAGCTTAGAAATTCAGATTTATAGTGGACAGATCACTTTCAAAATAAAAGATTAGTTATAGAAGGGAATATAAGTTTCTTTATAAAAACGGGTTGAACATTTTGTTCCTCAAACGCTATGGAAGAGAATTGTCAGAACAAGAGGGGTTTTTATACAACAAAAAATTGTACGGAACTTAAAAAGGTAATAAGAAATTGATTTAGTCCGAAATGCATATTTTGTGCTATTTTTATTTTTTTTTATGCCTATCCATTTGGTAGAAAAAAAATTATCATTTTATAAGAAATATATTTAATATTAATTACACGTGACATAGCTTATGAATTAAATATTTATATTATTTAACTGTTTTAAACCATTTCCAAAAGGCTTAACTAAAAAAAAATATTAAATTTTTGAGTTTGAAATGTAAGCTGAACCGAGATGGCATCTGCGATATGCTGCTGAAGCTCAATGAAATCGAGCCATTCCTACGGCGAATTATAAATGCCGATAAAAAATTGGCAAAATACAAGAATACCAATAAGGTTATGCTGTGTGTATGGTGGCATTAGAAGGCAATCATTCATTATCAATTGCTACCTCTCGTTCAAAATGCTAATTTGGTACTATATGAGGGCCATTCAACAAGTACTTAGCCTACAAAAGAAAAACGTAAATTTTGGAAAGGTGGCAATTTTTTTTTCTACATAATCTCCTTCAAGCTCGACACATTTGGTCCAGCGATGCTCTTACTTTTTTAACCCGTCCAAAAAATACATTTTCTCGAGGGAAGCAAAATAGGCCTCCGTGGCGACGATGACCTCCTCATTCGACCCTAATCTATACCCGGCGAGTGATTTTTTCAGGTTTGGAAACAAAAAGTAGTCACAGGGGGCCAAATCTGGAGAGTACGGTGGATGGGGCAGCAATTCATAGCGCAATTCGACGAATTTGGCCATGGCGACGGCGGAATTGTGAGCCGGCGCGTTGTCATGGTGGAACAGCACTTTTTTCTTCGCAAAGCGGGGCCGCTTTTTCTTCAATTCGCTGTCAAATCGGTCCAATAAGTCAGCATAGTAGCGCCCCGTGATTGTTTTACCCTTCTCGAGGTAATCGATGTGGATCACACCTTGTGAATCCCAGAAAACGGTGGCCATCACCTTTCCGGCCGATCGAACAGTCTTCGCCTTCTTCGGAGCACGTTCGCCGGGTGAAGTCCACTGTTTCGACTGTTCCTTGGTCTCTGGACGCAAGAACTCCGCTGGATTGCGCTGAAACAGCGCCAAACACGTCGCCGATGTGGTCTCACGGTTGCGCTTGTTTTCCGGTGTGAGCAAACGCGGCACCCATCGCGCCGACAGTTTTCTCATGCCCAGTTCTTTGTGTAGAATACGATGCCCACAGTCTCAGCTATCTCGTGAACCTTCAATCGACGGTCAGCCAACATGCGATCGTGGACTTTTTTAACGTTTTCCTCCGTAGCAGCCGTTTTCGGGGCACCTGGGCGTAGCTCATCAAAAACCGACGTGCGGCCACGAACAAACTCGTTGAACCAATTCTTGACGGTCGCCATCGAAGGAGAAGAGTTACCATACACAGCATCCAAGCGATCTTTGATTTCGCTGCGCGTTTTCCCTTCCAAAAACAAGAATCTAATCACCGAACGATATTGTTCTTTTCCCATTTTTGTGCAACCGACCGACACGCTCGCTTTCAAAGGCTCGCAAAACAAAACTGATGAAGGGAATCGACTGAAACTTTGACAGTAGGCTACTAAAAGAATGGAATGCACGATGGTGCAAAATTACTTTTGTGACAACAGTTCCATCGGGCGGTGAGGCTAAGTACTTGTTGAATGACTCTCGTACTGTGAGCAACTGGAGAGATTACCTCAAGCGATTGAGAAAAAACTGCTAGAATTTATCAATAAAAAAAGGTGATGTTTTCTATAATGATAACGCTCAACCACACACGTTTTTGATGACTCATCAAAAATTAAAAGAACTTGATTCAAAAAATGTCAGGCTGGATTCAAAAAATGCCTTTGAAAACCACTTGATTCAGTTTTTTAATCAAAAACTACAAAAATTTTATATAAATGGAATTATGGCAAAACATTGTCAATAATAATAAAGAATGTTTGATTTGAATAAATTGATTTTAAGCGACTTTCTATTACTCAAAAACCGCCATGAACTTTTTCGACTAACCTATATTAAGAGAATTTTTTGAGTTAAACTCCAAAATAATGTACAAAAGGATATGGAAAATGTTTACAAATTTAATTATAAATTCAAAACGACACAAATAGAATTTATTTGAAAGAAAATAGAAAAAAAATATTCCATCAATTTTAATTGAGAAAATAGATTTTTAGTAGAGAAATTAATTTTTATTATACCAAACACTCTTCTGATTAAATCCGGTAAATTTTTTCATAGATAATAACTGATTGGATTCAGAAAGGTAGTTTTATTCTCAATACAATGAAGTTATTACCTGAAAATATTTACGAAATACTTTCAGTGTAAAAATTTACTAATCGAATTGTCTCGAGTCTAATTGGAATTTTATTATTTGTTCAGATTGCAGAACAAAGCACATACAAATTATACTCGAAATTTTAATTTAATAATTTTAACTTTATTTCTATAAGAATCTCGAAACTTATCAGGCTGTATATACTCATCGTAACTTCAATAAGAACAAGTTATGTTATATTAAAAAATTCACTCGTAGTTGAACTCTTAAAAATTGCTAGTAGAAAATTTCTTCGATTATCGAATTATATGCACTCTGCGAATATTGTCTTAATTGTTTAAACAAAAAGTAAAAGTCATAAAAGTTATTTTCTGCTAAAAAATTAATCAAATCAATTGAAATTATTTCTTTCTAACATGGAATACAATCATAATAAAACTTTCGTTTCGATTCCATACTTTCTGGACATTCAAAAAATTGAAAATATCACTAAATAAAATTTCAAATAGAGACCATGGCAAATTTTATGTAAAAATTGCATTTGTAATTTTGCAATTTCAATTCTGAATTTTTACTAATTTAAATTTTTTTCAAATAAATTTCGATTGCGTTGTTTGAATGGGAACAATTTATATATTGTCATTTGGAATATTAAAGTGAAAGTTAAGAAAATTTACCACTTTCGCTAAAGATGCAGTTTTTCTTAGTAGGAAATATAATAAATGCATTTTTTGTATAACAATCACCAATAAAATAAAAATTGATGTGAATTTTTTTCAGAATATGACATTATATAAATTACTTTTGAAAAAATTTAACAAATATTAATAGTATTAGCATAAGCAAAATAATTTTTTTATATATATTAAAAATAAAAGAGGAACAAATCCAATTAATATGCAATATTGTTTTCTATTTTTACTAAATTTACATATGATATTATTGTTATTTTATATAAAATGCATTTTCATATTTGTTAAAGAGACGCAAATATGTTTTTCTTTTTGTTTTTAGTTCAATTAAAATTGAAAGTTTTTTGAATTTTTAATCAATGTAAGGAGTAAAATTTCTAACAAACTTTAATGAAAATTATGAAAATCAATATCGTTCATATTCATTCATAATTCATAGAAAATTATTAAAAGGTCCCTTGTGTAATCTTTGCCTTTATTAATAATGCTATTAAAATGAGACTAATTTAAGCCCAAAAATTAACTTGTACTTCTTTGATTATGGAGAAAAGTTATTTTGGAAATTTTCCGAAAACTTTTGGGTTCTTCTATGTAAGTGAATAGAAAGTCAGCAAGTCATTAATCAGACTAGAAAATGGGTCGGATGGGTCGAGCGATCATATGGGAGTGACCGTAAATAAGTTCTACAGGGATTTTGATGAAAAATCACCCCGAAAATATGTTTATTTAAAGTAAAATTGAAAAGTGAACAGTCTCCAATGGCGATGTTTTCTCCATATTTGATTTTATGCTACCGCAAAATATTCACTCCAATTTGGAAAATTCCTTAAAATCTCTTACTAACAGAGATTTTATGATACAAGCATAATAATGAATAAGAACAAATTGTTAATTTCTTGATGACACAAAATACTTTATAACTTTTGATTTAATGGCAAATTCTTATTATTTAATTAGTGTCCAATTCCTTATAATAATTAACAATATATTGTATTTATTTTGAAAATTATTTATTTGATGTATTATTATTAAGTTAAAATTTGTTTGTGGAAAATATTAATAAATTTTTGTGCGTTTTAGCTTGAAAAAGGTTTTGAACCAACCCAACTTTGATAATTTTTTGTTGTCGTTAATTTTATATAAAAATTTTTTTTAATTTGGAAAAAATCTATAATTTCAATAAAGTGATAATAGTTTTTTTGTACATTTTTTTTAATTATATTTTTGCATTTGAATGTTAGTCCTTTTAAAATAGTTATTTTGGACAGCTGTGATTCGGTGGATCCATTGTGTCTAATTCTCATTGGAGTAGTGAAAGGATAAAAACACAAATTTCCATCAGGTCTACCTGAGTACACCAATTTTAGTTTTTGATCTTGGAAACTTTGATTAATCCTTTATTTAAATTAGTTTTTGATCTTAGCGATTGACTGAAATTAGGCGATAAATCTGGGCCATTTTCGGTTCCGTTGAGAAGCCGAAGGCATACGATGGTCATTCAACAAGTACTTAGCCTCACCGCCCGATGGAACCGCTGTCACAAAAGAAATTTTGCACCATCGTGCATTACATTCTTTTAGTAGCCTACTGTCAGTAGTTTCAGTCGATTCCCTTCATTAGTTTTGTTTTGAGAGCCTTTGAAAGCGAGCGTGTCGGTCGGTTGCACAAAAATGGAAAAAGAACAATATCGTTCGGTGATTAGATTCTTGTTTTTGGAAGGGAAAACGCGCAGCGAAATCAAAGATCGCTTGGATGCTGTGTATGGTGACTCTTCTCCTTCGATGGTGACCGTCAAGAATTGGTTCAACGAGTTTGTTCGTGGCCGCACGTCGGTTTTTGATGAGCCACGCCCAGGTGCCCCAAAAACGGCTGCTACGGAGGAAAACGTTAAAAAAGTCCACGATCTCGTGTTGGCAGACCGTCGATTGAAGGTTCACAAGATAGCTGAGACTGTGGGCATCGCAGTAGGAACGGTGCATCATATTCTACACGAAGAACTGGGCATGAGAAAGCTGTCGGCGCGATGGGTGCCGCGTTTGCTCACACCGGAAAACAAGCGCAACCGTGAGACCACATCGGCGACGTGTTTGGCGCTGTTTCAGCGCAATCCAGCGGAGTTCTTGCGTCCAGAGACCAAGGAACTGTCGAAACAGTGGACTTCACCCGGCGAACGTGCTCCGAAGAAGGCGAAGACTGTTCGATCGGCCGGAAAGGTGATGGCCACCGTTTTCTGGGATTCACAAGGTGTGATCCACATCGATTACCTCGAGAAGGGTAAAACAATCACGGGGCGCTACTATGCTGACTTATTGGGCCGATTTGACGTCGAATCGAAGAAAAAGCGGCCCCGCTTTGCGAAGAAAAAAGTGCTGTTTCACCACCCCCGCCGTCGCCATGGCCAAATTGGTCGAATTGCGCTACGAATTGCTGCCCCATCCACCGTACCCTTCATATTTGGCCCCCTGTGACTACCATAGATATATCCATATCTGATGAAGGGTAAAACGATTTAAATTAAACTCTCTACTCAACAAGTATAAATTCACAATAATCAGTTGAGATTTTTATTAGTTATCGATGCTGAAGAACTGCCTGAGTGAAGTTTGTCTTTCACTGCTTCTTAGTCTTCTAAAAATATTTAATTCCACCAAAAATCTGAAAATTTTTATAAGCCAAAACTACAGAGTCAACAAGCCTAAAATAAAACTTAATAGCACATCGTTGCTGCAAATTATCCTGTTTTATTTTTCTTAATTCACTCTATAAGGAGGGAGTAACGTACGAGATTTTTGGAGGAAAATTCCACTGTGTTTGGCCAGTAGTCCCAGTCTCATTACTTTAATAGTAAGTTAAAACACTTCACTTTAATAAATACCAGGATTTGTTAAATTAAAAAAAAGTAATTTTTAACAAGGGAATGACCATTATTGAATAGGCGGAATTTGAAACTTTTTATAGCGAGATAAAGTCCCATCACCAATAATGAATAATTCTATTATGAATATAAGTAACGCTTTAGTTATTATCTTAAAATCATTTAAATTATTAACTTTTTTTAAAAAAATTTCCAGCAATTTCAAGTTTTTCTGAAATTTTTTAACTATGCCGACAGTTTGTACGCATATAAAACTTCATTTTTTTTTTTAAAAAACCGAAATCCAAAAAGATAAATTTAATTTAAAGTAAATAATAAAATATCATTAATTAAATTAACTAATAAAATATCATATAAATAAGCTTATCCAAAACTGTGAGCGTATTTTTTCAATTAAAAATAAAATACAAAAAAAAACTACTCGACTTTTTAAATTTAAACGACTTAAGATAAAAAAAATTTTACTTTTTTTCTTATTTTTATTAAAGTTTATCAAATAATTTTCCGAAAAAAAACAGTTTTTAAAATAAAAACAATATGGCTGAAAAGTTTTCATTACGAATAAGAACATAATTTTTATAGATTGTGTGCAATTTTTTACCTTGCCATTAAGATACTTGTGAGGGCATGGTTTATGGCGGAGAGTAAAAGTTACGTGAACACATTTGTGTTCGCTCACATTTATTCTCAAAAATGTTCTTAAATTATTGTTTTGAGTACTCTATTAATTTTATGTTTAATTCTGATAGATTTTCCCTTTTAGGGTTTATTTAAGAATTTATGTTTTTTTTGATTAACTTCAATCACAGTAAAATTGATTATTTTTCTAAAAATAAATTAAGTAAATGAACATTAAAAAATTTGCAAAAAAAAATATTTTAAGAAAATATTATTCGATTACAGTATTTTCATTACTATAGACCAGGTAAAATATTAAAAAAAAAAATCTTTTTTTGCTATTGTAAAATATGACTAGCAAAAATTTTAATAAAAAAGAGTATAAAAAAATTTATAAAACAAGGTTTAAATTGATAAAATTGTTTTTGCGATCATAAACGGAAAAAATAATAGTAAATGTTAAAAACATACTCGTACAATTAAAATGTTAACTAAGAATTACAAAAATTTATGTTTCCCTAAATATCAATCACTCTCTATTTACTCTTGGTAAATTTTGTCCAATTTATAAGGTTCCATCTTAATTCACATAATTTAGCAATTAGTCGACATTAAATACAGAAAAAAAATATGAAGAAAACATTTTATAGAACTGAACTGTCATCTGTAAAAAAAATATTTCCTCTACTCGTACAATAATTCGTAAAAAAAAGGTGATAAATATCAACAGGTGAAAAATAAAATTCATGGTGTCGGCTTTATTACAATGCTGCCTCGTATCATTTAATAAAATGATGTAACAATTGACAAAATTCATTTAAAAAATTACTTGAGAAACTATTTAATAGGGAAATTATGGAAAAAGTTAAAGTCGACATAATTAATTGTGATGGGCACAACCATAATGGCAACTACCTTAATAAAAGTGAAGAATAGTTAATAATCATCATGTTTCAGTGTCAAGTGTCCGAAGAGATAGAACGAGTGTATTGGACGAAAACAATGGAAAATATTTTCAATTTTACTGCCTTCATGATGATCTGTATCTTCTCGGATAAGTAAATTTTTCAAATGTATCTTATTAGCATCGTAATTTTCTTTTATGACTTTCTAGATGATGTTCCCTCAAAGTTGAAGTTGATTACCGACGAAACGTTTCCGGTACAAATTTTACTCTTTTTTTTTACAAAATTGTAATTTTTACTTCATATTTGCATAAAATTGAACATTTGAAAACGTTTTACTTTACCAAACATTGTATAATTATTAGTTATTTATTTTATACACTTTATTTTGAATGAAATTTTCCTTTAGTAATTATTTATTAATTTGCATATAATAAGATATTGTCTTCCTTACAATTATTTTCTTTGATGCAGTATGATTTTGATAGAGAAATTTTGTGGAAAATTTGTTTATAATTTTAAGAGAATTTTTATCTTATAATTTTTTTGCTATTGTTTTATTATTCAAAAATAAATCAGAAAATTTGTTAAATATTGTTTACAAAAAATATTATTTAAAATTTACACTTTCGACGAATAAGAACTTTAAATTTTTGAAGATAATTAATTGCTCCGGAAATTGAAAGTGTCAAAATAAAACTATTATTAAATAATTGTCAAGGAAATCTTATATTTGTATTATTTGGTATATTAAATTATTACAAATAATATCAAAATGTTTATAAAAATTTTTTTTTATGCAGCAAAGTAAGCCGATTGAAATTTTACATTCTCTTTAGGAAAATATTTGGGAAAAAAATTAATATCATCTTTTAGTTTATAATTTTTCTACAACATTTGAATAAGGAGATTTTTTACTTTTATAAGTAAAATAAGCTTACAAGAAAATATTTTTCAATCAGAATATTGCTACCAAAATTCTGAATAATTGATTGCTGTTGTAAGGTTTTGCCTACTACTGTCTCAGCGGCACAAGAACATTTTCACTTATAATTCATAATCCATTTTATGGTATGGTAGATATGAATCTATTTTTGAAATAAATAATTACAGTATAAAAAATTTAATACAAAACAAGCTTAGCGCAAAGATTGCCATTTTTATTTATAAAACAACTAACTACCTATTAAAACTTTAAAAAAAAAATCTGCAATGTGGTTTTTCAGAAACTTTTCATCAGCCGTGAACTTTATTTCTAACTCGGTGAACATATATCGATAAGCAAAATTATTATATATAAAGCTCAAAAAACTCATACATGACTAAAAAGATAGTTTTTTTTGAAAAAAATGACTTTATGGTGTAAATTTTAGTCTAAACTTGATATTGGCCCGTATTTCTTTAAAAAATGAATACTGAGAGACCGTTACCGTCAAGTCTGATCTTAATCTTAACGATTTAAATATAGACTGTATATGATTTTAGTAGATTTATGCTACAATCTATATAAAAGAAGAAATTTTGGAATTACTGCGCGGAAAGTTCCCAGGACACATCATTTCACCATTTGATGATGTCAATTGGCATCTAAGATCATGCGATTTGATACTATAAGACTTTTTCTTTTAAAACATTGTAAATAATAGTATTTACACAGATTATCTTTATATTTTAGAGTATTTAGAAATCAACATCCATTAATTAACAACTGAATTATAGCCTTAAATGTGCAGAAAAGAACTACAGGACTCGATCACCCTAAAACGATCGAGGCCTGCAAGAAATTTTTACTTCTAAGTTGTATTAAAATTCAAAAGTAGTAAAATTAATTTAAGATGAAATAATTTTTAATCTTGAAAGGATTTTTAAAATATATAATTTCAACTTACAATAATATAAATGTGCATGATGAATTGTTGGGATAGACCTCAGCAACTGATCGTATTTGATAGTGATTTTTTTAAAAAAATATTTTTATATTTAGATTCAGTCCGTTATGAATAGTATTTTTTTTATTCTTGTTAAAAACTTATCACTTAATTAAAAATCTTTTACTTTAATTTTGAATTTTTTTAAGAACTTTTAACATCACTGATTAATTAGAAATTATCACAGAGACAACTGATTGGAAATATTATAAAATATACACTGAGGATCACTTTTATTGCATATTAAATTAGCTTTTCTGACCTCAAAGTTATTTATTTATAATGGAAAAATATAAATGCATTAAAGGATAAAATATTGTTGCACTTAAAATTTTGTATTTTTTTCTATATTTTTTTTTTTGCAAAATATGATCTTCACGATCGGACGTCTTTATTCAAACTGAATGGATAACGGAACTTTTGTGTATTTTGTTGACCGCCACAACACCAAAGACTAAAGAGGTAGGAAATATACCAGATAGTATTTTCAGACGATTTAGGAAAAAGCACCTTTCGTGGATAGACGAAATTCCATCTATACCAAGTAACGTTAACACATTGTTTAACATGTTGTGATAGTAGCACTCTAGCCAGTTAGATAGCTGGCAGGCCCACTAGTGATCATCACAACGGATGATTATTCGCCGGAACTTCTCTCTGCCGCAGACTCACTTCCAGCACGGGGCCAATATTAATTCGAATTCGATTTGTGATGAGATTCCGAGGTGCAAACTCTGATAGAAATATTGTTGATGCTGTTAAATGATAGAAAAGTAACAGTTTTGTTTGCATGAAAATCACCATAATTGAACTTTGTGGTGATAACTTGTTCGCTAGAAAGTTTATTTCTTTGTGCATGGGGATATGCTGTTAGAAAATTATGTATTCAATGTTTTGTGTAACTGGATGCCAAGAAAAGTAAATAATAGATAAAAACGTAGGAAAATTCCCGCATTGGTGAACCTAATGAAATGCCATTCAATAGTATAGTGTAGTGAAAAAAAAGTAAAATTGCATTTTCACGATCGAGCCAAGCCGAGCCGAGGTGGCCATTATCTGCGAAGTCACCTGTTTGGGGTCTTAATCATATTCCATGGCGTTACTCGGTGGCATCGCACTCTGCCAATCCGTACGTATTCGTATGTTAACGAGTTTCCTTTCATTTCAACTTTTTCGTTTGTTTACGGTCAACTTGTCTTGTACATGGGACGATTGTACGGTGGATTCCACAGATTCACAGACTGGTTGGTTACTGTTGTTGATGATACAAAACGCTGTCTTTCATAAAAGCGGTTTAACACTAAAGCTTGGCACTTGAACTTGCAACTTGTTGCTAAGATATTCACTTTCAATAGCTTCTGTTCGATTCCCCATTATCAACTCATCTTCTTGCATATTTTTCCAAATAATCTTCAGTCCATCTCTAACCCCTTCTTCCAATCAATTTTTTCCTCTTTGAATTTTTATTCAAACGCCGTTTCGCATAATAAAAGTTCACATCCTATGGTCTACCAGAACAGTAAATGATTTTACTCGTATTTTTCTCTTTCTCCTAATATACTTAATTGAATTTAACCATAAATCGATACATTAATATACCATTACTTTCAATTTCAATTATTTCTTTTCTATTGATTGATTGGCGGTATTCAATAAGGTTTTTTTTTTCATATGAAAAATTGAGAAACCCATTCAATTTTCTGTAATTCAAAAGAATTCATTAACAAAAGAAATATCTACAAAAAAATATTAGTAATATTGCTTCTGTTAAGAATTGGGTTTTTTTTTGTTGAAAAAAAAAAGCTTTAAATTTTATGTAATATTTCGAAATTATATAATAAAAGATTTTATAATAATTGATATTGTATTGTTTGCGTAACTCAAGTTCTAGGAAGTTAAGAAAATGAAAATTACTAAGAAATTGGGTATCTTATTTGCGTCTATACTAACAGGAAGTTAAGTTAAATAAAAAATATTTTAGAATGCAGATTTTGATAAAATTTTTCTTATTTGATACAATCTGAATACTTTTTTCTCTTAAGAATATTAAATCTTAGCTTAATTTTCATCTTTATTAGTTATTCGCTTTCTGTTTACATCCTAAACCCAACCTAAACCCATAAAGCTACTCTTATACACTAAACACACGTTTTTGTACAATTATTCTTAAAACTAATATTAATTTATTTTTTTATTTTTATTTTTTTTTATTTTATCCACAACTACAATTTTATTGTAATAAGCAGATTTACATAACATTTCAATTTACAATCTTATGCATCATGAAGTGGGAGTAAACACCCATCGGCGTTTCTCCAACTAACGAAAGTTAGATTCCTCTAGAAAATCTCTGGGCCATTGTCTCTTAAGTCTCCCATGAGTGCAACGACCGTAAAAGGGGCATCAACAATTTTACGGAGGAGTTTGGATTAAAGGCCTGGACGCGATATTAATTGGAACATTTCGTTGAATCCCAAAGTTCAATTTCATATGTCCAAGTAGGTTTTGTAGTTTACTTTTTATTGTTAGTTTCGACCATTTATCCAGTAGTCTAAAAAGTTGGAGGTAACATCTAGTGGCTTTAGTCCAGGTAAAGTCCCAAATAACATACTTTGTCATATTGTGGAATCATATTGCTATTAAGGTATAAAGGGGTAGGTTTTTCTTGACAAAGAGTGAACGTAATGTGAGCATTCTTTTTTTTTTTTACCCTCACTCTCCATCTCTTAAACCAGGATTGAAGATTATTGATATGGGATTGTAAATTGTTGGAAGATATGTTAGCTTGATAGTGTTAGGATCAGATGGGATGCCATGGTTATAAAAATGGGACCAAGTATACTTCCTTATGGGACACCGGTTAGAATAGGATATATTCCAGAGGGTTCTGAGTTAATTGCAACTTGGAAAAGACGTTGGAAAATATATGAATTTATGGTAAGCTAGTGTAGTGAAAGTAGAAAGCTTTGGAGTTCCCAGAGGAGTCCAGGATGCCACATACGATGAAAAGCTTGGGAGATATCTAAAAATACTCTTGGGCAATACTTTTCTCTCTCAAGAGAGGGTACACTGTGTTCAACAACGCGATCGCATTACTGGTCGGTGGAGTGTTCAGATCAGAAGCCACATTGGTAATCTGGAATACAGTGGTACCTCGGCATACGAGTTTAATTCGTTCCGCAACCTTGCTCGTATTTCAAATTACTCGTATCTCAAAGCAAATTTCCCCATTGAAATTAATTGAACTGCCATAAATCCGTTTCAGCCCTCAAAATGTCATCCCAGTTTTTTTTGTTACGTGTTTTTGAATAAGAAAAAATGTATTTATAAATGACAAATATTGTACAAAAATATAATAAAAGATAATGTAAAGAAATAAACTAGATTTATAAAGTGTTACTTTCGCTTAATTTTCGTCACTGCTTTTCTCTTCACTGGTCTTTGCCTTTTTCGCCACGCTTTCCGCACTTTCACCTGTAGGCCGTTAAAAAAAAAACATGTCCAAGGAGATTTGTTTTTTCCTCCCTTTCAGAATGTTCCGGAAATGAGTTAGGCAAGTGTCATTAAATAGCTCAGATGCACGACCAGTTGCAACTTTTTCTCGGTGTATCTTTTCCACGAACTGTGAAACTCTCTCCCACATTCCCAAGGTCGCCTTTACCTCACTTGTAGAAATAACCTCCTGTAGAAATAACCTGGGTGTGCTCCTCGACGAGCTCGTTCACGTCTCTCTCATCCACCTCCAGACCCATGAATTTCCCCAGAGACACAATCTCGTCCTCTACTGACACACCGGGTTCGAATTCTTCGAAGGTTCTTTCGGCTACAGCTTCAGGCCACAGCTTCTTCCATGCAGAGGTCAAGGTCCTCGTTGTAACACCCAGCCACGACTGATCAATAATTCTGAGGCAAATCACGATATTAAAGTGGTTCTTCCAGAACTCTCGAAGGGTGAGGTTTGTGTTCTCCGTCACCTCAAAGCAGCGTCAAAACAGATGCTTGATGTATAGCTTCTTAAAATTAGAAATCACCTGCCGATCTATGGGCTGCAGGGTAGGAGTGGTGTTGGGTGGTAGGTAGAGAACCTTTATAAACTTGAACTCTTCGAGGATGTCATCTTCGAGGTTCGGTGGATGAGCAAGAGCATTGTCGAGGACGAGTAAGGCTTGCACGGGTAGGTTGTTTTCCTGTAGATATTTCTTAACAGAAATGTTTACCCACTCCACAAAGAACTGCCTGGTGACCCATGCTTTCGAATTTGCCGTCCATATAACTTGCAGTTTTTCTTTTAAAATCTTATGTGACTTAAATGCTCTGGGGTTTTCCGAATGGTATACGAGCAGAGGCCTGATCTTGCAGTCGCCACTCGCATTGGCGCACAGTGCTAAAGTTAATCTATCTTTCATGGGTTTGTGGCCTGGCATCGTCTTCTCCTCAGTCGTTATGTAAGTCCTATTCGGCATCCTTTTCCAGAAGAGCCCTGTCTCGTCACAGTTGAAGACTTGCTGAGGGATATATCCTTTGGCTTTTATCAGTTCGGAAAATGTTTTAAGGTAATCCTCAGCTGCCTTGATATCCGAACTTGCTGCCTCACCATGCTTGACGACGGAGTGAATGCCGGTCCTTTTCTTAAAGTTCTCAAACCAGCCCCGGCTGGCTTTAAACGAGTCTTCGGATGCCTCGCCCGTGGAAGTGTGCGGGGTTTGCTTCAGCAAATCTCCGTAGATCGCTCGTGCCTTCTCGCAAATTATGGTATGCGTCAAGTTATCTCCTTGAAGCTGCTTCTCTGTCACGCACACCATCAGCAGTTTCTCCATATTTTCATGAAGCGAGGTTCGGAGCTTGGTAATTATTGTAACGCCCTTAGCTGGCGTTACACTCTTCATCGACTCCTTCTGTTTAAGCACAGTACATGTCATGGACGTACTACGCTCATACGACCTCGACAAGTCAATAACTCGCACACCTTGCTCATGTTTTTCTATAATTTCATATTACCGTATGTGTGTGATCGTGGCCGACCCGCAAAGCCGATTGCTCGTATTTCAAATTTTGCTCGTATTTCCAAGCAAAAAATCGCTCGCTCGACGGCTCGTAACTCAAAAAACTCGTACGTTGGAGCACTCGTATATCAAGGTACCATTGTAATTTGTTCATTAACTGGGATTGGGTAGGGTCGTTTTAATAGGAGGTTTTTACAAAAATTTTGCCAAAGATTGTTTCTTATAGGAAGAAGAAGAATTAACGGGTTTATTTGGTTTAGGAATTATTTTAATGATAGAAAATTTCAAGGATAAGGGAAAATAGGTTGTGAGCAGGATACAAATGAAAATGTGTATAATTAAAGCTAAAGTTTTTCGGAAAATTCGCTTCACGATAACATCTGTTATTAGATCATAACCTGGAGCTTTTTTAGTGGGAAACCGCAGAATAGTAGATTTCATTTTCGAGGGCTTCAAATTTTTGTGAGGAAGACTCATAGGGACTGGGAACATTAACTCTTCGATGATTCTGTTAGTATTTGTCTTTAAGTTTAATATTAGTTTTACTTTTGCTCAACATGATGATATATTGTAGAAGATTTGTCTTCTACAACAATGTGTCCTCTTGATTCACTTCGGTGCTTCCGACCTGATGTGATGTAATTGCTAACCTCAATGTTGTCCCTATGACTTCGTCTTGTAAATCTAGAGACGTTGCTCTAGAGCTACTTCTATGTCTTCCAATAAAAAACGATGATAGATACTTGAAATTTCTGAGGATTTATAGTTATTTATTTTCCGTTAGCTATCTTACTTCCCTGTTTTGATGGTAGGTTAATAATTTTACTTATTTGCCATACTATAAATGTGGAAACGCCTGCCTCCCTGTATAACATATCGCTTGATGTAAACTTGTTTGTTTGTCTAGATCTGCCGAGTCCTGTGGCTTTTCGTAAGATCTTCCTTTTCATCCTGTGCAGTTCCATTGCTATTATTGGGGGAAAAAATAACCAGATGGGGAAGCCGTAGGATTTCTGAGCGATACGTTCTTAGAAGCCTATAATATATGCCGTTGGCTGTTTCTATTTTATCCATGACAAAAGAGTTGAATTTGAGGTTGTTGTTAAGATTTAAGCCTACATACTTCAGATTCTGGACGTGTCTCATTATCGAGTCACCAGTATCTGACGGTGTGAGGCACAGTCACTCTGACTTTGGAATATTTACTATCCCATTACTTGTAGTATTCTGTCAGTTTATTAACTGATACCTTCATCGCCTCCAATGCTACTTTAAGTGGCATTGATGCACTGTAAACTAGAGCATCGTCCACGTATAATACCGTATTTTCACTTAATTGTACCTATTTGCAGTATTCGATCCTATTATGGTAATTTTTTATGGTTTTTGGGACTCTTATTCAAAATTTTTAACTATTTTTTTAATTTGAACTCGCATAATCTTAAAGGCCAACAAATATTACCAAATTTTTAAATTCCTCATCCGCGGAAAGTTTGCTATAATAAAGCCACTATTTCTAGTATTGTGTGACTTATGGCACCGGTTTTTTGACTCATATTACATATTTTAATAATTATTAGCATTAATGGTTAAGTTATTTATATAAAAACTTAATTAAATAAACTATTTAAAATTTCAGATACAATTAATAAAATCATCTCAAATTATTAAAAAAAAACTAATTATCTATGGGAAAATTGTAAATACTCTGGAAACCATTGTGCAATATTTTACTTTAAGCTGTAAGTTAATCAAATTGAACTCATTCGAAATAATAGAACTTGAATAAGATAATCCCTGTTCCGGAACATTTAAATCTCTGGTATTCTTATATAGATTTATATTGACATTTATAATCGCATACGAGTATTTCGTTTATTTACTTAATAGAAATTGTTGGAGACATACTATTTTATATATTTGTAATTTTCCTATGCCTCTTTAGTATTAAAGCAAATGATTCAATCGATTTAATAATTGTTCTAACTTATATATTATTATAAAACAATATTATAACTCAATAAAATCCAAAATATATTAAAGAAAATTTTTTGTAACATTGACAAAAAATGATAAAAATCTAATAACAAATATCGTTTGTTAAAACCATTTTACCCAGCAATTGATCAAATCTCTGCAATTGTCTTTAATATTATTTCAAAAGATACCATAAAACTAATATTATTTGAAGTAGAAATCTTAAAATTAAATAAATCTGAAGACTGAAAGTTGACAAAATTCACAACTACAACTATTCGCTTCGACTCTAATGTCTGCGTCGAGGGGATTGCCATTTGCTAGGCTACTAACATCAACCAACCAGATTCAGTCGGCAGTCAGTATCAGCTCGTTCGGAAAACTTTTGTCAAGTGATATAGGATTGAATGAGACATTTGGTAAATAGTTTAAGCCTCATAGTATAAATAGAATTGGATAGGATAAAAGATATTGTCTGGAAGTTTCTATGGATATCTCAGCACACCCATACTGATATAGATAGTTGGTGTGGAAAAGATAATAGAAGATACTATCTTGTATGAACGAGTATTACCAGAGAAACCCTAGCAAATGAGTACCAACAGGATAGCTGAAATATAAACAAGATAGTAGATAAGATAAATTTGATGTGTTATATTTAAGAATGCCTTTCTGAGCTTTTTTGTGGTATGTGGCATACTCACTTAAGTTAAGAAATTTGTTTAAGTAATTTCAAAAAATTTCCACCTTGTTTTAATATCACTTTATGTAATTGCTTTAAAAAAAATAATTCTTTTTCTTTATACATTTTTTTCTACACTATTAAAGTTGTTTCCTTGGCTAGTTATGCATCGGTGGAGGCGTTGTTTCCCAACAGAGGAAATAATTATATTTTTTCACAACCAACTTCACACTTAAGTCACATAATTTTGACAGCTGACATAGCAAGCCTTACTTGTAAGAAAAATTCTTTTTTTCGGCATATTTTCCTTTTTTACTATAGAAAAGATAAAAATGCTGTTCAAGCATGAAAAAAATTATCCGATGTATATGGAGAAGATGTGTTAAGTGAGCGAAAATTGGTTTTGCAAAATTTCGATCCGGTAATTTTGATCTCGAAAGATGCACCACGTTCTAGAAGGCCAGTTGAAGTTGATGAAAATAATAAAAGCAATAATACGAGGTGTGTTCAAAAAGTTTCGTAAATTTTGTATTTTTTCGAAAATTATTTATTTATTCATGAATATCTATTTTGTCCCCTTCAAAGTATTCCCCAACAGATATTATACACTTGTGCCAACGTTTTTTCCAAACCTCGGAGCACTTCAAAAAATCATTTTTTGTGATCTTGCTTAGCTAACATACTTCTTCGATGCCGTCTTTATCTCCTTAATCGTAACGTAGCGTCGTCCTTTCATGGGGCTCTTCAGTTTCGGGAACAAGCGAAAGTCACAGGAGCCAGATCTGGGGAATACGGTAGCTGCGGCATTATTAGTGTGTTGTTTTTGGCCAAACATTCGCGCACAAGCAACAATGTGTGAGCAAGGGCGTTATCATGTTGCAAAAGCGAATTTTTGTTCTTTCACAAATCCGGGCGTTTCTGGCGGATTGCTTCGCGCAACTTGAGCATAACTTGCAGATAATATTCCTTATTGACCGTTCTACCCTGTGGCAAGAACTCATGATGCTCTTGCATCTTCACATTCCTGCAATCGAAGAAAACTGTAAGAAAAATCTTCACATTCGACCGAACGATATATTGGGATGATTGAGCTTTGGTTTCCACGTCATAACCATAAACCCATTATTCGTCATCAGTTATGACCCTCTGAAGCAAATTTGGATCGGAGCAAATTTGGTCGAAAATGGGCAAAAATAGAAGACGAGCCAAAATACGTGCAAGCAAAGCAGCTGTCAAAAATTAACTGCACATTCAAAATGGCCGAACTTGTCGAAATAAGTGGGAGACATGAGTACCAACATAACGCTACAAAAAAAAATCGAAAATCGAATTTACGTAACCCGCGAAAATTTAAAATTAGAGATATTTTTTGAACAGACCTCGTAGATGGAAACTGGCGAATAACAACTCGTGAGATCGCTGAGAGATTAAATTTATCGAATTCGACCGTTCATGATCATTTGAAATGGCTAAGTTTAAGCTAAAAGGTCGACATATGCGTTCCTTATCTTCTTACGGAAAAAAATTTGTGCCGTTGCAATGTCATTGAAATAAAATGATCCACTTTTGAAGCATATTATCACTGTGGACGAGAAATGGATTGTCTACAACAATGTTAAGCGCAAAAGATCCTGGAGTAGAAAAGAAAAACCGGCTCAAAGCACTTCGAAAGCCAATATTCATTAAAAAAAGAGGTTATGTTTTCTGTTTGGTAGGATTTCAAAGGAATCGTTTATTTTGAAGTTCCACCGAGTAACACAACGATCAATTCTGAAGTGTGCTTTCATCAGTTGGACAAATTTAATGATTCACTTAAACAAAAAAGACCAAAATTGGTCATTAAGAAAGGTAAAGTGTTCCAACAGGATAATGCTAAAACACATTCAAGTTTGACCACTCGGCAAAAGCTTATAGAGCTTTGATGGGTTATACTGCTACACCCACTATACTCTCCAGACCTAGCACCTTCCGATTATCATTTGTTCCGGTCTCTACAAAATTGTTTAGACTGTAAAACGTTTAATTCAAATGAGGAGGTCAAAAATCACTTGGATCAGTTTTTTGCCACCAAAGAACAAACATTTTATGAACGTGCCAGAAAGATGGTAAAGGATATTGGATTAGACTGGACAATATTTTATTGAATAAATTGTTAATTCACTATAAAAAATCGTCTTTCATTTTTATTTAAGAGAATGAAATTACTTCCCGGACAACCCAATATTTGTAGCGTCACTGGAAGACTTCAACGAGAAAGTCTTTATTTTATTTTCTGCCCCAATGTGATTAGTCTAATACCAAAATTTGGTAAGGTTTTGATCATTCATATAAAAATTCAAAAAAAAATTAATATAAAAATAATAAAAAAACCATCTAGGCAATATTCTGAATATTATTTATAATACAGACTTTTTCATATCCTTTGTCAACAAAGGCGGTTAAATAGTTTTAGAATAAAATTAGAAGGTGCGTCCAATCATTGTATTGGACCATCAGTACTAAAGGAAGGTTAATAATTTATAGGAATATAAAGAATAAAATTTTTAAAAGCTTTTGCACCTCTACATAATCAAACAGAATTTGCTTTGGTTGAAATGGTCTAGTTTCATTTTCAATTTGATGTGCTAGAAGTTTTTTTCGTACTTACATATTTTTATGTTTTGTTTTTGTCAATTATTTCTGAAAATTGAAAATGTCATTTGTTTGGCAAACATTTTAACTAGAATGCTTAGAGCGTAAAGGATTAAAGGCATATCCGTTTAATTTTACAATCTAAAAGGGTCTGGCACACAAACAACCACAAGCAGGATACCAACACGTTCGCACATTTTTTTTTGTACTTTTATGGTAACATTGTGTTGGTTAAATTGGTAACCATGCTGCTTGGTTTGAATAAGTGGCTTTGATGGTTATTTTGGCTGCATACCTGATATTACAAAAGAAAATATTCTGATATAAGTGCTTCCTTTTGCTGCTGCTAATTTCATTTCGTTCATCCTTTTCCGAATATCGTTGTAGGTGTTTTTAATTCAATCTCATCCTTTTTGTTTCATATTTCATCCTTGCCTTTTCCAATTACCTTTCTACACTGTTAATTGCGTTGAATTTCCGTTAGCAAATTGCCACAATAGCATTGACACTTTTCGAAAAACACGCATAGATGATATTTAGTAGAAAAGATTTAGACCGTATTATAATGTTTCATTTTAAAAATACCGGATGCTATTATTCTTTGATGTAAATAATAAAAAACCCTTATTTTGGGGTAAATTTTATTTAATTTTTTTAAATTTTATTTGAATTTATACTAAAAAATTTCAATACAAAATTAATATTTGTGCAAAGTGTACTTTGGCTAATAAAACAAAAAAAATTGATTTAATAATTTCTTTTTAAATTTCGAACATATTTATTATTTGATTTTTATTACATCTATTAGATAAAGTGGAATTTTAGTACGATACACCATGAAATTTTCAGAAAAAATTCATTGATAATTATCATCATAACTTATACTATATTAGCTAATGCGTTATCCAACCTGTAGAAATTCTCGTACTTATAATTTGATAACTGACATGTCATTAAAGTAAAGTTTACGATCTTATGAAAAAGATAGTTTTAACCAGCGAAAAAATTCTACAAAAGTGGTGATTCTGCCGCAGAAACTTTTCCTAAGATAACGCTCAAAAATTTTTTTCAGCAATGAGGCTCATGACTTGGTCGGTAGATTTGGCAGTAAACAAAATTTTCATATATGAGAATTTAAAAACCCAAAAGTGACTGTGGAGAAGCCATTGTATCTCTGAAAATTAACTTACCGGTGTGCATTTCAGTTCGGAGCTATAATTACAGACCGTTTTTATTTTGAAATGAAGAAGAAAATGTTGTTACCTACCCAAAAAAATTGTTTGGACATAAACTTAATAAATTTAATCTGGACCATATGTGGTTTAAATAAAATTTTGATAGACACAACACACTAAATTTTGGCTTGTTTGTGCGAAAAGTTCCCAGCACGCATAATTTCGCGATATGGTGATGTCAATTGACATCCAAGATCGTGCAATTTGACACTGTTGCTAGTAAATTTCAGAGCATTTAAAAATTAATATCATTGAAGTAAATGTCGAGTCCTGCAAGAAATATTATTGCAATTATTTATATTTTGTTGTTATTTATTTTAAATAATAAAATTAATTTTATAGTTTCTATTATTAATTTTATAATTTTTTTTAACATAATTTAAATGGTAAATTGTACTAAATGGTATATTTTGTATAAAAGAAGTTTCCAGATTAAGTACAAAACAAAAAAATGCCAATATTTCGTTACTGAAAATGTACCAATTATAAATAAAAACATCTCTAGACATTATTTGGAATGCTGACTATTTAAATTACTTAAATTATTTAAAAAATTAATTTTAAAAATTCTCTTAAAAAAACATAAAAATAAAATAATTTCAAAAGTTATTTTGTTTTTATTGTTTAATAAAAAGCTTTCAATTTTTATCATAATTAAAATCTAATTTAAGTGAATATGTTTTAGTGTATTTGTTTTAGATATTATCAGTGCATATAAATTAAATTATTTATAAAAATCTAAAGTAGGCATAAGTCGAAAAATTTGCTATTTAAAATAATAAAAAATCAGAAAGATATTTTAAAAAATCATTTTATTGTATAAATAATAATTGTAGTAAACAAATATAAAAACAGAAATGCTTTTTCTCAAAATTAAACTTTTATTAATTTTTGGAAATTGCTTTTTAAACTATATGAAGTGAATTAATTAATAATTTAGTAGTTTTTTTTCTGAAACAATTGAAATTAGATAAATATTAATTTTATTTGGTTTCAAAAAATTCCTTCGACAAATGGAATTTCTTAAAGAAAAATTTTCGGCTTTTAATTATTTATGTCTTAAATCTCCGAAGAGTATTTTTCTGGACGGCTATAGTAGAAAGTTCATTATAATCTTGGGGAAAAGGAACTTTTTACCATAATATATTTTATATTATACGAAACATTAAAAAAAAACATAAGCAATTTTTTAGAGGATTTTGGTTTGTAAGGATAGTAATAAGAACGTTTTTGATTTTTAGGGATAGGAATAAGAATTCTAATGTTCTTTTCCATAAGTCCAAATTTGTTTTTTAACTGCGATGTATATTAAAAATTTACTATTTCATATTAACTTTGAATGGTTTTTTAGTCATCTCATTAGTTGGCCAAAGTAATGCATCTTAGTACCATTGAATAATAAAAGAATCGGTAGCTTTTGATAAAGTGTGAAAGGTTATTTGAGACCTCTTATCTGCATTTGCTTAAACTTTTTAGCTCATAAGCCAAAATTGGCGAATGTGGATATGGGATTGTTAATTATTAAGAGCTATGTCGGAATTGATATCCTGTGGAACTCTAGCTAAGCTGACAAAATACTTAGATATGCTGCTATGTAGAAGGAAGTAAGCTCTTGAATTTCTAGAGGAGCCCAGGATGCCTCACATGAATATAGGCATGAAAAATAACTAGAAAAAATACTATAACATAATTGGATTGTAGAAATTATTTGAAAATAATATTTTTAATAACTGAATTGTGTATCCGGAATTATTTATTTGAAAAGCTCGCGGAAAATACATTTTGCTTTTTATGTTCTAACATAGGTTGAATCTATTTCATTGCTATTTTGGTTTGAGTAACATTTGCCTGTTATTCTTTAACAATAATAGGAAATGATCAATAATAATTTATTATAAAGTATCTTACAATATGCTTAGGTTATTAAAATTTTTTATTTAAATAATTGTTCACTTATTAATCATATGCCGAGTAAGTCAACCATTCAGTTTATAATAAATAATTTTAAAAATATGCATATATAAAATAAAAAACTGCGCAACAATTATACTACCCATCGATTCCGTGCTCAAGAATTAGGAATATCTCCATCATGTTTGTTAAAAGTTCCCAAAAAAGATTTGCTTTTTTACGCGAATAACAGCTACAGGCAAATGACCATTATGTGCGACGAAGTCTATTTCGACTTAGCTGGCTTTTTAAAAAATCGAATAGACACTATTGGGGCACTAAAAACCCTCAATTCATACACCAAAGACCACTAGACCATCGTAGAAGGCCAGCTGCATCATTGTGCCACATTTCTTTGAGGATGCTGAAGGCAATGCTGTAACAGTTACTAGTAACCGCTATCGGGCCATGTTGGAAAACTTTCTTTCGTCCACATCGGATAAATTAGGCCTACAGAAAACGTGGTTCCAAAAAGACGGTGCCACGTCACACAAAGCTCGCGCTACGATGAAAATTTTGAGAGATATTTTTCGCGGCTGAATAATGCGAAAAAGTGGTGATATTAATCCCCTGTTTTTAACCCTTCCGATTTCTTCCTGTAGTGGTACTTAAAGGAAAAGGAATACACTCACAAACCGACCACAACCTCGATGCTTAAGGACAACATTCGAACCGAAATTGCTGAAATACCATTAAAAGGCGAAATCGAGAAAATGTTATCTAAAGTGTGCTTAAAAGGGCTCGCCTAGAAACCATGTAATCAGCCAATAAAATTTAAATTATAAAATTGTATTTTATTTAAAAGTAATAAAAAAAAAAACTTTCATCTGGAACATAAAACTCACCTTGTAACTTTTGCTGTTAAGTTGGTAGTAATGTATCTTATTATCAGGTAGAGTTTTGGTCCAATCGGTCAAGTAGTTTGTGTACAGTTTTTCGATATGTAGGTTAGGTTAGCTTAGAATGGCTATCCGATGTTTCACTTGGACTAAAGGTAGGTCTGTTATGATGCCACGTGATAATCAAAGCAGATGTCACTCTAAGAACAATTTGGCAGTGATCTATGATATAATGACTTAAATAATCCAAGAAAAAGTTACCCATAGTTCTTCTGAGGAATGTGAGAAAAAGTGAGAAATTGCCTCCTCTTCCTTTCTACCTTTATAGCTATAACAAAATTAATATGCGTGGATATCTAGATATGTAGCCTGTTTTCCTAATGTGCAATGATCTGTTATTATCATGAACAGCATCATCAACAGCAACAGCAACAACAATAACAGAAACAGCAGCATCAAGAGAAACAATAAAAGTAAGAGTAACAGCAACAGCAAGAGCAGCAGTAACAACAACAGCAAGAACAAGAGCAACAGTGCCAGCAATAACAATCATAAACAGTAACAGCAACGGCAAAAATAGCACCAGCAAAAGAAGCAGTAACAGCAGCAGTAATAGCAACAGCAATAAAATCAGTAACAACCTCAAGAACAACAGCAACAGCAACAGCAACAGCAACAGCAACAGCAAAAACAGCAACAGCAACAGCAGCAGTAACAACAACAGCAAGAACAAGAGCAACAGTGCCAGCAATAACAATCAGAAACAGTAATAGCAACAATAGCAACAGCAGCAGCAACAGCAACGGCAAAAACAGCAACAGCAAAAGAAGCAGTAACAGCAGCAGTAATAGCAACAGCAATAAAATCAGCAACAACCTCAAGAACAACAGCAACAGTAACAGCAACAGCAACAGCAACAGCAACAGTAACAGCAACAGCAACAGCAAAAACAGCAACAGCAACAGCAGCAGTAACAACAAGAGCAACAGTGCCAGCAATAACAATGAGAAACAGTAACAGCAACAATAGCAACAGCAGCAGCAACAGCAACGGCAAAAACAGCAACAGCAAAAGAAGCAGTAACAGCAGCAGTAATAGCAACAGCAATAAAATCAGCAACAACCTCAAGAACAACAGCAACAGTAACAGCAACAGCAACAGCAACAGCAACAGTAACAGCAACAGCAACAGCAACAGCAAAAACAGCAACAGCAGCAGTAACAACAAGAGCAACAGTGCCAGCAATAACAATCAGAAACAGTAACAGCAACAATAGCAACAGCAGCAGCAACAGCAACGGCAAAAACAGCAACAGCAAAAGAAGCAGTAACAGCAGCAGTAATAGCAACAGCAATAAAATCAGCAACAACCTCAACAACAACAGCAACAGTAACAGCAACAGCAACAGCAACAGCAACAGCAACAGTAACAGCAACAGCAACAGCGACAGCAAAAACAGCAACAGCAACAGCATCAGTAACAACAACAGCAAGAACAAGAGCAACAGTGCCAGCAATAACAATCAGAAACAGTAACAGCAACAATAGCAACAGCAGCAGCAACACCAACGGCAAAAACAGCAACAGCAAAAGAAGCAGTAACAGCAGCAGTATTAGCAACAGCAATCAAATCAGCAACAACCTCAAGAACAACAGCAACAGTAACAGCAACAGCAACAGCAATAGCAACAGCAACAGTAACAGCAACAGCAACAGCAACAGCAACAGCAATAGCAAAAGCAATAGTAATAGTTACCTGTCCTCAGTAGGCTGTCTGTTCTCTTTTGATCTAGCTTAGGACAGATTGTTCTAGATTCGCCAGATTTATTGTTCCACCTCTCCTTCTCCAGCTTTATAAAGCTCAACGAAATGAGGTGTGAAGCCGTCTTTATAGGAATATATGTCTCCTCTGTAATAGTGTAGGAATCTAGCCAAGTACCATTTCTGGCTAACTCATCTGCTTTACTATTACTTGGAATGTCACTATATTCGAGAACCCAGACCCGGCAAATCGCCATTCTAGCTTAACAAAGATGGCCTAAGATCTGAACATGTCTCAAAAATCTAATCGCACTCTTTGAGTTGATGTTTTGGGCAGAATGCGTTGCAGCACGGCTTGTTCCGAAGGAGCTGAATTTTTTTCAAAACAAGATAGATTACTGGAGACATGCTTAAAGGCCCAAATTGGGGCCTTATTTTCATAAAAATATTCGATAACTTAACCTTGCGACTTTAAAGTGGTTTTATGAGTTTAACATGCTGCTAACTTCAAAGTAGCAAGAAACTTAGAAATGATGTTGGCTCTTTTTTTTTGTTATTTTAGTATTGTTTACTTGAATTTTCATTCGGAGGAGAGGAAAAACCATTATAACCCGTCATTTATAATGAGTGTTATAAAGACTTCGTACGAAAAGGGCAGATTTGTTGCATAAAAATCTTGGATTCTGCATCGCGATAATGGTTCGTCCCATCGCATTCATCAGAAATGACCCCATGCAACCCAAGCTGAAAGTACCACTTTTAGAAAGATTTCTTCTGAAAGTTTACATTGAAGCTATAAAGGAGATTTCGGAGAAGGAACCGAACGCAATAGTTGTTGTGTAAATAGATGGCAGAAATCTATAACTTCAAATAGAGCCTTATTTAAAGTAAAAATAATATTTTTTGTTTTATTTAAATATGCTGTGTACCAAATTGACAAAATACAGAGTTTTTCCAAAAACTAAATTTTGTATTTTCGTATTAAAAAAAGGTTAAAAAATTATTATTAAAAGAAACTGATTAAAAAAAATTTATCCTTAAAAGAAACTGATGACAATTATGAAAATTTTTTTTACAAAAATCACCTCAGAATTATAATAATTTTTATCAATTTTGTGATAATAAGAAAATTTCTAAATATATCCTTTTATTTATTCTAAATTAATATTAAATATATTAAATAAAAATTGACTGTGCAAGAATTCGTAAGTGTGAATAAATAATATTTCGGATATTTAATGCGATATAACTTTTTGCGTATAATCTTCATATGAATTTATCTTAAATATAAGAGATTTACCAAATAATTTAAATTGTGTACATACTTAACACTAATGTTTAGGAAAATCCTCTGTTAGAAAAAACCATGCAAAATAAACAAAATATATATTAAATTATTATAATCATATACTCTTAAATACTTCCATAAGAACCTTAGCAGTAATATTTTATTAAAGGTTGTCTATTAATTAACCAAATCTGCTTAGTATGCTTGACCGCTTTTTCTCTTGGTATACTGCATAAAATAGTATTTAGTATTTAGTCTTCTTCGTTAAAATTTTACACAATTTCATACACTACTGAGCAGCTAATTAAATTAATTCTGTTCAACGGAACACTTCACACCTTAGTGAAGGTAGTTTACACATAACATATACTACAACTCTTTAGAAATGATAAATTTTATGTATTAAATTGTTGAAAGCAAAACAACATTTTTTTTTGTTAATAGTTTTTTTCTTTTTGTTGAATAAATTAGTTTTAATTAAATTAACTAAATTTTTTCTCTTACAAGAAAGTTTCGTTTTTTTTTATTGGTACGAAAATTATCTTTCTTTTAAAAAGTAAGTTTTAGTAAAGTTTGGAATGAAAAACTTTTTTTTTTTTTACTCACGTTTGAATTTTTTTTCTAAGCTTTAATCGATATTGATTAAGTTTTCGCATTTTTTTTTCTTAATCAAATCAAAAATGATTAATTAAATTATCCAGTTTTAAAATTAACTGAACGAAAGTAAAATGTAAAAAAAAATACAGTTTAAATCAAAGCAATTTAATTGGAAAGGAAATGATACGAAATTTATGTAAAAATTGTATACCAGGTAAAATGAGCTGTTCAAATAACATATCTTATCAAGTGATATAATCAATGTTAGTGGGTGTGTAGTCATAAAAATATATAATAATTATTAGAGTGCGTCTTAAAAAAAAAAATATTTCAAATTTTCTTAAATTTTTGCAAAATATATTATTTAAAACTTCCAACAAAAAAAATATATATTCAAGTATGGAAATTTAAAATCACCAACATTATTTTTAATTGGATATTATTTCCTAAAAAGTTGGTAAAAATTGTTGAAAAATAATTTGCAAAGCTTACAATATATTTTTAGGCTTAATAACTGATTAATTATTATGTAATATAATGTAGATAAATTTCCATTTCAGTTTTGATGAGTGCGTTAATGTATTTTTTTTTTTATCGAACGAAACATTTTACAAATGTTATTACATATTATATTCATAGTCATTTATTAATATTAAAAAACCAATTTGATAGGATATATTATTTAACAAATTTCAATTATTATAGTTTATTAAAAATAATTTCATGTGAGTTCATTTCTAGGAATATTTTTATTGAAATATAATTTTTTAGCACCTACACAAAAAATAAAATATATACCATAATTGATATTATTTACAAATAATTAAAAAGCTTATTTAATATTAAATATTGTAATCAAAAAAAAAAAAAAAAGAGTAGGCAATTTTCCAAGAAATTTTTTTTTTCTTTATTATAAAAAATTTTTTCCTTAAAGTCTACAATTTAAGCAATAAATTTTTATATTTATTTCAATAAGTCCTTATAAAATCCAAGAAATTGCGCTCGTAGTGTCGGTAAAGATTTTTTTTTTGTAATATTGTCGACAGGAGATCTGTCAAAATTTCAGCTCGATCCATAGCATAGGTCAATTTCTATCGTCGATTAAAGTTAACGACATTTATTTGTGCATAACAATGGAAAAAAGCGAGTTTAGGGCTGTCATCAAACATCTCCATTTGAAAGGCTTAAGCCCGAAAGAAATCAAAGAAATCAATAACGCGTCGTTATTGCAACGGTTGAGCGAGGAAATCAAAGAGAAACGCCCCCATCTGAAGAAGAAAAAAATCCTCTTGCATCAGGACAATGCGCGTGTGCACACCTGCGCTGTTTCCATGGCCAAAATTGTGGAATTGAAAATGGAATTGTTGTAGCTTCCCGCTTATTCAACAGATTTGGCCCCGGATGACTATTTTCTTTTTCCCAATCTGAAGAAATGGCTTGGCGGACGACGGTTCACTTCCAACGAGGACGTCATTGCTCAAACGGATGAGTATTTTGCAGAACTTCCGAAATCCTATTTTTTGGACGGGATAAAAATTTTGGAAAAGGAGATTATGTTGAAAAATAAATTTTTTTTTTAAAAAAACAGTTTTTGTCCATCTTCTTTTAAGGACTTATTGAACGACCCTCGTATAAACGAGATAAAGGTAAAAATCAAGGGGTGGATTTTTAATATTACAATATAATAAGATTTTATCGTTTTTTATGCTTAAAAGGATTTCTGAAAATTTCGTTCATTATTTATCCTTCATATTCATATAACAAAAAATTCAAATAATATTAATATATTTAGAGTATTAAGTTGGAAAAAGACTAACGAGGATGTTGGTATTATAGTCAGTTGATTAATATAAGATTATAAAATTTATATAATAAATTTGATATTCTTATTATTAATAAAATCTCTTCTAAGAATTTGAAAACTTTTCCTTTTCAGAACGTTAATAAAATAAGAAATCATTCTGAAATTGATATTGAAATTTATTAATTTTCTTTCAAAATAAAAAAAAACTTTTAAGGTATAATTTTCTTTTTAAATTGAATTAAAAAATTTACGAAAAAAAAATTGGATAAAGGATATTTTGTAAATCATCCATCTGATATTGAAGCAAATTTGAGCAATAGTATTAATTAACTTGAAAGGGTGTGGCGAGTAAACATCCAATGAAGTTCCTCTGCTAGCGTGTGTTTCAGTTAGGCGTCAGTATTATAGTAAATCACGCGACCAGTGACGCTTTAGTCTTCGTTGGGTATTTCTAGGAAAGGACATGGAGGATAGTTCTTGAACAAGAGGATTATTATTATTATTGAGGACACGGTTACGGTACTTTTTATAGCGAGAAACTGCCACATCAAAAACAAATGGGACTTTAAGATCACGATGATTAACAGTATTGCGAACATAGAAAGGGGGCATCGACAATTGTACGGAGTATTTTTGATTGAAGGGATTGGATTGGACGGGAATTAGAAGGCTTAGTAGATCCCCAGAGTTCTAGCCCGTATGTCCATATGGGTTTCAGTAAGGTATTGTATAACAGTACTTTGCTGTCTATAGTAAGTTTGGAACGTTTGTCTAGAGGTCGAAGTAGTTTTAGGTCTTTTAAGTCTTGTATGTGGGTTCCATGTCAAGCGTTTGTCTAAGTTCAGTCCTAGGTACCGAGCTTCGGTGTGTTGTGGTATGGCACTGCCATTATGGTATATGGGAGGGCATGTCTCACGACGGAGAGTGAAAGTTACCTGGATAGATTTACGTTCATTGACTTTTATTCTACACTTAGTAAACCAGTTTTGGAGGCTTTGGATTTGGATATGGAGAGTTTTGGAAGCATGTTGGGGATTTTCGCTAGATGCAAGGCAGGCCATATCATCGGCGTATGTAGCAGAGAAGGTATTAGGGGAGATTGGGATATCGGATGTGTAAATGTTGTAGAGGATGGGTTCAAGTAAGCTACCCTGAGGAACCCCAGCCAATATCGGAGAGATATTTGAGAGTTCGTTGGATTCATTTACTTGGAAGTCTCAGTTGGAAAGGAATGATCTTAGGATTAGGAAATAGGTGGAAGGAAGGAACCTCTTGAGTTTCCAGAGTAGACCCGGGTGCCAAACTCTATCAAAAGCTTAACTTATATCAAAAAACACACCGGGACAGTACTTTTTTCTTTTGATGATTAGGAATTAAATTTGAAGATTCGAGAAGAGGATTTAAGCGGCGAAGGAGGATTTTTCAAAGATTTTTGAGAGTACTGGAAGGAGACTTATTGGCCTGTAGGAAGTGTGGCGGTTTATTGGTTTATTGGGTTTAGGGATCATTTTAATGATGGAAAATTTCCAGAGGATTGGGAAATGTGTTGTTCTAAGGATGGAGTTATATATCTTGATGGAGCAAGGAGCACTCTTGTTCTATTAGGGAGTTGTTGGATTATATTGGAAGTAATCAGATCATAGCCAGGAGCTTTGTTTTTGGGAAGGAGCTTGATTAAATTGGCAACTTCGGAAGGAGTGATTGCCTTAAGGGGAAGACTCATGGGTAAGGGAATGGATAGTTCCATTTCGATTGTAGTGCAATGAGTCATTTCTAATATGTCATCATGTGGAGTAAATGTTTGTGCAAGGTGTTCAGCAAAATTGTCTGCTTTATGTTTGTCCGTTTTGGCCCAGGTTTCGTCAGTTTTTCGTAAAAGGTGCTTTGTTTTTCTATAAGATAGTATTTGTCTTGTAGCAGTCCATAAAGTTCTGCTTTTCATTAGGGTTGCAGTGTAGTTTCTAAGACGTTCTGTATTGTATTTTGTGATTTCGTCATGTAGTTCTCTTTGCAGTTTGTTCAGTTTGGTTTTGTCGCTGGGCATTCTTGTATGTTACAAATTTTCGTTTTTCTGCAATAAGACGCCTAATTGGTAATGGTTGATTTGTCAGGTTTTGTGTACGTTTTCGATTTTTTACTTTTTTGTAACTATTGTGTCTGCGTCATCTAGTTCTTGTTCTGTTTTTAAGCTTTGTCGTAAGTCTAAATGCTCGTCAATATATTGTTTAAATAATTCCCAGTCAATTGGTCCATTAATAAGTGACGGCGCATTGACTTTTGGAGTGGATTGGGAATCGAGGACTAGTAGAACAGGGCTATGATCGGAGTTAAGATCTAGGAGTGAAAATATTGAAGAAATTCATGGGACTAGTTATAAAGTAATCTAGAATGTCAGGAAGCTTATATCGGGAAGTTGGCCAGTGAGTGGGAGTCGGAGGAGAGATGAATTGTTAGGGAGAGGATGAAAGCTCTTGGTTAAGAATAATCTCACTGGGAGAATCACAATTTATTTTCTAAATAAGTTCCAACCCTTCGCAAGTTGGGAATATGATGCTTTATCAGTAGTTTGGATTTTGATCCAATAAGGCCACTGAGTAGTTGGATGCCTTTCAACCTAAAATCACATCCTAAGATTTTATCTATCTGTTCGATTTCCTTAGGTAAAAAAATGTACTGAATCATCTAGTGTTCTTTCTATTGCCTATAGATTTCCGCAGGGTAGCATATTGTATACTTTTCATTTAAAAAATTTACACAAACAATATGGTTTTTTTTCATCCAAAATCTTTTTTTTAGGTTTTAACTTGATAGATTCTGCCTTTTCTACTCGTAAAGGTCCTAAAATTACATTCAATATTTTTCAAAACCATATTTCATGCATTGGGGAAGGGAAATAAACAGTAAACGTGAATAAATAAATATCTGTTCACGTTACATTTACTCTTTATTATAAATTATATCCTTTAATATTCCTTAATGGTAATAACACCGGCAGTTATTTAAATTCTTAGACTAACCGTCAAAACTGGCACTTGGATGACAAAGAACTTATTTATGGAATGCTCCTTAGACCTCTATTAAAGAAGTTCCAATCCTCTTCGTATCCAATCATTAAAATCCACAATACGTCGCAACTCTAATATACCATTGAAAATGAAAACAATCCATTCCCGTCTACCCTTCCATAATAAACCTTTTATTTAAAGATAATCCGCCTATTTAAGGCTTGTTAATTCCGTAAAAAATTTAATATAATCAATTTAGGCTAACTTTTTTCTATCAATAAATAAATATGAATCAGTATTAATAATTGAATCTATAATATTGTTATTTTGAGCTTTTACATGGTATTTGCCACTCAATAATGTGATGGAGAGGATTCTGGGAGCCCTTCAAAATCGAAAACTAATAGAAATGTGGTTTGAGTTAGGGTTCTTGTGAGGTCAGACCGTCGGTTGATAAAAAAGGGTTTTCCACGTCAAAAAGTTTTTGTAGAAAAAAGGGATTCCTGTAATTCACTAGCCCCCTAAGATTAAGAAACTCTTTAAAGGAAATCAATTTTTTTTAATTTCTATTAGGAAAAATTAAATTTATATCTAATTTAATTTAAAAAAAAAATTACAAAACGTTGATGAAAAAACAAAGAAATTCAGTAGATTTTCTTTTACTAATCTCAATTTCACCTGATAAAAAATAGTGAAAACTATATTAATTTAGATATTTCATTATTAAACTACCAAAAAACATATATTTTATTGGATCTATTTTTTATATATTTTATTTGTTAATGTTATGCTCCTTAACCCATTCTAATATCTATTCAAATTAGCACTAAACAAATAAGACATTTATTAATTATTATTTACTAATAAATGTCAAATTATAGATTTGAAAAAAAAAATTTGTTTGTATCTTTTAAATAAATTCATAAATTTCTTACTGTATAATTTATCATTAAATTAATTAATCAGTTTATCGAATGTATTTTGCAAAATCCTTCAAATCATATCTGCTTCTATAAATAAATAAATTCCATATTCGAATAAATTATATTGTAAGCTTCAATTAAATAAGATTGACGATACCAACTCTAATATTTAATTAATAGTCAAAAATATCGAATTAAATATTAAAATGAGAAATAACCCAATTTAAATTTTCCATTAGCGGAATTTACAATAATTTATTGCTATTGTGAAAGAATTTTGAAATATTTTTTATTTTTAATTTATTTGAATTTTTTTCTATAAATTTATTGTTTTAAATTAAATTGAAATATTTTTTTTATAAAAACTTTCAACATTTAATAATTTTACTATTCAATATTGAATGGTTTTTTTTAAAGCGACTTATTTTATTAAAGAAAATTTTCGTGTGGGATTTTCTTTCGAAATGATTACAAGTAAATTTTTAATTATTTTTTAGTGGAAGTGAGTCCTTTGAAGGAAGACGATGCAGTGGAAGATGAACATCGTTCAGGGAGTCCTTCGACATCGAAAACGGATGAAAATGAAGAAAAACTAACCTCAAAGACAAACTGTTAATCAAAAATTTTTTTAAGAAGTCCTTATAAGGTTCAATAAAAGGGTTTCCTATGGATGCTCTATCATAACATTGCCTTTTCCGTATGAATTTTTTTTGTTGTTGTCCAAAATTAAAAAAAACAGTTGAAAATATGTCATTTTGGTAATATCAATAAATATTCCATTTATTTAATATGCTATACCGGTCGTTAGACATAATAACACCAGTCGCCTATGACCATAGGGTGCTCACAGATCGCATGCGACCAATAATAACACCAGTCGCCTACAACCAAAAATATTCCATTTATTTAATATGCTATACCGGTCGTTAGATTATGCTCAATCAAGGCATGTACGAGGTCTGTTCAAAAGACAAGTTCGGCCATTTTGAATGTTCAGTTAATTTTTGACAGCTGCTTTGCTTGCACGTGTTTTTGCTCATCTTCGATTTTTGCTCAATTTCGACCAAAAACAGCATCGCATTAACATTGCTAAGGAGCTGTTGGACTCTGTCCGCGACAACCCAAATTTGCTCCAAAGGGTCATAACTGGTGACGAATCATGGGTTTATGGTTATGACGTGGAAACCAAAGCTCAATATCCCAATGAAAGCTGCCGCACGAGCCAAGACCGAAAAAAGCGCGCCAAGTTCGGTCGAATGTGAAGGTTTTGCTTACAGTTTTCTTCGATTGCAGGGGCGTGGTGTATCATGAGTTCTTGCCAGAGGATTGAACAGTCAATAAGAAATATTACCTACAAGTTATGCGCAAGTTACGCCAAGCAATCTGCCAGAAACGCCCGGATTTGTCGAAGAACAAAAATTGGCTTTTGCACCATGATAACGCCCCTGCTCACACATCGTTGCTTGTAGTGCGAATTTTTGGCCAAAAATAATATACTAATAATCTGGCCCCCTGTAACTTTTTTTTGTTCCCGAAACTGAGGAGCTCCATGAAAGGACGACGCTACGCTACAATTGAGGAGATAAAGACGGCATCGAAGGAGGAGTTGAACAAGATTACAAAAAATGATTTTTTGAAGTTCTTTGATGATTGGAAAAAACGTTGGTACAAGTGTATAATATTTTGTGGAGATTACTTTGAAGGGGCCAAATAGATTTTCATGAATAAATAAATAATTAAAAAAAAAAACACAACATTTGCGATACTTTTTGAACAGACCTCGTACATAACTGATAGTTAGCAGTCAGTAATCAGTTACAAGCTGATTACTCCAACTGCTGGCGATGAGGCCCTCCTTAAACCTCTACTCTCATAAGCGGTGACAGCGTCCGAGATAAGATCCGGAGATCGTACCCGCGGTGTAGCTTTTAACCACAACCACCACGCATGCCGAAGGACCTCACCAAAACCGAGCACACAAAGCTAATTCCATGGAGCACTCGATTCCCGTGATACAAATTAAATTTTTAAGAGTACTTGGGTATGAACTCCGCTCATAGAGCTACCGTCAGGAACCTTGTGAATTCCTAATCAATGCTCAAACTTATTTTTGTACCATGAACTAACCCACGTGACTATGATTTTTAATACCAAATTTGCCAGTGTCGGATTTCAACTTTTGACCCATGTTAGCAATATTTTTCCTTTTTTTGCTATCATTGGGATAAGAATCTGGTATATACTTAACATCCCGCCGCTGGGGCGAATACACTATCAATAAAATCGAAAGGAGTGTATCCGATGAGCTGAAAGCGATTCCAGTTGAAGTTTGCCAGCAGTACTATAAAGAATGGAAATAACTCCTCTACCGATCTATAGCTGCCCAAAGGATCTTCTTTGAAGCGAATGTCTAAAAATCAAATTAAATTTTTAAAAAATATTACCCTTTTTTATGGGAAAATAAAATTTTTCGTAAAAACGTGATTAACTTTGAAAATTTGTTAATAGTTAATAATTGATTGCAATTTTCTTATTAAATAAAATTTTTTGTTAAGGATATTATTTACATTAAATAAAGAGCGATAATTTATTTAAAAATACAAGAAAAATAGTAATCGCACAAAATAGTCTTTTCATCAAATGCGATACATCCAAATCGAAAAGAAGTAATCTCATTTAAAGTCTCCCCAAGGATCTTTGGTAATGTGGAAATGAAGTCCTCCGATCGATGGTTATAGTATTCAAGGAAATAAAGTCATATCCATTGGGCAACATCTCAACTAATTGGCTTTCAGCTAATTAAACTTCAAATGAAAGTGGTTTTTCTAACAAAAATTTAACGAAATTTGATTTCAAATGCACTCGCGTCTAGTTAAAGATAATAAATAAGGAAGAAAACAAATTTCGATAGAGATTAATTGGAAAAGTTTTGTTTATTTTTTGAGGTATAACAACTTTATTAATTATAATATTCTGGGTGATTATTATAGTCCCATTCCTAATTCTCTTTTACACTACAAAAAGGACTATTAAATGAAAGGTTTGAATAGGTCTTTTGTTAGTGGCAAAGCTATTAAAAATAACCTTAGTTGTATAAAAATTGAATAACATACAAAAGTAAAAAAAAATCAAATTTTGTATATTTTTATTGCACCGCCATTATCCTGGATAAATGCGTATTAATCAGATTTTTTTTTTGATCTGATTAAATTTTCATTAGGTTCTCATGTCAGGTGAAAAGGATCGTGAGATTATTTATAAAATCGTTGAGGTATAAGTGACAGGAGGGTAATTCTAACCCACACAACACCAGACGGAATTCTTCTACAATAAAAGAGCTTTAAAATCTCATGTCATCTGCCAGTTGATGGTAAGTGGTAATTTGGTGGATGAAATCTTCAATCCATTCCATTGTGATGGGTGGCAGATACCTAAAATCTTACAAAATACACACAATACCATCAAATACCTTGCGGCTATAATGAACTACAATCTGATATATTCAACAGTTGGCTGCTTATTTATTTATGGACAAATAAGGCGAACTTTGGTGATTTTTTTTTTATCGTGGATTTTTTTTTGTATTCTCTTTTGTGTGTAGGGGTTGGAAATTTTAAGAAGATTTTATTAAAAGCCTTTCAACTTTTATTTATTCAAATAAGCAGTTCTTAAATTTGATATTATAATCGTAATTTGATGTAATATTTTCTTAAAGAGAGTTTTCGTTGTTTATATGAAAGGAAACACTCAATTTCAAGTTTTTTATTTTTTATATGGAAATATGTTCATAAATTATTTATTGATTTATTTTAGAGTTTTAAAAAAAAATTGTTCGTTGTGCTTTGGAAACGAAAATTAAATAACATTAGAATTTTGATAAAAATTAAAATATTGTAATTTTTAATAAGTTTTTTGTACATTTTACGGTCTACAATAGAACCGATAATTAACAGATGTTAGAGTTTTTTTTTTGTAATTCTCTGAAAATTAAAGATGACTTTCTTTTAATTAGCTATATAAAAATAGAAGTCCAACAGCATCAAATCGCACGATCTTGGTTGCTTTTTGAGTTCACGCTTTCTGGGAATTTTTCACGCATTAAAGCTTAAATTTGCCGTATTATGTGTATTGTAAGATAAACATTCTAGTTAAAGCTAGAATAATATGTTTTTTTTTTTTAGTAATAGCACTCAAATTTGATGGTAATGGACTCGCAGGTGTAGTAAAAGTAACCCATTATTTTGCCAATAGATGGCTTAAGGAGTCTGTATCTCCCGTTTTAAAAGTGCGAACGGGTTGCACTAGATGACGTTAGAAAGATAAAATTTCATACTAAAAAAGCTTTTGATACAGTTTTGTGATTACTTGACTCAGTATTTTTTTAGTACGCGTGAAAGATAGACACCAACAAAGAGAAAATACGCCATATTTTACAGTTTGTCCTCGATAAAGGTGAAAACGCAAGCCAGGCACCTGAAAATATGAATAGTGTTTATGGTCCTGATACTGTAATAGCCAATTACGCGAAATTTTGGTTTTGTCGATTCTGTTCCGGTAATTTTGATGTCAAAAATGCACCACGCTCTGGAAGGCCAATTGTCGAAAATGTCGCTAAAATAATGGAAATCGTCGAGTCCGACCGTCACGTAAGCACTGTTTTGATTGCCCAGGAGCTAAACATTGTACAAAAAACCGTTTGGAACCACTTAAATAAGGCTGAATACAAAAAGAAGATCGATGTATGGGTGCCACACCAATTATCGCAAAAAAACCTCATGGACCGAATTTCCATCTGCGAATCGCTGCTAAATCGCAACAATATCGATCCGTTTCTGAAGCGGATGGTTACTGGTGATGAAAAGTGACAACGGTCGTGGTCAAATCCCGGTCACCCGGCGCAAACGGTGGTCAAGCCAGGATTGACAGCCAGGAAGGTTTTGCTATGTGTTTGGTGGAACTGGCAGGGAATCATCTACTATGAGCTGCTCCCCTACGGCCGAACTCTTAATTCGACCTATACTGTCAACAATTAGACCGTCTGAAAGAAGCAATCGCTCAGAAGCGGCCAGCTTTGGCCAATAGGAGAGGAATTGTGTTCCATCAGGACAACGCGAGGCCGCATACATCGATAGTGACTCGCCAGAAGTTCCGGGATAAAGTGATTACCACCTCTTCCTGTCTATGACGAATGATTTTTGCAGGTGAAAAATTCGCCTCAAGAGAAGATTGTAAAAATCGACTGTCCCAGTTTTTTGCCAATAGGCACGAAGGTTTCTATGAGAGAGGCATTATGAAATTACCTCCAAAATGGCAATAAGTTATCAAACAAAACGGTATATATTTGACTTAAATCGTATCATTCTATCTATGCTAAATAAAACCATCAATTTAATGCAAAAATAATGGATTTCTTTTTACTACACCTTATATATCATTTTCAACGACACATTCGGAGCAAAACTGGCGTACAGCAAATTTTAAGAAAAATTGGCGAACTTTTTATTTGTTTACCTTTTAAACATCAAACTTTTTGCGGATACAATGGCTTTTTCAAAATTGTTTGTAGATTTTTAAAGCCATATACGAGGTCTGTTCAAAAAGTATCGCGAATTTTGATATTTGATTTTTTTATGGCGTTATGTTGGTACTCATGTCTCTCACTTATACTGAAAAGTTTGGCCACTTTGAAAGTTCAGTCAATTTTTGACAGCTGCTTTGCTAGCACGTATGTTGGCTCGCTCAATTTCGACCAAAAACACCATCGCATTAACATTGCTAAGGAGCTGTTAGACTTTGTCCGCGGCGACACAAATTTGCGCCAGAGGGTCATAACTGATGACGAATCATGGGTTTATGGCTATGGCGCGGAAAAAAGCACTCCAAGTTCGGTTGAATGTGAAGGTTTTGCGTACAGTTTTCTTCGATTGCAGTGACGTGGTGCATCATGAATTTTTGCCACAGGGTAGAACGGTCAATAAGGAATATTACCTGCCAGTTATGCACAATTTGCGTGAAGCAATCCGCCAGAAATGACCAGATTTGTGGAAGAACAAAAATTGGCTTTTGCACCATGATAACAAAAAGCCAATTTTTGTTCTTCCACAAATCTGGGCATTTCTGGCGGATTGCTTTACGCAAATTCGTTGGTTGTGCGCGAATTTTTGTCCAAAAACAAACACCCTAATAATCTGGCGCCTTGGGGGTTTTTCTTGTTCCCGAAACTGAAAAGCCCCATGAAAGGACGATACTATGCTATGATTGAGGAGATAAAGACGGCATCGAAGAAGGAGCTGAACAGGATCAGAAAAAATAATTTTTTGAAGTGCTTTTTTTCTTGTTCCCGAAACTGAAAAGCCCCATGAAAGGACGACACTACGCTATGATTGAGGAGATAAAGACGGCATGGAAGGAGAAGCTACACAAGATCACAAAAAATGTTTTTTTGAAATAAATAAATAATTTTTGAAAAAGCACAAAATTCGCGTTACTTTTTGAACAGACCTCGTATATATACTGAGTTTGCTTATTGACATAAAATACGCCTCATCGCTAAAGAAAATTTTGTTTCTCAAAGTGCAAAACATTGTTGCGGCTTTTGTTGATTATTTCAAAAAGTTGCTTTTGCATTTTATAAAAAATAAAAATTGCATTTTTTTTAAAAATGGCAAACTTTGGTCTTAATAAATAATAGCTATTATTACATAATATAAATAAAATTTGTTAAATAGTAGATCTTTTTTCTCCAAATTACAAATTGGATAATCTGGTATCAGAATTTATTGCACTTATTTGCATATAAATTTCTCTTATTTCATGGAACTTATTTATTAAAAAGAAAAAAATAATCAATGATTAGAAAATAATGCAAGGTCATTGTAACTTTACTAATTTAGTAATTATTCACAAAAACATTCATATCGTAGGATATAATCGAATAAAAAATTCAAGATTTTCTTGTGAAAATAATTCTTTTATCATAAATAAGTAACAACAAAATATTACATACAAATTAAAGTGAAACTTTAAATAATTTCCATAGAATATATTCAATTATGGGAAATTTTGCCATAAATAACTTCCAACAAATTCATTATTATTCAAATAATATCCTATGCATATTTCCATATTTATGATGTTTTCATGAATTCTACACTTTTCTTCCCAACGAAAATACAAAATCTCATAATAATGAGTGTGATTTTCCATTTTGCCAAAAATAAACCCAGAAAAAATCATTTCAGATAATATGCAAATAAATACTATTTTTAGTATTTATGAATTGGATAATAAAAAAAAAACTGACGAAGAAATTATGAAAATTCAAATATTTTTTGGAGGCTTTTATCAACTTTTTAAAATGGGAATTATTCCCGATTATTGTCAAAAAGCGTATTTGAAAAGAAAATTATTGCAATATAAATAAATGAAATGTGAAAAATTTGTCATATTATAGCCAATGATGAATGAGTCATTTGGTAATGTATGAGTTTGCATACATGGAAGTAGCATAGTTGGAAGCTAATTAAATGGAAATGCCCATAAGCTGGTCCTTGCTCGTACTATAGTTAAAATCACAGACAAATCCATTAAATTCATCTCATTTAATAATTAAAAATGATAATTAAAACAAAGCCTACAGGGTCACTATTCATAATAATATTGTAGAAATAATAATTATAGTACAAAAAAAAACTATACAATACAAATTTCAGTGATAAATTTAATTATAATCTGTGTATTTAATGGTTCCACAGAATAGTATAGGGCTGTCTGGGCAAATTATATTCAGATACTATTGGAACTAAAGGTGCCGAGCAGGTATTGTGCATTTACAATGATTCGATTTTTTTTAAGTTATCCTTATTTGAAAATTTGTACGAATGGATTGGTTTTATTCAATCATCTTAATTACCATAATTTATGTCATGCATTATATTAGGGCAAATTATGCGAAAATGAGACAATTATAGGAGTGGGAATTCCATTTCAAAGGTTTTTTTTTAGACAACATAATTTTTATTTATTGTAATTTATTTTTTGTTCTGTAGACAAAATTTATTATCGAGTCAATAAAAAGGGTATTTTTTGGAACTGTTGAATTGGTTTAATGGTTTATAAAGCAATCATGAATATCTATTTTGTTCCCTTCAAAGTAATCCCCACTAGATATTATACACTTGTGCCAACATTTTTCCAAATCCTCGAAGCACTTTAAAAAATCATTTTTTATGATCTTGTTCAGCTGCTCCTTCGATGCTGGAACTGCGGCATTATAAGTGTATTGTTTTTGGCCATAAATGGCAAAAACCAATTTTTGTTCTTCGACAAATCTGGGCGTTTCTGGCGAATTGCTTAGCGCAACTTACGCATAACTTGCAGGTAATATTCCTTATTGAGCGTTCTACCCTGTGTCAAGAACTCATGGTGCACCACGCCTCTGCATTCGAAGAAAACTGTAAGCAAAACGTTCACATTCGACCGAACTTGGCTCTCTTTTTTCGGTCTTGGCTCGTGCGGCATCTTCCATTGGGATGATTGAACTTTGGTTTCCACGTCATAACCATAAAAACATGATTCGTCACCAGTTATGACCCTCTGAAGCAAATTTGGATCATCGCGGACATAGTCCAACAGCTCCTTAGCAATGTTAATGCGATGGTGTTTTTGGTCGAAATTCAGCAAAAATCGAAGACGAGCCAAAACACGTGCTAGCAAAGCAGCTGTCAAAAATTAACTGAACATTCAAAATGGCCGAACTTGTGGGTCTTTTTTTGTATATTGCTGCTTTAAAAGATTATTTTTTTTTCGCTTTCGGTAGTAAAGTTATATAAAATATATTTTAAATTAAGATTTTGATTAATATAAAATTTTTTGAATGGCAACCAAAAGACTTCTTGGAGGATTTGACTCTTTTGAGGTTATTTTTGATGAGTTTGACCCATTTGTTGGGTTATTATTATGCCATTACTAAGCGGATGGTAGTTTTTAATATCTTCCAAATATGAATAATGACCATTTGTTAAGTTCCACAAGAAAAAGTCTAACAGCATCAAATTACGCGATTTTGGCGGTAAATTGACATTACCAAATCTCCAAATTGCGTTTTTTTTAACCTTTTTTTTTTAAAAAAAGTCTTATATGGTTCAGATTAAAATTTCTCAGTTTAGGCTAAAAAATCTTTAATGATTCGGAGCACTTGGAATTGACGGAAATGGTATTTTTTTTGTTAATTTACGAAGAAATACGAGCCAATGACAACTTCAAACCAAAATGCAAACTTCAAACCAAAAAGCATTGGCTTTCTCAGAATCACTTATGGGTTTGCAGACTTATTGACATATCCACTGACTGAAAAATAAGCCTCAATGCTGAAGAAAATTTTTCACGGTAGAATCATCACTTTTGTAGAAAGTGTGCACAACGTGTTGTATGATAATTGAGCAACCTATAAGGTCAAATGGCAACTTTTGAACCAAAAAAAAATTATTTAAATAATATATTTATTAAACAATTATAAAATAATATAGCTTTACTTTTTTAAACTTTGAAATGAATAATTTATACTAAAAATACCGTAGTGTACTGAAAAGGAAGTAAACACTCATCGGCGTTTTCCATTTATAATATTTTTTTTTTAAATTCCACTAAATTTTGAGGATATTGTCTCTTATGCTATTCAGGAGGTCCTGAGGGAAAAAGTTATCCTATGACTGGATTTTGGTGATAGGAGAAATGGGAATCAATTTTTTGGCATCGGAAATTACACAGATTATGACCAAGGGAACATTCAGTTTACGAAGTACGAAAATTTATCATTTTGTTGAACATAAAATAATTTTGGGTTGTAGGAATAAGAGTTGAAAGATTTAATTCAATGTTATAAATCAATTCCATAAGTCCAAATTGAGATTATTATTATATTGTGCATTAATAATTTGTCATTTGCTGTTATTTCAAATGGTTATTAAGTGGCCTAAGTAGTTGTTGATGTTCAGCTTTCTGAGTCTTGTAAAGGGTTTTCGAATAAGAGTGATATGATGTCTTTTAAAAAAAACCACACTAATTGTTAAAGAAATTTACATTTAATGTGAAGTACAATCGATACAATTAGGTTCTAAATAAAACGTCATTCAAATGGCCTCCACGACTTCTTTTGCAGGAACGAATTCAATGAACCCAATTTTCGAGCACTTTTTCCACTAAATCAAGTCATATGTCATGAATAGCACGTTCAATATTGACTTCTAAAGTTTGAAGAGAGTCTGGTTTATTGCTAAATACCAATGACTTCAAATAACCCCACAAGAAATAGTCTAATGGTGTTTAATCACAACTTCTTGGAGGCCATTCAATGTCACAAATTCTTGAAATAATCGAATCTCCAAACTTTTCTCACAATAATTCGGTTGTTGCACGTGCTGTGTGGCACGTAGCCCCGTTTTGTTGGAACCAGATATTTTTAAAATCAACTTCTTATAATTTTGGCCATAAAAATATGGTTATCATTTATCTATACCGCTCTCTATTGACAGTAACGGTATTACCAGCTTCATTTCAGAATCGACACTTTTGTTTATTTACCGCACCACTCAGATGAAATTGAGCCTCATCGGAGAAGATGATTTGCTTAAAAAAATCGTTATCGTTTTCAAGTTGTTCCAAGACAAAATCAGAAAATTCACGACGTTTAGGATGGTCCAATGGCTTTAGTTCTTGAGTGATAATAATTTTATATGGATGCAAGCCCAAATCCTTTCTCAAAATCCGCTAGGTTGTGGTATGAGACAATCCCAATTCTTGAGAACGTCTTGGAATTGACAAATTGCGGTCTTCAGCAATACTTGCCTGAACGGCAGCAATATTTTCATTATTTCGAGCGAAATTTTTAACAATTCGACGAATAGCGAGCACAGTTGAACGATTATTACGACCATAAAATGGCAAAAGCGCACGAAAAGTTGCAATTGGAGAACGATTATTTCGATAATAAAATTGAATAATTTGTAAGCGTTATTCTTACGTATATCTCTCCATGATGAAATTGTAAACATTATTGAATACAATTATGAAGTGACATAAAAATTTGTCTGGATAGTAAGGATAGACGTATTTCTGCATATTATTCATAGAATCAGGAATAAATATTATATAAAATGGTCTTGTAGGACTCCAGCTGAAAGAAGATATATTTTTGTAGATTCCCTATGAACTGTGAATATATGAATTCAATGTAAGTTTTTATGTAAAAGGTGGGAGCAGATAATATCACACAAAATCTCAAAAGAGGATTCAATATACTTAATAACATGATGATATTGCTGGATTGACCAATATTTATATTGGAAGCCAAACTTTGTGAATGGGAATAATATTCTCATTATCTATAAAACGGGAAATTAGTTGTTTTAATAGAAGTTTTTCCAAAAAAATTTAACAAAAATTAGGAGAAGGCTAATATATCTACAAGAAGGTAGAAAATTCTTCTCGGGTTAGTTTGGTTTATGGATTATTTCAATCATTAAAAATTTACAGACGGTTAAATAGGTTGTGTACAAAAAACCGTTTAAATGATATCCAATCTTAACCTAGGTTTTTTTTTAAACATAAAATACATTAATGTCAAATAAAAGAATTTAAATTATTTAAAAAAAAAATACTTAAAAAAAAGTGGCAGCAATAAGTTTTATGGAAAAAATGAGCATGCCTTGAGAAAATTAAAGTCAAAGAGAAAATTAGTTTTTAATCTTAAAAAAAAAGATAATTTTTTTTGAATAAATTATTTTCCAGACATTTGAAGATAATTGAAACAAAAAAAAATTCCTATTAAAAAGAAGATAAATTTACTAAATTTTAAGAAATTTCTGTTTGAACATTGTAAAGAAAATAAATTTAAATTTGTTACTTTGAAAAAGATACCAAATTTTTTTTGCTATAAATTTAAACACAAAATATGCTAATAAAAAAATGTCTGAGAATAATTTTTAAAATTCGATTTTAAAGGTTCAGACATAAATTACTTATGGTGGAATATTTATAAAAAATTTCCAAAATTTCTTATTAATATAATCCATTCTATAAGAAAGGTTGTCTTATATAGAAAAGACATGTTTCATAGAAAGCTATATTGGGAAAGTTTATTATTATTATCTTTAGTATAATGAGTGTAATTTTAAAAATTCATGAAAAATATTAATATAAGATATTAAATGTGTATTTTTGTAATATACCCAATATAAATCCTTTGATTGAACAATAACATTTAAAGTAAAAGTTACGACAAATTACAATTCCAATTATAATCACACATATTCGTACTATAAATTAAATTATCTAATAAAGTGTTCATAGTATAGAAAATTCAATAAAATGATATGTAATACTTGTAATAGTGATGAAAACATATGCAGTCATCGTAATTTAAATGATTTTCTTCAGTATTCTATCGTTGAACGTATTTTGTTAACGATCGTAAAAATGAAAGTGCAATTTGGGATTATTTTCGTTCGCCTTTTTCAATACTTCAAATCGAAATTTTCTGAATAATTTTTACAATTTAATTCGGTTATATTGAGTATTAGTATTATTATATATATTTTTTTTTTACATGACAGGATAACATATATTTAAGTTATAATAAAATATTTATTAATGGAATATAAATTCTGATTAAAATAAGCTCTCCAAGTGTATGAGTATGAAATGCGTAAACAAATTATTTTCATCAAATTGTTAAAATGATAAACTGGAAATTAGTTTAACAATCAATTATGAAAATTATTGCCATTTCTTTTTATATGTAATTTTAACAAAATTACATTGTTAAAATTACATATAAAAAGAAATGGCAATAATTTTCATAATTGATTGTTACTACAATATTATTATTTTTATAAAGAATTACTTCCGTAATAATTTCATTTTTACAACTAATATTTTCAGTATTTTGTATTAAAGAGTTTTTACGATTAAAAATAAGAAAATCTACATAAACCGTAAATCCTATGCAAAAACACACAGTCTTAATATAAAACGAAGTTTATCTTAAGGAATTGTGAACTTTTTGCTTCTCGATAATAAGAAAATGAAAGGTGATTGAATAATCAAGGTGATTGAATAAGGTACTAATATACTCCAATACAAATATTAGTAAAATTGTGTAGATTTAATGAAAAATCCCTTTTTGATTATCAATAATGAAGAAATAATTCTGAAATATTTAATATAGAAATTTTTATGTATTATAATAATTTTATTGTTTAATATTTTCAATATTTTTTTAGGTCTGTTTTTTGTTGTTGATAAATATTAAGATGATTGATGGAAAATACAAATTTATATTTAATTTTTTATTAATATAACGAAAACTATAACTGAAAGCTTATCTAATTTGTGCTTTTGAATGTAACAACTTATTTAATATTCAGATAAAGAAAAAAACTCATTTTGAAGATTTTCTAGATAAATATTGTTTTTTTTTTCTTTTGCATAGTTCTAAAAAGGCAGTTCAACGGTGGTAAATCGCACGAACTTGGAGGACAATTTTTATTACCAAATCTCGAAATTATGCGTTCCAGGGAAATTTTTGCTCAATAAGGCAAATACGGTCCAAATTAAAACCTTCAAGTTAAGGTTAAGGAAAATTAGTTTACAATAAAAATTAACGGTAAAAATCTTTCATTCTTCATTTTAATATAAATACAATCCAATAGCACCTTCTGGCCAAAATGCTTACTATTGTAGATAGTCTCTTTTTACGAATGCAGTGGCTTCTCCATAGTCTCTTTTAAGTTTTCAGAATACTTGTCACTTGTTAAAATTTTTTGAACCCAATATATGGCAATTTTGTTTATTGTCATATCTACTAAGTGAGAAATTACCTCCATTCCTAGAGAAAATCTCCTCTTGACTCAAAATTGTATCTACGGTATAGTTACTAGTAATAAACCAAGGCCTAATTAAAAATGGCAATATATTGTCCAAATTAAACTTTACTTTTAAAAAATATATGTTTTTTACTAGCTGTCAAATAAAAGAATTTTTAATTCTAAACTACAAATAGATAGCCCTAACAAGAAAGGGTAAGCACCCATTCGAACTATTTCCAATTCTATATTTTTATACAAGGTATGTGTATGTTCAAAAAGTATTGCGAATTTTTGCTCGTCTTCAATTTTTGCACATTTTAAAAAATGAATCAAAGAATCTGACTGTGGTATATGGTGAAGCTACCTTGGACCGAAGCAACGTTTATCGGTGCTACAAAATGTTCTCAGAGGGCCGAGAAGATGTGAACGACGAAAAGTGTGTCGGACACCCGAGCACGTTAACAACAGACGAAAACATTGATGAATTGAAGAAAATAGTATTGGCCAATCATCGAATCACCATTAGAGAAGTTGCTGAGGACTTAAACATATCGATTGGGTCGTGCCATTCGATTTTTACCAATGATTTGGCGTGAGACGGGTTGCCGTGAAATGCGTACCAAAATTGTTCAATTTCGAGCAAAAACAGCATCGCATTAACATTGCTAAGGAACTGTTGAACTCTGTCCGCGAAGACCCAAATTTGCTGCAAAGGGTCATAACTGGTGACGAATCATGGATTAATGGTTAGGACGTGGAAACCAAAGCTCAATCATCCTAATGAAAGCTGTCGCACGAGCCAAGACTGAAAAAAGCGCGCCAAGTTCGGTCGAATGTGAAGGTTTTGCTTACAGTTTTCTTCGATTGCAGGGGGGTGGTTCTTGCCACAGGGTAGAACGGTCAATAAGGAATATTACCTATAAGTTATGCGCAAGTTGCGCCAAGCAATCCGCCAGAAAAGCCCGGATTTGTGGAAGAACAAAAATTGGCTTTTGCACCATGATAACGCCCCTGCTCACACATCGTTGCTTGTGTGCGAATTTTTGGACAAAAACAACACACTAATAATATCGCAGCCACCGTATTCCCCAGATCTGGCCCCCTGTGACTTTTTCTTGTTCCAGAAACTGAAGAGCCCCATGAAAGGATGACACTGCCCTACGATTAAGGAGATAAAGACGGCATCGAAGGATGAGCTGCACAAGATCACAAAAAATTAATTTTTGAATGCGTCGAGGATTGGAAAAATGTTGGCACAAGTGTATAATATCTGTTAGGGATTACTTTGAATGGGACAAAATAGATATTCATGAATAAATAAATAATTTTTGAAAAAGCACAAAATTCGCGATATTTCAAAAAAATTCAACATTTTGTGCTACCGGTTAGAACTTTTGGGAAAGTTAATAGATGAGAGTTGATATACAAGGGGATTATTAAGGGACTAAAGATAAGCATGCAATCTTTTATGACAGTGATCCCATATTTCGAACTTAAAAAAGAACACCAACAATTTTACAGTGGATTTCGGATTCGATGGGAATTATAAGAATTGGTGGAACCTTAAACTTCAAGTCCGAAGGTCCAAAATAGGTTTCAGTACTGTATTAGTAATAGTTTAGATCTATTGCCGTGTAGTTTTACTAACTAATGATAAGGTCTATCAAAAATAGACAGGTCTTTGCATTTTTCTAAAAATTGATCCGTCACGAAGCTTTAACTAGGCAACTTTTGCTAAGTAGAGAGTGAATGTAACGTAAACGCTTTTTTCTTCTTTGATTTGCACTTTGTGCCTGGTAATTCACTTTTCGAGGATAAGAATGTAGTTTTGCAGAGTTAGATATGTACTCTTAAGTGTTTTCTGGAAAATAAGAATAACCGTGTCATTAGAATATGTAGCTGTCAAAAATATAGTTGATTGTAGGAACATCCGAAGTAAAGATAGTGTAAAGCATGGCGCCAAGAAAGCAACCTTGAGGAATACCATAATTAATCTGGGCTGTCTCGGAATATTTCAAAATTTCCACAATTTTTAAGTAATATTGCAATGGAAAGGACTTTATTAGGAGATAATTAGTCAGAAAAATAATGTACGGAGGCTTTTAGAGCAATCCAGTATGCCAAACACGTCCAAATTTTGCATTTTGTATCTAGAAACTCAGTTGGATAATATTTTTTTTCATTTAAAGAAGGATACAATAAAATCGACAACCCGGTTGTTTAGGAAAAATATTAATGAATACAAGGGATTCAACAGTCTTTTGAAAAATTGTACAAAATCTATATACCTATTTGATAAAAATAATAGAAAAAAATAATTAATGTAAAATATTTAAATGAGATACGATTCGAACTGAGATTAATAAATTTTGATTAACATTACCAAAGGCACTCAGGTTAGTCAGACATTGCTCTGTTGTGTTGTGGAAGTAATAGAACATATAATCTGAGTGTTAAATAATTTTCAATAACAATATTGACTTTTGCTTAAATTACTTGTAGTGAATTTTGCGAAACTAGTGACATATAAATAATAAAAAAATAAATAAAAAAAAAAAATTAATCAGAAAGTGATAAAATCTTTTACCATCGTTCGAAGATATCTCTTCGAAGGATGGAAATACCGGAAGACGATATGATAGTCCCGGACGGGGATGTCAAAATGTTCGGCGTGCTTCTTGCCGACAAAAAAAAGCTAGGAACGGACATTACGGCCTTTCTAAAGCAGGTTGGAGTTCACTTCAACCTTCAAAAGGAAATTGGAGACGTGAGCTTCCCTACTGCAAAGAAAAGGAAGAACACGGTAAATAATGACGCTTCTCTGACAGATGCTAACAAGTTCATTGTAGAGCCAATTAAGCCACCAAAGAAGGCTAAAAAGGCAAAGGCACCGATAGCTGCGGGTTCTATACCTACAGCGAGCCAAAATCGGTTTAGTCTGCTCGAAGAAGCTTTGCCAAAACCACAGTCCACTACGTGCAGGAATACAAAATCAAACACCTTGGCTCCATCTGTAGTGGAGAAAATTCATATACCTCCGATCACGTGTCGAGGTTTGAATATTAACGCCTTCATCAAAGAGATGAAGAAGCTAGAAAGGACACCTGGTTATAAAATAACCAATAACATCGGCAAATCAATTATTAAGCCGGAAACATTGGAAGATCGAAGAATCATCCTCGACTTCATTAGGGTAAAGGGTATACCTGGACATACCTACACCACAAAAGAGGAAAAGAAGATTTCTCTGATAGTAAGAGGTCTCCACAACTCCTGTGAAGCCTCGGATATAGAAGCCGACCTAGCCAACCAAGTGGAGGCGGCTATAATCAATAAAGTGGAGAATTTCAAAACTAAATTCTCAAAGGAAAATAATGTCCAATCTGACATATTCCTAGTACAGTTGGCTCCAGGACACCAGCCATCCAGTGTCACGCATGTGACAAAAATTCTCCATCAGTCAATAAGATGGGAAAAACTAAGGAGAAGTGGCCCACTTCAATGCCACAGATGTCAACAGTTTGGGCATGCAGCAGCAAATTGTTTTTATAAATTTGTCTGCGTGAAATGCGGGCAAAATCACATGCCCAAGGCTTGCCCACGAGACATGGACAAGTCTGGTGATCCCTTCTGCACCAACTGTGGACAACATGGCCATCCAGCGAACCACAGAGGTTGTTCCTTCTACAAGGAAATGATTGCGGCAAAGGAACTCAGGCGACAATCCAGAGTTCAACAGCGGAAGGAGAGACTGAACTTTGTTCATCAGGCAGTTAATAATACTGTCAGGAGTGGTGTATCCTTCGCAAGCGTTCTGCGAGGAGCACCAGTCTCGAACACTGTATTGACATAAAGGGCAGTCACCAGAACTGAAGAATCAACTCGGCCTTCACCCATGGAAGAATTCTTTTCGGAGGCGTCAACACTATTTAGTACTATATATATTTCTGGCCTAATAATGAAAATGCGAATATTTATCAACGAAAAAGGTTTTATTGTTTTTCAAAATATTCTCCATCAAGATTTATACACTTTTGCATGCGCTCAAACCAATTTTCGAAGCACTTTTTCCACTCCGATTGAGACACCTCCAAAACATGGTTTTTGAATGCTTCAACAGCATCTTCTGGCGACGAAAATTAAAAAGAAGTCATTGGGTGCCAAGTCAGGGCTGTACGGAGGATGACCCATCAATTCGACGTTTTGTCCGGTCAAAAAGGCGCTGGTTTGAGCCGATGTGTGAGAGCTCGCATTGTCATGGTGCACAATGATTCGACTTCTCTTGTTCGTTTTTCGAATTTCTCCGAAGACTTCAGGCAAACAAATGGTGGTGTACCACTCAGAATTGACCGTCCTACGTTGCACAAGCGGAACAGTCGCCACATGACCAGTTTTGCCAAAGAAACAAGCGACCATTTGCTTCGAAGTGCTTCTTCCACGAACAACTTTCGTTGGATTTGACTCGTCTTGGAAGACCCACACGGTCGATTGCTGTTTTGTTTCGGGCTCATACGCATAGATCCATGATTCGTCACCTGTGACGATCTTATAAACGTCTTTTGAAGCACCGCGATCGTATTTTTTCAGCATTTCTTTACACCAATCCACACGAGCCTTTTTTTGAGCGATTGTCAAATTGTGCGGGATCCAACGAGAACAAACCTTTTTTACGGCCAGGTGTTCATGCAATATCGAATGTATGCTGGTGGGAGAAATGCCTAGGCATGCCTCTATCTCACGGTATGTCACATGACGGTCTTGCATTATCAGTTCACGTACGGCATCGATGTTTTCTGGAACAACGGCTGTTTTTGGACGACCTTCACGGAATTCGTCTTTGAGCGAGCGTCGGCCACGATTGAATTCGTTGTACCAGTTTTTCACAGTGCTATAGGATGGTGCTTCATAGCCATACAAAGATTTAAGTTCATCGATGCACTCTTGTCGTGATAATCCACGTCGAAAGTTGTGAAAAATGATCGCACGAAAATGTTCACGAGTTAATTCCATTTTTTTGCCAAATTGATTTTTTCAAGTCACTGTAAACAACACAAATGATAGTCGTACGTCAAAACGTTCTGAGTACGTTTATGCTAAAAAATGTCAAACTTTCCAATGGAAATGTCAGATCGCACCTGGCAACACTTAGTGTTGCCTAGGCCAGAAATATATATAGTAGCCTACGTATAGACATGCCTAGTCTAATCACCGAGGTAAGTCAATTTATGAAATCATATAAAACACTTTCCTCTTCTGCAGATCGACAGGTTGCATACTTGCATTTCCTTTGGAAAGTATGCAAATGATTCGGTTTATACTGAGGAAGTTATGTAATGCAGCGATGGACAACCATCATCAGGAAAAACGTCACTATTGGAGCAACCTAGAACAGCAGCCAAACGACGGAAACCACCTTTTGCGGATTAGAAAGGAGCAACACAACCCGACTAGGACTAAACTAAAAAAAAAAAAAAAAATAACAATACCAAAATGAATTTGATTTTTATAAATTGCGACAATAATTATATATGTTGTCTGTATTGGTATTTAAGATGTTAAAAAAAAAAACAAAACAAAAAAGCCCTATTTTATAATCTTAACAGACACACACTTTTTTTACTATTAATAATTTAAATCAATATAAAAATTAATGATTTTCCTTTTTTTCATATTAAATAGAATTTATCTACAGGTTCTCAAAGAGAATTACCCTTAGAAAAATTCTTTATTGTCAATAAACTTTTGAAAATTATCCAAAATCGTGCAGCATCTTTAGTATAATCTTGAATTTCTTCTGATTAATTCGATTAATTTAATCAGAAAATTAAAAGGTAGATTTTGGTTTGAAATTTATCAACTGTAATGAAATAACGATTGGCTTAAAAATAATTACCGAACTGACTGAATGCTCTAGGCGCACCTCTTTAAAAACGTTTGACTTCACTTCTTTTAGTAAAATTGGAGGTGTATTAGTTATGAAGAGGATAGAAAATTTCCTTATTGTATAATCGTCTGTTCAGAAAGAACTTTCCGCATATTTAAATTTCTGTATAACACTGGAATCTCTTCTTCCTCCTACAATGTCTGTTAATTAACATTGATTACCATTTCCAAGCCGATTAATCTTCAATTAGCTGAATATTTTCCATTTTCCTTCAGCAGGTCTGTGTAATTCCTTTACAAGATCTTTCCAATGTCAATACAATTCCATTCAATTCAATTTAAAAAATTTCTTTCAGTTCCATTACATTCCATTTCGTTTGATAATCTTAATTGAAATTTTCCTTTTTTTCTTTATTTATAAATCGTTATACAATTTTTTTATTACCATTTTACTTATTTATTAACATTTTCATTAACTAAATTGTATTAATTATTTTAATGTATTGTATCTGGTTTTCTTTTGAATAAATTTATTAACAATTTTTTAAATAAAATTTCAATAAAAATTTCATGGCTCTTGATAAGTTTTTGAGAATATTTTTTTTTTAGATTTTAAATAAATTGTTTGCCTTTATAAAATAACACTTGAATATATATAATTTTTTACTCCAAAAAACAAAAGGATAAAATCCAGTAAATTCAACAAACATTCCGAAATACAAGAGAGGAATTTTCTGGTCATAAAACACTTTTCCATGAATTGTTTCTCATATTTTATATGAACATCACTTAACCAAGAGCTTATTTTTGACTATTTTGTAGATCTTTTAGTCTCAACAATTTCTTTATTTAGACCTTCTTAGCAACTTTCTTTAAAATAAAAATATTCTCCATAAAATATGGGAATTTATGAATTTTTCGTCTAACTTACTATTAATTTCCTTCATTGAGGTGTCGCTACACTATGGTCCTCGTTACACAATTGCCTTTGACTTTTATTTCAGAGATTTCATATGCAAGCAATCAAAGAAAAATTAAATTATATTATTATATTTAAATTGTTACTCTATATGAATACACAAAAGACAAGGCACACTCTGGCGAATTTTTTCACATAAATTCTTCACCCAAGAACTTATGTTAATTTCTTGAAGAATAAGGAATCTTATACAATTATTTCCTAGTAAAAATTTCTTTAAATATGATCTGATCCCTTCTGATATTCTAAAATAACCAAAACCGAAGAAACTGATAAAAAAACCTTGGTCATACAGACCCGAAAGTCTGCTTCCAATCCCTGTAAAAATCCTCACGAAACTAATCCTAAAATTTATGTGTTCTATTCTCGAGTGCAACGACTCAGACCTCATCATTCCACAACTCAACCGTACCATCGTGTTTTAGGCTATATTTAATCTTCTCTAGAGGTGAAAGAGATATTTTTTTAAATATCTCTATTAAGGAAACTCCATAAAAATTATTCTCTATTCATTTTCTTGTCACCAAATCTTGTCTTTCCAAATGATATTTTGAAGAAAAATGTCAAATTCGCAATTCTTGCTGATATCTCTCAGGGCAGCATTCTTGGCCCTCTCCTGTAAAATACCAACGTTGTTCTGTCCAATAACAACACTTTAATAGCTCTCTGTATAGAAAGGGACCGTTCCTTTCTAGGCATATTAATGGAAATACAAATCTACAAAAAAGGTACATTACTTAGGACACAATTAAAGTCATACAAGATTGGAAAGAGCCGCAATGAACCAACGCTACAAACAACTAAAAACCTTTACATAAAAGATCAAAATTGACAGTCAACAAAAAGATAATTACGAGGTCTGTTCAAAAAATATCGCGAATTTTGAATTTCCGTGGGTTACGTTTATTAGATTTTCGAGTTTTTTTGTGGCGTTATGTTGGTACTTATGTTTTTTACTTATACCGACAAGTTGAGCCATTTTGAATGTTCAGTTAATTTTTGACAGCTGCTTTGCTTGCACGTGTTTTTGATCGTCTTCGATTTTTGCCCATTCCCAAAAATGGACCAAATAATCTGTTTCGGGAACAAGAAAAAGTCACAGTGGGCCAGATCTGGGGAGTACGGTGGCTGCGGCATTATTAGTGTATTGTTTTTGGCCAAAAATTCGCGCACATGCGTGAGCAGGGATGTTATCATGGTGCGAAAGCCAATTTTAGTTCTTCCACAATTCCAGGCAGGTAATATTCCTTATTAACCGTTCTACCCTGTGGAAAGAACTCATTATGTACCACGTCCCTGCAATCGAACAAAACTGTAAGCAAATCCTTCACATTCGACCGAACTTGGGGCGCTTTTTTCGGTCTTGGCTCCTGCGGCAGTTTTCATTGGGATGATTGAGCTTTGGTTTCCACGTCATAACCATAAAATCATGATTTCTGGAGCAAATTTGGGTCATTAACACAGCAATGTTAATGCGATGCTGTTTTTGGTCGAAATTGGGCAAAAATCGAAGACGAGCCAAAACACGTGGAAGCAAAGCAGCTGTCAAAAATTAACTGAACAATCAAAATGGCCTAACTTGTAGGCATAAGTGAGAGTAATTAGTACCAACGTAACGCCACAAAAAAATTGAAAATCGAATATACGTAACCCGCGGAAATCCAAGACATCGTATATGCAATTCAGTAATTAGACTCATATGGTCATGTGAAATATGGTAGACCTCTGAGGTTCAACCAGGTCCAATCGTCTCCAATGCTCCAATCGAAAACCCTCCGAACAATCGTCAATGCTCTCTCTTATATACGTATTACTTTTTGTGAATTTTTTACAAAAAATTCATAGTCAACTGCCATCCCAGAACAATCCTCTTCGTAAAGAAAAGCTTTCAATTTGTCTCCAAGAAAACATACATGGACACTTGGAAACGTGTTGGCTGCGAGATTTATCAACGTCAAGTAATAAAACTTCTTGTTAATATTAATTATAATATGAAACTTTTTGTTTCAGATAACAAAAAAAAACTAGAATTAGCATTCCTAGACTTGCAGCACAAATCAGTCCGGTCTTTTCGTGCCCCTTTAGAAGGTTAAAAATCATGTTGCCGTTTTTATTTAAGAGCGTCACACTAAATTGAAATGTGAAATTTGAAGCAATGATCTGTCATTAAATTTTATGTTAACCGATGTACGAGGGTCATTCAACAAGTTCTTAATCTACAAAAGAAAAACGAAAATTTTGGAAAAGTGGCAATTTATTTTTTCACATAATCTCTTTAAAGCTCGATACACTTGGCCCAGCGATGCTCTAATTTTTTTAACCCGTCCAAAAAATACGTTTTCTCGAGGGAAGCAAAATAGGCCTCCGTGGCGACGATGACCTCCTCATTCGACCCAAATCTATTCCCGGCGAGTGATATTTTCAGGTTTGGAAACAAAAAGTAGTCACAGGGGGCCAAATCTGGAGAGTATGGTGGATGGGGCAGTAATTCGTAGCGCAATTCGACCAATTTGGCCATGGCGATGGCGGAGGTGTGAGCCGGCACGTTGTCGTGGTGGAACAGCACTTTTTTCTTCGTAAAGCGGGGCCGCTTTTTCTTCAATTCGACGTCAAATCGGCCCAATAAGTCAGCATAGTAGCGCCCCGTAATTGTTTTACCCTTCTCGAGGTAATCGATGTGGATCACACCTTGTGAATCCCAGAAAACGGTGGCCATCACCTTTCCGGCCGATCGAACAGTCTTCGCCTTCTTCGGAGCACGTTCGCCGGGTGAAATCCACTGTTTTGACTGTTCCTTGGTCTCTGGTGTGTACCAGTGAATCCATGTTTCGTCGACGGTCATGAAACGAAGCAAGAACTCCACTGGATTGCGCTGAAACAGCGCCAAAAACGTCGCCGATGTGGTCTCACGGTTGCGCTTGTTTTCCGGTGTGAGCAAACGCGGCACCCATCGCGCCAACAGCTTTCTCATGCCCAGTTCTTCGTGTAGAATATGATGCCCCGTTCCTACTGCGATGCCCACAGTCTCCGCTATCTCGTGAGCCTTCAATCGACGGTCTGCCAACACGAGATCGTGGACTTTTTTAACGTTTTCCTCCGTAGCAGCCGTTTTTGGGGCACCTGGGCTTGGCTCATCAAAAACCGACGTGCGGCCACGAACAAACTCGTTGAACCAATTCTTGACGGTCGCCATCGAAGGAGAAGAGTCACCATACACAGCATCTAAGCTATCTTTGATTTTGCTGCACGTTTTCCCTTCCAAAAACAAGAATCTAATCACCGTACGATATTGTTCTTTTTCCATTTTTGTGCAACCGACCGACACGCTCGCTTTCAAAGCCTCTCAAAACAAAACTAATGAAGGGGTTTCGACTGAAACTACTGACAGTAGGCTACTAAAAGAATGTACTGCACGATGGTCAATTTCTTTTGTGACAGCAGTTCCTTCGGGCGGTGAGGCTAAGTACTTGTTGAATGACCCTCGTCGATTCAAGTGTTTAACTTATAAAAAAAATGCAACGAGACTTTGTGAAAAACACTGTCAATACCAAAAGATGATAAAAATGGGAACGAGTGAAAACTCTTCTTATGACTGTTATGAGATCCATAATAAAAGGCTTCGAAAAGGGTTCTTCGCATCAGATCGGACATTTCAGACACTTGCGGATATTCCACCATGACACGGTCATGTCCATCAACAAGTTTTTATCGAAAAAAGAATTTTCTGGTTTCCTAGCCACCCCATATTTACGTTTTCTTTGTTCCCAATGATGAAAATAACATCTGGGTAATGTCGATACGTCTAAAAGGGTGTACCCAAGAAGCTAAAGATCATTCAATAATACCTGGAAGCAACGATGCATAGCTGCCCAATAGAACCGATTTCAAGAGGATATCATTGATCCTTTTGAAAGGATTTTAAAACTTCAACAAAAATTACTAGGACCCAACAATGAGTAATTCAAAATTAAAATACTGCCACCAATGTCAAAAAGCTTCGTACTATGTTTAAAAAAGTCTTTAAAAAAGAAAAAAACAGAATTTTCTGTACAATTAATATCTCTAAAAAACTATGTTAGCATTTAAGAAAAAATTTAAAAAAATTGTATGCGTCAAAAATCATTGCGTCTGAACCTTACAACACTAATAATTTTAGACTAGTCCATTAAAATAAAAATAATGTTTTATGATAAAATAGTTGAAAAGCCGAAAATCAATATTGTCATGACAAAAATTCATATCATAAACTATGAACTGTGGCTAAATATTTAGCGTAGCTTTGGTGTTCGTATTACGAATTGGCTAGCAAATCCCCTTAAAATACAAAATCCAATTAAATCGAGATAGGCTTTTGTAAACAATAGTGAGATACATGTTAGTTGGCATAGGCCTAGAATAGTGTCAATAGTTTTAGTATTGATAATCCAAATTTATGAAATCGAATTATCCAAATGGCTAAAAGCTCTGGAGTTTGGAGTTGGTACCACCGATTCAGTTAGGCTACACGTTATAGTTTTAACGCATTTCAATGTTTAATTTCGGTTATTATATAATAGTTTTGAAATCGAAACGATTCGCAATTATCATTTATTGCTGTTTGATTAACTTTGGCGATTTTACATATGGTATGCCAGTAACAGTCGTAGTTAGTCGTATAACTTATGATACTGACATTGGCACTGAATCTACACATATTCGAGCATATCCGTTTGTTTCGGTGGACGCACAAAATTTGTTAGTTTGCGTTTGGATGACATAACAAAATTTGCCAATTTCAAATTTTGAAACATTGCTATTAGTAAAGATTAGGTGCCGCATGACTCGAAGGATTATTTTCAGACTATGGGGCTCTCAGACTTATAAAATTCAGTTTTCTGACTATGCGAATTGTTTCGATATATATTATAAACTGAATGGGATTAACATCAAATTCGAATGAATAATCGTCAGCTTATCAAAATTCTAAGGCTGCATAGATTAATTTTCTGAACAGATAATATATGATTTTTCATTTAATGCAGTTGCCTATTAATCTATCCATATTACTAATACTATGTGCTTGCCATTGTATTCAGAACCAATTGCAAATTTGTACTTATGAAATATAATTAAAATTATTTGGAAAAGTTATTAATATCTGAGACTCTAGATTGACGCCAATAAATTCGTCTGTAAAATTTTACCAATTTTAAAAAAGGAATAAATTCCTTTATTGGGCATAATAAATTCATAAATTTAAATGGTGAAAAGTCAAAAAGATCGCATCCAAATTCAAATGACTTTCAAAAGAAATTTATGTTAAACATAATTAAAAAAAATCGATTCATTATTTTTTCTTTTTGTTAAAAATTTACTATATTATAAAATGAAAATGTTTGAGAAGAGAAACTTTCACCAAATATATTCTATAGTAAGAGTATAAAAGTTTGAAGTGCCGTTTCATTGCAAAGTTCTTATAGTCGAGACATTTTGTTCAAGTTTTCCGGTAAAATTTCACCTTCAAAGTTGATGCATAAATTTTTAATTATTTATTGAAAGGAAAACTTTATTCGAAATAATTGACTCTCATTGCAGTTCTTTTAATCAAAAGTTTTCCAGTACAATGAAATTTTTCCCCATACTCTTTTTCGCCACTAAAAATTGGAAAGATAGTCACATCCATCCATTGAGACTGTACTCATAGAAAATGTACCACTTCCAAAGGAGTAATCGTATATTTGTATACTTTTTGACTCTGTATGTATATTCTCCATAATGTATGTATGCAAAGGAAAGAATTCCATACTAAATGGTTGAAGTCAAATGTGCATAAATGTTTGAATTTTTTGTTGTTTGACTAATTGTCTAATTTATTATATTTATTTATAGTTCAACATAAATAAGGTGTTAATCTGAGTCGATTATAGAACAAAATTTACACTAAATATTTAAAATTAAAATAAAATATTTTTTGCTAAAATTAAAATTATCTAATTCTATAAAATAGGTCACAATTTTTTTGGTTAAAATTTTTTATTTTTTTTTATTCAAAAGTTGACCAAAACTCCTACAAAAAGGCTGCTTTAATTCTGCATATATTTTTGTAATTTTCATTATTAGACTTACAAAATTTCAATACTTTACAAAATTACCAGGTGTAAAAGCTTAAATCTGCTGTTTGGTTATAGATGGCGTGAGTGAGCGTTTTAAGCTACTATGGACACGCCATACTTTTTTTTTATGAGTTTGACACCTGTCAATATTAATCAGTGCACTTTATCAGCAATTTCGTATTTTTGGTAATCATGTCTAGTTTTGTACCAGAAAAAGAGCATATGCGGGAAGCCCCGCTTTTCTGCTTCAATTTGAAGAAATCGGCTGCCGAATCGCATCGAATGCTTATGGAGGCCTATGGTGACAGTGCTTTATCGTAAACAACATGCCGAGATTGGTTATGTCGGTTCAAAGACGGCAATTTTGACTTGTGGAACAAGAAGCGTTAAAATCGGCCTAGGAAGGTTGAGGACCATCAATTGCAGACTCTTTTGGACGAAGACGATACCCAATCGCAAAAAATGCTCGCGACGCAATTGAAAAGATCGGAAAATGGGTGCCGCATGAATTGAACGATAGGCAGATGGAGTGACGCCAAAAAAAGCGATGAAAAGTGGATATATACCGGCCAACCATCAACTTCTTGGTGGGATCAGCAGGGTATCGTCTACTATGAGATGTTGAAACCTGGTAAAACTGTCAATGCTCACCGCTACCACCAACAACTGATCAAATTGCACCGTGCTCTGCGTGAAAAAAGGACGGATTATCAACAAAGACATGACAAGCTGATTTTCCTCCACGACAACGCACCATCGCACACGTCAAAAATGGTCCGAAACTACTTGGAAACACTTAACTGGGGGGTTCCTCTCCCACCCCGCTTATTCATCAGACCTAGTCCCTTTTAACTAGCACCTGTTTACGTCGATGGGCCACGCGCTCGCTGAGCAGCACTTCAATTCTGACGAGGACGTCCGAAAATGGCTTGATGAGTGGTTTGCCTCGAAAAATAAGGAATTTTTTTGGCGTGGTATCTACAAATTACCCGAGGGATGGGAAAAATGTGTAGCTAGCGACGGCAAGTATTTTGAATAAATTCGTTTTTGCTTTTTATGAAAAAACTATGTCTTTTTTGGACTGAAAAACAGCGGATTTAAGCTTATACACCTTTTTTTGCATATTTCTGACTGTAATTTGGTTATTAATTGACGGATGATAGGTTTTAAATATTTTAATTCAGACTATAAGAAAATGTGCTAGGAACTTTTTGTGAAATAAGGTCTTACATTTTGTAGAGAAATTTGTTGTGTTATGTAATTTTGTTGAAACTCCATATAGTCCAGATTAATATCTTTAAGTTCAGGCTATGAACAGAATTATTCTGATATTTAGCATGTCATATCGCCCAATCACAAAACACAGAGCTGCATTTTTTTATGCATTTGATTGCCAAACTGCTTTGCTTTATGAAATCGAATCCCCAAACTGTTTTTCGCTCTATAGTGAGTTGGCTCTAATCAAATCTACCATAACCCTCTTCTGTACCTTTAACTCTCAACCAAATGATTCCTTCGAATTCTTAACACTGAGCAGTCCCACCAGTAGACCACTCATCTTGCCTTAAATTCACTACTTCTTGTGCTTCCAAACCATCACTAAGTAACCAGTTATAAGGTTGATTGCAAGGCGTTTCTAAATCTCTACTATCATCTGCATTGATAGCATCCTGGAACTGGACTCCCCTCAGTACCAGTCCTAAAGCTGTGCCCACGGTTCGGGTATTAACCACAGCCATCACGTTTTAGCAAAGGCACCTAATTTAGGTTAGGCGCTATATGCCCAACAAGAATGGGATACCCGACTTTCCATTTTAAGAGCACGTGGTAGGTGCTGCTACTCAGACAGCCACAGTAAGAATCTTTATAAACTCGCGATACTATTATGCTCATTTTTTCAGAAGTAACCCCTTTGCGGGATCAGGATACGAAAAGTTGTTTTTATACGAACATAGTACTTAGAATTGATGGTTCAACAAAATACGAACCAATAACGCCTTTAAATCAAAATTCACATCAGACAGTCACTTTTGTCAGATACAATGGCTTCGTTAAAGTTACTTGTGGATTTTTAGAGCCTCATATATGGTAATATTGGTTGTTAACGTATCCACTATATAAAAAATAAGCCTCATCGCTGAATATTAATTTTGTTCGAAAAAAGCCTGCTCTTCCAGCTCCTAATCGATGTATCTTCTGCCCTATTTCAAAATAATGTTTGATAGTTGAAGTATCTATAATATGAAATTGTAAATATAAAACTATAAAAACAATACCTAAATTGTTATTATTTTTGAATTATTGTTGAATAACAAGGTTGTACTCTTTAAATTAAATACTACGAAACCTGGGCCAAAGCGGAAAATCATAAAGTACACGCTTTTGCTGAACACCTTGCACAAACATTTACTCCACATGAGGATACATTAGACAGGACTACAATCGAGACGGAACTATCCATTCCCCATGAGTCTTCCCACTAAGGCAATCACCCCTTCCGAAGTTGCCAATCTAATCAAGCTCCTTCCCAAAAACAAGGCTCCTGGCTATGATCTGATTACCTCCAATATACTCCAACAACTCCCTAAAAGAGCAATAGTGTTCCTTGCCTCAATATATAACTCCATCCTTAGAACAAAACATTTCCCAATCCATTAAAATGATCCCTAAGCCCAATAAACCAATAAACCGCCACACTTCCTACAGGCCAATAAGTTTTCTCCCAGTACTCTCAAAACCTTTGAAAAAATCCTCCTTCGCCAATTACATCCTTTACTCGAATCTTCAAATTAAATTTATTAATCATCAATTTGGTTTCCGCGCCGAACACTCCACTACCCAGCAGTGTCATCGAGTTATCGATTTCATTGCATCCTCTTTAGAAAGAAAAGAGTACTGTCCCGGTGTGTTTCTTGATAAAAGTCAAGCTTTTGATAGAGTTTGGCAACCGGGTCTACTCTGGAAACTCAAGAGTTTCTCTCTTCCTTCCACCTATTTCCTAATCCTAAGATCATTCCTTTCCAACCAACACTTCCAAGTAAATGAACACAACGTACTCTGAAATTACTCTCCGATATTGGCTGGAGTCCTCTACAACATTTACACATCTGATATCCCAATCTGCCCCAATACCTTCTTTGCTACATATGCCGATGAAACGGCCTTTCTTGCATCTAGCGAAAATCCACAACATGCTGCCGAAACTCTCCAAATCCATATCCAAACCCTCCAAAACTGGTTTACTAAGTGGAGAATAAAAGTCAATGAACGTAAATCTATTCAGGTAACTTTCACTCATCGTCGTGAGCCATGCCCTCCCATATACCTTAATGGCAATGCCATACCACAATATACCGAAGCTCGGTACCTAGGACTGAACTTAGACAAACGCTTGACATGGAACCCACATACAAGACTTAAAAGACAACAACTTAAAAGACGATACCTAAAACTAATTCGACTTCTAGACAAACGTTCCAAACGTACTATAGACAGCAAAGTACTGTTATACAATACCTTACTGAAACCCATATGGACATACGGACTAGAACTCTGGGGATCTACTAAGCCTTTTAATTCCCGTCCAATCCAATCCCCTCAATCAAAATTACTCCGTACAATTGCCGATGCCCTCTTTTATGTTCGCAATACTGTTATAAATCATGATCATAAAGTCCCATTTGTTTTTGATGTGACAGTATCTCGCTATAAAAAGTACCGTTCCCGTGTCCGCAATCATAATAATCCTCTTGTTTAAGAACTATCCTCTTCTTCCTTTCCTAGAAATACCCATCGAAGACTTAACCGTCACTGTTCGCGTGATTTACTTAAATACTGAGGCCTAACAGAAACACACGCTAGCAGGAGGAACTTCATTGGATGTTTACTCCCCACAACAAAGTTATTTATAATAATTAATACTATTGCAAAAATTTGCTTATTACTATGTTGAAGTTGTAAATATCTAAAAAAAAAAAAAAAAATTATATACTGGATAACTATCATATTTTTATATATGATGGTAACATTTATAATTAAATATGAAAAATGATTTTACAAACTATCATTGAATATAAGAAATGCAAATCTTAAAAGCCACAAAACTATCTTGAATGCCTTTAAATAGGTGGATGGGCATATTGCAAAAATATTTACTATTCTGTATAGTCGAAAATGGTTTTCAGAAAAAAAATGGTCTTCCTATTCGGTTACGGTTAAAACTAAATATAGGTTCGTGGTTACCGCCAACTGCGTATAACGATTTTCTACCAAAATATTGTAAATAAATCCAAGCAGCAACTGAACGCATATACCTACTCTTATTACCATCTACAAATGTAGACTCTCCATTGTATCTACAAACAAATTTTTGAAATATGCATCAGCTCGTAAATAAAACACAGCCAATAGATTTTAATGCTACAAAAAGGAAAAAAATAGTATAGTATTTTTTTTTCGCTTATTAAAAAGAGAAATTTAGTAGTGGTGGTGAGTATATTTTTTGCGCTACCCTTAATGCGATGCTTTTAATGGTAAACAGCACGTGTCCAGTTTAACGCTCAAACATTTGCTTTTTATTTCCAGTTCATGTCACTGGTGCATAATTGATAGGCTACAAAATGTCCAATCCAGATGCTAGTAATTAAGGCAGAAATTGCACATTTGATGCACTTGCAATTCATGTCCCTGGATTAGTATGAGTATCAGTGTTTTTGCTATTACTCTAAAAACATGATATCCACTGATTATGTACAAGTACAAGTTCTTTTTTCTAATATTTTTTTAAAACAAATATTATTGTTTTTATCTTCTTTTTTTTTGCATTTTAATGAACGTTATAAAATTGGAGCTTTTTTAATACTAGCTTTAAATATAGTACAAGTTTTTTAACCGATTCGGTTAGTTATACTTGGCATTCCTATTAGCAATTATTATTGTACAATAATTTTTTTTTTATTTCTCTAATTTTTTGTTAAAATAATAACTAAATAAAATACTTAAAAACTTGAAATGTTAAATACTAAATATGGTGTTGTTGTTACCATATCATGGTGTACTTTTTAAAATTACTAATTAATTATGAATTCAAATTAACTAAATAAGATGATAAGTGTATAGTAAAATATCTAAAGTAGATTAGCATCAAAACAAAGTAGTTTTTATAATTACCTATAATAAGTTTTTTTTTTGTAGAAAGTTAAATAGTATTAAAAAAAGAAGATGATAACTCGGTGTTGTCTAAGAGGCTTACTGCAATTTTCTTTAATGAGTTTTTTGCAATAAATTATACAGACACATTTGACTTATATTGGATTTTCCAAAGAGAGTGATATGATTTCTTTTTTTTAAAAAAAACATACTAATTGTTAAGGAAATTCACATTTAATGTAAAGTACAATCGATAAAATTAAGTTCTGAATAAAACGTCATTCAAATGGCCTTCACGACTTCTTTTGCAGGAACGAATTCGATGAACCCAATTTTCGAGCACTTTTTCCACTAAATCAAGTCGTATGTCATGAATAGCACGTTCAATGTTGACTTCTAAAGCTTGAAAAGAGTCTGGTTTATTGCCAAAGACCAATGACTTCAAATAACCCCACAAAAAATAGTCTAATGGTGTTAAATCACAATTTCTTGAAATAATCGAATCTCCAAACTTTTCTCACAATAATTCGATTGTTGCACGTGCTGTGTGGCACGTAGCCCCGACTTGTTGGAACCAGTTATGTTCAAGATCAACTTCTTCCAATTTCGGCCATAAACAGTTGGTTATCATCGATCTATACCGCTCTCCATTGATAGTAACAGTGTTGCCACTGTCAATTTAGGTGAATGTAATGGGTGTTCGTGAATAACTTGTGGATTTTCTTCGCACCAGAATCGATAGTTTTGTTTATTTACCGCACCACTCAGATAAAAGTGAGCCTCACTTTCAAATGTACGCTTGAAATTTTTAACAATTCGACGACTAGCGAGCACAGTTGGACGATTATTACGACCATAAAATGGCAAAAGCGCACGAAAAGTTGCAATTGGAGAACGATTAATTTGATAATAAAATTGAATAATTTGTAAACGTTGCTCTTTCGTATATCTCTCCATGATAAAATTGTAAACATTACTGAATATAATGAAAAAAAAAGACAGATCATGACATATTACGAGAGGCTGGAACGTCACTTAGAAATTATATTACTCTTATTGGAAAACCCTATATATAGGGTTATGCATTTTTATTTGTTAGTTTAGAAAGTAAAGAACTTTATTATTTAACAAATAATAATCTTAGAATAAAGTTTGCCATTTAGTAATATTGATAAATTATTAATAACAAAAAAATACGTTTTATTTGTAAAAACTTACTACAAAACTGGGAATTGTACGTTTTGCACTTTGAGAGGATATTAAAGAGGCTTATTAAGAGGCTATAAAAATTTATAAGAAATTATTAAAAATGCTTTTGTATCCTTTAAAAGTAACTGGCTGGTATGCTTAAAGGTGTCATTAGCCAGAATTTTTTTTTTGAACCAAATGGACTTTTTTCGTATAACGGACTTATTTCAGAGTAATATTAAATCTGTACTTTGTATAGTTCTAACAAAACAGTGGCACAAGTCATACAATACAAAATTTTCAGGACTCATAATTTCAAGATTTCAATTTGACGAAGTTAAGTGGCATCCAAATTTGTGTAATTTGAAGCCGTTGGACTTTTTTTTTACAAAAATTTATAAAATATTGTCTGTATGCAAACAATTTTTTAATTAAAAAGCATTAAAAAACTCAAATTCATCAGGTAAAGGCCTCAAAAGAATCTAATCCTGTCAGAAGTTTTTAGACAAGTTTTTTGAATTGGGTTGTTCGGAAAGTAATTTCGTTTTTCCCCAACAGAGGAATTAATTGTATTTTCTCATAACCAACTTCATACTTAAGCTGCATAATCATATGAATTTTAATAGCTGACATAGAAGGGCTTGCTTGTGAAAAAATTGGATTAATTCTGCATAGTAGTTTTTGGTTGATACCCTTTTAAATATGTAAAGTGAAAAACAGCATTTTCGGGATATTTTACTTTTTACAAAAATATTTTTTTTTATTATCCGATGTGTATGGAGAAGATGTGTTAAGTGAGCGCCAGTGCCAAAAGTGGTTTGCAAAACTTCGATCCGGCAATTTTGATCTCGAAAGATGCACCACGTTCTGGAAGCTGATGAAAACAATAAAAGCATCAATACGAGGTATGTTCAAAAAGTTTCGCAAATTTTGTATTTTTTCAAAAATTATTTATTAATTCCTGAATATCATTTTGTCCCCTTCAAAGTAATCCCCAACAGATATTATACACTTGTGCCAACGTTTTTCCAATCCTTGAAGCACTTCAAAAAATCATTTTTTGTGATCTTGTTCAGCTCCTCCTTCGATGCCGCCTTTATCTCCTCAATCGTAGCATAGCATCGTCATTGTATGAGGCTCTTCAATTTTGTGAATAAGAAAAAGTCATAGGGGGCTAGATCTAGGGAATACGGTAGCTGTGGCATTATTAGTGTGTTGTTTTTGGCCAAAAATTTGCGCTACAAGTAACGATGTGTGAGCAGGGGCGTTATCATGGTTCAAAAGCCAATTTTTGTCCTTCCATAAATCCGGGCGTTTCTGGCGGATTGCTTCACGCAGGTAATATTCCTTGCGCATAGCTTGCAGGTAATATTCCTTATTAACCGTTCTACCCTGTGGCAAGAACTCATGATGCACCACGCCCCTGCAATCGAAGAAAACTGTAAGCAAAATCTTCACATTCGACCGAACGGTCCATTGGGATGATTGAGCTTTGGTTTCCACGTCATAATCATAAACCCATGATTCGTCATCAGTTATGACCATCTGGAGCAAATTTGGGTTGAAGCAAATTTGGTCGAAAATGGACAAAAATAGAAGACGAGCCAAAATACGTGCAAGCAAAGCAGCTGTCAAAAATTAACTGAACATTCAAAATGGCCGAACTTGTCGAAATAAGTGAGAAACATGAGTACCAACATAACGCCACAAAAAATCGAAATTCGAATATACGTAACCAGCGGAAATTCAAAATTCGCGATATTTTTTGAACAGACCTCGTAGATGCAAACTGGCGAATAACAACTCGTGAGATCGCTGAGAGATTAAATTTATCAAATTCGACCATTCATGATCATTTGAAATGGCTAGGTTTTATCTCAAAACCCGCCATATGGGTTTCTAATCTTCTTGCGGAAAAAAATTTGTGCCGTCGCATTGACGTTTGTGATTTGCTTCTCAAACGCCAGGAAATTGATGCATTTTTGAAGTTTACAATCACTGGGGACGAGAAATGGGTTGTCTACAACAATGTTAAGCGCAAAAGATCCTGGACTAGAAAAGATGAACCGGCTCAAAGCACTTCGAAAGCCAATATTCATGAAAAAAAAGGTTATGGTATATGTTTGGTTGGATTTCAAAGGAATCGTCTATTTTGAGCTTCTACCGAGCAACACAACGATCAATTCTGAATTGTACTATCATCAGTTGGACAAATTGCATGATTTACTTAAAGAAAAAAGGTCAGAATAAAATATTAATTCGTCTTTTAATTTTATACAAAAAAAAGTTACTATCCAAACAAGTCAATATTTAAAAAAGTGTTATAATAAATTTCAAATGGCAATATTTATTTAATAAAAATCTTGAAAAATTTATTAAAAATTAAGATCTAAACATTTTTTTTTAAATTTTATTTTCCAAACTTTAAATTGGATAATACTCTAGATATAGAATTGATATATATTCAAAATCTAAATTTGTTTTTTTTTTCGAACAAGAGATAAATTTAATCAAATTTTAAGATATTTCCTTATATTTAGAAAGGGTACCTACTTATATGCAATGAAAATCAAATGCATAATCACGCTTTAAGCAGAACAAATCGTATAACTTGTTACGTTACGATAGAGTAGATAATTGAGTCTATAATGTAATTCACCATGAAATTGTTAGTCCATTCCGTTAATGGCATTAGAAATTTTCTAGACCTCCCTTCGTATTGTTTTATTATTACGCCTGTTTTAATAAATAACTTTGATAATTGATGTTTTTTTTTACTATCGTTATTTTATTTCTTTTTTTTTCTTCTCTCCTATTTCTATATATTTTTCATATAAAATTCATTGAACTTGTTATAACAAAAAAGCCTATTTTTCTATACATTTTATACTTCAACAGCTATTATTAAATTGAGTCTACACTAAAAACGTAGATACTATCGACACTATCGATCAGTTCAGAGATATTACGAATATGAATGAGATACTTTCGCATCTATGCTTCGGTACCAAACATGGACTACACCATCAACGTTAATAGTTCTCAACTGTAAATTGATCTTCGATTTTTGTTTATCTTTAATCATACTGGATTTTATGAAGACATTGACATTGACCACAATCAATTTACGAACGTTTAAACCAGTTTCCAATACTACGTTCCGCGGGGGTATACTCTCTCCACATGGCGGACGATAGGAATTCCAAATAACACGTCTCAGTTCGGTTAATCAATTTAAGATCAGTTTTTTTGGTGGCTTTTAAAATCTAAAATTGGAATTTTGTGTATAACTGGACAAGCTAGCCACTTTCACATAGCATGGAAGAACTCATTACATAGATCACATTTTTCAAAAAAAAAATTGTTATATGTTTTTTTTTTAAATATTTTATTTAAAATACTCTTTAGATAACCTAACTTTGTGCAATATCTTTGGTTTTGTTTGTACAACACTTCCCCCCCCCCCCCCCTAAATGTATACTCCTTATTTAGTATTGACAATCTTATATTTGGGCAGTACTAGTTACGCTAAAGATTAACTTGTATTACAAGTTGCATTAGAGGACTTGGTTGAAAGTTTCTTCAAACGCAATAAAAAATCTTTCTTCGGAAGTTAATGCCCTGCCCGATTTAGGTATATAAGTGGAGATGAGACACTTATAAGCTATGGTCCGGCATTTGTATAAATACGAAGCTATTATGGTACCTGGAATCAAGATATAACTCACTAGATAATATCAATTCCATTTCTTGGCATGCATAAAAGATACTTGGAAGAGTTCAATTCCCTTTTGTTGGTCTTTTGCTGTGGTAAATATTTCAGTTTCGCTTTCATTTGGAAAAACACATTAATTTTTTATTCAATTTTGAATGGTTTTTATCACATAAAATATATTTAAAGTCAATTTTATTGATTTAATATTTTTTTTTGCAATAACTTCTTTTATATCATCTAAATTGTTTTACTTAACATATGAGAAATTGATAAGATTTTGTATTCTTTTTAATTATAATTGGTGTGGTATTTTTGCTACTTTACGAAAATCTGATTAATACGTTTTTTTGTTGAGAAGTTATAATTTTTTATTTTTTTGGATATTAATTTATAATTTAATGCAGTCATTTTTATTAAAATAAATTTATGGCAAGTTTCTATAATCAAATTACTTTCTGAGTATAGCAAAAATTGAGTTCAATTTGAACAATAAATTAAAAATTATTTGTATAACAAATTGGGTATTTGGAAATTTTCTACTTATAATTAGAATGTTCTTAATTTTATGTTATTAAAATAATAATTAAAAAAATACTTTTAGTCTTGTATACATGGTATATCAAAAAAAATTTTACCATTTCTGAATGAAAAACAATATTGGGAAAATACCTACTATAACAAAAATTCTTAACCAAACCAAATTTAAAACTTAAATTTATCAAGCCTATTAAAAGAAACTTTCTAATTGGCAGGTTCGTTACATAGTATAAATTAGTTCTGATATTCGTTATGTTATGACTGTTAAAAATATTTTTTTTAATAAATTAACAAATCGGAGTACCTTTTAATTTTTACGTTACAATTATTTTAATATCTACAGTTTTGGTTATGGAATTATTCTTTATTTTTACCCGCAACTTGTAGACTGGATTAAAATATTTGGGTTAGAAATCTAGAATTAAGAAAAATTCAACTCTTTATGGCCAATTGTATTTAAATTAAAAATTAGCCTGTTTTGTCTATGTTACCAATATTCGTGAGGTGCCAAAAATTTGCGACACATTAATAATTCTGCGAATTTTTTTAAACAATTATTTTTTTGTATCTTTAAGCAAACATGTTTACTATTTCATAGTAGTTTCATGTAGAAGTGAAATATCGGTGGAAGCGGTAATTTGACGTTGCAGTCCTGGAAAGTTTCAATTCGAATTGCCTTCAGCAACTCAGTAACGATACTTTCATTATTATGGTAATAGTGACCACTGTTGTTTTACGTAGCAGACATAATACCATGAGCCGCCTATGACCATAGAGATTGAGTTACGATCAATCAGCGGATCGCCAATATTGACGATCTACAGTCAGCAACTCTATATTTAACGCTGTTATACCTCATCGTGTGACAAAATAACACCTGTCCCCCACGACTATTGGGATTGAGACACGCTCAATCAGCGCGCAACTATAACTGAATATATCGAATAATATACCAATAAACTGTATACTAGCAGTAAGTAATCACTTACTTACTGCTAGTATACAGTTTATTGGTATATTATTTACAACTGCTTGTGACGAGGCCTACACATTTTTATGCTATCTTCCAGATGAGAAGCAATTATATATTTAACAACTTTCCGCAGGGGCGGAACCTTCAGCAACCAGTCACAAGCTGATCATTCCAACTATTTGTACCTAAGATAAAAGCCGGTATCTTCCACCAGCGATGTGGGGGATCGTTGTGATTAAAAAAGAAAAGGCAAATTCGTGGTCGTAGTGGAGCATTCAAGTATCGACAGTATCTGGTGTTATGCGAATAACCCATTTTTTGAGCCTTCCAAGCATCCAAGTATCTACGAGTATAATATCTGGTCTTACACGAACAACCCCTTTCTTAAGCCTTCCGAACATCCAAGTATCCACAATATCTGGTCTTGCGCAAACAACCCCTTTCTTGAGCCTTCCGAGTTTTTCCTTATAAAAACAGTTTATTTTGCGATGGTTCTCGACCATTCAAAAATGCTTTTATGCTTCCGAAAATCTTGTGGTCTTGATAAGGAATGTTCTCCATGGTATCATTGCGATTTCTCGAGGATCTCATTTTTTTTTGCCAGAAGCAATTGTATTCGATGGAAAACTCTATAATTCTTATCCGTAAGTCCATAAAGGTCTTAGTAGAGCATTGTATTATAGTACTTTGCTATCTATTATAGGTTTAGAATGTTTATCTAAAAGTATCTACCAATTTTATGATAATTCAAATATTTTAATTATTTTATTTAGTGATGTTATTCTTATTACTTTTCTTCTATTTTTACCAAAACATATAAATTCCTACTATAAAGTGGACAGGATCTGTTATCTCTTAAAGATAACAGATCCTGTCCTAAACGTCTTATATTAAAATCTATATATAAGTTTTTTCTTTCCATCGACGTTAAAAAAGAAGAGAGTTTTTAATATTAATAGTTAATGTTTTTAATACCTCCTTTTTTTATAATTATAATTTAAAAAAAAACCCTTATGTCACCAATTAATCACCCCAATTCCTGCACATGTTTCAAGGCTTTTTCATATTAAGAAACAAAATTTTCATCAAAGAAATATGGAACATTGTTTCTTTTTTTTTAATTAAATTTTCATATCTTTAAGATAAATACAAATGCCAATTAAATAATTTTACAAAAATTTAATATTAAAAATATAATTTTATATATTTTGAAAGAAAAAAAATCTCACCAAATACAGATCGATACTTTAGTTATCAATAAAAAGAATCTTCTTTGTATCGCCGTAAAAGTATTTTTATCAAGAAAAAAAAATTAAAAAAACTTCGATCCAATTTAAAGTATTTGCAACCTGATACGATATGAAACTTTTCAACTTTATAAAAGAAAAAGAAAAAAAATATGACAGAAAAAATAATCATCATAATAAGAATGGTAGGAAAATGAAAATCCTTTTAGAACTTTCACAATATTTTGAAATTTCATTCTTGAATGGAGCTAAGCAAAACTCATACGAACTGTTCCTGATTCTTTAGTCCTCGCACACTTGAATTCTGTTCGAGTGTGACAAATTATATTGGCAACGATTTTGCACAAATTCTACTTCTACTAGGTTAGGATCCATTTCCGAAGTAGAAAGACATCCTAGGGTGGACCCTAATTCAGTGTGACAGCATGAGAAGCAGAAAAAAAGCTAACTCAACTTGCTGACATCTCCTTTTAGAACTTCCTTTCATCCAACCCCCCTCCCCCCCTCTCCCATATCTCTAACCAATCACCTCATCTCTTTCACCATCTCATTTTATCTTTTCCCATTTACTACTTATGATGCTGTCTCTCAGGTCCTGTGCTCATGACACCTAAATTTCCCAAATAGCTTATTGTATATTTCCTGATGAATCATCCTATTAAGAGCCGGAAATAAATCAGTCTGAAAATGCATAAATTCGATGCGATGATGGTGGTAACATCCTTATACCATACCACCATTTCCATTGATGATATTTTGTATTTTTCCTTATCAGGAATAGAAGAAAAAAAAACCGAAGAAATATTTTCAAATTTATTATAATTCAATCATTTTTGATTACAAAGACATCCGGAGAAATAAAAGCAAAAACAAAATTATAAATATATAAAAAATAAAAAGGTGGAATAAATATAATCAAAATGCGTTCATCAAATTCGATTACAATGAAATGAAAAGTTATAAAATTTTCATTAAAAAGCTTAAAATTCCAATCAAAGAGAAAATCAACAAAAATAAAAACCGACCATCATCATCAACATGAACAGTAATAAAATTTTACAAAAAAAAAAAGCCCAAATAAAAGTTCATAATTAATTGACAATATTTATCTCAGTATTGATATTAAAAGTTTCTTGATAAATTGATTTTTCGAACAGAAGGATACACAGATGGGCTGACAGACAGAGGCTTAAAGGGAAAGGAAAACGCAATTTTTTATATATTTTATTGTTAAATATAAACTTTTTGATTGATTCGCTATGAATTATCCCGAGTTTGATAGTACAGGAACAAAGCAACGATTGATATTCGAATGATAAATTTTTTTTCAACTAGAATTTTCGATAATTTTTTTTATTTATCATTTTCGTTTGTTGCCATAAATTTTCTTCTTCTTTTTTTTTTGTTGTTGTTGGTATTTTTCAAAAAGCTTTAGGCTATAAAGCTGTAAAAAAGTCCGATTAAGCAATAATGGGAAATTTTTTTCCGGAAAGTCGTGACAAATTTTTCGATGATAAAGGAATGAAAGCTATTTGAATGATAATAAAGGACAGTATTTTTTAACAACAACAACAACAACAAAAAAATATAAACAAAAAAATAAAAATAAATAAATAAAACTATATAAAGTAGGCTTGAGTTTTTATTTATTTTAACATAAAACTTTTATGCTTTTAGTTATTTTATTAAAAGATCATTGATTTATTGGTCATTTAAAAAGTGATTGTTATAAACTATTTGACATAATCGATTTATGATATTTTAATCCTTCAATATCATAGCATATACATTAAGGAGAAAGTTATTTAAATAAATAATAAATACGTTAAAAATATATTTTATAATGAAATTAAGTGAGTGGATGGATAGTCATAAAATTTTTATTATAATTATTCTTAATTTTTTCAGATTCAATACGAGTGATAAAAAAAATTTAAAAAGATTTTTTTTTTATTATCTATTATGCAGTAGGGTTTTTGGTTTTTTATTTAAAGTGTTCTGATTATAATATATTTAATGAGTAAGAAATAAACGACTATCGATTGACCTCATAATAAGACTTTAATACATTTTTAACATTTCGTATTTATTTAATGACACCAATTGTTTCTGAAGTGAAAAAAAAGTTTTTTCCATCAATATTATTATTATTTCTCTGGTTTAATGGTACAAACTAGAGAAATGCTAGTTTTTATATAATTTTAATATAAATGATAATATTATTTATATTATGAATCTTTTTATATTTTAATATAAATGATAATATTATTTATATTATGAACAGAAGATACGTCGATTTGGTGCTGGAACTTCAGGCTTAAGATGGTGATATTATTTACCATAATAATAAAATATTATATTATATTATTGTGATGAGGCTCATTTTTCACCTCAGTGATGAGGCTCATTTTTCACTTCGGTGGATACCTTAATAAGCAAAATTTCTATTTATGAACATCTGAAAACCCAACAATTACAAGACATTCTAGAAGAGTTATTTAACACAGAAAAAGTGACTGTCTTGTGTGTATTTTGGTTCTCAGGTGTCAATGTCTCAAATTACTTAAGAAAATTAAGAAAAAAAGATGGTTACAGTCAATTTTGAGTGCTTAAAGGCTATGACAAATGACTTTTTTAGACTAGAAGTTAAACATTTTTTGTAGGCTAAACGTGAGAAGCCACACCACATGACAATTTTTACCTCTGTTCCACAAAAATTCTCAGGACACGTAATTTTGAGATTTCGAAGTGCAAGTGCCAATTGGCCTCCAAGATCGACCAATTTGATGCCGTTGGACTTTTTCTTATCAAACTACTACAATATGTAAAAAAATTGTGTTGGCGCAAATAATTCTCATCAACATTAAGTAATGGCCAAGTTATAGCTCAAAATTGGAACTTCGAGTCCTGTAAAAAGTCTTGTGATAGTCATTTTAAGGATGTTTCATAAAAATTTTATTGAAATCTGAATTTGAAGTAAATTTTAGTTACTTCAATTTCCAAATAACATATTCGATAACCCTTTAAAAGTCATTTTTATGAAGATTTGAAAACCCAAAAAGTACAAGAGACTCTAGAAGAGCTTTTTCATCCGGGAAAAGTAACTGTCTTGTGTGTATTTTGGTTCTCAAGTGTCAATGCCTCATATTACTTTGAAAATTAAGAAAAAAAATAGTTACAGTGAATTTTGAGTACTTAAAGGCTATGATAATTGACTTTTTCAGCCTAGAAGGGCTAAACATGACAAGCCACACAACATGACAATTTTTACCTCTGTTCCACAAAAATTCTCAGAACACGTAATTTTGAGATTTTGGAGTGCCAATTGGCTTCCAAGATCGCCCAATTTGATGCCATTGGACTTTTTCTTATCAAACTACTATGTAAAAAAATTATATTGGCGCAAATAATCATCATCAACATTAAGTAATGGCAAAGTTACAGCTCGAAATAGGAACTTCGAGTCCTTTAAAAAGTCTTGTGATGGTCATTTTAAGGATGTCTCATAAAAATTTCATTGAAATCTGAGTTAGAAGTACATTTTATTTTACTTTAGTTCACAAAGAACATATTCGATAACCCTTCTAAAGACTTTATTTCAGTGATAAACACAAATTGGCATTTAAAAAAATTATATTGTCTTCAAATTTTGAATTTTATGAGCACTTCATGAAAGTATTGAGACTGAATCCTTTTTGTAAGAAAATTATTTTATTTTTATATATTAATGTTAATCCCTTTATAGAGGAGCTATACATGGGCGAAGGCATTGTCTATACTCTTAAAAGGCGGAGGCATTGTCTACACTGGAAGGTTCAGCACCTTGATTTCACTCCTTTAGATGTTATCGATAGTACTAAAATTATATCCTTTAAAAGTGTTTTCTATATTTGAGTCCAAAAAAAAAACGCTTGTACTTAGATGAAGTGAAAAGTGAGAGGGGGAGGGGCTAGATAGTCAAAGAAATTTGCTTTCTGATAAAAACTCATGGATGGAGATGGGCTTTGTCGCGGTTTCCAATGTTAATCGATGGTTTGACCTCACCAGAGTCCTCAGCCGACTACATTACCGGGCCATAACTAATGATTATATTGTTGAAAATATTAAAGGAATAGATCCGGAAGATATGTGGCTCTAATAGAATAGCGCTTCTGCTCATGTATCTTACATAACCAACGATTTATTGAAGAGACAATTTAGGGACAACTGTCTATGCACGCTGTGGACTTGGAACTTGGCCTACAAAGTCATGTTATTTAAGACCATTTTTCGATTTGTTCTTCTAGAATTATATGAAATTAACTTTTAACGTGTTATTAAAAAAATAGAAGTGGTTCTACTAGAAAAATCAGGACGACCGTATGAGTTTCATAAATAATCACCGAGTTGGTCATGCGCCTGGAATGATTTTTAAACCCTAATGGGAAAAATTATCTTTGCAAAAAATTTTTGGAATTTTTTTTTAAATGAATAATCTTAAAAAAATTAAAAACAATCTTTAATTGTTATCTTTTTATCTATTGACTTTTCAAACCAATCTTTAACTAATTAAAAAAAATTATTTTTAAATTTTTTAAATACTAAAATTGGAAAATTAATGAAAAACTTCTTCTTGATTTTTGTTTTTTTACTGAAATTTTGTCCCTGAATATAACACAAAATTAAATTTATTAAAAAATTATAATAAAAATAGAATTAACAAAATTAGTTTTTTGTTATCATTTCATGTGATAATATTACTCCTGAAATTAGAAATTCTAATCGCCACGTATCTAACCTACAGACCATAAGAAGACAGGATGTCCTAAGCCGCATTCCAAATCGAGTACGTTTGCGTACCAATCGCAAACCAACCCAAAGTCCCCATACCGAAGAATAAAAAATTATTTAAATAATAACAACAACAAAAAATTCTTCTTAATTAATTTTCTTATTATAGCCAATTTAGTTAAAAGCAAAGTGCGCGTAACTTTTTGATGGAAAATATTAGAAATTATCATTTGGCATAGAACGAAATTTTACGTGATTAAGATTTTCATGAAATTATATCCAAACGAGCAGCACAAATGCGTTTTTGTTGAAAGTTTTCCAAAAGAAATAACATTTATATATGAAAATCCATGAAATCCGTAAAGAATGAAATATACGCAATCGAGATTATATACTTTCCCGTATATGCCATGTCCACGAAGATTTTGAGATTTGTTGAACAGTCAGATGATCAGTAGAATGTTAGTTGGAAGCGATGTGAATCAAGGACGAAGAGACTTTTATGTGTGCTCGAATTAAAAAGAGAGAAAAAATTATAGCCAAGAAGTTCGCACAATTTTATTCTTCTTAAGACAGCTTATCTCATCTTAGCCCTTAAATCCGTCGACTTCACACTGACATGATTTAAGAGAAAAATTAATAATACTCCAACTGAATAATTTGACCGGACATTGTGGGTGTATAGATGGGTAAAACCCGTTTTGATCTGCAAATGCTGTGTCCTGGTTAGGCAGCTAGCGTGCAGAGTTAGAACTTTACTAGCCTAGGTCGATAAGTCAGTTATCCTTGAATGTTATTCTACTTCTCCCAACAGTAACCTCTAACTTTTAGTGCACAAATTATGGACACTGGACGAGAATGGATACGGAATGAACATGAATATCTATGTAGTCAGTATCTTTTGCTCGTAATAATAATGAAGAGAAAAGTATATAATAACGCAAGGACACTCATAAGATTTGGTTGTTAGTATTTGAGACCGAAATTCTTAGATAGTAAAGGCAATCGAAAAAGGAGTTTGGGTACAATGTATAAAATTAGACAATTCCAAAACGGATGTATTAGATACAGAACCGGTACCAGTTGAAGATGATGGTAGTCGACATGCTAGAATACTAATTAATTTATCTCAGCATGTCGGGTCTAAATTTTCATTTTCACCAGTTTTATTTCAGGTTCCTTCGCATTCGGAACAGAACGTGATATTTTCACTTCATGTCTATTATTACAACTTTTTATCGCCTTAGAAGATCCTTTCAGTTTTTCGTTGCTGTTTTGTATTTTTCTTTTATCTTCCTTTTTGATTTTGAAGAATTTTCCATCTGCCAAAAGTTAGTATTTCACACGCACTCTAACTCAATCGCGTAAGTCATGGACAGACCTGACAGATAAGCAGAGACTTGTTGAGATATTATTACACTTGCTGGACGTTCATGACAAGCCGCCTTTCGTGTAACACAAAACGCCTTTTAGGCTCAGATTCTTTTTTTCTACCAAGGATTTTCCTATTTATTTATTATTTTATTTTCATCAATTTTTCTACCCTAATCCTACCAGCAAAAAAAAAAAAAAAAAAACAAAACCAGAGAAAAAAAAAGAAAAGCAAAACGTTATTTCTTCCCTCTTGCATGGTGAAATGTTTCAAATTTTTTTTGTGCGACTTGGCCAAGTTTTTCTTCTTCTTTTGGTCATAGGCATTTTTCTTATAAATCGTCATTGTTTTTGCTATTGTGTTCTGAGAAGATAAACGAAATATTACGGGAGCCAAGGAGTCAAGTGAAAATAACTCTGGCACATTATTACATAGAAACGCATTGTCTGCCAAGTGGATTTTCATTAAAGATTTCTCCATTGAAGATTTAGTTGGCGGGGGGGTGGGGGTGGTTAAAGATTCGGTTAGGGTGGAAAATTTTGCTTTTGTGAATTACTGATTACTATTCACCTACTAACATGGCAAAACTAGGCATATTAGTGAGTTGACGTAATGCAGATACTATTTCCAAAACAGTGTAGTAATAATAAGTACTAGTAATAAAACGATTCTCAAAGAGGAAGATAGATCCAAATATGCTAAGTTAGTGTAAGTGTTGTGAATGTGTAAAATTTGCCTGAAGCAGAATGGATGTTCTGCCTAGTTAACACAATAAAAACTAAAAGATTTATATGACGGGTAATAAATAACCATCTTACAGTTGCCCCAAACCATTCGCGGTACTTACCCTTGCTGAGTATGGCATTCGCACTTTTCCCCCTCAAATAAATCCACACTTCTATTCTGACGGGTAGTATCTTACCGACCGCCAACCATTTCATGACCAATTCCCATCCTACGCTGGGTTGGAATCTGTTAACGACTGCCCATTTTATGTTTCATCGAAAATCCTATACTCGCAGGGACAAGGATCTATCGTTAACACAAGTATCTAATATGCATGCGGGGATAAATTTACGTTTAGTAACACTTATATGTGATGTATTTCTGTCTTCTCGAGGAAAAGGACGATATCCACTACACTGAATATACAATATATCCCGCATACCAATGGGATAGTCCTCACGACCAGTATCTCTTCGCACCATTCCTCAAACAGGTTAGCTACTTTTCATATATTGTAGTTTAGAATAATTTGAGTATATTTACTTTTTGGTCATATCTACTACTTAGTTATGTGAAGTTCGGTTATGTAAGGAAATTATATGCCAACAGAAGCTTATAGATATGAAGAAAAATTGACCAAAAGCACTTGCGAAATATTAAGATTAAGATTTTTTTTTTTTGTGCCCACCACCATAAGATAGTCAAGTTTATGTATTTTCTTAACAAGAAACTTAATGTGTCACCGATTTATTTTCATTTTATTTTGAATCAACTCCGGAGCATCTTGTATAATAATGCAAATCGTTTTTATTTTTTCTTCTTCTCTGCGTGTATCTAGAGCTGTTTAAGTTTGTTTACTAAAGCCAATGAGATAACATTGTGGTAATATCACAAAGTAAGAATCTCGAGAATAACCAGAAAGAAATTGTATACAAAAGCTATTATTCGTAGCTGATGTTTCCGGCAGCGCTATAATAACAATTTGTACTTCGGATGCACTATCGTAGATCTTGGGTAGTAGGAAGTGTGTATGTCAGTTATGAAGTCTGTCGCAAGTAAATTTCAGTTAGCCTTGCGATTACAAATCTGAAGATTTCAGTAAATTTGCTTGGTACTAAAGTATGAAAATCTAATAAGAGGATTGTAATAAAATAAACAAAGGGACATCCTTAAATTGAAATTAGTTGCAGTCGGTACTTTAAACTCCTTAAACTACTGTTGCCAGTTATGCAATTTCGTAGAATATCATTTTCAATTAGCTTTAGTTACTTTCTTGTTGAAATAAATGGAGTTATTTTAAAAGATCTTAAGAGGCCATAAAAAATATTACACTTATAGCATATTTTTATAGAGTAAATCTATAATTTTATTAAAAAGTAAATAAGAAAATTTTAGTTCTTATTAAAAATTAATTGTTGAGCTAGCAAAATTTTTCATAATACGATGTCTGTTCACAATGTATGGCGAATTTAATGTTTTTTTTTCAAAAATTATTTATTTATTCATGAATATCTATTTTGTCACCTTCAAAGTAATCCCCACCAGTTATAATACACTTATTCCAACATTTTTTCCAATCTTCGAAACCTTTCATTTTTTGTGATCTTGTTCAGCTCCTCCTTCGATGCCGTCTTTATTTCATCAAACGTAGCGTAGCGTCGTCCTTTCATGGGGCTCTTCAGTTTTGGGAACAAGAAAAAGTCACAGGGGGCCGGATCTGGGGAATACGGTGGCTGCGGCATTATTAGTGTGTTGTTTTTGGCCAAAAATTCGCGCACAAGCAACGATGCGTGAGCAGGGGCGTTATCAGGGTGCAAAAGCCAATTTTTGTTCTTCCACAAATGCGGGCGTTTCTGGCGGTTTGCTTGCGCATAACTTGCAGGTAATATTCCTTATTAACCGTTCTACCCTGCGGCAAGAACTCATGATGCACCACGCCCCTGCAATCGAAAAAAACTCTAAGCAAAGACTTCACATTCGACCGATCTTGGCGCGCTTTTTTCGGTCTTGGTTCGTGCGACAGCTTCTATTGGGTTGATTGAGCTTTGATTTCCACGTCATAACCATAAACTCATGATTCGTCACCAATTATGATCCTCTGGAGCAAATTTCGGTGATCGCGGACATTAAGCAATGTCAATGCGATTAATTTTTGGTCGAAATTGAGCAATTTTGGTATAAATTTCGCGGTGACCCGTCTCACACTCAAATCATTGGTAAAAATCGAATGTCACGAGCTAATCGATATTTTTAAGTCCTCAGCAACTTCTTTCACGGTGATTGGACGATTGGCCAATACTATTTTCTTCACTTCATCAAGGTTTTTGTCTGTTGTTGACGTGCTCGGGCTTTTCGACGTTCACATCTTCTCGGCCCTCTGAGAACATTTTGTACTACCGATAAACGGTGCTTCGGTCCAAAGTAGCTTCACCATATGCCACAGTCAATATTCGGAATGCATCCGCGCAATTAATTTTGTTTTTCACACAAAATTTTATACAGATTCTTTGATCCATTTTTTGGAATGGGGAAAAATCCTAGACGAGCCAAAACACGTGCAAGCAAAGCAGCTGTAAAAAATTAACTGAACATTCCAAATGGCCGAACTTGTCGGCATAAGTGAAAGACATGAGTACCAACATAACGCCACAAAAAATAGAAAATCGAATAAACGTGACTTAAGGAAATTCAAAATTCGCTATATTTTTTTTAAAGACCTCGTAAATTATTTAAAAATCTTATTATGAACATCAATAATATCCTTTAGCCTATTTAATATATTTTATATGTCATTATCGGTTTTCCGTTCAAATAGAGGATTATCCAATTTTTAATTTGAAAAGTAAAGTTTAACAAAAGATTATATCAATTTCAGATTTAAATAAAACTTTTATAACATAATATTTAGTAAATTTTGCCATTATTTAAAAATATAATCTTTTAGCATAGTTACCTAAACACCTCTTGTAGGACTCAATCATTTTGAGGTAATTTTTGATTAGTTTTTCGCACATTTCGGGTTTCCATTCAGCTATTTCTTGAAGGATGTTGGTTTTGAAATACTTTAAATTTTGAGTATTATTTGCGTATATATGATCTTATACATAACCTTAAAAGGCGGTTTACAATTGAACGATATTGGAGGTCAACTGATAACACCAAATCTTGCTTGTGGTGCTGTTTTGTTTAAAGCACATATGGTCCAGTTTAAAATCTTCAAGTTTACTCAGTTTTTGCGGAAATAATAGCTTTTCGGAGATGGACTCCGTGAGCCCCAAATATAGCAATTTTGCTTACTGGCATATCAACTGAGCGAGAAATGGGTCTTATCTCTGGAAAAAATTTTGTTTGAAAAATCAGCATCCAAAAAATTATTTTTCCACAAGGCAGGCAATCGGCATACCTTCTGCGCATTTAACTATGGTCTCCGGCAAAAAGGCGCACTTTTGTGCGATCTTTAAAATTTGGTACTTAAACAAGTAATCCGTGACTCAGAGATATGTATGAGTGGTACCATTCCCTTTAGGTGTGTTCTTACATTATGTGTCGTTCAGAAAGTGCTCTACGAGAGACCTTCATCAAGATCTAGCGAGCGGCACATAAATCAGGGCAGAACTAAATATATTGTATCAACGTCGATGTCAAAGACAAGACCAACTAATACTAGTTCCATTTGAAATGGTTAAACGATTTTCCTATTTAAGGTCAAGGGTCGCAGCCGCCGATAATATTGAAGAAAAAACCGCGCACTGCTGATGGCAGCTAGCAAAGTCAGTGGAAATTATTTCGCTCGAAAATTCTGACCATAAAACCGAAGCTACTGCTGGACAGGATACTTGTTTTTCAATCCTAATGTATTCTTACGGAAATTTGGGTTTTCACCAAAAAACTTTGAGAACTCTTGTTTCTTTGAAAGCTTTTTGACCCACCACATGATGGTAACCTAGGGCATAACCGCCGTTGTGAAAAAAATTAAACCTAATAACATGCGGTGAGTTTGACACTTAATCCGTATGAATGAAGAAGATTCTACCCATAAAGTCTACAGTGGATCCATTTATGGTCCCAGAAGGCAAGGTAATCACTGCCTTCGATAAAGTAACATAATGTCGTTAGCCAGAACGCCAAAAATATGCTGAAATAGTTTAACTGGAGTTCTTTGGTCAGCAGGCGTAGATTAGAGTCGATGGTCAACAAACTTCAATTAAAATAAAAGAGCAAAGCTTACTGCCTAAGCCCCGAAGTAGACCACTCTATCCATTTTCTGTATTGTCGTAGTAGAGTGAGAAATATTATATGTGAGATAGATGAACGAAAGACATTCAGTTAGTAGCAGTTGGTAAGAGTATTCTTTGATAGATTGACAATCGCTCGACAATCGTAATACCAATTCAGTAGTGAAGACTTCAATACCATTTTCACAATCGAAACTTTAAAAATAAATTTTCTACCAAACATATCCAATGCACTTCAAATATTTTAAATAAATTAACCATAAAATAAAAAATTAAAACAAAAAATACTTTCGATTATAAATTTTCCCAAAGAAAAATTTCCAAATTTCTCAAAAAAGAATATTTAAAGAGTATTTTTAACAAAACCTTAACTTTTAATAAAAAAATTTCTATATTTTCTTTAACAATTCTTAATTTAACAATATTTTACCATAATTTTATTCTTAACATGTAAATAAATTATTTTTTAATATGCTGATTATCGATAATAATTTAAAAAATTCGAGAAACATTTTAGAATTTTTTTTTCTTCGATCCAATCACAATATTTCAATTTTTTTTTATATTTTAAAATTAAGTTTTATATTAAATTTTAATAGATTAGTTTAGATTTAAATATTTTGAAAATTATTCTTTTCTATTAATGGGATTTCCTTGATCATCTATTTCTACGGATGGGATCAATGGCGGTTTGAATCCATATTCGACACGTAAATTGCGTCCAAACTCGCTATTCCTTCGATTGTGAAATTTAACTTTTGCCGGATTCCAATACGACACGTCATTTGGTGCAGGAACCGGTCCTAAGTAGTCATCCTTAACTATACCTAAACTAGGTGCTACATGAATATTGTTTAGTTTAAGTTCAGAGAAATGATGTAACGCATTTGTTGGTTGCTGAGAGACATCAGGGATTCCTAAAAGAAATACTCTTAGACCATTGCGACCAGATCCTCTTCAAATTGTCTACTTACCATGATAGGAATTGCCAAGAGCTGATAGTGTATTAAAGTGTCCTCCATTCACAATATGGGCTGATCCTGGCTTGACTGACTTCAAGCAAGCAGCATTTATTACATTGGCGAAGTATGGCGATCTTGCGGAGTAGGTTACGGGATACTGTAAAGACGCCAGTTGTTGCTGATTTGAAGACTGTTGTTGGCGGTGAGAGTTGAGCTGTTGTTTCTGTTGCTGTTGCTGTTGCTGTTGTTGTTGTTGATGTTGTTGCTGCTGCTGTTGCTGTTGTTGATGTTGCTGTTGTTGTTGTTGATGTTGTTGCTGCCTCTGCTGTTGAAGAAATTGCTGTCGGTGTTGTTGCTGTTGTTGCTGCTGCTGATGTTGTTGCTGCTGTTGATGTTGTTGCTGCTGATGCTGTTGCTGTTGCTGCCGTTGTCGTAGCTGCTGCTGTTCTTGCTGCTGTTGCTGCTGCCGATGTTGTTGCTGTTGCTGTTCTTGTTGCTGTAGTTGCTGTTGATGTTGATATTGTTGACGGAATTGCAGATGTTGCTGTTGCTGTTGTTGTTGCAAGTATGTTGAACGAACAGGCAACAATTGCATTGAAGCTGCGGTAGGAATTGGAACATGTGCGGGGATTTGTAAAGAATTAGCCGAATGAATAGGTACGTGAACAGGAAAGTGTACTGGAACCTGTACTGGAATCGGACGATCAATATACTTTTCAACGATTCTATCCACAGGATAAGGCCTATCAATTATTTTCTGAACTTCAACGGGCACCGGTCGATCGATATACTTTTCGACGATTTTCTCCACTGGCACTTCGACTTTTTTCTCAACGATTTTTTCAACTTCAACAGGACGATCAACAAATTTCTCGACTATCTTCTCTACCGCATAGGGTATGTGAATGGGTTTCTCAACAATTTTCTCAACTGGATATGGGCGATCGATATAATGCTTCACTTGTACAGGATATGGTACTGGCACGGGTCTATCGATAATTTTTTCAATATGCACAGGACGATCTACTATTTTTTCGATGTATTCTTTTACGGGATATGGCACTCGAACTTCCTTTTCGACGATTTTTTCAACTTCAACTGGCCTATCTACTATTTTTTCTACAATCTTTTCTACCGGATAGGGACGGTCAACTATCTTCTCCACATGAACTGGATATGGAACTGGCCGATCAATATATTTTTCAATAATTTTTTCAATTGGTACTTCCTTTTCAACTATTTTTTCCACCTGAACTGGTACTGGTATACGTCTTTCTACTGGATATGGTCTGTCAATGTACTTTTCAATGATTGTCTCTACAGGATAAGGAATCGAAACTTGCTTCTCAACCAACGTTTCTGTGCCTGAAGAAGAGTCTTTATAGTTTTGACCTAAATAAGATCCATAGCCAGTCTGGCTGTATAACGAGTTAAATTTTCCTAATGCTTGTAAAGGTAGTGGAATAGGTTTCAAAATTTGTCTTTGATTTTCAGTTGATTTGTCTTCGTTTTCTTCTTTTTGATTCACGTGAATAGAAAGCTTGTCAGAACCCTCCCCAGTTTCATCTATATCAGAGGTTGAATGTTTGGCTTGCTCTTCAGATTCCGCTACTGGAATTTCATCTTTCTCAACTCCTGTGCTTGTCGAGCTTCCCGAACTGAGGTCATAATTTTGTAAGTAGTCTGTTTGATCGTTATTATTATTGGTAATGAAATCATAGTTCGGTCGTGACTCATAATTTTTACTGACAGAATATTCCGGTTTATTAACAAAGTGATCACTGAAGTCATGATACTTTCCACTCTCATCAATGAGAAGATTTTTAACATTGACAGATTTTTGAATTTCAACAAAAGTAGTCGTTTTTTGTTTGGGCTTTGTTTCTTCATCAATAAGAGTGTTTGGATTTCGTGATTCAATTTCTTTAGATAACTGCAAACCAGCCTGGATTGGTGCTAAAAAATTGTCAGAAATAGATCTAGTTGAGGTGTCGATATTTGTCTTAGGGGCGGCGGTCGTAGATGGAATAAAGCCGTAATCGTACTGAGGTGAATAGCTTCCATACTGACTATTATTCAATGTGATCTTAAGTGGTGAATCGGATACTTCATCGAAGGTACTATCAGATTCATCTTCTTCTTCTTCAAGTTGTACGGAATCATCATTTTCATAGTTTGTAATAAAACTGCTTTCATCTTTCAAATAGTTCTGCTTAGGACTTTCCTTTTCATCGACAATCTTCACATTAATTTGAGGTTTAGTGTCGATATAATCATTAACTGAGTACTGTTCTCGTAAAGGAATTATTCGTATTTCTGATGGTCTTAGATTATGCCGAAAGGATATGTCCTTGTGATGGGAATTTAATTTATTCTCTTCAACTTCATTAACTATTATCGGTTGATCGAACAGAAATCGAGGTAAAGCTGATTTGGTAAAATGTGAATTTGATAAAATTTGCCTATTGGTCACCTCAGTTGCGGGAGGATATGTGGGTAAAAATATTTGATTTGTTGGTTTTTCAGTTTCACTATACTCTTCAGCTGCTTCGTTTATCTCTGCTACATCCTCATTTGTAACAAGATTAGGAATTTCATAAAAATTATCTATGTCGATTTCGTCATGCTGATGATGGTTCTTAATGGGTGATAAAGATTTTGTATTAAGATTGAATGCCTCGTTAAAATTGCTGTGCTTTCCATGAATTAATGATTCATAATTTTGGTATCGTCCAGTTACAAAAGGCACTTGAAGAGTGTTTTTTGGTTTTTCTGGTAAATCAGTCTCTAAGTGATTTGTTCTCAATGGTTTTATTTTCTGATAAAATGATGGTTTCGCTTTGAAAATTTCAAAACCCTCTTGATCACCTTCCTGTTGCTTGTAAGCCTGTACAGCACTATGACCAAGAGCAAAGTGACTTGTAACTCTGCTATGATTTCCATTCGTTGTTATTCTAAAAGTATTTTAAAAAAATGACTTTTATTAAAGCAATATTTTTAAAATAATATTGTTTTCTTTACCTAACAACAGGATGTAATCCCCAATTATCAGCTACATATTGTACAGTAGTTTGAGACTGACCCAAAGGGGATATGACTTTTTGTTGATTTAATTTTTGCTGTTCGAAATTATCTTCAGATTTGGTTTGGTAATTTCCAAATGAGTATATAGATTCACTCTGAAATGTTTTTTGCTTTTTTATTAATTTTTTCTTGTTATAATAGTAATAAATTTTAAATTTCAATTACCTTTTCTAGATCATTTTTATCATCTTTAGACTCTGTCGATACAAGAATTAATGCAGTCGATAAAAACACAAAAATAATAGCAGATATTATTTGTGTCATTTTAAATAATCTATAAAATAAGAAATAATTATAAAAATTATTAACAATTAATTAAATATTATTTAATGGGAAAAATAAACTTTTTTTTCTATTACGGAATGTTAAACTTTTTTTTTAGGAGTAACGAATTTGATGAAAATATTTGAGAACAGAACATAAACTTATTAAGGAATCCAATTCCATCAATTTTGATTATCGATAATGTATTATGAAAATAAGCTAAAATTTACTTCAAATATAATAAATAAGTTTGCGTAAAAGTTTTCTTTGAATATTTCCGATATTATTGTTAATATTATTAAAAGGAAAAGAAGAAAAACACACACACACACATATATATAAAAACAATAAATAATCAATAATTTTTTTCTACTATTTCTTAATGTTTCTTAAAAGATTCCGTTCAATCCTGTCAAAGTAAATAATCTTAATAAGAAAATAGAAGAAAATTATAAACAATCGGAAAGAGTTTGAATAGTCCTTTTAGTAATGCAGGCTTAATTGAGGACATCTTCACTTCTATGAATTGCTCCATCAAGACAGCATCAAATATTCATTGAATGTCGTTCATTTATTTGTTATGGGAATGAAAGGAGCCCGAAAGCAATAACATTTAACAATATGTCAAGTACTTTCCAATAATTAGGTGAGGACTATTAGAGCAAGGATTTCAAATGAATTGATTTTGACTAGAAGGTTAAAGAAAATTTGTTTATATTAATCGATTTTGAAGAGTTTACTTTTTTGTTATTGTTTAGGGAGTTTTTTTTTTTAACTAAATAAACTCTTACTTGTATTTGACTATAATTTGATTGAACTGAAATAAACCATCGGATAAATGAGAATCAATTGTTTTAAAAGATGTAAGTGATTCTTCGAAGATAATTCTGTCTATTTTCATTATTGTTTTGCTAAACAACTTTGTACTAGTTTGTTTGTTTTCTATTTAATATGAAAGAGAAGAAAATTGTGGAAAAAAAAGGAAGAAAATGATTCTATTTCTGCCGTAAGACTTTTACGTTCATAAGAGTTTAGTTGCTCGGAAAGAAAATTCCAAATTCTTGGCAAGAACTCATAAAAAGTTTTCCGCATTTCATTTCGATAATGTAAAAAGCTTTGAACAATTTCGAATTTATTTTGGAGGCTTTACAATCGATCGATTTTGGTCAAATAGGGAGGGGGGGGGGGGGGGGTGGCGAAAACAAAAGTATTTACAACAAAACATGATATTATATTTTTTTCTTCTTCTTCTTCGTATTGTATTTGTATTGAGCATTATTTTTGTCTAAATGGTACCACCAATATGAAGACAAACAAAAAAAAAAACAATGAAAACTAAATACAAGGATATAAGGAAAATTGATGGAATGGAGTCATCTATGAAATAAATAGAATATCAAAAAAATGAGTTAGTTCTGATGAAATGAAAATGGAACAAAATAAATAGAATCAAGGCCAGGAAATGTTCACGAAACTAAAGTTCAGCACCATTGCTTTTACCAAAGCAATACCCTGAAAATTTGAAGAGTTGAAGCTAAGAGTGGAGAAATCAGAGAGGACTATGAATATAATCCTTCGTCTTTGAACAGTAGGAAAACATCACACTATGAAAAAGAAATTCTCAAATGGTGGAATATCGTTGGTGATTTTCCCATGCCAATAATCCTAACACGCCCACCTCAATAACCTTATCTATCCAAATATGCTCATCTATGTCCTTATAACATCCTGAGTAGATTGTCGAAAGTTGGAAAATCTGATTTCTGATTTAAACTGAAAATGAGACTGAAACTGTGATGTGAATAGAAATGAAAAACGTTGAGTTGGGAATATGTGCTACTAAAATTTTATGGCAAGCTCGTTTTAGTAGACAACAAGGAGAAAACTTTGACGAGGGAGTTTTTGGTTGGTGACTCTTTTCGAAGCTTTTTCAATATTATTTGGGAAATTTTTGCTTTTTTCATCTTAGTTTTATTAGGATTTATTTGTTGTTGTGTTTTTTTTTTAAATCGTTTTTTTTCTCGAACATCATTTGACTGACATGATTTTGTTTCGCATTGAAATGGAGCATAATAAAAAGTTTTTGAAAATTTCATATTAAGTATATTGAAATATTGTACTTTTTATATATCTGCGACATGATTTAAAGGATATTGTAGAGTGAGAAAGTATGAAAAAAAAAATGAGGTAGCGAAATATTGGTGAAAAGATATCCAAGTTTTGGAGAAAAAAATCACTACCAACATGAACCATAAACATTATTGGTACTTGGATCATAGTTGCCAATTTGATAGATATTGTGCCAGAAACTATTATTCGTTTTTTTTTATATTTGTTGGTTTTGCATATACTATATATGAAATGCTAAATTTAAAATTCATTGAACTGAATTTGTTTTTTCTAGTTATTCAAATATGGTAAAAATTGTCTTTTTAATATAACAGTGAGTGGAACATTTATGAGCATATGTGATGTTTAGGAGAAGTCCTTCTAAAATCGTTTATTTAATTAAAAAATTTAAATCTATTTCCTGTAAGAATATTTTAGACCCATTGACTTCGTTTAAATATTGCACGAATTTATAAACTTTAACTATTAAATATTGATTAAGTGCTTGAAAATTTATTATATATTTTCATTGATGTTTTTTGGTTCTTGTTCAAATGATTTTCAGATTAATTTAAATAACATTTTGAAAAAAAATTAAAAATAATAAAAAAAATTAACTCAAAAATTTCTTAAGCTTAAAAATTTTATTTATAGTTTTAATATGCAATAAATAACAAGTAAATTATTTGCAAATAAAAAAAATATTAATGGCAGTGAAATGTTATTATAAAAACAAGTTAACTTTCACGTAATAAATTTTATCAACAAATTTAAAGTTCGTTGTCATATTAAAGTCAAGTGCAACTCGATCAAATCAATTATTGTGGAATTTTTTACTTTATAAAAGAAGAATGTATATACACCTGAGGCATTTACATCGAATCACTTGTTGTTACTTTGGAGAAAGTGAAAATATTCCATTTCGTGATGATATAGAAAAAAAATCACATTCAGATTACTCTCGGTTTAGTATAATTTTTGCGGTATAATTTACAATTGGTATTATTGGTATATAATTATTTAAATAAAAATCTGTCATTATTCGAAAATTTTAAAAATATTTTAATATAATTTAAGGAATTAATTTGCTCTTGGAAAAAAATTTCCATTTTTCGTGAGAAAAAATTTATTGCATTTTGAGCGCTCCAACTTTCGATTATTGATTTTTTTTTTTGGTTGTGTGTATCGTATTTACTTATTGTAATAAACATTTTTGAGTATTGGATTTAAATTATTTTTAATAGTTCATGAATTTTTTTAACTCAGTTTAATTTTTTTTTCTAAATTTATGTACTAATACTCAAATCCAAATCCTTGAGAACTTGTTAACCAATAAAAGTTAGCCAACACAAATGTGATCACGTAAGTCATGTTCTCCCATATATTGTATCTTTATGATAATATAATATCACAAGTTACCAAAATACAGGTAGGACTAAGTTTGTCGGGACTTTGCACACAAAACTTAACCTTTATAAATTCTGTCACAAACGAAGCCCGATATTGGTTTTCTACCGGCAACCACTATCTCGAGATGGACATGACGATTTTTTCTTAATTCGTTTATATAAGCTAATAGTTTTTCTTATAATTTTTTTATTCGTAAAACCCTTTTATAATTAAACTTAAAAAAAAGTTTTAAAAATTTTAAGTTGCTGAAATATTTTTTTGAAAATAAATCAATTACATCGAACTAAATATAAGATATCACCAAATACTGTGACTTCTAGACAAACGTTCAAAACTTACAACAAACAGTATATAATGCTCACTAAAACCAATATAGACTTACGAGCAAGAAATTTGCAACTCAACAAAAGCTTTCCTTTCCCATCGATCTAACAGCTTCAGTCTGGCATTACTGCAGACTAAATTTTCAAATAGCTCCCTTCTTGACGAGTGGTAAATACAGAACCCTACACGTATAGAGTTAAGGGCGAAATTTGGAGCAACCATGTGTCACTTAAATTAGGTGTTAACCTTCGTTTATCCGCAAGTTTGGCTTACGACAGTTGCAGTGCATCAATGAGGAATATTTTTTATCCAGGGCATAAATTGTTAGTTGGCGTAGAAAATTTTTGGGGATGAATAAAAACTTTGTTCAGAGTGGCCTTCAAAAAAATCTCTTTTCCGATAAATAATCACGGCAACCTATCGATTAATATTGAATCTGGTGATTAATAAGTTATACACATAAAAATGCGTTTTTCGTATCACATCGGGCACTGCACACACTTTGCCACTTTACTGTGACAATGTGCTTCCGAGGAGTGTTTATTGGAAAAAGAGATTCCTGTTGTTCAGCAGCTCCCCTATTCACCTGATCTAAGGCTGTGTGATTTTTTTTATTTTTCTTTATCCAAAGAAGTGCAACGGAAGAGTATAGAAAGGAGCGCAACCGAAGGCCTAAAGCGGAAACCTTTATTGGTTATGATCATTGGTTCTGATAACCGCTAAAAATAAAAAAAAGGATATAGTCATTGGTTCTTATTACCGCTAAAAATCTTAAAAGAAAAAGGATATAATCATTGGTGATGATAACCGCTAAAAATAAAAAAAGGATATAATCATTGGTTCTGATAACCGGTAAAAATAAAAAAAGGATATATACATTGACTCTGATAACCGCTAAAAATGTTAATAGAATAAGGATATAATCATTGGTTCTGATAACCGTTAAAAAATAAAAAAAAAGAATATGATCATTCCCTCCGATAACCGCTAAAAATAAAAAAACGTATATGATGATTGGTTCTGACAACCGCTAAAAATTTAAAAAAAAGGTTTTATGATCATTGGTTCTGATAAACGCTAAAAATTTAAAAAAAGGATATGATCATTGGTTCTGATAACAGCTAAAAATTAAAAAAAAGGATATGATCATTCGCTCTGATAACCGCTAAAAATTAAAAAACGTATATGATGATTGGTTCTGACAACCGATAAAAATAAAAAAAAAAAAGGTTTTATGATCATTGGTTCTGATAACCGCTAAAAAATTAAAAAAAAGGATATGTTCATTGGTTCTGATAACCGCTAAAACTAAAAAAAAGGATTTGATCATTGGTTCTGATAACAGCTAAAAATTTAAAAAAAGGATATGATCATTGGTTCTGATAACCGCTAAAAAATTAAAAAAAAGGATATGATCATTCGCTCCGATAACCGCTAAAAATAAAAAAACGTATATGATGATTGGTTCTGATAACCGCTAAAAATAAAAAAAAGGATATTTTCATTGATTCTTATAACCGCAAAAAATTTTAATAGAAAAAGGATATAATCATTGGTTTTGATAACCGCTAACAATTTTTTGAAGTTATTTTAAAAAGAAAATATTTTTGGACGACTGATGTGAACAAATTAATATATTTTCAAATAGAAAATGTATTTTTTTATTGCATTCTTAAAATTAAAATAATTTGGAAGTATTATTAAAAAAAGTTGTGCCAAAATAAGGATACTGAATGAAAAATATCTAGGAGTTTCTTTAATGCGTCGTACTTTGAATCTGATTATCTTTTAACTGAGATAATTTCAACTTTTTTTTACCAGAAGAAGCAGTTTCTTTGTATTTTTGTAAAAGATGATGAGTAGATTTAATAAGAAAATGGGAGACTAATTTATAAAAAAAAACAATCCCTTACTATAGGCACTATGTTAAATCACTGTATTTTTAGACCAGAAATCATTAAAAGATAATTGATTGGAACAATTATTAAAAAAAAAAAACCAAAAAATCTTTTATTCAAGTTCGATTTATGGAAAAATCCTTTTTTTATTTGTTACAAAGAAGGAGTCATCATTAAAAAATGATTATTTTCAGAAAATTTCTTAATTAAAACGAAATTTTTTATATATAAAAAAAATTTAATATAGCCGCAAATTATTTATTGGAAATTTGAACAAAAAATATCCTTAAAAAAATAAATATTCGATAATTTCTCAGGGAAAACATCGATAAAAGTATTTTTATCTAAAATTCAATGTATCAGAATTTTGGAGTAGAAATTAAATTCCGGAAATGATTGATTCGAATTGGAATTTTTTATAAACCATCTAAAAAAGATAGTCTTGCCCAAAAAAAAAAAACAAAAATTTTATTAAAATAATTTTTTGTGAGAAAACTTCAAAGATTCATAATAAAGTAAATGTCAACATTTTTTATTGACAGTAGAAGAAAACTTTTACTTTATTACCAACGTGCCATTAAATATAAATCAATAAAAAAATATTTCAATATTAATTTCGTATTTTCGAAATTTTTTTTTTTATTTTAAAATTAATATAAGATTAAAAGAGTTTTTTTTTTTGTATATTGTTGACAATTTAGTCTTTTCTTAAGTGTTGAAAGAAACATTTTCATTTCAATTTGATTCGAAAATAATCACATTTTTACGTATAATGATAATATGCTAGAACGATATCGAATTGGTATCTGTTTTCTTAATATACTTTCTTCTTTTTTATATACTCGTTCATATATATTTTTTTGGTATATTTTAGATATCTTCCTTTTATTACAGAATTGATAATATTTGTGTCAAGATAATAAAGTTGAATTGGAGTGTGAAAAATCTATACCAAATGAGAGTATCACATTGGTAAAGAAGAAATCAATACGAATCCTTGAGCGGAAAAAAAAAGAAAACCCGGGGGAAAAAAAAACGATGAAATAGAAAAAATTGAATTGTTGAATCAATAAATAATCAATCATCGAAATATTTATAGGGAAGAGTACGAAACATAAGAGCACCTTCATCAGTTCAGCATTTCTTATCTCAACTAGCAAAATTATATTAACTTTTTCTTCGTTGGTTTTATATTATATCATTATAATATTATTTCTTTTCTAAGCGGCGATCAAATTTTTCCTTAAGGTGTGTATATATCCATGAACAGATAGATATTGATATCGAACTGCAAATGCCTATAAAATGAACTGGAAATAATTTCGTTTGCTTGACAAATTATAAATAATTGCGTATTTTCCAAGACACTTAATGGCACTGTTTGAGATCGCAAAATATTTTTTGTACGCTTCTTTAGGCAATTTTGATGTGAAAATAAATATTAAAAGAAAAAAACGTTCGACTTTCATAAACATATTTCAAAAACTGGCACTCTTTCCGGATACTCACTAAATTAAACTGGGCAGGCAATAGTAATTATCCTATACTATCTTCATAATCGCTTTCGACCAAATAGTGTGTTCACATTAAAATTTTCAATTTATCACAAATTCTATCGAAAATTCAAAATTAAATGCTTTTAGCTATACATGAAGAAAAAAAACTCTTATAAATTAATTACGCGAAATTTTAAAGAAAAAAAAAAGGTAAATACGAATTAAAAGTAAATAAATTATAAAACCTTCACTTTTATGCCACTCCAATTCTGGGATAGTGTCTGTTATTTTTGTATATAGTATATCCACACTAGTCGTATCAGTACTTGTTTCGATAGGCTTTGTCGTTTATCAAATAGAGACGGACTTGCAAAAACCAAAATAGAAAAAAAAAATTCACTAGCTTGAAACTTTCACAATCGTAAAAGTAAAGTTGATTTTTGACTAGAAGTACTCTCGTATTTCGTTCGTATCTTTACCTTTTCCTAGAGCACATTCAGCAAAAGGTTCCATTAACATTTCCTAATTAAGATACTAAATTCCAAAGCATTCACAAATATTTCTTTTTCCATAAACAATTTTTATTTCATTTATTTACAAGTATCCATCATTTCATCAAATAAAGTCATTACCTTTCGATCAGAAAAAGATTCCTTTAAAAAGCGAAAAATTCTTCCTTCTAATTAGTTGTAGAAATGTTTCTATTCATTTCGAATTTATTCGATGGAATTATTAATCTTAATGAAGTGTTGAATATTTTTGCTGAATCATTTTTCGAATTAATCTAATTGTTTAGAAATTCTTTTAATCAACATTATAGTCAATAGAAAAGTGAACGGAAAATTCAAATCGAAAAGACACTTTCTGATGAATTTGGGGAAAAGCCTTGAATTTTTTACTTAAGAAAAGTTTTTAATTTGTTCGATTTCAATTCAAGCAAGTAGAATTTGACTATAGAAAGCAATGGAATTTTTAATGAATTCACGTAATAGAGAACATAGTTAAATTAAAAGGTAGACAATTTTTTTTTTGGTAATATAATTTTTTTTTTATTTCATAGAATCAAGACAAAATGGTAGTGTGTAACTGAGTTAATAATAGCATTCACATCGATTCGATACGAAAACCTTTTGATTGACTGTGTACATTAAGTCAAGTGGAAAATAATTTGGCGTTTCGAACGTTTCTAATTCATTAACGAGATGTTGGGAATCACAAAGTGAAATGCTCCAATAAATTTTGTTCACAAAACCAAACTCCAAACCGATCGATCCCGTGTACTGTCAGGCTCTAATAAATTGAAAAATTTCGAAAGAAAACTATATTATCGATTAGGTAGTTAAAAAAAAATGAAAGAGATTTTCTTTAAAAAGTCATCTTTGGTAAGAGTTTCCTACTTTTCTTATCTTCTGATAGTTTAAGCATTGCTTCAATGAACATTTCAGATTTTCCTCTTCGGAAAATTAACAAAATCACCTGCGTTCCGATTGAACTTCTAATCAAGCAACAAAGTTAATTCACCAAGAAGTGAACGTGATTGTGCGGCTTTTCAATGTCATTGATTTCTTTTAATTTAAAGTAGGTGCGATTCATTTTTCTTGAATATTTCATATCGGAAAGTGTGACAAAATTGAACAATTTGAACAGGTACCATGAGATGGTAAATATTTATTTTAAATTTCAAGGGTTAACACCTTTTCTGGGCGGAAGATTTTATATATTTCGATTTTCTTATTATTACGGGAGCCTTAATATATATTTAAATTAATACAAATAACTTTTATAAGTATCAATGAAAAATATCTATAAAATTTTTGGGAAAAGCGTAATTCTGGGAATAAAAGGAGGTGTGGCAGAAACGTCATATTTTACCTTGGAACATCGGTGGATGGGTTGATAACCTTCTCTGGATACTTCCGTCAGTACTAAGTTGACCTTAGTTTTATCTTGGACAACAAAAAACGCACAAGTACTAAGATTAGGTAAAGAAGGTGCTGGGAAACTATAGAAAAACTTATTGTTGGAGACACTGCTGTATAATTGCGGAGCATCTAAATTTCTGGAATATTCAATCAAATATAAATCATTCCTTTTCTGAGCCTTTCAAGTACTACTCATCAGCTTTCATCTAATTCGGCAATCGAACCCTAAAAACATCCTTCCTCTTGTCAATTGATTTTCATCAGTTTCCGATATTGATGATGACCTTTCTAAACTTCGTTTTCATTATTTTTTAGACCTCTAAAAATGCGCCATGCCACCGGAAATTTATGCTGCCTAGTGAATATTTTCGTAATTTAAACTCGAAAATTCACCAAGTTTAACATACAATTTGATGGCCAGTTTTTGTAACGCAATAAAAAAAAATTACTTTTCTTGGCTGGTCCGCACAAAGCTCATCGGACTCCCACAAATTTAAACTCTACAAGGTCTTTTCAAAAGGTATTGCGAATTTGGAATTTCCCCGGTTTACGTATATTCGATTTTCGATTTTTTGTAGCGTTATGTTGGTATCTCTCAGTTATGCTGACGATTTCGGCCATTTTGAATGTTCAGTTAATTTTTGACAGCTGCTTTGCTTGAACGTATTTTGGCTAGTCTTCGATTTTTGACCATTTTCGACCAAAAACCGCATCGCATTGACATTGATAAGGAGCTATTGGACTCTGTCCGCGATGACCTAAATTTGCTCCAGAGTGTCATAACTGGTGACGAATCATGATTTTATGGTTATGACGTGGAAACCAAAGCTCAATCATCCCAATCAAAGCTGCCACACGAGCCAAGACCGAAAAAAGCGCCAAGTGAAGGGGCGTGGTGCAACATGAATCCCTGCCACAGGGTAGAACGGTCAATAAGGAATATTACCTGCAAGTTATGCCCCCTGTGACTTTTTCTTGTTCTCGAAACTGAAGAGCCCTATGAAAAGACGACACTACGCTACGATTAAGGAGATAAAGATGGCATCGAAGGAGGAGGTGAACAAGATCACAAAAAAATGATTTTTTGAAGTGCTTCGAGATTTCGACAAAACGTTGGCACAAGTGTATAATATCTGGTGGGCATTACTTTGAAGGGGACAAAATAGATATTCATGAGCAAATAAATAATTTTTGAAAAAACACAAAATTTGCGATACTTTTTGAACATACATCTTATATAGGTAGTAGAGCCATTCCACTATTAAAAGGGACCGACAATCCCGCCTTCATGCAAGTCACACCAAACAGTATATTTTCGTAGATAAAATGATGATTCAAGTATCTCTCATAGGTTCTACCTTATTTCGAAAGCAATAATTTTGTTTTTTAATAAAAATCATTGAACCAAAATTTGAGGATTGATAACTTATTTTCAAAATAAATTTAGATAATTAGAAAATATTCTTGTAGCTTGAATCTATGCACGATAAAGTCGCAAATTATACTGATTTTTACAAACTTATGCATCTAATAATTGGTTTGTTAGCTAATTATATTAAATAAATCTTTGCTTTATACAAAAAATAACTTGATAGAAGTATTATAATATAAAATCTACTGAATATGAATATCATTCAAATTCTATCACCGCCTTTGCATAATCTTTTATTATTTTAAAAAATCACATCATATCATAATAATCAGATATAAATATATAATAAAAAGATTATTTTAAATTTAATAGATTATCATTTTCGATATATTATGATAAATATATTGATTAAAAAAACCTCCAAATGATACTCGAAGTGATATCGAGGTTGAAATTCAGTAGGTGATAAAAATCAACATTCGTGATCGTATGATATGAAACTAGAAACTAGAATGAAAACTGTGATTTAATTTCCTCAAAACTTATTAAAAAATAAATTCAATTCCTAATTTGATAGGAAACATTTTATATTTATTATAATTGGCGATATGCGTGTTAATTACATCAACTTCCAGTCCTTGTGAAGGATATTTAATTGGAATTGGTTTATATATGCTACTGTTCGATATGTTTCTAGATATTTGCTTGTGCATATGTTCAGTATCCTTTAATAAATACTATTGTTTTTAAATAAACTATATTAAAAGTAAGCATTTTTATCCAGTATCTAACAGCGTAAACAAAGGTTGAACAGTGTAATTATATTGAAAGATACCATCTCGTCAGAATTGAACTCTGTACTTCTAATAGGATATCAAGTTGTAAAAGGATTGTCTGCATATAAGTTAGGTTGACTAAAGACGTCTTTCGAACTATACTTGTTATTCAACAGGGATATTAGTTGTTTTTATTGAATATAAAAAATACTTATTAGATCATAATTGTTCTTTTAATTTAATAATCTTAAATATAGCCGTTCATATTTGGTGGTCAAAGTCAGAAAAATGCAAATCAAAATAATCTTTTTAAATGTTTGAAATTCTTTTTTAATGCATTTTTATATTGTAGATACAATAAATTATTTTGCTAGATTCCTAATAATTACTTATTTCTAATTTATCTAGAGATAATTTTTACTTATAATAGATGAACTGGCATAAAAGAATTAATAAAATGCACACAAAATTTCAAATATTCACAACTGACTCTAATGAATCGTGAGATGTTTAAAAAATTAATAATATATTTTCAGTTATTCTATAATAGAGTCTGGTTGAATTTTTCCAAAATTTTTGGGGATTTTTTTTTAAATATTTATTCCGATATATTTAAAATAAAGGATTTCATTTTAAGGATATAATAAAAGTGATTCAAGGCTAGTTGAAATGAACCAAATTTGATATTTTGAAATTTTTCCACATTTTCTAAAATTGTTCATTATACAAATTTCCTAGAAAATATTGTTTTTAAAATGTTTTTTTTTTTTGTAAAAAAAGGTCCTTTTTATTATGTTTATCTTATTATTTGTTAGCTTAATATTGAATATATTTTAGCTTGCTAAAACTTTCCTATTTTATTTATTTTTCCAAAAATATTAAACTTAAATATTATAAATTTTCATAAATTTTTTTTTAAATCTTTTATAATAATATCTTTCAATTAAAATAATATTTTTTTAAAAATTTTATTAGTTATTTATAATTAATTAAGTCAACATTAAAATAAAAATAATGTAATAATAAATCTGAGGGGATGTTGTGAGGAGACATTAATTATTGTATATTTGAAATTAGCATATTTGGTAGGTGTATGTTTGGTAAGGAAAGGGGGGATGGGGTTAATTTTAACAGGTCGTTATTGTTTTCGATCCCAGACATAACTAAAATATCATAAAACTTTTCTTGCTTGCCACCGTGCTCGCGACGATGCTAGAAATTACGTCACTACTTGCTGTACTACTACTTTTGAAGCAAGATTTATGGAATAGAACTCAGTCTATTTTTTGTACTATTTTTTCCACTACTTATAACGAGAATCAATATGAAAATATTATCTTATGACGTAGGCTATATGAGCAAAATTAAGCGTCAAAGCAATTCTGAAAAGTAGTAGCGAGAATGTACCAAGAAAAGATGTACGGAAAATAACTGCGTCCACAGACGGTTTTATTTTATTAGGAAAACCTTCGAAAAGTAAATGGAAAGATGATTTCAGCGTGCTTATGATTATGCAGAAATGATCTAGTAAGAAAAATTGCTCCCACCTAATATTTTTTTTATCTCATTGTTCCCTTATTTTGGGTTGCTGGTCTTTTTTTGGGTTGCTGGCATTTATTTTTGGGTGTTTCTTAGTAATTTTTTATGTAATCTAGAATTTGAAAAAAAATACTGGGAGACCCCAACCATCCAAAATTTTGTTCTGTGCATTTGAGAGTACTCTCACTTTGAATTTCGAACCCCTGCTGACTAACACATTACTATTATGCAAGCATGCCAACTGCAGCGAAAAAAATTACATACACGTATACGAGTATGTTTGCGTTCGTAAAATGATTATTATAATTTGGAATTATTGAAGGGTGTGTGGGCATATTCTAGCCACTTTAAATTGAATTATTGTGCAGATATGTAAAATTGGGTTCAGATCCGGACTACCCGTAGACCTCTTTATTTTCCAGGTACTCTTTTTTTATATGTGTATGCTAAATGTTCTTTTTATTCACCAGAGAAATATCCTCAAATTATTATACCCTCTATCTTTGGTGATATTATTCATCTGACAAATAACCGTCCATGGTTTACGTGAAGTTTAAATTTTTACTCGTCACAAAAGACGACATCATCCCACCGACATCAGATCAGTCCACTTGATGTACTCATAGGCCCAAACCAAGCGATTCTTATACTCGTATAGAGATGCGGTCATGTTAGTCTTCTTTTTACAAGTCTTACTCGAAATTTTACTCCTTTGGGATCGATGGATATCTATTTTTAATTCCACAGAAGTTCGAAAAAGATTTTTTAAGGACTATAGTCTTAAGAAATGATCTTCGTAACTACTGAAGTCGACATTATAATAAAAATAATGTAATAATATATAATACAAAGACACAGTATATACGGGGATGGTAAATGAGGAGAGTTTTTCAATAAGAAGATTATTGGGAATGAAACTTTTTATAACGAGCAATACGGAAATTACGAGCAAAGGGAAAGTTTAAGTTACGATCAATAAATTTGTTACGATCATAGCGTAAGATAAGAATGATTTTTTGGAGGATTTTGGATTAAAAAGATATTATTTGACAGGACTTGGACCGTTTATTAAAACTCCAAAATTTAATATTGTATATCACGATTGATTTTAAAATTTTGTTATAAATTAAAAGTTTATTATTTAGCATTATGTTAAGGCCTTTTTATTAATTGTTTGTTTAGATATGGTTTCAGATAGTAGTAAACTTTGTTATCTTATGGAAAGGTATTTTCATTTAGGTATACTTGAATGGGTGATTTTTCACAGAGGGTAAAAGTAACATGAACACTTTTCTTTTAATTTTTCAATAATTTTATTCTCTTAAAACCAATCTTCGAGATTTTTTTTTATATAGAATTGTAAATTGCTAATACCCATTTCGACATTTGGATGTCATATAAGAATGGCGAGGTCATCGATTTATGTTATAATATTTATTTAAGATTTATATAGAATTTTTTTTGAGATATACATTACTAAATATTTATTCTTGAAACTTTATTGAAATCAAGAAATTTTTATATATTTTCTATTATTATTAAAAGCCCGTTTGAAATAAGCTTTTAATAATTAATTTATTATTAGAGGGCGGGAAGGGACTTTTTCTAACTTCGCCTTGTATTACTATACTAGAGAATAATTATCAGGACTTATTTTCTTAATTATTTTTCATAAATTAATAGTTTTAAACAATTTATTTATTATATTTTCTTTTAGTTTTTTTTTTATTGTAGAAATACATGATGTGAAATTAATGTTTTCCACCATATACGACTATTACTATTCCCAGTAGCATTTCTAATAATCACATTTAATTTATTTTGTCAACATATTGTGGCAAATTGTATAACTTCAAACTATTTAAATATCACATATTGTTTGTTAACGAATAAGATATATTTTTGGTATCAAGTGAGATAAAATAGTTGAAAACAACAGTTGATATTGTCATATTTCAATATATAACAATAGTAGATGAATCATTTGAATTGGCAAAATTTTGTCTAGACATGATGTCGTCTAAACATTATTCAACAATAGATAAATTTTTATATCTAGAATGTACTCTATACTATAAACTCTATATAAAGTGGAAATACATTTTCAAATTTATAGGACTATATAATAATGTTGTGTTAGCATAATTAAACTAAAGATAAAATTAAGTTTTATATGAAAAACTATTTATTATAGGCATATAAATTCAAAATATCAAATTTTCTTTAATCAGTAATTGGGTTTAGTAAAAAAAAATTTTACAATAAAATTTTTTTTTAAGATAACGACTTCTTGTTAAATAAATTAAAAAAAAAACTATTTTTATTTAATTAAAATAAAAACATTCAATAATCGAACTTATTTAAACACAACCAAAATAATGTAATAATTTTTTATAATTATTACATTATTTTGGTTGTGTTTAATTTTAATGCAATTATTACAGGCTTCTTTAATAAATAAAAATTAAAACTATTCATGGTTTAGAGTAATTTACTAAATATTATTATATATAATTTCTAATATTCTTTCGTAAAATACTAAATCAATAGCAAAAAGCTCCAAAAAAAATTTGTAAATTAATAAAAATTATTTTCGAAGAAATTTAAATTTCTTACCAATACACCAATTTATAAAAATATCCGCACTTCCTCCGGTTTATTACTAATCCCATCAATTACCATCCAAATGGACTTGGTATAACTATGGAAATTCTTTTTCTTTTTAATCACATAAATCCATAATGTACAATTTAATTAAAAAGTTTAACAAAATCACTATCACTTTTTAATAGTGTTATAATCCCAAAATTGCTATCACAAAAATATATTTTATTGTATAAATTAACTCAATTATTTTAAAACATTTTTTTTTTAAATTAAAAAAACAGAAACGATCACAAAATTTTACTGGACTACGGCGGACAAATTTTATCAGCGTATGATATTTATTGACGACGACCGAACCAGTTCAAGTACTTGAGAGAAACGTCCTCGACCGCAGACTGATCGTACTTTCTAGATGTGATCCATATTTTAAACGGTCCCCTCCAAAAGTATGTATGGAAGTCAAAATCGAAATCGAAATCAAAATCGAAATCAAGATGGAAAAAGAATCAAAACAATCGCAATTTTACCACTGGTTTTATTCGAAGGAACTGTCGATGCACCTGTTTTGAGACAGGCGAAGGGCTTTCACTGATCGCAGAAATTTTACGTAGACGGACAGTTGAGGCTGCTCTGCTGGCTGTCACCTCCGCGATTTTGTACCAAAATAAACCACCAACAATAGTAGACAACACTCTATGTACTCGACTATTTGGTAGACTGTAGTCGATTGTTGGTCGTTGGGCAACAAACAGCTACGGGCAATTATTCGTCGACCACCGTCATCCACAAGAAAGTGGGTACCTTCTAGTCGTAACGTCTATCGGTTAACATCAGCATTTTTACCGTCATTATTTTCGCGTCTATCGTAATTAAGAGCAAACGCCCGTTTCATGAAGTAATGAGACTGTTGATCTTTGTTGATATTGACGAATTTTTTTATCTAAGATGGATTCGGTTAGGACTTCGGTGGAGTGTGTTGAAAAGTAGTGGAATATTCGGATACTGCCCAAAGCTACTGTGTTCACTATCACTGCTACAGTTCAGTTCAGTCAAACATGATTCGGAGATCTAGCAAACACCTTTCTCCGGTCATCGTCAGGTAGATGCTAAACGAACTTGTTGTTACACTTAAGTTCAGTATCAGCACGAAGTACCACAGCAAAACTGGCCAAGTGACCACAACAAGACAATCTCTGCTATGGCTGACTTTCAATCTGCATAATCTCTACAAGACGGTGGGTCATAACTGGACCAACAAGGTTGTCCCGGAGTTATCAAGAGATTCACAAAAATTCAGAGACGTGATTTTTGCGAAATAGTTGGACACATTCAGTAAGATGAAGTGGTCAAACCAGGTCATCGGTGTGAACTTGTTGGTCTGGAATTTCTTTTCGTCAGTGCACACCTGAGGCGATTTCATGGGTACCCTCAATCGTTGGCCGTACCTACACTTTAAAGCGCAATCCGTCAATAAAAATAAGGAAGTAATCCGAAAAAGTACTCGTACTTTCATCGTTGCAGCTTTCCCTTTCTTTGGCCTTGTCTTCCGATATTAGTGAAGCACTATTGAAAAGTCATCCCAGGCAAACGATCAACGTTTATGATTCTGAATATGGTGTCTATTATTTATTATACATTCGGATAATCAATGACTAGGAAATAACTCCGGCTTACATATTATCTTTTCTGCTCGTTAACTAACTACCTTTCCGGATCACAATTACTGACAATTGTACGCTTTGTCCAATAACTTTTGTCTATTGGTAATAAATCATTTGAATCGGTTTCGTTAAATGCGTTCAATTTTATTTTCAACACTCAAACCAGTCTCAGTACTATCATCGGCAAAAAGTTCAATTCAATTCAGTTATAATACGAAAAGTAACGATAGGATTTCGAAAGTTAATTTGTAGTGTTCTTGAAAAAAATATGAAACAAATACAATGTGTATCAAATCTATTGATTATATTAGATAGTCATTAATTTGCACTTATGATTATATTATTTGATATTTTTATTGAAACGAATTTCCATTCACATATTAAATGTTGAAGAGATCTTTAAAAGGTATTTTTATAAATTTCAGGTACTCAATGTTGTTTAAAGAATTCTTCAACAAATTTATTCCTTTATATATTATTGTACCATACAAAATATGAATATGCAAAAGTATAGCTTGAAGGTATTTGAAGTATTTATAATTTTGTGCTTTCTTTTATTACTTTCAACAGCGATGATGGAAGGAATTATTGTATTTTTGGTGAAATTTTATGTACTCTTCAAATTTTACTACCACTTTAATATCGTATAACCAAAAAATAATATTGTAATTATAATAATATGTAAATAAAATTTAAAGTTTAATTACTTATCTTTTTTTTAATTATTCTTTAAAATTTTTTCTAAATTTAAAAGCATTTTTAAAAAGATGTTCAAACAATTGGTTCTTTAATGAGTTTTAGTCAATTTTATATATAACATTGTTTATATTATGAAATAATTTTTTTAAAATTTTATATAAAAAAAAGTTAATTTTCATTTTTAAAAATACTAATAGACTAAATTGGCTATGATATTGCTATCTTAAAGGCTCAAATTAAGGTTTAGAATTCAGACTGTTTCAGATTGACTTATGATATTATTTTAAGGACGACTATTTTATATATTATTATATAGAAAAAAATCGACTATCTTTCCAACGCAAAGTGTTCTTTATACGTAAATTAACTGCTTCTCGTTATAAAAAGCTTCGTCCTCGTTTATCATATTATCCCAATTATCTTATAAATTAAAATAATTAGCCTTAGAGATCTAAGGCTAATTATTTTAATTTGTAAGATAATTGGGATAAGCAGTAATTAAAATAACGTGGATGGATTTCCCACGCCGCTGGAAATCCATCCACGTAATTTTAATTACTGCTTCTTACATAAACTAGTTATTGAAAAAAAAATATTTAGAATAAAAGAAAGATATATTAAGATAAAGTAGATCACAAAATATTGGACCAGATCATAAATATTGTAATTAAATCATAGAAATATGAATCCAAAAATATACAATTTATCGAACGTATCCTTTGCCGTAGATTTTGTTATTAACTGGCATTATACAATAAAATTAGTAACGATTTTTACTTTTTTTTTTATTAACTGAAAAAAAGTAAAAATCGTTACTAATTTTATTGTATAATGCCAGTATTAATAGGGTCGTTCAATAAGTCCTTACAAAAAGATCGAAAAAAACTGTTTTTAAAAAAAAAATGTGTTTGTCAACATAATCTCCTTTTAGCCCTATACACTTTCCCAACCGTTTTTCCAAAATTTTTATCCCGTCCAAAAAATAGGATTTCGGAAGTTCTGCAAAATACTCATCCGTTTGAGCAATGACGTCTTCGTTGGAAGTGAACCGTCGTCTGCCAAGCCATTTCTTAAGATTGGGGAAAAGAAAATAGTCACTCGGGGCCAAATCTGGTGAATAAGCGGGATGCTGCAACAATTCCATTCTCAATTCCACAATTTTGGCCATGGAAACAGCGCAGGTGTGCACACGTGCGTTGTCCTGATGCAAGAGGATTTTTTTCTTCTTCAGATGGGGGCGTTTCTCTTTGATTTCCTCGCTCAACCGTTGCAATAACGACGCGTAATACGCTCCTGTTATTGTTTTTCCTTTTTCCAAGTAGTCGATAAAAATGATGCCCTGCGAATCCCAAATGACCGTGGCCATCACCTTGCCGGCCGATGGCACAGTTTTTGCCTTCTTCGGAGCCCGTTCACTCTTGAAAATCCACTGTGATGACTGTCTCTTCGTTTCTGGAGTGTAGTAGTGTATCCAGGCTTCGTCCACAGTGACATATCGGCGAAGGAATTCGGCAGGATTGCGATGAAAGAGTGCCAACATAGCCTCAGAGTTCACTACACGATTGCGCTTATTCTTCTCTGAGAGAAAACGCGGCACCCATCTTGCCGAAATTTTTTTCACAGAAAATTTTTCATGCAAAATTGAAGCGACTGTACCTTGTGACATGCCCGTGGCCTCAACTAATTCGCGCACTTTAATTCGCCGATCGTTCAAAATCAGATCGTGGATATTGTCGATGATTTCAGGAGTAGACACCTCAATTGGGCGTCCTGAACGATGTTCATCTTTTGTGGATGAACGGCCACGTTTAAATTCATTCACCCAATTGTAAACCGTCGCAAACACAGGTGCAGATGTGCCATGAACTGCATCCAACTCGGCTTTGATTTCTTTCGGGCTTAAGCCTTTCAAATGGAGATGTTTGATGACAGCCCTAAACTCGCTTTTTTCCATTGTTATGCGCAAATAAATGTCGTTAACTTTAATCGACGACAATTGATCGAGCTGAAATTTTGACAGCTTTCCTGTCAATAATGCTATTTACAAAAAAAAAATCAAAAAAAAATTCTCGGATTTTCTAAGGACTTATTGAACGACCCTCGTATATAGTATTATACAGAATGTATTTATTTAAACTGTAAGAAAAAATATATATCGTAAGAAAAAATATATATCGTAAGTAAAACTTAAAATAAAACTTAAAAGCTGGAATATAGCGCTGTTTTGTTAAAATTAAAGCATATTCTAAATTCATTCAGAATATACCGAAATATCCTCTTCACGATCATTTTCGAAAAAGAACGGCCCAATGATGCCACTAGCCCAATAAAACACACCAAACAGTTTTTCGTAAATCACTTGAGGATCTTTTCGAATGCATCAGTTTTTCGTAATCACATGACGATCTTTTCGATAATTTTGTTTGTTAACGTAGCCGTCATCAGTTTTTCGTTGATCACATGAGTATCTTTTCGGATTCATTAGTTTTTCGTAATCATATGAGGATCATTTCGACAATTTAGTTTGGTTTGATAAAAACCCAATGCGTCCTAAAATAGTCACTGTTTGGTGTAGTTTTGATTTTATTGGCTCCATGACTAAAATTATATTCCGTTATACTTGATAACTGTAAAAACAAAATTATCACATATGCGTTTTAACAGATATTTTAAAAGTTGGAAAAAAAAATAACCATCACCTGGCCCAACATTTACAATAATTCAATTTTCTGAAACTATTAGATTTGCACTTCTAAGATTAGTTTTTCCCAAATTCATTAATTCTCAACAAACAACAAATTTAAAACTATAATTTCTAATACTATCAAAATGAAGTAATTATTATTAAATCAATGAATTTTTTTGTTTGGAACATTTACTTAAAAATATTGATTAATTAAGTTTGTAATCAAATAAAGTCCAGTTTCAGCGAATTGCTTTTTGAGCGAATCATTCATTCATCAAAATTAAGACTTTTCGAAATTAACAAACCATCAATCAAATATCAACTTTCAGAGAAATGATAAATTTAAAGAAATATTAGAAAATACATAAAATGTGCATACGTAATTGTAATCTTAAGGGGGAAAGAATACTTAAATATAGTAATTACTGTACTTTTGATTAATAAATAGTAATAACATGTTTGAGTTGTTTAAGCTTTAGAAACAATATGGAAAAACTTCTATTCGAAATTAGGTTTTTTGTTTGAATCGTATTTTTTGGCAATTATAATCAGAAAAAATTACAATAAAAAATTTACTAATGGAAATATCAGAAAGTATTAGAAAAATAAGTCTTCAAATCGATAATTTCACCTTGAAAAACGGAAAAACTCAATAATGGTTTGAGAAGAAATTCCTACCAAGGCGGAGCATTAATAGAAAAAAAAACCAAGAATCCGAAACGCTCCAGTGTACAACGATGACCCTTGGGGGCTGTTGCTTGTGGCAATGGGCAATGGTACTTGTAATATTGTATTGTGGTTGGAGCTGTCAGATTATAACTTCAACTTTTTCAAAATATTTTGTATTTTTCTTAAATGCTCTTCTCGTTATTTTTCTTTAATCAAGATTCAAGCAATTTCACCTGAATATTATGGTTGACGGAATTTCGATCTTTATCGAAGTTTTTTTCTCTTGCTTAAAACATGATTTATTTCCTCTTCTTTCTGTACAATAGCAACTACTTTTTATACGATACGTATTTATGATGAAATATGCTCTCACATATATGGTTTGAAATTTTTTAATAATTTTCTTAAATAGATTTTGAAATTATTTAAATTATAATAAATTTACTAGTTATGAATTTATAAGGAATTATTCAAATGGGACTTATTGTATTTAAATTTGTAATCGTATGGAGATGATATCATTGTTTTAATATACCAGCTGAAATTATATTTTCAATTTTCTTATATAATAAAGCAATGTTTTTAAATTAAACTAAATTTATATTACATATTTGCTCTATTTTTTAATATTTTTAGAGATTTTTTTTGTGTTACAAAATTTAACCTGTTTAATTAAAATTAATATAAAATATATTAAGTGACATAAACAATTATAAAAAATATATCACAAATATTCAGTCTACAAAATAATAAAGGAACATTTTAAAACAATTCCCATAACTTCATAAAAAAGGAGTTTTTTTCTGCTTTAACTTAGACTTTCTGCAAATTTATAATAAATTTTTGGTTTAAGAAATTTATCACATTTCAGTAAGAATCTGCATTTAGTTTGTAAAATTTTTATTCGTAAGATTAAATTTTTTTAAAGTTTTTTTTTCAATTTTTTTCAGAAATTTGCGCCATAAAATATAGTAAAAAATATTTAAAGTAAATTATAAAATTTTTATTTAAATATTTGGCGTTGTTAGTTTGCTCAGGTTTTTCCACTATGAAAGAGTTTAACAAATGAACTGTGCATCTAGGAGGGACTGAAGCGTAAACCCGCAGTGCTGCCAATTTTGGAGTCAAAACTAATATTAATACAAGAAAGTGGAGAAAAGGGCTAGTTCTTTCTAGATGTACAGTAATAGTTTTAAACTTGTCTGATAAATACGCATCCCTTAAAGAGTGTCAAGTAAAAGTTGTGTTTTTATAGTACGTTACGAAAGATGGTACAGAGACATTATCAGTGACGATGTGACATCGACATTTTTCGTGTTAACCTTGGTGAATTTGTAAGTTTGATATACGAAATATTACAACGAATCCATTGGGAACATTCATTAGGAAAAGCACTTATTTTTCAGCTACACAACGTATTTTTGGATAGCTGAATAGCAGTGGAAAATGACTTTTGCTTCTTGTAAGATTATGTTATTGTTCAAAAACTCAGAAATAAGTTCGGGATATTCGATAGGACATTGTAGATACATCGATGCACAACCATCACACGGCCTTGTCCATCAACGAGTTTTTGTCAGCGTGAAACTAGACAGTTAAAAATTTAACTCTAAAAATCTAATAAATTTGTGATTTTGCACTTTATTTTTCGACCAGCACCAAAAAGATAAGAAGCTCGGACTAGGCGTCCAGCCAAATAAATTATCAAATAGAAATTCGGTCCAATTCCTTTTAGTAAATAAAAATCAACGTTTAATTATTAGTTCATCTATTGGGCTCGGTAGACCTCCGGTCCAACTGATAACAGTAGCTTAGTTTAACCAATAGTAATAAGAAACCTAAACGATTGCCTTTTAATTAATTTTTCAAAATTCCAGCTTTTCTTGTCCATAAAGAGAATTATTATAAATTTGCGTATCAATCACAAACAAACACCTTTGAAATATATCATCTTGGTACTGTCCATATTATCAAAATAGGTGTAACCGAAGTGCTGAAAGCGATTTCAGTTGATATCTTTCAGCACCATCTAACTGATGCAAAGTTAGTTATTCAAGGCAACTTCTTGGAAAAAATACCAGGTATATAAGCTTAAATTCGCTGTTTTTTGGTAAAAAAAATCCATTTTTTTTTCATATAAAGCAAAAGCAAATTTATTCAAAGTACTTGCCCTCGCTAGTTACATATTTTTTCCACCTCTCGGGCAATTTGTAGATACCACGCCAAAAAACTCCTTTTCTTTCGAGGCAAACCACTCATCAAGCCATTTTCGGATGTCTTCGTAGGAATCGAAGTGCTGCTCAGCGAGCGCGTGGCCCATCGACGAAAAAGGTGGTATTCGGAAGGGGCAAGGTCTAATGAATAAGCGGGGTGGGGTAGCACCTCCTAGTTGAGTGTTTTCAAGTAGTTTTGGACCATTTCTGACGTGTACGATGGTGCGTTGTCGTGGAGGAAAATCACCTTGTCATGGCTTTGTTGATAATCCGTTCTTTTTTCACGCAGAGCACGGTACAATTTGTTCAGTTGTTGGTGGTAGCGGTAGGCATTGACAGTTTCACTAGGTTTCAACATCTCATAGTAGACGATACTCTGCTAATCTCGCCAAACGCACAGCATCGTCTTGCGTCCGAAGCGATTTGGTCTTGGGGAAGATGATGATGGTTGCCGAGATCAACCCACGATTTCTTGCGCTTAGGATTCTTGAAATATATCCACTTTCCATCGCCTGCCACAATCCGATGTAGGAGCGACTTTCTTTTTGTCTGGCGAGCAAGATTTCGCATGTGTTTTGGCGTCGCTCCATCTGCCTATCGTTCAATTCATGCGGCACCAATTTACCGATTTTTTCAATCTTCCCCATGGAACGCATATGCATGGAAATGGCTGGTTGAGCCAATTGCTCATCTTCGTCCAAAAGAGCCTGCAATTGATGGTCCTCAACGTTCCTAGGCCGATTCTCCTCACGCTTCTTGTTCCACGAGTCAAAATTGCCGTCTTTAAACCGACGAAACCAATCTCGGCACGTTGTTTCCGATAAAGCACTGTCACCATAGGCCTCCATAAGCATTCGATACGTTTCGGCAGCAGATTTCTTCAAATTGAAGCAAAAAAGCAGAGCCTCCCGCATATGTGTATGCTCTTTTTCTGGCAGAAAACTAGACATTATTACCAAAGGAAAAATGTATGTTATTGTACGAAATTGCTGACAATGTGCACTGATTAATGTTAACAGATGTCAAACTCATAAAAAAAAAGTATGGCGTGTCCATGGTAGCTTAATACGCTCACTTACGCCATGTATGAACAAACAGCGGATTTAAGCTTATACACCTGGTATATAAAAAATAAATAAAATTTTTGGAAAAATCATTAAATTTTTATTTGCTTCAGAATTTAGAAGGAAAATAATTTATTTAAAACGCCAGGTAGCCACTCAAGAGTTTAGGTCAAAACCTACCCTCCACAGCCCTTTCCCCCCCACCCCTTTTTTTTCTAAATTCAATTAATAATTACTTAAAAATATCAGATAATATAGCGAAAATTTTCAAAACAAAAAACTTGAAAATAATAAAAGGACTCCTTGTTCTAGCCTATTTTTATAGTGAAAATAATATTTATTGGGCATTTTATTTTTATTAATTTATATAAAAGTGTAAAAATTTTTTTATCATAGTCAATTGTAATTTTCATAATCGAAAACTATTTGCCATAGTAGAAAAGTTCACTTAAAAATTATAGAATTTGAAATTATTTCCAATATTATCTAACATAACTTTACCATTAGTAATAGTACAATTAAATAAAAATTATAAAAAATCTAGTTTAAAATAGGAATTTTTTTGACTAGATTAACCCAAATCCATTAAAACCTTTTCCCTTTGAATAATTAAGAATATTTTTTGTTCCATTTTCATTAATACTGACTATTACCATTTTAGTGATATTATTTGGAAAATTCAATGTCATGAGGATATAGGATTAACAAAATGATGAATTCTTCATTAAGTTGAGAGTTATTTTAAGTTGTACGTAAGTAGTTTTAAGTATGAGCAAAGTGTCGATTTAGTTCTTCCGCTTCATCAGAATCAATTTTCAGGTATTGGCCATGTAGTGTGCTTCTATCGATAGTAGTTTCCAGAATGATGGCAATACACTTTAATCCATTTGCACTGATTTAACTGGCAATATACTCGTAATATCGTTTATAGCTATTAATCTTGATGGCAATTCATCTTATGTAAATTTTATTGAACAGGAAATCCCTTTACTATAAGTACTAAAGTTGTGGGAAATTCTTTCTGATTTTCAATTCATTTCGATTCATTTGCACTCGTACTTTTATTGGCCAAAGTTCTAAGCTTCGTATCGTCATTGCTCTATTATATAACATTCCCCCATAAGGATGGACAGGATGATGTTTTTATGCCCATATATAATCTAGGCATTTGAGTTAAACACAAAGTTGGATAAACTTACCTATATTCACTTAAATGAATATGATTGAATAAATAAGTATGTCTGTATTTAGTAATGGAGGAGTATGTAAATTTATGTAGGAGTTGTACTTCGTTGATAGATGCGAATAAAACTTGTACAACTGATTTCGATTCCGATTGGATCCTTAAGTTTTTATTTGCTATAAAAATCTATTATCCGTGTCCTCATTTAATTCGAAGGCATTTTTAATGTGGAATCGATAAACCACCAAACTGTGCTCATTTATTGCACCCTGTGCACACTCTAACTGAATGGAAACATAACAATTTCCCTCGATGTGGTTTTGTATCGACTGTAATTATCGATTATCTGAAACCATAACATTTTATAGGTTGCTAGTTTCGTAAACCAAAATAATCCATAAACTTAGCAGAAAATCGCAATGTTCGAGTACCGTTCCTACAGAGCGATTAAAAAAGAAGATTGTATGGTTTGTGGGTGGTTAATAATGAAAGTGTTCGATGGGAATTTATTTCGAATGCTGGTCACCGCAACTGTTCCTTTTAAACAAACACAAACAAAAAAAGAGAGCCCAACAAAGGTAGGAGATGAATCCAAAAAAATGGTATGAGAAATACGTGATCCACGTTAATATCCTTGCGGTAGTCCATTTTATCTCTACATTGTATCAAGTATTTCGCGCTATTAAATAAACTTTTTGGTAAATTCGAACAATGAGCAAATATATTCATTTGAATGCATGCCGAAGCTTTTCAAATACTTAAACTTAAATATTTTCATTTAATTTCTGTATCATTTTGTTAACTTTTTAACAAAAAAAATATACCTAAACCAAAAAAAAAAATTTTTTAAATAAAATCATTCGATAGTGTTTAGTTTATTTTTTTTGTTTTTTTTTTTTGTTTTTTTTTTTGGCATTCATTTTCAGTACACAAAAATAGTAGCTTGTCGACTCTTAAGACAGGAAATTAATTATGAAACTTTTCCGTTTTCCTGTTATACCATCATAGCAGCTCATTCCAAAACATTTTAAAAGTTCAATCGTTTATCCTTTCGTTATCCTTTAGTAAAATGTTCCTGTTCTCAATGAGAATTTCCTGTTAATGGTAAACTATTCTGACCATACATTTTCGTATTGAATGCATTGTGGATGAACGTTTAATCATGCAGGTTTTTAGCAAAGAAAATTGGAAGCTAAAAAGGTACCAAACAAAAATTATAGTAACGTACAAGTGAATAGTTTACCATTAGTTCATGTGGTAAACATCCTGTGCATTGGGTTAGCCATGTACCCACACTTGCGAATATCTTACGATTGGCTTGGAATTAATTGTGGCTTCCTGTCTCTTATCCAAATACGACCTTGTTCCGTTCTGTTCAAATCCATGTTTACCTAAGGCAAAAGGTCAATTTCAGTGAAAGTTTACATGAAAGTGAAAATTGATCGTAATCGTTTAGTATAGGAGTTTAAGTTTTTTTTTTTTTTTTTTAAATTTAATATCCTTTCAGTTATAATATGCTTTGTATTGCACAAAAAGAAAAAGCTTTAATTGCAGTGTTTTTTCTTTAACCGTTGAGCTACGTTGGTGGGATCTTTTTTGATTAATTTTTTTTTTAGACTAGAATTTTTTCCCCCAAAATTTTTTAATGTTATTTTGGGTACATCTGAGTCTAAATTAAGGATATTTAAACATCAACTAGTATTGTTGTAAAATTAATTATATTTTATGCAATCACAGTTTTCATATATTGTTTGTGTAGGTATAATTATAAGTATCGAAATATCTTGATTTTACGATTGTTTGCCATATACAATAAAATAAAAACAAATCGTTCATATATGAAAGATGTTTCAGCATTTGAGAAAATTGTTATCACCAAAACTACTAATGAACATGACAATTCTACTCCCATTTTGCCTAAATAGAGGTCGGATTTAGCTGTAATTCCGATCATTTACCATTTTTGCTTCTGGTTATCATCATTATGCTTTTGGGGCTGATGGTGGGATTTTTATTGTTTTTGTGTTCAAGATTTGAAAAGGGACACCGATATCACCTCATTGTCTACATTTTGGAGAAATAATCGGCAATTACATTAATGCTGATTAATGACTTATACTATCGCTGGTAGTTTTCTAAATAAATGGCATTCTTGCTGACTTTGGCGTTGCCCAAGATAATAGCCTCGTTTTGTCCACTTAATTTTTCTTGACCCACCATCAAATGACCTATTTACTCTATTAGACTATAACAATGTTTGACTAGATTTACTGTATATGAATAATAAAATATTATTAGAATGAATTTAGGAAACAATATTAATTATTACAGAATATTAATCAAATTCGATTTTGATATAGGAAATTATTGGTATTAAGAGAAAATTGCTCACATGTAAACGGAACAATTTCGAATGGAATTTTTTTCCTTAATTCAATACACAAACGAATTATATAATTTTTTTAAGTATACTTTCTATGTGTATTTATGGTAATTGGGGTTTTAGCTAGAAAATATTTACCCTAGAAATTATGTTTTAGAAATTTTTTTAAATCGTTAAGTACTTTGAGGTGGGCTTTTTTCTTACCTTAATGCTAATAGCTATTAAAAATCTTAATTATAAATTGAATTATTATTTTAAAAAAACTGCAACTAAAAACTACTATTATTTCAGATTCTTTAAATAAATATTTTAATTTCGATAATTAATAAAACAAAATATTTTGTGAAAATAAGAATGATCGCATATTATGACTTTCTTTTTGTTTTGAACATTTTTGGCCATTTATAAAAACTGCGAATAAATACATTGCAATAAAGAAAGAAGAAAAATTGCTAAAAAACAAAAATACTTTTTACATTGTAAAATTCAGTTAATATTTTAAGCGATTTTGTTCAATAACCGAAAACAAAAAAATTACGTAATTTTTTCTTTGTACAATTTATGGTACTTGGCCACACCTTAGAAAGTGGCTATGGTACATTATCATTTCTAAAGTGAAAGGAACTTTAATTCCTATAAAATTTGGAGAAAAACTTTTTTTTTATCAAAACGTGGGTACGATTTTTATTAGATATGCCCAAAATTTAATGGAGTGAATTTGGTTTTTATTTTAAGTGAGCTTTAAGGTTAAAATAAATGAGACATTTTTTTTCGGCTAAACAATTTTTTCTTATTTTTAAGAATTGTTTTTTGTTATGGAAATTGTCTTTTGGTAAAAGTACTGACTATTTTCTTATATTTTTTTTCTAGAAGAAGATTTTATTTAGATATATAACTTCGGAAAGTTTACCCCTGTAATTTTGACAGCTGTCAAATATATACAATACGTCATTATAAAAATGCATTTGTTTAGGTTTGGGAATTACCATTTTATATAGGTTTTTCCAATAAGAGTGATATGATTTCTAAGTGGCGTTTCGGCCATTTGTTATTTGTCATGATCTGTCTTTTTTTCATTATATTCAGTAATGTGTACAATTTTATCATAAAAAGCTTTACGTATAAAAACATTTAAGAATTATTCAATTTTATTATCAAAATAATCGTTCTCCAATTGCAACTTTTCGTGCGCTTTTGCTCGCTAGTCTTCGAATTATTAAAAATTTCAAGCTTACATTTTCTTTACATGTGCCAATAAGACAAAGAACTGCTCGACGTACTGAAAATATTTGTGCCGTTCAGGCAAGTGTTGCTGAAGACCACAATTTGTCGATTCCAAGACGTTCTCAAGAATTGGGACTGTTTCAAACCACAATCTGGTGGATTTTGAGAAAGGATTTGGGCTTGCATCCGTATAAAATTGTTATCACTCAAGAACTGAAGCCATTGGACCACCGTAAACGTCGTGAATTTGCTGATTTTGTCTTGGAACAACTTGAAAACAATAACGATTTTTTAAAGAAAATCATCTTCTCCGATGAGGCTCACTTTCATCTGAGTGGTGCGGTAAATAAACAAAACTATCGATTCTGGTGAGAAGAAATCCACCCATTACAATCACCCTTATTGACAGTTTGGTGTGGTTTTTGGTTTGGTGGGATCATCGGTCCGTACTTCTTTCGAAAGGAAGCTGGTAGCACCGTTACTGTCAATGGAAAGCGGTATACATCGATGATAACCAACTGTTTATGGCCGAAATTAGAAGAAGTTGATCTTGACAATATCTGGTTCCAACAAGACGGGGCTACGTGCCACACAGCACGTATAATAACCGAATTATTGCGAGAAAAGTTTGGAGATTCGATTATTTTAGGAAATTGTGACATTGAATGGCATCCAAGAAGTTGTGATTTAACACCATTAGACCATTTCTTCTGGGGTTATTTGAAGTTATTGGTCTTTAGCAATAAACCGGACTCTCTTCAAGCCGGTTTATTGACTTCAAGTCTAGAAGTCTAGAAGTCAATATTGAATGTGCTATTCATGACATACGACTTGATGTAGTGGAAAAAGTGCTCGAAAATTGGGTTCATCGAATTCGTTCCTGCAAAAGAAGTAGTGGAGGCAATTTGAATGATGTTTTATTCAGAACTTAATTGTATCGATTGTACTTCCATTAAATAAAAAACATTTGAATTTCCTTAACAATTAGTGTGTTTATTTTTTGAAAAGAAATCATATCACTCTTATTCGAAAACCCTTCATTATGTATGGTTTTAACTATTGCATAGCGCGTTGATATTGTAAATATATTTTACAAAAGAGGCGAAAAGCCACCTCTGTCGCAATGATGATTAAAATTTCTTTTAATTAGCTAAATTTCACTTAATTAGGCTCTGAATACCCCCAAGTTACTATAAAATGGCCATTGAATCTACATAAAATGACTGTACACATATAGTGTGCGTTTTGCTAATTACCCAAAAAGTTTTTTGAGATTAGGTAATGTATCAAATAGCCTCCATGATTACTGATTTTTTTTTTATCGGGATAAGAAAATTAAAGGAGAAATGGAAAGGAGAAGAGTTTTTTTTGGAAATTAGCGTAAGACCATACCTCAGTTACATTTTAACTCATGCACGTTTTGGATATTAGTGCCGTATGCTAAGAACTGTCAATTTGGGGTCAACTTAGATAACCGTTTTTTTCTTGGACTTAACTTGAAGATTTGTTTTTTTTTGTCATATAAATTTAAATTTTCCCATTAAGTTTAAATTAAAATTTAAGTTCAGTTTAAAAATAAATCTAAAAAAACTACTCAACATGTTACATAAAAATTTTTGCTTTTATTGCACAAAAAGTTACCGGGGCGCGTAGTTTTGAGATTTGGTTATGTGTTAAGACTGTGGGATTTGATACAATTGGATTTTTATTGCAAATGAACAATATAAAAATATATATAACGGTAAAATATTTGAAAACTAACACCTGTCAAGTAAGTGTAATTGCAGAATAACAGTTCAAAATTTTAGAAAAAACTTATCAAAAATTACCTTAAAAGTATGAAGTCGTGCAAGATGTCACGTGACAACCATTTAAATATTATTATATATTTTACTAAAAAACAAAATTTCTTTAATATAATAAAATAGAATTTTTAAAGATAGCTAAATTTTAAGTGTATTTTATTTATTTTTACTTCCGAAGTAGAAATTGGATATACTTTTATTTATGACTCTAAACTACAACGAAAACATATCCTGACAAAAAAAAAACAACTGAAATAATATTTTAGTTTCAAAATTATATATATATAAATTTTTTTTAATAAAGTTAATTTCAGATAACTTTTGTATTAAAGTGAAAACCGTCTAAAACCGCCACGATAACTCAACAACTAAAGGGCAACTCGGCACCTTAATGAGAGCATATTTTTATAATAAAATTTTGAGAATTTAAAAAAAAATGGGAATTTTTTTAAGATATAATAAATGAAATTAAATAGGAAATCATACACGTACGTATTTTTAACCTGGTGAATTAGTAAACGCAATTTGTAAACGTGTTCCTCTCAACGAGAATTAAATTTTCAACAACAAATTGTCAACGCAACAAAACTCAATCGCTTGCGTGCATTAATTTTGATGTTATTTGATCAAATTTAACTGAATTATTCAATTTTCAATTTTTTAGAAGAAACAGTGGTTGTTGACTCAAAATTAAATAAAAAAAATATTTAAACAACTAAAATAATTATTATTAATCAGCTACCAATTGTTGAACAATCAATTTTGTTGAATAATAAATGCTAATAAATTTCAATACTTAAGTGGGGATATTTTTTAACTAATTTATAATTTTTTATAACTTTAACTAAGTTAGCCAAGTATATTAATAAATAACATAAGATTGGTTAAATTTATAGTCCATCGAATGCACTATTTCAGACAAGACCATACACGGTCATATCGATTGTTCAACTGTTTATCAGTTGATTCATTATCATTTCTCTTTTATATGTGATCATAACCCTCCGATTTCATATCGGATAATTTTTCTACCTTTTCCGTAACAGAGCATATTATTTTTTATGGTCATCACTTGTAACTATTATAAAGAGATCTTTAGTCATTATTGGAACTATTTACAAATCGCTATAATTGCAAATGTGGTGCAGAATTGCGGATGTACTTAACTATTAGTCGTCAAAAGCTATTTACCATTTTGTGTTTATTTTTTCAGGTGATTTAAATAATAATAATATAATAAATTATTCAGTTTTGCTGTAACGATACCAAACTAGAGTAACACGTTTTATTAAAAGGAACAAAGAAATTTTACTACATGACCGCAACTCTGTACTCTTGTAGAAAGTGTTTTTCCGTCCATCAGATAATGAACTTTGTGTGGACTATGAAAGTCATAAAATTATTTATGGCGATCCATTTAGGTAGATGGAGTTAGATATATTCAATGAAAAATGCACTTTTCCAACTATGCACCCTAGCTTATCAAATTCATTTCTTTCGATTCATTAAAGATTTGGTAAATTCGCTTTTAATTGAACAAGAATAATACCAAATAGCTTATCTACAAATGTTCGCTGCTCTTCCGAATGAATTCATTCTTTCCGAATATGGGAAAAGTGATTAATGGACTTGTCTACACCTTTGCCAGTTGAACATTTTTAGTAAATTACATCATAAGACTAGCTTCATGAAAAGGGATTCATTCAATTGAAGAATTCATATATTATTCTATTGTAATAAAAATAAAAAATAAAACTAGCTTCTGTAGACATACAGATTATGGCTGAAAAATAATGCGACTGGTATCGATGAGAGAAATATGGAAACACGACAGTATATAACATAGTCCCAGTAAGACGTATACTATAAGTTCTAGTCTCGTCGGGTAACTGTGTTATCCTATCACAAGTATGATAAGGGAAATTTCGACTAACGATATGTCATTAAATTTTTTGTTAATCAGGGTGAAACCACGAGTTTGACTTCAGAAAAAACCCAGGAGCAGTCCTTATCAAAAGCACAAGTGTTTAGTGGCATAAATTATTGTTGGAGGGCCGAAAATCAGTTCAATCAAACCTCATTCAGAACCATATTTTTTATAAAGAATTCCTTGAAATACTTAGAAAAAAAAGTTCTTCATGGGCAGACCGCTATGCCAATGACCCTCGTTACTCGGCCGTTTTCTTTAACGAATTTTCGTCAGAACGAGGAATTTCAGTGGTACCCCAGCTCCTCTATTCACCTGATCAGAGTTTTTTTTCCAATAAAACTCCTTTAAAGAAGATAACTTTGACATACAAAATGAAAAAAGTTTTTTTTCGCAAACCTTATAAATAATCTGTCTAAAAAATACATAAATCTGCTATAATAATATGTAAATTTTTAGGACAATTTGGATAAAATTATGTTCTCGTTAAGTAATTTTAAAATAAATTCTTTTTAACATATCTCTCTTCTAATACGAGGTCTTTTATTACGTATTTTCGATTTTCGATTTTTTGTAGAGTTATGGTATGTTGGTACTCATGTCTCTCAATTATACCGACAAGTTCGGCCATTTTGAATGTTCAGTTAATTTTTGACAGCTGCTTTGCTTGCACGTGTTTTGGCTCGTCTTCGATTTTTGCCTATTCCAAAAAATGGATCAAAGAATCTGTATAAAATGTTGTGGCATATGGTGAAGCTATCTTGGACCAAAGCAACGTTTATCTGTGGTACAAAATATTCTCAGAGGGCCGAGAAGATTTGAACGACGAAAAGCGTATTACAGCCGAGCACGTCAACAACAGATGAAAACATTGATGAAGTGAAGAAAATAGTATTGGCCAATCATTGAATCACCGTTAGAGAAGTTGCTGAGGACTTAAACATATCGATTGGCTCGTGCCATTCGATTTTTACCAATGATTTGAGCGTGAGACGGGTCGCCGCGAAATTCGTACCAAAATTAACAAAAAACAGCAATTTCGACAAAAACAGCATCGCATTAACATTGCTAAGGAACTGTTGGACTCTGTTCACGACGACTCAAATTTGCTCCAAAGGGTCATAACTGGGGACGAATCATAGGTTTATGGTTATGATGTGGAAATCAAAGCTGAATCATCCCAATGGCAGCTGTCGCACAAGCCTAGACCGAAAAAAGCGCGCCCAGTCGGTCGAATGTGAACGTTTTGCTTACAGTTTTCTACGATTGCAGGGGCTTGATGAGTTCTTGCCACAGGGTAGAACGGTCAATAAGGAATATTACCTGAAATTTATGCGCAAGTTACGCGAAGCAATTCACCAGAAACGCCCGGATGTGTGGAAGAACAGAAATTGGTTTTTGCACCATGATAACGCCCCTGAAGAAAAAAACAACACACTACTAATGCCACAGCCACCGTATTCCCCAGATATGGCCCCCTGTGAATTTTTCTTGTTCCCGAAACTGAAGAGCCCCATGAAAGGACGAAGCTACGCTACGATTGAGGAGATAAAGACGGCATCGAAGGAGGAGCTGATGATCCAAAAAATGATTTTTTGAAGTGCTTCAAGGTTTCGAAAAAACGTTTGCACAAGTGTATAATATCTGGTGGGGATTACTTAGAAGGGGACAAAATAGATATTCATGAATAAATAAATAAATTTTGAGAAAACACAAAATTCGCGGAAAAAATTCTTTTTGAACAGAATATTATACACTTGTGCAAACGTTTTTTCGAAACCTTGAAGCACTTCAAAAAATCATTTTTCTATCTGCTCAAGGGGACTACTTTAAAGGGAATGAGAAAAAAATCTGTTTTCTATCACTGAGTAATAAATCAAAAAAGAATGTGCTGCTCATAATCAAGCAATAAATTTCTAGTCTGAACGATGATTTACTCATCAATTAGAATAAGTACAATATTTTACAAGATTCGCGATACTTTTTGAACAGACCTCGTATATTTAACTTTAACTATAAATAAATAATAAAAAAAATTTTAAATGATAAGAAAACTAGGCTGGAAGACTTAACAATTATCGGTGTGATTTGTTTAATATTCATGAAACATACCTCAATCATTGTGTCTGTAATCACGATCCAGTTTTTACTGAGCCTTTCTTTTCAGTAAAGTTTTTATAACGAGTAAGTTTTATAATTTTTAGATGAAAAGTACTCTTAAATCAAAGTGGAATAGACTGTCACGTACATGAAATGGGATTATTTTATATGGAAGTGATGGAATATAGCTTAGTCGAGGCCGTCAGTTCTAGTTTTCACGTCCAAATTGGTTTAAAAATTTTATTTTTCTATAATCAATTTGTTGTCTATTAATACGAGGTCTGTTAAAAAAGTATCGCGAATTTGGAATTTTTGCGGATTACGTATATTCGATTTTAGATTTTTTAATGGCGTTATGTTGGTACTTATATCTGTTGCTTATACCGACAACTTCGGTCATTTTGAATGTTCAGTTAATTTTTGACAGCTGCTTTGCTTGCACGTGTTTTGGCTCGTCTTCGATTTTTGCCCATTCTCGACCAAAAACAGCATCGCATCAACATTGCTAAGGAGCTGTTGGACTCTGTCCGCGACGACCTAAATTTGCTCCAGAGGGTCATAACTAATGACGAATCATGGGTTTATGGTTATGATGTGGAAACCTCAATCATCCCAATGGAAGCTGCCGCACGAGCCAAGACCGAAAAATGCGCACCAAGTTCGGTCGAATGTGAAGGTTTTGCTGACAGTTTTCTTTGATTGCAGGGACGTGGTGCATCATGAGTTCTTGCCACAGGGTAGAACGGTCAATAAGGAATATTACCTGCGAGTTATACGCAAGTGGCACGAAGCAATCCGCCAGAAACGCCCGGATTTGTGGAAGAAGAAACATTGGTTTTTGCATCATGATAACGCCCCTGCACACGCATCGTTGCTTGTGCGCGAATTTTTAACCAAAAACAAAATACTAATAATGCCCCAGCCACCGTATTTGCTAGATCTGGCCTCCTGTAACTTTGTCTTATTCCCAAAACCGATTCTATGATCCATTCTTTGGAATAGGCAAAAATCGAAGACGAGCAAAAACACGTGCAAGCAAACCAGCTGTCAAAAATTAACTGAACATTCAAAATGGCCGAACTTGTCGACAAAGTGAGAGACAAGAGTACCAACATAACGCCACAAAAAATCGAAAATCGAAAATACTTAACCCGCGGGAATTCAAAATTCGCGATACTTTTTAAACAGACCACGTACATAAGAACATTCATTAATTCAGTTAATAAGGATCTGATAGTGTCTATTCATCCCAATCTTTTATGAAGATTCATAAGATCATCCTGCATGAGGATATCAATTTAATTTTTTATCAATTAAATATTAAATTTTTTATCAATTTTTTAAAAGGGAACAATTTTAGCATTAATGTGAATAGGATCTTGATTTAAAGACAAAGTTTAAAAACCGATTTTCGAATGGAAGACTTTAGTTTAGGACATTAGATTTTAATACTATGTTTTGATTGTAGGAATATTGGAAGCATAAATACTTTCATAAATAGAAAGTAAATCTGAATCACTTGATAATAACTTTGTAAAAAAATGTTTTAACGATCAGGACATAAGTAGAGAAAATGCAACTCTTTAATTTTTAAAGTTAAGCTTATATTAGACCGTATGCCAAGATGCCATATGAATGTTTATTTTTGCATGGCATCTAACGCGTATTTACATTATTATACTACATGCAATTTTCTACCAGTTTTATTTTTATATGTGCATCTGGCGACAGTTGTTTATTCTTTGTCATGCGTAATTGGTCTGCCATGTGCTGTCAGATGCCATCATTACATGAGGCAGCTAAACATAAGCCCTATCACACTGTTTTTAAACATAAGCCCTATCACAAAAATGCCATGTTTTTGTTTCGTAAGATACGATATATGACATAAGTCTGGTATGAAAATATGCCAAGTGGTCTACATGGCACTTGCATGACAGAAGAAATTCATTTTGCCATGCAGTCTAATGGCTAAAAAACACGACAAAATTCTGTAAGAGAATTCAAATAAAAGCGGATGCTATAAAATCTATAACTCGGTGGCACTATTTGGATAATGGAGTATTGGGAGCGCGCATTCTTTGTTAATATTGGGTGTATAACTTAAAATAGCGGGATTGACAACAGATGACATAACTTTTACACATGGTTTGTGTTAATAATAACTCATATAACATTTTGGAGGTTAAACATCCATCATTCATTCTCGATTAGTTATTGAACGAAATAGTGTAAACAACAAAGTTTTTTTTTGTTTCAAAAATGTCGAATTTCGTACCAAAAAAGTCCCATTTGCGGGAAGTGTTGATTTACTTCTTCAATTTGAAAAAAAGTGCAGCTGAAGCACATCGATTGCTCACCGAAGCTCATCCTGAATATGTTCCATCGATTTCAACGTGCGAGAGATGGTTTGTGCGGTTCAGAGGTGGTGATTTTGACACGGAAGACAAAGAACGACCAGGTCAGCCAAAAAAGTTTGAAGATGAAGATTTGGAGGCATTACTCGACGAAGACTGTTGTCGAACTCAAGAAGAAATTGCAAAATCATTGGGAGTCACTCAAGCAGCCATTTCAAAACGTTTGAAAGTAGCAGGATTCATCCAAAAGCAAGGAAATTGGGTCCCATATGAATTGAAGCCGAGAGACGTTGAAAGGCGATTTTGCATGTCCGAAATGCTGCTTGAACGGCAGAAAAAGAAGTCGTTTTTGAATCGAATCATTACTGGTGACAAAAAATGGATTCATTACGACAACCCAAAGCCCAAAAAATCGTATGTGAAGCCCGGCCAACCAGCCAAATCAACGCCAAAGCCAAATATCCATGGCGCCAAGGTAATGCTCTGTATTTGGTGGGATCAGAAGGGTGTGATCTATTATGAGCTATTGGAATCGGGCCAGACGATCACAGGCGACCTCTAACGAACACAATTAATCCGTTTGAAGCGAGCATTGGCCGAAAAACGCCTGGAATATGCGACCAGACACGAAGCCATAATTTTCCATCATGACAACGCTCGGCCTCATGTTGCAAGACCGGTTAAAAATTATTTAGAAAACAGTGGTTGGGAAGTTTTGCCCCACCCGCCTTATAGCCCAGACCTTTCCCCGTCCGACTACGATCCATGCAAAACGCCCTCACCGGAATACGCTTCATTTCAGAACAGGGCGTCAAAAATTGGCTCGATTCATTCTTGGCCTCAAAACCGGAGCAGTTTTTTTGGCACGGAATCCATATGTTGCCAGAAAGATGGGAAAAAGTAGTGGCTTCCGATGGACAAAATAAACACTCAAAAATTGCCAAAAATCCCGCATTTTAAAGTTATACACCCAAAATAAATGTAAAAATTTATTTTTTAAAAAAAGTACTTTTGATCTAAAAAAAAATTTTTATTCAAAATGTCTGTTCAAATTATGAAAATATCTTTTTTTTACCATATATTGAAAATTCATTTATATCTCATTCCTAGATAGATTATATATCATACTCGTAATTATTTGTTTAGTATTTTTTTTAACTTTCTTTTTCTTTTTTTTCAAATTTAAGAGGTCTTAAACTCATTTGCATTTATTCTTCTTAACATTATTTCAATATTTACAAATTCTTATTAGTTCTTAAGATTTAGGTAACTCCAAATATTAGAGTAAAAACTTTGTGTAAAATCAACAAATGAAATTACATAAAACCGTTTATAACGAGCAAAAAATATTCAATAAATCTGCCCTTTGATTGCACAATCTTTAGAGAAAGTGTAAATGAAAATTTCATAATTTTTTGTGCCATACTCATACTTACTAAATTTGATAATAATAAAATTCATAATTAATAGACGAATTGAAATTATTTGTTCAACTTAGAAATACTGCCGGTATTTTTATAATTTCTTCGTTGATTAAAGCCAAGTACTTCAGTTGTTTACCTTAATGAAAGTTTTTCATCTTCAATTAAAACCATGTTAACTGATTTTCAACTACTAAACGGTTACTTGATGTAATAAAGATATTTTCTTCCTTAAATCGAAAAGGTATGTATTTTTCCGGTTGATTAATGGATTATAGAAACAAAATTGCATTGGTTGTTTCTTAACTATTTCTAAAGTTGAACTTTATTTTTTAAAAAAAAAACCTTTTTTAAGTATAAAATTTGATTTTTTTTCAATAGTTTGACTATTAAAATAAAGAAAGCTCAAGAAGTAAGAGTAGTAAGAAAATAAGAAAATTAGTAGTCTAAATTGAATTGCGCATTTTTCAATGGATACGAAACTAATGAAGATAAATCGATTTTGATTATAAGTGGATAATTTTTTCCGGAAATTTTTGTGATGTGATCTTATTTGGTACACTTTTTTTCCAAATATGAATGCCGAAATTGAAATGAGCGAAAAAATTATCTTAATAGGGGACAAAAAGAAAGCAATAAGTTTTATACTATCGAAAGTAAAAGTGCAGACACACTTTGATAACAAAGAAAATTTCTCATTATAATATTTTTTTTTTTATTAAAATAACAATTTGCGTAAAAAATAGGAAGAAAACACTCTTTTTTTTTCACCGAATATTACGTAGGATTTTCCAATAATAAATTAAATAGAAAAAATGCATTAAATAAAAAGGGTTTTTTGCTTATTAACAGTAGAAAAAAAATTAACAAACGAGAAGGTAAATATGTAAAATTGTCATAAAATTAATGTCATATCATTTGTGCCTTTCACTTCCGCTAGCATTACAAATAGCAGATTTCAGTTTCACAAAAATTTTCCTATAATCAATTTTAATAAAATTTAAAAATTCAATTGAAAAATATTAAAAAAAAATTAGAATACTTTTTTTTTAAAAAAATTTATGTTATGAACAACTAGTAACAAGTCTCTCGACAAACAGTTCTCTTCCTAAAGGATTAGGATAGTCGGATAGATGCGAATGGAATTTTTTATAACGAGAGATATAAAGTTCACGAACAAATGGAATATTTAGATCACGATCGATAATAGTGTTTCGCACATAAAATGGGGTAATGGAAATTTTTTGCAGAGGATTTCGGATTATAGAGTTTAGATTGGAAGGGAATTTGGACTGCTTAGTCGGGCCATATGTCCAAATCGGTTTCAGTACCGTATTGTATGGTAATAGTTTGCTTTTTGTTATCAGTTTTGACTTACTGTCTAAGAGTCATAGTAATTATTTGTATCGTCCGTTAAGTTCCCTTCTTTCAGTTTTCGTACTCTTTATCGAATATAAGTCCAAGATAACGCACGCTCGTTTTTTGTGGAATAATACAGGCGTTTAGATTTATATCAGGAATTTGTTATCGGCAGAGTGTGAAAGTTTTTGCTCATTTACCCCCACTCTCCACTTTTTTGACCCAGGATGTGGTTCTATAGGATATTGATGGTTGTAGAAGAAACTTTGTGACGCGTAAGGATATCTGTATCGTCAGTATATATTGCGGTAAGTATATCAGCGTGACAAAAAATATCGTTGGTGTAAATACTGTAAAGGAATGGACTTAAAAAGCTACCCTGAGGGACACCAATAAAGATAGGATAAATGTCAGAAAACTCAATATTTTTAGCTATCTCAAATTATTGGTCTGAGGAATAGGATTTTCTATATGATAGCGTGCGAAATTTTAAGAAATACACCTCAGGAATAGTGGAATACTCAGTTGAGGAATCACACCCTTGATTTCTATAATAGGATAAAGGAATTAAATATTAATTGCAAAATTTATATTTTATGTTTCACTGGTACTGTTATTTAATTAAACTTGTTTATAAATTTATACCCGAATGGTTTTTCGGTAAACACTTATACTACACTAGTTTTGTTAATTTTTGTAAAATTTTCATCTTTGTATAGATGGAAATAGCTTTATAATTTATATAAAAATGATTAAAGTAATAAATTAATTATTTATAAAATAAATACTGTAAAATATAAAAAAAAGCACAAATAACGAGTCTACGACGAATAACATGAACGACGTCATATGTTATATATCTACGAGCACACACGATTAAATCATGCATACGTTCATTCAATTACTCTTTCTCCATGCTTCCGACGAGCAAAAATTGTGCGTTTGCGCGCAAAGATCGAGCAATTACACGATCAGTGTTATATACTGGCGAACTGTTCGTAAAATTAAACAAGTTGACAGTAAACCATTTCCAGGAGAAAATCGTGTATTATATGCAGGGGTGTAATCTAACCTTAACGCTTATGGAGTTGAAAGTGTGCATTTACTATCTAGTTAATGCATTCATCAAAGATTCAACATTTTTTAAAGCACATACAACAAATAATTTTGAATTATTCGATTAATAAATTGTTTCACTTATATAATGCCAAGAAATAAGCCTTTTGCTCTAGCGAAAAAATTTTCTTTCAAATGAAGAAAGTAAAGGAAAATAAATCTTTTTTATGAATATAAAAAAAAACTCGAATATTTTATATAAGGAATTCATATTTTCAAAAGCACAACCCAATCGATTTCAAAAGCTCTTCAAACTCATAAAGTATGAGTTTATAATTCAGATTTTATGATTTTTATTTTTTACAGAAAATATTTTTTTTTCTTTAATAAAAAATTAGCAAAAATATTATATAATAACTTTGATAGTAATTTCATTGCAACCTGTATTTCTAAATAAATGAAGCCAACGAACTATTGAATATCTCTCCAATATTCGCTGATATTCCACAGGGAAATATACTTGGGCCTATGCTCTACAATATTTGTGCATTCGATGATTTAGTCTGTCTACCTTCTTTATAACAAACGCCTTGCATGGAGTAAAAATAATATTTGTATTGAAATATAAATTTTTATTGCCACAATAACTATGCTATTTGCGATAATATGAGGGCATCTCGGCTATGGCACTATGTGGGGTTTAATTCAAGACTACAGCATGCTAGAATAAATAAAATATAATATAATTCAAATAATTGCTAGGCGATCTTTTACAGGATTCGATGCTTTTGAGGTAATTTCTGATGACTTTTTTGCATATTTCGAGCTACACGTATAATTTCGACATTAATTGACAGATCGTGGTATTTAAGTGCATCCAATAACACGATCTTGGAGGCCAATTGACACTAAATCTCAAAATAACTTGTCGAAAAAACTTTTTGTGTAATAAAATCAAACTGTAGCTTGTAACATTGGCTTTTTAAAATCACATATATTCCAAGGTTAAAATCTTTAAGTATAGGCAAAGAAAAGCCAGTTATCATATGGCCATTGTGCTCAGAGTTTTTTTTAAAGAAATACGGGTCAACGACACCTTCAGACCAAAATATGTACCATACAGTTATTTGTAGAGGATACAAATGCTTTTTCATATTCACTTATGAATTTTTAGAGCCCCATATATTGGTAATTTGCTTTTTGATGTATCCACCAAACGAGAAATGAAAAATCAGCATCCAAAGTTTATTGTTTCAGGAACTCAACAACATAAAAAATATATAAAATGAAAAAGCTATCAGTTACAAGGCTATTTTTTGTTTCAATACTGCATTTTATTTAATATTATAAATATCTAAAAGTTTAATTAATAATTTTATAATTATGAAAATATTCCCCCAACAAAATTAACTACTCACCTATACAATTCTGTATATTTTACGCACAAATAATTTAAGCAAATGAATTACCGGGTAATTTTGTTGTTGTTGCTTTTTTATGTTTTTATTTTTGACAGATTAAGCATGTGTCAAAGTCAAAATTGCTCATGGAAATATTTACACACGAGCAACGCTTACAAATTATTGAATTTTATTATAAAAATTCGTGCTCTGCAAAAAATGTGTTTTGCGCACTTCGAACATTTCATGGTCATCATAATTGACAAACTGAGCAAGCAATTCACCCTCTAGTGACGAAATTTCGAAGCAATTTGACGGTATTGGACATCAAACCACCAACCCGAGTGTGTAGAATGTGTACAGAGGAAAATATTGCTGCCGTAGCGGCCAGTGTTGGTGAAGACCGCGTTAGTCCATTTGCCGCCGTTCACAGCAATTAAAGGATCTTGGTCTAAAAGCATATCTAATACAGCTCGTATAAGAACTGAAGCTAAAAGACTTGCAAAAGTATTGAGCATACGAGGTCTTTGAATTTCCGCGTGTTACGTATATTCGAGTTTTGGTTTTTTTTGTGGCATTATGTTGGTAATCATGTCTCTCACTTATGCTGACAAGTTGAATGTTCAGTTAATATTTGACAGCTGCGTTGCTTGCTCGTCTTCGATTTTTGCCTATTTTCGACCAAAAACAGTATCGCATTAACATTGCTAAGGAGCTGTTGGACTCTGTCCGCGATGTCCCTAATTTGCTTCAGAGGGTCATAACTGGTGACGAATCATAGTTTTATGATTATGGCATGGAAAGCAAAGCTCAATCATCCCAATGAAAGCTGCCGCACGAGCCAAAACCGAAAAAAGAGCGCCAAGTTCGGTCGAATGTGAACGTTTTGCTTACAGTTTTCTTCGATTGCAGATCGTGGTGCATCATGAGTGCTTGCCACAGGGTAGAACAATTAAGAATAAATTTTACCTGCAAGTTATGCGCAAGTTGTGCGAAGCAATCTGCCAGAAACGCACGGATTTGTGGAAGAACAAAAATTAGTTTTTGCACCAAGATAACGCCTCTGCTCACGCATCGTTGCTTGTGCGCGAATTTTTGGCCAAAAATAATACACTAATAATGCAGGAGCCACCGTATCCCCCAAAGACGAGCCAAACACGTGCAAGCGCAAACCAGCTGTCAAAAATAAACTGAACATTCGAAATGGCCAAACTTGTCGACATAAGTGAGAGACATGAGTACCAATATAACGCCACAAAAAATCGCAAATCGAATACACGTAACCCGCGAAAAATTCAAAATTCGCGATACTTTTTGAACAGACCTCGTATTTGGTTAAATTTTTAATTCTACTATTTTCGAAATTTTCTTTTTCTTTTTATGAAATTAACTTTAAGATAAATATTTTTACATAGAAAGAAATAAATCAAAATTATATTATTTTGAAAAGTTTTTCTTACAAAAAATTAAATTCAAATTTAATTATTTTTATGAATTTATTTTATTTTTTCTCAATAGACCACTTAATCTCGCTATTAAAATACAATATTACGTGTGTATAGCCTTAACTAATAGTATTATTTAAAATAGCATTGACCGATTTCTCTTTATCTGGAAATATTACAAAATATAAACCTTGAAAAGAAAATAATAACTAAACTTTGATTATTATACGCTATGGTACTTGATGATCATTGTTGTTCGGGCTTTTTGAATTCAGTATAAAATGAAAGTTTTATACCCTAAGGGTGGACCATCAGAATAGATATTATAAAAGTAAAGTTTGTTCTAAAAACGAAGCTTTTCAGCGGTTGACTTTTATTTGTATTCCGTGTGGTAATGGCAGTTGAAAATATTATTTTTCCAGGGTTGGTGTCAATTTGTAAAATGTAAAATGTTTAATGATTCGGTTAGACTAACCAACCTCTTCAGCCGCCTACACCACTACCCTTCTTCGTTTTCTATACATTTAACAATAGTTTTGAATAAGGGCTGAAAACTTTTGAAAATATAAAATACAATAAAAGATTTTATCATCTATGAATTGTGTAGGGTAATCTGCCTTTTATTGTTGTATTATATTTAAACTTTGAACATTTATTTATTCTCTTATTGAAGCTTATAAATATGAGAACATCTAAAATTATAATCATACCAACATAAATATCATCATAAGAGCGTGGCAGCAATATATATTCAGATTATTACTTTATTATGAAAACAAGGATTTATAATTATATTTGTTCATAATTTTTTTATTTATTTATCACATATATAATGTACTGTTATTTTTCACATATATAATATAATCTTATTTTTTTCTTTTGTTTTATTTTGAAGGTGAAAATCTCGAGAGACACTGAGTTTTTCGCGGAAATTCACTTAATAGTTTGGGATCCTTACACACTAAAAACACCTCCTATTTTATTAAATCTAGTTTAATACTAGCTAATAATTTTTTACTGAGTTCTTAAGTTATTATATAGTTTTTCGTTGGGTTAAGTTAATATTTTGATCCATCGATAGATAAACCAAACTTGTCCTATAGTTTTTCCTAGTCTGTAAACCCAAAATTGCAAATACGAAGTCTGGTCAAAAAATATCGCGAATTTTGTGTTTTTTCCAAAAAATTATTTATTTATTCATGAATATCTATTTAGTCCTCTTCAAAATAATCCCCACCAAATATTATACACTTGTGCCAACGTTTTTTCCAATCCTCGAAGCAATTCAGAAAATCATTTTTTGTGATCTTGTTCAGCTTCGCGTAGCGTCGTTTTTTTATGGGGTTCTTCAGTTTCGGGAACAAGAAAAAGTAACAGGGGGCCAAATCTGGCGAATACGGTGGCTGCGGCATTTTTAGTGTGTTGTTTTTGGCAAAAAATTCGCGTACAAGCAACGATGCGTGAGCAGAGGCGTTATCATGGTGCAAAAGCCAATTTTTGTTCTTCCACAAATTCGGGCGTTTTTGATAGATTTCTTCGCGCAACTTGCCCATAACTTGCAGGTAATATTCCTTATTGACTGTTCAACCCTGCGGCAAGAACTCATGATGCACCACGTCCCTACAATCGAAGAAAACTGGAAGCAAAACGTTCACATTCGACCGAACTTGGCGCGCTTTTTTCGGTATTGGCTCGTGTGGCGGGTCACCAGTTATGACCCTCTGGGGCAAATTTGGGTCGTCGCGGATAAAGTCCAACAGCTCCTTAGCAATGTTAATGCGATGCAATTTTTGGACGAAATTGAGCAAAAATCGAAGACGAGCCAAAACACGTGTAAGCAAAGCAGCTGTCAAAAATTAACTGAACATTCCAAATGGCCGAACTTGTCGGCATAAGATAGTACCAACATAACGCCACAAAAAAAATCAAAAATCGAATATACCTAACCCGCAATACTTTTTAAACAGACCTCGTATACCAAGTCGTGTGGTTTAATTCTTGTCAGCTTTCTGATTTGGTTTTGACAATCAAGAAGTTTGACTGCCTCGACATTGACGTGATCTTGTGATTACTTTCCTAAATCCTATGTTAGGTCTTGGTGTAGATCATCACGGTGCATTGACTATATTTCTTATATTTGTATTTTCTCGACATGACACTAAAGTTTACATGAATTGATTTTGTAAACATTGTCAGTTTTCCGTTAAAGTTTATCTGTAGTTTTGTTTATGTTTAGATCCTTGGCTAATAAAACTGTGCCATCTGCAAATGTATCAATTGATATTGGATGTAAGGGAAAGTTTTGTCGTTTTTTTCTAAAGAAAAAAGTAATTTTTTTTTCACTTTTTATTCAAAAAATTAATCCAAAATATAATTTTCTTTATTAGTTATAACTATCTGCCAACGTTCTGGAAGCTTATCCAACCCTCTGAAAAAGAAGTCCTCGTTTTTGGACGCAAAGTATTCTTCCACTGCTGTTTGGACACCCTCATAATTTATATATTCATTTCCATCAAGAAAGTTTTGCAGCGACCTGAACAGATGCTAGTCAAATGGTGCAATATCTGGAGAATATGCTGGCTGAGGTAGAGATTCCCAACCCAACTCTTCAATTTTTTGTACGGTTTTTTTTTGCCACGTGCGGTCTGGCGTAATCATGGTGAAGAAAAGCACCCTTTATGTTGGCCAAATATGGACGTTTACGTTGAATTTCTTTATTCACAATATCAAGTAGCGAACAGTAACGATCAGCATCGATCGTATAACTTTCTTTCAGCAACTCATAGTGGACCCCTTCGATCCCATCAAACACAGAACATAACTTTCTTTTGATGCACGCCAGCTTTGGATGTGGTCGGTGGTGTTTACCGCCCTTTATTTTACCACATGTTTATAAACTATCCACTTTTCATCATCTGTCACCAAGCGGTCCAAAAAATGATTCCGTTTTGTGATGAGCAATATTTGAAGAACATATTGAAATCCGATCCATTAAATTTTTTTCGCTTAATTCGTGTGGAACCCAAACAGAGAGTTTGGACACAAAACCAAGCCTATTAATGTGCTCTAAAGCAGTAGTCTGATAAATTTCATGCTTGAAGGCCAGTTCTGTGGAATTTAACATGGGATTTGTACTGATCATACTGCGTAGCTCTTCATCATTGAAGAACTATCTCTGGCATGTTCCTCCATCGTGTTGTTCCCTTTTTGGAATGGCTTAAGTGAACTTTTTCTTTATACATGTTGACTGTTTTACAAGTTTAAACTAACAAAAATATAAAAAAATGTGTGCACGCCATCAATCATAACGGTTTAAATCGCTTTCAGTCGAATCAGAATTCTCGCTAAGAATCGACAACGCATTCAAGTGCAACTGTTCAAAAACGACAGGACTTTCCCTTACACTCAATATATTTTCCGTTTCGGAATGTCGTTTGTGAACAACATGTATAGCATACACAGTATGTCCCAAAAATAACCGAACTTTTTGGATATAAAATAAAATACACATTATATTATCTTTGAAAGTTATTACTTATCCAAAATAGGTTCCATTAGACTCAATACAACGTTTGGAACGATCAACCAGCGCATGCATAGATTTTTTTTATGTCATTTATAGGAATGTTCTTCAGCACCTTGGTTATGGCTGCTTGAATGGCTAGGATATCATCATAAAATGCTCCTTTCATCTTGGTTTTCAGTTTTGGAAATAGAAAATAGTCACATGGTGATAGATCAGGCAAATACCGAGGATGGTTGATAAGAGAAATCCGTTTTTTTATCAAAAATTCGTTCACTTTTTTGGTCTTGTGAGGTGGTGCATTATCGTGCAATAAAAACAGCTGTTTTCCTGCTGGATATTCAGGTCTAACACGACCAATTCTTTTCCACAAACGATCTAAACTGCCTAAATAGTATTTTCCATTAACAGTTCGACCTTCTGGAACAAATTCCCTGGGGACAATACCGTTCGAATCATAAAAAGTAATCAATATTGTCTTGATTCGAGACTTCTGAAAACACAATTTTTCGAGATATCTGAAAACGCTCGCCTTTGAACTTCCATTCAGCAGATTGACGCTTAGTTTCAAGGTCATATTTAAAGCACTATGACTCATCACCAGTTATGATCGAATCAAGAAAGTCTGGATCGTTTTCAGCAGTTTCAACAATGTTTTTGCAATGCTCCACACGAGTGATTTTTTGGTCTTCATTTAATTCATGTGAAACAAAACGCGCACAGACCTTTCTTTTATCCAAATTTTCATTTAAAATTCTCTAAATAGTATTTTTACTCGTATTTAATTCCTCAGCCAACATTCTCGTAGTAAAATTTGCATCGATACCAATGATTTCAGCGACTTTTTCCACCAATTCTGTACGATTACTAGCTTCTGGACCACCTGGCCTTAGGTTGTCATTTAAATCCTCACGATCAATAGGTATAAACTTCAGTACGACTCATACAATCATCACCATAAACTTTTTCCATCAATTCGTATGTCTCGGCGAATTTTTTTTCAAGTTTAACACAAAATTTTATATTTGCTATTTGTTCTATTTTTGTTTTGTAACATTTGCACACTTTTTCTTTTATTGAAATGGCTGTAACTCTCACAGCTGTCATCCGATTACATGAATTTAGATGCGTTTTAAAATTGATAAATATATTTTTTTAATGCTGCAAATTTTCAATAGATGGCGCCGCATGATTTATGATTTAAATATAAAGTTCGGTTATTTTTGGGACTGTGTATGCTACTCCTTGTTCTACTTCTCTTAAATCAGAATATTCAATTTTTGCTTTATTCTAAAATAATCTATCTAATAAATATAATGTCAACAGTTCTTTTTAATCTTAAAGCTTTGGGAGCATTTTTGTCAGCTTTTAGATTAAACCTTCGAGCCAAACATGTAGTAATATTGATGAACATATCGGTTTTTCCTCCGATGACCTTTCTATTAAATCTTATTGATATTTATTTGTAATAATATTAAACTTTTTTTTTATTTGATCTTTAGTTGTATAATTTTGTTGTTGTTTAATTCAATATAAAAGTCAATGTTTGTTTGTATTTTTTCTAAACTCTCTTTGCGTTTTTTTTTGAATTATTTTTCTACAAAAAATTTTTCGTCGAAAAATTTTTAAAACAATTTTAAAAAATGTTTTGCCTATTTTTATATTTGTCCAAATTATTTGTAAGTTTTTAAAATGTTTTAATCAAAAAAATATTCTTTCACCCAATTTATTCAGGTATAATTCAGGTACGAGTGTCGTTCAATAAGTCCTTAGAAAAAGATGGAAAAAAAAATGTTTTTAAAAAAAAAAAATTTTATTTTTCAATACGTGTATAATCTCTTTTTAGCTCTATACACTTTTCCAACCGTTTTTCCAAAATTTTTATCCCGTCCAAAAAATAGGATTTCGGAAGTTCTGCAAAATTCTCATCCGTTTGAGCAATGCTGTCCTCGTTGGAAGTGAACCGTCGTCCGCCAAGCCGTTTCTTCAGATTGGAGAAAAGAAAATAGTCACTCGGGGCCAAATCTGGTGAATAAGCAGGATGCTGCAACAATTCCATTCTCAATTCTACAATTTTGGCCATGGAAACAGAGCAGGTGTGCACACGCGCATTGTCCTGATGCAAGAGGATTTTTTTCTTCTTCAGATGGGGGCGTTTCTCTTTGATTTCCTCGCTCAACCGTTGCAATAACGACGCGTAATACGCTCCTATTATTGTTTTTCCTTTTTCCAAGTAGTCGATAAAAATGATGCCCTCCGAATCCCAAAAGACCGTGGCCATCACCTTGCCGGCCGATGGCACAGTTTTTGCCTTCTTCGGAGCCCGTTCACCCTTGAAAATCCACTGTGATGACTGTCTCTTCGTTTCTGGAGTGTAGTTTAGTATCCAGGCTTCGTCCACAGTGACATATCGGCGAAGGAATTCGGCAGGATTGCGATGAAAGAGTGCCAACATAGCCTCAGAGTCCACTACACGATTGCGCTTATTCTCCTCTGAGAGCAAACGCGGCACCCATCTTGCCGAAATTTTTTTCACAGATAATTTTTCATGCAAAATTGAAGCGGCTGTACCTTGTGATATGCCCGTGGTCTCAACTAATTCGCGCACTTTAATTCGCCGATCGTTCAAAATCAGATCGAGGATTTTGTCGATGATTTCAGGAGTAGACACCTCAACTGGGCGTCCTGAACGATGTTCATCTTTTGTGGATGAACGGCCACGTTTAAATTCATTCACCCAATTGTAAACCGTCGCAAACACAGGTGCAAATGTGCCATGAACTGCATCCAACTCGGCTTTGATTTCTTTCGGGCTTAAGCCTTTCCAATGGAGATGTTTGATGACAGCCCTAAACTCGCTTTTTTCCATTGTTAGGCACAAATAAATGTCGTTAACTTTAATCGACGATAGAAATTGACCTACACTATGGATTGAGCTGAAATTTTCCTGTCGATACTGCTACTTACAAAAAAAATCTTTACCGACACTACGAGCGCAATTTCTTGGATTTTCTAAGGACTTATTGAACGACCCTCGTATATATGCGACTATTAGTTAGGTTTTTTCGTATATAAATATAAAAGAGACGATGGCTTACAACAAGTTAACTTGTATGAGGTGAACAAAAAGTAGGTCGTCCAAATAAAAAGGACCCTTCGTTTTTTTTTTTTAATGATCAAGGATGGTCTCCGAATAAAGAAAAAAATCCTCCTTAATGGCTTCTCTCTCCTCGATCATGAAGGAATCCTAAATCGAGCATGGTTTCGGTGACACTGAGTCATAGCATTTAACAAGTGCGGTGTGAAATTTTTTTTATATTATATATTTAATTTAATTAAAATTAGAGGTCATAATATTTTTATATTTTATTTCAGTTTAATGTAATTATATAGTTATTTAATTATATATTAATAATAATAAATAAGATTTATCTATTAATGAAAATATTGGAATTTTTATTCTTATGAAAATTGTATTTCTTATTATTAATTTTATTAGTACTAAAAATATTTCATTTGAACACAAATAAACATTATTTATACTTTTCCTAGAAACACAAGGAATAAAATATTTGAAAATCAAAAACTTCTTCAAAACTGATCCTTCAATTAAACAAACTAATAATGTTTGAAATAATAATATTAATCCAATTGGCTAATGGATGATTTATTTGTTGAAAAGTAAATCTCAAAATAATACTTATTAAGTAAATAATTAATTGATAAATATTAGAAAATAATTTAAGTGAAATATTAATTTTGAGGATTAATTTCAAATTAATGTTTTCTCTGGAATTTTAAAACAAATGTTTTTATTAAACTTTTTACACTATTAATAATTTTGATTTAAGTATGAATTATTTCATTTTTTATAGTTTAGAATTTATAGTATCAAAATTTTTTTTTTATTTGTTTTTTTTATATTATGAATATTTTTTTGGTATAACTTTTTTTATTTTTTGTATCAATGTTAAATATATTTATTTGCAGTTTATTTTTATTTTCCATTTGTATAATATAAAGATATTTTAAATGAAGCATAAAATAATTTGATTAGAACAAAAAGGTTTTTATTTATTTAAAATATTTTTTGGAAATTTTACATATAAATTAAAGTTATTTTTTTGATGTTTTTTCATACTTTAGGTCTGTGTACACTATAGGGGAAAAGTGGTAGACCTCTACCGAAAAAAATCTTCTCTACCAAATCTGTTTAGATTGGGTGCGTCTATACCATAAACTTATCTACATGAAGTGCTTGTCGAAAAATTTCTAGTAGACCTCTGCCAAATATTCTAGCGACGTCAAATTATTTCAAATAAAAATGTGTTTAAGCACTGTGTACACTATAAAGAAAACGTGGTAGAGCTCTACCGAAAAAAATCGTCTCTACCAAATCCGTTAAGACTGCGTGCGTCTGTACCATAAAACTTATCTACGTAAAGTGCTTATAGATAAATTTCTAGTAGATCTCTACCAAACACTCTAGCGACTGTCAAATTATTTCAAATAAAAATGGTTTTTCGGCGAAAACAAGTGGCGGCAGCAAACTGGATACGAAAAAGGCAACACGGTGGATTTTATCGTGAACTATTCGAAGTATTAAAAGACGAACATCCAATCGCATAGAAAAATTTCTCCGGACTGTCACTTTGGGATTTTGAATCATTGCTATTGACAGTATATATTAAAAATTAAAATACACGCTTGCAAAAACCGAAACAATGGCAGTGATAGACACATCTGAGCAAAAAGAAACGAAGAACTCTACGCTTTATTTAGCATGTTGAAAAGAGTGTAGAGCCAGTCTACAGGCGTTGGTGCTGATAATAAAGAAAAATCTCGCCTAAAAACTCTACCGTAGAGTCGATATAGAATTCTTTACTATCTGTCTATAATGAGTTAGTTTTTGTATGGTGGGATTTTTCACTAACTCTACCACTTTTTCTTTAGAGTGTAAAACAAAGATAACTTAGATATTTAAATTTTCTCAAATTTTTGTTTTTCTTCTATCGTAATTTTTGCCTGTCTAAATCCATACCTACTGGAGAAAATTAATACGGTATATGTTCTCAAATAAAATAAATTGGCATGACTCAAATTTATTATGTTTGGATGCGAAGACGATAGTGGCACATTTAAGGAAGTCCTAAAAATAATTATGCAATGATAGCCTTATTTAAAGGCTACGACGTTCTTAGCCAATGAATTTTATCCTACCTATTACACACTGGAAAAAAAAGTTTCCTCGAAAAGAAAAGTTTCCTTCACAAACCAAAATATAACGTATTATTATTCAACAGAAGTTAAAATTTTTAGATAATTTTAAATATTTTTTAAAATTTTTAAGTTCTTAGAATATTGATCAATTTAAATAAAAATTGTAATTTTTTTAATTTACCCAAATATTTTTAAATTACATTTACCAAGTGTATAAGCTTAAATCCGCTGTTTGGTCATAGATGGCGTGAGTGAGCGTATTAAACTACCATGGGCACACCATACTTTTTTTTTATGTGTTCGACATCTGCCAACATTAATCAGTGCACATTGTCAGCAATTTCGTACAACAACATACATTTTTCCTTTGGTATGTTGGAAAAATGTATGTTGTTGTACGAAATTGCTGACAATGTGCACTGATTAATTGGTATGTCTTTGTGCCAGAAAAAGAGCATATGCGGGAAGCTCTGATTTTCTGCTTCAATTTGAAGAAATCGGCTGCCGAATCGCATCGAATGATTATGGAGGCATAAAGTGATAGTGGTTTATCGTAAAAAAACGTGCCAAGATTGGTTTCGTCGGTTCAAAGAAGGCAATTTTGACTTGTGGGACAAGAAGCGTGAGGAGAATCGGCCTAGGAAGGTTGAGGACCATCAATTGCAGGCTCTTTTGGACGAAGAAGATACCCAATCGCAAAAAATGCTCGTAGAGCAACTGGGTGTTACTTAATCAGCTATTTCCATGCGTCTGCATGCCATGGGGAAGATTGAAAAGAACGGAAAATGGGTGCCGCATGAATTGAACGACGCCAAAAACAACGCACCATCGCACACGTCAAAAATGGTCCAAAACTACTTGGAGACACTCAACTGGGTGGTGCTACCCCACCCCGCTTATTCACCAGACCTGGCCCCTTCCGACTACCACCTGTTTTCGTCGATGGGCCACGCGTTCGTTGAGCAGCACTTCGATTTTTACGAAAGAGAAGGAATTTTTTTGGCGCGGTATTCACAAATTGCCCGAGAGTTGGAAAAAATGTGTAGCTAGCGAGGACAAGTACTTTGAATAAATTTGTTTTTGTTTTCTATGAAAAAAGCATGCGTTTTTTTGAATAAAAAACAGCGGATTTAAGCTTGTACATTTAATAAAGAAGATATTTTTTATATGCTAGAAGAAGGATTAAGATTTTTTTGCATATTAAATAAAACTAGTCGTCTTCACAACTAGTTTTAACAAATAGGTTTAAGGTTTTATATAACAGGTTTGATATTAATGGTAGTCTTCAAACTGAGACAAAGTGTACGAGATATAGCAGAAAAGTTTTGATACTGGTATCACTAAGAGTAATTTGGTAGTGCTGCGGTATTTTTGGAGCATTGAAAAAGGAACCTCTCCTAACAAGTATTTATCGGAAAGTAAAAGTTCTGTGGTTCTCCAGCCGATCTATTCACCTGATCTTAGTCCAGACGACAGTTTATTGTTCTTCAAGATCAAAACACACTTAAAAAGACGTCATCCTTGGACTGTCCATATTATCCATAGAGGTGTAACCAAGAATTTCAGTTGACAGCTTTTAGCATTGCTACAAAGGGTGGAAACAATGCCCCCACCGATGTATAGTTATTCAAGGGAACTGTATCAAAATTAAGTTTAATTTTTAAAAAAAATTTCATTAGCTTCAAGGTTCAGAACGAAAACATTTTTCATAAAACAGAATAGTATTATTTAGTATGCAATTTTATTTATCATAGAAATAATTTTCAAAATAAAAAAAATATTAAAATAATCTACTTATTAAAATTGTATGCTTCATGAAATCAGAAAATAGCATTGACAGTTTAAAAATCCATTAAATCTCTTCAGTTAATTTAGTAAACGTGAATTATTTTGTAATAAAACATTCTCTAAATAATATAGTAAAAATACTAGTTTATTTTGGAAAATATTAGCGCATTTTTTTTCTATTGTAAGTTTTTAGTATTTAACTATAACAACAACAATTATAATTTATGAAACAGTGCTTGTCAAGAATAATCCAAAAAATTTTGTCAAATAATGATTATGTTTAAGTTAATATGACCTACGCAAAAAATTAAAAGAAATAAAATTCTGGAAAATATCTTTGGGCAAAAACTATTAAAATTACATTGTTGGGTGAATATATAAATTCATTAGCTTTGGAATATGCAAAAAATACTGAAATTAAAGATCTATTAAGAATTTGTCCATTTTAATAATAAATTCTCCAGTTTATTTTAATTTAATTATTTTTATAATAGAGAAGAAAAATATTATTCCAATTTTACATAAAAGAAAAACTAAAAATAGTAGAAAATGTTAATCAATAATGTATGTTTATAAATTTTATGGAATTTATTATTTGTTGGTTTAAATAAAAAGAAAATATTTAACATTTTAAAAGAAGCTTTTCCGCAGCTATTTTAAGGGTAAAGGTAGTATTTTCGAGGCTTATTTCTGTATTTTTTATGAATTAACTGATATTAATAAATGATAGAATTTTCTTAAAATATTAAAAAATAGATTTGTATAATTTAAATCATGAACATTTAAGTAATATACAAAAAAATTAATTAACTTGCTCGTTCGAGTCATATTTATAAGATAATTCGTTATTAATTAATAGAAAATATATCCGATATTGCAGTTTTTATATATTTTTAAGGTTGATATTTTTAAAAAAGTATATATACAAATTTATTAAAATTAATTTCCATACATACATTTTACTATAAAAATTATATATTTGAGAAAAATTATAAATTAAATATTATTTAGAAATAAGATTCTATTGGCATTGAATATTCTAAGAAACTTAAGGGTTTTCGAATAAGAGTGATATGATTTCTTTTCAAAACAAAATACACTAATTATTAAAGAAATTCGAATATTTTTTATTTAATGTAAAGTAAAATCGATACAATTAAGTCCTGATTAAAACATCATTCAAATGACCTCCACGACTTCTTTTGCAGGAACGAATTCGATGAATCAAATTTTCGAGCACTTTTTCCATTAAATCAAGTCGTATGTCATGAATAGCACGTTCAATATTGACTTCTAAAGCTTGAAGAGGGTCTGGTTTATTGTGTAAAGACCAATGACTTCAAATAACCCTACAAGAAATAGTCTAATGGTGTTAAATCCCAATTTCTTGGAGTAAATTGCCATTCAATGTCACAATTTATTGAAATAATCGAATCTCCAAACTTTTCTCGCAATAATTCGGTTATTGTACGTGCTGTGTGGCACGTAGCCCCGTCTTGTTGGAACCAGATGTTGTTAAGATCAATTTCTTCTAATTTCGGCCATAAACAGTTGGTTATCATTGATCTATACCGCTCTCCATTGACAGTAACGGTATTACCAGCTTCATTTCAGAATCGACACTTTTGTTTATTTACCGCACCACTCAGATGAAAGTGAGCCTCATCGGCGAAGATGATTTTCTTAGAAAAATCGTTATTGTTTTCAAGTTGTTGCAAGACAAAATCAGCAAATTCACGACGTTTACGGTGGTAGAATGGCTTCAGTTCTTGAGTGATAACAATTTTATACGAATGCAAGCCCAAATCCTTTTTTAAAATCCGCCAGGTTGTGGTTTGAGACAGTCCCAATTCTTGAGAACGTCTTGGAATCGACAAATTGCGTTTTGAACGTCAGCAATATTTTCATTACTTCGAGCAGTTCTTTGTCTTATTGGCACTTGAACATTATGTAAAGAAAATGTACGCTCGAAATTTTTAACAATTCGACGAATAGCGAGCACAGTTGGACGATTATTACGACCATAAAATGGCAAAAGCGCACGAAAAGTTGCAATTGGAGAACGATTATTTTGATAATAAAATTTAATAGTTTTGAAACGTTTTTCTTGCGTATTTCTCTGTATGATAAAATTGTAAACATTAGTGAATGTAATAAAAAAAAAAGACAAATCATGACATATTACAAATGGCCAAAATAGCACTTAAAAATTATATCACTCTTATTGGAAAACTCTATATATTGGTTTCTAAATTTTATTTGATTTTTAAAAATATTTCTTTAATTTGTTTGTCTTGATATCTAAACAATATATTTTATAGTTTAGAAAGGCATGTACTATTTATTGATAATTATAAATAAAAAAACTTATTTTAGATAAAATTTGATGGGCTTAATGTGTGTCATTTATTATTGTGGATGGGTTTAAAATTTTTCATTTATTATTGTTGAAAAATTTCACATATGAGGTTCTGGAAACCATATGAATGAGCAAAATTTCCATATATGAGTGACTATGCAGAAGCCATTGTATCCACAAAAGGTAACTCTCTATTGTGCATTTTGGTTTGAAGGTGTTGTGAGGACGCAGTTCTTGGTAGATACGAGGTTATCGTAAATTCTGAGTGTTAAGAACATTTTTTTTTTTGAGTGAACTTAAACATTTTAATTTGGACTTTATGTATTTTTAATAGTAACATCATAATTTTTATCCTCACTACGAAACAAGTTGACAGGCTGTGTAATTTCGTCAATTGATGCCTTTAAATCTTTTATTATAAAATATCGTGTTTTCTCTAAAATATTCGTAATCTTTAGAGCCAATTTTAATATTAGAGCTAGAAAAAATTTTAAATTTACATCATTAAAATTTACCTCAAAATGATCGTATCCTATACGATAGGATATCCTATATAGAAAAATATTTCTGTACTCCATAACATGTTAAAACTTATTAATTTTTTTAATGAATTAATAATAAGTTGGTATTTTTAAAAAAATTTCTAATATTTCCAAATATACTCAATCATTATAAATAAAAAATCTCCCAAACTACTATTGACCTTTGGAAATTTTAAATGTTTAGTTTAAAATTATAATAATTAACATTTTTCAAAATGAAAATTTTAATGACAATCTGATGGTAAAGATTTTGTTTTTAATTTTATTCTTTCATTTAAATTACTTTTTCATTATTAATTGCCAAAAATATATTTTTATTTCCACATCAACTATCTATAATATTCCAGTAAATCTAAAAATTGTCGATTCATTATATATGAATTAATAAACTTAGAATTTATAGAAATTACAATATATTAAAATAACTGAGCTATAAAAAATTGCTACCAATCAAATATTCCATAAAACGATGAGAATTTTTTTAGTATTCAAATTTCTCTGAATAATGACGGTCATAATAATTTTTTACATCCTTTTTGGGTATATAGCAATTTCTTATGGAAAAGTAAGTAATAATATTTATTTTCTGTTTTAAAAATAAATAAAATTTATATTATTTATAGGAAAGCGATTATTGCATTTCTATGAAGAGTCTTAAGATTGTAAGCAATTTAGAATATGTGCAAGTGAACGTTACCGAAGTACTTGAACTACCACCGATTACCTATAGTGTAATAATAAATGTTTCTAAAGAAATCCCAAATGCTATTGTAAAAATAAATGTTCTTTCAACAAATTTTGGTAAGACATATTCGGTATTTAAAAAAAATGTTGACTTCTGCAAATATCTTACGGGAAGATCTTTGGATGCATTTCTTATGGAAATGTTACAATCTAACGAACTCAAACGACTATTAAATACGTGTCCGCTTAAAACTGGATACTATAAGCTTCCAAACTATCAAGTACAATACAATCGGCTATCGTTTCTTATGCCAATGTCAAAATTACAAATCAAAATTGACATTGAAATGGTGGAATCCGGCAAGGTTATAAATATTGTTAAAGCTGAATCGTGGATTGCCAAGGAGAGAAAAGCGAAAAATCAAACATGTTAAAGGATACTTTTTGCATTAATTTGAACCATATTAAAAGAATTTACTCAAAGTATTAACTGTTTTTTATGAAAATAAGTTTAATTATTCACTTTAATATATTCGCACAAAAGTTTTTCAAATATTGATAAATAAAAATACCTACTATCGAACTATAGGCATTGCAGATACAACAATTCAAATTTGTTTTATTGGAAATTATTGTATTAAAAACAAATATATTTTTAAAAATTCCAAAAAGGAAAAAAAAATATCTGTATTAATTTAATGCAAAAAAAAAATGTTTTTTGTACATTGTGTCTTGCAGTTAATAAAATTAAAATTGAAACAATTAATTATATGCAAATTAATAATATTAAAAAAAAAACTATTAAATGAATCAATAAAATTTGTCTGTCATTGATTTATTAAATATTTTTTCAACTGATACACCTTGTTGATTATAAAATGGTAAAGCCAAAAAAAAAAATTATAATAATAATACCACTTTTGATAGTTTAACGATAAAATATTTCCATTTAGCAGATGAAATTTATTCATTCAGGTGCAATTTTCAATCAATAATTATAATTGACTGCCACTGAATTCTGCATCATTGAAATGTGAAAATTAAAATTTTCACAAAATTTAACTATAGACCAAACCAGCGTAATCAGAAAATTAATCGAAATGGAAAAATTTTTCATTTATACCAATAATATCGGATATATTGGTTATATAATATTTGAAATTTTTTTATAGTTTTGATTAATTAGAATAATAAATTCTAATTAATCATGAAATATTATTTATAAAAAAAAATATGGAAAATAAGAAGCGCATAAATTTTTTAAACGAAAACTACGAGTACATATGTTAAAAATATATTTATTTACTCAATAATATTAAATGTTTTAGTAATCATAAATCTTTTTGTAATATTCCTGTAACCTAATCAGTCGTTAATCATGTTTTTCAAGGATATAACAAATTATAAATAGGAAATAAAAAAATTATTACAAAAAAAAAATAGTTTATTTTTAAGTCTAAGAAAAATATAGTAAAAATAGATGAAATTTTTTACTAATCTCAAAATCTTATAACTCACTCGATATCTAAACGTTGTGTGCCAAAAAAGTATAAGATTTAATCTACGTTGGATCGTAACAATATCATAAAAAATAAATTGAGGTCGGCCCGGTAGTACAGTCTTTAGCGTACTGGACTACCATCAATTTCAATTCAATTCAATTTATTTCAGTTTAATATCGGCAAAAAATTATTAACATTATTTATATTTAATTTACTAAAACTGAAGTTATATTATAACATTTTTTTTTTGTGTAACTTAAGACTATTACTTAGGTCTAGTTCCTACGATGTATCGTCTTGAAATATAGTACAATAATGCACGTTATCTTTCGCGTTAATTATTATCTTTATTTTATTCCCTGATATTATGGTATATGTATGCAGCTATTCGTACCTTATAGCTGCATAGGACTTGGTATTGAATTAAAACTAAAACTTAAAAACTATATAACACTTATTACTACTTATACTAAACTTACACAATACACGTATGGCGCAGCTGTTCTAGCCTAGGTGTATGTGGGATTGGCTCGAGTAGAACAATGTTCTTGCAGAATTGTGGACAAATTGCGATTTGTATCATTCGTCAGTTATCATTAGAGGAGGTGGGTACCAGTAAGGTAGGGTAACCTGAGAGGACTTGTATTTATTTACGGAATCCTTTATTAGTCGATTTGGGTGATTACCTATTTTGGATAGGTATTTTTCTGCCAGATGTAACATACGAGGGTCATTCAACAAGTACTTAGCCTACAAAAGAAAAACGAAAATTTTGAAAAGGTGGCAATTTATTTTTCCTCATAATCTCCTTCAAGCTCGATACACTTGACCCAGCGATGCTCTTACTTTTTTAACCCGTCCAAAAAATACATTTTCTCGAGGGAAGTAAAATAGGCCTCCGTGGCGACGATGACCTCCTCATTCGACCCAAATCTATTCCCGGCGAGTGATTTTTTCAGGTTTGGAAGCAAAAAGTAGTCACAGGGGGTCAAATCTGGAGAGTACGATGGATGGGGCAGCAATTCGTAGCGCAATTTGACCAATTTGGCCATGGCGACGACGGAGGTGTGAGCCGGCGCGTTTTCGTGGTGGAACAGCACTTTTTCTTCGCAAAGCGGGGCCGCTTTTTCTTCAATTCGACGTCAAATCGGCCCAATAAGTCAGCATAGTAGCGCCCCGTGATTGTTTTACCCTTCTCGAGGTAATCGATGTGGATCACACCTTGTGAATCCCAGAAAACGGTTGCCATCACCTTTCCGGCCGATCGAACAGTCTTCGCCTTCTTCGGAGCACGTTCGCCGGGTGAAGTCCACTGTTTCGACTGTTCCTTGGTCTCTGGTGTGTACCAGTGAATCCATGTTTCGTCGACGGTCACAAAACGACGCAAGAACTCCGCTGGATTGCGCTGAAACAGCGCCAAACACGTCGCCGATGTGGTCTCACGGTTGCGCTTGTTTTCCGGTGTGAGCAAACGCGGCACCCATCGCGCCGACAGCTTTCTCATGCCCAGTTCTTCGTGTAGAATATGATGCACCGTTCCTACTGCAATGCCCACAGTCTCAGCTATCTCGTGTACCTTCAATCGACGGTCTGCAAACACGAGATCGTGTACTTTTTTAACGCTTTCCTCCGTAGCAGCCGTTTTCGGGGCACCTGGGCGTGGCTCATCAAAAACCGACGTGCGGCCACGAACAAACTCGTTGAACCAACTCTTGACGTTCGCCATCGAAGGAGAAGAGTCACCATACACAGCATCCAAGCGATCTTTGATTTCGCTGCGCGTTTTCCCTTCCAAAAACAAGAATCTAATCACCGAACGATATTGTTCTTTTTCCATTTTTGTGCAACCGACCGACACGCTTGCTTTCAAAGGCTCTCAAAACAAAACTAATAAAGGGAATCTACTGACAGTAGTTGTACTGCACGATGGTAAATTTTTTTTTTGACAGCAGTTCTATCGGGCGGTGAGGCTAAGTACTTATTGAATGACCTCGTATATTGTAGAAGTGGTTTTTCTTCACACGTCTTATATAGAACGTTGTTGGAATAGTGCTTTTGGTTTTCCCTTCTGTACAGTCCCGTGCAGGTTCTGTGAATTCTCCTCTCCAAGGCTTCTAATTTATTAATGAGAGTTCTTGAGATAGAGAACCAGATGGGAAAGGCGTAACTGAGGATAGGTCTTATTAACTGCTTATATAAAAGCAGCTTCGTTTGAGTGGATAAGCCGTGTCTCTTTTTAAATAGGAACGCTATTTTGTGATAGGCCCAACACGCTTTACGAATGGTGAAATTTGCGTGCGTGTTAAATTTAAATAGCTCCAAGAAATTCACACCCAGGTATTTGAGCTTTTTCGAAGTTTTCACAACTGTGTTATTGATACTGATATTTACATGATTTTTCCGGACCGATCGCTTAAACCCTCTGCGGACAGAGTTTCTTATACATAATACTTGAGTTTTTTCGGTATTTATGTGGATTCCCCATGTCTTATAATAATCTATCAGGATATTTAGTCCCCTTTCTATCGTAAGTTTTGCATAATTTGGATTAGGATTATGCGCGTATAAGAGAGTGTCATCTGCGTAAAAGACAGTTTGATATATATTAGATTGTGGTGCGACAGAAATAAATATGGAGTATAGTAATGGGCCCGAGACTGAACCCTGAGGGACACCTCTTTGCATTATATATTCCCTAGATTTATGTTCTCCGTATAGTATTTTAAAATTTCGGTTTTGAAAGAAAGAACGGTAGATAAGTAGCAGGTTTTTATCCACGCCAGCTTTTAAGAGTTTGTATAGAAGACCATCCCACCAGACCGTGTCAAAAGCCTTTTGAATGTCTAAACTGCATATCAGCGTAGAAGCTTTACTATTCAGTGCTACTGATACATCTGAGTGAAGTTTGAGCAACGCATCAGTTGTTGAGTGCTGTTTCCTAAAACCAAATTGGTTCGCTGGGATTATATTTCTGTCTTCCACATGCATCAACATTTGATAATAGTGAAATTGGTCTATGTTGAGATATTCTGGTTTTCATATTAGTTTTTGGAATATTTATGATATTGACTATCTTCCATGCATCCAGGAAGTATAAGTTATTTAAGCAATTATTAAAGATTACTAACAAAATCCTAATTGCGTTCACTGTGAATTTTTTAATAACACAGTTTGGAATATCATCTGGCCCAGATGATTTTTCGTTGTTCATGCTCCTGATATGGTGGTATAATTCCCTAAAAGTGAGGAGCATTGTGCCACTACTTTGAGGCGTAGTGGACTTATTTTGGCAATGAAAGATAGTTTGACGATATTTAGAATTGTTATCGTAGAAGGCGTTCAATTCAGATCTAACGTAGTGTGAATTTTCCGGTCTTGAGTCGGGCAGCTCATAGCTGTATTATTTTTGATAATAGTTCCCAAATGCGTTGGCTATACCTTCTGCTCCTCCTTGGATAGGATTATTTAGCTCATCAGAAATTATACTTTGGTTTGAACGGTTGTGCCCAGAAATTCTGTTTATTTCGCGATAAACATCGGGTCCCGGTTGTATTTTTTGTAAGTGTTGTTTCAGTTTACCGTCGAAATGTACTTTAACCCTTTCCCTTATCAGTGTAGATAGGCAGTTTATTTTTGAAAGCTGTGTCTTATAATCATCTGAAATTTTGCTGAAGTTTGTGTGGAATATTTTCTTCAGTTCCTTTCTCCAAATTTGCCTAATTTTGAATAGTTTCAAAATGCTTTTCGACAGATTACTATATTGGTTATTATAAGATTTTCTTCTTGCGATAGTTTTTTCTAGAGTACATTTCACCGATCCGTTGAATTTTAATATAAGATGATCCAGTTCTTTGTTGGAATAGTTTATCTCTGACGAGATAACGATATTATTTAAGTGCTTGTCTAATTGTTTTTTAAAGGAATTCCAATTAGTGTGTCTGTAATCGAATTGATTAATGGTCTTATTGCACCAAAACCTGATTTGGTCTGTCAGGTTGAAACAAATGATCCGACTGGTATATTGAAGTTTTTAATATACTGGTACCTCCTAAAAAATTGTGTATATTAGAGGATACAATAAACATATCTATAATTGACCCGCTACTAGGCCGTATAGGCTCGAATGAACTGAGGATGCCTAGGTAGTTAATGCCACTGTTTTGATGTAGCCATCTCTCGATTGCTACGCCGTTAGTATTTTTAATACGAGTATCCCCCCAGATTGTATTTCTGGAGTTGAGATCACCTCCCGCAATGATCTCGCAGTCCGTACAATGGAGGTTGTTGAGGAAGGCAAGTAGATTAGAGATTTCCTGAACCGGACAAGAGGGTCTAATATAAATTGAAACAAATATTAAGTTCATGCTTGTACCCCTCGCCGTTATAGGTATTTTGATACAAGTTATGGAAATGTTTTCCGAATTAAAATCAGATATTCTACAAAATTTTATGCCCTCTGGTATAATAATAGCTGTGCCATTTACATGCAATAATTTCTAACTTACCTGAGAGCCCTGGTGGCAAATTTCCTATGGTTCCGGTCCGCATAGTTCACTAACAAACATGAGGTAGGCGTATCTCCTTTCCTGCAGGGTTACCATCTTGTTCAAAGTTGGCATGAAGTTGTTAACTTTCTTCAGTAGTGTCGGTAGGTTGCATCCAATCCTCTAACTGGTGCAAGAAATCTGCAAAATATCCTGATTCTGGAGGCGTGTTTTGTCTGCTATCTGACTGCTTTTTCCTAGCTGCAGGTCCTTTTGTAATATCCGCGAATCTATTCACAGATTGAATAGCTAGTTCGCGCCTGGCTCTTGCTTCAACTTACTTTTCTTGCTTTTTAGATCGCAAGCGGACTACAAGCTCCTTTAAGTATTTGCATGCCCTGTAGCTAGCGGGATGCCCATATTCTCCACAGTTTGTGCAGAACGCTGCATTTTCCTCCTTTTCGAGGCGTCTGCACTCGTTTGGTCTATGCTTCTTACAGCATTTCACACATTTATAATGCATGAGGCAGTTCGATGCAGTATTGCCAAACTTTTGACAGTTTTTACACAGTATTGGTCCTTTGCTTCGTAGTTTTTCCCACCCAATCCGTTGGTGGAGAATGTATTCCTGATGTCGAAGCTGAGCTACGTTAAACCCTGGATTGAATTGCACCAGGAACAAGTTTGAAGGAATATTCTTCATTTCCGAAACCTTCGTTTTATAACGGATTATATTATGGTTATTATCTTTCCCATAAAAGATCGCTAGCTCCTCCTTTAGCTCCTCTTCCGATACTGCACTATGTAGTCCGCGTAATAGAAGACTATTTTTTCTCTCCTCTTTTGGGGTATATAAGAAAGCCTCGATCTTGCTTTCTCTAAATTGTTGGAGAACTAGCTTGTGGTCATCCATACTCGTTAGTTTAATAGTCGAACGTCCGTTTTTGCTGTTGGAAATTTTAACAGTTCCTTTCAAAACTTTCCTTTGTCTGACTTCATTTACGAAATGGCTGACATTCAATTTAAAGCAATTTATAGGAGGTACTCTGGGTTCTTTCCTTGCTTCACTTGCTCCAGGTCTCTTGTCGTTTACTTCTTGATTTTTTGCGCTGGTATTATTTACCATAGCGCTTTCGTCTGCCAATAAAGAAAATCTATTTTCACTCACTAGGCTGCTCTCACTAGGTTGCGACTTCAACTTTTTTGCCTTCTTCATTGTCTTGTCTTGTGTACTTGATTGAACCTTGATGACCTCTCTCACATATTCTTCTTTATCTGAGACATTCTTCCTCTTGTTTGAGGTCTTGAAGCTCACTTGCTCGAGTTCATTTCGAAGGTTGAAATAAATTCCAACCTGCTCCATAAACACGGTAATATCTGTTCCCAATCTTTTCTTTTCGGAAAGAAGATCACCGAACATTTTGACGTCCCCGTCCATCTTCGAATAGATGGTAACATCTTCGAATGGATTGTAAACAATTTATTAATACACTTTTTTTTTTATTTTGTATGTCACTAATTTAACGTCTAAAAAATTAACTACAAGTAATTTAAGTAAAAAGTCAATATTGTTATTCAAAATTATTTAACACTCAGATTATGTGTTCTATTACTTTCACAACACAACAGAGAATCAACATCTAACCTGTCTGACTAACATGTGTCAACTCTGTCCTGTCAATCAATAACATTATCTAACCTGGACTACCATCCAAAGGGTCGTTGCTTTAAATCCTACTGAGGCATGGCTCTTCGCTATTTTCCCAAAAATCTTCAGTTTTCCTTTCCATTTCTTCTTTAATAGTAATTTCAAGTAATTATTGAAATATTTATTTATTTAAAAAAATAATAATAAATAAACATGGAAAAATTTCCTAAAGGTACAAAAGTGACGCGCAAACTCTCTTTTTTTCTAAAAGTGCACGGACATGTGCACACTCAGAAACGCACGTGAAATAAATCCACGCAATCTTCGGTAGCATTTTTAAGAGCACGCACGTTCTGTGTTACGAGCAATAAGACTGAATCACGGACCTTTTCTCTGCTGCTTTGAGTAAGTGCGGGCAGTACTATTAGTCGTATCACAGAATGTACGTGATTGTTAGATTAGTAAGCGTGTATTGAAAGGAAATTTAGAGTTATTTGTAACTAAATTAAAGGATTCTCATTTTGTATTTGTAAAGTAAAGTTTAATAGAACCCACTTAAAATTTAGACTTGAATGAAATTTTTATTGGTCCTTGCGAAATGTAAAATCATACAAGTGGTCACTTCGGTACTTTTTGTAGGGCTCGATCCTTTTAAGGTAATTTTTAATATTTCTTTTCGCACTCTTCTGGCTGTAATTTGGATATAAATTGGAAAATGTTTGTTTTAGAATGCTCAAAAGTTTGAGGATTATCAGCACAAGAAAAAATCCAATTCATATTACCAAATCGAAAATTATCCGTCCGAAAAATTTTCTGTTCAATAAAGCAATAATAATGACAAACCTTTGACCAATAGCACTTTGGATAACATATTCGAGGTCTGTTCAAAAAGTATCGCGAATTTTATGTTTTTTTTTTCAGAATTGATTTATTTATTCATAAATATCTATTGTCTCCCCTTCAAAGTAATCCCCAACAGATATTATACACTTGTGCTAACATATTTTCCAATCCTCGAAGCACTTCGAAAAATAATTTTTTGTGATCTTGTTCAGCTCCTCCTTCGATGCCGTCTTTATCTCCTCAATCGTAGCGTACCGTCAGTTTCGGGAACAAGAAAAAGTCACAGAGGGCCGAATCTGGGAAATACGGTGACTACGGCATTATTAGTGTTTTGTTTTTGCCCAAAAATTCGCGCACAAGCAACGATGCGTGAGCAAGGGCGTTATCATGGTGCAAAAGCTAATTTTTGTTCTTCCACAAATCCGGGCGTTGCTGGCGGATTGCTTGCGCAAAACTTGCAGGTAATATTCCTTATTAACCGTTCTACCCTGTGGCAAGAACTCATGATGCACCACGCCCCTGCAATCGAAGAAAACTGTAAGCGAAACCTTCACATTCGACCGAACTTGGCGCGCATTTTTCGGTCTCGGCTCGTGCGGCAGCTTCCATTGGGATGATTAAGGTTTCCACATCAATTCGCGCAGAAGGAACGATGCGTGAGTAGGGGCGTTATCATGCTGCAAAAGCCAATTTTTGTTCTTTCACAAATCCGAGCGTTTCTGGCGGATTCCTTGAGCAGAAATTGCAGGTAATATTCCTTATTGACCGTTCTACCCTGTGGCAAGAGCTCATGATACACCACGCCCCTGCAATCGAAGAAAACTGTAAGCAAAACCTTCACATTCGACCAAACTTGGCGCGCTTTTTTCGGTCTTGGCTCGTGCGGCAGCTTCCATTGGGATGATTGAGCTTTGGTTTGCACGTCATAACCGTAAACCCATGATTCGTTACCAATTATAACTCCCTCGAGCAAATTTGTGTCGTCGCGGACAGAGTCCAACATCTCCTTAGTAATGTTAATGCGATGCTGTTTTTGGTTGAAATTGAGTGATTTTGTAACGCGGCGACCCGTCTCACGACCAAATCATTGGTAACAATCGAATGGCACGAGCCAATCGATGTGTTTAAGTCCTCAGCAATTTCTCTAAAGGTGATTCGATGATTGGCCAATACTAGTATTTTCTTCACTTCATCAATATTTGCGTCTGTGGTTGACGTGCTCGGGCGTCCGGCACGCTTTTCGTCGTTTGCATCTTCTCAGCCCTCTGAGAACATTTTGTACCACCGATAAACGTTGCTTCGGTCCAAGATAGCTTCACCACATGCCACAGTCAATATTCGGAATGCGTCCACTTAATTAATTTTGTTTTTCACAAAAAATTTGATACAGATCCTTTGATCCATTTTTTGGAATGGGCAAAAATTAAAGTCGAACCAAAACACGTAAAAGCAAAGCAGCTATCAAAAATTAACTGAACATTCAAAATGGCCGAACTTGTCGACATAAGTACCAATATAAGGCCACAAAATAATCGAAAATCGAATATATGTAACTCGCGGAAATTCTATATTCATTAGCTTTCTGTGGATTTTTATAAACCTTACAATATTGTAATTTGCTCATCGCTACAGAAAATTTTCGTGCAAAACATGTCTAGCAAAGTACATATATATTTTAATCAGCTGTCACATAATAACATTGTATTTTGTAAAACTGCAAAATGGATAAGTTTTCCTATAAGAAAAAATATTCTAAAAAGAGTTTTTTATAAAAGTTTTTTTATATACCATACAATAAGTAAAAATACAATAAATAAAATGCAATTTAATCGGAACTTTTAAAGTTTTAAGCAAACTAGAAAATAAAATCGTATACAAAAAATATTATGGAATTTTAATAAAATCTACAATAATAATAATAAGTATTTAAATCAATTTAAAATTAAATAATTCTGCACTCTAAATTGATATTTTCCTGTTGGTATAATAAATTACGTTCCGGTTGATATTGCTCTGTTCATGGTCGAAATGGTAGTGTTTGCATTCATCGAAATAAGGGAAAGAAAAAATCATTTCAGTTCATCTGACGATAGAATAGCAAAATAGGATACAAAAGATATTTTTATGATATAGACTAAAATGTATATTCAATATAGTCAGGAAATATATCATCCTTTGAATGAATATTATTAATGAGAGAAGGTTTTTTATGCGTCAACAATCACGACTCTATTCAAAATTATTATACAGTGAATCAAAACTCATCCCCATTGATATACGATACGATAGATGTCCAAACGGAGTATTCAAAGTCCAGTTGCATTGATATATTATATGAAAAATTCGTTCTTATACTCTTAAACGAGGATATACCATATGTAGATTTTTATTAAAATACCAAATCAAACAGAAATTCAATCTCGATGATAATATTTATTAATTTATTTTATTTACCCTAAAAATACCCTTTCAGTTGGTATAATGCTCTCTTCTTGTTATAGATTTGATAATGTTCAATATTATTTTAGAGAAAAATATAAATTTAATATATTTTTAATAAAACTAAATTTTTAAAAAGTGTTCTAGCAAAAATCAAATTCGTTGTTTTTGGTTGTTTAAATAAATTTTTTGCAGTTGAGTAAATAATCGCTTTAGTTGTGAAAATGTGCACATACACGTATGTGGAAAAAAGTGGAAAAAACATTTTCTAATTAAAATTACCATTTCTCAATATATTCTTATATATTTCATCAAAAAATTGTGTTGTTAATCATGAAGAAACTCAACTAATATTGAATGATGTTTTCCTGTACAATATTGTTACTGGATTTTATTTTTAAAAAAATTTTTGTACTTTTAAAAGTCGAAAACTTGTGAAAGAAAAGTCGAAAAATTTAAAATTTTTGTTTTAAAAAGGATCTTTTCCCATAATAATTCCTTCTAATAAGGTCAGAGTACTTGTTTGTTTTTCTTGTATGTGAGGCTACTACGACATCAGTCAGGTATTATAATATAGCGCCATGATCATTAGGTTATTGGGCGACCTGTTAGTGTGTGGATTAGTTTTTTTTAATGTTTAGATTAATGAGGTACAGGGGGAAACCTTCAAAAGGTACTCGCCTGGAAATGTTTCCTGCCAGGCGAGTTATGGGGGATTTTTACCTCGCTAAAACCTAACCTGCACCTCTGATCTTGCTCCCGGAACGATGGTTCCCCGGCGGCCTTCTTTGCAAATACTACTTCGCCGGGGCGTCTTGTTTGATGCTACTGCTGTCCCGATGTTATGACGCCTCGCGGCCTATTCTTCGTACGTTGTGTGGAGATCCTTGATAATGGATTCCGCGCACTCTGCAATTCTGTTCCAAGCCGATTGGCTCTCCAAACGGTCCAGATTCCTCTCCAGCTCCACCCGCGTCTCCTCGTAGAGGGGGCACTGGAAGAACACATGTTCTGCGTCTTCGATCACATCGCAGCAATGATGACAGTTTGGGGAGTCAGTTCTCTTGAATCTGTGCAAGTATGCCCGAAAGCATCAATGGCCAGTCAAGAGTTATTTGATGTAATAACCGACTTCCCCGTGCAGGCAAGTGACCCATTTGGTAACATGTGGGATCAGCCGATGAGTCCACCGACCCTTCGTCGAGTTGTCCCATCTCTCTTGCCAGAGGCGAAGACTCTCGGGTCTCTCCTCTTCACAGAGGACCTTTCGCCGCTCTTCCTTTTTCCTACGATATTGTCGCTCCCGCTCTCCTGCGAGAATGTCGATGGGTGGGCATGATGCCACGACGTTGACCGCATCGTGTGATACCGTTCGGTATGCTGACGCCACTCTTATCGCTGAGAGCCGCTGGACTGATGTCATTTACTTGCGGTATGTTGTTAGCTCTAGCGATTTCGCCCACACTGGTGCTCCGTATAGCAAGACGGAGGTAACCACAGTTGCCAGTAGTCGCCTTCGGATTTGCCTGGGGCCTCCGATATTGAGCATTATCCTCGAAAGTGCATCCTGTACTGCTGATGCCTTCCTGCTGACGCTGGAGATGTGCTCCATGTAGTTGAGTCTGGCATCCAAGACCACTCCTAGATACCGGATGTAGGGTAGCGACCAGATGTCGTGATCGCATACTCTTATGGTGATGGTCTCCATTTTCTTCCGGCTACTCACAAGGAGTGCCTTGGTCTTATGTTCCGCCAAAGACAGGTCTGCCGATGTCATCCACTGTCTTATGCTTCGGATGGTAGTGGAGAATGCGGTTTCCAGTTCCTCCAGGTGTTTGGCTACAAGGACAACCGCTACGTCATCCGCGAAAGCCACGAGTGTTGTGTTCGGCGGTAATTCCAGATGGAGTAGGCCGTCGTACATGACGTTCCACAAGATTAGCCCAGGACAGAGCCCTGAGGTACCCCTCCCGTGACCCCATACTCTGCTGGTCCATCCTCCGTCTCGTAGTGTAGTAGTCGGTCACTGAAGTATGATCTGACCATCCTCCGTAGGTAGTAGGGCACCCCCATATTCTCAAGAGCCTCCAAGATTCGGTCCCAGCGGGCCGAGTTAAACGCGTTCTTGATGTCCAGGGTGACAACGAGGCAATACTTTTTAGAACCGCCTTTCCATCTCTTTCCTGCGATGGCTTCCTTTGCAATATTCGTGACGAGTTCCAACGCGTCGATGGTCGATCTCCCCTTCCTGAGTCCGAATTGAAATTCGAAAAGTTGAGGATCGATGTATTGCTCCAATTTGTCGGCTACTATCCGCTCCAAGTTCTTCCCGTCCGAATCCAGCATGCAAAGTGGACGATAGGAAGCTGGCTCGTCCGGTGGTTTCTTCCCTTTTGGGATAAGAACCAATCTTTGTTGCTTCCATCGGGTCGGAAATACGCCTTGTCGCAGGCATGCGTCGTACATGCTTATGAACAAGTCTGGCCTGGCGGCAATTGCACTCTTCAGTGCGATATTGGGTATGCCGCTTGGTCCTGGTGCCTTGCCATTTTGCAATCTAGTGCAGGCCATGTGAGCTCTTCCATGGTCACACCAGGAATTTCCACTTCTTCATCGTCCGGGTTGTAGTCGGGGAGTTCTGGTTTCTCCGGGAACAGATATTGTACTATTCTGTGCAGTATGTCGGGACAGGTTGGTGTTGTTGCGGGTAGGCTTTTAATCCAATGCAAGCCCGTCTTATACGGTTTGCCCCACGCGTCCCGGTCCACTTCCGCGCAGAGTTCCATCCAACATTCTCGTTTGCTGGAGTTGATGGCGAAATCGGTCATTTGTTAGTTGGATGGACCACTAAGTGGTGATGAGATTTTATAGAGTGTGTTTCTTTATTTTAAGGAATTAAAAAAAGGATTTGGAATAGGATATGGAGAAAATGTCATTTGTAAGTTTAGATGATGAGCAATAGTAAGTTTAACGGCAAAAAATTAGCAGATGAAGTAAATTATGTGAGGGCGTAATACCACCCTGATCAAAAAGGAATTTATTCAGAAAATTAAAAATACAAGTTTATTCATCTAAATCTATATTGTCCCCTTCAAAGTAATCCCCATCGACTTTACACACACTTATGCCAGCGCTTGATCCAATCCTCGAAACATTTTTTATGTTCGGTTTTCGGTATGTCCATCAGTGCTTCCTGCGATTTTTCCATTACTTCCTCTCGGCTGTTGAAACGCGTGCCCCGTAATGGTTTTTTAACTCGATTAAAAAGCAAGAAGTTACAGGGAGCCAAATCAGGTGAATTCGGTGGTTGTTGGATGGTACGAATAATTACGAATAATGATGGCACTGTGCGACGGTGCGTTATCATGGTGCAAAATCCACGAGTTTTCTGCCCACAATTCTGGTCTCTTTCGGCGAATTGCTTCACGCAAACGTCTTATAACGCCCAAATAATACTCTTTATTTACTGTCCGGCCTTCTGGCAAAAATTCATGATGCACTAAACCCATGTAATCCATGAAAACCGTGAGCATTGCCTTCTTTTTTGACTGAAAACGATGTGGTTTTTTTGGTCTCGGCTCATTTGGTGAACGCCATTCACTTGCCTGATGTCTGGATTGCGTGTCGTACTCATAAACCCACGTCTCGTCTCCAGTAATGATCCTTTTGATGAATGTAGGATCGGATTCAGCCTCGCAAATCATGTCTTTTTCGACGTCAACACGGTCTCTTTTTTGCATGAAATTGAGGTCTTTTGACACCGACTTTGCTGCTAAACGACGGAAACCCAAATCATTAACCAAAATGTCTTGGACGGATCCATAGGCAATGTTCAAGTCCTCCGCTATCCCTCTGATGGTTAATTTGTGGTTATTGACCAACATTTCTTTTACTTTATCAATGTTTCCGTCGGTTTTCGATGTCGATGGTCTGCCACTGCGTTCATCATCTTCGATTGACTCACGATCACTTTTTAACCTCTCGTGCCACTGGTAAACGGCCGTTTTCTTTAGGAAATCGTTGCCGAAACACTTTTCCAACATTTTCAACATTTGCGCACCACTAAATCCGTTTTTTACGCCAAATTTAATACAAGTTCGTTGTTGCAAATTTAAATCCATTTCTAAAATTGTAAAAAATCGCCAACACACACAGAGATAGATGTACTCTTGGCTACGTAACTTTTGCAAATGATGCTTAGATTTAAAGGGAATATCAACAACAGATGTACCAACTTAACAAAAAAAAAACAGAACTCAAATCGGAACGATGGGAGCGGCATACACCCATCGTTCCGGGAACTTTTTGATGAAGGTGGTACGTGCATAGAATTTTAAGCAATAGATGGTCAAGCTAGTTGCTCAGTCCGTAAGCCTATAAATTAGTAAATTGTGTTTAAGTTAGAAACTGCCTATAAACACTGGGCGACGAAGAGGTTCCTGACCAGGTGATCGAAGGAATTCGCTTTCTGAAATTCCCATATGACATGGAACTCTATACAATTAAATACCCTTGTTATTAAGCAGATTATATTGAATATCGTAAACTAACAAGGTCACTCGACGGACCACGGATAACTTGCAGGGCTACGTTGCTGTCACTTTATGATTGGTATACGAAGGTCATTCAACAAGTACTTAGCCTACAATAGAAAAACGAAAATTTTGGAAAGGCGGCAATTTATTTTTCCACATAATCTCCTTCAAGCTCGATACGCTTGGCTCAGCGATGCTCTAACTTTTTTAACCCATCCAAAATAAACATTTTCTCGAGGGAAGCAAAATAGGCCTCCGTGGCGACGATGACCTCCTCATTCGACCCAAATCTATTCCCGGCGAGTGATTTTTTCAGGTTTGGAAACAAAAAGTAGTCACAGTGGGCCAAATCTGGAGAGTACGGTGGATGGGGCAGCAATTCGTAGCGCAATTCGACCAATTTGGCCATGGCGACGGCGGAGGTGTGAGCCGGCGCGTTGTCGTTGTGGAACAGCACTTTTTTCTTCACAAAGCGGGCCGGTTTTTCATCAATTCGACGTCAGATCGGCCCAATAAGTCAGCATAGTAGCGCCCCGTGATTGTTTTACTCTTCTCGAGGTAATCGATGTGGATCACACCTTGTAAATCCCAGAAAACGGTGGCCATCACCTTTCCGTCTGATCGAACAGTCTTCGCCTTCTTCGGAGCACGTTCGCCGGGTGAAGTCCACTGTTTCGACTGTTCCTTGGTCTCTGGTGTGTACCAGTGAATCCATGTTTCGTCGACAGTCACGGAACGACGCAAGAACTCCGCTGGATTGCGCTGAAACAGCTCCAAACACGTCGCCGATGTAGTTTCACGGTTGCGCCTGTTTTCCGGTGTGAGCAAACGCGGCACCCATCGCGCCGACAGCTTACTCATGCCCAGTTCTTCGTGTAGAATATGATGCACCGTTCCTACTGCTATGCCCACAGTCTCAGCTATCTCGTGTACCTTCAATCGACGGTCTGCCAACACGAGATCGTGGACTTTTTTAACGTTTTCCTCTGTAGCAGCCGTTTTTGGGGCACCTGGGCGTGGCTCATCAAAAACCGACGTGCGACCACGAACAAACTCGTTGAACCAATTCTTGACGGTCGCCATCGAAGGAGAAGAGTCACCATACACAGCATCCAAGCGATCTTTGATTTCGCTGCGCGTTTTCCCTTCCAAAAACAAGAATCTAATCACCGAACGATATTGTTCTTTTTCCATTTTTGTGCAACCGACCGACACGCTCTCAAAACAAAACTAATGAAGGGAAGCAATTGACAGTAGGTTACTAAAAGAATATACTGCACGATGGTAAATTTTTTTTGTGATAGCAGTTCCATCGGGCGGTGAGGCTAAGTACTTGTTGAATGACCCTCGTAAACTGAAATTTCTTCGACCAAACTCATTGCCTACAGTTAACAATAATATGGACGTATCCTTAAAGGAAAATTCCGGGCCAAAAATATTTTTACCTAATTATTTATTTAAAAAAAAAACTCTTTTCTAAGTGTAGATAAATAGCATTTATCGAAAAACGATTATTTCCATTAAAACTCAAAATAAAATATTCATCAATCAAAATTATTACATTAAAAACAATTCGCAATCATGTGACAATCTAAAACTCACCTTTTATTTGAGCAAAACCCATTTTTCATAGCCAATTCTCTATCACCTTTCAAAATAAATCATTTTACATTTGATCTGTAATTACTCCTCAAAAATAATTAACCAATCATTTTTTTCTGAGTTATTTTTTTATTTTTCAAAAGTGTTTTTATTGTATTTTTTTTTCAAATTTTCTCTTTAAATGGAAAAGATTTTTATTTTCTTCAATATCTTTCTTAAAATTTTAGAAGATATTTAAAAAGTTTTTTATTTGTTGGAAAATTTTCTTTACGTTACAATTTTTTTTTTATCATAATTTTCAAAATTCACTTTTATGGTTCTGGAATTCTTTCATTAATTTTAGATTTTGTTTAATAAATTATAAAAATTACCTTTTAAATTTACTATTTGATTTTTGAGCAAACTATTGATTAACAGGAATTTTCTTAACCAAATCATTTTCTAGCTAAGAATTTTTATAAAAATATAAGACTCACCTTTTACTTGATCAAAACCCATTTTTCGTAGATAATTTGTTCCCACCTTTTAAAGATAAATCATTTTTCACTTGATCTGTAATTACTCCTCAGAAATAATTCAGATTTCCATATTTTTTTTTGAGTTATTATTCAAAAGTTTTTCTATTTTTTTCAAATTTTATCTTTTAATAGAAAAGATTTCCATTTTCTTCAATATCTTCCTTATTTTTTTTAGAACATATTTAGTAGGTTTTTTTATTTAGTAGAAAATTTTCATTACTCTAAAATTTTTTTTATCATAATTATAAAAAAAAATTTTTATGGTTCTGGAATATTTTCCAATGTGAAAATGTCAAATAATATTTTTAGGATATAAAAACTAACAAAATAATTTAATTTATTTATTTCAATAAAAGTTTAAAATTGTCATCTATCCTCCAAATACCACTTTTAATATCAGTTATAGTTATCAAAAAATATTATTCCTTTTTTGCCACTTAATCATTTTTATACACATTTTCCATTTGCTCGATTTCGTGGTAAAATTTAATTTTTTTTATTGTTATTTCGATTGGTTTTTAGTTCAGTTTTAATGAACGGCAATAAACTGAATCAGTTCAGCGGTCAAGTTGGCCATTTTGTATATTTATAAAGTCAATTCGAACATTTAATTGAAAATTTTATAATTTCAGCTACTGAGTTGTGCAATTAACATGTCATAGATTCTATATTTTCATAGCAAGTTACAAATTCTGAACGATGTTCGATAATTTACTAGTAATAATGAATTCGAGTAAAACTCACACCAATTGCTATTACTGCTGAAATTATTTTAGAATAACTGGGCAACTGGACTAGATAATCATTTGCTTGAATCACCATAAACTGGACTGAAAACTCTATCGTTGCGACCAGAAAGGATCGAACCGATTCTATGGTTGTGGATGTATGCAATTTATACTTAACCGACAGTGTTGATTCGTATTGGCAAAAGTAACCATTCAGATTTATAGTCGAATAACCACCGGGCATATCAGATAATTTGAAATTTCAATTGGCCGCTGACAGATTATTAAGCGCGATCATTACCCGAACAGAATTTTCAAATTGCTCCAACTAATTACAAAGCAATTTTATTTCGAAACTAAAATAGTCAAATGGACACATCCTAGTTTGTTCCTAATCTCGATTCGACTATTCCAAAATATTCACATAATTACTTATTATAAAGTTTAATTAATTGAAATAATTTGCATACAATTTCAAAATTAAATTGTCCAAAAATAATATCAAATTATGGTTAGAATCGAATTAACAAATATTTAAAATCAATATTGTTTAAATATTTTTTTCTTAATTTATCTATTGAAAGTTTTAGAATTTTCAAAGGTCTACCCTGTTAAGTTATATATTTTTTTTTTTCATTTATTTAGATATTGACAACTACAACATAGTAATAAGCAAATTTTTGCAATAGTATTAATTATTATAAGTAAATTTGTTGTGGGGAGTAAACATCCAATGAAGTTCCTCCTGCTAGCGTGTGTTTCTATTAGGCCTAAGTATTTAAGTAAATCACGCGACCAGTGACGGTTAAGTCTTCGATGGGTATTTCTAGGGAAGGAAATGGAGGATAGTTCTTGAACAAGATGATTATTATGATTGCGGACACGGGAACGGAACTTTTTATAGCGAGATACTGTCACATCAAAAACAAATGGGACTTTAAGATCACGATGAATAACAGTATTGCGAACATAAAAGGGGTCATCGACAATTGTACGGAATATTTTTGATTGAAGGGATTGGATTGGACGGGAATTAGAAGGCTTAGTAGATCCCCAGAGTTCTAGTCCGTATGTCCATATGGGTTTCAGTAAGGTATTATATAACATGCTGTCTATAGTAAGTTTGGAACGTTTGTCTAGAAGTCGAAGTAGTTTTAGGTATCGTCTTTTAAGTTCTTGTCTTTTAAGTCTTGTATGTGGGTTCCATGTCAAGCGTTTGTCTAAGGTCAGTCCTAGGTACCGAGGTTCGTTGTGTTGTGGTATGGCACTGCCATTAAGGTATATGGGAGGGCATGTCTCACGACGAAGAGTGAAAGTTACCTGGATAGATTTACGTTCATTGACTTTTATTCTCCACCTAGTAAACCAGTTCTGGAGGGTTTGGATTTGGATTTGGAGAGTTTCGGAAGCATGTTGGGGATTTTCGCTAGATGCAAGGCAGGCCGTATCATCGGCGTATGTAGCAAAGAAGGTATTAGGGCAGATTGGGATATCGGATGTGTAAATGTTGTAGAGGATGGGTTCAAGTAAGCTACCCTGAGGAACCCCAGCCAATATCGGAAAGATATTGGAGAGTTCGTTGGATTCTTTTACTGGGAAGTGTCGGTTGGAAAGGAATGATCTTAGGATTAGGAAATAGGTGGAAGGAGGGTAACGTCTTGAGTTTCCAGAGTAGACCTGGGTGACAAACTCTATCAAAAGCTTGACTTATATCAAGAAACACACCGGGACAGTACTCTTTTCTTTCTAAAGAGGATGCAATGAAATCGACAACACGATGACACTGCTGGGTAGTGGAGTGTTCGGCGCGGAAACCAAATTGGTGACTAGGAATTAAATTTGAAGATTCGAGTAGAGGATATAAGCGGCGAAGGAGGATTTTTTCAAAGATTTTTGAGAGAAGTGGAAGGAGGCTTATTGGTTTATTGGGCTTAGGGATCATTTTAATGATGGCAAATTTCCATAGGATTGGGAAATGTGTTGTTCTAAGGATGGAGTTATATATTGTGGCAAGGAAAACTATTGCTCTTTTAGGGAGTTGTTGGAGTATATTGGAGGTAATCAGATCATAGCCAGGAGCTTTATTTTTGGGAAGGAGCTTGATTAAATTGGCAATTTCGGAAGGAGTGATTGCCTTAGGGGGAAGACTCATGGGTAAAGGAATGGATAGTTCCGTCTCGATTGTAGTGTAATGAGTCCTGTCTAATATGTCCTCAGGTGGAGTAAATGTTTGTGCAAGGTGTTCAGGAAAAGCGTCTGTTTTATGTTTGTCCGTTTCGGCTCAGGCTCCGTCAGTTTTTCGTAAAGGGTGCTTTGTTTTTCTATAAGATAGTATTTGTCTTGTAGCAGTCCATAAAGTTCTGTTTTTTGTTAGGGTCGAAGTGTAGTTTCTAAAACGTTCTGTATTGTACTTTGTGATTTTGTCATGTAGTTCTTTTTGCAGTTTGTTCAGTTTGATTTTGTCGCTGGGCATTTTTGTCAATTAGACGCCTAATTGTTAATGGTTGAATTGTCAGGCGTTTTGTAGTAAACATGTAAACTTGTGTACCGTATCATCTAGTTTTTGTACTGTTTTTAAGCTTTGTCGTAAGTCTAAATGCTCGTCAATATGTTGTTTGAATAATTCCAAGTCAATTGGTCTATTAATCAGTCTGGGCGCATTGACTTGTGGAGTGGATTGGGAATCGAGAAGTCTAAATGCTCGTCAATAGGGCTATGATCGGAATTAAGATCTAGAAATGAATCAACATTAATATTGGAGGAATTCATGGGACTAGTTATAAAGTAATCTAGAATGTCCGGAAGCTTAGATCGGGAAGTTGGCCAGTATGTGGGAGGCGGAGGAGAGATGACTTGGTAGGAAGAGTATGAAAGCACTTGATTAAGAATAATCCCACGGGGATTGGACACTCGACAGCCCCATTGTGGGTGCTTGGCGTTAGAGTCACCACCAGCAATGAAAGAATTCCCAAGAGCTTGGAAGAATGACCTTAATTCAAGGGAGGTTATAGGTTTATTAGGAGGGCAATAGGTTGCGGGAATAGTTAAGGGGATAGGGGAGCAGTCAATTGATACTGCGGTGGATTGAAGAAAATCTTCTGCAATATAGGAATGAAAAGAAAAGGAGAAGGAATTTCTAATGAGAATAGTAGTGCCACCGTGGGCAGTATTGTCAGGATGTTCGGTCCTGAACGTTGTGTAGTCGCGTATGTAGAAGTTGGACCTGGACGTAAAGTGTGTTTCTGTAATGAGTACTACGTCTATTCGTTTGTCATGAAGTAATAAGTCAAGTTCTGGTCGTTTAGAACTCAGTCCATTAGCATTCCAAAGGAGGATTGTAAGGGAATTTGCAGTACAGGAAGACATTTATTTTTGTACGGCGGACGATAAAACTGACACAATGGACATTAACGCATTTACGAAGATGCGGAATGATCTTAATAAAAATTTAAATAAAAATTTTCAGAATTTACGAAAATCATTTTGCTTTTATTAAAATTAATGAAAATATTCCAAAAAGATCTTTTTTTAGTAATATGAAATTTTCGTAGGAAAGAAAGTTACGAGGTTTTAAAAAAAATTATAAAGTCCATATATATCGAGGTATGAAGGCTACCTATATATCGAACAAGGCCTTGTTTCCATTTTTCGTAGTAGTTCTGGACGGTATCAACTGGAATTGCCTTCAGCTGCTTGATTACACTCCTTTGGATGTTATCGACAGTATCAAGATGCCATTCTCTAAAGTATTTTTTGATCTTAGGGATTAAAGAAAAGTCGCATTAACTAAGATCAAATCAGTTAAGCAGCTGAAAAATTATAATAACTCCTGTTTCCGATAAAAACATGTAATTTTGGAACATTGAAATGTCTGCAACTTTCTATCTGTTATGAAGAACATTTTCTATAAATCGTTCAAGAATTATCGTATAAAAAAATTTTGAATCGACGGTATGACCTCGTAAGGACTCTCACTCTTTCCACTTTTTCAATAGTTTCCAATTTTGATGACCTTTTTAAGCGAAGTTTTAATGCCAATTTCAATTGGCACTCCAAAAATTCCTAACCCTTCAGAAAAACGTGTACTTTTTATAAGGAGCGTTCCCTATAGTCTCGTTGCAACTTTTCATTAGTCAACATAACATTTGATGGCACATCGTTGCTCAAAATTTCATTATTTGATATTTTGTAACTCCCTACAAAAAAATAACTTCACTTAAGTTATCCTAGACTTGTCGATAGTTCGTTGTCCAAAAATTTAAATAGATGGCGTACAAATCAACAAGTACATCTGGCAGGTCGAAAACTGCATGGTATGATCGTGCATACGAAAGAGCACGTATGAGAGCCATCACCATGTGGTTTTTAAGTTTAGTTGCTTCATCATCACATAATGACTACATGTTTTTAAGTTTAGTTGCTTAAGCGAATAGTTTTTAGTTGAAAAAAAAAAACAATAATAATCTTATATACACATGACGGGTGGTTTTTAAAGGGTTTGGTTTTCATATTTCAAAAAAAACGCAGAAAAAGTATATGAACTTTTATTTGAATCAGTAAATTTTAGCCAATACCACGTTTTAAGTGATCCATGCGGGAGGTTCAATTTTGAACCACTTTTTCAAGCATCTCGCTAAACGTGTAATTTTGTCTTTCGAGGCTTTTATCGGCATAGACAAGTGACTTCACGCAGCCCCAGAAAAAATAGTCTAGCGGCATCAAATCGTACGATCTAGGTGGCCAACTCACTGGTCCGTAATATGAGATCAATTGCCCATCAAACACATCTGTCATTATGTCCATTCTTTCACGTGCTTTGTGGCATGTAGCGTCGTTTTGATGAAACCACATGTTAAACAGAAGCTGTTCTTGCATTTTGTGCTAAATAAAGTTCGAAATCATCAATTGATAGCGGGCCTTATTGATTTTATTTCCGTAAAAATCAGATTTTATTTCCGTAATAAAAAGAAATTCTATCGATGGTAAATTAAATTTTGATTTGAAAAATAAAAATTTGCCATTTTAATAAAAACATTTCAACAAAAAAAAAAAAATTCATAAAAAGTTCAATTGGTTTTTTTTTTATGTTGCATAAATCCAAATTGAAATGTTTAATAAGCAGAAGATTTTCGGAAAATGTTGTTCAGTAATTATATTGGCCTTTACCTTTTTGGTTGATAGCAAATTTGTTGAACATTTTGAATTGGATTCTTTTGTTTATGTGAAGGTGACTGGAAAACATTTTCAAGATGTTACTTTGTCAAAGGAAACTGCAAACTTTCAATGGGGTTTTCGTACTTCTTGCTAATACCGATTGCTGTAATTATCATCATGGCAGTTATCATCGTCACCGTAATCATCATTATCGTTATCGGTAGAGTCATCATCGTTATCATCATTCTCAATGTATTAGTTGTCATCGTAATTATTTTCCATTCTATTATCCGAATCTGATATAAACAAATAGTGACTATAAGGATGGCTAAGTTAAATAGATGCCTTCACTTAAATATTACGTTACTGATGTTAGTGAAAAATAGGATAGAGTCTATCGAATAGTATAGATGAGAATAGGTTTCAGGCTTGCCTATGATTTTCTGAAGTCAAACTGAACCAATTCAAGTAGAATTCAAAAGGAAATTGAGTGTAGAAGTTTCTGTTCATCTAATTGCTGTCGAACAAGTTCCGATAAATTAACAAGAATCAATAGATGCTCGTGTCTCGGAAACTTTTCAAACTCATTTCCCTCTTTTATTTCTGCACAAATGGCCACATTGATCGGCAGTGAACTGTTCGTTGAGTGGATAATTGTATAACGACATCACACAAATAAACGCATCACATATTCTATCTAGAATTAAGATTCCAAAGGATTTCGATTTTTAAAAAGTTTTAATACAAAAAAAAATTAATTTTTCTAATGTCTCCCCAGAATCAAGATAGAACTAAAAGTATGCGAATAAAGGAATATCAGGTACCATTTAAGTGAATAGAATTGATTTTTTCTTTCTCTCTATTTCTTAACAGAGGAGGATATTGAACTTTTGTTTAGAAACTCAAGAGGATAAACTATTATTTTTAGCGAGGACAACAACGATTTTTTCCTTGACGAAATTGTCTTTTGTTTATATTTTGTGCTCAAAAATTTTGTTAAATTTTTCACTTATACGAGGTGTACTAAAACTGACATAACCAACAGCGATATGGCAACACTGCAGACTTTGCCTCCACAAAGCTTTTACATTAATCCCTCCTAGAAGTGCAATATACGATGGTCGTTCAATAAGTCCTTAGAAAATCCGAGAAATTGCGCTCGTAGTGTCGGTATAAATTTTTTTTGTAAGTAGCTTTATCGACAGGAAAGCTGTCAAAATTTCAGCTTGATCCATAGTGTAGGTCAATTTCTATCGTTGATTAAAATTAACGACATTTATTTGTGCATAACAATCGAAAAAAGCGATTTTAGGGCTGTCATCAAACATCTCCATTTGAAAGGCTTAAGCCCGAAAGAAATCAAAGCCGAGTTGGATGCAGTTCATGGCACATCTGCACCTGTGTTTGCGACGGTTTACAATTGGATGAATGAATTTAAACGTAGCCGTTCATCCACAAAAGATGAACATCGTTCAGAACGCCCAGTTGAGGTGTCTACTCCTGAAATCATCGACAAAATGAGTCGCTTCAATTTTGCATGAAAAATTGTCTGTGAAAAAAATTTCGGCAAGATGGGTGCCGCGTTTGCTCTCAGAGGAGAATAAGCGCAATCGTGTAGTGGACTCTGAGGCTATGTTGGCATTCTTTCATCGCAATCCTTCCGAATTCCTTCGTCAATATGTTACCGTGGACGAAACCTAGATACACTACTCCAGAAACGAAGAGACAGTCATCACAGTGGATTTTCAAAGGTGAATGGGCTCCGCAGAAGGCAAAAACTGTGCCATCGGCCGGCAAGGTGATGGCCAAGGTCTTTTGGGATTCGCAGGGCATCATTTTTATCGACTGCTTGGAAAAAGGAAAAACAATAACAGGAGCGTATTACGCGTCGTTATTGCAACGAAGAGAAACGCCCCCATCTGAAGAAGAAAAAAATCCTCTTGCATCAGGACAATGCGCGTGGTCACACCTGCGCTGTTTCCATGGCCAAAATTGTGGAATTGAGAATGGAATTGTTGCAGCATCCCGCTTGTTCACCAGATTTGGCCCCGAGTGACTATTTTCTTTTTCCCAATCTGAAGAAATGGCTTGGCGGACGACGGTTCACTTCCAACGAGGACGTCATTGCTCAAACGGATGAGTATTTTGCAGAACTTCCGAAATCCTATTTTTTGAATAGAGCTAAAAGGCGATTATGTTAAAAAATAAAAAAAAATTTTTTTAAAAAACATTTTTTTTCCGTCTTTTTCTAAGGACTTATTGAACGACCCTCGTAAGTTTGAATCTCGTCCGGTAACTATGCGATCCTAATATTGGTGTGATAAGTGTTATGGTGTCTATAATTTTTGGATGTTGGATATATATAATTTTTGGATGTTGGATAGGAACAGGAATGCATGAAAATTTTGATTTTAAACTGCACGTTAAATTCAACGGGAGTATGGCTTGTTTCTAGCTGTATGCGGAGAGTGCGATTCTCTCACACCCACTAAAACAAGAAAATCATCATGCCGAAAATATTTAGACAGAAATGGCGATACCCAAAGGTGTTAACTTCTCTATGGGAGGGGAAGTTGGAGAAAAAGAAAATCGCGAAGTAATGAGATAAAAAGAAAAAAAAAATGTTACTTTAGAAAAAAAATTAGAGGAAAGAAAAAAAAATAATCCTTGTAAAGAGGGGGGGGGGGGAGGAAGACGAAATGAGGAGGAAAGTATAAACAATGGGAGGGATAAAAGCAAATTAAAAAAAAAAGATATAAGAAAATAAATCGAGACCAATAAAAACACAAAAAGAAAGAAAAGTGTTAAACCAAGTTTAAAAAAAAGTGTTACCTTTCCCCCTGTTCTTTCAACAAATCCTACCTTTAGCACTCCTTGGCCAAATAATTTTAGAGTGCCTCTTTTTTATAGTAACAATGATCTCTATTACTACATTATTACATTGCAGTGCTTATCGGGTTGATGCAAAAGTTATGACCGTTTTTTAGATATACAATTAAACATTTTTTTTTAGATTTGTATTATTTATTTAATCAATTATATAATTTCCATCTGTTCTTATAACCTTCTCCCATCTTTCTATCAACTTATTAATACCATTAGTGTAAAATTCCGTTGACTTTGATGCGAAAAATGTAGTAAGGGATGTTTTTACCTGCTCTATTGTATCAAATTTTTTATCATTTAAAAAATTTTGCAGTGATCGGAATAAATGAAAATCGGACGGAGTAAGATCTGGAGAATACGGTGGATGCTTGATAACATCCCAATTCAACTCATTTAGCTAGTGTTGGGTCATCATAGCCACATGTGGTCGCGCGTTGTCGTGATGAAACACTACCCCTTTTCTGTTTACCAATTCTGGTCTATCCTGTTGAAGGGCGATGTTCAATTTGGATAATTGCTGACAATATCGTTCTGCTGTAATTGTCCGATTGCATTCCAAGAGTTCAAAATACACAATACCCTTACAATCCCACCAAACACAAAGCAGAACTTTTTTTTGATGGATTTCGGCTTTCGAAGTTGTTAATGGGGCTTGTCCAGATATAGCCCAATGTCTTTTTCTTGTCACGTTGTTGTACACGACCCATTCCTCATCTCTCGTTACCAAACGATGCAAAAAAGTTTCATGTTTTTGTCTCGCACTCAAAGCAACGCACGTTGTTACACGATCGAATAAATTGGCAGCCTACAATTGATGAGGTATCCAAACTTCGTACTGCGAAACCATCCCCATACGCTTCAAATGTCTTAATACGGTTGTTTGGTTGACTCCCATCATCGACGCGATCTCCCTGGTGGTTAGACGTGGATTGGTATCAATTATGACTTTTAACTTGTCCTCATCAGACTTCAATGGTTTATTAATTAGTGAAAAATCCTCAGATCGGAATTTTGTAAACCATCTTCGTACCTGTCGAACTTTGATGACATCCACACACTTCGGAAATATTTTTGGTTGCCACACTCGCGGTATTGTCTCTACGGAATTCATAAAGTAAACAATGACTTAAATGCACTTTATCGACCTACATTTTGAAAAAATACAAGGGCTCTTCACTGTACTCTGGCCAGCCCAAAACTGAATAGAAAGTAGAGGGAAAGCATCCTTTATACAATGGAATCATTTAAAAGAAGATACTATTCATCATTTCTGAAGAAACATTTTTTTTACCTAGGATCATACCTTTTGTTTCAACCCAATATTTTAGACCGGATGCATATAGGATGGAGGAACACTGAATAAAAGAACGGGTTTTAAATATACAATATTTTAATATGTATTTTCATTTAAATTATCTTGATTTAATTATTTAATTTTCCTAATTCAGGCAATCTCGTTTTTATTTTTTTTACTATTTTTATTGGAAATGTATAAATTTTATAGAGAAACCCCGTTTACAGAATATTCAATTATTTCAATATTTAAAGTTATCAAGTATTTTGGGATAGTCCCGAAATTTCAATTATTTCAAATTTTACATTTATTCGTGGGTTTGGACAGTCCCGGAATGTTGACTCGAAAAATATATACTCGTATATATATAGAGAGAGATGTCTATTTAATATTATACAATATTTTATTGTAGGTTATATAAGAAATTGCATTTAAAATGAAGAAATAAAAAAACAGAGCAAGCAATTCAAGCCACGGAAATTTTACGCAGTTGGACATCAAACCACCAACCCATGTGCGTAGAGTACTTGACTACAGTTGGTGAAGACCGCGATTAGTCCATTTGCCGCCGTTCACAGCAATTGAAGGATCTTGGTCTGAAAGCATATAAAATACAGCTCGTGCAAGAACTGATGCTGAAAGAACTACCAAATCGTTGAATTTTACGTGAGTTTTTATTACCAAAAAGTTGTGTTCAGCGGCGAAGCTAATTTCCCTGCTCATGGCGCACTGACACTAAGAAAAAAAATCCCCTTCATCAAAGTGAGGCAATTAGAGTAAACCTTTTGAACGGAACCTTACTCTATTTCCTTACTATATGTGGGAGACAAAAAGGCTAGTCGAGACAGCAGTAAACCGTTGCATTAGACTAGCCAGTGGAGCATATAGGTTACCTCCGGTGGAGTCCGTACTTATAGAAACTGGTCGAAAACCTATCTCTTTCTATCTTCAAAAAGCTCGCCTAAATTTAATTTACAAGATCTATGCCTTCCAAATTACTCCCTCCACACTTTAATCAAAAACATTATCATCTCCACCAGTTCAAAAAGGAATTTATCATCGCTATCCTTATTAATATCCCACCTTAAAAGCAATTTTTCCATCCTCCCCCTCCAAACTTTCTTTGCACACCCAGATTGGAAACCGTTGTTGGGAGTAAAGTTGAAAGTGACTGCTCCTCTTGACAGATTTAAGAAGGCTAGTACTGATCCATCCACATATAGGGTGGTCCATCTAGCGGTTCCATTTTGAACTACTATTTATTTGAAGTACTAGAGTGTTAAATGTCAACACGAATTGACAGATTGTTAGTTGAAAGTCAGAAGTTTACGAAATGGTAATCCATACGCTTGAAGAAAAATGGGAAATATTGAGAACTTACTTCCAAAGTGGTGAGTCTTCAACCCAAACTGTGAGAAATTTTAAAAAAAATGAGTAAAGATCGAATGCCATCACGTGAATTTGTGGGCAAATTCGTGAAGCGAGTTCGCAAAACTGGTTTGTTGGTTGCCAAAGCAAACGACCGATAATATTGGCGCCGCTGCTGAAAATGTCAGTGATCATCCATCAATATGAACTCGTCACCGTTCTCAGGAATTGAACATTTCTCGCGCTTCTCTGTTGAGAATTTTGCACAAAGACTTAGGTATGAAAGCTTATAAAGTTCAATAAGTCCAACAGCTAAAGCCGCATGACCATCCGATACGTTTTCGGTTTGCCCAATGGGGTCTAGATCAATTGGCCGAAGATGAGAATTTTTACCGAAAAATCGTCTTTTCGGATGAGGCCCATTTCCACCTCGGTGGGTATGTCAACAAACAAAACTGTCGCATCTGGGGCTCAGAAAATCCATACGTCATCATGGAAAAGCCGATGCATCCACAACGAGTCACGGTTTGATGCGGATTTTAGACTGGAGGCATCATTGGCCTGTTTTTCTTTGAATACGATGAAGGAGCCGCCGTTACGGTCAATGGTGAGCGCTATCGTGGCTTGCTCAACGAATTTTTGTTTGAAAAAGTTGAAGAGAATGGCATAGACGACAATCCAAATTTTAGGCACTGCTTTCGAAAACCGAATAATCAGCCAAAATTCTGATGTGAATTGGCCACCTCGGAGCTGTGATTTGAGCTCGTTGGATTATTTTCTGTGGGGAGCCGTTCAGAATAAATGTTACGCTACCCATTCAGAGATAAATGAGGCCTTGAAACACGAAATAAAAGTTGCCATTGAAGAGATACAGACCCGGACCATCGAAAATGTACTGAAAAATTGGGTCGAGCGATTGGGGTACTGTAACGCCAGCCGTGGCAGTCATTTAAATGATGTTCTGTTTCATTCTTAAATTTCAAGGTTCAATCTTTTTAATAAAACCGGAAATTTGAAAAAAACATACCCCATTTTTTTTTTATATCAATATTCCCAGCCAACGGAGCGTTATTATTTTTAGCGACAGCCTTGCCGCCCTTAAAGCCATTTGTGGCCCCTCGAGCGTAATTTGTCATAGCCTACTTAACAATAGGAGTGTCGACTTACGCTGGGTGCCGTAGCATGTGGGAATTGTGGGCAATGAAAGTGCTAAAAAGTTGGCTGGAGAAACAATCCGTCGACCACTGCCTCGCCTACTAACAATGATAATTAACGCCAACATTGGGTAACCACCAATAAACCAATCTATTCAACATCCAGAACTGGATGCAGAAGCTCCTCAGGATCCGGATTAGACATACTGCTCTTACTCATAACTTCCGTTTTGGTAACACCAATCGTCCCTTATGCCAATCGTGTGGCACCCATTTTACTGTCATCCATATTCTACATGATGCCACATAACCACGAATTACTCCGCAAGCAGAATTCCTCCCATTATGGAGCTGCTGGACCCAACAACTCCATTCCCTAGTCCCCTATTTAAACTTCTATAACATATTAATCTGCTCCACAAAATATAACAAAAATTCTCAATATTCTATACTACTAACCACAGACGATTCTCTCTCAAATAAATTCCCACACGTACTATGAAGTCGCCAAATTGCCTCACGGTCGTGGCGCTATGAAGTGGTCCCTGTCACATGTCTAAGGGACCTTACAAACAACAACAACAACAAAATCCCTATCATCAAAACAATGCACGCATGCACACTTGCGTTATTTCCATGACATAATTCCATAACTTAGGGTATTCAAATTACTTTCAGGTCCATCACATTTGAGAGATTTTGGCCCTTACCTTTTATTTGTTATATCCGGTTATGAAAAAATGGTCTTAACAATGAGATAATTACCAAATTTTGAGATTTTTGTATCTTTTAGATGGGATATAAAAAATAAAAAAACACTGAACTAAGTGTTTCGAGATAAAAGGAAACTTTTTTAATACCATAAATAAAAATAATTTTATACACAAAATTTGTTTTCATTGCTAAGAAGAGGTATTAATAGTCAAGGCCAATCATGTATTTAAAAACACTTTTTAAAAATTAGAAACTTCTGAATAATTTTAGTAAATAAATAAAACATTTAAAAACTGTTATAAAAATATATATTATATAATTTTCTTTATTCAAAAGCTCAACTGCTATTATTGTTTACATAAAAACAATATATAACATAGTTTTTTTAAGAATATTTTTGAAAAATAAATAATATTTGTATATTTTAAAATCGCATTAATTAAATATAATTAAAAATTTCAAAAGTCTTTAATAAAAAATATAATTTAAAATTCTGAATTAAATTTTAAAGTTTTTAAAAAAATATTTAAAAGTTTGCAAAATTTTTAAATCTCTATAATATAAATTAAAAAAAAAAACCAAACGGAAATAAAGTTAAAATGTACATTCTACTAAGAAAAATATTTAAAAAAAAAAATATATTATATAGACATCACTTGATTTAATTCCTTCCGCAACATTAGTATTCAGGTACTGTCCGGGTAAGTTCAGAATGTCTGAAAATCTTGAAAGCATTCTAAAGGCTCTTATCACTTAATCTGAATATACCATAAAAGACGATATTCTACTGGAGGAAAGCAATTGCAAAGTATGCAAAACTATGCAACTATAAAAAGGATGTAGTAAAACCAGCTTCTAGTTAGTTATCTTCAGATTTTCAAAACACATTAAACTTCATTTTTCTTAAAAAAAAAATTTAAAGTAATTTTTTTTTTTAAATCTTTAATAAAAATTTATATAAGGTGTAGTAAAAGGAAATCCATTATTTAACAATGAGATAATCAAGATTTTATTTAGCATAGATAGAATGATACGATTTAGGTCAAATATACACCGTTTTGTTCGATAACTTGTTGCCATTTTGGAGGTAATTTCATAATGCCTCTCTCATAGAAACCCTCGTGCCTTTTGGCAAAAAACTGGGACAGTCGATTTTCACAATCTTCTTTTGAGGCGAAATTTTTACCTGCAAAATCATTCGTCATAGACAGGAAGAGCTGGTAATCACTTGGTGCCAGGTCCGGACTATAAGGTGGATGCATAACAACATCCCAACGAAGGTCCCGGAACTTTTGGCGAGTCACTATCGATGCATGCGGCCTGATGGAACACAATTCCTCTCCTATTGGCCAAAGCTGGCCGCTTCTGGGGGATTGTTTCTTTCAGACGGTCCAATTGTTGACAGTATAGGTCCGAATTAGGAGTTCGGCCGTAGGGGAGCAGCTCATAGTAGATGATTCCCTGCCAGTCCCACCAAACACACAGCAAAACCTTTCTGGCTGTCAATTCTGGCTTGACGTAGTCGTAAGTGACCCACTTTTCATCACCAGTAACCATCCGCTTCAGAAATGGATCGATATTGTTGCGATTCAGCAGCGATTAGCAGATGCAAATTCGGTCCATGAGGTTTTTTTGCGATAACTCGTGTGGCACCCATACATCGAGCTTCTTTTTGTATCCAGCCTTATTTAAGTGGTTCCAAAAGGCTTTTTGTGCTTTATTTAGCTCCCGGGCAATCGAAACAGTGCTTACGTGACGTTCGGACTTGACGATTTCCATTATTTTATCGACATTTTCGACAATTGGGCTTCCAGAGCGTGGTGCATCTTTGACATCAAAATTACCGAAACGGATGCTATTACAGTATCAGGACCATAAACACTATTCACATTTTCATCTGCCTGGCTTGCGTTTTCGCCTTTATCGAAGAAAAACTGTAAAATATAGCGTTTTCTCTTTGTTGGTGTCCATCTTTGACGCGTGCTAAAAAATACTGAGTCAAGTAATCACAAAACTGTATGAAAAGTTTTTTTAGTATGAAATCATATCTTTCTAACGCCATCTAGTGCAACCCTATCGTACTTTTAAAACGGGAGATACAGACTCCTTAAGCCATCTATTGGCAAAATAATGGATTACTTTTTACTACAACTTATACATAATATTTATAATATAATAGTTTAAATAAAGAAATTAATTTTAAAATAAATTTGTTCTTAAAAATGTGGGTTTTTGACAAATAATTTTTTCATCTCTATTCTATGTAATAAATTTAATTATTTTAAAAATATATATGAAAAAAAAACGAATATATAAAAGCAAACAGTCCACAATTACTTGAGTTTTCTGAGTGGAAAAATTTCAACAGCATCAAAATCTGAAGCACTCTTACATATTGACATGTTATTAAACGATACTGAATTTGACAGAAAAAAATATTTTTTTAAATACTTAGATTATGTACCTACACTTCTCTATGATGCCTATTATTTAATAAAAAAATGTCATATTTTAATCGAAACTTTTTAAATTTAAATCAAAATCAAAAACACTCCGCATGTATAAAAGGTGTTATGGAATTCTATTCGAGTATGCTTGTGACGGAGTAATAACGGCGAAACATGTTTAAAAAATATTTCGACAAAAACAGATTGAATTAAACAGATTGAAATATTTTCTCATATAATTTGAGAGGTAATGGTAATAATTTAAAATTTCTATGAAATACTTCCACCATGCATTATGTTTTTGATTTTATTAATTTCATTTACCACTTCAGATTAAAAGCATGCTTAATATAGGATATTTTTGAAAATAAAAATTTGATTATAAATTTAAATATATGAAAAATATTTATTTATGGGTAGTATTAAAATATAATAAAAATTTTGCTAGTTTCTCATTTTCCGTTAATGGTTTTTATTGCGTTTGATATATGGAAATTTTTTATTTTAAGAGATGGGATATATTTGTTTAAAATTTAAATGAGAAATTGGGAGTCCTTCTAATTTTTATAAAAAAAAATAATTCCTTATAAAACGAATATATTTAAATCTAATTAAAAAATAAATTAAAGTCAAATTAGTATGAGGTTATTTAGGTTATTTTTTAAATCTTTATTATAAAGGGTGGACAAAATTTAAAAGTTGCATTTTAAAAAGTAAATATAAAATTTTTTTTTTTTAAATTTCCAGTTTTATTAATAAGATTGATCCTTGAAATTTAAGAATCAAACCGAACATTTGATTAAGGCTGGCCTTACAGTACCCCATTCGCTCGACCCAATTTTTCAGTACATTTTCGATTGTCTGTGCCTGTATCTCTTTAATGGCAACTTTGATTTCGTGTTTCAAGGCTTCAATTGTCTCTGGATGGCTTGCGTAATATTTATCCTTAACGGCTCCCTACAAAAAATAATCCGACAAGCCCAAATCACAGCTCCGAGGCGGCCAATTGACATAAGAATTTCGGCTGATTATTTGGTTTTCGAAAGCAGTACCCAAAAGTTGGATTGTTACGTTGGCTGTGTGGCAAGTGGCCCCGTCCTGTCGAAACCAAACGTCGTCCATACTATTCTCTTCAACTTTTGGAAACAAAAATTCGTTGAGCATACCACGATAGTGCTCACCATTAGTGTGGATTTTGGACTGGAGGCACCAATGATGCCACCAGTCTAAAATCCGCACCAAACCGTGACACGTTGTGGATGCATCGGCTTTTCCATGGTGACGTGTGGATTTTCTGAGCCCCAGATGCGACAATTTTGTTTGTTGACATACCCACCGAGGTGGAAATGGGCCTCATCCGAAAAGATGATTTTTCGGTAAAAATGCTCATCTTCGGGCAATTGATCTTGAGCCCATTGGGCAAATCGAAAACGCATCGGATGGTTATGCGGCTTTAGCTGCAGGACTACTCGAACTTTGTAAGCTTTCCCGAAGTTTTCGTGCAAAATTCTCAACAGAGAAGTGCGAGAAATGTTCAATTCCTGAGAATGGTGACGACTTGATGTTGATGGATGATCACTGACATTTTCAGCAACGGTGGCAGTATTGTCGGTCGTACGCACTGTATTAGAGCGGGAACGAGTTGCTTTGGCAACCAACAAACCAGTTTCGCGAACTCGCTTCATGAATTTGTTCACAAGTTGACGTGATGGCATTCGATCTTTGCTCATTTTTTTTTTAAATTTCTCATAGTTTGTGTTGAAGACACTTTTTCTCAAAATTTCCCAATTTTCTTCAAGCGTATGGATTACCATTTCGTAAAATTCAGACTTTCAACTAACAATCTGTTAATTCGTGATAACATTTAACACTCAAGTACTTCAAATAAATAGTGGTTTAAAATGCAACCGCTAGATGGACCACACTATATTATAGAAAATGGCTAAAGAATGTTATAAAGTCAAATTAAAATATTGTTATTTTCGAAAAGTGCATGTGCTACAGCCACTGAGAGAACTTTACTTACTATCTTATCTGGCTCTCGGATGTTCAGATTATTGTAGTAGTTCGGCGAAGTAACTGTGCTGGTGTTAAGTTTAACTTAAGTAACGGATCTCGTTTTAAGTTTTATTGTAATTTTCTTTAGTAAATAAAAAATCTTAAAAAAATGGTATAATTTAAAAAATTATTTATTTCAAAGACGTATTTTTAACCATAAAAAATAAATTTATAAAATAATTTTGGAATAGTCTATTTATTTTTAAAATTTCGAATAGCTCTCAACAGTAAGACAACTTAGATCTTTTCGTGAAGGCTAAATCTGGGCAAGAAATAGAATTATAGGTATTGGGTTACTGCTATATCTGGTAGTGATCTGGAAAATACTGTAAACTTCTGCTTCATATAGTATGGATAATAGTCTGTTCGAGATGTGCGGTATGAAGGCAATATGATAAGTCAATGATATATAATGAAATGTAGCTAATATCAACAAAAGATATTTTTTATATTATTTAAAATTCTTGCAAAGACGTCATAATTTTTTTTACAAATACATAACTATTTGTTTATTTTTGACGGCTATTGAAAGCACAAAAGGTTTATGCTTTTTTATTAATATGGAAAAAAGAGAATTTCGTGCGTTAATAAAGCATTATTTTTTGAGAACAAAAAACAATATCTGAACCCAAACTAAGTATGAAAAGTATTATTAAGACTTTTTACCATCGTATAAAATGATTTAAATTTTTTTTACTTGATTGCGTTATAATCTTATCCTGAGCACCCAGAACATCCAATAAAGCTTACCACCGAAGAAATTATTAATTAAATAAAATATATCGGTTTTAAAGACCCTCAAGTAAAAGTTTATAAGATAGCGTGTATGGAAAACATCTTACATAAAATTTTGTGCATGAGAAAGCTATTGGTGAGATGGATGCCATTTGTTAACACATGATAAAATATGTGTTCATGTAATAACTTCAATGGACTATTTGGACATTTTTTAGCTTAATTCAAATAAATTTCTGCATCGATTTATAATTAATGAATTTACCACTGCATACCGGAAAATAAAGTTCAGTTAAAGCAGAACAGGTCTTTCAGCAGAAAAGTTTATAGTTACTGTTTTATGATACGCAGTTGAAAAATCATACCATGATATTATCATATCACTATGTTGTAAAATAAATCAATTTTTGTTCAATAAATTATTTTTTTACTTTATTTATCACCGACTTATCATACTGCCCTTGTGCAAGTTTCTACCACGTTTGATAATTATAGGTAAAGTTGTGTAATGAAAAATGCAATAGTAAAATTTAGAGAAATGATCTGACATCAACTATTGGGTTAATCTTGTTGAATCTGAGAGTTTGACTTAAGAAAAGTTTTGCGGAAATATTAGGCTTTTTGTGACGGCAAAAAAGTAGTAGAAAGCGAATCTCCCTTAGGAATACCGTCAGAATTAAAAACTCATGATTATATGAAATAAATAAAGGCTCTTTTAACGTCAGACTCTCGATTAATATTGAATCTGATGATTTGTGGATTGAATTTAAATGGCTTTACCCTCTTTAAAATTTGGACACAAGATTTGGGCATGAGAAAAGTTTTGTTGAAATAAGGTATCTCACAATTGAGTAGAAACACTTATTTAGCTATGCGTTTTGACTTTCTCAAATCCAGAGGACTATATACAAAGAGTTGACGGCAATTTCAGTTAAAGCCCTCCTTGGATACTACTATCCAAGTGAGCTACTTTTGAACAGATTATATTAATGTATAAAAATAAAAGAAAAATTACTTTATGTCGTACCTTTTATTTTGTCAACATCTAAAAATATGTTCATTTTAAAATTCTTTTCATATTTAATGAGGCACGTCATAAGCTTGAATGAAAAAAATTAATGAAGACTTTTAAAAATCATTTTATTTATTTAACTTATGTTACTATATCATTTTGAAAAAATCTGGGTTAATTTTAATCAAAAGTGCATAAATATGAACTCTGATGAATAGTTTTAAAGGTAAAAATGTACCCTACATTTTTTTCCAGCGAGCACAAACAATGAATAAAACACGTACACTTCATTCTAAACTAATCCAAAGAAAAGCAAAGCAGAAATATCTATTCATATTTTTTTTTTATTTTGTAAATAAGATAAATGTAAATTTAAATGAAAAGAATCTTTACATAAATTATGTATTGTAGAAAAAAAAGGGAAAGCCTACCTGCCTACCCATCATGACCCATTATCCTAATGATAACATTTTAGAATAATTTTGAATAATAAACAAACAAATATCAACACCATCTATGCGTTAAAATATGAACTTGGATTAAATATTCAACTTATGGAAATAACTTTTCAAATAAAAACAAAATCTGATGGTATGAACAAATCCACGTTATGTTAAATAAAAGTGGAACATTTTGCCATTTTTATGTTATACATGTTTTGCTGATTGAATAAGAAGAAGAGAAAATTGTTTCATGACAAAATGGTGAAATGTTTAAAAATAAGAGCATAATGAATAATAGTTGGTACATAAAAAAAAAAATAATAATAATAGCAAAGGTAGTTGGTGAAATAAAAATGGATAATCATAACGCGATAAAAGGGAAAAGTTTTTTGCTTTTAATAACATTACAAAGAAAATATGAATTTAATGGAAAGGGACCAGAGGGACATTTCCATGTCATGTCATTTCAATTGACATCCTTGACGTACTGTCATAATAGTAAGTAGGTAAGTTCGCCAAATATGCTTCCTTTAGGAAAATATCCTTAGGGGGTGAGTCTGTTTTGTGGTTGATTATAGTGTATGCATGATGGCTGAATGCATTGAATATCTTGACAGGTGAGCATCTTCTCAATGTTATTTTGTATTCAAAAAAATTTTTTTTTCAACTCTGACTTTGATTCTAACTTAACTTTAATACTGACTTTCTATTCATTCCAAAAAGTCAGCTCCATTTATATTGTTGTTTCTGTACAAGATTAAAAGAAGAAAAAGAACAGAAAAGAAAGAAAAAGCATATAATAGAAGAGACATGAAAATCATCATCATCTTTTGCTATTGTTCCTGTGTTGGGTTTTTCTTTTTAGTTTTTCTACAATAAAAAAAAGAGGCTCCGAGGTCTACCAGAATATATAAAAATTTATATAGTAGTGATGGGAAATTTTTGTATATGAATTCTGAAGTTACAATAAAAAAAAAAAATAAAAAACGAAATTAAGGAGTAAAACTTTTAAAAAGATTTTCTTCATATTTGTTTATTTTTTTTTACAAGAAAATCCCTCTTCCTATTGTAGATGCGTTTGGCTTTTGTTTCATTTTTGTCCTCCTTTTTATTTTACATGTGAAAAGGTAAGAATAAAAAATGAACTTATCTTATGATTAAGTAGGACAAATTGGGGTAGACACAGAAACACACTGTCACAATTGTACAATATCTTTTATTCTAAATACGGGAAAATATATGCAAATACTCGTAAATACTTATATCGCCTATAGAAAAATAGGAACAGGAATCAAAGAATACTCATATCACAGGATACAAGACAATAACATTTTTAAGAAGACAAAAAATTTGCATATATCTTATTAGGATTTCGAATTACCATAATCCTATTTTATATACAATTTCTTATGATGGTTTTCCATTTGAACATGGGCAACTTAAAATTCAGAATGACAAACTACTTAGTTAGTATAATATTTTTTAAAGATTATCTATTATTAATATACATATAATATATGCATGTTAGTAGAAGAATACTTATTGTATATAATATACTCGTATTATGGGTAAATATGGTAATATATAATTTTAGATTTTGTAAATAAATAATTTCGAGACAAATTTACTTTATATCTAAGCATTTTTTTTTATTTAAATCTTCATGTCAATATTGTTTAAAAAAAAGAATTATTTTTATAAAGAAAACCTATAAATAATGTCCTTTAAATTTTTCTTATACTTTTGGACAAGGAAATTTATTATAAAAATTAATTATTGTATATAAATCAAATTTTTTCTCAAATAATATGAAAATAAAGTATTTATAATTTTCTTAAAAAATTTTATAAAACGATGTTCCTTTATCGAAAAGAATGATCATCAGCCAGAAAGTACATTTTCACAAATCGATGGCTACATTAACAAATAAAATGTCAAATGTGGAACACGGAAAATCCTCATGTGATTTATAAATAACTGATACATACGGTCCAGTAGCATTGTGCTGGGCTTGGATTCGAATATCACTGACTCATGCTCCTAATTCCTAGAACAACAATTTTACTTTCCATTCTACTTTAATTTTCTTATCACGTTATTCTTTCCTAAATAGAAAGTACGGAAAAAATACTTGAAACGGTAATATTAATAAGCAGCTTTCGAAAGGAAACACCCATGGCGGATAAACACCCGTTTTGCTCAAAGACAACAACCCGAAATGGACGTAACAGCCGCCCTCCTACTAGACAATATATCGCACCGCACCAAAAACTCAACGAAAAAGGGCACTACGATCGAAGATCTACTAAGCAAACATGTTCCGCATACTCGATGAGCAGCACAACCCATTGTTTGTTGTGTACTAAACTCGATGAACGAATAATTGCACAAAACGCAGATGCGAATTTGCCGCCAAGATCTTTCGATTTGACAACGTTGCACTATTTTCTTTAAAACTGTAGGAATTTCCACAATATACTCCTGTTTTCTTTCATATTACTATCTGCAAGGATTATAGAGGTGTCATTTGTGGAGCAGGATAACTTCTTTCTCCCAAGAGGATAAAGTACACCACAGTGAGACCTTCTCATCACAGCCACGAAAGAGTTCGGATACCCAGAAAAACTAATAGGACCGACTCGGCTGATCAACAATCGAAGCCCAATAAAACCAATTGGACTACCTTAGAAATCATTTATTCCATTGAACAGAGAGAGCTGTACGTGAGACCTTCACTTAAATTGAGACCAAAACAAAGTACATAAGCGTGCTAAATAGCCCTCGCCATGGTGCTAATATCATGGGTACTTTAAATACAAAAACAAAGTGCATGGTGGTAGAATCGATGCCAAAACGGACTCCAACTCTAAGAAGATATAGATATGAGATATAATAGCTCAACTAAGGCCCTTCTTGTTCTTCTTCTTTAGGTATCCCAACCCAAATCGAGGATTTATTGTTTTTGAGTAGGGGAAAATGTTCTGAAGACGCTTTAGTGATACCAATCCCTACAGTATGTTTTGGTTTTTTATGCACTGAAACTCACTTTCTTTTTCTTCAAGGAAATAACCCCTCATGGGACCACCATTAGGTATTACTTAAAGGGGAGTGGTGGGACATTAAGGTTGCGCGGACTGCCCTTTTCCCATTCTTTCTTCCTGACAGAGCGTCTTTATTACTCGGGATGCGTATTCAGCTATCGCATACTATATCATTTGTGTAAATATGCGCTTCTGGGACAGCTGTTCAGCGATTATATTCTTCACGTCCTTGCTTTCTTCTATGGTATGTCATATCAACTTCCACACCAAGGCGATATAGATATGCCCTGAAGCACCTCTTCTGCATGGCCTCTTCTGTTCCATATGGGCAATGACAGTTATCAGATAATGCGTCCTTTTCCCTTTTAATCGGTAAATCTTAGTATCGCTGCCATCTCACCACTGTCTTCCCTCTCTACTGAGGGTGAGTCTATGGTTTACGTTTCTCTTCCGTCATCGGTGATTTCAAGCTTTTTTCGTCCACAAAAAGCTCGATTGCCAGCATGTTAGTGATAACACAGACAGCGTTAAACGAAACCGTACGCTATGCTATCGAGACTCGAACTGCGCTTCGAAGATATACCGCCATCATCTGGTGCTTCTACATTTCCATCATTATAGCTTCTATCAAGATAGAGGTTGCGTAGCGTACCATTGAGCTGATAATTGATACAAAAAGACTGCGTCGGCTCAGTCAGATACCTCAATGGTTAAGCATGATCCCTGCTAACTCATTCATAACCCGACTTACCGTTTCAGCAGCAATTCTCAGATGTTCACCACAGCTGTATCTGGCATGTATCTGAACTCCCAGGTATCGCAGAGATGGTTGCGAGATAACATTGCAATCACCGATGGCGAGAGTGATGGTTTTCTTTATCATCCTTCTGGTCACTAGTACTGCTTCAATTTTTTAATCAGTAAATATCAAATCGATCGTTAGCTTCTTTCAAATGTTTTCCTCAAGCTTCACGTCGTGTTCCAGTTCTGCAACTGCAGCATTCTTCTTGCATCTTCGGCGATCGCATCTACCCACGTAGCCCTCAGTTTCTCGACTGGTCTTTTTTACTACCCGATCATCTGGGATCTGCTGGACGTCAATCTAATGAAATCTGATACTTTTATGGATTGGTGTAGGACATATAGCTAGTTTTTGTATTTTATCCGCCACTTATTATTTAGTTTCCTTATACCAAAGATGCGTTGGAGTATTCTCTGCTCCTGGACGTATAGAACATTACATTTAATTTATAAAAGCGTTTATATAGAGGATTATTTTCCGACGTCCAAATTTGTATCGCCTATCGTGATGTTTTGCCCAAGTTGTCTGTTCCTTTGATAAGATTTATATTGGCAACTAAGGGCCTATTAAGCTTAGATTTTGCCGCTTCTCATATATTCTTCAGAGGACTTTCCGAGGAATAATTGGGCACCTACACAAGATGCATATTAAATAACATATTCTATGATCAATATCAAAACCGTTTCATTGTTTATAAAATAAGGCTTAGTAGATAGTAGTGGGAAAATAGCCCAATCCATTTGGATAAATAAAAAGCCTACAGTAGCTGAACTGTAAGCTTTCGAGATATGAAGCTGGCCTTACCTTCGTTGGGCCAATAGTATCAGCCTGTACGTGTATACCAAAGAGCTGTTATTGGATTAAAAAACAGGATGATCTTAGTAGGAAACCGATCCGGTCTAGACTAGACCACAATTGATGATGATGATCATCTTTCATCATAAATATCTAAGAAATTACTCCTTTAAACTTTCATTGCTCATAAACAAATATCCTTTAAACGATATTGCAGACATAATAAATTCTATTATTATCTTTAGAAACTAAACTTTCATAAAATTTTCATATTTGCCCATACATTCAGATGAAATTGATCAAACAACAATAAAAGAAAATTTAAATGTTCAAAGAAAAAATGTTTTTCAATAATCTCGAATTTACTTAAAAATTGAATCAACTTAAAACATTTTAAATCCCGCATAAAAGTGTATTTTTTTTGCATTAGTTTAACATTTTCCTTTAACGATTATATTTACTTAGTTGAATCAATCTTTTTTGTTCATTTGCTTTTTATTTTTCCAAATTTTCCACTTTTGATTCTCTGATTTGGAATTTCCGCCATATTTTCAAATCATTCCTTCTCAAAGGAAATTCTTTTTTTATGTAACAAAAATATAAGAATGTGAAGAGGAAACAATTTTTAACATAAAAAAGGTTTTGCATTTATCTGTGCACCCGTATGTATAATTCTATTCGTTATTTACCTCGAAAAGATATTTAGGAATCAAATATATATCATCTAAAGGAATTTTACTTCAGTTCCGTTTCGTTTGTAGAGAAATCAACGAAAATATGAAAGGAAACAAATAAAGGATTTTTTTATGGAATTCTTGATTATAATATTCAATAATTTTTCCTTTTAATATATCTCTGAATATGAAATGCAAAAAAATTGATTTTCCAAAGGACATAAAAGCTTTTTTTTTGGGAAAGTATACAGTTTCTCACACAGATTTTATACTACAATAATTTCGAGTATATTTTATCTTGAGTAATAAGATAATCTGTATAGTTTTTGAATACATTAACCTATAATCGATTATCATATATGCAAGTTATAAATATTTTTATTAAGAAAGTAATCATTTAATTGTAATATGTTTAGAGAAAGTTATATTAGAGCAACAAAGTTAAAATTTGTTGTGTAGCTAGTGGTGCCATCTTGTTGCAAACACAAATAGTCCAGATTAAATGCACCGTAGTGCTGAGAATTGAGAGTGATGGTTTCTCCTTATAGGCAAGGAAGTACAAGCCAACGACACCTTCAGACCAAAGTTCACACCAATCAAATAATTTTCGGGGATACAATGGCTCCTACATAGTGACTTGTAGATTCTCAAAGCAGCTTTGCTGAATGATTTATCCACCAAGTAAGGACGTTTATACGAGGTCTGTTCGAAAAGTCGAAGCCGTGCCAAAACACGTGCAAGCAAAGCAGCTGTCAAAAATTAATTGAACATTCAAAATGGCCGAACTCGTCGGCGTAATTGAGAGACATGAGTACCAACATAACGCCACAAAAAAATCGAATATACGTAATCCGCAGAAATTCAGCATTCGCGATAGTTTTTGAACAGAACTCGTACAATTTTAAAATGTCGACATTTTTTACAATTTAAATACGTTGTTCTACAGCTAAACCTGATCGAAAAATATCCCATCTTACCAGTCTGACCTAATTTGAAACAAAAAGTGAAGATTCATGCGGACCCGGTTTTTTGTTCAAAATAATTTTCGAAGTAGCAATGTCGATTTATTTTATTTTGAAGTTTTTAGCTGGCAGTTTCTAATTGGATGAGTGACCCAGTGACTGAAAAATATATCGTCTCACCCGTCTGACCTAAATTAAAACAAAAGGTAAACCTTATACGGAACCTGTTTTTTGTGCAAATTTTTTTTTTCCAAATAGAAAAGTGGGTTGTTTCTCTTAAAGTTTCAAACTTACAGATTTCTAAATAAAAAGATGAACCAGTGAACAAAAAATATCGCGCCTAACCAGTCTGAACTAATAAAAAGTGAAGCACCACGCGGAACCTGTTTTTTGTTCAAAAATTTTCTAGAAGTAGGAATGTGAGTTGTTTCCTTTTCAAGTCTTTAGCATGCAGTTTTCTAATCGGATGAGTGACCCAGTGACCGAAAAATATCTCGTCTTACCAGTCTGACCTAATTTAAAAGAAATTTGGGAGACTCATGCGGAACCGATTTTTTGCTCTAAAATTTGTTAGAAGTAGCAAAGTGGGTTATTTTCTTTTGAAGATTATAGCTTGTACTTTTCTAATTAGATGAGTGACCCAGTGACCAAAAAATATCGCGCCTAACAAGTTTGACCTAATTTCAAATAAAAGGTGAACCCTCAAGCGGAACCTGTTTTTTGTTCAAACATTTTTTTGAAGTAGCAAAGTGGGTTGTTTTCTTTTGAAGTTTTAAGGTTGCAGTTTTCTAATTGGATGACTGACCCAGTGACCGAAAAATATTTCGTCTTACCACTCTGAACTAATTTAAAAGAAATTTTGAAGACTCATGCGGAACCGGTTTTTTGTTCTAAAATTTGTTAGAAGTAGCAAAGTGGGTTATTTTCTTTTAAAGGTTACAGTTTGCACTTTTCTAATTGGATGACTGACCCAGTGACCAAAAAATATCTCGCGTAACCAGTTTGACCTCATTTCAAATAAAAGGTGAAGACTCATGCGAAACCTGTTTTTTGTTCAAAAAATTTTTTTAATTAGCAAAGTGGGTTGTGGTCTTTTGAAGCTTTAAGCCTGCAGTTTTCTAATTGGATGACTGACCCAGTGACCGAAAAATATCTCGTCTTACCAGTCTGAACTAATTTAAAAGAAATTTTGAAGACTCATGCGGAACCTGTTTTTTGTTCTAAAATTTGTAAGAAGTAGCAAAGTGGGTTATTTTCTTTTGAAGATTGTAGCTTGCACTTTTCTATTGTCATTGGATGAATGACCCAGTGACCAAAAAATATCTCGTCTTACCAGTCTGACCTAATTTAAAATACATTTTGTAGACTCATGCGGAACCGAGTTTTTGCTCTAAAATTTGTTAGAAGTAGCAAAGTGGGTTATTTTCTTTTGAAGTTTATAGCTTGTACTTTTCTAATTGAATGAGTGACCCCGTGACTGAAAAATATCGCGCCTAACCAGTTTGACCTCATTTCAAATAAAAGGTGAAAACTCATGCGAAACCTGTTTTTTCTTCAAAAATTTTTTTTAATTAGCAAAGTGGGTTGTTTTGTTTTGAAGTTTTAAGCTTGCAGTTTTCTAATTGGATGACTGATCCAGTGATCGAAAAATATCTCGTCTCCCAAGTCTGACCTAATTTCAAATAAAAACTGAAGACTCATTCGGAAGTGGATTTGTTGACTTTTAATATTTTGTACCTCAGAATATCAAAGTCAAATTCGGAAAGAAAAATTTCAAATAGATCAAAAATTACTACTTTGCACTTTGAAGATATATTATGTACTCAAGATCAGTTCAATTAACAGATAGTAAGTAGTATGCGTTTGTAAAACACAGTAGCAATAGGATTATCCTGTAGTAATTCGCAAAATTATCCCTGGTCTATATATGTTTAACCGATTACTCATGCATATGTAAATGAGGCACTAAACAAAAACTAGAAGTTGACACAATCCAGTCTCCAAAATGGACATATACGAATTACCTGGCTCTCGGCCTGGCTCTCGTTCAAAATTTTGGGCGTCACGATTTTTTGGTCTAGAGGTGTGCTCTTGTTATTTCCAAATAATCTAAAATTTCATCGTAAAAAGTTGGGGTCTATTTCCCCGAATTTCTGGCATCTTACCTGTGCTTCCATTACAATAAGAGTAGACAAAAATGGCCTATGTGTATGTGCAAGAGGCAGTCAATACTCATAAATATAATCGCCAATCAACTTTATAACCCTCCCATTTATCATTAATAAGGAACTTATTATAATTCACTCAAAAATTTGATACGAAAACTAATATTTACTCAAAATTCTACAATTTAATTATAGAACAAAAATAATCAAATACGATTTAATTGGCTATTTTTATTCAATATTAATTCTTAATACAATTTTATTCCATTTTTTTCCTGTTGTAATTTTATTCTGGTTGTTTCTTTTTAAATATATTGTGTAATGTTGATATAGTTTTATTAATAATATTTTCCTTTAGTAAATCTGTACTATTTCGTATTTCATTTATGTACGAGTATGCACGCAGGTATGTGTATCCATATTTGCGATCAATTAAGAAATTTTCTTATTTGGTAATATTTGTTTGTATGTTATATGATTTCTTATTTACTTTTTTAATATTATTTATATTTTTGTGTTTTATTTGTATTATATATAAATATTGACATTTACATAATATTAATGTCATGGAATTTTATTTGAATTCGGTTGAATTTTTCATCTTTTATTTACTATGTTTTCTTTTCTTGATTAGTTTAAATTTTTGTTATTTTTTTTTTCTTTTGATTATTTTTATTTTAATTATTATTATTATTTTATTAAGTACTATTATTTTTCTCAATAATTTTCAATAAATACAAATAATTTTTGTATTTATATTCCATAAGAAAATACGTGTGCAAAAAGCATTGTTTTTTTAATAAACTGTTTTGTTTGTAATTTTTGTTCGTTTATTTTGTCAAAAATTAACAAAAATTATAAGAAATCAATTAGTAATTAATAGGAACACAAATTGGTAACAAAATATTTATTTTAAAATTAATACGTGGATAATTTATTGACATTTCCATTAATAATTTTATGAATAAAATATTTAGTCAATTACAGAAAAAAAATATTGGAATTATAAATCTGATCTATCTAAATTTTAGTAAAAATTTGGTGTTTTATTTTTTTTTAATAGTATTAAATAATTATAGGAGCATATAAAAAAAACTGGAGTTATTTTTTTTTATCCAAATAGGTTTTCATTATTTAATATAAAAAATAAATTTAATTGAAAATCGAAATAACACAATTAAACCAATTTAATTAAATATTATAAAATATTTGAGAATATAATATTTTTAATAATAAGATTATGTTTTTATAGTTCTTTAATAAGAATTTTAAGAATACTAACAAAATATTAATTTCGTAGTTTAAAAAATACAGACCTATTTACTGACAAATGTCAAATGTATCTATTATTTATCAAGATAAAATTTGTTTAGCTTCAATTATGCCATTTAATGCTGTAGATTAAATATTTACAAAAAAATTGTAAAAATTTCGAAAAGGTTTCTGATTTTTGCAAACAATTTTATGAAATAACCCTCAATATTGTGAGATTTTTTAGGGATAGAAATTTTTTTTAAACTTTCGGATTATTAATTTTGTATTGTATTTTAAAAAGTATAGCTTTCTTGTAAGATGATATCACAAATCACAAAATAGGATAGTTTTGGGCTTTACTGCACCAAAATTTACCAGAACACGTCAGTTGTCCTCCAAGATCATCCGATTTGACACCGTTGGAGCTAGTTGATAAAATACGTGTATGCTCAGTAAAAAGTTCAGTGGCTGCTAATTAAATAATGTTAAAATTTTGTACCAACTGGCAATATTTGAGCAATATAATAAAGTTAATTTTTTAATAAAAATCTGAATTTTTAATACAATTTTCTTAAGAATTACTTTCCGAACAGTAAATTGCATAATCTTTATTAAAAATATTCCTAAGATAATAAAAATGAAGAAAAAATAATGAAAATATCCACAAAAATAATTCAAATCATTACAAAGAAAATGTAAATAAAGTTTAAAAAAAAAAACTAAAATACATATTAATTATTAAAAAAAAAAAATTATTATTTCGTTCTTATTTTAGTATTTTTAATTTTTGTATTTTTTATTTAATTTTTATTTTTAATTTAAACAACATAAATAACGATAACATTTTTAAGATTTTCGTATCTGAGCTTACAATTATTTTTATTATTATTATTATTATTATTATTATTATTATTAAGTTTTATTTGGTTATCCTTCTCCTTTATTTACCATTATTATAATTATTTCTAAACGAACGTACATATACAATATTGTTTGATATAAATTATTTAATGAAGAAAATTCTTAAAAATTAAAACGAAATGTATAAAAATTTTCTTTATTACAAAAATAACTATTTTTCTTAAAAAAATTTTCTGCTTTTATATAATAATTTTTTTCTTTCTTCTTTTACTTAATTTTTATTTGTTAATTTTTTTTCTCCAAAAAAAAGAAGGACATTTTTTATTTAAATAATTTTTTTAATACAGTTTTTTTTATGAAAAAATGATAAATAATATGCACCTCAGGAAAACGTTTTCTTTCTTTATTGAGAGAATATTAGAGAATATGTCCTTTTATTTGGTTACATAAAAATAAAGCTGAGGTGCATATTATTTAGCAGCTTGAATTGATAATTATAATTAATTCATATAATAATTTTAATAATATTATTTTATATTTGGTTTACTAATTTAATTTTTACATAAAATTGTTAATTTATTTTGAATAATTTTTTATTTTTTATTTCGTTTTATTAATTTTCGTTTAGTTTATTATCTTAACATTGAGTAAATTTTTTTTCTTTAATATTTTGAGTAGTTTATCTTTTAGAAATATCGACAAAAAAAGAAAAATTTTCGTTCAAAAATAAATTTTTTAATAGAAAAGAAAAATATACAATATTAATAATTAAGCAAATATTATTTTTTTTAGTTTTTCTTCATTTAAAAATACAATTGGTGGGACAGGCAACAGTCAAAAATGAACTCTTATATTGGTTTTAATTAATTAAAAATAATTTAATATATAATATGTAATGAATCAAGGATAATCAACAGAAATTTTATACTAATTATTGCACAGATAAATTAAATAACTTTTTACAAAAAAAATTAATATTGTACAATATAGGAAAATGCGCGCGCGGGTTCTTATACATCGAATTAATATAGTTTTATTTTCTTCCTTTTAGTATTTCATAGCTAATTTAATTTTTATTTCATTATTAATTTATAAATTTTCTCCATTACATTATGATGTTTTTTTTTTTAATTTATATTTAAAAAAGATATTTGTTTTTATAAATATCATTTTAAACCGTCATCCCCCAAATTCATTATATTATTTCCTACCACATAAAATCAACTATTTTTTGAGCCTTAAAGCTTTTGCGTCCTGAACATATATATGTTAATTAGTGTTATTATTTGTTTTGCAATTTTTTTATTGTATATTTATTTTTTGTTAGTCAAATTTGTTTTTGTATCTAATAATTTTAGATTTTGTCAATTTTGTTTAATTTAAAATTGTTTTTTTTTTTAAATTTTCTTTGACAGATTTTATTCAATTTAGTTAATTATATAATTTCTATAATTTTTGGAAAAAAAATTCTTACAATTTTGTTTTAATTTAATGAAATTTTTTTTTGTTAATTAATTTTCATATAATATTCTCATTTGTGTATTTTAAGTATAAATCCATATAAAAATTATTATCCCACCCGGTTAACATATTTGAATAAACCATTTTATTTATGGCATTTATTTGATTAATTATTTATTTGTTAAATATATATTATATTATTAAATTTTTTTTCTCTCCATAATTATATCATATCAGTTAGTGTTGATGTTATATATTTCAAATCTTTTCATTTATTGCAAATAAAATACACTTATTTATATGTCTTATTCAATTCAATCCATTCCATTGTTATTATAGTTTTATAAGTAAATTTTAACAATATCCTTTTTTTAATAAAAAGTAAAATTTTTTAATTTTAAATAAAAAAATTAATAAAAACAATGAATTTAATTCATATTTATCCGAAGGATAAGAAAAACTAACTTAAGTAAATAAAAAAACTAACTTAAGTAAATTAATTTATAAAATAAACTAAGATTAATTAGTGTACATAAAAATTATTTTAATATTAAATAATATATTCTGTACATTATTTATGTATTTTTTTTTTTTTTTAAATTTGCTTTTATTTTATATTTAATGTATACAAAAATTTAATGTTAAATTAATTTTTTTTTTTGCTTAGTTTTCTCTTTGTTTTAAAACGGAACGGATTTTTTTAATTATTTTTTTTCTTCTATATTTATTTCTGAATTTTTTTTTTTATAAATATTTATTATATTTTTTTTTTTTCAATAGTATTGTATTTATGTAATTTTCATATAATTTATAATATTAATAATTATTTATTTTTTCATATACTAAACCTACAGAAGGACATTCACAAGGATACATATAATACATGTTAGTAATAGTTTTATAATGGCTACATTCCATCGATATACTTGACTAGTATTGGACGATGATCCAAAAACTGGAAAATGTATTTCTTCCGGTTCGCTCAGCTCCTCTTCATCTTCATCGATTGAATTTGACATTGTTTTATGTCGGAATGTGAAGTTAACCTTAAAAACAGCTTCAGCAACACCACCTGGTGATGATACAATAAAGTAGAAGGTACGCGCTACCCTCTCGTGCATATGTACATAGGTGAGGCGAGCCTCCTTACAAAATGGCGTTGGTAAATCCTGATTTCAATAAACCAAACAATAACAAATATTTTACGTTACATAAAAAAAAATAAACCACAATATTTTATTTGAATTTTTTTTTTTTTAAATTAAAATACAAATAATATCGTATCAATTCCAACTTACAATAACGCCATAGGCTAAAACATCGATGCCATATTGATTTCCTGGTGTATAGACACGATCACCATGCAGCCATCGGGCTGCATATGCTGCAGGATTTGCACAAAATTCAACTGATAAATGTAATGGTGATCCTGGATAGGCAATTGGTGTTGAATTTCTCGCTACCACCGTGGGAGCACCTATAAATAAGAAATTTTGGCAAATCAGTAATCGTATAATGATAGTTAATACGTATAAGGAATAAGGACTATTATACAAGAATGAATTTTTATTATATTAAAAATTTCAAATTTATAATTAAAAAATATTAGTAATATTATCATCCACCTTTAATAATATATTTATTTTATAAAAACTCAAATCAATAGAATATTAAAAAAAATAAACAATAAAAAAAATACAATTTATTCATTATAAAAAGGACCAGATTTTATATACAAAATCAATAGTTTTTCCAAATATTTTATATCAGAATAGGAAAAAGTCTAAAGGAACAAGAGAAAATATCCTCTTTTCTTGGACGATTAACACTCATATTAGATATAATCGGATAACTTAAATGCAATGGCCGTCTTGTTGTAATCGCACCATTTTGTCATCAAAAAAAAAAAAAACAGACACACTTTTACCCTCGAATTGAAATTCAGGAAAGGTTCTCTCTACTATTTCCCTTTTATTTATAATTTTCCAATATTATCATCCCTTTTACACTTTAACAAAAAATATGGTTGACTTTTTTTCTTTCTGATTTGTTCATAAATTCTCCAAACCAATTCTACAAGGAATTGAATAAAATCGCCCAGCTTGGACATTTTCGCACATAAATATGCATATGCGTTGTTATAAGCTACTCTCAATAAGAACTGTCCAGTCAAATAACGAATTTATATTTATCAATATTGCTGCCATTTAAGATAAAGGGTATATTAGGCAATTTTTAGGGATTTTTTCAGAACCATTTACTGTAGACATGAACGGCTACTACGAACGACTATGTCAAATTCTTATACGAGAAGTTTGTCCCCTATTTGGAGTATTCTGGAAATTATATATTTTAGTGTACATATTGTTCAATAGAAGAAGGTTTAGTAAAAATAGTGTATTCGATGTGTGTACAGTCGATGTAGTTGAGATTTTGTAATTTAGCAGGAATGTAGCCACTCATCTTGGAATGAATACACGAATAGTATAAGGGAAAAACTTCACAATAAAATATGCAATACAGGAGCTCACTGATGATGGTATATCTGAACAAAATCCACCCTTCAATAGGCATTTCAATATGGATTGTGAGCCCTTACAAAATTGAATCCAGTTAATGGTGGAAAATATAGTAAGTCAGGTAGGGTTGTAAGTCGAAACAAGAGGACAGACTAATAATCCCGCTGGGAAATGAAGAAGCTTTTCATTTGATGAGACAAATAATTAGATTTTCCCAATTATTGCAACCAAAAATAGATTCCGGTCAACACTTGTGGACAATCTTTGCAAATTCGAAACCACCCCCACTTAATAGGACTATCGAAATTGTATCTTGTCATCATTGCCGCCTACCACTTAGTCCAGAGAGACTATCTAAATACAAAATGGATGACTTTATTTATTTTGTATATAAAAGTTGAATTTTTTCTTTCATTTCAATTCTTTAATAACAATTTCTAAAAATGGAAAAATTCCTCCAAGCTTTCTGTTTAACAAACTCGACTAGGTATGGTAGAAAAAAAAAAAAAATTAAATAGAATCCCGAATAAAAACACTATAAGTAATGGAAAATAGTTTAAAATTACAATTATTAATTAAAACAAATTTAGAAAACCTGAAATTGATTATTTTTAAATATTTATTTTGTAATTTCTACTGTGGAAAATTTGATCTTAAGCAAGAATAATTTACGAAAGTTTAGCTGCAAGGATATTTTGACACATAATAAAACTTATTCAAACTTGACGCAGAAATTTTTTTTAATAAAGATTTTTTTTTATTGAAATTAATACAATATCAGAAAAAAAGGATTATCATGGAACAATTCAATTAAATATAAACAAAATATTTTACATAATCAAAGTTTATCCATAATATAGTTTTTAAAGTACAGATCAAGGAATTTATAGATTTTTAACAAACCATTTTTTAAGATCATAATTATTTAGTATTTATTTTGCCATTTAAAAATATTTTTTTTTAATTTATCAAACGATTCAGTCAAATAGTATAAACTTTTTCTATTTGACTGAATCGTTTGATAAATTAAAAAGGAAACCTTGTTACGACTTTTACTTCCTCTAAATAATCAAGGTTGGTCAACTTTTGCGATAGAAGCTTAACACATAAGCGTCACAGCAATCACGTCCAGAGACCTTCTTAAATAATTCAGTCGGTAGTAGCGATGGACGGCACATACTAGGAATTCCAAGTTCATATGAACAGTTTCAGTTCACAATCCCGAGCACGAAAGTGATTCAGCGGTTTGCCCGGTCTCAGAAATACACGTTGATACTTTCATATAACCTCAATCTTATTATTGCTAAACGCAACTTGTCCATTTAAGAACCAATCGTTCATTTTTTATAGAACAAAGAAGCAGGTACGACCCATTCACATTAGCATATATAAGCAAATACTATAAAAGTACTATGCATAAAAATTATTATGTAAAGGTGTCTTGAAGATGTCATTGGCTGGTATTTTTTTGTTTTAAATAAAGCAGAACACATCGTTTTTGTCAATTCTGTATCGTAACTTTTTTTGGCCTTAACTTAAATTTTTAAATTTTTGGTTCCAACGATTTGCATCATATTTCATTTGCGCGAATAGTTTCCAGGACACGTAAATTCGATAATAGTTCTCAAAAAATCGTGCGATTTGTAAAACTACATGAATTTTTTTGTTAAAATAGGTATTTTTAATTCTAAAGAATTTAAAATCAATAACCAACAAAGAATTTCCGAATAATTGCCCAAAATGTGTGAAAAACTCATCAAAAATAACCTCAAAAGGATTGAGTCCTGTTAGAAGTTTTATTGTAGCACTTAAAAAATTGTAACAATAAATAATAATGGCAATATTTGTAAAATATAGAAAAAATAAAATTATAATCAAAATATATATACAAAAAGGTTGTAATTTTTTTATTTTCCAAATTATTAATTGGTTAACGCTACAATTCATATATTGGGTTGTCCGGGAAGTAACTTCGTTTTTTTTTATAAAAATGAAAAACGATTTTCTTATAGTGAATTAATATTTTATTCAATTAAATATTATCCAGTCTGATCCAATACCCTTTGCCATCTTTCTGGCAGTAGCATGATTCCACGCTTATAAAATTTTTGTTCCTTGCTGGCAAAAAACTGATCCAAGTGATTTTTATCCTCCTCATATGAATTAAACGTTTTACCGTCTAAAAAATTTTGTAGATACCAAAACAAATGATAATCGCAAGGTGCTAGGTCTGGAGAGTATGATGGGTGTGGCAGTATATCCAATCCAAGCTCTAAAAGCTTTTACCGAGTGGTCAAACTTGTATGTGGTTTCGTATTATCCTATTCGAACACTAAACCTGGGCCAATTCTGGCCTTTTTAAGGACCAATTCTGGCATTTTTTCTTTAAGTGAACCATTCAGTTTGTCCAACTGATGACAGTACACTTCAGAATTGATCGTTGTGTTGCTCGGTAGAAGCTCAAAATGAACGATTCCTTTGAAATCCCACCAAACAAATAGTATAACCTTTTTTTTGAAGAATATTGGCTTTCGAAGTGGTTCATCTTTTCTACTCCAGGATCTTTTGCGCTTAGAATTATTGTGCACAACCCATTTCTCAATACACTTAAAAAATGGATTATTTTCTTGGCGTTTGAGAAGCAAATTACAAACGTCAATGCGACGGCACAAATTTTTTTCCGTAAGAATATTGGGAACCCATATGTCGAGCTTTGAGATAAAGCCTAACCATTTCAACGAGATCAAAATTGCCGGATCGAAATTTTACAAACCACTTTTGGTACTGACGCTCTCTTAACACATCTTCTCCATACACATCGGATAATTTTTTTCTTGCTTGAACATATATTTTAATTTTTTTCTATAGTAAAAAAGTAAAATATGCCGAATGTTCACTTTCCATATTTAAAAGTGTTTCAACCAAAAACTACTATGTAGAATCAATCAATTCTGTCAGCTGTCAAAATACATATAATTTTGCGGCTTAGCCTTGCTATGTCAGCTATCAAAATACATAGAGTTATGCGGGTTAAGTGTGAAGTTGATTGTGAAAAAAATACAATTAGGGTCCTCTGTTGGGAAACAACGAAATTACTTCCCGGACAACCCAATAATTTGTATACCCAAAAGTTTTATGCATTAGCTGTCCTTTATTGGGAAAATTTTGCTACTCACAAGTACTTAAGAGTAGATACCCAATGGAACGCAAAATTTACAGGCAGAAGTAAAATATAACCTCAAAATAGTCAACAACAATACTGAGTTTATTCAGCTTGTCAACGTGAAGTGAAGTGAATGTGTTTCGTACAACCTTTGAATTTGATAAATATTACATAATGACTAAAAAGTGAACCTATAACGAGGGTAAATCTTAAATAAATAAAAACATTCTCCAGTGATATATGATTCCATCTTTTTTTGCTTTTACTGCAGAAATAAAGTAAACATAACCGGTAAAAACAAAAATATGACACTTCAACATAACCAACGAACCCGCTAAGCCATCAATTTTCATTTTGAGAACTAAAATTCCCCTACCGTAAATTGTATGCGTAACTACTCATGCGATCTACTCATTTGTATGAGCGAGAGTAGCTGCGAGTAGCTAGAAGTACTTGTGAGTAGCAAAATTTTCCCAATGGAAGACAGCTATTAATTAATAGTGTCTTTTTTAAAAGGAAATTATACTTAATTAAATAAATTATAAATTAAATTAGAAAAGTTTAACATTTTGAGGATAGTATCCTCAACAATCCTCAAAAAAAAACTCGATTTTAGTGAAAAGTTCAATTCAATATTTCAAAATTTTAACGTTTCCTTCGAAATTAAAAGATTTTTAAAGTACGCCTTTTCCATATTATCAAAGATGGGTATTTTTTTTATTAAAAAGGAAATTATTTATTAAGGATATATAATTTTAAAAAAATAATAAAAATAAAATGGAAATTCTGGTAATATTTTCTTCTAAAAAATTGCAATTTTCAATAAAACCCAATGCATTTAAATAAAAATATGAAAAATTCACTAAATCCATCCATTTTTAATTGCTTTTAAGAAATAATCAATTCAATTAGTTCATCAATAGCAGCTACCACAACTAAATTATTATTAAAACTTGTGGCCGCAAATTAGAATATTCGATGAATGGTGGATACACTATTAAAAGGTGGTATTAGTTCCTACTCCTTCATACATTATTATCGAACCGAACAGAGTTAAGGAGAGGAGACTTTTTTGAGACTATAATATATAAAGTTAATAAAAGTAATCCCTTATGTGAACAGGACCTGTAAGCAAGCAGGTTCACTTTATTATGTTCGGATTTACATTAGCATATGTAAAATGTGCTTTCAGTACAAAGTAATACAAAACAAAGCTGAAGACGACTAGTGTGCATTCGAAGACAAGGCCGAGAAAACAGTTCGAGGCGAAAAACAACCAAAGTACTTAGTGTTAGTAAATATTTAATAATTTGCAAATACCGTCGGAAGTTTTAGTTCCTGTGCGATGATGTGTTCTAAAAGTATGCTTTTCGTGGAGCAATATCGAAACCAATATCTTCACCCGCACTGGTTTGTCTTCGTTGCAATCTAGTCCTTTGGTTGGCAAATAGTATCTCCATACTTCTCTGATAGATAACAATGAATTTTGTATGGCAGCTCTATTTCATACCGAACCTATTGTGGGGAAATTTAAGCTCTGCTTCTATCTATGCGAATATTATTAATCTTTAATTCTTTCCGGAAATTTGTGAAGATTTTAAGAAACCATCAAGAATACATGGGATTATCAAGCAGCAAGCAGAGAATTGTTCGTGCGTCTATACTTGGAAGATGCTGAAATATTCTTCATAACATAAATGACGGTATATACAACAGCACATTGTATATGTGTACATAGACTCTCAGAATATTATAAAAGCATAACCAGACGGGTACTAATAGAAAAGTGAAGCATATTGCATAAGAAACTATCGAAAAATTTCTATTCTTATACTCGTACCTGAGTAACAAGACAGAAGGATACGTTACAAAGGAATAAAATGAGTGTTGCCAGTATACCATAGATTGAGCCGATAGATTGTTGAGGATGGAATAGATGAGATGAGAATGGATTCGAATATAGCAGATGGCACTCGGCTAACAGTTTTGAGGTTAAGCTATTCTTGGAACATATTTTATCGTGTCATTGGAGTAGTTGGCAACGAACATGAAAATGGTCTCAATTCATGTTGTGCCAAGCATGAATTTCGTAAATTAAAAGGAAGAGTTAACTGGGATTTGGATACAAGAACAGATGGAATCGTGTTTATTTGAGCACTGAAATTCTGGCGAATATAGTAAAAACAAGGAAATGCCCATAGATATGTAAATTTAGATAATAATCGGGAGAATAATTCACGAATAATTATCTGCAGAAGGATTTGCCATCTTTGAATACATATGTTCCTGTTGTGATGCTAACAAGAAAACTGATCTGCTAGAGTATGGGTGTCAAAAGTAAACTGTCCTCATTCGACCACTGACTGAACATTACCAGATGGTCGGTTTAGTATTAGATTTGGCAAGTACGAACGTTTGTACATATTATATATTTCTTAGAAACTAGACTAGGATAAAATAACATCTTCAATTAGATTGGTACGTACTGCATGAATACCTAAATCCTTGTACGAACTGCTAAAGAACTTCAATGTTGGTTAAAAAAGACCAATTTCGAATCCTGGAAATGCTAAGGCGCTGAAGCAATCTTTACCAAATACTAAGTGGTTTTTGATGCAGATTGTTCGCGGAAGCTATAAATTTTCAAATAAAATCCTCACTAAAATATCAAACGAAATTGCATTTTCAACAGTTGCAACTATCGTTTAGTAAGAGTAAGAATTGTTAAAGTTCCTTCAGTTCGAATATCATTTGAATTTTAACACTATTATTATCACTACTATAGGAAATGATATTAAGGCCGAACATATACTAGCGCACATTGAGGATTTAATCATTCGGAAGGGTGAATAGAATTTGCACAACATATTTAGACTAGGTAAGATGTAGAGTATTTTAAAGTTTGAGAATAGGTGTTTTTCACTACGAATGTCGGTCATTCGGGTACTTCCTGTAAATACCGACGGTTTTGTGGATCACCCCACCCAATATATGTCACATAAAACCGAAGTAAGTGAGAATTTGGTTAAGGTTTCGGTTCAGAATTTCGTTCCGTTTTAGGAAAATCATATCTTATATGGATCGAGTTGTCATTGCATCCCATCACCACCATCCGGTTTGTTTTAGTTATAGTCTCTCGGTTCGGTTATATTCAGTTCACTTTAGTTAAGTTGGTTTTGGTTTTTTGTTATGGGCTTGGCTTTGGTTCAGTTTTCGTCAATACAATTTCTTAAAATCGCATTGTAAGCATTCTCTATGGATGAGATTGAAAATTTTATATTATTTACAATGTTGTTTTTGTAATAATCACATTTAAAGGTAATCGAAGTAGTCTTTATTAAGATTATATATTTTAGATGAAAACTTTTTCTTCTTTCTAAGCAAAGCGTGGTTAGTAAAAGTGTTTTATTCAAATTTTTAAAAAATAACAAAGTTTGGTATTATTTTTAATATATTTATTCTTTAAGTTTCACATTTAAAAAGTATCGCGAATTTTGATTTTCCGCGGGTTACGTATTTTCGATTTTCGATTTTTTATAGCGTTATATTGGTACTCATGTCTTTCACTTATGCCGATAAGTTCGGCCATTTTGAATGTTCAGTTATTTTTTGACAGATGCTTTGCTTGCACGTGTTTTGGCTCGTTTTCGATTTTTGCTCAATTTTGAATTCTGTCCGCGACAACCCAAATTTGTTCCAGAGGGTCATAACTGGTGACGAATTATGGGTTTATAGTTAAGACGTGGCAACCAAAGCTCTATCATCCCAATGGAAGCTGCCACATGAACCAAGACCGAAAAAAGCGCGCCAAGTTCGGTCGAATGTGACGGTTTTTCGTACAGTTTTCTTCGATTGTAGGGCCGTGCTACATCATGAATTCTTGCCATAGGGTAGAATGGTCAATAAGGAATATTACCTGTAAGTTATGGGCACGTTTCGTGAAGCAATCCACCAGAAACGCCCGGATTTGTGGAAGAACAAAAATTGGCTTTTTAATGCCGGAGCCACCATATTCCCCAGATCTGACCTCCTGTGACTTTTTCTTTTTCCCGAAATTGAAGAGCGTCATGTAAGGACGACGCTACGCTACGATTGAGGAGATAAAGATGGCATCGAAGGAGGAGGTGAAGAAGATCACAAAAAATGATTTTTTGAAGTACTTTGAGGATTGGAAAAAACGTTGGCATAAGTGTATAATATCTGGTGGGGACTACTTTCAAGGGGACAAAATAGATATTCATGAATAAATAAACAATTTTTGAAAAAACACAAAATTCACGATACTTTTTGAACAGAGCTCTTATAAAATTTTCCTTTGAAAAATATCGAGTTACTATACAATTTGTACTGTGGTTTAGCACAAAAGGATCGAGTCCTGAAATAAGTCTTCTGGCACTGTTTCTACAATGGCAAAGACTAAACAAAATTTTAAATTGTACTAATAATTTTAAAAAATTTAGAAAAAATATTACTATTTAGAATATAGTATAGACTTTGCCATTTTGTAAATTTTATAGAAACAGTGCCACAAGACTTATTTCAGTACTCGATCTTTTTGAGCTAATTTTTGATTACTTTTATTGCACTTTTTAAGCTATAATTCGGCCATTACATGACAAGTATTGGTTTTTGAATGATCTGGAATTTAAAAATTAGCTATAAAAATATCAAATTTTATATACATCAATAAGAAAAATACTGACGGCGTTATATCGCACGATTTTTGAGGTCAAGTAATAATAACCAAATCTCGAAAACAGGCATCCTACAAATTTGTCGCCTTATCAAAAGAAATTTTTTTATCTTTGGTAACTTTTGGCATCATCTTATTAATAATATTTTAGTCTAGACGTCTTCGGTCACTCCTTCTCTATTTTCAAAGAATAAATTTTTTAAAGAATAACACCTTCAGAATAAAATTCATTTTAGAAAATTACTTTTCGCGGATGTAATGTTTTTTCCATAATTTTTTTATGAAGTTAAGAGTCTCATATACGGTGTTTAACAAATTTTCAACATCCGATGCCTGTTATTTCAGCATCCAATTGGTGTTTTTTTTATAAATGGCGAGCTTTTATCTAAGCAAATAATAACTCCAAACTATAAAATAGGTAGCCCAATAGTTTCCACAAATATTCTAATGGTAAATAGTGGAATAATAAATAAGGTAACTAAATTATACTCTGAATAAAAGTTTGAAAAAAAAATTATTTGAAATAAATATTTATCATTGATAATAGTATTTTTATCATATACGTGTAGTAGGTAAAAGTAGGCAAGCCTGTCTTTACATAATTTCATCATCATCATTTAAACTTTCTTGATATTTTTCATGTTTGCCTAAATAATTACTAGTTAAGTAAATAATTCCAAAAAATTTTATATATAAAAATGTTTTCAAGCAAATCACGTTTATTATAAAAATGCTCTTTTTAGTTTAATTAATTTTATAGATCGAAAAAAAATCATACTCAAGTTGATAATATTTAAGGATATTTTTCCATAGAATAAGCTTATTCAATCTTAGGACACTTTCTACAAATGGAAAACTTTCAATTAGATGCAATGTTAAAAACGGATAATATTCCTTTTAAAATCTTTTTAAATATTTTCTGTGTCTAGGAATGGTATTTTTCTTGAAATTTTCTTTATACTTAATTTAATTTTTCTCTCCCTTTTTAATCTGTTTTCCAAAAAAAAAGTAGATTTATAAAAAGCATCCAGACGAAAACACTTCAATTAGTATATTTAAAGTGTGGGTAGAATTAAAATCACATTAAGTGTTCGTAATATTAAATTACAGGCTTTCTAAATGTGCGCTAAAATGCGTTTTTCGAATGCTTTAACAGTGCATAGAAATGTAGTTATAGTACGATCATAACGATATACCATTAAGGGGATACGACATAATTATTCAGAAAATTTCCAAAAACAAATTCAGGCAATTTCTTATCTTAGTAGAAAGATGACTAGGGTTGTCATTGAATATAGTAAAAACTGAATTTAACGAGTAGTGCAAAAATCCTCTAATTAGTCTTAATCATGAGATAGAACCGTAAAAAGATATTATGGATTTGCATGTAATTAGATAAATACTTTGACACATGGACAAATATCAATTTTGAACGAAGAAAAATATAAGAAAAACTGAAGTAAAATTTTAAAATATGAAAATAATCTGGCACAAAACTTACAAAGGAAAAATAATTTAAAATCAAAATTTTATCTTTTCTAGTATGATATTATTTTTAATGACTTTAATTTTCTCCAGTATTAAGAAGAGGAAAATTCACTCATATATGATAAATGCTAAAAATAACCATCTTTACTTTATTTTTAATAATAATTTTTCCATTCATTTTAACAATTTCTCACAGCTGCTAGAAAGACACAAGGATATTATGTAACATATGAAATTGTAACTGCAATAGAGTTGCATTTAAGTGTGTATTCACTTTTATGAGTATAAGGGATGAAAGGGAAAAACTGAAAGTTGAAAGAAAGTTTTCTGACATAGCTTAAGGATGATATTCTGCTGCAAAGTGGAAGAATTGTACAATTCCAACTCAGATTGTAATAATTTTACAAGTGGTTGCAATAAAAGTTGCTCACTTCGAATAAGAAAAGTTCCATGGACTGAGAAAAGAAAAACTAAAATACTAATAATAATAATAATAATAAAACCAAAAATTCAAAAAATACGAAAATAATAAAAATACTTCAAAAGCTATGAAGTAAAATTTGATGAAGCTGGTTAGATGGGGATGGGTTGGCATTTACTATGGTCATAGACAATAGAAGAAGTAATGATGTCATCTGGCAGGGGTATAAGTGGATAAAAATGGCTTAAGTCTACAAATGTTGCGATTTTTGTTGGAAAAAAGTTTCACCGAAAAGAAAATGACTTCAGGGAGACATTTATAGCCCAGTCGTTGAGCAAAGTCTTATTGGACATTAAGCACTCTTTCCTGGAAGTAGAAATCACATCGATCCGAGAATTGTGCAGAGTCTACACTCATAGTCGACATTCCTGACACAGGAGAATATCCTTACAGCAAGGTGGAAGCTACCCGAATCTATTCTGGAGCATTCATTGTTCCTTCTGAAATTGTGAACATTTTACACTTACAGTTCTTACAATATAATTTACGAAAGATGAAAATCTATTCCATCTTGTATCAAGTTGCATTGCTTTGTAGAGTGTTACGTGCAGTAAACGAAAATTTTCTGAGACTTAAAAACTTTTTCTATCATTTCAACTTTTATAAATTCTCATTAAGGTTAATTGCTTTAATTATATGGAAAATTACATTAAATTAAATGTTTGAAAATTGCTAATTATATTAAATAATTTTAAAGATGATCTAGTTTTTATTTTCAGATTATTAAGAAATAGTTATTAACAAAGTAAGTAATCAATGAATAAACGAGTAAATAATTGAATTTTTTTATTTTATTTTGAATGTTTTTTCTTCTTTCTTTTAGTTAAATTTATATAATGCCATATTGGTGTGAAATGGTTGTTAAAGAAACCACTATGATTACAGGTCGATCAAAGAGAAAATATTTATAATTAAAAGAGGTTTCGGACCAAGGAAATTAGTCAGGAGCCAATGTTAGAATAATAAATTTTATAGAGTATATTAATTTTTTTTAAAAGGTTAATAAAAAAATATTTAAACATGAATTGACGAATCTAGAATATTTATAAAAAAAAGGAATTTCATAAAAAAGTCGAACAGGATTTAAATTAATTCTTACGCAAAACTTCTTAAATTTATCTATATTTTTAGTAAATTAATAGTATTCATGAATGAAATTTTTTTAAGTATAAAGGATTGTCCTATTTATAGTTTAAAAAATATTAACTTTATTATTTGAAAGTTGTTTTTAATATATTTAAATTAAAAACTAAATTACTTATAAAAAAATTTGTCATTTCAAATTGTAGATCGCTTATTATTATTTACAATTTAAGTACTAAAAAAATAGGCTTTTTTTCGAACAACATTTTCTTTTGTGAATAAATAAAATTACTATAAATTGACAATTTAGAAATTCACAAAAAGTGGTATTTATTTTGGTCTAAAGGTATTATTGGCACATATTTTTTGGAAAAAGAAAAAGGAGACATTAAGGCTTAATTCTAAGCGCTATGACCTTAGGAAAACCAGGCTTTTTTTAACCTAATTTTAAAAATTTGACCAGGTTTATAAGCTTGGTCATAAATGGCGTGAGTGAGCGTATTAAGCTACCATACTTTTTTTTATGAGTTTGACATCTGTCAACATTAATCAGTGCACATTGTCAGCAATTTCGTACAACAACATACATTTTTCCTTTGGTAGTCATGTTTAGTTTTGTGCCAGAAAAAGAGCATATGCGGGAAGCTCTGTTTTTTTGATTCAATTTGAATAAATCGGCTACCGAATCGTATCGAATGCTTATGGTGGCCTATGGTGATAGTGCTTTATCGGAAACAGCGTGCCGAGATTGGTTTCGTTGGTTAAAAACGGAAATTTTGACTTGTGGGACAAAAAGCGTGAAAATCCGCCTAGAAATGTCTCTTGGACGAAGACGATACCCAATCGCAAAAAATGCTCGCGGAGCAATTGGGTGTTGCTCAACCAGTCATTTCCATGCGTCTGCGTGCCATGGGGAAGATTGGAAAGATCGGAAAATGGGTTCCGCATGAATTGAACGATAGGCAGATGGAGCGACGCCAAAACAAATGCGAAATCTTGCTCGCCAGACAAAAAACAAAATCGTTCCTGCATCGCATTGTGACCGGCGATGAAAAATGGATATATTTCGAGAATCGTAAACGCAATAAATCGTGGGTTAATCTCGGCTAACCATCAACATTTTTCATCATGCTCTGCGTGAAAAAAGGACGGATAATCAACAAAGACATGACAAGCTGATTTTCCTCCACGACAACGCACTATCGCACACGTCAAAAATGGTCCGAAAATACTTCGAGACCCTCAACTGGGAGGTGCTACCCCACCCCTCGTATTCATCAGACCTGGCCCCTTCCGACTACTACCTGTTTTCGTCGATGGGCCACGCGCTCGCTGAGCATCAGTTCGATTCTGACGAAGACGTCTGAAAATGGCTTGATGAGTGGTTTGCCTCGAAAGAGATGAAATTTTTTTGGCGTGGTATCCACAAATTGCCCGAGAGATGGGAAAAGTGTATAGTTACCGAGAGCAAATATTTTTTATAAATTTTATTTTTGCTTTCTATGAAGAAAACATGTATTTTTTTGACTAAAAAACAGCGGATTTAAGCTTATACACCTGATAATTTGAACTATAATAATTTTAATAAATTTATATTAAAAGTTTTAAAAAACTATAATTTTGTTTTTACAAAATCATATAATTTAAGCCGTTGAACTGTTTCTTATATAATTACCTAAAGGATTCTATTAACGTAGGAAATTTTCATATTTCAAACTGACATCCGTTAATTAGTGGCAGAATTACAGCCCGAAAAGTACAAAATAATCATCGAAAATTACCCAAAAAGTTTTGAACCCTGCAAGAAGTCTAGTTACATAAACTTAAACAATATTATACAATAAAATTTTGCATTATGCCTAAATATGGGTAAAGTATTGTTAAATTTTTTTAACAAAATCCAAATGTTAAGTATTAAAGCTGGATAACTCTTCTTTCCAAAGACCAAGCTGGATAACTCTTCACATCGTTCAGGACGCCCAGTTGAGGTGTCTACTCCTGAAATCATCGACAAAATCCACGATCTGATTTTGAACGATCGGCGAATTAAATTGCGCAAATTAGTTGAGGCCACGGGCATATCACAAGGTACAGTCGCTTCAAATTTGCATGAAAAATTGTCTGTGGAAAAAATTTCGGCAAGATGGGTGCCGCGTTTGCTCTCAAAGGAGAATAAGCGCAATCGTGCTGTGGACTCTGAGGCTATGTTGGCACATAGCCTCAGAGTCCACAGCACGATTGCGCTTTCATCGCAATCCTGCCGAATTCCTTCGTCGATATGTCACTGTGGACGAAACCTAGATACACTACTACACTCCAGAAACGAAGAGACAGTCATCACAGTGGATTTTCAAGGGTGAACGGGCTCCGAAGAAGGCAAAAACTGTGCCATCGGCCGGCAAGGTGATGGCCACGGTCTTTTGGGATTCGCAAGACATCATTTTTATCGACTACTTGGAAAAAGGAAAAACAATAACAGGAGCGTATTACGCGTCGTTATTGCAACGGTTGAGCGAGGAAATCAAAGAGAAACGCCCCCATCTGAAAAAGAAAAAAATCCTCTTGCATCAGGACAATGCGCGTGTGCACACCTACGCTGTTTCCATGGCCAAAATTGTGGAATTGAGAATGGAATTGTTGCAGCATCCCGCTTATTCACCAGACTTGGCCCCGACTGACTACTTTCTTTTCCCCAATCTGAAGAAATGGCTTGGCGGACGACGGTTCACTTCCAACGAGGACTTCATTGCTCAAACGGATGAGTATTTTGCAGAACTAAAAATTTTGGAAAAAACGGTTGGAAAAGTGTATACAGCTAAAAGGAGATTGTGTTGAAAAATAAAATATATTTTTTTGAGAAAAACAGTTTTTTTCCATCTTTTTCTAAGGATTTATTGAACGACCCTCGTACCATTGAATATCTGTATGCATAGTACCATATGCATTTTTTTAAATAAAAGTAACTATTTTTTAGAAAAATTGGTATATAAAAGGTATGAAGAATATCTCTAAATTTTTTAAAAGGTTCTTATACCTTCCAAATTGCTCTCAGCCATAGCACAATCTTTATTTTTCTTATAAAATACACCTTTCCCAATTTCAAAAATTTTACAGTCACTTTATTTTATTTACTTAATCGAAAAATTGTAATTGAAAAAAGAAAATATTTTTCCATATCAGCGTTATGATAAAATTAAAATTGTAAAAATTTATATATTAAATCAAAATACTTTAGTCGATGGAGGCAGAGGTTCTTATTTTGTTCGTTCCAAAATCATATCGAATTTGTCATAAACTGAAAACCATACTCAACAAATGATACTCAAGAGCCTGTCGGCAAATAAAGTTTCAGTCGAACCATAACACTTGTTAAAATTGTAAAGCAAATCCTTCGGGAGGATACAAAACAAATACAGAACATCAAATGTTAACAGTCCATGCTTCGAATATGCATGTTTCGCATAGCGTAAGTCACATTTTCTGACAGTTTACAAGAGCATAAAAAATAATATATCCAAAACGAAAGCCCAAAATTCATCCATTGATAGAACCTTACAAAAAAAAAATGCTTTCTTCTCTTATATGTACATTCGTTAGTATGAGATCATACATAAGAAAACCCAAAAAAAAATTTTTTTTGTTATGTCCTTTTTAATAAATATTCATTTTTTTTATAGAAATGACAATGTACAAGAAGAAGCAAACGCCTTCGGACGATTCGCATACACGGGATTGTCATGTTAATCAGGAACACGTGTCACACGAATAGATGTTTTTGCACTCACTTGCCTGTCCTTAACACCCAGTCGTACCACTTTGATCACTTCCTACCCATACTATTCTATTACAACTATACTATATATACACTTCACATAAATAGTCTCGCCATTCATATTTGAATATTGAGAAAAACCTCATTTTTATGCTACGAAACCATGGGCCGACGGTACCAAATCTACCCTCAGTGATTCGTACAGAGCCGCATTATGATAGTCGATTTTGACAACATATGGCCACGATATATTTCCACAAATTATTCTGATTATTCGTTTCGTTTCTTTTCGAATTTTACAATAAACTCATAGTAAGATCATGGCCAATACCGACAATAACATTAATATCGGCCCTAAATTCTATTTTATTCAGTTGGGGTTGGTTTGTTAAGCGTTTTCATCGCCACTTGTGAAGGCTTATTAACAATGGCAGGCGATTTGCGACATTTTATGGCCACAATAACTCGACACACCGAATAACCTCGACATCGTATAGATTTTTTTTGTATGTGTTAAATAAGAAAATGGTTTTTTTTTTTTTTTTGAAGATGAAAAATGTGTTACATGTAAAAGGCAGATTCAACCACCCTAGGATGTCATATATTCGAAAGAAACTGTGCTTGACAAATAGATATACTAGAGGTACAGAAAAGAAAGTCTACTTGTGCCGATGACATTGTTTATGTTGTGCGAATTGAAGTTTTACTCATCAAGCCATTTTTCTGTTAACTCCGCTAACAATTAAGTACCATAACCTCAATCTATTTGGTTTTGCGGCTTTTCCTTTTCGTTTAGACAAAAAGGATTAAAAAAAATATTAACTATACACGAAAAAGGTAGAAACTATTTTTCAATATTAGAATAAAAGTGATTAAATTTACTTAATACAGAATATTACAAGTATGCACCCCTATAGAAGTTGAAAGGTATAAAAAATTCTTTGCACCCCAATAGAAGTTGAAAGGTATTAAAATATCTTACCTATAAAATTTTAATAAAATATTCTAGAAGGAGCAGACGAAGGATGCAGTGTAAAACTACAAAAACTTCCTGATACAAAGTGACGTCAAAGAGTATCGACATTTTATTCGACTTTGAATTTATGCCCTCTTAAACTATTCGACAAAACACTCTATTTTTACCCTATGTTCTATAAATAAATTGGAATTTTTCTATTTTTTTCTATTTACAAATTTAATTTTGTGCATCAATAAACCTGTGACAAACCTCACGTCAATCAAATGTCGAATTTGATCAGAATTTAACTTCAAATTAACCCCAATTCATCTCATTGATAGATTGTTGCAACGGAAGTCGGTATCAATAGAGAGCAGAGTTCGGGGTTTACCCTCAATAGTTTTTATTCATAATGTAAATAAAATAACTTCCTCTTTTATATTGTGCATCAAATTGTCATTTATTGTCATTTGAATAAGTTTAAAGAAAAAGAAAATGCCCTACACGAAGAAACTTTCAATTTTCGTGCACTAAAGGGTGATGGTGAATTAAAATTTATTTATTTAAAACTGTACAAAATATTATATTTGCAAAACTGGAATTATTTTGATTAAAAATTAATATCAAATTTTATATGGTAAAAATATTTTAAAAAAATACTTTTTTTCTAAAATTTTTAATCGTTAACTAAAAATATGTAACAAGCTTAAAAATTTCAATAACTTTAAAATAAGAAGGGACGAGTAAACACACATCGGTGCTTCCCTAAATCAAAGGATTTTTTTAAAATTTTTAAAATTCTGGTAAGTGTGAAATTTTTTATAATGAATAATACATAGTTCTCATCCAAAAAGAGCTTTTTAGCTTTTTATAACGAGTAAAACACGAATTTTTATAACGAGTAACACATAGTTCTTATCCAAAACGAACTTTAAAGTTTTTTTTTATAACGAGTAACATATACGTCTCATCCAAAAAGAAACTTTTAAGTTTTTTATCACTAGTAAAACACGAATTTTTATAACGAGTTTCACATAAATGTTTGTGGAAAAATTAATTTTTATAACGAGCAACACAAAGTTTTCATTAAAAATTAAGTTTTAAATTTTTTATAACGAGTAAAACACGAATTTTTATAACGAGTAACATGTACCTCTCATCCAAAAAGAAACTTTTAAGTATTTTATACTTTTTATGTAAGTGGATAAAAATTTTATAGAGTCTATTTAATTTCAATTCTTAAGACTCTTACTGGTAGACACTCTTTTTAGCTCATTAACCTAGAATTACAACCAATTTTAACAATTTTGTCGAACATATGTTTACTTTGTGTTACTCGTTATGAAAATAAATTTATGTGAAAAATATAATTCTTGTCCAAAAAGAACTTTTAAGTTTTTTATAACGAATAAAAGATTGAAATGTTTATAACGAGTTTCAAATAATTTTTTGTGCAAAAATTAATTTTTATAACGAGTAACACAAAGTTTTCATACAAACAGAAGTTTTGAGATACGGTGGATAAGACTTTTGAGTACAAAAAGAGGAATTTCAGTAATTTTGCAGGCATTTTTAAATGGAAAGGATTGGATATGCCGGGACTTGGAAAGTATAGTAGAGACAAAACGTTCAGATTGGTTCAGATTGGTTGATTTTGTTATGCTTTCGTCTTCTATAGATAGACACAAAGATCATATGCATCCTTTTTAGTCCATTGACTTTAAATATCGACCAATTTAATCGATTTTGTCGAAAAAGTGTTTACTTTTATAGATTATCGAAAAGCAGGCATTGGATTTTCCTGCCATGTTTATACTACGATATCATCTATGTACATTGTGGCCATAGTATAGATAATACTATAATTTTGACAGGTTTTCTCTGACAGCTGTCATGCAGCACGTTTATAAAATTTCAGTCCAAGTAGATTTTTGCAGTACACGCCATCCGAACGCGCTGTAATGCTTCAAAATAATTTTTTGTGCATTCAAAATAATTTTTCAATTGTAAAAATTCATAGTGCGTAAAAATTGCGTCGTCAAAGTATACAATATTGCGTTTGCATAAAAGATTTTTATCTTTTGGTACTGTCGCTCATCCCAAGTATCCAAATAAAAAGCGACTTAAGCAATGCGATAAAAATATTGCGACCGCACAGGCCAATGTTGAGACGTCTCCGAAACATAATTTTGATATCTTTTTACGTAGCTGGGAATTTCCTACACTTCTTGATGACGCATAGTGCTTATCGATTTGATGATATTCCCGTACAAAATTCAATCGACTCAACAACTGTTGACGGCGAATATTCCCCGTCACTTGGAATATTGGAAAATTCGTCTTTCGAATGGTGGAGAATGTAGGTAATTTTTAGAAAAAAATAATCATCGATGTTGAAGAGTATTTAACGTTGAGCGGAACCTTAAACAAACAACACTATGAGTTCTACGGGACTGAAAACCCTCAAATTATTGGAGAAGTATCTCTACAGCACCAAAAAGTTACTGTATGGGGCGGTATATATGTTGATACGGTCGTCGGGAAATTTTTTTAAATTTAAGATGAACGTAATCAAACAACAACCGTGAATCGGAAGCATACGAGGGTCATTCAACAAGTACTTAGCCTACAAAAGAAAAATGAAAATTTTGGAAAGGTGGCAATTTATTTTTCCACATAATCTCCTTCAAGCTCGAAACACTTGGCCCAGCGATGCTCTAACTTTTTTAACCCGTCCAAAAAATACATTTTCTCGAGGGAAGCAAAATAGGCCTCCGTGGCGACGATGACCTCCTCATTCGACCCAAATCTATTCCCGGCGAGTGATTTTTTCAGGTTTGGAAACAAAAAGTAGTCACAGGGGGCCAAATCTGGAGAGTACGGTGGATGGGGCAGCAATTCGTAGCGCAATTCGACCAATTTGGCCATGGCGACGGCGGAGGTGTGAGCCGGCGCTTTGTCGTGGTGGAACAGCACTTTTTTCTTCGCAAAGCGGGGCCGCTTTTTCTTCGATTCGACGTCAAATCGGCCCAATAAGTCAGCATAGTAGCGCCCCGTGATTGTTTTACCCTTCTCGAGGTTATCGATGTGGATCACACCTTGTGAATCCCAGAAAACGGTGGCCATCACCTTTCCGGCCGATCGAACAGTCTTCGCCTTCTTCGGAGCACGTTCGCCGGGTGAGTTCCACTGTGTTGGCTGTTCCTTGGTCTCTGGTGTGTACCAGTGAATCCATGTTTCGTCGACGGTCACGAAACGACCCAAGAACTCCGCTGGATTGCGCTGAAACAGCGCCAAACACGTCGCCGATGTGGTCTCACGGTTGCGCTTGTTTTCCGGTGTGAGCAAACGCGGCACCCATCGCGCCGACAGCTTTTTCATGCCCAGTTCTTCGTGTAGAATAAGATGCACCATTCCTACTGCGATGCCCACAGTCTCAGCTATCTCGTGAACCGACGTTCTGCCACCACGAGATCGTGGACTTTTTTAACGTTTCCCTCCGTAGCAGCCGTTTTTGGGGCATCTGGGCGTGGCTCATCAAAAACCGACGTGCGGCCACGAACAAACTCATTGAACCAATTCTTGACGGTCGCCATCGAAGGAGAAGAGTCACCATACACAGCATCCAAGCGATCTTTGATTTCGCTGCGCGTTTTCCCTTCCAAAAACAAGAATCTAATCACCGAACGATATTGTTTTTTTTCCATTTTTGTGCAACCGACCGACACGCTCGCTTTCAAAGGCTCTCAAAACCAAACTAATAAAGGGACTGAAACTTTGACAGTAGGTAACTAAAAGAATGTACTGCACGATGCTAAATTGCTTTTGTGACAGCAGTTCCATTGGGCGGTGAGGCTAAGTACTTGTTGAATGACCCTCGTAATCAGGGTATATTTGATCCCAACTATTCGTAAGAATGGTATAGATCACTTATGAAGAGGACGGCGCTCCATCTAAGACAGTCGATTTTTTGAAGCTATTGTTGACTGATCATTTAATATAAAAAAAATGGTATTTTTGACTGGCCTACGCGTACGTCTAGTTTCACACCGCCGAACTTCTTTCTATGGGGATACTTAAAGTTGAAGATTTGCATTAATAAGCCAAGGACTCTAGACATACTTAAGACCAATATAGACCAGGAAATATCGGCCGAAACACTTAGAAATATAATAGTTAAATACAGAAAAACGGACACATTACGTTATTCCAGCTCAGGCCGACCATATGGGCGGTATATACAGAAAACAATTATTTTTTACGTAATATTTTTAGAAAGAAATGAGTATATCTAATGTGAGGCATATGTAAAAAAATATTATATAAAATTATACCAAGTATTTAAGGATCATGACACAAGTAGCGGGAACGAAACTCTAAAGTTTCCAAATTAACCCTGGTGGCTAAGCACTTTCAAATTTATATGAGATATTAAGAAATAATCCAGAGCAATGGACGTTCAGGTCAAGATATCACACTAAAAAAAACTGCACCTCCGTGGGTACTGTTGAATAGTGGAGTTATAGGGCCGAAATCCTATTGGATAACCAGGAATGATCACAGCGGATTCAAATATAGAAAAATACGTTTCAGGATTAATTTTTAAACAAATTTAGTTAAATTAGGGATAAGGCTTATGGGTTTATATACTCGTAAGATAAAAGACTTATTATGATTGATAATTATTTTAATATCTGAAAATTTTGAAAGGGAAGGAGAGTGTGTCTTTACAGAAATTTTGATAATATCTATGATTCGATGAGATCATCGGAAGGAGGTATTTTGTTAGGCTATACTCGTTTGACGAAAATAATTTTCTCTGCATAAGAATTAAAATAAAAATTATTTTTATCAATAGAAAATCACTCTGCTCGGAGATTCAACGAAAAAAAACTTGCTTGTATGTGAAAGATTAATAATATGTAAATTTTGACTGCAATCGATAAATAGGAAAATTTTATAAATATAATATAAATATTTAGTATGAAAAATTCAATTTTTATCTTCTTTGTACTAATTCCAATATGAAAAGGCTAGACTTGCATTGTGCATTAAAATAGATTGCACAGTACACCAAACTTGTGTTAGTCTACTATTAGGACGACGAATCTTTTACAAAATATATGAAAAATCTACCTTGAAGATAGTTTTCTTACCCTATTTATATATTGAGATTAAAAAAAATGCACAGACTTCCATTACCATATCGTCGACTTCCTTCTGCAACAAATATTGCGAGACGAAAAAGGATTTTGTATTATCGCAACTTATTTTAGTCTCTTGGAAATAGAATTTCTTAAGCCTAGATAAGATGGTGAAATACTTAAACATGCAAGAATGTAAATATTTTTTAACTTATATCGATTTTATAAAATTGTAATTTTTTTTTACAAAAAAAGAATGTAAAATATGAAAATTGTAGCTGGTTATGGCAGGGAATTTCTTCCAAAATTCTCAGAATATACTTAATTATTTGAAAAGTTTATTTTTTTATATCTAATTTAAAAAGAATCTGTTAGCTTTTCTAAAATTGATTAAACTTAGAATCCGATTAATAATAAATATGTGTTCATAAAAATTGAAATTTTTGTTAAGCAAATTATTTAAAATAATATAAGAAATGATTTGATTTTCATTATGAAATTAATAATTTTGCTTTGTATTATTTGGGAATATATTTTATTACTAATTATTCCTTGGACTTATATTGTAGGCCTATCAATATTATCATTTTTATTCAGATAGTCCTTAATTTTTATGGCACCATTAGTAATGCCATCAAAAATTATAGAGTTCTGCAAGAATCCACATTGCAGCCGTTTGAATGATGTTATTTTTTATGCATAATAGAAAGATTTTTAAAAATTTAATAAAATAAAAATCACAATTTTAAGTACTTTCTTTTTAACTTTATTTCTCAAAGCATAATTTGGCCTAATATTTATAAATATTTTGTACTTCTAAAAAGCAATCATTTCATGGAAAACGTATTTTATTAATTCCTAATTTTTTAAATTTTTTAACCGAAGTATTGCGTTTTTCAAATTTAAAAAATGGATTAATATAAATATTTAAATTTTGTTGTCGTTATCAGTATTTAAAAATTAATTTTCTCATTAAAAAGTAATGCCTTATATGATCAAAACAAGATATTCTGTTTAGCACTTGACCAGAAGTGTTCATTTACTTCCGGTTCAAGTTGTGGTCTTCCTTATAGGAACTTTTCCATATAATCATTCCTCTGTTATTGAGTATTTTCTATTAGAATGAATTGGAAATCTATTTCCATACTTGTCCATTCTGTTAGTAAATCGAATAAGTTTGCAGATTGAATCTGAAGTAGATTGTTTAATTATTGGTATTGAAAATCTGTCCAGCCATACATGTTTTTAGATAGATACTTCGAATGGTACCGATATGAATTCTTCAAGGATCTCGTTTGCATCCACATACACTTCAGGTTGTTGATTTCGATGCAAAACTACCGCATCAGTTGTTGGTAAATAAGTTTACCAAATGGACGACATTTATTTACAATTTATCAACGGACATACTTGTAAACAACTCAATATTATCAGTTTATGAAATTCAATCTAAATATTTTCAATAGTAGTCCATGAACTAAATGATCATTGAAAGAGTAGACAATATATTTATATAAACCTGGATAAATAAAACGAACAAGTTTGTTTACTAAAAAGTTAAATATCACCTAAAGTTCTCATTATTTTAATTAGAAATTTATTTTTGGTTTGTTATTTATTTAACTTCCGAGAAGTTTTTATTTAATTTAAAATAAAAATAAGATTTTGTTTATTATCGTTATTGAAGCAAATAGACTATAGATATTAGTAAAAGTTCATCCAATTTTTTATATTAAAAATAAAATTAATTTAAAATAAAAATTTTATGTTCTGTTTGCTTCAAGTTTTTTTGATGATTTTTTGATTTGTGGTTTCTTTAATGAATTTTTTCGAACAATTCAGTCTCTAAGTTGGACATTACCTGATGAATGCTATATTTTAAATATTCTAAAGTTAAAAATTGTTCTATATTAATATAAAATTTTAGAAAAGATAAAGTTCAACTGTGTCACATTGCATAAACTTGGAGAAGAATTGTCATCAGCAAATCTCGAAATTGCGTATCTTGGAAACGTTTAGCGGAACTAAAACCAAAATTTGATTCATTTTTTCGGTTGTGGTATTTTCTCGTTAAAATATTGGGTTGTTCGGAAAGTAATTTCATTTTTTTTTTATAGCTAGCAAAAAACTGATCTAAGTGATTTTTGAACTCCTCATTTGAATTAAACATTTTGCAGTCTAAAAAAATTTGTAGAGACCGCAACAAATAATAATCAATATAGCGGATATAATAGTATTTCCCATCCAAGCACTAAAAGCTTTTACCGAATGTTGGGGTTTTGCATTGGAGCACTATACCTTTCCTATTGACCAATTCTGCCCTTTTTTCTCTAAGTGAACCATTCAGTTTGTCCAACTGACGATAGTACACTTCTGAATTGATCGTTGTATTGCTCGGTAGAAGCAAATCACAAACGTCAATGCGACGGCACAAATTTTTTTCCAAAAGAAGATCAGGAACCCATATGTCGAGCTTTGAGAGTAAACCTAACCGTTTCAAATTATCATGAATGTTCGAATTCGATCAATTTAATCTCTCAGTAATTTCACGAGTTGTTATTCGCCAGTTTGGATCCATTAATGCCTTTATTGTATCTTCATCAACTTCAATTGGCCTTCCAGAAGGTGGTGCATCTTCGAGATCAAAATTGCCGGATAGAAATTTTACAAACCAGTTTTGGCACTGGCGCTCACTTAACAAATCTTCTCCATACACATCGAATAATTTTTTTCTTGCTCGGACAGCATTTTCATCTTTTCTATAGTAAAAAGTAAAATATGCCGAAAATGATGTTTTTCAATTTCCATATTTAAAAGCGTATCAACCAAAAACTACTATGCAAAATCAATTGATTCTGTCAGCTATCAAAATACGTATGATTATGCGGCTTAAGTGTGAAGTTGGCTGTGAAAAAATACAATTAAATCCTTTATTGAGAAACAATAAAATTACTTTCCGGACAACCCAATAAGATGCATCTCAGATAAATGACTTTAATTTTAAATCATAAAATCAGTTATTTTGTGGTGATAGCAATCAGAACTGATGGTAACAAGCTCATCTTAGTAATATTCAGAAAAATTATACCTTAAAACCAAAACTCCTTAAAAAAAGTCAATTTAGTTTCGAATACAATGACTTCTCTACCGTCACTTGTAGATTTTTAAAGTCGCATAAAAGGTAATTTTGCTTGAGAACGAATCAACCGAGCAAGAGATGAGCTCTATCGTTAAAGTATTTATTTTTCGGCAGAATCAAAATTTTTTTTAAAAATTTTTTTAACTATTTAAGTTGAATTTTTTTGCTAATAAAATTATTCAAAATACAATATAAAATGGTTAATTTTTTACTTAAACAAATATTATTTATAATAACTATTAAATAATAGTGCTCGTACTTTTAAAATTGCAAAATGAATAATTCTATTATATTAAAAAGTGATTCAGTGGACATATTTACCATATTGAGAAAATTTTTTTAAATTTTTTTTTAAAGACACGTTTCTGTTTATAAAAAAAATAATTTATCTTTTACTATGGAACAGTTTTCTTTTATGTAAAATTAAAATTATTTTCTTATTTAATTATAAAAAAAAAACCTTATGAAAATTCTCATTTCCTTCAATTATAATTTAATAAAAGCCAAGAAGTTATTTAAACCATTTGACTAAATATACTGAAATTATTTTCTCTTCTATTAATCGTTAGAGATAATTATATACAATAAATTAAAATAAGTCTATTTAAAATTGAAAATAGACAAGAACAGAAAAAGGACTCTTATTTGAAAATATTACAAATAAGACAAAATAAACTCTAATCAGAAAATAACTTAAGTTATTATCATTAATTCTCTTATCGGAATTTTATTTAAAATTCATGATTTGACTTCAATGCTACTAAGACATTGGTTTTTCGAAATATAAAATAACAGGCAAAAAAAAAAAACGAAGCAAAACGTGATACTAAAAAGGAGGAAAAGCACTAAAAAATTCCAGTCATTGTCGGCATCACGTACCAAAAGGAAACCTTCTTCGAAAATTTACTATAGAGCCTAGTAATTATTGGGAAGCTTTCAAGTTAAAAACAATTCATTTGCGAGTGCTTATGCGTGTGTGCGTGTGTGTGTGTGTACCTGTATTTGTTACTTTTTAGATTCTGTTTTACGAATTCGAAAAGCGAATTAACCTTTCAATAACGGCCGATAAATTATTCTACAATTTGCCAGTTCATATTTTATAAAACAGCATACGAGTACGTTCTTGGTTGATTTGACTCTTTCCAGTCTGATTTGGACTACCTTTTTCGTATTCATTGTAGAAGAAGACAAATACATAATTGTACCTCAGACTCCATCATAATTTTGAATAGTCAATTTTTTTTTTAATGGGGATTTTCAAATGCTCTGAAGAAGCAAGCAGACTATCGTACGGTTTTTGTTCAAAGAAATACGTAAATTACAGGGCGCCAGCATACTAAAGCAATCAGGATTAAAGAGAAGAACGTGAGCATGAGCGTGAAATTTTCCAACTTTCCGAACTGATCGTCAATTCAATAGCAGCATTATTTCACAAGAAGACAATGCTAATCCTATATTTACTTGACTTATATATTCGATAACCTTCGTGCCCTAAAGGCAAATGGGGAATTTCCTGCAAGAAGTCTGCATTTGTATTTCTTTGCGTATATGTATTACGTCTCTACCGGTAATCGGTTTCCTCCCCAATCGGTGTGGTATGCGTTTACGAACAGACATATGGATTTCTATTCGTTGCCGAAGATAAATCCTGGTGCGATAATAACTCCTAAATAATAAAACTCTATTTTGCGATAATGGCAAGTCAAGAAAAAATCTCCCTCTCCCCAATGTTATTTCAGAGCGTATGCTTTTTATATCCAGCTTCTACTAGCCGTATTTTATTCCTCTTTTACACACTTTGTATTTTCATCATCCCTTATCTTCCTTCTCCTCACCTCTACTAGTTTTTATCAAAATGCTTTTGCTAATGTTTATCACGTAATATTTTTTTTTTCTCCGTTCCCATATTTATACGCAGTGAACCATTATTATCCCCAACACTGGTTTTTCACCTAGAAGAAATTTCCTTCTTATATATTGTAATTCCACATTCCCTTACTGCCAAAAAAAAAAAAAAAAAATAAAAAAAAAGATAGTCGCGAACATTTAAGATGAACAGAAAACAGCATCGTACTAAGAACGAAAAAAAAAAAATTATAATAAAATCCAATAAAAAAAAAATTACTTATCTTTCAAGTATATAAAAATGTTCCCGGCTGTCGTGTCGTCATCTTCAAACGTTATCGCTAGAAAATATGACTGCCACAAACCTGAGGTTATCTTCGAAGCCCTAAATAAATGTGAAATTATCCTTTTTGAATATTGTGAATTTTCACGCTACATATTCTTCGTTTAAAGCTTTATTTTTGGCACAGTCGCTCAGCTAACATTCTACTTCTTCTTGTATGGGGACATTATCTTTTTGAATATGTAGTAAAGAAATTTTCTTCTTATCCTTAGAAAATGAATTGTTTTACTATGATGCGAAAATCATTCTTTTCTCATTTAGCACATTGAATTTTCTATTTCTGGATAAAATCCTGTACCGAAAATTTAATAGAATAAGAAGTATTAGTGTTTCCTTATTGTAGTAAGATGGTAAATAGCTTTTCAACGCCCACTTATAGTATAATGATGGTGACACTAGTCGAATTTTAAATGTTCAAAATTCTACAATACTTGATATTTATTTATACATACTCACACTAGTGTTGTGTAGAAAAGATCATTCTAGGCAATATTTCTGTTTGTACTCTTCTCAAATTCGTTTACTACCAATGGCCTTTTAGTGCTTAAAGAAATGAAACGAGATGAAAAAATAAACAATTCTCGATAATCAACCCAAAGGAGTATACACAGTTAGTACCCATACGATCTTAGATGAAAAACGATACGCCATAGTAAGGATATGAAGCTTTTCAGAACTCCTCCCAATAATGTATGAACTGTTGTTCAGTATACACTTGAGCGAAATTTCATTTAAAATGCATGAAGACATTTTAGTCAATTTATTTGGATGAAAATTTTAAACACGAAAATTGTCTTCTCGACATGACATGTGAACACGTGTATAGTAAATGCCTCATTCATTCCCATGGCAGCACTTTTCTATCACTATGGCTTCCAATCTTTTTCGTTGTCCTCCGATACTACCCAATCACACCCGTGTACACCCACCCACTCATCTATTCAAATTTGAGCATGCATATTTTTGTCTAGTACTTCTTTAATAATTTCATAAAATATAATCCTTAGACTAGTCGTATTTATGAAAGCAAAATTATGTAAATGTGTACATTAACATTAACTAACTGCACTTGAATATGGTGCCTATTTTGAACATGGTACAAAAGAAGTAGCACACAATATTTAGCAACGTTCTTATCATCAACTCCAACTTAACTTTTATATTATTTTTAGAAAACTGTAGCCAACAATAATAATAAATAAAAATTCCTCTAACCACTTGGAAAGGACGTGACAAAAAGCTTAAGTGAACTTTCCAGACATGCAACATGTCGCGAAAGTTTCCAAAGTTGAACTTAACGAGTTTCCTAACATGGCATGGAACATCTACACAATAAATACAACTACGTCTAAAAGGAGCATTGATATAACCAAATACCATTCTGAATTGTTCATTTACTAATAACAAAAAGGAGACTTTTATATTCCAATTAAATATTTATATTTTTACCATAATCTAAATATTCACACGGCTTTTAATTATACAGAAAATGTTTCACTTTTTTTGTTAAGATTTTCTTCTAAAATAGACAAAATGCATAAAAAATTATAAAGTTCAATTAAAAAAGATGCAATCTCCTTAAGGAGATAACATTTAATAAAAATATCACAAGCTATATGCGTCAATAATATCTTTTATTCCAAACTCACCATCCTCTCCCTATTCAAATTACGAAAAAGTGTACATAACCTCGCTTTTATGACCATATTGTCAAAATTATATTTTTTAAACTTGTGATTATTATTTAAAAGTTAGAATTAATATACGTATATATAAAAAAAAATAGTTTTATTTGAAAACTATTTAAAAATATTTCCAATATTTCAGATTATAAAAAAAAACGCACATTGGCGTTTTTCTACCTAGCATGATGTTCTATTGTTTCAAGAATTCCCATGGCCAATTTTTCTTTACACACCGATGAGGTTTTATGGGTACAGTAACAGAGGAGAGTTTTCTAGTGTTTGAATAATCAGAACTGAAACTTTTTATAACGAGAAACACATAAGATATGAACATGAAGGGAACGTTTAGGTTAGGATAAAGTACTTTGTTATGAATATAGAATGAAGTATTAACGATTTTTTTGAGAAATTTCTATTAAAGAATGTTTTTTACATATTTATTGATTTAGAACGCACAGTAGAACCTCCAGCATTCTATTCCGTATGCCCAAATTGGTTTTTAAAATTGTATTGTAGATTAAAAACTTGTTTTTTATTGTCATTTTTAATTGATTGTCAAGTAGTCCAAAATAGTAGTAGAAAAGTTCAACTATCCTTAATTTCGTTTAAGAATTCAATGTAAATCATTTTAGTCCTAGAGAGCGAACTTTGTCTTTTTGTGGAATAATCTTGCCATTACGGTATGATAAATATGGAAGAAAAGGAAATATTAACAGTCTTCTGAGCATTTACTTTCACTGTTAAACCAGTCTTGGATAATGTAAGTTTCTAGAACCTCATTGGATATTGGAGTGGAAGTGATTTTGGTATTAGTTGGAATGTTAAAGGTATAAATATTGTATAGGAGTGGACCAAGGATACTTCCTTGAGGAACACCAACCATGATAGAGGATATTTCGGAATGGCCAGTGTTAATTGTCATTTGGAAATAACGTTAGACAAGATAACAGGTGTATAAGCTTAAATGCTTTGTTTTTTAGTCAGGAAAACACATATTTTTTTAATAGAAAGCAAAAACAAATTTGTTCAAAGTATTTGCCCTCGCTAGCTACACATTTTCCCCATCTCTCGGGCAATTTGTGGATACCACACCAAAAAAATTCCTTTTCTTTCGTGGCAAACCACTCATCAAGCCATTTTCGGACGTCTTCGTAAGAATAGAATTGATGCTCAGCGAGCGCGTGGCACATCGACGAATACAGGTGGTAGTCGGAAGGTGCCAGGTCTGGTGAATAAGCGGGATGAGGTAGCACCTCCCAGTTGAGTGCCTCCAAGTAGTTTCGGACCATTTTTGACGTGTGCGATAGTGCGTTGTCGTGGAGAAAATCAGCTTGACACGTCTTTGTTGATATATTATATTATTTATTTGACAGGTTTTCATTTTTCTACATTTTTGTACAATTTTTTTTTTTTTTTTTTTTTTTTTTTTTTTTTAACACATACATGCGTTAAATGTTTAGTCATGAGAACACAGTCGCTCCTATGGAGCACATAGCGGCACCAGAAAACTCCGTTAACTCTCCTCCGTCTGCCTCTGCCCTGGGTTCCTGCCTGAGGTACGGTCTTGAGGTACGGTCCGGATGCTTCCGTGAACTCTCTTTCATCTGCTTCTGCCTTTGGGTTTTTGCCTGCGGTACGGTCTTGGGTTTTTGCCTGAGGTACGGTTTTTGCCCTGAGTACGATGAAAGCCAAATGAGTTCTTGCCTGAGGTACGGTCCGGTTGATTCTTCTTGTGCTGTTTCTTGATAAGGTGGTTTTTATAGCTTGCGGCTTATCAGACCAGCGAAGCAACCTCCAGTGACGTTGGGGGACCATACGGACTACAAATTATAAGGCTTGTAGTCAGGCCTTTCACCCCGGCACCAATGCCGAGATGGCGGCAGCGGGAATCGAACCCGCCACCTACCGAGTGTGAGTCGGTCACCTTGACCATTGCACCACACACTCGGATATTGTTGATAATCCGTCCTTTTTTCACGCAGAGCATGGTGCAATTTGATCAGTTGTTGGTGTTAGCGGTAGGCATTAATAGTTTCACCAGGTTTCAACTTCTCATAGTAGACGATACCCTGCTGATCCCACCAAACGCACAGCATCGTCTTCCGTCCGAAGCGATTTGGTCTTGGGGAAGATGTTGATGGTTGGCCGAGATCAACCCACAATTTCTTACATTTAGGATTCTCGAAATATATCCACTTTTCATCGCCTGTCACAATCCGATATGTAGACGACTTTCTTTTTTGTCTGGCGAGCAAGACTTCGCATGTGTTTTGGCGTCGCTCCATCTGCCTATCGTTCAATTCATGCGGCACCCATTTTCCGATCTTTTCAATCGTTCCCATGGCACGCAGACGTATGAAAATGGCTGGTTGAGTAACACCCAATTGCTCCGCGAGCATTTTTTGTGATTGGGTATCGTTTTCGTCCAAAATAGCCTGCAATTGATGGTCCTCAACTTTCCTAGGCCGATAAGGTAGTGTCGTTGCTACTATTTGGTATAATATAAGCTGTAGTAAAAATAAATCCATTATTTTTGCATTAAATTGAAGGTTTTATTTAGCATAGATAGAATGATACGATTTAGGTCAAATATGCACCGTTTTGTTCGATAACTTGTTGCCATTTTGGAGGTAATTTCATAATGCCTCTCTCATAGAAACCTTCGTGCCTATTGGCAAAAAACTGAGACAGTCGATTTTCACAATCTTCTCTTGAGGCGAATTTTTTACCTGCAAAATCATTCGTCATAGACAGGAAGCGGTGGTAATCACTTGGTGCCAGGTCCGGACTATAAGGTGGATGCATTAGAACATCCCAACCAAGGTCCCGGAACTTCTGGCGAGTCACTATCGATGCATGCGGCCTGGCGTTGTCCTGATGGAACACAATTCCTCTCCTATTGGCCAAAGCTGGCCGCTTCTGGGCGATTGCTTCTTTCAGACGGTGCAATTGTTGACAGTATAGGTCCGAATTAAGAGTTCGGCCGTGGGGAGCAGCTCATAGTAGATGATTCCCTGCCAGTCCCACCAAACACACAGCAAAACCTTCCTGGCTGTCAATCCTGGCTTGACGTTGTCGTAAGTGACCCACTTTTCATCACCAGTAACCATCCGCTTCAGAAATGGATCAATATTGTTGCGATTCAGCAGCGATTCGCAGATGGAAATTCGGTCCATGAGGTTTTTTTGCGATAACTCGTGTGGCACCCATACATCGAGCTTCTTTTCGTATCCAGCCTTATTTAAGTGGTTCCAAACGGTTTTTTGTGCAATGTTTAGCTCCTGGGCAATCGAAACAGTGCTTACGTGACGGTCGGAATCGACGATTTCCATTATTTTAGCGACATTTTCGACAATTGGCCTTCTAGAGCGTGGTGCATCTTTGACATCAAAATTACCGGAACAGAATCGACAAAACCAAATTTGCTTATGATGGGCTGTTACAGTATTAGGACCATAAACAATAATCACATTTGCAGCTGCCTGGCTTGCGTTTTCGTCTTTATCGAAGAAAAACTGTAAAATATGGCGTAATTTCTCTTTGTTGGTGTCTATCTTTGACGCGTGCTTAAAAAACTACTGCGTCAAGTAATCACAAAACTGTATGAAAAGCTTTTTTTAAGTACAAAAACGCCATCTAGTGTAACCCGATCGCACTTTTAAAACGGGAGATACAGACTCCTAAATCCATCTATTGGCAAAATAATGGATTACTTTTCACTACACTTTATACCTAAAACTACGATGTTACAAATTCATCAACCCTACCAACATTCTACAACCCTGATTTACTATGAATTATGATAGTAAAAGAACAAAAAACTGCTCACATTACTTTCACTCTTTGCCTAATGCAACTTACCCCTTTATACCCTAACGTACTATTGTTCGCTATTTAGGACTTTAATTTTACTATGATTGAAACCCACATACTATAATAAGCAGACTTGATAATAACAGAGATTATGAAGAACTACTTTAACTATTGCACGGACGTTTAATATTACCGGTAAATTCTGAACTAAATCAATTAGAAAACCTATTTAGGCTTATGGAATTGATCTTTAGCATTCCACTTAACTTTCTAATTCCTAACTCTAAAAGGACTGCATATTTCATTAAATTTTAAATGTTCTGTTTGATGTCCATCATTTTAATATTCGCTACTAAAAAAATTACCATAATCCAGTCGTAAAGGGTTTTTTGGTCTATTGACTTGCTAGAAAATACTCATTGGAGAATAAAGAAAGCTTAAGATTTATTTTAATTTGTAGAAGATAATAAAATTTTAAAACACATAAAAATATATTATAAATTTTTATAAATAACTTTTTAATTAACTATAATTTAAATTTATATTAAATACTTTTCAATTCCGAGAGGATAGTAAATTTTTATTTATAAAATGTGATGATAGTACGCAACTATGAATTATTTATCGAGCACATCTCTTGCCAACTGGAAAAAAGGACATAATCCGGTATGACAATTGAACCAATGGTATACCATATAAACAAAAAAATAGACCACAATAAAATGATATACATTGACGTTTGGAAAATTAGAGAATTATTGAAAGATAATTCCCCCCGGTAAATAAAGACTACGTGCAACCGATATAATTATTTCTTTCAATGGAGAGAATGCAATTTCTGTTTGGATTTATTTGAAAATCATTCATCTGTGCGTGCCTGTACCGTCGATTGCTTATAGTCACGTGCTCAAACAAGTACTTATCACAGAGATTACATACTCCATGGAGACTCCAAATAAAATATGCTCAAAATCTTTTGGGGATGAATGTTTTTTTTCCAGTAGTCGTGTCTTCATCCTCCTCCTTCTAATCTATTAGCTATACAATATCCTATAATGAATAATTTTTTAATATTACTTTGTTCCGATTCCTTTTAAATAGTACTTATCGAGGGGCTTTATTGGAATTATAATCATTGAAATTTCTTGACGAGGAATTCCCCAAGTAGCCTGTGTTTCTTCCTTCAAATGGATTACAGTCGAAGTTGTATAATTGAGAAGGGAAAGTATAAAACGATGAAAAAGTCAAATAATTCGCTTGAAAAATAATCATACTGAAAATTTTATCGTATCGTTGATGTTATTAGTTTGATTTTGAATTTAGTTAGTAAATTTTTAAAAAATTATCTGCACGAAAACATCATCAATTCGAATATAATATTAGCTGAGCAGAGGACACTAATAATAGGCAATGATTTCCCCCATCCCCAATAATGTTTGTATTATTGAAGAAGGCCAGGACGTGTTCTATTTACCGTAATAATTGGTATTGCAATAGAGCACATATTCTTGTTACCGATAAAATCCGATAGGGAGGAGGTAAATTGGCCATGTGGAATGAGAGTAATCAGTGACACGATTCAAATCAATGCTGAAATTAGAGTTGGGCAATGCAGGTGGCCTCATTTACTCCCTGGGGCTATTTGTTGCGTCGACCAGAATATTTTCATATTGATAATGCAATTTGTAAACATTATTGGTATTCGCTAGGCATTTATAATATCCTTGGTTGTATTTCTGTATCTACAGTATATAGTGTACACTAATCACTATCGTTTCGCATACAGAGGCTTGACAAGGACATCAAAAGACACGAAAATAGGGACTATAGTCATAGTGAATCGTTGTCGTTTATTATGTGCATAAAAGTAGGGTAGTTTTAGTCGATGATTGTTAAGTAATTACCGCTACAGGAAATTTCATTTGATATTCTTTGATTGATGTAATTGGTGAAGTGATTTCACCTCACAATTTAAACTTATTTCAATTTCATTGAATTCGATGATTCGCTTCAAATTGACTCGCTCCACAGTTGGTCCACTTAATATAAAATCAACTTTTTTTTTATTTGATTTCAATTTTAACTTTTAAAAAAAAAATTACTTTCCTGCCTCCTGTTGAATAGTAAAATGTTATATTTAAAAAAATTGGAAAATAACTTTGTACACAAATATCAGACAAATAAAAAAAGAAAATTTTCAAAATAAAATTAATTATCAATTAACCTTTAATGAGAGTTTAAAATAATAAATTTTCAAATTTTTTTTCCAATTACTTTTAAGAGACCATTTAATTATTCCGTTTTTAATAATTAAATTGACAAACAATTTACCAAAAAGAAAAATATTTTCAACTTCAAATACCAAAAATTAAAAAAAAAGGTTCTGTCCACAAAAGGGAAAAAAAACCCAATAATCCTTATAACACTTAAAAATAATGACAGCTAAGAACTCCTCTTCAAAATGTAGATTAAAATTTTTAAGATTCAATTATAAGAGACAAGATGATATTTCTTGAAAAGTTTTGAGAAATTACGTTAACTGGCAAAGCTATAAAATTTGGGGTTTTTCCAAATTCATTAGCATCGTATTATAAAGACTTTAATTTAGTTGAAGGGTTTTATACCTACGAGTATAATAAGGACATAGAGAAGATATTGCCTTATTTTATATGCCAATGACTTCATTACTTTGTCATCAAAAAACTTGATTGTATTAACAAAATCACCAATGAACTGTGGTTTCAATGGTGCACCAATTTGAGTATCGTAGATAGAGTATATTAAGGAGAAAATAACCTAAGAGCTACTACTTTTCCTTAAAATAGTAGATGTTTTCCGCAATCATTGTCAAATGAATAATTATAAGTAAATATAATTTTACCTTTAGACAACTAAGAGCATACCTGATTACGGGAACTTTTGTAAAAGTATTTTCTCCCCTGCGGCATTTCATACACAATTATGCGAATGGAATTTTCCGCTACCCCAATTAGAATGGGGTGAATTACTAAAATTATTGGTTAGCTTTTAAGCCCTCAACAATAATTAAGAAATAAAATCCCTAAAATTATCAATTTAATGCAATTATGTGTGCTGAGGGTTTTTTTCTTCTTCTATGAACGCCGATGGAAATATTAATAATTTTACAAAAATTACAAGAGAGAAATTTGATTTTTTCATACTCTTCGGAAGGTATTGACTTCCATACCATAAATAACATAAAGGAAAATTTTATTTTTCTAGTTTTAATAAGGAAATAGTTTTTTTTTTTTGGTGAGAATATTCTCAAATAAACTTTCGTAAATTATTTTAGATAAGAATATTTTTTCAAAAAAAGTTCAATTGTTTCCGTACACACTGAATATTACTTTACCAAAAAAATTGGTATTTTTTTTGTATGTAAAATAATTATTATTTATTGTGAAGATATTTCCTAAAATTTTAATTTTAAGAATTAGAAGTCAACCTTATCCACTTTAAAAAAAGGAAAACTCCTAACAAAATTAACATGAATAATTTAAAAAAAAAAATTACTAGTTAGTTAACTTTATGACATATTCTTGACATTTTACATTTTTCTCTTAAGAATATTTAAACCTAGCTCAATCATTTATATTTATTGGTTCTTAGCTTTCTCCTATCTTTGAATTTAATCTAATACAAATGTCATATTTTATTTATCTTTATTGTGATATTTAAAAAAAACACATGCTTACATCCTAAACCTAACCTTAAACCTTAAACCTTACTCTTATAAACAAACATTCATTTTTTACAATTATTCTTAAAACTAATCTTAAATCTAAAAACTAAATTCTATATTCTATATTCTATATTTTCATCCAGGAACTGCTCCGTTTGACATGTGCTCTTGATTCCCTTCGGTGCTTCCGACCACGTGTCATGTAGTTGCTAAACTCGATGTTGTCCCTTTAGCTTCATTTTGTAGATCTAGAGACGTTGCTTTCGAGCTTTTTCTGTGTCCTCCAATAAAAATTACAGTGATAGGTACTTGGAGTTGCTCAATATCTCCAGTAAGTTATCTTCCGTCAGCTGCCTTACGTCCCTGTTTTGATGATGGGTTAATGACTTCACCCATTTATGTATTATTGCCTTTTTCCCCTACAAATGGAGAAACGCCTGCCTCCCGGTATAACCTGTCGTTAGAAATAATGTCTAGATCTGCCAAGCGCTATGGCTTTTCGTGAGATCTTCTTTTCCATTTCTGAACGATAGATTCTCAGAAGCCTGCAAAATATGCCATTGGCTTTTTTAATTTTATCCCTGATAAAGGAGTTTTTGAATCTCAACAAGAATTTGATACTTAAGATTCTCCACGCTCTTCATTATCGAGTCACTCTTATCTCCAAATCCGCAGTCTACGAATTTCTTCTTCCCTGATGGCGTGAGGCACAAGCACTCTGATTTTGGAATGTTTCCTTGAAGACCTCATTCCTTATATAGGGTTTTCCAATAAGAGTGATATGATTTCTAAGTGACGTTTCGACCACATGCAATATGTCATGATCTCTTTTTTCTTTTTCATTGCATTTAGTAATGTTTACAATTTTATAATAGAGAGAAATATGCAAGAACAACGTTTGCAAATTATTCAATTTTATTATCAAAATAATCGTTCTCCAATTGCAACTTTTCGTGCACTTTTGCCATTTTATGGTCGTAATAATCGTCCAACTGTGCTCGCTATTCGTCGAATTGTTAAAAATTTCGAGCGTACATTTTCTTTACATATTGTTCAAGTATTGCTGAAGACCGCAATTTGTCGATTCCAAGACGTTCTCAAGAATTGGGACTGTCTCAAACCACAACCTGGCGGCTTTTAAAAAAGGATTTGAGCTTGCATCCGTATAAAATTGTTATCACTCAAGAACTGAAGCCATTGGACTACCGTAAACGTCGTGAATTTGCTGATTTTGTCTTGGAACAACTTGAAAACGATAACGATTTTTTTAAGAAAATCATCTTCTCCGATGAGGCTCACTTTCATCTGAGTGGTTTTGTAAATAATGAAAACTATCGATTCTGGTGCGAAGAAAATCCACAAATTATTCATGAAGACCCATTAGATTCACCTAAATTGACAGTTTGGTGTGGTTTTTGGTCTGGTAGAATCATTGGTCAGTACTTCTTTCGAAAGGAAGTTGGTAACACCGTTACTGTCAATGGAGAGCTGTATAGATCGATGATAACTAACTTTTTATAGACGAAATTGGAAGAAGTTGATTTTGACAACATCTGGTTCCAACAAAACGGGGCAACGTGCCACACAGCAACAAAACGGGGCTACGTGCCACACTCCGAATTATTGCGAGAAAAGTTTGGAGATTCGATTATTTTAAGAAATTGTGACATTGAATGGCCTCCAAGAAGTTGTGATTTAACACCATTAGACTATTTCTTGTGGGGTTATTTTAAGTCATTGGTCTTTAGCAATAAACCAGACTCTCTTCAAGCTTTAGAAGTCAAAATTGAATGTGCTATTCATGACATACGACTTGATTTAGTGGCAAAAGTGCTCGAAAATTGGGTTCATCGAATTCGTTCCTGCAAAAGAAATCGTGGAGGCCATTTAAATGACGGTTTATTCTGAACTTAATTGTATCGATTGTACTTCACACTAAATAAAAAACATTTGAATTTTCTTAACAATTAGTGGGTTTTTTTTTAAAGAAATTATATCACTCTTATTCGAAAACCCTCTAAGTTTCGGCAATCAGTTTCGGCAATCACTTCATCATCGGTCTTAAATTTCTTGCCAGCGAGCATTCTTTTGAGGTCTGCAAATAGCAAAAAGTCTCTGGGGGCCAGATCTGGAGAATACGGTGGATTGGGAAGCAATTCGTATCCCAATTCATTGAGTTTGACCATCGTTTTCATCGACTTATGACACGGTGCATTGCCTTGGTGAAACAACACTTTTTTCTTCTTCAAATGAGGCCGTTCCTTAGCGATTTCTTTCTTCAAACCATTCAATAACGCAATATAATAGTCGCTGTTGATCGTCTGTCCCTTCTGGAGATAGTCAATGAATATTATACCATGCGCATCCCAAAATACAGACGCCATCACCTTGCCAGCCGACTGTTGCGTCTTTCCACGCTTTGGATTCGGTTCGTCACTCGCTCTCCACTCTGCCGACTGCCGATTGGACTCTGGAGTGTAGTAACGGAGCCATGTTTCATCCATTGTCACATTTCGACGCAAAAATTTGGGTTTATTGCGCTTGAACAGCTCCAAACACTGCTCAGAATCATCAACACGTTGTTGTTTTTGGTCCACAGTGAGCTCACGCGGCACCCACTTTGCACACAGCTTTCGCATGCCCAAATATTCATGCACGATATGTCCAACACGCTCTTTCGATATCTCAACTTCACTTTACGGTCATTTAAAATTATTTTGTGGATTTTTTTGATGTGTTCTGCCGTAACCACCTCTTTTGGGCTTCCACTGCGTTCTGCATCAACTGTGCTCGTACGACCAGTTCGAAATTGACGAAACCAATATTTCACAGTTGAAATAGCTGGAGCAGAGTCCGGATAACGTTTGTCAAACTATGCTTTGGTTTCCACTGTATTTTTTTTCATCAAAAAGCAATGCTTTATCAATACACGAAATTCGTCTTTATCCATTTTTTTTTTGCAATAACAAAAGTTGCTACACTCAAAATGCTATATCTCACGAACCAATCGACCGATTGTTGTCAAATTTTGACAGGAAGCATTTGAAGCATGATGCTTTGTAATAATTAAGTAGATTTTTGCAAGAGGCGCCATCTAGACGTCAACCTTATAGTATTCTGTCAGTTTATTGACTGATACCTTCATAGCTTCCAATGTAACTTTTGATCGCATTTATGCACTGTAAACTAGAATATCGTCGGCGTATAATACCATATGAGTATTTTCGCTTGATTGAACCTTACATACATATATCTACAATGTAAAGGTTAGATAACTTAAGACCAATTAATAAGCATTGAGGTATGCCTGACAATACCTCGAAAAACCGTGAGTATACATCTCCACATTTCAGTCTGGCTTTTCTAAAAGCTAATAAACTGATTATTAGATTAAGCAGATATTTTGGAAATTTCATTTCAAGTGCGGTACGCTATCGAATGCCTTTTCCAATATTTAGGGAACAGAGCCATGTTGCACGGTTTTTAATTGGTTCTAGTATGACGTCTGTGTGTACCTTTAAAAGTGCGTGTTGTGTAGAGTGGCCTTCACGAAAGCCATATTGGAATCGTGGAATAATAAGGGTTTCTTCCTCCATGAAGAGATTAAGTCTATCTAGGATAAACCTTGCAAACAATTTTCCTACATTAGAAAGGAGTGATTAATATTGGTAAAAATCACTAGTGATAGTGGTTATCCATTTTGTAGTTTGTAAAGTACAGACTTGTCATTTGATAGTTAGTAAATATACCATAAATTATTATTTAAAAATAAAATTTATTTAATTAAAAAATTTGCCAATTAATAAAAAATTTAAATTAACTATCAAAAAAATGTTGGCTTTATATTTGCCTCAAGCTGTAATATAATTTCCATGTATGGGCAGTAACTGTAATACAATTATTCCACCTTAATACACTTTTATGGACGTACTGTAAGATTTTTTAGTGATTTATTTTTTGGTCGGTCTGCTTCACTCGGGTTCGCTAAATCAATATAATCAATAGATATTTAGGAGCAATCTGCATCGACATTCTTTCCAATAATTTTCAAAAGCGTGATGTACCAAAACATTATAAGGATATTCATAATTCGTTTAGTGCAAGTGATTTAGCACACACAAAAAAAGTGTTCAGGATGCTTAATTTAGATATAATTTAGAGATTTGAATCATTCAATTATAAAATTTCAGATAAAATTAGATAAATACTTTTAAAATCTTAGAGCATTTAATCTCCATTCAATAATGGCCAAATAATAGCCCGAAATGTGCGAAAAATTCATTAAAAAATTATCCTGAAATGGATTGAGTCCTTTAGAGAAGAAATCTAAAGTCAGGCATTAAAATATAATGGCAAGACATAGACAATATAATATTTAAATTTAAATTATATTACTAAATTAGTCTTAATTATTCCAAAGAAAAACTATTTATGCATATTTAAATAGATTAACAAATTTCAAATTTTATGGTGTAGATGAATTCTATTTTTCACTATGAGTCCATTCCAGCAAATCTATAGATACTACCTCGGTACACGTTTTAATGGGAAACTCAACTAAATGAACCATGCACTGTACAAATAGGTATAACCATTCGTGCATATATGAGCAATTATGTACAGGAACAGGATCTGGTACCAATAGACATATATACCTTTAGGCTCACCACCGTCAACTATCTAAAATCAATAAATAAATAAATATTCTATGGATGCGTATTTGAATTTGTTTTCGAACCAAACCATTGAGATGGAGCACAACATAAATGAGTATGCATCCTGCCCGGATGTCCCAATTCCATTATTCCGGAATTTGATTGGATTTAAAATGTTTACTGTACATTTCAATGTATTAATAGTCCAAGCTCATTCTAGTCCTTGTTAAACATTTTTAACAACAACAAAAATTTAATTTATTCTACATAACAAGTGGAGACACTCTTTCAAATAGTTTTGTGATTTTTAAATGCAATTATTTAATTTTATATTGTATATTTTTCTACGTGCTTGTTTTATATGTGAATATGTAGTTCGTTTTATTTTTTAATTTTTTATTAAAAATCCATTTTAAATATTATTAGTTTTATTGGTTTTATTTAATTGAAATTTTATAGGTAGATTATTTTAATTAATTTATTTATTAAGTTTTTTTAATTTTAAATAAATAAATTACAATTAAATCCTGAATTTTTTTGTATAATTGAAATTTATACAATATATTTTCATAGAACAGAATTTAATAATTTGAAGTCTTTATGAGATTTATATGAATTTGAAAAAAAAGCAAACATTCATCATATAAAAAAAAAATATATTTTCTATGAAAGTGATAGAAATAAAACTATTTTATTTTATTAAATTATTTAATAATTACATCAATATTAGAAAAATCAAAATATTCCCAATAAAAAATATTATAAAGTAATCCTAATCAATCTTTACAAATTTATTATACAATAACTTTGAGGGCATCAAAAACCTTTAAATTTATCGTGGCTCTCTAATCAATCCCTGATAAAACCTCTGATGTCCTTTAGTATGAATTACAGCCGTTTTATTAACACCTATTCATAAAATATCATAGCAGGGGTATAATTTTAAATCCGCTGCTTGGTCATAGATGGCGTGAATAAGCGTATTAAGCTACCATGTGCACGCCATACTTTTTTTTATGAGTTTGACATCTGTCAACATTAGTCAGTGCACTTTGTCAGCAATTTCGTATAACAACATACATTTTTCGTTTGGTAATCATATCTAGTTTTGTGCCATTTAAACAGAATATGCGGGAAGCTCTGCTTTTTAAATGCTTATGGAGGCCTATGGTCATAGTGCTTTATCGGAAATAACGTGCCGAGATTGGTTTCGTCAGTTGAAAGACGAAAATTTTGAATTGTGGGACAAGAAGCGTGAAAATCGGCCTAGAAAGATTGAGGACCATCAATTGCAGGCTCTTTTGGACGAAGACGATACCCAATCGCAAAAAATTCTCGCGGATCAATTGGAGAAAAAATTCTCGCGGATCAATTGGATGATCGGAAAATGGGTGCCGCATGATTTGAACGATAGGCAGATGGAGCGACGACAAAACACATGCGAAATCTTGCTCGGCAGACAAAAAAGAAAGTCGTTCCTGCATCGGATTATGACAGGCGATGAAAAGTGGATATATTTCGAGAATCCTAAACGCAATAAATCGTGGGGTGATCCCGGCCAACCATCAACATCTTCCCCAAGACCAAATCGCTTCGGACGGAAGACGAAGCTGTGCGTTTGGTGGGATCAGCAGGGTATCGTCTACTATGAGATGTTGAAACCTGGTGAAACTGTCAATGCCCACCGCTACCACCAACAACTGATCAAATTGCACCGGGACGCATTATCAACAAAGAAATGACAAGCTGATTTTCCGCCACGACAACGCACCATCGCACACGTCGAAAATGGTCCGAAAATACTCAACTGGGAGGTGCACCCTACCCCGCATGTTCACAAGACCTGACCCCTTCAGACTACCACCTGTTTTTGTCGATGGGCCACGCGATCGTTGAGCAGCACAACGATTCTTACGAAGACGTCCGAAAATGGCTTGATGAGTGGTTTGCCTCGAAAGAGAAGAAATTTTTTTGGCGTGATATCCACAAATTGCCCGAGAGATGGGAAAAATGTGTAGCTATCGAGAGCAACTACTTTGAATAAATCTGTTTTTGCTTTCTATGAAATGAGCGTGACTAAAAAACAGCGGGTTTAAGCTTATACACCTTGTACAAAAAATATAAGACCCATAAGGTAATTTGATGCTTTATTAGAGGCATTAATATTAATTATTGATCTGTTTTTTTTCAGAAGACGTAAACTATTGAGTTATTATTTAAATTCAGTTTCACAAATTAATTTGTAAGCAAAATATTTTTTTTTTCAAATTTTAAAAGGTTCTTATTTACTTGGTGAAATAATTTACAAAGTAAAATAAATATATACAATTTTCATCTATGTCCTTTCGAAGAAATTAAATATTAAATAAAATATATTTCTCATAAAACTTTTACTAAACTTAAAGTTAAATACAAACAAAAAAATTAATGTTCCTTCTTTCTAAATATTGTTTATGATAAATTTTCCCTCCAAAAGTATAAGTACACAATTTAAATTACATAAACTATAAAATAATAAATTGCGTTAGTCTTAAGACAAACTTTTCCATTTAAAAATCAATTACTTTAAGGACTTTTATAGTAAATATATAATTTTCATTTCTTGTTCTACTCGTATTTATGAAAATTCATGTAATTTGAAAATCTTAGCAATCACAAACAAAAACGATGGAAAGCGAAAATGAAGTTGAACGATAAAAAGTCCTTTTAAACTATAATATTTTTCTTAATGGATAAAATCAAAACACCTAAATAATTTTTCCACAAAACTTTTTTCCAACTCAAATAAAAGTTTTGTTCGTCTGCTAATATTATAAGCTTTTTAACTAAATATATTGAAGGGAAAAAAATAAGAAAAATTCACATTGAAATAGAGAATCGTATAAGAAGGGTCGAAGAATATTATAAAAATGCCAGTCTTTAATTAAAGGTACTTAGAAAAATTAATTGTGAAGAAAAATCAAATTGATTTATTTTGTTTTGTTTTTTTTTCTTCTGTTAAATAACTAAGAACTCGATACGATAAATTGGAGAAAGAAAACTTCCTACGTGTTTGATTGAAGAAAGGAAATTCTTTTGTGTCGGAAGAAGATGTACCGAAAAAACGTTTTTGCTGAGGAGTAAATAATTTATAGAAAAACAAAACGGAAAAGGATAACTGATAGCTTTCTAGGAAATATTCTCCTATGGATCATTTGGTGCCATATTATCACCGGATTTTAGAGTGGAGAGAGACCGGTAAGAAGCCTAGCTAAGACATTAATGTAAAAACTAGGAAAGCCATATTCGCATCACTTGGTACCTAGCCTTATGTTGAAAAGAAAATGACTTTTGTGTACATAACAAAACAAAAATGGTTCGACGTGAAAAATAAAATGCCGGAGAAGTTTTGCAAATATGCCACAGACGCACACGTTGTAATAAGAAGATTTATTGATCCAAATGGTTCACATTCAACAACTTTTTAATAAAATCTTCTCCGCTGGTTATATTATATTATTGGACATTCGGAAAGTCTGAAAGTGGGATCATCCATTTGTAGGCTTTATTAAAATCGAACATATGTACAAATGAGGCTTTTGAAATATGTACCAAAAAAAAAAAATTAAAAAGAATTTTCTGAAACAAAAAAAAAAAATATGATAAGATTATCTTCATACGAGTACGAATGTTGCCAAATTTCATTAGTTTTCTATTATGTTGTCTTTGAATTATTTAACAAATATAGATTGAGATAAAAAGTTAAAAAATAAAATAAACAATTTTTCTGTTATTTTTTTTAACTAACAAATATATCTTAAATTTTTCTCTAAGGACATAAAGAATTGTTCAGTCAATATAAGAGTACAAGGTGTGGTGGAAAACTAATGATGCTGGCAACACTGAGAGCAATTTGGCAACAGTGCAAAAATTCCGCTTAGTTAAGTTTCCTCTTCGTAGTGCATACATTTTTTAAAAAAATTTGAACGATACTACAGGGAATATTCCTTATCCATGGCATACAGAATTTTTAAGTAGTAAAAAATAAACCTTATTTAGAACAGCCTTTAATATAGAACCTTGCTCAGAATGGCCTTCCTTATCGAGCACACTTAGTTTTTATTATATTAAAGCCAAGAATTAACGTAAAACAATATTCAATCAGAAAAGCCTCACACCAAAAACCATAGTTTTTTATAAACGAGTCCTTAAAAAGCTCACTAAATGGTGTTTTTGCATCAGATCCAATATTATAGTCACCTGGATTATCCAATATAAAAACGCCGGTGTAATGCTCGATGAGTTTTTGTGTAAAAAAAAACATGTCTTTCCAATGAGTTTCTGTCGAAAAAAAATTCAGTTCCTTTTATTCACTTGATCTAAGTTCGTGTGACTTCCCACACTTCCTAACCCAAACCGCCCCCCCCCCCTCCCGAAAACCAACAACAAAAAACATTTGAAGTGTGGAAACAATATCTTCCCAGATGTATAGCTGCACAAAGGAACTTCTTGGAAAAGAAAACATCAGTAAATAAAATAAAACAAAAAAATATTGCCAAAAAAAAATATTTTCACTACTTTTCTTTTATACTTTCTATAACACCATAATTTTTTTAAATATTTTATTTACAATTAAGCTGTAAGTGATTTAAAGGTTAAAAAAAATCAGATATCATTCAATACAATTGGTAATACTCGTATTTTACCAAATTCATGTCACTTAATGTGACTTCTGTAATATGAATAAACTTTTTGTGAAAAAAATCTCCAAGTTATGCATGATTTATCCTCTGCTGGTTCACTTATTTCTTATCTACGATGATTTCTGTTATTAACCTAACTATACTAAAAATATAGTTCTGCATTTTGAGGCCCCATAAAGTATATAATATATTTTTATCCTTTAAAGTTCGTACTATATCTTTTTTCTATGGTATTTTTGTAAATGAAGAAACAGTTACGCAATTTTCAACAAAAAAATTAAACCACTACAAAAATAATTTTTCAAAACTTATTAATAACTATATAAAATTGAAAAATTACTATTTATTAATTTTTTATTAATAAGTTATCATAGTAATTTTTATTAAAATTTTAATAATTTATTTTGTTATGAAAAAGTCAAAACTAATAAGTGAAAAATTCCTTGATATTGTATGATTATTTTATTGTAAATTTATTTATTTTTATTTGAAATTAAAATAAGCATACTCGTACTAAGTATTTTTGAAATTACATTATTAAAAATCAAAATTGTTGATAAATAAGCATTCTCCATTTATATTGAATTTTGTTCGAATAAAATTAATGAAAATAAATAAAATTTCACTCGAAACAGGTATTATGATTATAATTACTATTAAAATAACAATAATAATAATAATAATAATAATATTGTATTGGAATATAACGAAACGTTTCAGTATTTATTATGAATAATTCATATCGACGAGTACATATCGTTCATTAAAAATTGATCAAATTAAAAGTCAAGTATTTTTATTTATTAATATATCAATGGATAAAAGAGTTATCATAAATAATATTAAATCAATTTGCATACACATAAGTGCATGCTTGTATATAAAATTACAAAAAAAAAACCAAACAAAAAAATGTATTGAAATATCCTATAAAAATAACTATTTATTAAAAATATATACTTGCAGATGAACACACAGAATCTCTATATTGAACATAATATGATTAATGATATATTGTAGCATTATTTAAAAACTCAAAGATAGGATATGTAATTGGATTGTTCAATATTAATAAACGTACAATTTTATCATAGTAAAAGGGTTGAGAATATTGACTTTCGACGTAGAAAAAGGGTTGAATACGTGTTGAACGGGAAAAAATATTAATTCAATTTTTTTCAGATAAAAGAAATTTCAAATTGAATTTTACTTTTTAGAACTGAAATTATGAGGAACCCATTAATATACTGTATGAAATTCTATAAAAAATTTATGAAAAGGTAAATAAGGATCTACTCCCTTTTTACCGATACTTCCATCGTTTAGGGCAAACTTATAAATTGAATAAAAAAAATTCTGAATTCCTAATAATATATAGAGTAAGCAAAAAACTAATGTCCTTCTTTTTTTAATTATTTCAATCGCAAAAGGGTAGCTACTCCTTTCTATCAGCATATTTATAAGTGAAGATAAATTACATTATAAAGAAATGATGATGGTTATTAATTAGATTGTTAAAAATAAAGTGTAAAATGATAATTTTCGAAAAGGATTCTATCAGTTAGCTACATTTACTGATGAATTTTATAGAATTTCTATATTTGATAATATGGCCAAAATAATAAGAATAGAGAAAAATGAAAACTTTTCAAAATTCCAACCAATATGGAAGATCTTATGTATAACTTAGTAAAATTATTGAAAAAAAAGTAAATCAACAATACAAAATGTTATAAAGTGATTTTGATCCGAAAGAACTGCACCTTCTCAAATTTGAACAGACAAGAAAAGATAGAATCTAAGGAATTATTCGGCAATATAGGGTGGTCCATCTAGCGGTTCTATTTTGAACTACTATTTTTATTTGAAGTACTAGAGTGTTAAATGTCAACACGAATTGACAGATTGTTAGTTGAAAGTCAGAATTTTACGAAAACGCTTGAAAAAAAATGGGAACTATTGAGAACTTACTTCCAAAGTGGTGAGTCTTCAACCCAAACTGTGAGAAATTTAAAAAAAAATGAGTAAAGATCGAATGCCATCACGTGAATTTGTGGGCAAATTCGTGAAGCGAGTTCGCAAAACTGGTATGTTGGTTGCCAAAGCAAACGACCGATAATATTGGCGCCGTTGCTGAAAATGTCAGTGATCATCCATCAATATCAACTCGTCACCGTTCTCAGGAATTGAACATTTTTCGAATTTTGCACAAAAACCTCGGGAAAGCTTACAAAGTTCAATTAGTCCAACAGCTAAAGCCGCATGACCATGCGATGCGTTTTCGGTTTGCTCAATGGGCTCAAGATCAATTGGCCGAAGATGAGCATTTTTACTGAAAAATCATCTTTTCGTATGAGGCCCATTTCCACCTCGGTGGGTATGTCAACAAACAAAATTGTCGCATCTGGAGCTCAGAAAATCCATACGTCACCATAAAAAAACCGATGCATCCATAACGAGTCACGGTTCGGTGCGGATTTTGGAGTGGAGGCATCATTGGCCCGTTTTTCTTCGAAAACGATGAAGGAGCTACCGTTACGGTAAATGGTGAGCGCTATCGTGGCATGCTCAACGAATTTTTGTTTCCTAAAGTTGAAGAGAATGGCATGGACGACATTTGGTTTCAACAGGACGGGGCCAATTGCCACACAGCCAACGTAACCATCCAACTTTTGGGCACTGCTTTCGAAAACCGAATAAATAAAATATTTAAAACCTATCATCCGTCCATTAATAACCGAATTACAGTCAGAAATATGCAAAAAAAGTCACAAATTATCTCCATCAAAAGGATCGAGTCCTGCACGATATCGTGACAGCCATTATAACAAAATACCTGGTGTATAAGCTTAAATCTGCTGTTTTTAGTAAAAAAGAACACATGTTTTTTTATAGAAAGCAAAAGCAAATTTATTCAACGTACTTTGTGGATACCACGCCAAAAAAAATCCTTTTCTTTCGAGGCAAACCACTCATCAAGCCATTGTCGAACGTCTTCGTAAGAATCGAAGTGCTGCTCAGCGAGCGCGTGGCCCATCGACGAAAACTGGTGGTAGTCAGAAGGGGCCAGCCAAAGCGGGGTGGGATAGCACCTCCTAGTTGAGTGTCTCCAAGTATTTTCGGACCATTTTTGACGTGTGCGATGGTGCGTTGTCGTGGAGGAAAATCAGCTTGTCATGTCTTTGTTGATTATTCGTCCTTTTCTCACTCAGAGTAGAGTGCAATTTGATCAAATGTTGGTGGTAGCGGTGGGCATAGACAGTTTCAATGCAGATCATCGTCTTCCGTCCGAACCGATTTGGTCTTGGGGAAGATGTTGATGGTTGGGCGGGATCAACTCACAATTTCTTATATTTAGGATTCTCGAAATATATCCACTTTTCATCGCCTGTTACAATCCGATGCAGGAACGACTTTCTTTTTTGTCTGGAGAGCAAGATTTTGCATGTGTTTTATCTTGGCTCCATCTGCCTATCGTTCAATTCATGCGGCACCCATTTTCCGATCTTTTCAATCTTCCCCATGCCACACAGACGTATGGAAATGGCTGGTTGAGTAAATCCCAATTGCTCCGCAAGCATTTTTTGCGATTGGGTATCGTCTTCGTCCAAGAGACATTTTTAGGCGGATTTTCACGCTTCTTGTCCCACAAGTCAAAATTGCCGTTTTAAACCAACGAAACCAATCTCGGCACGCTGTTTCCGATAAAGCACTGTTAGCATAGGCCTCCATAAGCATTCGATATAATTCGGCAGTCGATTTCTTCAAATTGAAGCAAAAAAAGCAGAGCTTCCCGCATATGCTCTTTTTCTGGCAAAAAACTAGTCATGATTTCCAAAGGAAAAATGTATGTTGTTGTACGAAATTACTAAAAATGTGCACTGATTAAAGTTGACAGATGTCAAACTCATTAAAAAAAGTATGGCGTGCCCATGGTAGCTTAATACGCTCACTCACGCCATCTATGACCAAACAGCGGATTTAAGCTTATATACTTGGTCGATTTTTCTTGTACCGTAGCTTCAGAGAAAGGATTCAAGGTCTCGATGGCTGCACACATTTAGGTTCATGAGATAATGCATCATTGGAATTTCGTTTGAAAAGTATCACCGTCCTGTTGAAAACACATGGACTTGTCCAAGTCAATATCATCTCATTATTTAAGGTACAAAAGGCTTGTACTAATGACAGGATAATGTTCGCCTTTCTCCGTATTTTCAGCATCGTTGTTGCAAAAATATTTTCCTGATAACACCGGCTGCTCAAAAACCTCACACGTAGGTTGTTCCTGAACCCGGATTTTCAATAAACCAAATATAGCAGTTTTGCTTGTTGGCTTCAGGTGCTGTATCAATTATATTTGTTTAGGTGTGAAACACAAGGTATTTGGTACAAATTTCGGTGAGTGGAGCTATAGCATACGTAAAATTACTATGCACAAGGATGAGTTGAAATTGTCGGAGCCTAGGCCATACTTTGTCCCACCGTAGGAGTATTTAATTTAATAATGCTACAAAACAAAATAATATATTTCCCAAATAATATATAAGAATATGTCCAGATATCAATCATAATTTAGTATTTTTTTAAGGTAATTACTAGTAGTACTTTTACTAAAAGAAAAACCCTCATCGCTACGACAGGTCAGGCCTTTTGGCGACAACTTAGGGTCCCTCTGAATATGTTAGTAGCTGGTTTCGAGAAAAATTGGGGTATGCTGATAATTAGTCTCTTCTAGATCAGTTGTTTATATTTTTCAAACTGATAGATAACAAATGGTTTATATACCAAATTAAATCGAATAATAATATTAATAGTCTGTCCATACAAAAAAAAACAACTTACAAATAATAGTACAAAAATTGATCAGCACTTTTTATCTGTTATAGAATAATGTGCTTTTGTCTTAACAACTGATGATCAGATTGCACTTTAGGTACTTATCATATAAAAAGCTCTTTTATCGTTGCATTTGGAGATTGGTATATTTTTTATCAATCCCCATCTACCCTGTTTGAATTAGTATTCAACAATCCACTTTTCATATCGACAAGATAAGCTCCAACCAAAAACAAATAATGCTGATGACACTCAATGTTGATGAAATTTTTTATCTTCAAAAAAAAAAACAAGTGCAAAATACATGAAATCAAATCAATAATTCTCACTTTAATATGCATTACAGTATTTTATGGGAGTTTTCCCCATAAAAAAGGTTTATTCTAGCATCAGTAATGTAAATGCAGAGATTTCTGATTTTATGGTTTGTATTTAGAGAAACTAAAAAAAGGCATCAACTCAACAAAAAAATCTCGAGTATACTGCAAACATAATTTATTTTTAAAATTCTTAATATAATAAATAATATTTAACTGAATTTTTGACATTGTTTACAGAAACACCTGAAGCTTGCTAGGAATTTTTATAAGAAATGTATTGAGAGCAATCGATTTTGAAAAGGAAACTATTATCATAAATAAGAAATTCTCTACTATTTTTGTAAAATAAGTAATAACCTTAATAATTGGCATCTTACATATAAAAAAAAATGTTTATCAGCTCTCAGTAAGTATTTAAACTTTCCATCGGTTAACAGTTGCTCGATAACTGTAATACCAATCCACTTTCTTCAACATTTTTTTTATTAACAATTTTTAAAAATTAAAATATTTTTAAAAAAATATTATTTAAAATACAGTAACAATTTAGTAAATATCAGAAAGGTTTTAAGCCCTTTCACCTAGTAACTGTCACTCGACAACCGTAATAGCAATTCAGAAATTATCTAGCATTTTTTAATGATAAAAAATTCCACTTTTTCCAATATTTTCGAAAATGATTTTTAAAAGTAAGAAAATATATCATAAAAATGTATATCTCAGATAGAAAAACTTTTTATTATATATGTTATTAGTAAAGTTTTATCATTTTTCATCGATTGACGGTTGCTCGACAAGCGTAATACCAATCCACTTTCTCTTATATTTTTTTTATTGATGATTTTCAATACCTAAAAATTTCATCAAAAATATAATATTTTTTTATACATAAACTTTTTGGTAATTTTCAGGAAGGCTTTAAGCCTTTCTATCAATTAACTGACTGTCACTCGATAATCCTACGAGCAATTCAGAAATTACCTAGCTTTTTTCAGAAACAAAAAATTCTACTTTTTCAAATATTTTTGATGACGATTTTTAAATGTAAGAAAACCTATCATAAAAATATATATCTTAGATAAACAAAAAATCTTTTTGGTATATGTTAGTAAGGTATTATTGTTTTCCATCGATTAATGGTCGCTCGATAACCGTAATACCAATTCAAAGGTTATTTAGCATTTTCAGTGATAATAAATTCTACTTTTTCCCAAATTTTTTTTTGGACGATTTTTAAAATTTAAAAAATCTATCCAAAAAAAATTTTATTTGAAATACACAAACTTTTTGATAATTATCAAGAAGGTTTTAGACCTTTCTATCGATTAACTAACTACACTCGACAACCGTAATAGCAATTCTGATATTATTTAGCAATTTTCAGTGACAAAAAATTCCAATTCTGCAATATTTCTGATGACGATTTTTAGAAATAAGAAAATCTATCATAAGAATGTATATCTTAGATACAGAAATTTTTTGGTATATGTTAGTAAAATCGCTCGACAACCGTAATACCAATCCACTTTTTCCCATTTTTTTTTATTGACGACTTTTTTAAATTAAAAAATCCATCAGAGAAATATTATTTAAAAAACACAAACTTTTTGGTAATTATCAGGAAGGTTTCAAGCCTTTCCATCGAGTAACTGTCACTCGATAACCGTAAGTAATACCAATCCACTTTTTCCCGTCGTTTTTTTATTGACGATTTATAAAAACTAAAAAATGCATTAACAAAATATTATTTAGAAACACTTAACTTGTTGGTATTTATCAGAGAGGTTTTAAGCCTTTCCGTTGATTAACTGTCACTCGATAACCGTAATAGCAATTCAGAAATTATTTAGCATTTTTCAGTGACAAAAAATTTAACTTTTCCAATATGTTTCATGACAATTTTTAAAATATAGAAAATCTGTCATAATAATATATATCTTACATAAAAAAATCTTTTTGGTATATATTAATAAGGTTTTATTTTTTTCCATCGATTAACAGTAGCTCGACAACCATAATACCGATTCATAAATTATTTACCATTTTCAGTGCCAATAAATTCTACTTTTTTCCATATTTATTAAATGATAATTTTAAAAAATAAAAAACTATTTCAAATACAGTAACTTTTTGGTAATTGTTAGTTAGGTTTTAAGCCTTTCCATGGATTAACTGTTACTCGATAACCGTAATAGCGATTCAGAAATTATGTAACAAATTTTCAGTGACAAACAATTCCATTTTTTCCAATACTTCTGATTACGATTTTTAAAAGTAAAAAGAGCTAACCAAAAATTTTATATCTTAGATAGAAAAACATTTCATTTATGTTAGTTAGCTTTTAATCTTTTCCATTTAATAACAGTAGCTCGACAACCGTAATAGTAATTCAGAAATTATCTAGCCTTTTTTAGTGACAAAAAAATTCCACTTTTTCCAATATTTTTGATGATGAATTTTAACATTAAGAAAATCTATTATAAAAATGTATATCTCAGATAGAAAAACTTTTTAGTATATGTTAGGAAGGTTTTATTCTTTTTGGTTGATAAGCAGATGCTCGACAACCGTAATACCAATTCAAAAGCTATTTAGCATTTTTCAATGACAATAAATTTTACGTTTTCTCATTATTTTATGCCGATTTTTAGATATAAGAAATATCATCAAAAAAATATATAAAAGTAAAACCAAACTAAAATTATATTTGGACTAAAATCAACTAACAATAAAATTTACCCATTATTGATTCATATGAAGTAATAAAATTACAAACTATTATACTATAATATTTCTAATATTCGTTTTTTATATTCAATAAAAGAAAAATATTTATATAAAAGTACTAAAATAAATAGGAAATGACTATGGTTCTACTGTCATTGTTCTAGAATTAGTTATTATCTTCACTATTTCCTTTAATCGAAAAGAAAATTGGGGAAAATCTAAAACTTCGATTGTAATAAAACTCAAATCAAGCATTTAATTTTATATTTTTCGTTAAAGAACAGGACAGCTGTTGAAAGTATGATAGCGGATATCCTTTTAATGTTGCCATGATGGATATAAACTCTTTTCTAGCATTAATATAAGACTAAGCCACAGAATATAAAAGTGTTGAAATATACGCAAAAATACCAAAAGATTTATTCCATTTTATTCCACATACTCGTATGAGGATATTTACCAATAATTTTACTGCGATTATATTTTCGTATATAGTCGTATATTATGTGAATATGAATAGAATATTTGTTTTATTTATTATTTTTTGGTTTTTGTAAAATTCTTTCTTTTCGACAAGAATGTAAAGATAATAAAAAAAAAACACGAAATTCTATATTATGTAAATATATGCGAGTGAAAATAAAAACCAAATGTTGCAGAAAACTATAAAATTTGTGTACATTTATCCTTGCACCACGGTGATCCAATCGGTTAGAATCTGCCTAGTAAAGCTTTGCTCTAACACATACACATACGTAAGTGTTTATCTATAAATATAGGCTGATGGAGATGCATCTTGTCCTCTCTGAAAGTAACTACAATACATATCCTGGCATCTCTATATATTTGAGGTTATTGCAACAACCCCAGAACTTTTGCTAGATTTCTGTGCTGGAAAAGTACTAAAGCACCAGGGATTCGTTTCATTTGTTCTTATTTAAGGACCTCCATAAATACATGCCCATATGTCTATATATATATATACTGGTAATATAACGCACATTTGGTGGTGCTATAAATTTTTATCATAGCATAAATCATAAATTGGAATCCGATCTGTTTGTATCCCATTTGTTTGGGTATCTATTAAAAAATTATTACCACTGAATTTCGCATATTTATCAGCATAACCATTTTTATATACTTTCTTTTTTTGTTGTATATTTCTTTTCCTAGATTTATTTTTATAATTGCAATTTATTATACTATGTTATATTTAAAATATTAATTTTTAATAATTTCATATTTTTATTATTTAAAATTTTGATCAAACATATCGAGTTAACTTGGTAAAAATATTATGCAACACATTAATTCTTGTTAATTGTAAATTTATTTTATTGATTATAGAAAAAAATTAAAGAATTACTAAAGATAAAAAGATAAATTATTATTTGATAACTGTTGAAGATATATATTAATTGAAGGTAAAATTTATTTAGTCTAAAGTTAAATGACCCGAAGATATGCCGATTGACTGCTTAAGCAACCTATTGGTTGCTGGTTTCCGATGATGATTTTTCGTACAAAATTGTCTTCAGCGATGGGGCTCATTTCCCACTTTGTGGATACTTTAATAAAGAAATTTAACACATATAAGGTTCTAAAAACCCACAAATAACTTTGTAGAATAAATAGAATATGTCAAAAAAGACTGTTTAATATTCATTTCGATCTGAAAGAGTCATTAAAATAGGGAGACATCGTCACTATCCATTCTGAATGCTATGGCCGTATGATAGACGATTTTTTTGTTGAATAAATTTAAAGATTTTAATCTGGACCATGTGTATTTTTATTAAAATAGTCCTAAAACCTTATTACGCGAAAAGTTTCAGGCCAAAACGGACGAGTACAATGTCCTCCTCTCAACATAATCCGGTCAGTCCAAAGATTGATGGGAATGGCTGAATAGTATAGACGATTCATTCCAAATTTTGAAGCTCTTTTCGCTGCAATAACAAATATCCTTAGAAAAATGTGTATGGACCAAAGAGGCCAGAAGACTTTCATCAATTTAAAAACTAAATTGACTTACTCTTCAGTAGTTATAAGATTATGCCAAATTCTTAAGAAAGAGTTGTTCCGTAAAGCCAATGCTTCGGAGCGTGAGAATCCTTCATTTTTAGCGCCCATCTGAGCTAATATCGAGGCTATGGGATCAACGGTTAAGTTATATCGTCTCTGCCTTGCCCAACTGTATTCATCAGACAACCGGTTATACTTCGTACCCGACATTATTTGGAACCGATATGATAACTCAGTCTCGATGGATAAACCACGACGGAAATTAGATGGCTTGAAGGAGGCTACTGACCTTAATTAGAGGATCGAATTACTATGGTACAATATCAGATAAGCTGCCGAATTGCACAATCCTCCGCGCATATGGAAAGTACCTATAATAGCTATCTTCCATTGGAAAAATTTTGCTACTCACAAGAACTTCTAGCTACTCGCAGAGTAGTTACGCATACAATTTACGGTATGGGGATTTTAGTTCCCAAAATGAAAATAGATGGCTTAGCGGGATCGTTGGTTATGTTGAACTGTCATATTTTTGTTTTTATTGTTTATGTTTCCATTATTCGTGCAGCAAAAGTAAAAAGAAATGGAAGTAAATATTACTGGAGTATGTTTTTATATAAAAAATAATAACACATTTATTAACTGACTGCTTTACAGGTTGTTATGAAATTGTTCGGCGAGTTGGAAGATGGTAGTAACCTAAGTTTACTTGATTCTTCAGACTCAAGCGACACTTCGCTTTCAGCAGATTTTCACAAGCTGAATAAACTCAGTATTGTTGTTGACTATTTTGAGGTTATATTTTAGTTCTGTCAGTAAATTTTGTGTTCCATTGGGCATCTACTCCCAAACACTTGTGAGTAGCAAAATTTTTTTCAATGAAAGACAGCTGATTTCAGGGTAAAATCGCCACAACTTCCAACAAAGCAGTTTCACTAAGCAATTTAGTGGAAAATTTGCTCGAAAATTCCTAAAGTGCAAAAGCTACTGGAACTGTATCACGCTCAATAAGGAGAAAACATATCACATTGGTGCAGAGTAGCTCAGTGTCCGGTTTCGTCGTGCATTCGATGAAGTGAGGAGTTGAATTTTAGAGCAACCTCTTTTAGGTCTTTCGAATTCGGTTTACCGTTGGTAGTCTTAACGATGGAATTATGGAATTAGTCGAGGTCGGTTCAAAAAGTATCGCGAATTTTGAATTTCCGCGTGTTACGTATATTCAATTTTCCATTTTTATGGCGTTATGTTGGTACTCATGTCTCTCACTTATGCCGACAAGTTCAGCCATTTTGAATATTCAGTTAATTTTTGACAGCTGCTTTACTTGCACGTGTTTTGGCTCGTCTTCGATTTTTGCCCATTCGAAAAAATTGATCAAAGAATCTGTATCAAATTTTGTGTGAAACACAAAACTAATTGCGCGGACGCATGGCAAATATTGACTGTGGCATGAAGCTACCTTGGACCGAAGCAACATTTATCAGTGGTACAAAATGTTCTCAGAAGGCTGTAAAGCGTGCCGCACGCCCGAGTACGTCAACAACAGACGAAAACATTGATGAAGTGAAGAAAATATTATTGGCCAATCGTCAAATCGCCGTTAGAGAAGTTGCTGAAGACTTAAACAAATCGATTGGCTCGTGCCATTCGATTTTTACCAATGATTTGAGCATGGGACGGGTCGTTGTGAAATTCGTACCAAAATAGCTCAATTTCGACTAAAAACAGCATCGCATTAACATTGCTAAGGAGCTGTTGGACTTTATCCGCGACGACCCAAATTTGCTCCTATGAAGTGAAATCAAAGCTCAATCATCTCAATAGAAGCAGCCGGATGAACTAAAACCGAAAAAAGTGCGCCAAGTTCGGTCGAATGTTAAGGTTTTGCTTACAGTTTTCTTTGATTGCAGGGGCGTGGTGTATCATGACTTTTTGCCACAGGGTAGAACGGTTGATAAGGAATATTACCTGGAAGTTATGCGCAAGCAATCCGCCAGAAACGCCCGCATTTGTGGAAGAACAAAAATTGGCTTTTGCACCATGATAACGCCACTGCTCACGCATCGTTGCTTGTGCGCAATATTTTGCCCAAAAACCACACACTAATAATGCCGCAGTAACCGTATTCCCCAGATCTAGCCTCCTGTGACTTTTTTTTGTTTCCGAAACTGACGAGCCCCATGAAAGGACGACGCTATGCTCCGATAGAGGAGATAAAGACGGCATCGAAGGAGGAGGTGAACAGGATAAAAAAAAATGATTTTTTTGAAGTGCTTCGAGGATTGGAAAAATTTTTGGCACAAGTGTATAATATCTAGTGGGGATTACTTTAAAGGAGACAAAATAGATATTCATGAATAAATAAATAATTTTTGTAAAAAACACAAAATTCTTGATACATTTTGAACAGACCTCGTACATGCAAGTACATACAAGGCTACACGAGGCTGGGCATTCTATATTGGGTCGTTGGCAGAAGTTTAATTTTTTTAGCTTATTTAATTGTTTCAGAAATGTTACTTCGAAAATTACCAAAATACAAATTTGATAATCCTTTATTTTTCTTGAAATTTACTTTTAATTAACTAAAATTACATACAAAAAAAAAGCAATTTTTAACTCTCCAAAAATTTTGACATGAACTTTTCAACTGTTTTGTAGATTGTAGACAATATGGAAAAAAACGGAAACTCGTTAGTGATGACAATAGAGAATGACAGATTAACTCACGTTGGACAGTTTTAACATGAAAAAAAAAAGAAATTAAAAGGAATTTTAACCTTCAACGGGACTCTTTTCAATATATTATTCAAAGTCTCCTGGCAGTATGCAATATTATGGAATGTGTAATATAAAAATTTCACAGAAGGTTCTCCCCACATTTCACTATGTCCGGTGTTTCCTATTCGGGGTAGTTTTTATTTTTATGAATGCAGTAAAGTTGAAAATATCGTTTTTTGGGTGCATCGTCCGATGGTAAAAATTTGCATATGTTACCGGTATTCAACATGAAAGGGTGCATTTCCATAGACGACATCATTCTCTTCCAGCTCCATAGACGACATCATTCACTTCGATATCACCCACAATGTCCTTCAATAGGGTTTTATAAGTTATTTGGTTGAATTTTAACAGAAACGTTCTTTTGTAATCATACAATAACCTTGCAGTGCTATCGAATAGTGGCGCATTAACCTTGTGTGTTGAAAGTTATTTCCGTTTTTTTTTTTTTTTTTCGCATTTAGTTAAATTGTGAATTCTAACTTTAGAACAGCTTCTGAATATACTAGTGCCATAATTCTCTAATAACATTTGCAAATCGTCAAAGTGGTTGTGGCTTTGGGGAATGATGTGATTATCGTTTTTAGAAAGGCTTTAAATGTGACTGCCATAAATGGTATTGAGCTGATACTCGTATATGGCAAGCTAGGAAAACAAAAATTTATGTGGTTAGTATTCCAGAAGCCTATTTCGCTGGAGCCTTTCGACGGCTCCAAATAAGTGCATATGAAATGCTATGTCAGCCATCAACTACGACAGCAATTGCATTCGCGTCATGCTGTTCTGATGACAGTTTTATTAGCTGTGCGGTAAGTTTATTTGAATTGCATTTTATTGAGTTAAGTGAAGTTTTTGTATTGTCACCGGTGGTGGTTTCCGATGCGGTCACCTCCATGGCACACTACAAAAAAAAACCCTTTGTCGTCCGCTAGGGATCTGCCTACCGCAAAAATTGAAAACGGCACTTTCGTATGTTAACCAAATGTCTGGCGATAATTTATTTAACATTCGCAGTTCTCCAACATGCTTTCTGATAAATTAATTGGCAAAATTTTCACTTTTGACACTCGCCCAATTTCAAAATCATATAAAAACTTTTAGCTTCATTTTCAACTGACTGCGATTTGTGGTATTCAATTTTGTAAAGGCGCCAATAGTAACACAAAACAAACTCAGACAATTATAGTTACCAAAAAAAATAATTTATTCCCCATCGTCAATCTGGGAATATTTTTTTTCCATTTGAATCAATTTATTTTCCAGATTTATCTATTTGGGGAGTCCTTGTAAAATAGAGCTTTTTCCGTAAATTTTTCATAATTACTTAAATTCGTAAATTTTTTTTTCATATCTTTGATGATGAATTTCAATTTTATTTATAATATTTCAATTTGCATTGCTTTTTGGTATAAAAATTTGGAACTATACTCATTTAGGGTTAAATCATTTTATTTTAGAACCGGAATCAAGATTGGAGAGCTTATTAATAATATAAATTAAGTAATAAATTTAATTAGAAATTTATTAAGTTAAATATTTTTAAATAAATTAAATTTTTAAATATTGGATAATCAAAAGTAATCTGAGAAAAAAAATTAAGGGACATTTTTTAATGAAAACTTAATTTACGAGAAATTAAAACAATTACTATAAATTCTCTTGGACAGTTTTAAAGCGTAGTTTTTTTTTTTGAGCAGCCATATATTTGGGGTTTTTGGTTCTAAGTAGCAATGCTAGAAGGCTTCAACTGGAGTCGCCTTCAGCTCCTCAGTTATACTCCTTCGATTGTTAACGATAGTGCAAATTTAATGTTTATTTAAAAGTTTTTTTTAATTTGGAGCACACAAAAAATTTACAAAGACTTAGATTAGGTAAATACAGAAGAAATCTGGGTTAAGCCAATATTTTTCCGATTGGCATTTTATTCAATGCATGTGAATAGGGGGGATAAGAGACCTTCAGAATCCGTTTTTCCAGCAAAAATTTATAAGTGGAGATGACCGTGTGAAAGTGAGCGTTTTTATGGTAAGGTATTCCAGTATCTGTAGTAAGGACACACTAAAATTAATGGTCTGACATGACAATAGCACTATCGACAAGGTCAAGCTTACATTCTTCCGATTGGTCTTTTGTTCATATCGCAAACCCTTATTCAATGCACGTGAATAGGGAAGATGAGAGACCTCAAGAATCCGTTTTTCAAATGAAAATTCGTTAGTGGAAATGGCCATGTAACAGGAAGCGTTTTCATGGTGTAGCGAGATTCATCTTTTACTACTTCTTGGCCCTCCAAAAATACCTTATAGACCCGTAAAATATGTGCTCCTCATAAAAAATATTTCCGAAAGGCTAGTTTCAATTTGTCGTAGGTCAATCTTCTGGATTTAGCAAGATTAGTATAAAATTCGATAACAAATCTTTACTCCAAATTTTGCTGTTCCATTTTGCGGTACTTACATACTACCTAAAAGGGATATCTACATTGTTGCCAGATATTTTCTATATAATCGTTGATGCTTTAAATTGACCGTCACGTAAGCTGCAGGCTCATTCCGAAGGAAATAGGGACCTACGATGATGCCGGTATTCAAGCCATACCAAATAATAGAGGTGGTGTCTAAATATCTCTTTTGGTTATAAAAAAAATTACTGAGTCAAAGATTAGCTTCGTCAAAAATACAATTGTCCAATAAAACGGTTCCGAAGCGTTTAAACTTATAATGTTTGCTTAGAAGCTACTAATGTACAAGCTTTGAAGAGGATACCACGACGCTCATTAGTTTTCTATCAAACCTCGTATTTATCAAATGTTCTTAGAAAGAATACATCTACACGTAAGTCCACTTTCTAGCTAATCCCATAATTAAGCATAATTCACAATTAGCATAAGATGTGTACATAATGAAATTATTTATAATAAAATTTAAAAAAAAAAACTTTTCAAATTTATTCGATTTGACAGAAAAAAATATCGTAAATAACTTGTGTTTTTTTTATTGAAATTACTATGAAAAAAAAATCTATTAAAAAAATAATATTTCATTGGATTTAATAAAAGTTTTTCGTAATAAATTTAAAAATTAACATTTAAATACAATAATTTTTAATAATAAATCAATATCATATTTGAGAGCAATATGATCAACAACAAAAAATGGATAGGCAAAATTTTTTCCAATATCGAGAAAAAATTTCCCAAACTTTATCAAATGCGGATGAACAAATTTTGTTATTATTTTTTTTTTTTTTTTTGTATATGTAAAATAAGAAAATTTTATTCGGTAAGAAAAATTTCTATAAATAAATCAATTTATCTTATTTGCAAATTTACACAATCTTAAAAGAATTTATCGTCCTCTTGAGAGTTTCGATTATTTTTCAATAAATAACAATATTCACTTTTAAACATGAATACATAAATTCCCAAAAGTGGAATGTGAAGAAAAGTCATTTCCCCATAGTGAAAGGCCTCCCGTTCTCTACACACTGATTTATGAAGAAAGTTTCTTCGGATTTTTGTGATTTTCTTAGACCCAACAGAGATATTTTGATTAAAGTTTACAGTTTTCCTTTCAAACAAAAAAACATAAATGCTTATATCAAAGTGAAAGGACATTTTTTTTCATTTCTTATTGCAAAAATTAATTTTCATAAATTTTTTACTAATCCAAAATTTTGAATTACAGCAAAAAGATAAATAGTGAAATAACGACCGTATTCGTATTATCTGTAGGACTTTACTTGTATATATAGTGAGTGTGTAATCCTTTTAATTATTGAGATCAGTAATCGAATGAAAATAAAATAATAGTACTCGTCCTTGTGGAATATTAAGTAACTTCATTAATAGACGGAAATCTGTACACATTCACTCTCATAAGTCCTGTGTACTAATGATCTGATTCAGCACTAAATTAAATGAAAGACTTTTTATTATGGTAAAAGTTAATTGTGCTGATTCAGGAACTAGCATTTTTCAGCAAATTTTACTGCTAAGAGCTTTCCATTATTTCCATTCTTTTGTATGAGAACAGATAGATTCGAATTTATTGTCAGAAAAGCAATCGATGGCGGAAAAAAATAATAAATCCATTTTGAATCGAAATAAGTATTAGGAATTCTTATGGTTAGTACCAAGAATATCATAAATTTTTGGTAAGTGATTTTTTTCATACTTTATTATCGATTTTTTTTTTTTTTGATAATGTAAAGGTCGTTTTGTTCATGTACAATTTTTAAAGACTTCAATGCCACTTGCAAGAAAGCTATAAACATATTTAGGTCATACAAAAAATCTTTAATAAATTCGTATAGCAGAACTTAAAACCAAAACAAAACACATTAATAAGATATGCGAAGAAGATACATTAACTTTTAGACTTTTGGTTAATATTAATTTGGTAATTTTTCTCATTAAACTTCCCCAAAAACTTTTGGAAAATCAATGAAATCTCTGAAAATATAACAAATCCAGATGTTCTAGCCCCAAACATGTTAAAATCTTTTATATCATTCTGTTGATTACAAGAGGATATATTGTTGTTTTGTTTTAATATTACTGCCTTTTTTTATATATTTGTTTTTGTTTTTTTTTCCTCCGTCAGCAGTTCTATACGAAGTATTTACTCTTCCCTATCTGGTATATTTCAGCTGCGTCCTAAGACATCATTTCATTTTTTTCTTTTTCATCTTAAATACGATTTCCTACTAATCGAAATTACATAGAATTTGTTATGGGGACTAGTAAGAACTTAATTTGAAATTTGGCATCTGTAATAAATTCTAATAATGATGGTTGTTAAGCTGATAACACACCTTAATTTATCAAATGTGAAAGGCCATCTGTTATTCGTTAAGACACTTTTGCCATCAGACTGTGAAAATATTTATTTTCGACTCGTTGTTCCTTTATGAGCTACACCTCTACCTCATCCCCCCTACCAATGTAAGTCGAACTACTAAAAATAATATAATAATAGAATAAAGAAAATAATTTCAAATAGAAAAATAGCAGCCAACAAAAAGCAATAGTACAATAATAGTAGAATAATCATAAATATCTATTTATCTGGAATATTTGTGAGAATGTTTCTGAAATTAAATAACAAATGTTTACTAAGCTCAATAGCTCTTCCTTTAGTCTTGGATTGAAGACTGTAAATAGACGTGAGACCTCAAAAATTAACTTCACAAATTTTACTTTTATTTATTTTTCATTTATATTAAACTATTTATCATTTTGTCATTTTACTTAATATTTTCATATAAAGTCTTAGAGGCATTAAAAAAAATCTTATCCTTCAGATCAATATTTTCAGGTAGCTGATATTAAAGAGTAGTCTGACATATATCCTATAAATACTGATGTCCCTCAGGATAGCATTCTTGATCCAATTTTTTAGAACGTTTATACCCATTAAATTCCTTATGCGCCGACATTACAGCTACTGTTTTACAAAAACAATATAAAATCTAGAAGAGCTGAATGAGCAAAATTATGGTGGCATTGCTCCTATACTTTGTCGAGAATACACCACCGCCATAACAATAAATGGAACGAATATTCCACAAAGAATAAATGGGTCCTATTAAGAACTTTTATATGACAAACTATAAAACTGGAAAAAAAGACATGAAAAAAAAATAATGCTCAGGACTGAGCATTAACTGTGAATTATTACAATACAATATGATAGTTAACCAATATGGACATACGGACTCAAACTCAAACCAAGCAATCCCATTTCTATCGAGTCCGAAATTCCGTATTTTTTTGAATATTTAGCAATAGTCCTTTTAATGGCAAAAACATTACTTTATTTTTAGAATCATAATTGCATACAAGACGTGTTTATGTATATAAATCAAGGAATTCCTTTTAATAAACTTTTTTTTTGAGTGTTGAAGGAAGACCAAAACTGAAAAATTATCTTCACTACCTACGGTGGCCTAAAATCGAACCACAGATCTTTTAGATTTGTTCTCAAATGCTTTGATCATGGTTATTGAGTTTCATCTGTGCAGGTGGTCTAATGGTCCGATGTTCAGCTATCAAGGTTGTCGCAAGAGACGCAGTTGATCGTGAACTCCAACTTTTCAATTTTTTCAGCATTTTACTATGATCTGGTGACTGACAGGTATTTTTGCTATTGTATATAAGCTAACTAAAGGTCAAAGATGGTAAAAGAAATCGAACATAAATTAAAATAGGGTCCGTGGTTGGGATCAGAGGTATTGATTAAGGCACTGGCATTACTGAGAGTGATCTTGCAACACTGTGGACTTCATCTCCAAAACTTCTACATTAGTCTCTACTCGGTGTGTAGTACTATTTTCATTCTTTTATAAGTGCATTGCGAAAATCTTCTGTTAAGCTTAATGAATTCGCAAGTTTGACTTACAAAAAGTTGCTACAAACTCTTAAGGAGCATTATTTATAAACATACGTATTAGGTGTCATAACATATTTTTGGAGGATCCAAGAGATATTAAAAGACGAAGCTTGCCTAGATAGAGGTGAACATATGGCAATAATAAGGGGTTCTGTTAGGTTATACCATAGAATAATAAGGTTTTAGAAAAGGAGTTATTGAAAGGCTCCGAAAAAGAAGGCTCCTGGAACAAGCACAAACTTCGCTATCAATAAGTTTACTCCGAAAAAAATATTCATACAGTTCTTAAGCCCTCCTACTCTCCTGATCTAAGTCTACATAATTTTTTTTTTGTTTCCCAAAATAATAAAAAACCTGAAAGAACGTCATGTTGGTACCTGTGATACTATCTAAAGAGGTGTAATCGAGAACATGAATACCAGTTTTAAAAGTCTCTTTTCAAAGGTAACGACTATGAAAGGGATAACATTGATGTATAAAAAACTATTATTCATTAATTTTTTGCTACTCTTCATAGATCGCGAAATAATTTTTCCGGCTTTGTCCTTCACTTAACACCCATAAGCAAGATTTATCTGGCAAAAAAATCAATATTTTTTGTTTTTCTTTTGTTAAAAAAGTACTCCACGCTTATTATTAACTATCTTTTAATTTTGATAAAATAATAAAAGCTATCTTTTTCATATAAAATCGTAATTTATTTTTTATCATTTTTATTAAAACGATAAAAATAAATTCCATATTGAAGTCTGACTTTGATAATATTCACTTTTTTTAGTCTCATCTCTGTAAAGATTTCAATTTTAGATTTAACTGTGCATTTAGATTGGCACTCAAAACATCTGAAATAAATCTTATCAGTAAAAACATTTTAATCGTGTGTTGGGTGAGAAATACGAGATGAAAATAAGACATTTAAATGCACTTTTAAAAGCTAAATAGCACATGATGCGTTCATTTTGTTAGTAACATTTGCAGATAACAACGAATCTTCTTTAAATTTGTACATGTCAACTCACGTGCACTATTTTCCCATGATTTATAGGTAAATTTATTTTTCAATCTTGAATCGAAACCGATGTTACTGAATATGGTTGAATGGAAGACGCTAAAATCATTTCTTCTACAACAATTCCCCCTTCTTCTTTTGATATTATATAAAATAAAAAAAATTGCAATCATTCATATGTCTCAAAGTATCTTCCAACTCGTAAAAAAATTTCTTTAAGAAAATGCCAAGTGAACTTAAATTGAAAATAGGGAGCAGCCTTTGAGAGTATTTTTATCATACTTAGTTTTACCCTCAAGAAATATGGGAAAAAATTTAATTTTTGAAGGGAAAATCTGTTTCTGCTCATTTTTCTTAGTTTAATTTCAAAGATGAAAAAATATCTTTGATTTTTATGAAAAAAGTAAAAAAAAAATTTAAATAGTTTCAATCACTTACCTTTGACTTGGACCGCAACAGTCTGTAATACTTCAAGTTTCTTTTTATTGGTGGGTGACTGTCCTATACATTTGTATGTACCAGCATCTTGATATACAACATCCTTTAAAGAAAATTGTCCTGTTGGCACTGAGAGACCAACTCCCAAGCCACGTAGACGTGCTGTTACTGGATCTAAATGTGACCAGCAACCTAATGAGCCTGTTACGATTGAGAGAATATTTTTAAAGTTACTATGACAAAATAACAGATAATAAAATAAATTTTATAAAATCCTTTTCTAGCTTTTTTATGTAAGATATTTTTGACAAAAATTTCTTTTTAATTTTATATTCTAAAAAATGACATGCAAAAGTGAAGAAATAATTTTTCTTTGGTGTATTTAAGCAAAGAACTGCAAAAGGTCTGTTCAAAAAGTATCGGGGATTTTGAATTTCTGCGGGTTAAGTATATTCGATTTTCGATATTTTGTGGCGTTATGTTGGTACTCATGTCCCTCACTTATGTCGACAAGTTCGGCCATTTTGAATGTTCACTTAATTTTTGACAGCTGCTTTGCTTTCACGTGTTTTCGCTCGTCTTCGATTTTTGCCCATTCCAAAAAATGGATCAAAGAATCTGTTTCGGGAACAAGAAAAAGTCACAGGGGGCCGGATCTAGGGAATACGGTGGCTGCGGCATTATTAGTGTGTTGATTTTGGCCAAATATGGCAAAAGCCAATTTTTGTTCTTCCACAAATCCGGGCGTTTCTGACGGATTTCTTCGTGCATAGCTTGCAGGTAATATTCCTTATTGACTGTTCTACCCTGTGGCAAAAACTCATGATGCACCACGCTCCTGCAATCGTAGAAAACTGTAAGCAAAACCCTCACATTCGACCGAACTTGGCGCGCTTTTTTCGGTCTTGGGTCGTGCGCCAGCTTCTATTGGGATGTTTGAGCTTTGGTTTCTACGTCATAACCATAAACCCAGTATTCGTTACCAATTATGACCCCCTGGAGGAAATTTGGGTCATCGCGGACAGAGTCCAACAGCTCCTTAGCAATGTTAATGCGATGCTGTTTTTGGTCAAAATTGAGCAAAAATCGAAGACGAGCGAAAACACTTGCAAGCAAAGCAGCTGTCAAAAATTAACTGAACATTCAAAATGGCCAAACTTATCGGCATAAGTGAGAGACATGACTACCAACATCACGCCACAATCATAAATCAAATATACATAACCCGCGGAAATTCAAAATTCGGGATACTTTTTGAACAGACGTCGTACAGCTTTTTGCATTTCAAAAGTCATTTCTATTTTAAATACTTAAATTTTATTAAGAAAAAATTACAGTTTTTGATTAAAAAAAATTAAAATTTACCTTGTGGACATTGCAGAGTTACAGCACCGCCTAATTGCACTTCAAGTTGTCCCTTATTAGGATTATGCGATGCAGCTACCGAAACCTCCTGATCATCTGGTTCGGATGTAACATCAACAGAATCATCTGAGAAATTATACAAAACAAAAAAATTGAAAAGCATATTTCATTAAAAAAATCCAACCACATTTAATCCAACTAAATTAATTGTGTAATAAATAAATTCGTAATCGCAGATGATGATACTATAATTACCGGAAAAGCAGATAATTTTATAGAATATTATTAAGGATATAAGCACACGCGTCTGAACGTATTTTATTTTATCTGAAGAAAAACAAATTCTTAGCGTTTTATTTCAACTCTGATTCAAACTGACAATTTTCATATAATAAACGAAGGCTTTAGGATCTTCTTTAAGAAGACCCCAACTGGTATACAGAAATATTCCTCCTATCAATTGGGGTTCTTCAGGAAATATTGCTACTTTTTACGTAGATTATGAATGTTCACATAAACGATAATAGAAGGAAAAGGATAGAGAAAAGCGGAAGATACGCAACAGAACATCGGAGTTGAGTACTAAACATTGTCACCCTAATAATAATACATAAAATACATCATCTCTTCGCGTGCATAAATTTTGGTACTAATATTAGGCTACATCCTTTTATTTTGTCGGTTATTTACTAGATTTTTTATGCCACTTCAAAGGTACACGGTTGTCGAGGCAACTGCTCTTTCAATTATGTCAGAAAGCAACAAACAATATGGGTTACTACCAGAATATGTCCTAGAATCTACACTTCCTTTGAATCAAAATAAAACGATCATTTGGAGGAAAGGAAGTGCATCAATATGGTCTATGAGTATTAGGGGCGAAAATATCCATTTCAATAATATTCTGCGACGATGGCATATAATATATTATGTTGATGTGCTGTTGCTATATTCTATAGTGTTTTTTTTTTCTTTCCAAGCAAAATTCACCATATTTTTTAATGCAAAAAAATCAACAACAAAAAAAATGATTTGTTCATATGTACGATGAAAAAGGAGAAAAATTACATAAAATTGGTAAATATATACGACAACACCAAATATTAAATAAATTATTTCTCTTGAGTACTAAGTGCACTCCGGAAACGTACTTAAGAGCTTTAAATCAAAATCCTTGAGTTAAAATGTTTTCCATTCGGTAAAATGTGACAACAATTTTGCCTATTTTAAGGCGAATATTTCTTTTTTATTCATTTGGTGATGGGCTTTTTCCTACCATTTTTATACTACATTCACTCAGTTTTCATTTTCTTTAATAGAGGAGAAGAAAAAAAATTCAAGGAAAATTGAAATGGATCCCTTTTAGTATACAAACTGTGTCTATATACGAGTAGTCTATGTATATAAAAAGCTCCATACTTGTATAATTCTAATTTTTTTCCATTTTAGTTTGATTTATTCTATTTTTTCCCCTTTTTTTTTTATTAAAGATTGTCTCTGATCTGCCTGACGCCTTTTTTATTTTTCCAAACAAAGATTTGTAAACTGTATTGAAAACGACTATAGATAGGATGGATGAGACACTGTGTCATACTAAAGCCTATCTTGTACTACTCTACATATATAGGTGGTAACGTGCGCCACGGATCCTTTTAGGCGAATATAACAAAAGTGAAAGAATTAGAACGACGATAAACAAGAATTATCTTGAAGAGTCTCGTTTGGTTTTTATTCTCATTTCGCACCCTTAATTTTTTTTTATTCAGTTTGAAAACAGACCAAAAATTTACCCAGTCACCTACAACTTTTCGACAGACAGACTCACCATCAATTTTTTTTTAATATTGCTACAAATTTTCGCTTCTCATATTCTGTTGGCCTTAATTTTGTTGTTGTTGTCTTGTAATGATATCTGTTTTTTTTTTCTACCGCGACCCCTCAAAATTTGTAATGCAAATTATTCAAGGGTATTTATTTTTTTAGAAATCATTTTTAAATATGATCGAGAACATTTGTACGGATTGATATGAGTCAATGACAGGCAATAGAATTGCATTATGAGAGTAGAATAGCCAAAGAAAATCGCTCTTCAGTAGTTGGAAAATAAAAAAAAAATATTAAAAAAATATTAGAAATAAACCCTGAATAGGAGAAGAAAAAAAATTTGGCTAAGTGGAAAATGTAATAAATTTTCCATGACCTTCTTTTGGAACAATCAGTTTTTCTTTGCTGAAAAAAAGTCAACCGACGAAATACGTTATTTGGTAGCAATGTACGCGTTGTAATTGGGGAGACTTTCGATAATACTGTTGGGGTAAATTATTTATGCTGCGAATATTTTATTTGCTGCCCAATTTAGAAACAAATGCTTTGGAATAAAGTGCCATTTCTACCAATTGAATAGTATTTTAATTCTTTCTCTTCATTTCCACTTTTCTGTAGTTTCCTTTTTTTTTACCAAAAATTATTCATAGAAATAAGTTCTTATTTCCATCAGCTTTCTGTTGATATTGAAAAGCTTATGAAAGTACATAAAAATTCTATCAAAGATACTCTGATAAAAAAAAAATCTGAATAAAAATACCTATTTTAATTTATTATTCTTGCAAAAAAAAAAACAAACTACTTTCTTACACTAATATTATACTTTTAATTTGTATCTTCTTTCATTAATATTCGAATGCGTTTACATTAGTTCAATTCTGTTAAAGCAAGTCAGAATTCCTTTTTCGTAAGAAGGAACAAATCAAAATGAAAGTTTTCTCAGAAGAAGAGAAAAAAAAACCATAGAAAGTTTGTAGAAAAATGTGCGAATATAAAGTTAAATAGGGGCGGTGGGGCGGAGGGGTGGTTAGTTGTTTGAAAAAAAAAACTAAACTTGTATCTAAAAGGAAATCATCTTAACTTCTTGTTGAATTGTTTTTAATCAAAATGAAATTTGTTTTACAATTTGCAATTAAGTGAAAAGAATTTCTGTTGTTTTCTTTTGCTCATTCATTAGTAAGTTTTCATTTTGCAATTGTTTCAACGACTTAACGAAATGGAAAAAATGAAAGGACTTTTGCAAATAGGAATGTAAAAAAAAAAAAAAAAAAAGGTGACTTTATAGGAAAAAGATTTGAGTTAAAACGGAATAAAATTAAACACAAACTTGATGATTGATGATCCTTCAAGCTTGAGAGTATATAAACTTCTGAACAAGGAAGGCCCTTTTCATTATTTCATCATACCTTAAGCAGCTTTTTAATTTATTTTTATTTATTTATTTATTTATATATTTGATTAGGTTTTTTTTCCACTTTCGTATATATTATTCCATGACCACCCTTACAATAGAATTTAGTAGATAGTAGAGTGTAATTTTGAACAGGAAGAATTTTTCTTAAAATTAAGAACCTTTTTGGCTTTTCAAAAAGCAACCGACCACCCATACTTAACTAGATTAAATTGATTCCATTAAAAATAAATCAAGTTTCTGCATTGTTTTCATTAAAGTAGATTAACATGAATTAAATTGCTTACATTTTATAAAACGCAAAACTTAACATTCTAGGACGATATATATGTACATGCAGTATGTTGTTTGTATTTGATCCTGACTATGATTTGGAAATGTTGGAATTTCGTTATTCATATAAAAACAGATGTTTCATCAGAATTCATATAAAACCAACATACACGTGAATGATTTTATGAATGAAATTCCAGCTGTGCAAAAATCTTTAATCCTCGTTTTTAATCAAGTTTGATGCAAGAATCCTTTAATTGGTTTTAATTAATATCTTTTTCTTTAAATATAATTATATAATCTTTTAAGATTTTTTGCTGAATATTTTTGCTTCAATTAGATATAGTTAGATTTAAAAGAATCATTTATGTAATATCAAGAGAATATATTGTATAGTCACCGATTTTTTTCCATATTTTAACATATCACAAAACCTTTTAAGCTAATTTTTTAATGACTTTTTCGCATATTTCGGGCTGGAATTTGGTCATTATTTGATGGTAATTTGGTTATGTAATTTCAATTAGTCTTAAATTTAAATATTGCATACGTAATATAATTGTTTACGTATCCTTACAAAAAAAAGTCTAACTGTATCTATCTTGGGGGAATCAGAAAATCTCGAAACTGCCCTTTCTTGGAAGTATTCACACAATAACGTCAATGGTTTTCTTATTGCGTAGCTTGTGGTGCCGTTTTGTAAGAACCTCATTTAGTCAAAATTTAAATATTCATGCTCGAGCCGCAAAAATGCAGTTATCATACGAATCGCAGTCATTTGTGGTTTTTAGAGCCCCATATATGGTAATTGTGGTGCCGTTTGTCATCACCTCATTAAGTCAAAATTTAAATATTCATGCCCGAGCTGTAAAAATGCACTTATTACACGAATCGCAGTCATTTGTGGTTTTTAGAGCCCTATATATGGTAATTTTTATGACTAACATATTCACCAAGCTCGAAATGAGCCTCATCGCTGATGAAAATTTAGCGAAAAACGTGGCTACGACAGAATCACCACATTTTTGTAAAGTTTTTACAATTTGAGCATATTACTTGATAGTTGTAAAATATATAAAATAATAATGAATTTTTCTTTTATTAAAATTTATTTTTAAAAACTATAAAATTACCGTACTATACTTTCTTGCATTATAAACAATTTATGATAATTCAGTTAGGGGCTCCGCTTAAAAGAGTAATAAAATAATGTGATTCTATTTGGTTGAATTTAAATAAGACTTTTTATGTAAATAATTAGATAAAAGAAATCAAAGCCGTTTTAAAGGATTCTTTTCAGAAAAAAGTATCGACATAGAAATTGTTTGAAACTGGTAACTCTAAACGTTCAACTGAGAGACTAAGTTTTTTACGCTATTCAAAATGTGGTAATATATTCACACAAAATTATTTTTCTTTTTTAGTATTAAGGATTATACATCAACGACACTATTATTTAAAGCCGATGCTAAAGAAATAACAAAATAGGTATAAAAGTGTGTGCCTTTCCAGTTTACCGATTTTTTTTTTGAATTGCAACCAAGAAAAATATTTTGTTTGAACAACTTTCAAAATTTTTTGATTCCTCCAAAAAAATAAGAGCTGCAAGGGTCAGTTGTAAGAGCAAAAGATTATTAAATTAATGCAAATAACAATCAGAAATCGAATCCACCCCCCCCCCTGTGATCAACATTGACTGTAATGATGATCAACATTGAGCACACTTTGAGGAAGCCTGAAGCTTAGATTACATCGTACGTGCAATGCATTATTTAAAGGGGAAATTTGCCCTTTTTTTTAATAATCTGATAGTATAATATTTACGCTAGCATAAAAATTCTGAATGCTTGCCACAGTCAAAGTTCGTGCATTGAACGAGCACTCTAATTATGGTAAAATTGATTGAATATGCGTCTAATATTTCATATTTAAAATTTATATTATATTCATTTTTAAAATCAACATTTTTATTTTTTTTATTACAGCTATAACCATATTTATATCAAATTATTTATTATAAATATTAAATAATTTGATACAAGCAACAATATATATTCATCTGTCAGGTACATAACACTAGTTTTTGCCAATTTTTTTTTAAACATACATTAGGTAAATTTTACTTTGTATAAATTAAATACGAATAAATTAATTGCTTAATTCGCAAAACGAGCAACATTAACGATATCATATGTTTTATATGTACGGGCATGCACGAATAAATCATGTTTAATATGGCACAATGTCACCTTCACCATGCGTATAAATTGCTCGTCCTCGAGAAAAAGTCGTTCAATTGCATGATCTGTGTAATATACTGGTGAGCAGTAAATCGTGCATTTTGTAAATGTTGTCATTAAAGCTTGAATGCCATTCAAGTGGAATTTCCAAGGCTCTCAACAATATGGGTATCCGTCAACTACTTGGGTCAGATCCATTGCGAATGAGTTTAAATGAAGAGGCGTATGAACTTACGCAGGACCGGTGATGATAAAAAGTGTTTGTCTTCACCTTTTACTCCAATAGAAGCGGTATTTATTTATATTATATCATATCTTTTATTTTTTTTATATATATAAATATGTAAAAAGGCTTTATTTATAAATACCAAGAAATAAATTTATAAAATCAATTACTCGATCCTTTAGAGTAGAAAATATCATAAAATTTATCTAAATTGATTAGTAGAAAAATTAGGACCTTTGAAATTTATTTTTTATTTAAGTTTTAAAAGCTTCTGAAAAATTTTAATATATATATATAGTTCGTGATACCAAATAATATGCATAACTGATGTAAAAAATAAAATATATAAAGATCTATGAAATAAAATCTTTAACCATTTTTTGCTTACAAAATAAGAAGGCAGGAAATCGTAGGTTAACCTCAATTAAATGTAAATATTTTATGGTTAACTAGATCGCTTTTCGTAGATCTATCAGCAGAGATTTAGGTTTTCTATCTTGATTATTGCTACAAAAAGAAAAAAGAAAAAAAGAAATCAAAAACAAAATGTTGGTACCCCTAGCATCATGGTTTTATTTGAGCAACCCAAAATGAATTCTATCGTAAAAATGGAATTGTACTTTGCAACCATAAAAATAATTTGTTTTGCGAATGGGTGGCAACCGAAGTTATGTTTTAAATAAATAAGGAGCTACCATCCCCCTTCTCCAAAAACAACAAAAAAATACCATACAAACATCCAATAGTGATGCTGTCAGCACAATAAGGGGTGACTTATATTTTCTAAGCCAAATCGATATAAAACTTTCATGCCATCCCCCTTATTGTCGTACACCTCTCACCCACCGCAATAACTAAATACATAAAACGAACAGAGAAGTTAAGATAAGTCAGATTCGATAATCTTGTCATAGGCGAATGAAATTGCTTTCCACCAAAGAATGGTTTCTCTGGAATACATATCAACATGCCCTTAAATGGGGCTTTAACTTTTAGATTATTTTTTATATTGCAACTTTTACTAGGATGCTGATATGTCGTGTATCTAAAATGACATTACTCTGCAAGTATAAGAATTGAAATAGAAAATCTGAAAATATTTTATATACGAGAGAGTAATGTGATATCAGTTTGTTGTCTGTTTGTTTGTTTTTCATTAGATAAGCTTACGCAATAATTTTTATCTCTTCTCCAATGTATACCCGATTACAGGACTTTGAAAATATTGTACGAATAATAGTTTTAGAAGAAATTCGATTTGTTATTTTATCGTTTACTTCCGATTGGAATAAAGAAAATTCTATTATTTTATTGAACATATTTTCTTGAATAAATTGCAAAAATTTTTGGTCAGTTTTAGAAATGACTCCAAATAATAGAAACTTTTCAAAAGTAATTTTTTGGGAATTTTTTTTTATATTTTTATTTCCATTTCTTTTAAATATCATAAAAAATATTATACTTTATGAGTATAGTCAAGAAAAGAGAAGTTTTGAAGTTATGCTTTGCAAAATTACAAATCAAAAAGTTTTCTTTATTACTAAAAGTTATAAGACATAAAAAAAAAGTGAAATTATTTTCAAAATATTTTATTTACGCATTTTACCATTTCAAACAAGGAGGATTTAACCCTAGAAAATAAGTCGATAGTTTTCTTTTACCATTTCAAACTTGTATGTTTATATAAAAATTAAAATTATTATAGTATAAAAAAAAACACATTTCCTTACTTTTTTCAGCAAATTTTCATACCAATCTATATGGGGGTAAGTCTGTAGCTGTCAGAAGGTATAGCACGTATAGTCTCATCCTGCATAAAGATTATACAAGTGCAGAAGAAGTATTAACCTCATCCGGTAACTCACGACTCTATAGAGGGTTGTAAATTTAGTTGGGGAGCAATGATTTGCCATTGAATTTTGTGTATTAAACTTGATGAATCCGAAAGTTTGACTTACTAAGAGTTGTAAAGAGCCTATGATAAATATTATTTATAAAGGTCAGGGGCTTTTCTGTGGGATAAAGTATAGGTCCGAGAGGCAGTGAAATGCAACGCTCAGTCAAAGGGGCATTTAACACCGAAAGCTATAAAATGTAGAATGGGCGAAGGCTCTTGGAAGGTCGAACCGTCGATTAACAACTTTTGTCATCAAAGACTTTCCTGTGGTTGAGCGGCTGGTGGAGGTTTCATGTGAAGAAGCTTTGCTATGGCATAGTTACTTTCATGAAAGGTATGCGGTAGTGTGCGGGAACAATGGGAGGGTTGTTCGCCAGATGGTGCGTGGCTGGCCACAGGAATCTGTGGCTCGCCCCGCCATCTGGAATATGATGATGAATGGTCTCTTGGTGCAGTTGGAGGAGACCGGTTTTGGTGTGGTTGCATATGTGGATGATCTTCTGCTTTTGATTGTGGTGGGGGAGGGGGGTTAGGTCTGCAGTAGAGATACCGTGAAGCCACTATATTGAGATGGTGTCTGAATGGGGGAACAGAATGGGAATAAAGGTTTTCGAAAGGAAAACTGTGTGTATGCTGCTGAAGAATTTTTTGGCCCAATATTCGTTTAGAGGCGGTCGTGGTCCGATAAGCGCGGGAAGTAAAGTACCTTAGACTAAAGGTTGGAGAGAGGCTGAACTTTCGGCCTCACTTGCAACATCTAAGGGGGGCGCGTGGCCGGTTTGGTTGGCATGCTGGTGCGAGTATTTCGCAAAGAATGGGGACTTCGATCAAAAGCGGTGAAAGTCTTGTACAAGAGTGTGTTTGTTTCGCGTGCGATGAATGAATCGTATGTATGGGCTGACATTATGCGCCACCAGTATGCAAAGGTGAGCAAAAATTCAGTCCAGTGTCTGACTCTGTATGCATGTTTGAATGCATGTAGAACCGTGTCAACCGAGGCGATGCAGGTTCTCATGGGAGAAATTCCATGGAACCTGGAGGTGCTACGTGGACGTATTTACTACAGACTACGGCGGGGCATCCCGCTTTCTGGTTGTTCGGTTATGAATGAAGAGGTTCAGGATCTTAGTTCACGGCAGCGGCATGTACTGCTCCCGAACAGAATGTATGAAATGTGGCAACGTCGATGGAATGAGAGTATAAATGGCAGATGGACGCACATGTTCATTTCGGATGTGTGCTTTGCATCTGCGTATGTATTTGAATTTGGTCTATACCTAGGGTTTTTGCTCACGGGACACGGTAGTATGAATGGGTTCCTGTACAGGTGTGGTCTAGATGCGGAGAATAGAGGCCTTTTTGGGGCGGCGGGGGAGAGTGCCAAACGAATTCTCGTTGAGTGTAGCCTGTACGAGAGGTATGAATGCCTGAATAAATTTGCCGAGGCACTATTTGAGAGAAGAGCAAGAATGTTGTGTGAATGCACGCAGGGTGGCTTCAACCGGGTAAAAGACCAAGGTCGATTCCGGTTGTACTTTTGAGTCTTGTCGAACCCGCGTACCTGAGCTGGATTAGCGGTGCCTAGGAATTTACAAGATTTCTAAGCGTAGCTCAATGAGCGGAGTACAAACCGAAGTACTCTTAAAACAAAAATTGGTACCACGGGAATCGGGAAACACACTATGCCCGATTTAGATAAGGCGCCCTTTGGATATGGTTATGCCCATGTCGCGGCTATGGTCTCCGGACCGCAGGTGGGAGGTAACTGGCAATTACCATCTTGAAATTATCTCGGGCACTGTTACTGCTAATGACAGTAGACGTTTAGATAGTCCTCACCACTAGCAGGTGGAGTAGTCAGCTTATAACTGATTACTAACTGCTAACTGCCAGTAATTGTGGTGCATTGATTGAGCGTAGTCGTAGGCGACTCGTGGTTTTATGTTGCAGACAACAAGGTCTCGTTAAATAACAATATATTCCTGTAGTTCCCCAGCCCTCTAAACATCTGATCTAAGTCCGTGTGACTATCCTCCCTCCTAGGGTAAAAAAAAACACATGAAAGGATGTCACCTTGGTACTGTAGGTTAAACCAAAAGCTAGAATACCCAAAAACTGAAGGTGATATAAAGACCTGAAGAATTTTAAAAGCAATGCCTCCTCATTTTAAGACTACACAAGAGAACTAATATTGAAGGAGAGAATATTATTATATAAAATTAAAATAATCTATGGAAGATTAACCTCAATTCAGGAAACCTTCAATATTTAAAACTGATAACATTGAAGTTAATAAAAAATTCCTTGAAAATTCACGAAAAGTGTTATTTTCATGAGATACTTAGATACTCTACCAGGATAAAGCCTTCTGTTATACGGGCATCTTCATCAACGAGCTTTTATATAAAAAAAGAGATTTCTGTGATTTCCCTCAATTATCCTTTTCATCTGATCATATTCTGTATGACTTTTTCTGTACTTCAATATCAAAAAAATACTTGGAAGGAATTCATCTTGGCACTGTCGATGATATTCAAAGGAGTGTAACTGAAAGTGATTGCAGGTGAAGCCTTCCAGTAGTGCCACAAGCCGCGAAAACAATGCCTCCAACGATTTATAGCTGAGTCAGAAATAATTTGATGCATAAAAATAGAATAAAATTGTTGGAATGAAAAAAATCAATCTCATTTCAATTTTTTGGCACACCTCATAAAAACTTTAAATATATTCAAATTAAAAGAAAAAAACTAATTAATTTTTTTCCTCTCAAATGTAAGCAATATTATTCATATTTTATTACTTGATAGATGAGACTTTTGTTTGGTTATCAACAATAAAATTACTTAACACAATGTATAACAATTAATTTTTACTATAACTATTCTATCAGAAACTAGTATCTTTTCAGGATTTTTCATACAAAGGAATAAGGAACAAATGGCGGATGACAATAACCAAGATAAGGTACTGAGAGTATTGTATTATATTACATAAAATAGTAGTTATAGGAATAGGTCTGATATTGTTCGCTTCCTTTAAAATACTAAATTGAATGAATTCGGAAGGGAATGAAATAGGGTTGATGATATTTGATGGTACCCCTTCGAGAGAAGAATGTGAATGCGGTATTGTTCAATTCATTTGGGTGACTTTTAATGAGCATCTGTCATGAAATCTAAGCCGCACACTTAATTCCACGGTATCTCAAATTGGTCATCTAAATGATTCTCTCGATGTCCTTGCATTATAGTATAGTGCCGATGAAAGCTATGCGATTTAACTCGGTAGGGGATGTAAGTTTTATCGAATCTCAATTACATTTTTGAAATGAACAACAGTCTCGTACTTTGTTCTTTGTAAACAAGTCAACAAAAGTATCTACGACTAGTGGAAAGCTATTTTTGAATTAGCTAGTCTGGTCAGTATTATCAATAGTAATACATTTACCTTTTGTGATTACAAGTAAGTGGATTAGTCGATTGTAAACAGGATTTTATTGGCTCATTAAGAGTTACCAAGCTTTATCGTATCGGAACCTTCTCCATTCAACGGAAACTGTATCTTTCGTAATTGCTTTTAACAAACGCCTGCTAGGAAAATGTAATGTGACAAGTTTGTGATCAGACCCAGCAGAATAGATAATCAAGAAATTTCAAAAATTTATTATTATTTTTAAAAAAGAATTATTGAAATCATATTCCGAGAAATTTTATACTATTTATACCTATTACACGTTTTTTTTTTATATGTTAGAACATTCGATAGATTAAATGTCATCTGTTAAAGTTTGTTTATAATATTTACCCAAAATAGTTTGCAATTTTTTGACGCTTGAATAACGTTTCCATGTTATTCAGATTTATACCAAAAATAGACTGTCAATTTGCAAAACACACCAGAGTTGTTTTGAAGCTCATATTTTTGATGAAATTAATTCTTGCCTCAATGGCTTTGTTAACAACAAAAATTTTCCCCAAATTCACAAAAGATATTGGAGAAGTCATTTTATTTACAAAAATTATACTATTTTCTTTTTTCATTTTATTAACAAAAATTATACTATAACGTGCATTGTTGGTCTCTATTTCTTACGAAAATGGGCGGAGCACGTGTTACAGTTGACGCCTAGCGTGTTTATTTTTTATAATAAAATAATTATTTTATGAAAAAAAAATAAAAAACCTAGATCCGGACATTATGACATTCTCATAGAATGATTCTACTATTCATACATCTTATTAAGCGATCAATTTATTAAAGAGAAAATTGGGTAGCAACGTGTCAATCAGACCTAAAGTTGTGTCGATTGGCTTCAAATGTCATGCGATATGACATTAAGTCTCAATTAAACATTGTAAAAACACATGCAGTCATTTCGGCGTGCTGACAAATCAGAAACAATTAATGCTTTGGAAGCGAAAATTGAGTTAGTTACAAAGGCAATATGATAAGTCAGTGATAAATGCAAAAGATGTGATTTGAAAACAAAATTGAATTTTGCTTGTTAAAGAAACACAAATTCTTAATTAAAAAAATTATATCTAATATCACACCAATATCAAGCACGAAAAGTATAATAGAGACTCCTCACTATTATATGGAATGATTCAAAAGTGCTTTACTTTGAGCATTGAGCGCTCAGGACATCCAATTTAGATAACTATCGAAGACATAATTAATAAAATATATGATATTGTTTTAAAAAACTGTTTACAGAAATTGTATAAGAAAGCTAATATGTTAAACATCTGAAAAGGACATGAACAGAACATCTTAAGGAAATGTACAGAACAACGTAATCTAAATGAACTTTTTCATCAATTCATAACTTATTATAAGACATGAATTTACGATTACGCTCGAGAAATCAAAGTTAGTTAAAATCAATAGACTTGCAACTAGCCAATGAATTTTAAGAAAGACAAAAAGAGTTTTATCGGCAGGAAAGATTATGGCTACTATTTTCTGGAATGTTGAAATGGTTGAATAATTAAATCAATAAAATATGACCGTATTTGGGAAAGAAAATTATTTTATTTTCTCGTGACGATTCATTGTTAAATGTAACAGCAAAATTAGTAGAATGACATTATAAATTGTTTCTTTAGGCACCGTATTCTCCAGAATTGGTTCTTTGTAGTTTTTTTTTATTTCCAAACATTAAGAAATATATAAAAAGAAATATGCATTCCAGAGTTTATTTTTCCAAAGGTTGACAAATCATACTACACGGATGGTATAAAAGAGTTTGAATTACTCAAAAATTTGAGTGATTATTTCACTTATCACTGACTTATCATACTGACCTCATATAACCGATATAAAAACATATTTAATTGAAAAAGCAGTTACATATTAGTCCGATTGCTTTAGAATATCCGAAGAGTCTTTATGATAAAAAATTAGTAACAGCGAAAAATATATTCTGGAATAAAAGTGTTTCTAAAAGAACATTTTTTAGAAACATTTTTATTCCAGAATATATATTAAAAAATTTGTCTGCCTAAATTTTATGTGGTATAATTTTTTTTCTTAAATGAAGCCCGATATGAGTAGAAATATCTTAATTAATGTTGTTTTTAAAAATATTTTTATTCCAGAATGTATTTTTCCCTGTTACTAATTGTTTATCATATAGACTCTCTTATGGTTAATTATAATATCGATTCCCTTATGGTGATTTTTGATACGATGTTCAAGGTAATAAATATTAATTCAAGATATTTTTTGGCAAAATACTTTGACGAGACACTTATGAGGACTGTTTTTAATAAGGTATAAAAAAGAACCATAATAAATTGTATACACTTAGATGTATATATTTCTTAAAAATATTTTTTTTGTAATAAAATAAGTTTTTTTTTTCTAACAAAATGTTTATGACAAAAATAAATAGTAATAAAATATCTTTGGTCTTTTAATTATTGATAAATGTTCATTTATTTTTTTTTTGACATTCTAAGACTTTTCGAATACAGAATAAATTTATGATTGAATAATTGAATAAAATTTCAGTTTGCAAAAGAGTTTGATTGAAACTATTTCAATTTTCAAATCAACTATTCAGACTTGTTATATTGAATTTTGGTTCCTTTGATGTCAGTTTCTGAACTGTGTAAATATTTTGGTCATCATACCATTTTATTTGAGATCTTCTACAATATGCCCCAGAAGAGATAAAATGCTATCATCACCTTAGTAACTAAATTCAGTTCAAATTGAAGTATTTAAGCTGATGAAAATTTTATGAATGCACAAATTATTAAATTGAATCCCTGTTGCTAAGGCAAGCAGAAGATGCTCATGAAAATTAATGAATAAATAGACGGACAGCTGGTATATACCAGTGAACTAGAACTATTTGGAGCCCAATGCATATTAGCGTATAAAAGCATCCATCCATCCATTCATCCTGTCTGATCGATATAGAATTTGAGATGAAATTCAGCCACTGACAAGAAATTAAGTAAACGGTGTTTGGCTCATAAGCCTTTGACCAACCTCGAGTAAATATGTAAACAGAGCCATTTGAACCGAACCGAATGCAAATTGTATATACTTGTACAGTGCCAAATGTACAATAGTAGCTATCGGGGGGATACCAACAGTGATGGAAGACAAAAACGAAGACCTCACAAATAAACAACACTTCGAAATTTAGAGACGGTAGAGAAGTACTTGTAGATGATGGCCACCATCACCTTCCAAAATTCACTCTTCTCTATTCTTGTGCTTAACGTAGAACGACCAAAATTTGTGTTTAAACAAAAATATACAATATTTATAAGGTATGATCATATTTATACTTACATCTTACACTTAGATAGTAACCGATGCTGGAGTATTGAAAGTTCAAATGGCGGGAAGTACACTTATACCATCCAGAGTGCTCCCTTCGGATGGATGTGAAATTTAAATAACCATCACCAGTCTGAGGAACCTGTAAGTAGATTTTCATTTTCAGTATTATTAAACATAAATAAATATTACTGCATTAGTAAAGTTACCAACACATTTACACTATTCATCAAACAGGTTAACCAACTATTTACATATGCTACCATTTATACACAAGCCACATAAGCCAGTACAGAACAGCATTCATTCTCACTTACATATTTGGAAAATTATTTTGCCGAACATTTACACCTGATGTTCGTTCGGTTATGTCCTTTTTCTAAAGGTGGTTACTTATTCCGATGCGAACGGAATTTCTTCAATTTTCCAATAGCCTATGAAAATTTTGCGTGTGCACACACATTGGTATTTATCGATAATTCTTATCTGGTATTGGTTTTGTTCATCACTTAATGCACTATTAGACAGGTTTATATGTTACCCTTCTATATGCGTTGAAATGTTTTCTGTATTATTTACACTTAAGATAGGCGGTGCATGTCAAAAGGAGAATTATTCCCGAAGTTTTGTATGTAAAAAGCTTGAATCCTTCTGTTAATAAATGTAGAATCAAATATTGCTGAGTATGTCTGAGGATGGTTAAATTCGAAGTTTAAGACCAAGGACAACGCTAACATATGAAGTATATATGCATATGTGTATATACGCTGAAAGGTACTTTTGAGGGTTCTTAAACTGTTTATGCCACATGCAATTTTCAAGTCTTTTCAACCGTAGTTGTAGTAAGATCCTGTCGGCTACAACTTTTCCGACAAAATTCAACAAAGTACTCGTACAAGCGTCAACTACACATCCTAGTCTCCTTAAAAATTGTACTCAATTTGCACATGAATGGCATGCTTGAATGGTTGCTTGAATATGACGTGTACATAATGTAATAACACCATCAAGGTGAAATAGGCTTTCATATCTGATTCGAGAACGGAATTGGTGTTGACTGTAAGTAGCACTTTTGGAACAGATTACAAAATAAAATTACTATAAGTCGACATCATTATATTAAAAGATGAAGACCGAATAGGGAGGCTTTTATTGATGCGGAAAATTGGAAAACTTATAAAAACGTGCATACGTGTATGTTTGTGGGTGTAATAATTTCTATTACCAAAATTCTTTTCTATTTCAAATTTTTATGATAATTTGGAGAAAAAAATTTAAATATTATTAATCGAAGATTATATTAATTATAAAAAATGATAAGAAATTATTTGGCCCTCCATTTAGGTTATTTCGTAAAGTAAAACAAACCAAAAATTCGGTAGTAAGAAATGTTCCTTATTGGATCAGAGTGGAGACATTTTGGGTTTAACATCTTAAGAACATTTTTCTGAAGTAAATACAATATATAAAATATATTTTAAAAAAGTAATACTTTTACATAACACCGAATTTATAAATAAAGATGTCTTTTGTCTATTTGAATAGTTAAATACGAGGTCTGTTTTAAAAGTATTGCGAATTTTGAATTTCCGCGGCTTACGTATATTCGATTTTCGATTTTTTTATGACGTTATGTTAGTACTCTTGTTTCTCACTTAAGCCAATAAGTTCGGCCATTTTGAATGTTCAGTTAATTTTTGACAGCTGCTTTGCTTGCACGTGTTTTGGCTCGTCTTTTTGCTCACTTTCGACCAAAACAGCATCGCATTAATATTGCTAAGGAGCTGTTAGACCCAAATTTGCTTCAGAGAGTTATAACTAGTGAAAAATCATGGGCTTATGATTATAACGTGGAAACCAAAGCTCAATCATCCCAATGGAAGCTGCCGCACGACCCAAGACCGAAAAAAGCGCCCCAAGTTTGGTCGAATATGAAGGTTTTTGCTTAGAGTTTTCTTTAATTGCAGGTGCGTTGTGTATCATGAATTCTTGCCACAGGGTAGAACGGTCAATAAGGAATATTACCTGCAAGTTATGCGCAAGTTGCGCGAAGAAATCCACCAGAAACGCCCGGATTTGTGGAAGAACAAAAATTGGCTTTTGCCATATTTGGCCAAAAACAACACACTAATAATGCCACAGCCACCGTATTCCCGAGATCTGGTCCCCTCTGACTTTTTCTTCTTCCCGAAACTGAAGAGCCCCATAAGACGATGACGCTACGCTACGATTGAGGAGATAAAAGCGGCATCGATGGAGGAGCTGGACAAGATTACAAAAAATTATTTTTTGAAGTGCTTCGAGAATTGGGAAAAACGTTGGCAAAAGTATATAATATCTGGTGGGGATTACGTTGAAGGGGACAAAATAGATATTTATGAATAAATAAATAATTTTTGAAAAAACCAAAATTCGCGATACCTTTTGAACAGAGGTCGTACACGATTTCTTTCCAAAGAAAAAACTTTTTATTGAAATTTTCGAATAAAATACAACAGATGGCAATAAAATCAACTTTTTATTAAAATTTTCGGGATTGACAACAGATGTCATAACTTTCACACATGGTTTGTGTTAATAATAACTTATATGGCATTTTGGAGGTTAAACATCTGTCATTCATTCTCGATTAGTCACTGAACGAAATAGTGTAAATAACAAAGTTTTTTTTTTGCTTCAAAAATGTCGAATTTCGTATCAAAAAAGTCCCATTTGCGGGAAGTGTTTATTTACTTCTTCAATTTGAAGATTGCTCATTCGATTGCTCACCGAAGCTTATCCTGAATATGTTCCATCGATTTCAACGTGCGAGAGATGGTTTGTGCGGTTCAGAAGTGGTGATTTTGACACGGAAGACAAAGAACGACCAGGTCAGCCAAACAAGTTTGAAAATGAAGATTTGGAGGCATTACTCGACGAAGACTGTTGTCGAACTCAAGAAGAAATTGCAAAATCATTGGGAGTCACTCAAGCAGCCATTTCAAAACGTTTGAAATCAGCAGGATTCATCCAAAAGCAAGGAAATTGGGTCCCATATGAATTGAAGCCGAGAGACGTTGAAAGGCGATTTTGCATGTCCGAAATACTACTTGAACGATAGAAAAAGAAGTCGTTTTTGAATCGAATCATTACTGGCGACGAAAAAGTGATTCATTACGACAACCCAAAGCGCAAAAAATCGTATGTGAAGCCCGGCCAACGCCAAAGCCAAATATCCATGGCGCCAAGGTAATGCTCTGTATTTGGTGGGAGCAGAAGGGTGTGATCTATTATGAGCTATTGAAATCGGGCTAGACGATCACAGGCGACCTCTACCGAACACAATTAATCCGGTTGAAGCGAGCATTGGCCGAAAAACGCCCGGAATATGCGACCAGACACGAAGCCATAATTTTCCATCATGACAACGCTCAGCCTCATGTTTGCAAGACTGGTTAAAAATTATTTAGAAAACAGTGGCGAGGAAGTGTTGCCTTACCCGCCTTATAGCCCAGAACTTGCCCCGTCCGACTTCTATTTTTTTAGATCCATGCATCAGAACAGGGCATCAAAAATTGGCTCGATTCATTCTTGGCCTCAAAACCGGAGCAGTTTTTTGGGCACGGAATCCATATGTTGGCAGAAAGATGGGAAAAAGTAGTGGGCAATACTTTGAATAAAATATATTGTAACAATTTTTCAGTTATACACCTAATATTTTAAACAAAAAATATTCTGAATATTTTTTTTTTGACAACCAAACCATTTTTTAATAATTAACGTTCGTAGTCATTTTAATATCACAATACAGGGTGGCGCAAAATAAACCTTATGGTTGGAATTCCTTTTTGATTTTTATTATAACTTTTTTATTTTGATTGGTTATTTTCTATTTTATTTTAGTATGTTATAAAGAATACTTGTAGAATTTTAAATAAAATTGAGGTCATAATACCTGAAATTTTTCCGAAAGGTTATGGCAAATATTTTGAATAGATCACGAATGTACGAAGCAAAAATTGGCTACCACTTTCGAAATATAACACCATTTTTCATAATTAAACTAAAAATAGTTCCTATAAATATATTAGTTTTATCAAAAATATATTTTAATAATTATTATCAATGTCAAAATATTTTAAAGAATTTAAACCACTAGCTTTCCTTTAGCACCATCCTGTTTTTTCTTAACTTGTAATTTTTTTTTGCCATGTGAATTTATTTATATTAAATGATGTCGACAAAAATCAATTGCAGTAACAGCATCGGTTAAATAAGATACTTTTGTCACAAAATCGGGACATTTTATTCTTTAAGTGAATATTTTGAGGAACAGTAAAGAAAATATGCATTAATAAAACTGAATTTTTTTTAAAACTAAAAATTCAATAGTGGACCTAAAAATTCAGTAGTAGACCTCTGTTATCTTATAAAAAAAGCAATCTTAATAAATTGTTTAAATTTAATGTAAAAAATCTACTCTGACATATACAATAAACATAATATTACCATTAACTTGAATCTATATATTTATGTGACCATTTAAATTTATATCATCTTTTCTGTAATTATGGTTAATAAATTAACAATAAAATGGTAATAATTTTTACTTAATTACATAATGTACATTTCCCATTTTATTGAAATTTTTCTTTATCATAACTGAAATTGCCCCATAAAGATTGTGTAATACAATATTTTTCTGAACAATTGCTTTTAAATATTGTTGTTGTTAATCAATGAAATATTTATTTGAGCAAAAATTATTAACTAAATAAATTGTAATTAGTAGGAACACTTTATAATATATGATTTTAAATTTTCAATTGCAATAGTTTTAGAATGCCTGTACCAACATCAATTTTCCATTAATGAACCTTCCGTTCTAACCATAATTAACAATTATATCTAAGCAATTTCGAATAAAATTATCAAACTCTTCTAATAAGTAAGTTAATTTTACAATATTTCCACAATCTATACTCTACTATTAAACGATAATCGATTATTTTTATAACCCATAATACCACAAAGTACGAGTATTTGACTCTATTGATATTAGCAATAATAATAATACTAAAAATAATCCTTGTCATTTTCAATAATAATATTTTTTTTTGTTGGTAATATTTGCAAAATTTAACATTTTATAGCAATTATTAAATATGAAATCTTCACAAATGTTGCATGCATAAAATTGTTATATTCCATCATTAACCATTGGATTTAAGGTATGCTTTTTTTATTATTATGCAACATAAAAATCGACATAAATTTGAATATCGAATACAAAATGAAAATTAAAATGTTTTTTATTTTCGTATTTGTTTTTTTTTTAAAGAATTTTTCTTCTTACATTATTTGTTATTAATGACAATATAAAATATGCAAGGATATCATTTTGCCATCATTATTATTATTATGAGTTTTTCTTTTCGTTATTAAATAAATTTTTATAAATCTAAAATGAAATGTAAATTTTTAATATTTAACAAACAAAAATATAATATTCTTATAGCAGTTGAAATCGGATATTATATAAAAGGAACTCTTCTTATTATTTTCTATAAATTTTTTAGCAAAAGGTATAGTGTAGATTTTGTAGGGAAAATATTTATTTTTTTAATCAAAATTTTCAAGTAAAATAAATTTTCAGTTGAATATTTAATATAACGAATAAATAATAGAGAAAAAATATTATTTGTTTGTTTATTTGAATGAATTTGATGACCTTTAAATGGTTAGTTGGATGGACCAGTTTGAGATTGATAGATTTTCTTGAGTATATTAGTTTATTTTAATAAATTATAAAGTGGATTTGGAAAGGTTATTAAGGTATCTAAAAGCTCCATAATGGAGGAAATCTTGTTAGCAAATAAATGTTGGGTAAGGTGACATTCCTTATCTTTTGTGGATCCTGAACAATTTTCGTGACTATAAATAGGTTAGATTGTCTATGAATGCATAAATATGATATTTTCAATTTGATTAACAGATAGTAAATACTGGGTGATAAATAGTTGAGCTGATAGCCCAAAATTCTCATAGGAACTGGACCAAATGCCGAATATTGTTGAAAACAGGATCACTTAAAGAATAATGAATTTTTTCAAGACCTTCATTATAGCTGCTCATAAAATTAAGCATATTATGATGAACTACAATTTCTACAGCTAACCTTACTGTCCATAGCTCACCATAATATGAAGTTAACCAACTCAGAAAATTTCTATAACAAAACTTACGGATATGACAGCTATTTAATATATAGGGTCTTCCAATAAGAGTAATATGATTTCTAAGTGACGTTTTGGCCATTTTTAATATGTCATGATCTGTCATTTTTTTCATTGTATTCAATAATGTTTACAATTTTATCATGAAGAGATATATACAAGAAAAACGTTTTTAATTTATTCAATTTTATTATCAAAATAATCGTTTTCCAATTGCAACTTTTCGTGCGCTTTTGCTATTCGTCGAATTGTTAAAAATTTCCAGCGCACATTTTCTTTACATAATGTTAAAGTGGCAATAAGACAAAGAACCGCTCGAAGTAATGAAAATATTGCTGACGTTCAGGCAAGTGTTACTGAAGACCCCAATTTGTCGATTTCAAGACGCTCTCAAGAATTGGGACTGTCTCAAAACACAACCTGGCGGATTTTGAGAAAGGATTTGAGCTTGCATTCGTGTAAAATTGTTATCACTCAAGAACTGAAGCCATTGGACCACCGTAAACGTTGTAAATTTAACGATTTTGTCTTTTTTAAGAAAATCATCTTCTCCGATTAGGCTCACTTTCTTTTGAGTGGTGCGGTAAATAAACAAAACTGTCGATTTTGGTGCAAAGAAAATCTACAAATTTTTCATGAAGACCCATTTCATTCACCTAAATTGACAGTTTGGTGTGGTTTTTGGTCCGGTGGAATCATCGGTCCGTACTTCTTTCGAAATGAAGCTGGTAACACCATTACTGTCAATGGAGAGCGGTATAGATCGCTGATAACTAACTTTTTATGGCAGAAATTGAAAGAAGTTGATTTAGACAACATCTGGTTCCAACAAGACGGGGCTACGTGCCACACAGCACGTGCAACAGCCGAATTATTGCGAGAAAAGTTTCTAGGTTCGATTATTTCAAGAAATTGTTGATTATTTCAAGAAGAAAGAAGTTGTGATTTAACACCATTAGACTAATTCTTGTGAGGTTATGTGAAGTTATTGGTCTTTAGCAATAAACCAGACTCTCTTCGAGCTTTAGAAGTCAATATTGAATGTGCTATTCATGACATACGACTTGATTTAGTGGAAAAAGTGCTCGAAAATTGGGTTCATCGAATTCGTTCCTGCAAAAGAAGTCGTGGAGGCCATTTGAATGACGTTTTATTCAGAACTTAATTGTATCGATTGTACTTTATGCTAAATAAAAAACATTTGAATTTTCTTAACAATTAGTGGGTTTTTTTGAAAATAAATCTTATCATTCTTATTCGAAAACCCTTTAATTATCCTAGATCACATCCGTGAAAAAAGAAAACCAATTTATAGTTTTCTATAAAAAAACGTATGACTATTTGGAATTTTGTACCTCTGCAGGTATCCAGTCAGGATGTGGTCAGAAATTTTATAAACTAATTATTAAAGTTAGGAAATCTTTTTCCAAATGAGAGTTCAGTAGTTAAAAAAAAAGGAATTGATTTAAGGACAATTAGTTCCAATATTAACTATTTATAAAAAATAATTTTTCGACTTTTTCTTAAAGATTATATCTTTTTTTAATATTTAGATATAAATAAAAGAACACAATAATTTTGTAAGACTACACGTATTATTGAAAAAGTTCAAATATTTTTTTGTAAACATAATCTACCAAATGATGTAAGGCGTCTACTAATCTGAGTTTTTTTTTCTATTAGGGTTAAAATTGGAAATTTTTGTTAAATCTGTCATTTAGTTTTTAGCATACTCACAGTAAAAAATTTACCATTTGTTATTATGCCTTAAAAATAATTCGCAAAATTTGAGATTTTTTGCAATCAAAAATTTGCTAGATAAATTTCAGTCTACTGGTTTGGTATAAAACATTCCAGAAAAATAACATGTGCTCGTACAGGCCGTTGAGCTGAAAACTGACTCGATGAATCAAAGTATTGCCGAGGATCCAGTTTTATCGGTTTTGCCACATGATCAAAAATTTTGTGTATCCATTATGACCACATGATAAAATTTGCACAACCATTTGGCTCTTAAGCCTTATAAAGTTCAGTTTTTGCAAGAAATAAAGCTACCAGATCATTTTCAACATCAACATTTTATTGATTAGATCAATAAACATAGTGCTGGTTTTTTAGAAAAATTCATTTTTTCGGACGAAGATCATTTTCACTTAGCCGGCTATAATAACAAACAAAATTGTCGCATTTTGACATCTTAAAATTAAACGGAAGCTATTGACCAACTATTACATTGTTGACGTATCACTATCATTGGTCCCTATTTTGCGAAAATGAGGTTGGTGCTACACTGACTGTCAATCGCGTGCGCTACAGAGACATACCAGGTGTATAAGCTTAAATCCGCAGTTTTGTCATAGATGGCGTTAGTGAGCGTATTAAGCTACCATGGGCACGCCATACTATTTTTTTATGAGTTTGACATCTGTCAACATTAATCAGTGCACATTGTCAGCAATTTCGTACAAAAACGTACATTTTTCTTTTCGTAATCATGTCTAGTTTTGTGCCAGAAAAACAGCATATGCGGGAAGCTCTGCTTTTCTGCTTCAATTTGAAGAAATCGGCTGCCGAATCGCATCGAATGCTTATGGAGGCTTATGGTGACAGTGCTTTATCGGAAACAATGTGCCAAAATTGGTTTCCTCGATTCAAAGACGGTAATTTTGACTTATGGAACAAGAAGCCATTTCCATGCGTCTGCGTGCCATGGGGAAGATTGAAAAGATCGGCATGAATTTAACGATAGGCAGATGGAGCGACGCCAAAACACATGCGAAATCTTGCTCGCCAGACAAAAAAAAAGTCGTTCCTGCATCAGATTGTGACAGCTGATGGAAAGTGGATGTATTTCGAGAATTCTAAACGCCAGAAATCCTGGGTTGATCCCGGCCAACCCTCAACATCTTCCCCAAGACCAAACCGCTTCGGACGGAAGACGATGCTGTGCGTTCGGTGGGATCAGCAGGGTATCGTCTACTATGAGATGTTGAAACCTGGTGAAACTGTCAATGCCCACCACTACCACCAACAATTGATCAAATTAAACCGTGCTCTACGTGAAAAAAGGACGGATTATCAACAAAGATATGACCAGCTGATTTTCCTCCACGACAACGCACCATCGCACACGTCAAAATGGTCCGAAACTACTTGGACACATGCAACTGGGAGGTGCTGCCACACGCCGCTTATTCACCAGTCCTGGCCCCTTCCGACTACCACCTGTTTTCGTCGATAGGCCAAGTGCTCGCTGAGCAGCACTTAGATCCTTACGAAGACTTCCGAAAATGGTTTGATGAGTGGTTTGCCTCGAAAGAGAAGGCATTTTTTTGTCGTGGTATCCAAAAATTCCCCGAGAGATGGGAAAAATGTGTAGCTAGCAATGGCAAGTACTTTGAATAAATTTGTTTTTGCTTTCTATGAAAAAAAAACATGTGTTTTTTATTTAAAAACAGCGGATTTAAGCTTATACACCTGGTAGTATGGCCTATTTTTGATGACATCTACGTTGAGGACTTGTTTCAACTCCCCGCAAAACAATAGATTTATTTAAAACCAAATTCAATGGACGTTCAATTTTGCCCAGAAGTGATATCAAATGGCAACAAAGATCGTGTGATTTGACGCCGTTGGACCTTTTCTTGTAAGGCTATGTAAAAAATTTAAGATCTCAATTTAGGTATTCAAAAATTTCATCGAAAATTTGCACAAAAAAAAAAGAATCGATGTCTGTAAAAATATGCTCGAGATTGTTTTTTTTTTCATAAATGGTAATGATTTTACAGCATATTTCAATAAAGGGTTATGGAATTTTTAGACAAAATGTGTGTTTTATTGAAAATTTAAAAAAAAAAGTAATTGAAAAATCCTCTACATAATCTATCAAATAATATATGAATATGACACTTTCAAATGAAGTTATCTGCAATGATAATGCAACCAAATATTCCACAAACAAAAACTGCTCGAAACTTTTTACTAAACCAATATTTTTATTCTACATTTTAAATACTATTTTTAATATTCATTTAAAACAAATTACAAAATATATCAAAAATTCTAATTGATATTTTTTTTATTATATTATTTCGACTACTAATTTACAAAACACACCTCTTACAGCCATCTACACTCAAACATTTATAATACAATATAATAAATAATAATAAAAATAATTTCATAAATTTCTATATACATATATATATCCTTACCGGTGGTTCGCCATCGTCCTTTTGCCAAACGGGTGTACTCGGTGGATTTGAATCAACGTCACACTTCAGTGATACTTCAATACCCTCTCGTAGTGGATAACCGAAGCCAGGTGTGCGTGAAATTGCAAAAGATGGCGTATCTATAAATGATAGAAAGAAAAAAAAAATGAAAATCATTTTCTATATGTAAACATTTGCACAATAATTCTTTCTGGATAATGTACGAGTACGTCATTTAGGTCTGCAAAAAGCCCTACAGTGAAAAATTATATTTGATTTGGATATACTGCATTAAAATAGATACAAGCCACCTTTTTATGAATATGCATAAGAAGGGATGATTTTTCAATCTATTTCATTTCATTTGCTGTCAGATCAATCTAGTCTGTTATTTTTTTTATTCGAATTTTTTTTTTTTTTTTACTTTTGGACTCTAATAAAATTAACTAGAATGATGGAATATCTTTCAATTACTTATTCATATTTTTGTATATAAAGTCTTTTTATAAATATTCAATTTGTGGTCGAAATCTTCAGAATTTATTTAAATAGAGTAAAATTTTCGTAATATTAAATATTACATACTCTGTTGTGATGGAATTTTTTTTTTTTTAATATAATCAATTTGATATACTTTAAGTATGCATAAATATAAATTTCAAGTATGAGTACAACTCTGCCTATACTATAATCTGTAATTTGCGTACGATCCCTTATCTGAGAATAATCGTGCCAGCTGTCTGTCTATCTGACGCTCTGTCTATGGATCGATTTATCTATTTCTATACTCATCCAGTCATTTGTTCACTTCCAAAATGGCCATATTGACGAATGACTAGCAATACGAGCACAATATATGATACAAGCAGATCCTGTACCCCCAGAACTATCCGAAATTGTATGCACAGAGTCGGTAATCATGGTGATATGGTGATGCCTCCTTTCACGATAGCATTGATGATATTGATAAGCGAAAACATAAACTTTACTATACCAAATATACATCCCTTTACATACATTAGAGTATGGTATGCCTAGTTGTTCCAGAATAACGTATAGATAGCAATTTTCCAATTTAAATTACAAGTATCTATGGAGGATATATGTGTACTTGTACATTGATGCATTTGCTTTCCAAATGAGAAGCACAAGTATACGTCAATATTTACTCTTTGCGAGTACTTTCACTTTACATAAAAGGAGGGGATAAACATATCCATAAGCATAAAGTATAGGAGTTTTCTTCCTAGCATCTATGCTCCCTTCATTATACTGTACGAGTTTATGTTATTTATCAACAACAATAGCTGGAGTTGTCTGTACATATACTATTATGTAATGATATAAGAAAATATTTAATAGAATTTTTTCCAAGTAAAAGTAAAAGCGGAAAAACATTTATAAATAATACCTCATTCTATGATTAAGGAAAAAAATTTCGAAAAGTTATTTAAAAATTGGTTGAAAAGCGTTCAATTAAAGATCGAAAACATCAAACTGTCTATTTGAGTGTTTCATCACATACGAAAGAAAGGATTTCCTCAGAATGTCTATAAATCGCCAATTAAATTGCTATCTTCTAGAGCCGATATACAATATAAATACCCATACTCCTTATTGAATATAAATAATTTTTTTTTTCTATAAAAGGATATTTTTTTTTCAACCAACTTCGTTTATCCCCAAATTATTTTTGTTGCATTATTGTTTGGAAAAGAAAACTTTTTATTTATATTCTACAACAAAATATTAAATAAAAACAATTTCTTATTTGTTTTTTGTTTTTTATATTGTCTGTAAGAAGTTAAAATGAATTTAAATCGATTCTATTGTTTTTCTATCAATATAATCCTTAAAAATGTATACTAATGTTATAAGAAAATAAACATTGAAAAAAGTTTTCATTTTCAATGTATTTTCTGCCCTTAGTTTTTTTTGTCTATAGTATTTTTGTTTTGTTTTTTTTTTATTTCACTTACTTTTAGTAACCGATGATTTAAGGAATTTTTTTATTAGCCTAACTGAAAAGATAAAGCGACAGATTAACAAGAAAAGCTGACAAAGAACCAGTCGATTCCGTTTGAACTTCTACCCCTTTCTGCTCAAAAGGGATCGGTCTTTAGTAAAAAAGAAGGGAAAAAAATTCGCAAACCTATTGAAAAGACATCTCCAAATTAAGGGATAAACTTCCCCAATAATGCGAGTGGCTATGAATCAATTGATTTGCCAAGACCAAGGCCAATACTATGCACTACTCGTAATATCGATATTGAGGCGTCTTCGTATATTTGAGCTCCCTTTTCTTTTCGTTTCGTTTTTTTCTTTCACCAAATCATCCCTTTTTTTTGTTATATTCCTAGTTTTATTTTTCATTTCAATTTTCTTCTTGTTCAGCATAGATTATATTTAGGGTAGGTTTTTTTCGGAATTTATTCACTTCTTCGGTTCTGTTTTCCTTTTTCTTTTCTTGCACCCTACACCCCTGTCTAGTTTTTTTCTTGTTCTTCTTATTTTTTTTTTTTTTTTGGTATGGAATTTCCAATTTCCGATACCGATTATAAATATTGTAATTTGATGATTTTCGATTAAAAATTATACAAAAAAAAAAGGACAAATAAATTTAATAAAATATTTACTTTAGAATATTTGAAAACAGAAAATATTCGGTCGAAGTAATCAATAATAGTACTCAGCTTTAAATTTGATGTGGTTAATGCAATAAGGATGTAATATTTCATTTGAAATATATTTAAAATAATTTCAATGAAAATAATAAAATTGATTAAGGGGTCATTTTTGTCTAAATTGTTTCTGTTTTAATTTAAAAAAAAAAAACAACCATAAAAACTGTTTAAAATTGAAGTAATCTCGAAGCCTTCACAAAATATTTCTTTAAAATACTTCATTTTCAGTCAAATAAGCTAAATTATTAATATTTCGATACCGATTAATATATGAATAATCCAAAAGAAAGACTCGCACATATCACATAAATCGATGTTTATATAAAAAAAGTAATTTTTAGGTTATATCGGGTGAAGACCGCGAATTGTCCATCCGTCGCCGTTCAAAGCAATTGGGATTGTGTTACTTGATTATGAAGAAGATGTTACCCTTGAAGAAAATCCGTTTTTTTTTACGAAAATAAAACTTGAGGAAAATCCGTTTTTTACCAAAAAAAAAATGCGTTTAGCGACGAAGCTCATTTCTGGTTGATTGGGTATGCGAATAAGTAAAATTGTTGCGTTTGGGCTGATGAACAATGATAGGCAAAACAAGAACTGCCATTTCACTCAGAATGATTTTGATTTTTTTTGCCCAAAATGGAAGAACTGTATTTGGTCGACGTGTGGTTACAATACAATGGCGCTACATGCTAAACAGCACGTGAGGCAATGGACATATTGAGATATGAGTTGGGTAAGCAATTTATCTCACGTTTCGGTCTCATAAGTTGGCCGCCTAGATCGTGCGATTTGACGCCGCTAGATTATTTTTTATGTTACTGATCTATGACGATAAACCAAGGGCTACGTGAAGTCACTGATCTATACCATAAGCCAGCATCACTTGCAGTCTTGGAAGACTATGTTACACGGCTTATTAGCGAGATACGAAACGAGATACTCTCGTATAGATCACTTAACACGTGGTCGCGCCAAATATTTACACGATTTTTTTTTTTTAATTTTTTTTTTATTCCAAATGTTATCTACAACTACTTATGCTATTAACAAGCAGATTTTTTAAGGGAATATACAAGGACATGAAGACATGTGGAGGAAAACACCCATCGATATTACCTCTAGAACAAGGTAATTTTATTTTATAATTTTCGAGAATCTCTCGGCCATCGGCGTTTTAAACGTCGATGGGTGTATACTGGAAGGGTGGGAGTGAAAAGTTCCCTTCCTAAAGGATTAGGGTGGAAGGCTAGATGCGAATGGAATTTTTTATATCAGGAGATGCATAGTTCACGAACAAATGGAACATTTAGGTTACGGTGGATAATAGTCCTTTTTTTCGCACATAAAAGGGGGCATTGACAATTTTACGAAGGATTCGGGATTGTAGGGATTGGATTGGAAGGGAGTTGGAATGCTCAGTCGAACCTCAAAGTTCTAGACCATATGTCCATATTGGTTTCAGAACCATATTGTATAGTAATAGTTTACTTGTTGTTGTATGTTAGGATTTACTGTCTAGGAGACGTAATAATTGTTTGTATCGTCCGTTAAGCTTACGTCTTTTAGTTTTCGTATGAAGGTTCCAGGCTAACCGTTTGTCGAATATAAGGCCAAGGTAACGTACGCTATTTTTTTGTGGAATAATACTGCCGTTTAGGGTTATGTCGGGAATTTGTTCTCGGCAGAGTGTGAAAGTTAGATGAGCAGATTTTTGCTCATTTAACTTCACTCTCCACCTTTTGAACCAAGTTTCTAAGGAGTGGATATGGTTTTGTAGGATACTAATGGCTGTGGAAGGATCTTTATGATGTGTCAGGATGGCTGTATCGTCAGCATATGTTGCGATTAGGATGTTGTTGTGGCAAGGAATATCATGGGTATAAATGTTATAAAGGATACGACCTAGGATACTTTCTTGAGGGACATCGGCGGAAATTGGATAAATGTCAGAGTACTCAATATTTTCAGCTACCTGAAAATATCGGTCTGAGAGATAAGAGTTAAGAATGTGGAAATAACCCGAGGGTAGGACTCGCTGCAACTTCCAAAGCAATCCAGGGTGCCATACACGGTCGAAAGCATGCAAAATGTCAAGAAACACACCTGGGCAGTATTACTTTCACTCTAGCGAACACGCTATGTAGTCGACTACGCGATGACACTGCTGGATAGTGGAATGCTCAGGTCGAAATCCAAAATGATGCTGAGGAATGACACTTTCGGTTTCAGAAATGGGATAAAGGCGTTTTAGGATTAATTTTTCTAGGATTTTTGATAACATGGGAAGGAGGCTTATAGGTCTATATGAGGTAGGAAGGTTTTTGGGCTTATTGGGTTTTGGGATCATCTTAATTATGGAAAACTTCCACAGGGACGGAAAAAATGATGTGCGGAGGATACTATTATAAATATAGGTTATAAGGACGAGGGTTTTTTGGAAATTTGCTTCAGGATTTCTGAAGTTATTAGGTCATATCCTGGGGCTTTTTTATTGGAAAGCTGTTCTATTGTGAATTTAACTTCGGAAGGAGTGAAAAACTTAGGAAGTGGACTTATGGGCAACTGAGTTGATATTTGTCGGAATATTTGTTCGTCATGCAGAATGTTTTGGACATCTTCGTGAGGGTTAAAGATGTTTTCTAAGTGTTTGCCAAAGATGTCGGCTTTCTGTTTATCCGTTTTTGCCCAGGTTCCGTCGGTATTCCGGAGCGGGTGTGTAGCTGTTTTGTATTTGAGAATTCGTCTGGTAGCTGTCCAGAGTGACTTATTAGTTGTCAGTGATTCTGTATATTCAGTAAATCGTTCTATATTATAATTAATTATTTATTGGTTCAGTTCTCGTTGTAGTTGGTTCAGTTTTTTCTTCTCATTTGGCATTCTTGAACGTTGCCACTAGGCCCTGGCTCGACGTTTCTCGCTTATCAAGCTGCGAATTTTTTGCGGATACACGAATTAATCTTTAAAAAGTAAATGACAAGTATTAATTTATCGATTTTAATAGAAATTTAATACATAATAAAATTGACTGGATTAAGTCTGTGTGACTAGTCTCAACAAATATCTTTCAAATATTTTATTTCAAGGGATATGAAAACTTCATCCGGTGTCCCGCAAGGTAGCCATCTTGATCCGTTGCTTTCTATTCTTACCATTGATGACATTGTTAACCCAATTAATTATATTAAAATTTATTTTAATACTGAAAATAAGATTTTATACTGTGTCAGACATAGAAATGACATAGCTTATATTCAGGATGACATAAATTTATTATATTATATACAGAGTGCGTTTTATATTCCAAGTCAACGTTTTTTCTTATTTAACTTTTAAGTGAAATATAATTTTATAATTTATATTTTATTAGTTAATTATATGGTCTTTAGTATTATGTATAAAATATAATGTCGGTCAAATCTTTATTTTTCAAGAACATTTTTCATAATATTTTTGCAGACTTTTGGTGTAATTTCATTTCGTATGTTATACTTTAGTACTGAGGTTAGGTTTTGTTTGTTAGTTGACACCTTTTCTTTCACATAACACTATATGAAGAAATCGGTTCAAATCAGGGGAACGTGGGGGCCAGTCGATATCACCAGTTTTTGACATTATTTAGACGGGAAAAATTTCTTTCAAAATGTTCATCTTAACACGAGCTGTGTGTGATGTAAAACCGTCTTTTTGGAACAACATGTTTTGTTGGCCTAATTGATCCAATTCAGGTAGAAGAAAGTTTTTCAACATGTCCCAATAACGGTCACCAGTAACTGTTACAGCATTGCCTATAGTATCTTTAAAGAAATATGGCCCAATGATGACGCCGGCCAAAATGCCGCACCATAAAGTTACTTTATGAAAGCATAGTGGCCTTTGGTGTATCAGTTGAGGGTTTTCAGTAGCTATCTTATTTAGTAACAATTAAAATTTTTTGCCAAAAAAATGGTGGTTTATACCGAGCTGTAAAAATCGAGCACTCCAGTCTCGCCGTCATTTATGGTCATTTGCCTGCAGCCATTATGTCAGTTGAGAATTTTTAACAAACATGATGGAAATATTCCCAATTCCTGTGTACGGCGTCGATGAGAGCTACGATCAATATTTTCTAGTTTACGTTGGCTTTGCTCTATCTTACAGTATATGCATATTTTTAAAATAATTAATTATACGCTGAGTGGTTGACTTACTCGGCATACGATTAATACCAAAAAGTCACTTAATTATCTCCGCGTATTCACAATTGAACAATTATTAAAATAAATTGTTTTAATAATTTCAACATATTGTTGCAGCGTTAAATGCTTCATAATAAATTGCTTTCGACTACACTTTACTACTGTCAAATTTTAATAGACAAATGCCATCCAAACAAAAATTGCGGCCAAACAAAATGACTTACAACATAAGACACACACTGTAATTTGTGTTCTTTTAATAGCCTATAACTCAAATTTGATAAATATGAGGTCATGTCATAGTGTTACTGCTCTAGTCCATATATTTTTTCTGTTTTTTTTTTGGAAATTTGAAAAGCAAACTCTTTAAAAATCAGATGTTACAATACAAATTAATATTGTTTAAATTTAAAAATTTTACTTAATAAAAAATATGTTGTTTTTAATAACAACTAATATTTTTATCAAAACTTGAAAAAAAAAGTAGAAAAATATTTTTATTACATAGCATGGCTCGAAAAGTTTCCAGAAAACCGGTTCCAGAGCAGAATTATAGGCTTACTTCAGTACATGGTCGAGCCAGATCAGCGAGAGTGAGCGGTTCGTTGCGGAATTTGCGTGTCGTTTTATTTTTGCCTTTTACTGTATCCATCGAATAGATCGTGGTAGATCGTAACAATATATATACAAGATTATCCATTTAATAGTTTTTAAAAGACAGTCCTACCATTTGACAGTTGCTTAACAGGTATTTTAATTAATAACATTTTTCTTTAGTATTATTTTATGCCATTTTATATAATAAATATTTTTCTTTATCATAAAAATTTCCAGAAGGTATGGCGATTTTTGGTAGATATGTTAATAATCAAAATTACTATATACTACGTGTAGTAAAAAGACGGCCATTATTTTGCCAATAGATGGCTTTAGGAGTCTGTATCTCCCGTTGTAAAGTGCGATCGGGTTGCACTAGATGGCATTAGAAAGATAAGATTTCGTACTAAAAAAGCTTTTGATACAGTTTTGTGATTACTTGACTCAGTATTTTTTAAGCACGCGTCTAAGATGGACACCAACAAAGAGAAAATACGCCATATTTTACAGTTTTTCTTCGATAAAGGCGAAACCGCAAGCCAGGCAGCTGAAAATGTGAATAATGTTAATGGTTCTGATATTGTAACAGCCAATCACGCGCAATTTTGGTTTCGTCGATTCCGTGCCGGTAATTTTGATGTCAAAGATGCACCACGCTCTGGAAGGCCAATTGTCGAAAATGTCGATAAAATAATGGAAATCGTCGAGTCCGGCCGTCACGTAAGCACTGTTTCGATTGCCCAGGAGCTAAACATTGCACAAAAAACCGATGGGAACCACTTAAATAAGGCTGGATACAAAAAGAAGCTCGATGTATGGGTGCCACACGAGTTATCGCATGAAAACCTCATGGATCGAATTTCCATCTGCGAATCGCTGCTGAATCGCAACAATATCGATCCATTTCTGAAGCGGATGGTTACTGGTGATGAAAAGTGGGTCACTTACGACAACGGTCGTGGTCAAATCGCGGTCACCCGCCGCAAACGGTGTCAAAGCCAAGATTGACAGCCAGGAAGGTTTTGCTGTGTGTTTGGTGGGACTGGCAGGGAATCATCTACTATGAGCTGCTCCCGTACGGCCGAACTTTTAATTCGGTCCTATACTGTCAACAATTGAACCGTCTGAAAGAAGCAATCGCCCAGAAGCGGCCAGCTTTGGAGGAATTGTGTTCCATCAGGACAACGCCAGGCCGCATACATCGATAGTGACTCGCCAAAAGTTCCGAGACCTTGGTTTAGATGTTCTTATGCATCCACCTTATAGTCCGGACCTGGCACCAAGTGATTAACACCTCTTCCTGTCTATGACGAATGATGTTGTAGGTGAAAAATTCGCCTCAAGAGAAGATTGTGAAAATTGACTGTCCCAGTTTTTTGCCAATAGGGACGAGGGTTTCTATGAGAGAGGCATTTTGAAATTACCTCCAAAATGGCAACAAGTTATCGAACAAAACGGTGCATATTTGACCTAAATCGTATCATTCTATCTATGCTAAATAAAACCTGCAATTTAATGCAAAAATAATGGATTTATTTTTACTAAACCTTATATAAGACCCCAAAAAAATCACAAATGGCTACGGAGAAGCCATTGTATCTACTAAAAGTGACTGTTTGAGGTACATTATAGTTTTGATGATGTAATTTGATCGTAATTATTTAAAAATGAAGAAGAAAAGGTAGTTTTCAATCTTTTTAGGCCTAAACTTTAACATTTTAAACAAAACTATATGTTTTTATGAATAAGATGGTCATAAAATCCACACAATACTATAAATTTTTGCTTTATTAACCGAAACGTTACCAGAACATGCTACAATATTTCCAGAATTGATGATGTTAATTCTCCTTCAAGATCATTCGATTAAATGTTGTTAGACTTTTCCTTGTAAAAATTTAAAAAAAAAACTTATTTAAGCAAATAATTTTAAAAACTCTAGAGTTTTGAAAAACTAATATTCATCAAGAAACGGCCGAATTACAGTTCGAAATATGATAAAAATTCATTAAAAACTATCTCAAAAGGAGACAAGTTCTACAATAAGTCGTATGGCAGTTATTTGAATAATATTTAATTTTAATATAATAGGAAAATAAAAGATAGTTAAATTATATTTATTTTGTATCTACTTTCGAAAGCGCAATTTGAATAACACTATACTACTATTGTTTAATGCAAAATTGAATTTATTTTCCATAATATTTACATTCAATCCTTTATTTTGATCTATTATATATCAAATATACTCACAATTTATAATAGAATAATTATTGATTTTGAATCTTTTCAGTATAATAAAATAATAAACTTTTCTAATGCAATTTATTTAACAATGAAAAACTGTATTTTGTATAAACTTTATTTGTTTAAATTTTATTACGTACACATTTAGTGAATGAATAGAATTTATTAGAGCGTTTGAATAAACTTTAAGTTTAACTAAAACTCAACAAAGCCCGGTTATTTGGAATTGTAAATTTTCAACCGAAATCGAGGTGAAATAAATCCTAAACTGTTGATGGTGTATTTAGTAAACTATGGTAGGTCTTTTAGCATTCGATGAATATCCTTTTTTGTTTTTTTGTTTTTTTTTTTTGTTCAAGAAACAACAAACTTTTCATGCTAAAACTCCAACAAACGAAATTTATTACTTTTGTTGACAACAAAAACTGTTCCATACCACCTTTTCCTATGAACAAGAAAAATAATTTTACAAATTACAAGAATTTCATTTGAGTCTTCATGAAAAACTCCAAAGAAAAACTGAATACCATCATTTCCATGTTGGAATTTTCATTTTCACATAAAATAGAAAATAATCCTAGCATTTTAAACGTATTTAATAAAGATTCTGGAAATAATGCTGGCATAAAATTTAAACCTACTATAAATGTTGCCTGCCGATCTCCAATGAACTGACGTAAAACGTTTGAATTAATTGCAACCACAAAATTTTGGTTTCTTCCACAGAAAGTTGTGTTGCTGGCAATTTGTGAAAGTAGTTCAATTTGAATATTTGTATGAGTGCGTAGAGTTACTAAAGCCTATAACAAATATAGAGACAACAAGGTATGGTTTTTGAAATTTCAGTACATAAACTTGAAGAGAAACACTTTTCCAAATAGCTATAGAAGAGTTCAGTATACCATAAACTCATTGAAATTTTAAAATGAAACCGTTTATATTATTTATCAAAAGATGTAAATCTTAATTTTCATCAAAATGGTTTTAGTTAGCCGCAATTATAATTGTGATATTTGTCAAAATTTTCATCACTACCATTAGATACTTGGAAATTAATGGAAATTATTACCAATCAAATTATTGTTTATGTCTTTAAAATTCCCATCATTATTCTTTATTTATTATATTAGCTTTTGAAATTGGCTATTGGGAAATTTTAAATAAAACCTATTTTTTTATATTTGTAATATTAAAATTTACAAGTTTTATAATAGACAATTTATTACTTTCATATTTAAAATTAGTTGTTATTATTTAACAATTGAAGTCCAATAATTATGAAAATATCTTTAAAAAAATTCTCTTGTTTTTTTTTATAATTCGTCAGACCATATAGCAGATTCTGAGAAGTTTAATATAAAAATTCATTTTATCAGCTTATTTAAATTGTAAAATTCAAGTACGAGCGATGTGGCAGAAAAGTCATCAGACTGTAGTCACTGAGATAGATCGCGTATAACAGTGGAATTCCTATGCACTAAACTTGAATATTAATTCTTTTCAGACCCAATAGAGTATGGTAACATCAAAATGTTGTCTGTGGCTTTGTGAATCTACGAGTATGACTTATTTATCTACCAGACTATAAGAAACATTCCTTTTCGAGAACACAAATTTTTCAAAGACATAAAGAATTTGTTGGAAGGTTCGAGAATCAGTGGAAGATGAACCCCGCTCACGAAGTCCGTCACCATTAAAAACTGATGAAATTATGTAACGAGTAAGGCTCTTGTAATGTTGATTAAGAATAAAGTTTCTTAAAAGGCGCAGAAAAAGATCACCTCTATTAGGCAGCTTTGTCGGAAAAATGAATTTCTTCGATTTTCTAGCTCTCTATTCACTTGATTTTAGTTCGTGCTCCTTTTTTGGTTCTCCAAAATCTGTCTCGTGGTTATTTCCTAGCCCTATATCTTACTGATCTAAGACCATATAACTTTTGTTTGTTTCACAATATTAAACATTAAGAGGACGTCATCTTTCTAATGTTGATAATATCCCAAAGAGTACAATCGAGTACCTAAAGGCGATTTCAGTTGAAACGTTTTAGCACACCACTGAAGAGTGCCCAGGGGAACTACATTTAACAAGATAACATAAATGTGTAAATATCAAATTAAAAAAAAATCCAAATCTCATTATTTTTCTTTCTCACATCGTACATAAATTCATATATATTTTTACGGATAACTCCGCAGCTATATCCACATTTGTAAAAAAAAAATTTTAATGGTTTTTTTTCCCCTATAGCGATGTATATGTGCCCCAAAGCTATCAACCACAATAAAAACTTGAATGTGTATTGGCAAAATTTGGGAAAACCATCGCCAATTTATATAATGAAAACATTTCATTTTATATCGATTTCGTGAAGCGTGAAATTGGAAAATGTTGAATTAGCAGCCCCCCAAAAATATAGCAGATAGCAACAAGGCTTTTCTTGGCCACATAAATTAGGCGAAAATTGTCAAACGTTCTGGTCAGTGACCAGAGAGCCACTTACACGAATGGTAGGCACTCCATTGTCCGACAATAGTCATCCACAGATAGTGCTTGAACGAATCGCTATAGAGTAATTTTTGGAGTATAAAACCTTTTAGATGTTTTAATAGGATTGAAAAAGAACTACCACTTGAACGGCAAATGACAGTATCAAGACTATAAAATAATCCAAGGCATTTGTCTTCTTAAATACACATAAAAATGAAAAGTATGGTAGGCTACTTGAAGAATTCGCCTTTGTGGTAGTATTGCCACTCCTTATCGGCGTTTAAATTGCTTATCCACGATACCATAAAACCGAATTAATGTACATCACATTTGAGAGTTCAACTCTTCAGCAATTATTTATTTTTATTTACTAGCCAAAAGAATTACCCATTTATGTCTATAAATATCCTATATTTATATTAAATATTTATTTATTTGTATAGCAAAAGTAGAAAAATAAACAAAAATTCCGATTATTATTTTTGCAAGTTTTTTCAACAAGCTGGTAATTATTTTTTGTACTATACGAATAGACGACTTTTCCGCAAACAATTTTTATAATTCTCAAACCCATATCCTTTTTCATGGCCGCACTGATTTTTGTTTACATTTACATTCCCGATTCAACTTGCCAAACCAATTCAGTTGGAAGCCAATTTGAATAAAATAACAAAAATTCCCACTGACTATCTGCGTCATTCGATACATGATTTTGTTATCATAAAATGCTTCAATTTACATAAATGCGACTGATGAAGGCATTGTTTCTGTAAAAATAAATTAACCCATTTTTTTAAAAACGGATTACTTTTCTGACAAGGATGATTCTCGGTGATGACATGAATTTGTCTACGCACATAAGTGTTTGAATATTTTTTGAAGTCGGAAACCTTCATTTTATTTATTTCTCAATTTTCTTAACAAAATCCTTCACTTTATCTAATTTCTCAATCATCGAATCCCAACTTTTCGAATGATATTTGCAGCTAACTGATGATGTGAAATTTAATTAAATATCACCCAACCACACTAGTATTCCTCAAGAAAGTATCTTAGCTCCTACAATATACGAGGGTCGTTCAATAAGTCCTTAGAAAAAAAAGGAAAAAAACTTTTTAAAAAAAAAAACTTTTTTTAGTTTTTAACATAATGTCCTTGTAGCTCTATACACTTTCCCAACCGTTTTTCCAAAATGTTTATCCCGTCCAAAAAATAGGATTTCGGAAGTTCTGCAAAATACTCATCCGTTTGAGCAATGACGTCCTCGTTGGAAGTGAACCGTCGTCCGCCAAGCCATTTATCCAGATTGGGGAAAAGAAAATAGTCACTCGGGGCCAAATCTGGTGAATAAGCGGGATGCTGCAACAATTCCATTCTCAATTCCACAATTTTGGCCATGGAAACAGCGCAGGTGTGCACACGCGCATTGTCCTGATGCAAGAGGATTTTTTTCTTCTTCAGGTGGGGGCGTTTCTCTTTGTTTTTTTTCGCTCAACCGTTGCAATAACGACGCGTAATACGCTCCTGTTATTGTTTTTCCTTTTTCCAAGTAGTCGATAAAAATGATGCCCTGCGAATCCTAAAAGACCGTGGCCATCACCTTCCCGGCCGATGGCACAGTTTTTGCCTTCTTCGGAGCCCGTTCACCCTTGAAAATCCACTGTGATGACTGTCTCTTCAATTCTGGAGTGTAGTAGTGTATCCAGGCTTCGTCCACAGTGACATATCGGCGAAGGAATTCGGCAGGATTGCGATGAAAGAGTGCCAACATAGCCTCAGAGTCCACTACACGATTGCGCTTATTCTCCTCTGAGAGCAAACGCGGCACCCATCTTGACGAAATTTTTTTCACAGACAATTTTCCATGCAAAATTGAGGCGACTGTAACTTGTGATATGCCCGTGGCCTCAACTAATTCGCGCACTTTAATTCGCCGATCGTTCAAAATCAGATCGTGGTTTTTGTCGATGATTTCAGGAGTAGACACCTCAACTGGGCGTCCTGAACGATGTTCATCTTTTGTGGATGAACGGCCACGTTTAAATTCATTCACCCAATTGTAAACCATCGCAAACACAGGTGCAGATGTGCCATGAACTGCATCCAACTCGGCTTTGATTTCTTTCGGGCTTAAGCCTTTCAAATGGAGATGTTTGATGACAGCCCATAACTCGCTTTTTTCCATTGTTATGCACAAATAAATGTCGTTAACTTTAAAAGACGATAGAAATTGACCTACGCTATAATGCTACTTACAAAAAAAATCTTTACCGACACTACGAGCGCTATTTTTTGGATTTTCTAAGGACTTATTGAACGACCCTCGTTTTAAATGATTGCTTATGAAAAAAGAATTCGATTGATTCTGTCCAGTAGTTTTTGATTGACACCCTTTTAAATATTGAAAGTAAAAAACTGCATTTTCGGCATATTTTCAATTTTTACTATAGAAAAGATAAAAATGTTGTTCAAGCAAGAAAAAAATGATCCGATGTGTATGGAGAAGATGTGTTAAGTGAGCGCCAGTGCCAAAACTGGTTTGTAAAATTTCGATCCGACAATTTTGATCTCAAAGCTGATGAAGACACAATAAAGGAATTAATTGATGCAAACTGGCGAATAAGTGCTCGTGAGATCGTTGAGAGATTAAATTTATCGAATACGACCGTTCATGATCATTTGAAACGGCTAGGTTTAATCTCAAATTTTGACATATGGGTTCCTCATCTTCTTACGGAAAAAAATTTGTTCCGTCGCATTGACGTTTGTGATTTGCTTCTCAAACGCCAAAAAAATGATCCATTTTTGAAGCATATCATCACTGGGGACGAGAAATGAGTTGTCTACAACAATGTTATGGGTAAAAGATCCTGGAGTAGAAAAGATGAACCGGCTTAAAGCTCTTCGAAAGCCAATATTCATCAAAAAAAGGTTATGCTATCTGTTTGGTGGGATTTCAAAAGAACCTTTTTTTTTGAGCTTCTACCGAGCAACACAACGATCAATTCTGAAGTGTATTGTCATCAGTTGGACAAATTGAATGATTCACTTCAAGAAAAAAGGCTTCCCACCGCCATACCCTCCATACTTTGCAGATTTAGTGCATCTTCCGATTATCATTTGTTCTGGTCTCTACAAAATGAACAGAAAAAATACTGTTTAATGAACAAAAAAAAAATTGAAATTCTTAATTTAATACAATAAACCTGACAATATTTTATAGAAACACATTGATGGCCTACAAAATTGGTTGCGAAAATAGAAAATAAAAATTAATGAGCAAAAATGCATTCATATCAAATCTACCCTTCGTCAAGGACTATAACCTAATATTAGACACCTAAATAACAGTTTTATACTGTTAATAGATAAAGCTTGATATTTAGAACTCTATGTAGACAACCGATGAACTGCAAGGACATTTAGATAAACTGTCAAATATAATATGACCCAGATTTGACACACTTAAACCTAAAAAGTCTTTTTTTAGATATATAAATACCTTTTTTTTTTTATAGTTTCATTTATTTATTATTCAGTAATAGTGGTGGTGGTGTTCATATGAAACTTACAACTAAAGAACCACTGTAGATTTTTATTTTTCTTAACCTACTGATTCACGATGGAATACTCTAGGTTACTTAAGCTATTATATTATTACAAGGTTTTTCCTAAGTCTATTGAAATTTAAGTTTCTCTAATTATCTATTATATTTTTTTTTTAACATATACTACTAAAAATTTTAAAAAAACGTAGTCCATTTATTATTGTTTTGTATATTGTTACTTAGCCTAAAAGAAAGAATTTACACCTAATTTACAACTACCCATACCCAATACTTATAACTAATCCATAACCCAAGTGATATTTTGGTTAAACTTCGTCGATCCACCAGCATCGCGTTTTTGTTTTCTTTTTGTCTCTTGTCGATATTTCTGTGTTATATTGTAGAGTATTTATGTTTCTGTTGTTTGCAATATTCCTTGGAATTTTTTTGTCTGATGCTCTGCGTTTGGTGTGGAATAAAATTGGGATCTTATTTGCGTCTTGATATATGCGTGTTTATCCAAAAAGATGAAAGCTTCAGGGGGTATGAAACCTGTGTCCATGCTATATTGAATGTACTGATCATCTGGGTATATTGCATGTCCTATTAAGCTATTGTTTTCAGCAAGTTGCGCACTGTTAAAATGTTTCCTACAAAGAGAGATTATATGGTTATCTATCCTAATTATGTTTGCCCAGTTATAAATCGTTTTATTAGAGATATAGTGTTTGTAGTTTGTGTTTGGCTTTCGGTATTTTCCAAGGCATGCTCGCAGACATTTCCTTTCGTAAATTCTAAATTTCTCCATTAGTGACGCGCTTACGTTGTACCAAATTTGGCTACCGTAACATAGTATTGGTCTGATTATAACCTGATAAGCGATAATTTTGACTCTGGAAGAAATGAGTCTTGAATAAAACAGTTTGTTGGCGATCCTAAACGCTTTATTTGCTTTTTCAAGAGCTTTTTTAATGTGGTCGGTAAAGTTTAAGTTGTTTTTGAACCATATGCCCAAGTAACGAACACAGGACTTGTTATTGCAAGTTTCGCCATTATCTGCTCTAATGCAAAATTGCTTCCAATTTTGCCGAACCGAGGTATGACACGACTCAATTTTATTTCGAAATAATATCGACTCACACTTACTATAGTTAATTCTTAAGCGCCAAGAGTTAACGAAGTCCTGTGTGATTTTGAACATTTTTTGCAGATTAGCTTGTATATTAGTTAGTTTGCGGTCAGCAGTGTACAATGTTATATCGTCTGCAAAAGCTAATGTAAATGTTTAACCTGGCAGGTTGTTCAGTTTCTTTAACAAGTCGTTTATGTAGATAATGAATAGCGTTGGTGATGTTACAGTTCCTTGTTGTAAACCATTGTTAATGCTGTATTTTTTGCTTTGTCCAGCTCCATTTATTTCAACTGTGAATGTTTTGTTGGAAATCATATTAGAAACTGTTTTTATTAAGCACGGTTGGAAGTTATTTTTTATCAGTTTAAAGATTAAAGCTTCAGTCCATACTGAGGTAAAAGCATCGGATAAATCGACTAATAGCGCCCCGACACATTCTTTATTATTTATGTACCAGCATATATCCGACATGAGTTTGTTAGCTGAATGAATTGTAGAGTGGCCCATTCTGAATCCAAATTGATTTTCTACTAAAATATTGTTGTTGTTTACTGAGTGTAAAATAGAGTCCTGTATGATTTTCTCGAAAATTTTACTGATGCTAGGCGTAAGACTGATGGGTCTGAAGTTGTTCGGGTCAGATGAATCTTTCCCCGGCTTTTTGATAGCTATTACTTTCGCTTCTTTCCAGCACGATGGAAAGTAATAATTGTTGAGAGCGTTGTTAAATATTGTGACGTAATCGAGGATAACTATATCAGTCAAATGCTTGAGGATTATATTTGGGATGTTGTCAGGACCTGAAGATGTTTTGCTCTTAAGATTTCTAAAACAATATATTGCTTTGTCGGAGGTGGTGAAGTAATTATCTGTTTGGTGTTCTTCAATATTATTCGCAATTAATTTATTTGAAAAATTTCTCACATTAAGAAAAATATGTTGTTGTTTAAACTGCCTCACTGTTTCTCGTATTTCGGTGTTGAGTAATTCGTTTGCACTAGCATGTAATGTGTGTTTAGTTTGGAACGTGAGACCCAAAATATTGCTCATATGGTTATAATTGTCGATGATAAAGTTATTTTCTTCGTCTTTTTGTAGTTCATCAGTGTTGATTCCTGCATCGGTCAATAGGTTTATTTGGTTTATGTTAATTTTTAGTGGCTTGTTTATGGTGGTGTCTTTTTTTCTAAATATTTTGTTTAGTGTAGGAAACATATCCGTGTTGGAAGGTGAAATGTTTTTTAATTTATTTTCCCAGTGTTTGCTCGCTATTAATCTGTAGTTTTGGTTAATTAATGAATCTAAGTTTGATATAAAAGCCTTAGTCCTTAGGAGGTTGGGGTCGTCATTTCTGCAGTTGGTCCTATACATTTTGTGAAGGTCGCGAATCAAAGCTTTTTTTGTTTTTTGCACTTTTAAAATTAGGGTCGTATTAAACTTATCTAGATGATTGTAGATTTTGAGTTTAGGTACCGTTTTTTTGATAGTGTCCTTGATTATTTGGTCTAGCGTGTTGATACGATTGTTGATTTCTTCATTGTTAAGATTTCTATTATTTGGAACATAGCCTGTGTCTACTCCTGTATGCTCCAGATATTTTTTATGTAATTCTTTTTGAAACTTTCGCCAGTTTGTTCGTTTGAAATCAAGGCGATCTTTAATATGTTGCGTGTTGAGTATGTTATCGTTATCGGATTCGGTGCTTATGTTAAATAGTAATGCACGATGGTCGCTATCATAAGTAAGCGTTCTGAGTAGAGAGGTTGATCTATCGGCATCGAAGGTTACTCTATTATCAGCTATGCAAATATCTAAGTAAGAGCCGCATCTGGGGTACGAAGGATTTTTGCTGTAGTATAGCCTAGGTTTATATTTTATATTGTTATTTTGTAACCAAGTTTTTATAAAGTTTCCCCTGGTGTTGTTGCTTTTATTATTCCATGTTGTGTGTTTGGCATTTATATCACCAGCCATGATGTATTTGATGTTACATTTATCGAGCTGTAAATCCTTGAAGAGTATTTCGAATTCTTCGGCAAATTCGTTATTGTGGCTATCAGGAGCATAGGCCGAAACTATGATGAGCTTTTCTCCGTTTGATATGTTTAAGGAAATTGTTGTTGTTTCAAGGCAGTTGAAAGTTTTTAGTCTCGGCAGATTTATTTCTTTGTAACTCATTTTTTTGTTTATTAGTATGGCCGTACCTCCTCCTAGAGTTGAATTTGGTCTGTCCGTTCTAATTATGTTAAAATTCTCAATTTTCAATTTTCTATTTAAATTAAGTTTAGTTTCGGATAAAAGTACTAGATCTGGGTTATGTTTATCTAAAAATGTTTTCAGGAAGTGTTGTTTATGTAGCGCTACGATTGAATTGACGTTTATTGTTATGATTATATATAAATACCTACCGACGTTTGAAATGACAATAAAAAGAATTAATTATACCACAATTTTTACTCATAGTATACCATTATGGAAAATGGTTTTTAAAAAAAAAAATATCTTTCCTTAAAAAAAATGCTGCAAAAAATCAATGGGGATGAGAATTTTTTACACTATCCACTGTCTAAAAAATTGTAGCTCCTAAATTTCATATTGAAGTATTAATAGCTGACCAGTAAAATCAAAAACACATCATATTTTCAACAAAAATAGAAGCTTCAGAATAAAACTTTTCTTCTTCCCTGAGTTTGGCAAACCAGACGCATTAATTATATCGATAAGGATTACCACAAGAAAAGTCGGAGAAAGAATGAAAACGGACCACAATCAGAGCTTTTCAATATCTATAACGGTCTCCAGTAAGGGTCTTCGATATTATGGGTTATTCAGTAAGGGCTGCACGAGTGGTCTTCAGCAATATTAAACTGGGGGGCAAAAAATTCTGGACTGCACAAAAGAAAGTAGATGGTGCTATCGTTCATGTCAAGAACAAGAGCAAATATCAAAAGCTCCGTGCAGATAGGAGGCTATAGCTTTCAAAGAGTTAAACATTCTCCAACTTGGGGTCAAGGGTTGCAAACGATATCAACATGTTACCTTCGCAAACTTCAATTTTCAGTAAAAATTATAGCCAACTCTTAGGCGCGTTCGAAAGTTGAATTCTCTGAAGAATCTTTGGCACAACCACCCGATTATGGCTAAAATCAAACGCAACAGATTGTGGTAGGGTAGACAGAGTATCTATACGGACAAGGAAGATCGTGCAACGAAAAGTCTACAAACAAGGTAGGCCTTGTCTTCAATAGAATGGCGGTGTTAGTCAGGGTGTTAAGATCATGTTGGAATTGTAAAACTAGAAGATAACGGTATAAAAACCGGTTGGCTGACATACCTGAGGACTTCCTATTATTGAACATTTGAAGCTGATGATAGAAAAGTGCAAAATTTATACCCACATTCTTGAGAAGAAAATAATCAAAACTTGTAAATACATTTTTAAAATAGTTAAAATAATTATCAACATTAAATACAAGAGCCCTACAAAAATCCCCACCCATTAATAAATGATGGAGTAAATTTTTAAGGATAAAAGAATGTTTTTTTTTTGATTATTAGTAAAAAATTATCAATCAAATCTCGTCCAAATGTTCAAAACACACTCGCACACAATATATCATCAAATTTATATGATTATTAATAATGAACTGGCCTGTACCAGTAATTTTTCATATAATTTTAATTTTGGGGAAATAAATTAGTTTCATAAATAATTAATTCGAAGCAATTAAGTGCATACGGTGACCGTCCATTATTCTTATAAACTGCCGATGTCACCGAGTCTAGACTTTCTTTTCCATTCACTTCGGAATATGAACATATACAAAATATCCTAAAAGATACTCTTCTGAATATTAGGAAAAGCTCCTTTTTCCTTTAGTTTTGTTTTTATAAATTATATACACTCTTCAAGCACAATAACATTAAGGATCGTTGCTTTAAGAATTTTATTTATTATTAAACATAACGTTTATCATTTGCATTTATATTTTTGCATTAGTCAAGGATGATAAGTGGAATTTTCTTTTTTTCGTTCCCTTTCACTTTCTTAATATAGAATAACTTTTAATATAGTTTAATTTAAGGCTATTATCAAAAAGAATAGAAATTCTTAAAAATAAAAAATAAAAACTCTCCTTAAGAATTGACTTGAATTTTTACTAAGAACTAGAGAGAGAGAGAGACAGAGTTGGAGTGTTAAAAGAGAATAAAACCAAAATGAAATATTTATTTTTGAGTCTATTAGAGCAGACAAACTTATGATTATGTAAGAAATTTTTCACAAATGTAGAGGAGACCATCAGACATACTTTGGGCGGAGTCAGCTTGCAAATGATAAATGGCCAGATACACCCTTGGATTTATATAAGTAAGGACGTTATCCTGAACTTTAGAATGAATAATTACGCAATTTTGTTACATTAACATATATATATATATGTATATATATGTTGTAAATATACATATATATTGTGTGACGGATATGCCTTAAGCTTAAGGATTTCTGACATTCTCTGCTCCTCTTCATATTATTTTGCCCGTTATTTCATTTTCGACAAAACTTTCCACCAACTTTTTCCATTTGTTATCAAAAATTTGTTCTTAAAGTCTAGTAATCTTCAAAATAAAGAAATTTTGCAAACAACAAAAAATCCCTAACGATATGAGTTAGAATGGAAAATATTTTTTTTATAGCAGATTATGAGGGACTATTGTTTACTAGAGGAGTAAGCATAAATTTTGAATGGAACTTTTCTTTTTTCGTAAAAATAGAATTTATTTAAATGATCTTTTTAAAAAAAAATTCTATTAAAGCATATATACACGTATATTTTTTGTTGTTGGTAAAAATGAACTTTCTATAAAGTAGCGTTTGCTTTAAAGAAACTATTAGGCTGTCCGGGAAGTAATTTCGTTTTTTTTTTTTATAAAATTAATATTTTATTCACATAAAAATGATCCAGTCTGATCCAATATTCTTTGGCATTTTTCTTGTAGTCTTTGGCGGCAAAAAACTGATCCAAGTCATTTTTGACCTCCTCATCTGAATTAAACGTTTTACCATCTAAAAAAAAATTTTTTACAGACCGGAATACATAACAATCGGCAGGCAAAAGGACTAAAGAGTATGGTGGGTGTAGCAGTATATCCCATTCAAGCTCTAAACGCTTTTGCTGAGCGGTCAAACTCTGTATGTGGTTTCGTATTATCCTGTTGGAAGTGCTTTGAGCCGGTTCATCTTTTCTACTCCAGGATTTTTTGCGCTTAATTTTTTTCTTGCTTGAACACCATTTTTATCTTTTCTATAGTAAAAAAGTAAAATATCCTGAAAATGCGGTTTTTCACTTTCCATATTTAAAAGGGTATCAACCAAAAAGTAAGTTGCAAATTTTTTTACAAGCAAGCCTTGCTATATCAGCGGTCAAAATACATATGATTATACGACTTAAGTATGAAGTTGGTTGTGAAAAAATATAATTAATTCCTCTATTGGGAAATAACGAAGTTACTTTCCGGACAACCCAATATTTACCATTAATCCCTTTAAAATAAAATAAATACTTTTAATTAATACTATTTTTATATTTAATTTAAAATTCAACATTTCAAAATAGTAAAAAAATATTTGTAGAGTAAATAAAGGATGCGATATTTTTGTATGCGATATGTTAGAAATATAATCACTGAGAGTTAAGAAATTTCTTCTGTACGTTAATCCTTCTTAGATGTGCTGTAAAAAAGTTTCAATCTCGTCCTGTAACTATGTGATCCTATAAAGTGTGATAAATGAAGTTATTAGAAAAAATAGAGCATCGAAATTTAGAGTCATTTTATATTCAAATATTTAACCTTAATAATTTTTTTATTAAGGTTGAATATTTCGCAAGAATAGCTCAGAAAAATGGTGAAGCATTGGAAGGCCAACTTTGCTAAAAAAGGCCTTCGACATTGAAAACTGATGAATATTTCGAAGGAGTGATAGCTTTTGTGAGGTTAGACCGTTGATGATTATTTAAACTCCTTAAAAAGTTTCAGAAAATAAGATCTTTCACTAAAAATCGAATTTTCCATATACTTTGATGCTTCACTATGATAACGTCCGGTGTCACAGGGCTAGCTAGATTAAAATTAAACCTCATAAATGTGTTTCCTCAGAGTTCTTTTTTTAAACTGATTTAAGTTTGCGAAACTTTTTTATTTCCAAAAAACATATATAAGATTTTCTCCGCCTTCAATTACTGACCCATTTTAGAAAGGCTTCACTCCAGGAGAAAGTCTTGGAATATAGTACACAGATCTAGCATCTGTTCATCGGCTTTGAAATCGCTTATGATACTATAGCCAGGGTAAAACTCTTTACACCCATAAGATAGTTTTGGCAACCCAAAAAAATTGATTAAACTGACTAGTCTAATATCCTCAATGGTCACCGGTAAGGAGACGCACTTTCGTACATGTTTTTTAAACTGGCACTGAAAAAAGTGATTTGGGACACAGAATAAGGCGTGATGGGTACCATCCTCGCTAAATCTGGGCAGCTCTTAGCATATGCTATAAAAGCTATACGAGGATCCTCCAACAAAAGCATTAAATTTTGGGCTACCCATAAATGAATGCTAAACATAGTCCATAATGGCGGCGTTAGCGTCACAGCCAATAATAACATGGAATTATTTCGCTCGAAAATTTTTAACGTAAGATCGAAGCCTCTATGGTAAAAAACAATAGTGGTCATGTTTTTTTTTGGAAATTAGGTTTCCCAGCGAACACCATTACGAATTCTTGTCCGCGTTCGAGAGAAGGATTCTTTGAGAGATTTTTAGCCGCTTAGTCATTCATGAGGATGAACGATTTCAGAGCCTATTCAATGACAAAATCTTGGAGCATTAACGTAACCGTTCGGTTGTGGATAAAATTAAGCTCAATATGCCTGAACACTTAATCCGTATGGACGAGGAAAATTATGCCCAGAAAGTCTCTTTTGGCTTCACATATGGTCCCAAAAGACAAGGCAGGCCTACCTTTGGCTGAGCCAGGATTCTTAGAGCATGCTGGGAGTATCGAACTGGAAAATCACGATATAAATCCGAAACATCTGGGCTTCTTTAATACAGCAGGTCTACACTGAACTGCCATTTATCGAATCGTTGATTATGATGATGAAGGAATAAGAAAAGTCACATAGACTAAATTAAGGAACGTAATCTAAATGAGTATAATCAAGGAGCTAAAAGCAACTTAAGTTAAAAAAATTAAGGCCACTCCACATTAATAAATTTATCTAAATATAAAAAAGGTATTTTTGTTTAGTATAAAAATTACTACAGGGTGGACCATTTAGAAGTTCCATTTTAAAAAATTAAATTAAAAAAAACTAGTGTATGTTTTTTTCAAATTTCCGGTTTTATTAAAAAGATTGAACCTTGAAATTTAAGAGTGGAACTCAACATTATTTAAATGACTGCCACGGCTGGCCTTACGACCAGCCCCATTCGCTCGACCCAATTTTTCAGTACATTTTCGAATGTCCGGCCCTGTATCTCTTCAATGGCAACTTTGATTTCGTGTTTTAAGGCCTCAATTATCTCTGAATGGCTTGTGTATCATTTATCCTTAACGGCTTCCCACAGAAAATAATCCAACGCGCTCAAATCACAGCGCCGAGGCAGCCAATTGACATCAGAATTTCGGCTGATTATTCGGTTTTCGAAAGCAGTGCCCAAAAGTTGGATTGTTACGTTGGCTGTGTGGCAAGTGTCCCCCTCCTCTTGAAACCAAATGTCGTCCGTGCCATTCTCTTCAACTTTTGGAAACAAAAATTCGTTGCGCATGTCACGATAGCGCTCACCATTGACCGTAACGGTGGCTCCTTCATCGTTTTCGAAGAAAAACGGGCTAATGATGCCTCAACTCCAAAATCCGCACCAAACCGTGACTAGTTGTGGATGCATCGGCTTTTCTATGGTGACGTATGGATTTTTTGAGCCCCAGATGCGACAGTTTTGTTTGTTGACATACCCACCGAGGTGGAAATGGGGCTCATCCGAAAAGATGATTTTTCGGTAAAAATGCTCATCTTCGGCCAATTGATCTTGAGCCCATTGGGCAAACCGAAAACGAATCGGATGGTCATGCGGCTTTAGCTGTTAGACTAATTGAACTTTGTAAGCTTTCATACCGAGGTCTTTGTGCAAAATTCTCAACAGAGAAGTGCGAGAAATGTTCAATTCCTGAGAACGGTGACGAGTTGATGTCGATGGATGATCACTGACATTTTCAACAACGGCGGCAATATTGTCGGTCGTACGCACTGTCTTGAGCGGGAACGAGTTGCTTTGGCAACCAACAAACCAGTTTCGCGAACTCGCTTCACGAATTTGCCCACAAATTCACGTGATGGCAATCGATCTTTACTCATTTTTTTTTTAAATTTCTCACAGTTTGGGTTGAAGACTCACCACTTTGGAAGTAAGTTCTCAATATTTCCCATTTTTCTTCAAGCGTTTGGATTACCATTTCGTAAAATTCTGACTTTCAACTAACAATCTGTCAATTCGTGTTGACATTTAACACTCTAGTGCTTCAAATAAATAGTAGTTCAAAATTGCACCGCTAGATGGACCACCCTATACATGATACTTTTTATTATTAAAATATTAAAAATATCTTAAAAATTCCGTTCAGTAATTCTAATATTCACTTTAAAAAAAACGACTAAAAAAGGATTTGTAGCAATTTTTTCTCCCTTATAATTGTAATATTAAATGACAAAATAGAAATTTTCATATTTTTTCTATGAGATTGAAATTCTAGTTCAGATATTTATCTATGCAAAATAATCTGATCAGATTTATTTTACTGCAATGACAATGGTAGCCAGAATACTGACCATCATGGTTACAGAACTATAGTGACTGGAATACCTTAACAATTGGCTAAACTAAGGTTTTGCAGCAGTTTATCCTTAGGGTTGAGAAGAGAAAATGTATAAAATCGCTTTTGGATAGGCAACTGCTTGCGTTCATTTGAATTCGAACCGGAATAATTTGCCCAGGAGACAGGACATGATTGTTTCGGCAACGAGACCTTGTCGCGCACCGAACAAGGAAAAAGTTTTGTTTTTGCATCTGTTACACTTTTCGGAGTGTATGTCCAGGACTTTTCATCGCCATATTAGTTCCGTAATACACCAACTGGAGAAAAGTAAAAAAAAAAAACAACAGACAACAGCATTTGTTCCGAAACAAGGTCTTCATGAATTTTCCAACCATCCAATGGGTGGGCGGTATTTGTAGTTGCGGCAACCATTGCATGACTCGAATGGATAAAGTGGCTACACGTACAACTGCCGCCAAAAACCTACAAAATAAGAAAATGAAAATGTATGGAACCTCAAAGTTCAGGATTATATGCTGAGGAGAGAAACCATGTTATGCATTGAATAATAAAGTTCCAACTTGTCCTGATCCTTGGCGCTTCTGCTACTATCACTATAAACTGGCATCGAACATGGCTTTGTCGGCCGGTACTCGTACAGTTGCCCTCCATGAGTAAATTCATCTCTCTTGTTGTCCATGTTCATATTTGTTCAACTAGAATAGGGTGTTTAAGACACTGTTTGTGCAGTCAAATCTGTCTTATTGTTAGTTAAAAAAGTTTTCGGTTATAAAACTAAGTCAAAATCCTTAAATATTTTTACATATTTTCTTGCATAAGATTTTTCTTCTTTTTTTTGTTGTTCTGTTGCATGTGCTTTTTGAATTTGGTTTTTTTTTTTTTTTTCGTCTTTCCTTTAAGCTAATACCATTTTTTTTCTTCCTATAATTTTTCACCATTTTTTTACCATATTTTATTTGTTTTTTTTTTTTCTTTTTTTGTATTGCTTTCAATTCTTTGTTAAAGTTTGTCTTATAAGGTTTCCATCTATTTTATCATCTTCCTGCCATAACATCACATGATGTTGGAACGTGATCTTCTATAATTTAACTGAAAAACTTATACAGCATGTAAGCTAAGAAAACTTTACTATAAAATTCTCATATTCTTTATCCCATTTAGATATTCTTATTTTATACTACAATTTTTGTTAGACAGATTTTCTTCAATAATCTGAACTCAATCGTCTTCCATATATATTCATATTCTTTATACTTATTACATCCACGACAATATTAACATTTTTATTTATTCCTTATGGTTTGCCAATATAGAAAAATTCCTATTCTTAAAATGGTAAAGAACAAGGACTACTCTGTAGGTAGTATAGGTACTGTATTATTGTAGTACATATAAATACGATATTGAGTGGTGTCCTTTTTTCAGTTGGAAACTTTTGGCGAATCTCGAACTGAATGGAAATTTTTCCATATTAGAAAAATATACTTAATACTTATTTGTAGTAGATTGTTTGTTTCAAAGAAGGTTAAGGAAAAACTTGAACAAAATTATATTTTGTTGCAAAAGTGGAAATCTGCTAAAAATGATCCTTTTGTTCTTGAATAAATAATAAGTGAATAGTGGGTGGGAAGAGTTTTACTTTTCTGGACATATCTCATCTTTGGCCAAATAATCGAAAACCTAAAATCCTTACTGACCAGTACAATACAACACTTCACTTAATGTCGCATCAAATATCTTTTAGTCGATTTTTTGAGATGAATACATTTTGCAGGGATAAAATTTCTTTTGTTCTGAGATATATTGAGAAATGAACCACAGATAACGATACTTTAATGACTTTTAACTTTTTTTTTGTTGGATTACTTCAACAAACAAACCTATACATACAGCCATCACTTGAAAAATCCTTAACAACCATCATCAAGTGTTTAAGGGTGAGAATTGTACGTTTAAGGATTCGGGTTTTAGTTTCAGATTCAGATTTCAAACAATTCTGCCATTGCCAAAATCCTGTTTAAGTTTACTTTTTGCAATCCCGTAGCTTATACCTTAGTCCGTTTTCTCTTTTGTAAAGCTTAATTCAATGGCGGCACCCTCTTACCCACTAACACTCATCCATTCACTTACCGTTTTCCTTAAAACAAAAATTTAGTCATTTCGCATTCGTATCGTGAATTTGAGAATGGAATCCTTTTGATGGACTCCAAATACCAAACGGTTCAGGTGCCGTTTACGAATTCAGATTTAGTTTGGTTTCTCTGACTAGCAAGCCATTCCGTCATTGGTTAGAATTTCTAAACGTTTCATGATTCAGCGGTTTTCAGCAGTGCACCTACACATTTTATACCAAATTCAAACTAAACCAAAAACTAAACCGAAATTCTTTTATATTTTAGAATAGAAAACAAAATATTTTTTACTAACAGAAATATTTGTTTGCTATTCAAAACTATTTTAAAATATGCAAAGAAGAAATATTTAAAAAAAAAAAAAAGTAGAATTTCACAAAGGTTCACTGCTATTCTAAACTTGAACAAAGACTAAAGGTAATTTTATTATTATTTATAGTCCATTATTTGGTATTTGCATAAAACCGTATTTATTTTTAATAAAACTTTATTTTTTTAATAATTAGTCAAACTTAGATGGTAAACTGTTCAAAACTGGGACTTGTGGGAACAAAATAAAAAGTGGCGTCTTGGAAAAAAATCTCCTCAGTTCAATAAAATTATATATTTTCAGTTACACAATTAACTGTAAAAATTTTAAATAATAAATTTTGATAAGAATTCCAAAAATAGTGTTAAAATGTTGTTAAAAATTAAACAAATACCAAGTTTTCGATTTCTTTGTTAGAAAAGCACAGTTTTGTCAGTTGACAAATGTAATATAAATTTCCTATTTGTGGTAAGAATTATTTGCATTAAAAACTTTCATTATTAAAACTAACGAAAAATCAAAGCATACGCGTATGATAGGCTGATTAGACGCTAGAAAAATCGGGTTTTAAAATATTCTTAAACAATTTTTCGACAGTGTATAAGTCAATGAGCAAAATTTCTAAAAACGAAATTTTGCTCATTGACTTATAGCATGTGTGAACGGGCCAATGCCGCTTTTAGATGCATTTTGGCCCGTATTTCTTCGAAGCGTCAATTCTGATCGCTATAACCGACTTTTTCTGCTGTAACCACGTTTTGCATTTATTTTTGCTTCAGTAATGAGGCACATTTTTTGTTTTACGGAAAAAGAGAAGTATTATTAGTTAATAAATAAAATTTTCACATACAAAGCTCTTCAAACTCTCATGTAGCTTGTCAAAGTATCAAAAACATAATACGAGGTCTGGTCAAAAAGTATCGCGAATTTTGTGTTCTTTCAGAAATTAATTATTTATTTGAAGAATTTCAAAAAATTATTTTTTATGATCTTGTTTAGCTCTTCCTTCGATGCCGTCTTTATTCCCTCAATGGTAGTGTAGCGTCGTCCTTTCATGGGGTTCTTCGATTTCGAAAACAAGAAAAAGTCACAGGGGGCCAGATCTGGGGAATACGGTGGCTCCGGCATTATAAGTGTGTTGTTTTTAGCCAAAAATGGCAAAAGCCAATTTTTGTTCTTCCACAAATCCGGGCGTTTCTTGCGGATTGCTGCACACAACTTGCAGGTAATATTCCTTATTGATCGTTCTTCCCTGTGGTAAGAACTTATGATGCACCACATCCCTGCAATCGAAGAAAACTGTAAGCAAAACCTACACATTCGACCGAACTTGACGCGCTTTTTTCGGTTTTGGCTCGAGCGGCAGGTTCCATTGGGATGATTGAGCTTTAGTTTCTAAGTCATAACCATAAACCCATGATTCGTCAACAGTTATGATCCTCTGGAGTAAATTTAGGTCATCGCAGTTAGAGTTCAACAGCTCCTTAGCAATGTTAATGCAATGATGTTTTTGGTCGAAATTGAGCAAAAGTCGAAGACGAGCCAAAACACGTGCAAGCAAAGAAGCTGTCAAAAATTAACTGAACATTCAAAATGGCCGAACTTGTCTGCATAAGTGAGAGACATGAATACCAACCTAACGCCATAAAAAATCGAAAATCGAATTTACGTAACCCGCTGAAATTCAAAATTCGTGATACTTTTTGAACAGACCTCGTATCTGGTGTGCCTTTTGCATCTAAAAGTATGGTTGGGTCATATTTCTTCGAGGCGTTAATTCTGAGTACTACAGCTATAAGATAAAAAATTTTTTTTTTATCAGAATTTAAAATTTTTATGCTTATTATGTGAGGTTTTTAGAAATACAGTGCCATAAATCTCACAGAACAAGATAAATTTTTTGCAGCATAATCCGCCTAATAAAAGATATTGTGCGATTTAAATTGGTTAAATTTTTTTAAGGGCTACGCAAAAGATCATATTTATCGAGATAATCCTTAAATTCAGGAATATTAAAAAATCAACATCTAATATATAATAGATCAATAACATCCCCAAATATGCGAAAATATCATCAAAAACTGTCTCAAAGGGATCAACTTCCCTTGATGGCGACAATTGCAATAAAAAAATAATGTTAAATTTTATGCACAATAGCAAGGTTCAAGTACTATAATAATTTGTCATCGAAATCTGATTTTAAAATGGGTCTATTTAAATTGGTAAAGATTGAATAATCTTAATTCGTCAATTTTGTAAAAAAAAAATCTCCTTATAGTATTTAAAATGTTAAAATATTTTCTTAAGCGTTTCTATAAAAAGTTAAGTTTAATAAGTAAAAACTAAAATTTCTATAATAAAAAAATTATTTCTCTAAATTGAATTTAATTAATTACAAAATTAATTTTAATTAAAAATATGAAAAAAAAATTTACATTATTCAAAATAAAAGAATTTTAGATATTAGAAAGGAAACGAGAATTTTATTGTTAAAAAAATGGTCCTTAATCTATGTATCAGGATGTAGTATAATGATAAAAGAAAAAAATTTCCTATTGGACATATCAAAGATGAATTCTGTTAGCAACAATAAAAAAAACTAATGAAAATCACCCTTTATTTGCTTTCGGAACAAGAACTTGACAAATGACATCCTTTTCGTCAAATCATTTCCGACTGACAAATGGCTATTACTAATTACACAAGGGATGAATATCAATTCATTTGATAGCAATACTGTCGAAATGATCATCAACTTCTAAAGAAAATCATCCCCACACCTTGTGATCTCTCAGCAAAATCTTCAAATACAATACTTCAACTGCCTACGGCATATCCTTAATAAAGCAAATCGGCACTGTATGTAAACAAAAACTAAGTTTTCCAGCAAAAAATCACTATTTACTCTTATACTTTTCGTATACGAAATATTTCGATTTGTTTAAGAATCCCTCCCTTATTTTTCACTATATTCCTCAAAGTTACGAGTTTCATCTTGTCGATTTTTTTTGCGTTTTAATTTTCAACAAGTTTTATTCAAAAATAAGAAGAATACAAAATAAGTTGTTTTTTTTTCTCCTATAAATTTATTCATTCAATTTTAATATATTTTTTCCCCAAACTTTACTTGTTTAAATCATCATCCTATCGGATATTGGAAAACAACTTGTCCATCAATTATTAATAATAATATCAGCTTCTATTAGGATAATAAATTTCTGAAGCAAACAAACAGAAGAATTGCGGCGTCATAGAATAGAAACCATTAAAGATGATCACCACTACCTCTTTCAATTAGATATTAACGTCTTTTTTCCTATTTTAGCATTCATTTTTTTTTTCTTATATTAAATAGGATTATAGAATTTTGTTGTTTTAAAATTTCCGCTCTAGTTTCCTTTTTGCATTTACCCTCTGCTATTGCGTGCTCATTTTTTTTTTAACCAAAAAAAGGGTGGGGGTGGCAAAGGGGAGTAAAAAGTTCATTGACATGTCAGACATTGGAATCTTTAATTAAAATATTGACAGTTTCTCAAACTTGCCTACAAGACAACCACTACCACTACACAATTGAACACTGGGCGGACAAAAATGAATCCTTGAGTTGACAGTGATGTTTGAATCCTGTTTCTCGATATTAATATTATACTATGCGATGAAAAATTCATTGCCTAAAACAAACATCCCATAATTACCTTAAGGGGTGCTTGCCCTGTCAAGATGGTAAATGCCATCAGTTTTTCTAACATGACTTTGACTAGATTTGAATAATAGAACAATGCCTTTTGAGGGAGGATACATTATATACAGCCACGGAATAATATACCATATAATAAAAAAAGAGGGTCAATACTCTTCCATAAATCGAAATATGATGAAACAATATTGCGTGAATATGATTTTGTGAATGTTTTTGTGTAATTAATTTGTTGTTTTGAAGTGAGCGATTTCCATCTCCCTCGACACTTTATTGTTAAATGTTGCTAGCATTTAATTGATTCTGTTCAGCATCTAAAAGTCTGATGACTAAATTTTTGAATGTGAGAATTTAAATTAAAAAATATACCAAGTTATTAGGGGATGATATTAGCACTTTATTGCTATTTTGAATTGTTTTTTTTCAAAATACTCGTTAATATATAGGGTCTAACTAATAAAAGAACTTTATTTGAATTTTTAAATGAAAACGTATTTTATATGAAATTGTCATAACTCTTTCCATTTATGGGGAATAAATTAAATATTGGGCAAATGTCTACCATAACTAATTTTCACATCGTGAGTTCTGTGTGAACTATTCTCATAAACCTTATCTTTCACATAGCCCCACAAGAAGAAGTCCAGCACCGTTAAATCCCATAAACTTGATGATCAATTGATACCACCACTCCGTAAAATTAGACAACAATTGAATTTAGATTTTAAATAAATCGATTAACTATAGCACCAGCCTCATTTTTGAAAAAAAGGACCAATGATGCCTCCGATCTAGGGTTACCATGCGTACTCTTTTAAGAGTACAAGTACTCTTTTTGATTAACGAAACTATGTACTCTCCACTTTTCTGACTTTATACACTTTTTTTTTTAAATTACTTACAAAAAGAAAAAAACGTTTGCACCTCAAGTACAATTGTATAATAGCTTTGACTTTAATGAATAAAAAGTAGCAAATACATGTTTATGTCGAAACTACCTTTTATGGACTCCATCTATGATGATATGATGTAATAGAAGTTTCTCGTGCTCACCGCTGCGTGATCGCATCGCATCAAGCAAATATGATACAAATTTTCAAATAATTTGTCACTGTTTTTTTTTCTCATTCCCTTTTATCTTACGAGATTGGAAAATTATTCAAAAAGTTGCTAAAATAAAATGGGCCGTTTAAAAAAAAAACAGCGGATTGAAGCTTATATGTGTATAAGCTTAAAACCGCTGTTTTTTAATCAAAAAAACACATGTTTCTTTACATAGAAAGAAAAACAAATTTAGTTAAAGTACTTAGCCACGCTAGCTACACATTTTTTCCATCTCGCGGGCAATTTGTGGACACCACGTAAAAAAAAATTCCTTCTCTTTCGAGGCAAACCACTCATCGAGCCATTTTCGGACGTCTTCGTAAAAGTTGAAGTGCTGCTCAGCGAGCGCGTGGCCCATCGACAAAAGCAGGTGGTAGTCGGAAGGGGCCAGGTCAGGTGAATAAGGGGGGTGGGGTAGCACCTCCCATTTGAGTGTCTCCAAGTAGTTTTGGACCATTTTTGATGTGTGCGATAGTGCGTTGTCGTGGAGGAAAATTAGCTTGTCATGTCTTTGTTGATAATCCGTCAATTTTGCACGCAGAGTACGATACTAATTTATCAGTTGTTGGTAGTAGCGATGGGCATTAATAGTTTCATCCGGTTTCAACATCTCATAGTAGACGATACCCTGCTGATAACAGCAAAAGCACAGCATCGTCTTCCATCCGAAACGCTTTGGTCTTGGGGAAGATATTGATGGTTGGCCGGCATCAACCCAGGATATCTTGCGTTTAGAATTCTTGAAATATATCCGCTTTTCATCGCCTATCATAATCCGATACAGAAACGACTTTCTTTTTTGTCTGGCGAGCACGATTTCGCATGTGTTTTGGTGTCGCTCCATCTGCCTATCGTTCAATTCATGCGGTACCCATTTTCCGATCCTTTCAATCTTCCCCATGGTACGCAGACGCATGGAAATGGCTGGTTGAGTAGCACCCAATTGCTCCGGAGCATTTTTTTCGATTGGGTATCGTCTTCGTCCAAAAGAGCCTGCAATTGATGGTGCTCAACCTTCCTAGGCCGATTTTCACGCATCTTGTCCGACAAGTCAAAATTTCCGTCTTTGAACCGACGAAACCAATTGCGGCATATTGTTTCTGATAAAGCACTGTCACCATAGGCCGCCATAAGCATTCGATGCGATTCGCAAACTGATTTCTTCAAATTGAAGCAAAAAAAGCAGAGCTTCCCGCATATGCTCTTTTTCTGGCACAAAACTAGACATGATTACCAAAGGAAAAATGTATGTTGTTGTACGAAATTGCTGACAATGTACACTGATTAATGTTGATAGATGTCAAACTCATAAAAAAAGTATGACGTGTCCATGGTGGCTTAATACGCTCACTCACGCTATCCATAACCAAACAGCGGATTTAAGCTTATATACCCGGTAATTTTATACATTTATATTTTATTTAAATAGAATAAAAATTATAAATAAAATTGTTATGAATTCCTATATTACACGTATTTGAACGGTTTTCGTGTGGTAGTGTTTTTGTACTCTTTTGCTTGAAACGAAATATGATAAAACCTACTCCGATCTATAAAACGTACTATACAGTACCGAATCTAATAATTGGTCCGCTATAATGAATGGCTTGCAATTTATATAAGATCGCTTAAAAAAAATATTACTTTATGGGAAGCCACTAGACGAATAATATCGTACAAAAGAATATCACACCTACTGAAATAAAATGATATTAATGGCAAAAGTAGACAAAGAAAAAGCCGAAATATTTGCTAAACATTTGGTAAATACTTTTGCTCCACATGATGATATAGAAAACAAATCGCATACTAACAAAATTATCGAAGAACTAATATTCCCAATCCCTATGAGTCTTCCTCATAAAAGTTTCAAGCTCTCGCAAATTAAATCTACCATTCTGCGCCTTCCCAATAAAAAATGATCGTGGTTATAATCTAATAATAGCTCTTATCCTGAAGCAAATTTCCTGAAAAGCTTTAGTTTTACTTACATACATTTTCAATAGTATCCTGCGCACAAGCTATTTTTACTTACTCTGGAAATTTTCTATCATTAAAATGATTCCTAAACCAAATAAACTCATTAATTCTCCTTCCTCCTATAGACCTATCATCCTCTTAACAATCCTTGGTATAAGATTATTGAAAAACTCCTATTAAAACGAATCTACCCAGTCTTAGTAAATGAAAAAATTATTCCTGATCACCAATTTGGCTTCCGATCTGAACACTCCACAATCAAGCAATGCCATCGCGCTGTTGAACACTGTGTACCCTCTCTTCATAGAAAAGAGGATTGGCTAGGAGTATTTTTAGATATCTCCCAAACTTTTGATCGTGTGTGGCATCCTGGACTCCTCTGGGAAATCCAGAGCTTTCTTCTTTCACTACACTAGCTGACCATAAATTCATATATCTTCCAACGTCATTTCCAAGTTGCAATTAACTCAGAACCATCTGGAATATATTCTATTCTAACCGGTATCCCACAAGGCAGTATATTTGGTCACATTTTTATACCCATGACATCCCATCTAATCGTAATATTATTATTGCTACTTATGCACAGCTTCCAACAATTTATAAAGTACTTATGCACAGCTTCCAACAATAAAGTACGTTATTTGGGACTTTACCTGGAAAAGAGATTAACATTGGACCCTCATACTAGACTAAAGCCACTAGACGTCACCTACAGGTTCTTAGACTACTGCACAAACGGTCGAAACTAATAATCAAAAGTAAACTTTTAATATACAAGACAATTATAAAACCTATTTGGATATATGTGTATGGAATTGAACTTTGGTGTTCAACGAAACGTTCCAATTCCTATCGCGTCCCAAGCCTTACAATCCACGATCCTCCGTAAAATTGTTTATGTCTCCTTTTATGTTCCCTTTGTTCAAGACCTGTGCATTTCCCGCTAATAAAAATTTCACTCCCGTTTACCCTATCATCACAATCTACTTGTGAGAGGATTTTCCTGTACTGCCCTCTCCGGAAACACTCTTCGGAGACTTAAAAGAAAATGCCCTAGATATTTTCTAGAGGTATTTAACTTTTGTTAGTTGGAGAAACGCCAATTGGTGTTTACTCTCACTTCATGATGCAGAAGATTGTAAATTAAAATGCTACGTAAATCTGCTTATTATCATAAAATTGCAGTTGCAGATTAAAAAAAAACCTTAATATTAATAATTGGTCAATAACTGCTCTTGGGGTTTTCAGACGCTTTAGCCGTCCAAGTGAAAATGAGCTTCCTTCGAGAAGATGGTTTTCAGCAAAATTTCTTGATCCAATCGGATCTTATACGGCATTACTGCCTTTGTGGACAGGATTTTCAATTGTTGCAAATATCGTGAAACCGAAAAAATGAATCTTCTACGCGGGTCATTCAACAAGTACTTAGCCTCACCACCCGATGGAACTGCTGTCACAAAAGAAATTTACCATCGTGCAGTACATTCTTTTAGTAGCCTACTGTCAAAGTTTCCCTTCATTAGTTCTGTTTTGAGAGCCTTTGAAAGCGAGCGTGTCGGTCGGTTGCACAAAAATGGAAAAAGAACAATATCGTTCGGTGATTAGATTCTTGTTTTTGGAAGGGAAAACGAGCAGCGAAATCAAAGATCGCTTGGATGCTGTGTATGGTGACTCTTCTCCTTAGATGGCGACCGTCAAGAATTGGTTCAACGAGTTTGTTCGTGGCCGCACGTCGGTTTTTGATGAGTCAGGCACAGGTGCCCCGAAAACGGCTGCTACGGAGGAAAATGTTAAAAAAGTCCACGATCTCGTGTTGGCAGACCGTCGATTGAAGGTTCACGAGATAGCTGAGACTGTTGGCATCGCAGTAGGAACGGTGCATCATATTCTACACGAAAAACTGGGCATGACTAAAGCTGTCGGCGCGATTGGTGCCGCGTTTGCTCACACCGGAAAACAAGCGCAACCGTGAGACCATATCGGCGACGTGTTTGGCGCTGTTTCAGCGCAATCCAGCGGAGTTCTTGCGTCGTTTCGTGACCGTCGACGAAACATGGATTCACTGGTGTTCGATCGGCCGGAAAGGTTATGGCCACCATTTTCTGGGATTCACAAGGTGTGATCCACATCGATTACCTCGAGAAGGGTAAAACAATCACGGGGCGCTACTATGCTGACTTATTGGGCCGATTTGACGTCGAATTTAAGAAAAAGCGGCCCCGCTTTGCGAAGAAAAAAGTGCTGTTCCACCACAACAACGCGCCGGCTCACACCTCCGCCGTCGCCATGGCCAAATTGTTCGAATTGCGCTACGAACCATATTCATAATGTATTTAAATTATTTGAATACAATTTTTGTGAAATTGTAAAAAAATTTTAATCACAAAAACTTACTGAAACCAAAAATTCTTATTGGTATACCCTGTCTATGAAAATGGGTATAAAATTTAAATAAATGCAAAATAAAATCCAAATAATCGAAATTATTTTATTGATTTTTTCATCAAATCTTAAAACAGTTTTCAATATTACAAAAATTATATCCCTACCTATAATATCTGCTGCGAGGATTGCAAAAATATCCCAACATCAACATCAATTTATAAACACAAGTATTGTTGTATGTAAATAATCTAAAAAAAGGCGATTTAATTTTTGAAATTGTCCTTTTTTAGATTTTTCACATGCAACAAGTCTAGGTCTTTTTAAATTGACATAAATGTTGGATCATTTTCACTTTCCTCGCAGCATATTTTATAGGTAGGGATGTAGTTTGTAAAAATTCATAAAAAACTTCCTAAATGCAACTCTTATTCGTAAACTTATCAATGCACATCTAAGTATGCCAATACGCTACAGTATACACTGTACACATCCTAATGACCGGATTTTCTTTATAATGAAAACCGGAAGTAATAAAATGATGTTTTAAGAAAATATAAAACTATTATCAATAATAAAATTATTTAACAATAGATTTTTTTAAAAATAATATCAATAGTCCGAAAAAATCAATTATACCTTCAAGATTTTGTTGTAAAAGTAAAACTCCACCAGTATTGAATGATTTTGGCATAAATAAGAAGCTTTTATAGACTTTTCGAAAGCCCTTATAGTTTATTTTTTTTATGTTATTAACAAATTCATGGGCATATAGAATAGTTAATCTTCAATAAAGAATGTAATTATAGTAGATTCTGTTATTTAAATGCCGCTAAAAATTTCAAATAACATTTATTGAAAATTAAGATTTCCAAAAGAATATTTCTCTTATTCTCCCATTTTTAATAATGATAAAGGATATATAATAAAAAAAAAATATATTTTTATAATTTCATTTCTAGTAAATATAAATTGAAATTATAATATAAAAATATATCTAATAATAAAACGTTTGGAATGAAGGCAAGTTATTTCGTTGTACGAGGGTCGTTCAATAAGTCCTTAGAAAAAGATGGAAAAAACTGTTTCTTAAAAAAAAATTTTTTTATTTTTCAACATAATCTCCTTTTAGCTCTATACACTTTTCCAACCGTTTTTCCAAAATTTTTATCCCGTCCAAAAAATAGGATTTCGGAAGTTCTGCAAAATACTCATCCGTTTGAGCAATGACGTCCTCGTTGGAAGTGAACCGTCGTCCGCCAAGCCATTTCTTCAGATTGGGGAAAATAAAATAGTCACTCGGGGCAAAATCTGGTGAATAAGCGGGATGCTGCAACAATTCCATTCTCAATTCCACAATTTTGGCCATGGAAGCAGCGCAGGTGTGCACACGCGCATTGTCCTGATGCAAGAAGATTTTTTTCTTCTTCAGATGAGGGCGTTTCTCTTTGATTTCTTTGCTCAACCATTGCAATAACGACGCGCAATACGCTCCTGTTATTGTTTTTCCTTTTTCCACGTAGTCGTCCTGATGCAAGAGGATTTTTTTCTTCTTCAGATGGGGGCGTTTCTCTTTGATTTCCTCGCTCAACCATTGCAATAACGACGCGTAATACGCTCCTGTTATTGTTTCTCCTTTTTCCAAGTAGTCGATAAAAATGTTGCCCTGTGAATCCCAAAAGACCGTGGCCATCACCTTGCCGGCCGATGGCACAGTTTTTGCCTTCTTCGGAGCCCGTTCACCCTTGAAAATCCACTGTGATAACTGTCTCTTCGTTTCTGGAGTGTAGTAGTGTATCCAGGTTTCATCCACAGTGACATATCGATGAAGGAATTCGGCAGGATTGCGATGAAAGAGTGCCAACATAGCCTCAGAGTCCACTGCACGATTGCGCTTATTCTCCTCTGAGAGCAAACGCGGCACCCAACCTTACTCATCGTGTCCTCCTTTTCAGTACTATAATCCAGGGAGTTAACATCATCTTCCTTACTAATATCTCTACGCAAATAGAAATATTTTAAAATCGAAAGAAAATTACGAATACTGAATAAGGGATGACTTAAAAGAACGTTGATTTAATAAGAAGCGATTAGCATTTGTTTTCAAATCGAATTGATCATACTTGGATGAGGGGATACGCCTCGCCGTATATTCAAGTATCAATATTGAAGATATGCATACATAATAAGGTCCTAGAAAGGATAAAAAACAACCCTATCGAAACTGTTCGTAAATCTAATTTAATTGAAGTGCCGCCAATTACATTTTAAAAATACATTCGTATGCAATCGGCTTGTTTTGTTTTGAAATGCAAAATTACATTAAGTATACTTCAAAGTAAGTGCATTCGAAAAGTAAATTGACTGTTTGGATTGATAATTTATCCGATTATATATTTTCATTGCACAATTTTACTCCACCAAATTACAATAACTTTGATGAGGATTCATTATTTTTATATCTGTATGCCCTTAGGCAGGTAAGGTGTAGTTTCTGCTATTCTTAGCTTCAACTGGAATTGCCTTTTAGTTCTTGACTATACTTTTTTGAATGCTATCGATAGTATCAAAATAACGTCCTTTAAAAAGGAATTTTTTTTTTTGATTTTGGGAAACAAAAACAGTTGAACAGAGTTTGATCAGGTCAAAGAAACACAAATCTCTTTTTATGACAAACACTCCTTGATTGAGATGGCAATGTGGCAGGGAGCATTGTCCTAGTGCAGCATCCAAATACCATTGAAGATCTCCTACATCCAACAATTTTCCTTTCAAGATCATTTTTCAACCTGCTTAAAAACACCTGTTCTCCAAAAAATTATATTTAAAAAAAAATAATAAATAGGCTCCAAAAAATTGATCAAACTATAACTGGTCTAGTCTACCAACAAAAAATCAGCTTTGATTCCCAAACTGATAACGCCTATCTTCCTCCGCTTTTCATACACAAAATTTGAAGACACAAAATAATCTCATGATCGTGGTGTTACAAAGTAGTTCCTGGATTATGTCCAAAGAATCTTACAAATAATAACAAAAAAATAAAATCTAAATTATCAATCAAATTTGATTAAAAATCTAGAAAACCCAGACTGTCTGGTCCTGTCCTTTTTGGATACAAAATTTAAGATGTCTTTCATACTATTTTTATTATCAAAAAGAAATGCACAACGCCTTCTAGTACTGCTTATATTTAAATTTTAACATTACTAATTAGTTTTATTTTTAAAAAAATATTTCAAGTACATGGTCTGCAATTGCTATAATTTATAGTTCCTTCAATATGAGCCAGGGGCCATTTTAAAGCACCCGCAAGCTACCATTTTAGATATAAGTTCTATCGTAGCTATAATTTATAGTTCCCGAAGCCCTCGGACCTAAAAACTACCATTCCTATGGTAGAAGCCATTTTATAGCAGCTACAAGCTACCATTGTAAATAAAAGATCTGGCATTGCTATAACTTATAGTTTAAGGAACTTCCAGACCTACAAGGCATCATTTTTATAATTTATTATTCATTGAATATGAGCCAGAAGCCACTTTATAGCAGCTACAAGCTACCAATGTAAATATAAGTTCTGTTATTGCTGTAATTTATAGTTTAGGGCGTCCCAGACTTATAAGGTTTCATTTCTATAAATTATTATTGCTTAAATATGAGCCAGAAGCCACTTTATAGCAGCTACAAGATACCATTGTAAATATAAGATCTGCTGGCATTGCTATAATTTATAGTTTAAGGAGCCCCAGACTTACAAAGTTTCATTTCTATAATTTATTATTGTCTAAATATGAGCCAAAAGCCACTTTATAACAGCTACAAGATACCATTGTAAATATAAGATCTGGCATTGCTATAATTTATAGTTTAAGGAGCCTCCAGACTTACAAGGTTTCATTTCTATAATTTATTATTGCTGAAATATGAGCCAGAAGCCACTTTATAGCAGCTACAAGCTACCATTGTAAATATAAGATCTGGCATTGCTATAATTTATAGTTTAAGGAACTTCCAGACCTACAAGGCATCATTTTTATAATTTATTATTCGTTGAATATTAGCCAGAAGCCACTTTATAGCAGCTACAAGCTACCAATGTAAATATAAGTTCTGTTATTGCTGTAATTTATAGTTTAGGGTGTCCCAGACTTACAAGGTTTCATTTCTATAATTTATTATTGCTTAAATATGAGCCAGAAGCTACTTTATAACAGCTACAAGATACCATTGTAAATATAAGATCTGGCATTGCTATAATTTATAGTTTAAGGAGCCCCGGACTTACAAGGTTTCATTTCTATAATTTATTATTGCTTAAATATGAGCCAGAAGCCACTTTATAACAGCTACAAGATACCATTGTAAATATAAGATCTGTCTTTGCTATAATTTATAGTTTAAGGAGCCCCAGACCTACAAGGTATCATTTTTACAATTTATTATTCGTTGAATATGAGCCAGAAGCCACTTTATAGCAGCTACAAGCTACCATTGTAAATATAAGATCTGCTGACATTGCTATAATTTATAGTTTAAGGAGCCCCAGACATTCAAGGTATGATTTTTATTATTCCTTGAATATGAACCAGGACCCGCTTTATAGCAGCTACAAGCTACCATTGTAAATATAAGATCTGCTGGCATTGCTATAATTTATAGTTTAAGGAGCCCCAGACATACAAGGTATGATTTTTATAATTTTTTATTCCTTGAATGTGAGCTTGGACCCACTTTATAGCAACTACAAGCTACCATTGTATATATAAGATTGATATAATTTATAGTTGACGGAGGACTTATACCTACAAGCTAACATTTCTTCAATTTAAAATTTTGTTTGAATATAAGTCTGATCTGACGCAAAGAACTCTTATTTTGAATCTTCAAAGGATGTTTTTATAGAGAACGGTCTGACTTTGCATGTGCCTTTACTCGTTTCACATTTTCATGAGTTTTCGATATTATAGGCCTGTCTAAGCAGGGTTCACCTTCCACTGCCACTCGGCCCTTAAAAAATGCTTAATGCCACCGAAAAATTGGTGCTCTTCATAAGCTCATTGGTTCGTTGCAATTTTTTCGAATTTTAAACTAGGCGGATTTACAAACCTCAACAAAACAATTTTGATGACATATCATTGCTCCGAATTTGGCTGTCCCGTTTTTTATAACCCACTACAAAATACCAACTTCACTGATCGCTCCAGTAATAGAATCGCGTAGCTATAGGAAGAACTAATATATGAGATATGAGGAGGGGAAATTTGCATTATTACCAGATGTTGTCAGTCCCATTACTATTTCGTCATAGCTTATATAGAATATTTTGACAACAATCAAAATAAAAGAGAAACTTCAATAGATATCCGACCTGGACTTTTAAATTTTCGGTAATTGATAAGATTTTTATTTGAAAAAAAAAAGTTTTTCTAAGCAATATATAGTAAAAAACTTATATAAATTTTTTTAATATAAAAACTGCTAAATTATTATATAAAAAAAATACTTTCTCCTTGGTAGAAATGGCTCAGTTGACTTTACACATTTCTTCGTAGTCAAAGTTAATATATGTGAAAATATAACAATTTTTAGGTTAATATAGATTATAAATAGTAAATTTTTCATATTTATAAAATATTTTATAAATAAATAAAGATACAAACCCTTAATATGAATCATATCTATAAATTTTCAAATTTATATTTGCATCTAAACTTTTAAAAAAAAAAATTTCAAGACAAAAAAAAATATATTTAAAAAAAAATGAAATAATGTTTAATAAAAGCTAAGTACAGATACTTAAAGTAGGACGTTCTATATATTTTTATATTAAACAAAATTATAACCTAAAGTTCAGTTACCTAAACTAATAATAATAAAAACAAATTCTTCTATTTAAATAAGGGCGAACATAATGACTATTAAATAATCATTTCAAGTAACTGGTTAACTTTCATATTTGCCTTCCAAGAAAGAAAAGTTTTCTTCTTTTTTTTTGTATAAAAAATTCAAATTAAAACTGACCATAATAATATACATAAAAATAATAGCGAATTCTATATCGATAGTCCGAGTAGAAGGAAATTTTCACATTTCCGGCTAGAATAGCATTAAATAAAAACCAATTGCAATGCCAAATATTCGAATTGCTTTCAAAGTTTAACTTTTTACTATTCGAAAGCTTTCCAATCTCAATAGGATTTTCTTCCCTATTTTATTGGACACATTTTCAATAGTAAGTTTTTTTGACAATAGATTTTTTTATTTTATTCTTTGTCACTCCTTAAACGGGCAAAAGTATCAAATAAAAACGATGGCATAATGTCGTTGTTGTAAATCAAGTTGTCCTTTGTTTTAAATGAAAGTTACATCCTGTTCTAGATTTTTTTTTTGCTGTTCATGCTTCAATACATTTTCATGTATTTCGGAGAGAATTTTTGTGCATTTACAATTCAGTTACCGTTCTTTTTTCAACCACAATTGGAAGAACAAGAAATAGATATACAAATTTTAGTATTGGAAATTTTAAAATATAGGAAAAAAAGGACTCACTTTTCCGGTTAATTTTATAAAATGATTATAACTTTAAATAGAGTTAAAAACCACCCATAGTATTTCGTTAGTTACACATTGTTTTGAATGAGTTTTTAATTGAGAATTTCTTCTAATAGAATTTTCTATTTTTAAACGAAAAGATTTTTTATAAAAACAGGAGCATAAAATGCAAATTTAAAAAAGAATTCATCTGCTAGACATCATATTTATAAGAAAAACTCTAACGATTCACTTATTTGACTACTGGGAAGGAAAATATCAATTCTCTAATTGACAATAATGAATATAGAAATTCTTCTGCTCCAACGTTGTTCCATCATAAAATCACACTTAAATTGTGGAAATACTATCCCGAGAAATCAAACCACTCTAAAAATATATTTCTTGTATAACCCATAAATAAATTGCAAAAGGATATTTTCAATTCTGTGTGTATAATGATGCTATGAAAAATATTTCAAAAAGGATAAAAATCAGTCTCGTTGTTTCTTTTAAACCGTACTTTGTATCCATCAATTTATTTTTAATTTTCCTCCTTTCAAATTCTTTTATATTTTTTTTAATTTTTTTTTTTAATTTTATTTACAGTAGAAATAATAAGAAAGGTTACTTACATTGAACATCTAAAAGGAGTGAGGCATTCTGTCGCATCTTTAATGTTGGATGCTCCATAACACAGAGTATCCTGGCATTATGATGGGCACGATAGACAGCCGGTAGACGAGCTTCACTTTTGGCACCACTATTTATTTTATAAAGATCCTTTTCCTGCAAAAAAAAACAAAATATTTTCTTCAATCAAAAAAAACTGTGTGTATTTTAATTGGAAAGTTTATGCTTAATTTATTCAAAAAAAAATTAATTTATTAATTTATTCTTTTTTTTTTAAGGAGGTAAACAAACCGTTTCCAATGTAATGGAAGTATTTATTTTTTTTAGATAATAAAAAGGAACTAATATATTCTCTGTCTAATATGAAAAATTTCTAGTAGATTGTTACCATGAATTTTTATGAGGCAAATCTTAAAAAAATAATTAAGAAACTGGATTTTATTCAATCGAAAAGAAATAAATCACTAAAAAGTAGTTAATAAAAAGAGATGATTATTTTTACCATACAATAAAAAATAATTGTAAAAATAATCATCTCTTTTTATTAAACACTTTTGATAAAAAAATATATTTAAAAAAAATTCTTAGCCATATTTACAATTTGTTAAAGAATTATTATTCCGATAGTTAAAAATTTTAATAAAAATTTTGTGTACATTTTAATTATGTTAAAAAATACAATTATAAAATCGGAAATTTTCTTTTTCAAATTGATATTATATTAAATTGAATTCACTTAAAATTTATAAATATTTTTAATAAGTAAAAAACTACAAATTAATTTATGGCAATATTCTTAAAATCCGGAAATTGCTTTTAAAATTTTGAAAATGCATTCAATTAAGTTAGACAATTGTAAAATAGAATAAAAATATTATTTTATTATATTTAGGAATAATATTATTTCATATAAGAGTTAGCTATAAAAGCAAAGAAAATTCAAATGGTTAAATATTATTTATTAAGTTATAATGGTAAATATTTGTTAATAACTTTGAGAATGTACACTCTTCTCTAATTTAATTTAGTGCTACCAAAATTTCTACAACTAATGTTAACATGAACAATATTTGTAATAATAATAATATTAATAATTATTATTATTATGGTATGATTATAATATAACTTAATTAATTATGCTGCATAGATATTCATATAATATAATTCTACTGTCCCTAATTTCAGCTTCGTTGAACATTTCTTCACCATAACAACTGGAAAAGTTGCTACGGAAACTATTGAATTTTGTCCAATTATAGTCAAGTATTACTAAAGAAAATTATTGGATTTTTATTTTGGATTATATTAAATATGATATCTTGAATTTGTTTTGATACTGCATAAGAAATAGAAATACGTTCACTTCTAAGAAGAAAATATTTCCTTCCTATAAATAATAATTCATATATTGTACAATAATAGTAAAATATTAGAAAAATAGTTAATATAAAAGATTTTGGATAATAAAATAATATCAATTTATTATTTACCTTCTCATTTTTGACTTCTTCCAATTCAAGGACTTCGGCTGACACCTTTTGTGCATGACGATCAACGCCTGGACTTAATAGTACCTCCCATGTTAGGGTGGGTTTTGGATTTCCACCTTCACTAATGCACGCTAAACTTAATTCTGAATTCTCTTTTACAGGTACAAATATATTTCCCGCATCAAGACGACGTGAATCTATTAATAAGTATGGAGCTTTTGGACGGTCTGTAAATAAATGAAAATTTATTGATAATTTTCCATAAAAAACAAATTACTTAAGAATATAGTATACTTAAAAATAAATAAAAAAATAAAATGTTATAGGTAAAGTTTGGAAAGTTTGCTATAAAATCACCTTAACTGTCATATCGATTTGTAATATTTAAAAACAAATTTGAAAAAAATTATAAATATTGTATATGCGGGTTGTATGATTAATACTTGGCCTTGACAAGAAAAAAATATTTTTATGCATAAAGTTTATTTTATTTATGAACACAGGTTCTGTTTAGTTTGATATATTTAGTGAAACCTTTTTTTAATTTTTTGTATCCCATTTAAAAAAAATTCGATCTCTCCTACCCTTCAAAACAGGCGTTTTTATTAGCAGTCACTTCATCGTTTGAGACAAATCTTTTTCCGCCAAGTCATTTGTTTATAAATTTCTGAAAGCTAAATCTTTCTACGGGAGCAATTCATATCCTCACTTATACAATTTTGCTATGGCAATGGAACAGAATTCTTTTCTTCGCCTAATAATGTCGTTTTTTTCTTGATTTTATTGTACAACTGGCCTAATTCTGCTATATAATACTCTTCTGTTAACGATTTTTTTTTGCAAGATAATCGACAAAGATTATACCAAGTGCGTCCCAGATAACAGAAGGCATAATATTTCCTATCTAAAGAACCGTTTTTGAATTATTTGGTATAATTTTAAATCTATATTTGATCAATAATTGTGAATCGATGCAAACATTTATTTAGTCTCTATTTGGAAATATCGAAATATTCCAATAAACTCGTTTCACGAACACATTTTTGGGCCGGTGTTAGCAAATGCGATTTTGTTCTAGACGATAGTTTTCTCATACAACAAATTTTATGTAATATTTTGCCTACACATTCTTTTGATATGTTTACTATATTAGTTATCTTATATATTTTCATTCAAGGGTCTTTTAAAACGATATCATAGATTTTGTTGATAATTTCCTCGCTAGTGATCTAAATTGGACGTTCTTTGGGCTCACCAACATTTGTACTCGTACGACCACAAAGAAATTCAGTAAACCACTTTTGTATCATTTTATACAATAGTTAAAAGTCTCTATTATACATTTCAAGTATAGTTTTGGTTTCACATATAATTTCTCCTTTCTTTTTGGCAGTTTAGACAATTTAGTATTATAATCATCATTAACGGAGTGACAACAGTGAGTACGCTCTAGGCCCACTGAATCAAATATGTCCCAATATCGCGCCAATGCTTTGCCATTTAGCAATCCCAGGATGTCTTTAGAGTCCTTACCAATACTCATCTTCTGGGACCATATATGATAGACTATAAATTCTTTTAGGCAGGATCTTCTTAATCCACACGGATTTAGTGTTCTGCTTAACCTTAAAGGGAGGGTCAAAGATACTCGTACTTCGCAAGATCCATCTCTAAAATGTGGCTAGGAGTTGGCAATGATATTTTAAGAGGACCAAAGTTTGAGAATTAAAACATGAGAACTGCCATATGCAATATCTTATTCAGCAAAAGATTCGTCTAAAAAAGCTCCTATTAGCTGTGAGCAGTTGTACCCACATTTCTTCATCTGTGTTCTTACGGTCTTCGATCCTTGACCCCAAGTGGGACAAATTTTTCCTTCTTGCATAGATACAGTCCTCTATTTATATGGAGCTAGTACTAGTTGGTTTTGCCTTTATCACCAACATTATCAGTATGTACTTCATTTTGCCTATGATTATGCTATTAATGTATAGTCTATGATTTTTTATCGCTGACTTAATATTGGTGAATGTATTTCGGAAAGTTTTTTATGCATACGCCTACGATGTTATTGTCACAAACCTTAGCAGTTTTGATAAGGATTGACTCCTTATGCTACGAGGGTCGTTCAATAAGTCCTTAGAAAAAGATGGAAAAAAACTGTTTTTAAAAAAAAAATTCATCTCTTTTTAGCTCTATACACTTTTCCAAACGTTTTTTCAAAATTTTTATCCCGTCCAAAAAATAGGATTTCGGAAGTTCTGCAAAATACTCATCCGTTTGAGCAACGACGTCCTCGTTGGAAGTGAACCGTCGTCCGCCAAGCCATTTCTTCAGATTGGGGAAAAGAAAATAGTCACTCGGGGCCAAATCTGGTGAATAAGCGGGATGCTGCAACAATTCCATTCTCAATTCCACAATTTTGGCCATGGAAACAGCGTAGGTATGCACACGCGCATTGTCCTGATGCAAGAGGATTTTTTTCTTCTTCAGATGGGGGCGTTTCTCTTTGATTTCCTCGCTCAACCGTTGCAATAACGACGCGTAATACGCTCCTGTTATTGTTTTTCCTTTTTCCAAGTAGTCGATAAAAATGATGCCCTGCGAATCCCAAAAGACCGTGGCCATCACCTTGCCGGCCGATGGCACAGTTTTTGCCTTCTTCGGAGCCCGTTCACCCTTGAAAATCCACTGTGATGACTGTCTCTTCGTTTCTGGAGTGTAGTAGTGTATCCAGGTTTCGTCCACAGTGACATATCGACGAAGGAATTCGGCAGGATTGCGATGAAAGAGTGCCAACATAGTCTCAGAGTCCACTGCACGATTGCGCTTATTCTCATCTGAGAGCAAACGCGGCACCCATCTTGCCGAAATTTTTTTCACAGACAATTTTTCATGCAAAATTGAAGCGACTGTACCTTGTGATATGCCCGTGGCCTCAACTAATTCGCGCACTTTAATTCGCCGATCGTTCAAAATCAGATCGTGGATTTTGTCGATGATTTCAGGAGTAGACACCTCAACTGGGCGTCCTGAACGATGTTCATCTTTTGTGGATGAACGGCCACGTTTAAATTCATTCACCCAATTTTAAACCATCGCAAACATAGGTGCAGATGTGCCATGAACTGCATCCAACTCGGCTTTGCTTTCTTTCGGGCTTAAGCCTTTCAAATGGAGATGTTTGATGACAGCCCTAAACTCGCTTTTTTCCTTTGTTATGTACAAATAAATTTCGTTAACTTTAATCGACGATAGAAATTGACCTACGCTATGGATCGAGCTGAAATATTGACAGCTTTCCTGTCGATAAAGCTACTTACAAAAAAAAATCCATACCGACACTACGAGCGCAATTTCTCGGATTTTCTAGGGACTTATTGAACGATCCTCGTAACTTTGGCATTGAAAATACTTTTTTCCTGTGCCATATTTAAGAGAAAGCACAGAAAAGCGTATCAACTGCTTTTATTTTTCTTCACATCCTAGTCCATAATCAACCTCGGGTAACCTAATTAACAGTTTCATAAATTTTTCTTATTTACACCTTATTTTTTATTATCTTAAAACAAAAACCTCAAGTTGAATTTTTTAAAATATTTTTCTAAAATCATCTGTAATAAAATTAAACATTTTATTTAAACTTTTATTTCCAATTTCTCTTAGAAGCCATGTAAAAATCTCAAAAAGTTTTTGTCTTATAACAGCATACAATCGACCTAATTTTGCATCCAAAACGAAGCCAATTACAAAATATTCACCATTTTTTGCATATAATAAATTTTCTTTTCTTTACATTATTTAATATATTTTCTTATTTCTGATACAGTAAAATAATAACAACAACAAAAAAAGCTACTGGAAAAAAATCCATTTTGAGAATCTTGTTTGTACAATTTACAGAAAATTGTCTTATGAAAATAATCAAGAATAATACAATAATTTCAAAATATCTAAAAATTAATTACAGTCTTCAATAAAAACTTCAAAAAGAAATTAACAAACTAACATAAAAATATATCATTAACAATATAGTATGCTCGTAGCATAAGCACACCACCAAATTGCGACAAATTAATTCAATTTTCATACTTAATGACGTCCTTTCAAGCAGAAACTGTTTAACGCGAAGAATATTTTTCAAGTCAGTGTTAATGTCAGCAATTAGCAGGTAATGGAGACAAATTCTCACAAAATATAAACTTATGCTATACACAAAGGTATATAATTTGAAATATTTACTAAAATTAAAAGCAATTAAGATTAAATCGCTTAATCATTGTAGAAATTTTCAGCGTTACTGTTTTGAAAATTTTACGAATGCGTAGCGATTTTAAGTAATTTCTAAATGCTTTCAATCATGTTCAGATAAAATAAAATGGACTATTTATATTTCTTCTAAATATAACAACTACAATAATTTAAGATAAATGTAAAATTTTTACATTTAAAATAATTTTTGCTCCTATTTTTTTTATCGATAATAATCAATTTTTTTTTATAATTAAATTTTAAACTTTACTTTTATTTATATTAAAAATATTGTTTATGTATTATACAAGTTTTGAATATTCTCTTCAATTAAAGGATATTGGGTGTATTTTTAATAAAACTAAAATTCCACTAAAAATTAAATTTTTTAAAATATTTTTAAAAAAAAACACCATTTTTAGTATATCGTCACCTTTTTTGACTAAATCCGGCTTCATTTTCGTTCTATTTTGCTTAATATAGATAAGCTTTTTGAACGCGCCAATTTTTCCTGGTTTGTCAACATACACAAGGTACTCTTAAAATCAGAACTGAGTAGTACCATAGGCGTTGGGAGCCCCACGGTAAGGAGCCGCACCTAAAGGTAAGGAGCCTTTGCCTGAAACGTGATTGGCTTTGATTACAACCTACGAGGTCTGTTCAAAAAGTATCGGGAATTTTGTGTTTTTTCAAAAATTATTTATTTATTCATGAATATCTATTTTGTCCCCTTCAAAGTTATCCCCGCCAGTTTTTTCGAATTCTTGAGGCACTTCAAAAAATCATTCAAGCTCCTCCTTCGATGCCGTCTTTATCTCCTCAATCGTAGCGTAGCGTCGTCCATTCATGGGGCTCTTCAGTTTCGGGAACAAGAAAAATTTTCAGGGGCCAGATCTGAGGAAAACGGTGGCTGCGGCATTATTATCGTGTTCTTCTTAACCGAAAATTCGCGCACAAGCAACGATGCGTGAGTAGGGATGTTATCATGGTGCAAACGCCAATTTTTATTCTTCCATAAATCCGAGCGTTTCTGGCGGATTGCTTTGCGCAACTTGCGCATAACTTGCAGGTAATATTCCTTATCGACCGTTTTACCCTGTGGCAAGAACTCATGATGCACCACATTCGACCGAACTTGGCGCGCTTTTTTCGGTCTTGGCTCGTGCGGAAGCTTCCATTGGGATGATTGAGCTTTGGTATCTACGTCATAACCATAAACCTATGATTCGTCACCAGTTATGACCCTGTGGAGCAAATTTGTTTCATCGCGGATAGAGTCCAATAGCTTCTTAGCAATGTTAATCCGATCCTGTTTTTGGCCGAAATCGAGCAAAAATCGAAGACGAGTCAGAACACGTGCAAACAATGCAGATGTCAAAAATTAACTGAACATTCAAAATGACCGAACTTGTCGGCCATATGAGTACCATAACAAAAATCGAAAATCAAATATACGTGCCCCGCGGAAATTCAAAATTCGCGATACTTTTTGACCAGACTTCGTACATCGAGTTTTAGGCTTGAAGCTGAGGGATGACAGGATCTCTGGTGCTATCACTGCAGATGATAGTAAAAGTTTAGTTAGGCCTTGATACCAACAGTTAGGGTAACTAGCTTGTAACTAGTTACTAACTGTTAGCAAAAGGATGGAGCTGGTTTAGAGGCACAACCAGTGATTTAGGAGAGCTATGCAAATCTTGAGAACGCCCACCGCAGAAGTAATACAGGAAATCTATATTATGTTGAATTGAAGCGGCCTGAGATTCGGTTGAGTTCTGAAATGCATCCAACTACCATCATCTAGTCAGCTAAGCTCGCAAAACCCATAACTTGACAGCTCGGTCTTGCACGTTGATTGGGCGTATCTCAATCCCTATGGTCTTTGGTGGTCCATGGTATTATGTCTTGACGATAGCTATGCTACGTTAAATAACATTACTTTAATATCCCCACAAAGAATTAAAGGCCAATAGACAGACCCATTGTGTAAAATTACATTGTTGCCAAATTTTGTTGTCAATAAATCAATTTTTTCATTAAATGTATGGGCATTAACGCTATCTCGGTGGAACCACATGCCATCCAAATCAATATATTCCATCTTTCTAGGATATTATTATAGATTAAATTCTAGGAAGGCTATAGCTGTATAAGCCTTGCTAAACAGTGCATTTTTGAGAATAAAATGGCGTCTCTAATATTTTCGAAAAGCTTGTTTCGCTCTAAAAGCGTTACACATAAAAAGCGTCTCGTCACTTTCTTTAATTTTACGATAAAACAGAATTTGAAATTATCAAAATTAATTTCCATAATTTGCTCAAGCCTGGTTCATGCTGCTATGATAAGATACTGGGCAAGCTATACTGAGCAAAAATCATCAGCAAAATTTGACGGTCCGATTTAAAATAATTTCGATCAGGCTCTAATAATATGTATTAAGAAAGAATTCCTGATATAAGTAACATATTGGCTTATGGATAAAATGATTTCTCATAAGCAACTGAGGATAGAAAAGCTGCTTTTGTTTTTTTTTTTTAAAACGCTTATGTTTAGAGTAAAATTCATGCAAATATATAAATTTTGGTATGCTTTTTTTTAAAGACGTTGTATCATATTTTGGTTTTGCACTAAAATAAAATAATCTTAAAGTTTCTTTAAGTTAACTGGGTAAAATAGTTTTATGACTATTAGTTTTAAAATTGATATTTTAGAGTTTTTTCAAGAGTAAAATTTATTGGTGAATGATTTTTAAATTTACTTAAAAAACTGTTCTAGCTGATCCACAACCAGGTTCTGTTAAGAAACTGCGACTATTTTTAGCTTAGAGAAATTTCTACAAGAGGTCTCTGCTTAATACTGCTGCGGTGATGGCGACCCTTAAAATCTACTAAAAGGGAACATCAAGGGTAAGCCGTAGTTAACAGAATACAGAAAACAAATTTATGCATTCGAAAATATCAAAAAAAATCCTTGATAAAAGAGCATTTTTAGCTTAACCAGAAGTCCTTTGATTTTCCTGTGTCAAAAATTTTAATCCAGCAGAAGCCAAGTTTGGAGTCTTTGCTATATACTTAGTAGTTTAGACACATACTGTAAGTACGTGTCTAAACTACTAAGTATATAGCAAATCAATAAAAATGACTAGATTATTTGGTAGTAATTTTTTATTGGTGATAAAAAATCACCAATAAAAATGACTACCAAATAATCTTTTCATTATCCCAAAAACTGGCATAAAGATTTACATGCAATTTATTATGAAGCAAACATAAAAATCATACTACAATAGATTATTCTACCAAACATAATTAAAAAATAATAAGAATAGCAAGGTATGTCCTTCCTGTCTTCTCCGAATGTCCAATTTTTGATAAATAATTCAGCAAAAATTTACTAAATTTTAATTAATTTCTTTCTTGTTTTTTTCTTCTAATTTTATCCTATTTTCAATTCAAACACATTCCTTTCGGACCATATCTAAACTTTGAAAAATATGTTTGTGTGTTATCTCCTGTTTTGGAGAACTTTATAAAAGAATCTTATAAGAATCTCCAAGTAAAAAAGTTTACTTATAGCCTGAATTGGTTTAGTTACTCATTTGTGGATTTAAGGACATTCTCGTTGTACTTGTCGAACTAAACAATCGTTTTGTCGAAAAACTCCTTATGATAAAAATAGATTTTCTTTTTCAAAAGATTATATATTATCTAAAGTAACGTAAATTTTCCATATTTTATCTGTCATAACATGTCAATGGTTGATGTTTAAATATTAGGTATCCAAAAAGTTTTTGTAATGCAAACTTTAACTTATTCTAATTTAAGCAATGAAATTATAAAAAGAAAAAAAAATTAATTATATTTCAATACTATTAGGCAAACACTATTGCCATATAAAAATAAATTTACAAAAAGGATATAGGTTCGATGGAGTAAGGACCTTATACTCGTACGTATCTAGAAATTTATCTCGTAGCCACAAATATCAACGACGCTTTGGGATGAGAAATGAAGGCTAAAAACCCAAATTAAGGATATGTACATATATATATCAGCTATAAGGACTTTTAGATATATGTGCACGTCTGTAGGAATTATGAAAAATCATAAGCTGATGATAGTTAATAAAAATGTAAATTTCATCCTCTTTTTTTGCGAAAATAACATAGCTGGATGCGTGGTGAAGTAAGGTGAATTTATAGTCAGCAACAGGATATATAGACATCAGATGACCTATCCGGAACCTAGTATCTATTTGACGCTTGCAATCAATCATAGCATAATCGTGTTAATCGAACTTTGATTAAAAATTGACAGATTTTTTCATATTCATCCTTTTCTTTCCTCGAATTCGGATAAATGTATATATCCAACATGGAATGAGAAATTTCTAAAATTAACTACATCTATTTATATGATAATTTTATCTACTTTTTTAATAAAATTAAATTTTAAAATATATGAAAAAAAACAGAAAGCACAACATAACTTAAAAAGTGATAATAATAATCATATTTTAGTTCTTTTTTATTTAAAAATTGCAATTTTACTTAAAGAATGGTTGAATTTAAAAAGAATTTTTGTACTCGAATTTGATTGGTTTCGATAAAATTCGCTGTATCTTTTTTATAAAAAAAAGCACCTAATTTTTGAGTGGTTAAGAAGACGCACTTTTGATAAAAATTTTTTTGAATAGGAGCCGGAAAAAAAACATTAAACAATTTTGATTTTATCCTTTTGAAAATTTGGTAAAAAATTTTTTTGTATGCAGAAGTTATGACCGTTTTTTATGATCCTAGGTAAAAAAATTTTTTCTTCAGAAATGATGAATAGTACGAGGGTCATTCAATAAGTCCTTAGAAAATCCGAGAAATTGCGCTCGTAGTGTCAGTTTTTTTGTAAGCAGTATTATCGACAGGAAAGCTGTCAAAATTTCAGCTCGATCCATAGCGTAGGTCAATTTCTATCGTCGATTAAAGTTAACGACATTTATTTGTGCATAACAATGGAAAAAACCGAGTTTAGGGCTGTCATCAAACATCTTCATTTGAAAGGCTTAAGCCCGAAAGAAATCAAAGCCGAGTTGGATGCAGTTCATGGTACATCTGCACCTGTGTTTGCGATGGTTTACAATTGGGTGAATGAATTTAAACGTGGCCGTTCATCCGCAAAAGATGAACATCGTTCAGGACGCCCAGTTGAGGTGTCTACTCCTGAAATCATCGACAAAATCCACGATCTGATTTTGAACGATCGGCGAATTAAAGTGCGCGAATTAGTTGACGCCACGGGCATATCACAAGGTACAGTCGCTTTAATTTTGCATGAAAAATTGTCTGTGAAAAAAATTTCGGCAAGATGGGTGCCGCGTTTGCTCTCAGAGGAGAATAAGCGCAATCGTGTAGTGGACTCTGAGGCTATATTGGCACTCTTTCATCGCAATCCTGCCGAATTCCTTCATCGATATGTCACTGTGGATGAAACCTGGATACACTACTACACTCCAGAAACGAAGAGACAGTCATCACAGTGGATTTTCAAGGGTGAACGGGCTCCAAAAAAGGTAAAAACTGTGCCATCGGCCGGCAAGGTGATGGCCACGGTCTTTTGGGATTCGCAGGGCATCATTTTTATCGACTATTTGGGAAAAGGAAAAACAATAACAGGAGCGTATTACGCGTCGTTATTGCAACGGTTGAGCGAGGAAATCAAAGAGAAACGCCCCCATCTGAAGAAGAAAAAAATCCTCTTGCATCAGGACAATGCGCGTGTGCACACCTGCGCTGTTTCCATGGCCAAAATTGTGGAATCGAGAATGGAATTGTTGCAGCATCCCGCTTATTCACCAGATTTGGCCCCGAGTGACTATTTTCTTTTCCCCAATCTGGATAAATGGCTTGGCGGACGACGGTTCACTTCCAACGAGGACGTCATTGCTCAAACGGATGAGTATTTTGCAGAACTTCCGAAATCCTATTTTTGGACGAGATAAAAAAATATAAAATATGCAAATCTTGAGAACGCCCACCGCAGGAGTTGTACGGATGGAAAGATGGAAAGTTTGACTGCTTCATGGATGGAATACGAAAGATGGTTAATAGCGGTAAATAGCAGGGATGGTATTTTGCAGAACTTTCGAAAACCTTTTTTTTGGACGAGATAAAAATTTTGGAAAACGGTTGGGAAAGTGTTGAAAGCTAACAGAAGATTATGTTGAAAAATTAATTTTTTTTTTAAAACAGTTGTTTTCATCTTTTTCTAAGGACTTATTGAACGACCCTCGTATCTTCTTTTAAATGATTACGTTGTATTGTATAAAGGATGTTTTCCCTCTACTTTCTATTCAGTTTTGGCCTGGCCAGAATACAGTGAAGAGCCCTTGTATTTTTTCAAAATGTCGGTCGATAAAGTGCATTTACGTCATTGTTTACTTTATGAATTCCGTAAAGACAATACCGCAAGTGTGGCAACCAAAAATATTTGCGAAGTGTATGGAGCAGATGTCATCAAAGTTCGACAGGAACGAAGATACTCGTAGAAAAAAAAATTCCGATCTGGGGATTTTTCACTAATTGATAAACCACGTACCGGACGGCCATTGAAGTGTGATGACGACAAGTTAAAAGTCATAATTGACACCAATCCACGTCTAACCACCAGGGAGATCGCGTCGATGATGGGAGTCAACCAAAAAATCGTATTAAGACATTTGAAGCCTATGGGGATGGTTTCGCAGTACGACGTTTGGATTCGATCGTGTTGCAACGTGCGTTGCTTTGAGTGCAAGACAAAAACATGAACCTTTTTTGCATCGTTTGGTAACATGAGATGAAAAATGGGTCGTGTACAACAACGTGACAAGAAAAAGACATTGGGCTATATCTGGACAAGCCCCATTAACAACTTCGAAAGTCGAAATCCATCAAAAAAAAGTTATGCTTTGTGTTTGGTGGGATTGTAAAGGTATTGTGCATTTTGAACTCTTGGAACGCAATCAGACAATTACAGCAGAACGATATTGTCAGCAATTATCCAAATTGAAAATCGCCCTTCAAAAGGATAGACCAGAATTGGTAAACAGAAAAGGGGTAGTGTTTCATCACATGTGGCTATGATGATCCAACACAAGCTAAATGAGTTGAATTGGGATATTATCAAGCATCCACCGTATTCTCCAGATCTTGCTCCTTCCGATTTTCATTAATTACGATCAGCGCAAAATTTTTTAAATGATGAAAACTTTGATACAATAGAGCAGGTAAAAACATCCCTTACTACATTTTTGACATCAAAGTCAACGGAATTTTACCCTAATGGTATTATTAATAGTTGATAGAAAGATGGCAGGAGGTTATAAGAACGGATGGAAATTATATAATTGATATATAAGAACTAAAAAAAATATTTAATTGTATATGTAAAAAACGGTCATAACTTTTGCATACACCAATATTTACTTATTACTTCCAATAAATGTTACAGTAACGATTAACTTTATAAACTGAATGTTGGTCATTATTAATAAAAAATTCCACTCACCTAGTACAACTAACTTAACAGGTCGGGCATTTTCTACATAGCCTCTAGCATTCTCCGCTTCGCAGTTCCATTTGCCATCATCTTCCAGCATAACATTTGTTATGGTTAGTCCTCCGAACGATTCTCTTATGAAGCGGGCGTCTAAGGGCCGGGAGCTTCGATCCATCGTGTGCACAATCTGCAAAGATATCAACAATAAAATGACTCATTTAGTTTTCCATTTTTCAGATACAACGTGTACAAATATTAAATAACTTAAATATTATACGAATATCACTTTAAATAGATGTTAGAGTATACAAAGGGTGTTTAGGGTGTTAGAGTATACAAAAGGAACTAAGAGTGTTATGAATACCTGAAGCTATATTCAAATCTTGTGCTCAGTGAATAATAGCCTGAGTGTATCTAAGCAACTAAAATGATACTAATAAGTGTGATTATTAAACGAAAGGAAGATAATAGTAAATAGAAGCACAATATTAGGAACATAGAAAGATGAATAATAAGAGAAGTTGCAAAAAAAAAAAATTCATGTTTACAAGAATATTAAAACACCATGAAGAGTTGTCGTCTTCCATAAAAGAAGGCTAGCCTAACTATTGCTATCATTAAAATATTTATATAGTGCCTTTTCTAGGACACAACTGGAAGCTGGGAATATACTTGTATTCCTGCTGAGTTAACTTGACTAAATAAACTAGTCAAGTAGGAGCAGATCCACTTGTCTTGTTTTCACTTAAATCTATTTGCGAAAATAGTCACAGAAAGTTTAATGTCCTAAAGCAATTTTGTCAAATCTAGGTTACATGATAGTTAGGCGTTCAGTAAGCACACTCTTTCTATAGCAATAAATGAACGCAACGGACCACGTGGATGAGTCCTGAGAAACCAGCTTGTGTCATCTATGTCCTTTAATTATCTGCAATTTCCTCTTATTTATCTCAAATAATATAGAATGCAGTATGCGTGTCAGAAGATGACTTCTACATAGTATTTGGTCCTTTGAGGCTATTCACGTCCAACATCCTAATAACTTCGTTTAGTATCAAAAAGTATCAGCTTCATTACTGAATAATTACTCTCATTATCCAAAGTATTTTCTTAACTAGTTTTTACTATTCACTAACACTCATATAGTCATTTTATAATATTTAATAATTACTTAATTTGTCTGCAGTATAATTAAAATGCTCAATTTAATAGTTGCACGACTTACTTTTTAGTTAAATATTTCATAATTGCTTGGAATCAAGTAGAAGAGATTTTTTTTAATGTAAATAGGTTCTTCGAATATTGAATCATATCGAAAATGATAAAAAATATACAATTTTGGTTCTAAGTACACATAAGCTCTACGTTATGAATTTTTTTAAATAAAAACCGAACGGAAGGTTTTCATTAATAAACTAGAGTCAAGTAAGTTAAAGATACGATCTGTATTTTTTCCCTATCTCTAGAAACAATTATCTCTTAAGAATATTTGCAAAAAATAATCCAGATCGAAATAAGATATCGAGATTATAATTGTACTGTTTTTGCCAACAATTTCATTTTATTTTTACACATTCATGTTATCCCCTTCAAAGTAGTTTCTTTGGTCAGCTGTATATCGAAGAACAGGTAATGCTGGACAAATCCAATAACATCACGTTCTTTTAAATATTTTTTGATCGTGGAGGGACAAAAAAATAGTAACGCGGAATGCAATTTAATAAATAATAGAACTGGGGAACAATATGTGTACGAGGAATCCCTTGTTTCAACAAAAACTCTTAAATGGAGTTTGCTGCATGACAGAGAGCGTTCATGTCCGATCTGACATACAGAAACTTATTTTTGAGCTTTTCGAGCACTTTGCACAAAAAACTGTAATTGACGATCTGACCCTTACTCGTTCCACATTTCCATCAGTTTTTGTACTTCAAGACCTTCCACTGCTTCTTGGGTTGTAAAATAGTTCAAATATAATAAAATTTTCAAAGAAAATTATATTTTTTTAAATTAAGGAACACTTTAATTTTATATTTGCGGATTGTGTTTGTTGCTGCTCCTTTGTTCCTTGTTGCTGCTCGTTTGTTGCTTATTATCTGCTTATTGTTGTGGCTTGTTCGATGTTTGTTGTTGTTTATTTATTGCTTATTGCTGCTCATTTGTTGCTCGTTTATTGCTTGTTGCTGTTTTGTTACGGCTTTTTCGATGTTTGTTGCTGCTCGTTTGATGCTTGTAAATTAGTTGCTTGTTACGGCTTGTTTGATGCTTGTACATTATTTGTTACTTGTTACTGCTTGTTGCGGCTTCTTTAATATTTGTTTCTGCTCGTTTGTTGCTTGTTGCTTCTTGTTGCAGCCCGTTTGATGTTTCTTATTGCCTATTTGATATTTGTTGCTGCTCGTTTTATGCTTATACGTTATTTGTTGCTTGTTACTGCTTCTTGTCGCTTATTTAATGCTTATTGCTGCTCGTTTGTTGCTTATTGCTTTTTGTTGCAGATCTTTTGATGTTTATTGTTGCCTGTTTGATTCTTGTTGCTGCTCGTTTGTTGCTTATGTCTATTTGTTGCGGATTGTTGCCTTTTGTTTTTTGTTTGTTTCGAGTTATTGCTTGTATTTGTTGCTGTTTGTCGGGGCTTGTTTATTACTTGTTACGGTTTTTTTTGTTGCCTGTTACTGCTTGTTGTTGCTTGATACTGCTTGTTCCTGCTTTTTGCTCCTTTTTGTTACCATAACTCGATTTAAAAGTGATATTTGCACTGTGTGTGTAGAGTTGACAGTAGGTCTAATGAACTTTGGGCTCATAAAGCTCTAGCTGAGAAGGTTCGCAGTTTGATTGAAACGTGTAGAGTTGGTTTTTTTATATTATATATATTTATAAAAACATTTTTTTTTAAATATATATTTTATTTAAATATACAGAGGAGTTGAGACAATGAGTCGGCTCGCCGCGAATTGCTCAATTTCGACCCAAAACAGCATCGCATTAACATTACTTAGGAGCTGTCGGGCTCTATCCGCGATGAACCAAATTTGCTCCAGAGGATCATAACTCATAACGAATCATGGGTTTATGATTATAACGTGGAAACCAAAGCTAAATCATCCCAATGAAAACTGTCGCACGAGCCAAAACTGAAAAAAGGTCGAATGGTAAGGTTTTGCTTACAGTTTTCTTCGATTGCAGGGACGTGCTGCATCATGAATTCTTGCCACATAGTAGAATTGTCAATAATGAATATTACCTGCAAGTTATGCGCAAGTTGCGCGAAGTAATCCGCCAGAAACGCTCGGATTTGTGGAAAAAACAAAAATTGACCATGATAACGTCCGTGCTCACGCATCGTTTCTTGTGCGGGAATTTTCGGTCAAAAACAACAGACTAATAATACCGCAGTCACCGTATTCCCTAGATCTGGCCCCCTGTGACTTTTTCTTACTCCCGGAACTGAGGAGCCCCATGAAAGGACGACGCTACGCTACGATTGAGGAGATAAAAACGGCATCGAGGGAGGAGCTGAACAAGATCACAAAAAATGATTTTTTGAAGGGCTAAAACGTTTACACAAGTGTACAATATTTGGTGGAGATTACTTTGAAAGGGACAAAATAGATATTCATGAATAAATAAATAATTTTTGAAAAAACACAAAATTCGCGATGCTTTTTGAACCGACCTCGTATTGAGGCAGTATAGTAGGAAGTAGTACGCTAATTATTAACGTCTTTAAAAAATTTGCTCTTGTCAAGGAAGGTTGTCCATTGTTTTGTCGATATTTTTATAAGTGAAACTATGCAATGCTACAAGTCACAGTACTATTCCTCATAATTGTTGATCATAACATGGCAAGGATATTAATTTATCATATGCGGGCTCCGGCTGCAATCCAGCAGAAAATAAAATTTATCGAAAATTAGCATCATCACCAGACACAGTTATGCCCTAATTCATTTCAAAATACCATTGAGACCAAAATTAGCTTCGTTACCAGACACAATTATGCCATAAACCGTTTACAGTGGATTTTTCGAATTGACAATACATTTTCCAAGTTAATTTGAATCCTTTAAAATCAGTGTTCGAGTTTAGCTCTCGTTTCGAATTAATATCTTATACCAGTTTTAAAAAGCACAAATAATTTAACGATGCCAGTTTTAGTAAAATAATTTTTTTAATATGAATTATTTTAACATAAAATTTATTTATTTTTTATAAAAAAATTTGTTTGAAAAGAAATCTAACTTTTAAAGGCCAATCAAAATTAAAGAAACGTCCTTTACATTATATTGACTACTTAAGAAAATACTTAATCGGTTAGAGAAAAAGTATTTTCTTAAATAGTGCATATCTCTTTAAGAGAGAACTATCAGGAAATGAAAATTTTTTCCGCATCAAATTAAAATTAATATTGTCTAGTAAAGAAAAGGAAAAAGGATATGCAACAAGGTTTTAATTTCACTTCTTGTTTGGTTATCTACAATAAATAAAAGCGATGCTTAAATAAATCATTTCTAGTGATAACTCATTCATACTCGAATAATAACGATTAAAAGTCATGAAGATGAACATTTGAAAATTCATCACCTCAAGGCATTGGAAATGCATTCTTTTAAAATGTCACCATTTTGCAGTTGAATCCTTATGCACATGATAGACGGATATCACAAGCTCAGATGCAATTAGAGCGATGCCAAAAAAAAAAATAGTTTGTTATTCAAAACGTCAAGATGAGAAAGAAAAATATCAACAAGCAAAACAAGAGAAAATCAAAAATTCCCAACAACAAAAAAAGCAAACACAGAAGGATTAATTTAATTCAGCCCTTAGGATATTTTTGTGCTCGCTTATATGAGTGTACAGTGCTCTTTTGAGTACTATATTTCTGAATTTCGAAGATAGTCTTTCAGAATCGACCGAGGATCTTCTTCCATTCCAGGTTGTAAAAATTGCTATGAAGATTACGCACATGAACACCATCAATCGTATTTTTCATGCTTTGAACTATAGTAGATGGACTTGACTCAAAGGACGATTATTGCCATGTTTATTCTCTCTGTCTTTCAAACATTTTTTAATATAAAAACAAATAGTCAAATCACGATGGAAGTGAAGAAAAAATCGAAATGGAAACAAAACCACCAAGAAGTGATATTGACAAATTTAATAGTGTTTATTAGATCCAAAGGCAAAAGATTCGTTGTGTGTCCACTCTATCCGATCCTTTGGTCGACCAAAAATTCACTTTACGTCCGTTTTTCAATCGTCTCACCGTTGGCATTCAACTGTATACGTGCATCGGCTTATGGAGTTGATATTTTTCCCATTAGCATGTGCTAGAACGAGTTAAACTTATTCAATATCATAGTAAACTTCCTCTTTGTACAATTCATTTCGGAATATTCTGTATTTTTGTCCTTCGTTCTGTTTTTGTACAATCATTCGTATCCCAAACGAATGGATAGTCATTCGAGTTCATACTCCACTCTCACATAACTTGTTCGTCATGAGTGAACATCGTTGTTTTTAATTAAATCCTTGATACTGAAATTAATGATTGGAACTGTAAAACAAATAAAAACTAAAAACTAAAAAAAAAATTAACTCATTGATAACGAAGCTTTAGTGAAAAAATAAATGGGGTTCCTACCATCGAATCCCCTGTTTAAATGCTGAAAAATAACACAACTAGTTTACAGTAGTTGCAGATAAAATATCCAACAGGATAGCGATAGCTTTAGAAAGACACAGGATGAACGATATTTCAGATTATCCTTATTTTGTTTTATTTCGAAAATCCACAAATGAAGGAAACTTTAATCAATCACGCTTGAAATTCTGAAATTAAACGTGTGACTTTTGTGATATTTTCCATTTACTAAGTACTCACTCAATCGTACTCTATATACAACTACAACTATATAATGAGGATCGAATTTCATTACGTTTGAAGGATGACGACGGCTGATTTTACCTTATATTTAATATCCAAACATTTATCCAGACAGAGCCCAATCACTTTAATTGCAATTTATTTCTGATTGAAGGCTAGCAATTGAAGAAGACCAAATTAATTTTATGAACAGATAAATTGTTGATTCTTAAAGGCTTTTGAAAATTTCCAAAACCGTAGCAAACGGTTTTGGAAACTGAAATTATTTTCAATATTTAATTTTATGGTTTTATAGGAAATTTCTGTATACTCGGTAAAGATATTAAAAGCTTTTCAATTAGTAGTTGTTGATGGTTTTGTTATTATTTAATTTATTCAAATAAAATTAATAAAATCAGCAAATGAAAAGAAAAAATATATTTTAATCAATATAAAGGAGAGGCTATTTTAAGGGATGAGATTTTTGAAATTTTTTTTTGATAGCTGAGATTTAATTAATGACATTCTTGCCCCCTACCCCTCCTTAACATAAGTAATGAATATTTATTAAATGAATCAAAATTATAATGGAATGTAACGTGAAAAAAATCAACTGGCAGGGGAGGCCTTTCACCATTCTGTACCGACTGTAATTCAAAACAGAATGTCCACATGGATATTTTTAGTCCACAAAGGAAGACGCGCTGTGTCCAGTGTCAACAGTAATCTTTTTCTTACCTTGAAAAAAAAATACAAATACAAATAGATTGGATAATGGACAATGTTTTTTTCTATAAGTAGATAAGGATGCTGAGTAAGTCTGCAGAAAGTGGTGTACACCTACTACCAACTGACTAGTCTACTCAATATTCTTACTCAAATTTCAATAGACATTTTGCTCTCACCTCCAATTTCCCTTTTCTACTTCGGAGTCCTACACTTAATTTTCATAAACCATGCGTAACACATAACATGAAGTCATCAAGAAGCTATACGGATCATTAGGCATGCGTTGAGATTCGCACCCACATGAATATAAATATTAGCAAACTATTCCTGAATTCTATTTTAATGGTTACAATTTCCATACCACACTTTACTAACAACTTCTTCTTCGACAGTCAATCCCATCATTCATCCTTTTATTAAACGGATATCATTCAAACCAAAATTTTATTGTTTGTAGAATTTCTTGCATTATAGAGCTTCTTGACCCAATTAATGATCCTTCAAAGCAAGGTCCTTACTAAAAAAATTTTCAGACATGAAACTATGATTAACAAAATTTCAAATACGATGTCAGTCCTTCCAATTAATAATAATATTCAGTCTATCAATGAAATTAACCGCCATCTGTTAAAAAATAGAAATGTTGAATTTTATTAGAGTTCGGTCATGTGGTAATAAGTAGAGAACGCTCTTCTCTATCCTGTGCTCACTGAAATCCCAACCTTGCTCCGCCGGCTAATAAAATGTTCCTTAATATCATTAGCCATGCCTAGACTAAGAGACTGCACCAATGATGGAAAATTTCTCTCCATACATTGACCAAATGTTGAAAAGCTATTCTGCTCAATAAGCATTTTCAAATTCTGGTCAAGGAAAATATTCAGAATCCGGCTTGATCATATACACGCTATCCTATTCAATTACGAATATTACCGCTTATTCCCTTCTGGTAGCAATCAACTTATCATTCTCAAAAAATTTTAATGCCACTTAACTCAGAACTATTTTTGAATAAGTCTCCAACCATTTTAAAGGTCTAAGACCCTGGAATAACTTAATATATTCTCAGAATCGGGCTTGCTCATATACACGCTTTCATCTTCAATGTCGAATATCATCCCTCATTCCATTCTGGTGGCGGTCAACTTATCATTCTTAAAAAAATTTGAATGCCACTTAACTCAGAACTATTTTTGAATAAGTCTCCAACCATTTTAAAGGTCTAAGACCCTGGAATAACTTAATATATTCTCAGAATCGGGCTTGCTCATATACACGCTTTCATCTTCAATGTCGAATATCATCCCTCATTCCATTCTGGTGGCGGTCAACTTATCATTCTTAAAAAAATTTGAATGCCACTTAACTCAGAATTATTTTTCAATACGTTTTCAACAATTTTGAAGGTCCGAGACCCAAAATTTCTATTTCAAGCCATATTGTTTACCTTCTTAAACAATTAAATGTACTCTAAAAAATTTAAAAACCAAAAATTTTTTTCTCCAACTTAATATTAACCTATGCCATTAAGGAATCTAAAATTCTGGGCAAAGAAAATACTCACAATCCACCAACACTTCCTCTTCAATGTCCAATCTTATCCTTTATGCCATTTCGGTGACATTCAACTCATCAGTCACTTTTTTTTCTAAATGCCAATTAACCGAAAAAGAAAATGTTCAACTATTTAAAAGCTCTACGACCAAAAAATCTATTTTCTAAGCCCTCTCCTTGACTTTGTAAAACATTCAAAAATGCTCCTCAAAATTGAAAAATTTCTGAATTTTTCCTCCAACTTAATATCGACCAATGCCATTAAGAAAGCTGGCAAAGCACACCGTCATAAGAAATGAGCTTGCCAAAATGTCCTCTGTATACATATAAGTTAAATTTATTCAACATTTATGGAGGTCCGAGACCCAAAAATTCTCATGTTGTTTACCTTCTTAAATAATTAAATGTGCTCTTCAAAATTGAAAAATCTCTGAATTTTCACCGCAACTTAATATCGACCATGCCATTAAAGAATCCAAATTTCTATGTAAAGAAAATTCTCAAAATCCGGATTGCTCATACCATACTTACCAATGCTTTCTTTTTTAATGACCAATCTTATATTTTATGCAATTTCAGTGGTATTCAACTCACCAGTCACGTTTTTTTCTGAATGCCACTTAACCGGGAAAGGAAGTTTTCGCCCATTTTAAAGCTCTACTACCAAAAAATTCCTTTTCTAAACCCTCCTCTTCACCTTCTAAAAATTTTAAATGTACTCTTCAAAACTGAAAAATTTCTGAATTTTCCTTCCAACTTTATATCGACCAATGCCATTAAAGAAGAGCTTGCAAAAATGTCCTCTATATATATAAAAGTACTTGAATTAATTTTTTTGTAAAATATTATTTTGAAAATTGCAAATAATATTTGAAAAGTTGCTCAACATTATAATAGCGGGCTTTAGTGTTGAGCAATTTTTTAATACTGCTAGTCCTTGATTATATTAAAAATTGTTACGTAACTACATGGTACCCAAAAAAAAAATTGTTTAAGGTTAATAATACTTTAAAAAATATTAAAAACAGGAAATTTAATAAAATAATATTTTATCTTATATTTAAAAATAGTAAATTCACAATTGTTAAATTAAATATCAATTCAAATGAAAATCATTTTACCTAAACCTTTTTATAATACAATATAATTAACAAAAAGCCTATGAAAATTAATTACCTACAATAAATAAATAAATATAATAATTATTTTACTAAATATTTAAATTATCTAACACTGCCTTTTCAAATATTGTACTAGAATTTTATATTAATTAAAATTGATTTGTTAATAAAACTTTTAAAATCACTTCATATTAAATAATGATTAATTCGAAAATAAATAACAAAATCAACAAAATAATTATAAATTTTTGTTTAATTATGAAAATTATTTAATTTAATTAGTAAAAGTTTCATAGATTGCCTTAAGACTAAAATCAGATTTATTATAGACATTTTACCTACGTTCAGTAAATGTTAATTATAGAACAAACAATAAACATAATTTTTTTTTTTGGTTTTCGAGATAATCTTTAGTTTGTTCAATACTTATTTATTTGATTTCTTAACCCCCCCCCCCCCCCCCGGCCAAAAAACTTACATACACATAATCACTAATAATATTTTCCAATTGAGTTTATTGGCATTTATTTTAAGTTGTCGAAATTTTCTGCTTATTATTTTATGGCATTGATAACGATTAGTTCTTTCGTAATGTAAAGTATTAGCAAATTTATTTTCTATAATGCCACTCAAAAGGCAGAATATATTTTGCCTTTGAAGTGTCCTTAACATTATTAATAGACAAAAAAAAAATTCCAATCAAATCAACATTGTTCTCGTTAGAAATCTTCGCAATGATTGCTTGTAACTAAATAAAATAAAAATAGCATTTTCGATAAGTAGAATAATGCCAATAAATTAAAAAGAAATAGCCACCAATTCTCCATCCAATAATTCCTTTTTCTAATAGAAGAAATCTTCTACATAGTCAATGTACCGACTATATGTATGTATGTATGCGTACAAAATTACCATTTGTCGAAAAATTGTAACGAATACGGCCAAATACCAATCATTCTTGAAAATGCGAATAATTCGAATTGACATCTTCAACGAGGCATCTGATTTGTTTGCATTACCGAACTCGATAGTACCAACACCAACCCCTAAAAAAAAAAAAAAAAAAAATCAAATCACCACCAGTATCGCTTACTTGTTATACTTGCTCGTACGAATCTATACCGATTTTTTGTTTTTTATTATTGGATGACTGTTTTTATCTGCATGTATCCCCTTTCCCCTTTCCATCCCCCAAACAAATTCTGACATTATCGAATTGGATGTATAGACAATCGCAAATGACAATATGCTCTCCTATAGGGATGCGTAAAGGAAACTGGATTGGATAAGTTTACGAATCGTTTGATAACACTGTGTACTGACAATGAGATACGATACTTTCGAGTACAAGTGCCATCGAATTGGCAGAACGATGTGTGGCAACGAACTACAGGAAAGGTGGCTATGTCGGTTCAATGGTATGCTACTCAATTCTCTTTGGTAATTTATTTGATCAAGTTGCAAGTCTTCGTATAAATCCGAATCAAATGTCAAGCAGCCGATCGTAAAAAGTCCTTGGGGAGCGATTTTTCAAAAAATTCTTCTTCTTCTTCTATGAATGGCAAGAATTCTCAACAGCTACCACGGGAGTGATACATTTACGACAGACGAAGAATTGCCAATTCCCAATGAAATTCCCGCCAAGGGTGTGAAAGTGTTTTATTGTACACTCTTGTATGTTTCCTCATCGTCTTTTCCAATATTGCAAATCGTCCATAGACTCATTCTCATACTGATTATAGTGTGAGACTGTACCTGCTTGTCCTCTTCTATGGACAAGCATAACCACAACTGTCGTCTCCTTTAAGCATACAAATTTTCACAAATCCAAATTTAATTCGAATTAACGTACCAGTATTCCCCTTACTTCGGTTTCACTACTTTAAGAGGATGAAATTTTTTACCTGTAAATACTTTCGTGTATACGAAAATGAGTTGTACGATATCATTTCCCAAAAACTACAGGCTCCCGCTTTAATTAGGTCTGCTTGAGGCGTTAGCAACTCTTATTAGCTCTTGCCAAAGTCGTATTTTAACAACCACCTAACCGAATCGAATCGAATCGGTTACCTAGCAAACGATGGAATCCTACCGAATGGATGTAGTTTATTATCCGAAAACGCAACTCAGACGGCAATAACTCGCCTCCGGTACTACGTCAAAATGGCAATAAAGAGTAACTTTTATGGTCTCGCATTTTTCTACTTTTCATTTAATTTTGGCAATTTCTCTGCTGGTTTTTATTGTCTTCAGTATCTCAATACATCCTTGCCCAATCCCTTATGATGGTGAACGATTTTCTTGGTAGTGTAAAAAAAAACAAGAGAGCATTGTATATATTTATTTTAACTACGATTATGGTTCTGAAGGCGTTCATAACTGGTGGATCATATCGCACCGTTCCATTAGAATTATTTATGCAAATTGAAACTCAATTCAAGATGCGGAAGTCAGTACGATTTCATATCCCCTTCCAAAAGAATAGGAAATCCTTCTCCCTAACACAAATGCCTATAACAGAACTGAACTGTAGCTGGTGCTAAAGAGACATCATTTAGGAATTTTCATTTTTCTCCCGTGGCCATATCGCCTACGGCTACGTGGGCGCATATACAGCCAAACGGCAACTCAACCAATCTTTCCCTACGAAGAGTTTCGCTTTGAATAAGGTGCGGTCATATAGTATCCTTAATGTGGGTTTTATAAACATCCTGAAAGCCCTTCTCTCGTGGGATGCAGCAATTTTCTTTTACGCGCTACTTCACCATCATCGCTATTATCACAGTCGTCACAATCGAAACCATAAACTTTATTAGTGAATGTTAAGCTCATTGTAGATGCCATTGAGGACTATTCAATGATGACTCTGAAAACCCAGCGGTGCTGGAATTCTTATGCAATATATTCCGGGAATTATTTCAGGGCGAATTTATAAACCCGGAAGCAATTTTCGAATCGTTTGCTGACTGGTAACAGTTCTCCTTGATCGCCGTTTCAAATTTAAATGCAAATTCTATTACGCACTTCGCTACGCACCATCCCCTTACCTTAAAGAAATGCCCACCATCAGTTTTGCATTAGATTGTATTTCGGCAACGAACAAGAAAAAATCGAATCAAAATTATTCATGATCGAAATTCATTTCAAATTGCTTCATTTTATAAATAATTAAATTACTAAAGTGCTAATGTTGGTTTGCACCTAATATTTGGGGAATCATATATAAATTTTTTTTTTGCTTCTTATTCGCATCTTTTATTTTGATTTTAGATTTAAAAAATGTTCGGAGTCATGCAAAAGGAAAAGATTTTCAGATTGAAATTATTCATATTTAAAAAATTCTGAAGATTTTTAAAAAATATTCTAGAAATCGGATGGTTTTTTGGTTAAGTAAAATTTTTAATAGGTTCAGCTATCAAATGAGATATCATTTACTAAAAGTAATTAATGATTTTTACTTAATATAATTTGACATTTTATCATAGACAGACTAACGCTTAAACGATATTTTTAAATGACCAAAAATTTACTTCACAAATAAGTCATCAATTAACAAAAAAGGAAAAATTTCTTCACAAACAAAGCTGGCACTTTTGGAATGAAACAACAATTTCCCAAAAAATAGTGGAGACACTTATTCCGCCCACAAAAAAAAACAATGCCTTCGTAGGTCCTTATTTCTTCTAAATGAGGCCGGAGTTCGCATTACGGTCAGTATGAAGTTTGGTGGAAAAATAATAATTTTCAACTCCCTCCGGAGTCTACGCAACTTTATATAGGGTTATAGGTGAAGTTGTTCTTTTTGTAGTGCGTTCAGAAGAATGGGTAGTGAAATTTGGACCAAAGAGCATAGTTTGTGTTACGAAATATTAAAATGGTTTTGGGGAAATTTCCTAATCAATAGCGCAGGTTTTTTGGTTGTATTAGGCATTTTTGGATGACCAAAAGTTTAGGGAGGATTTTAACAGAAAAAAATGATATAAATATGGAACCAGTGATGAGTGAGTCCTTGAAAGGATATTGTAGAAATAATCCACCATGACAACTTTCACTACCACATGGCCATCTCCATCGGTGGTTAACAGCGCCACATGATTAACGTCCTCATGTTTTCTTATTTGCCAAAAATGGCATACACCTGAAAGGACATAATTTTGGAATTGTCTATAATATCCAAATGAGTGTAACTTAGGAGCTTCCCAAGAATACAGCTTTGAAGGGTACAGCATTGATCTTAGGAAAACTAACTTAAAATTGTTGCGGGTCCTAGTATAGCGCCTAGTGTAAAGCTGTAATTATTTTGACTCCCGCTAGTAATATAGCCGGAATGCCCCAAATAGTCCGAGCAATCGTAGGGCCTACGAGTTTACAATTCAATGTACATGTACCTAAAAATAACCCTTAATAGAAGCCTTGGACGGCATGTGGCTCTAACTGATTTAAAGATTTTTTGACATCCAAGATCGTCTTTGAGGATATAAATACAAATTTTATTACTTTTGGACGACCAAAAAACAGTGAAAGGTTATATGCACTTATGGAGTATTTTAACATAAAAATATGATAAAAATACGAGTGATGAGTGAGTCCTTGAAAGGATATTGTAGAAACGTGAATACTCCACCATGACAACTTTCACTGCCACATGGCCATCTCCATCGGTAGTTACCAGCACCACTTGATTAACGTTCTTATGTTTTCTTATTTCCCTAAAATGACATATACTTGAAAGGACATTATCTCTAGAAGCTTCTGAAGAAAACAACTTTGAAGGCTACAGCATTGATCTTAAAAAACTAACTTAAAACTGTTGCGTGTGCTAGTGTAGCGATTGAGACTCTAGCCAGTGATATGGCCAAAATTTTGACAGAAAAAGGTGTCAAAAATTTGGCCAATTAGATGACTACATAGGCCCTGAAATTATTTTCTTTAAGTTTCTACTCCCTTATTTAAAAAAAAATAGTCAAAAATTTATTTCTATACTTTTTTTAAAAAAAAAAACAATTTTTGTATTCATCTTTCCTTCTTATATCTTCATCCTTTTTGTTAACCAATAAAAAAATGATTTAATTAGAAATACGCAGAATTAACTATAACATTCCATTCTGGGCTAACCGGCATTTTTAATTCATTATTCACAATTGTTATTTCTTAAAAAAAAAAAACCTACAAAAACTTTCTAAAAACTATCAACAGTTCTTCGATAACATAAATAAACTATAAATAAAATATCAGATTTACTATAAGATTCAATAAATGTAAATATAATAAAAAAAAAGAGAAAAAAACCAACATAGAAGAGTATAAAATAAAAGTTACATAAGTGCTCTTATGAGCTATTTTACGAACTTTGAACATTTAATAATATTAGCAAAAGTATTAAACGTTTTGTGTATCACTTAAATTTTATCCCTTTTGTGCCTGGTACTTACTCTTACATTTAAGGTTACCAAAAAATTACACCCGATTTCTACTTAAATATTATACTTACACATTCATACACATACATATATGTGTATGTGTAAGTCATCAGGATGTGGCCAGAATATTCGAATAATTTTCATACTGACTATACTCGTACGGTATAAATGTCTAAAGATTGTTGTTTAAGACTAAAGTGGTAATAAAAATGACAGAAATAAAACGAATTGTCACGTTGTAACGAGCATGTAGAAAATCTGAACGCATAAAAATTGCGTATCGTAATTTTATGAATTTTCGCACACTCTGCTACTGTATTGTATATAATGTTCGTATCAGAACTCATGTAAGTAATATTGTCCATTCTAGTTCCACTTAAATCGTGAACATAACTATAATACTATTACCAGAATCATTTTCAAAAGATAGAAGACGAACTATCTAGATCCACGCACATCTAATAATAGTCCAAAAGCATAGAAGATTCATTCTGAATTGTAACACCTTTTACGAGGACATTACTTTAGCTATAACAAGCTCAATAAAATGAGGACATTGCCAACTAATGGAACATTTTGACTTTAATGTACCCATTTCCACTTAGCTAATTACTTTGGACAGGATCCGTCTCTAGTTTTCTCCTTGCTCCAAGCACATCCGATAGTACAACTAGACCAACTAACTATTAAGTGGGTCGGATTAGAAATAAAAAAAAGGAAAAAAAAACAACTGAGCCAAGAAAAACAAACAACAAATTATGTAATAACAATAAAAAAAAAAAAACAAGTTAAATATCTACACTGATTCTGAACAAGAGTGTCGAGAAAGTCCATCTAAAACTTTGGTCAGTTTGTTTCGAGCACAATACAGAAGAAGAAAAAACCTATAATGAAACTTAAAATATAAAAAAAAAAAATATAACAACTTAAATTACATTTTGCTTATTGACTGGACAGAGATCACTTTCTTGTGCTAAGTTTCTTAAAATCCATGGAGTTTAGAGAAAAAAAACAAAAAATGCTCATGTGCAAATGAAAATGAAAAAAAAACTATATTTATAAAAGTTTGAAACTAACGATGTGTTGTGAATTTCGAATAAAAGTCCATCGAATTTAATATAGATAATTAAGGAGTTATCCTTTGGCCAAGAACATCTGATAAGGAAGTGGACACGTCATGGGCGACTTCTTCAACTTTAATACAATTTTCAGTCTTCCTTAATCAAATGTGCAGTGATTCATATTTAAAATTGATGAAAACTATACACAGAATTTGTAACTTTTCAACATGAATCGGGATAATAAATGAAAACTTCTTAGCAACATTGTTTCTTATATTGCTAGAAGTGCAAAGTTGATCCTTTTATATCCAGTTTCATCAGAAATTTATATTCCTTCGTATGCACTTTCTTTCTCGGAAACTATTATTTCACCTTCATTGTTTCATATGCAAAATAACAAAGTGTCCAAATTTTCCGCATCAAACATATTTTTGAAGGATACTCTACAGTCATAGTAAACGGAAATGATATTATTCGAATATTTCTAGAATTCGCGGGTTACGTATATTTGATTTTCGATTTTTTGTGGCGTTATGTTGGTGCTCATGTCTCTCACTTATGCCGACAACTTTGGCCATTTTGAATGCCCAGTTAATTTTTGACAACTGCTTTGCTTGCTCGTCTTCGAGCCAAAACATTGCTTCAGAGGGTCATAACTGGTGACAAATTATGGGTTTATGGTTATGACGTGGAAACCAAAGCTCAATCATCCCAATGGAAGCTGCCGCATGAGCCAAGACCGAAAAAAGCGTGCCAAGTTCGGTCGAATGTGAGGGTTTTGCTTAGAGTTTTCTTCGATTGCAGGGGCGTGGTGCATCATGAGTTCTTGTCACAGGTTAGAACAATCAATAAGGAATATTACCTGCAAGTTATGCGCAAGTTGCGTGAAGCAATCCGCAAGAAACGCCCGGATTTGTGGAAGAACAAAAATTGGCTTTTGCACCAATGATAATGCCCCTGCTCACGCATCGATCGTTGGTTGTGCGCGAATTTTTGGCCAAAACCAACACACTAATAATGCCGTAGCCACCGTATTCCCCAGATTTGGCCCCTTGTAACTTTTTCTTATTCCCAAAACTGAAGAACCACATGAAAGGACGACGCTACGCTACGATTGAGGAGATAAAGACGGTATCGAAGGAGGTGCTGAACAAGATCATAAAAAATGATTTTTGATCTGCTTCGAGGTTTGGAAAAAAAGTTGGCACAAGTGTATAATATCTGGTGGGGATTACTTTGAAGGGGACAAAATAGATAATCATAAATATATAAATAATTTTTGGAAAAAAAAACACAAAATTCGCGATAGTTTTTGAACAGACCTCGTACTTCAATAAAGCGATTTAGTGTGATAAGACTATTCTGGCATCAAATCTGCTTTGCTCTTCTCTTTGCTCGGCATCTACTATAATATACTTGCGTAACCTTGTGTTAAAATGTATGAATCGAGTTGTGTCAATGATCAGCTTTGCGCTCGGCTCGGCTTCGCTCCGTTTTGATCGTGCACTCTGACGTCACCCAAAGACTAACCCTGATTTTTTTAGAAGTGGTCGGATGGTTTTAATTGCTCGACACCACGTATCCACTCCTTTTAACACGGAAAAGACTTGATTTATCAATGAATGTCTCATAGATAATCTACATGTCAAATTTCCCCTTTTTTACGTGTCTAACAGTGTACTGTATGCGGGAGCACGTACGCATTTTGCGCGTGCATGGGATTGTGCACAATCAATGTTTCTATATTTGACGTTTAGTATAATCATAGTGTAATCGCTTGAATCAACATCTGCAAGAATAATTAATTACGGCGCTATTTAGTTGAGCAAAAAGCAATTTCAACATATTGGAAAATATTTTCGATCGCATGATGGTTTGTGAATTTTTTATTGGTGAATTATCTAGTTGGTCGCTGCTGTTTTTATTTTATTTATTGTACTTTATTAAATTCGTTTAATTTATTTTAGTATAATTTTTATTTTTGTTTTTAAACATTTAATACAATATTAAATTTATCATTAATATTTCATATTAAAAATCTATAATATTTACTTTTGATTGTAATAATAAATAATTAGATTATAAATTTAATTATATAGTTTTTAATATAATATATTGTCATAGCTCTAGGCCATGCATAAAAAAAATGGATGAAATCCTTATCATAAATCGATGGTAGCAATTATTTACCATATCCTTTTTGTATTGCTGCCAGCAATTTGGCAAACCCAGCAAAACGATCATATGTCGTCGGAACAAAAAAAGCTAACATTCGACTACCAAAGACTTAGTGTGCGTACCTAAATTTTCCCATCGTTGATAATTCGAATATTTTGTGCTGCCGATAGTTTACTACAAGTAGAATTAATCAAGAAGTCGCAGGGAATAATAATTATAAATTTAAAAAAAAAAATATAATTCCTAAAAATGGAAAATTCAAGTGTAAGTGAAAATTTAAATATTTCATTTAACAAATACCAAATTTTATTAATTTTTCATCAAATAACCTTCATTTTGCATACTCGTATATTAAAATAATTTTATATTTTAAATAAAAAATACTAATGTTTTAAATAAAATAAAATAACGCATAAATAAAATAAATACAGGTGCACAGTAAATATGAGAACTGTCAAATATCAAAATAAACGACGCGCAATTGATGAGTTCATAACGACCAACATGAACAATGAAATTTCGTCATGAGAAAAATATGCGCGTCTACGCACAAATATCGTGTAATTACACGATTAGTGTCTTATACAGGCAAACTATTCGTAGAATAAAACCTTTTGACAGTAAACCATTTAGATTTACTGTCAAATGGTTTTATTCTACGGAGAAAATCGTTTATTTTCTTTATAGTTCAAAATAAAAATACTGTATTTATTTGCATTATTTTTTTTTTGCAAAAACTCCTACTATTTTACTTGAAGAAATGATCAGAATGATTAATAATCCAAAAATTAACTTCAAAGTATTGAAATTTCACAAAAAATTGAGTTTGATCATTAGAACAAATTATTCGGTCAAATAATAAATTTTTTTCCAAAAAAAAAAAAAACTAAATAAAAAGTAAAGTAAATATTTTCTTGTATATATTTAGTTGCATTTTAATGTACATTATTTGCTTACATATATTATCAATCATAATAAAAAATAGTAATAAATTAGATAAAAAATAAGTTCATTTCATATTACAAGCAATTTAAAAAAAAACAATATAGTCAATTGGTAAATAGATAATGTCGACGATAAAGACTATCTGAAAATTTCAATATTCAGCTTTGTTAATCATATTAAAAAGTTATAAAACTAAATGCACACAGTCTCCGGTTGTCTTGCATTTACGACAGAGCACAAACACTCAATACTTTAACAATTACGATGAATATTGTTGAGGAAAAAGCTGCTTTCAAATGGTCTCCTTTAAAAAAAAAAACATTTCCAAAAGGACCATCGACTACCCCTTACTATCCATTCTATCTAAAAAATGACAATTACAGTTAAATATGCAAGCAAACGAGCCATTCACTCGTACCCAAGAAAGGACCCCATCCAATTGATCAACCACACCCCCAGCGACTTTTCCAACAAAGTTAAATACTTGCCGTAATAAAATTAACAATAACTGTAATTGCAGTTTCAAGAGATAATTTCCATTGGGAACAAACACGGTGTTAGCTGTTCAGTCATGTTCCATGGTTGTACAGATCAAGTTTCGGGATCTACGAACAGAAACCACTAAAAACTGGTCTGAAACTAACATTAAAATAGAATGAACAGTTGGTTGCCGTAAACTTTTACTGAAGGAGGTAGGATGGATATGGTAGTACAAGTGCCTGTTCGGTGGTAACGCATCCTTAACACCATCGGATATGCTCTCGGGTACCTTAAAAATTATTTCTACATTCAACCAACCAACTAAAAATTTCGTTTTTGTTAAACTTTTAATATAAAAATTTACGGAAATTTATTAAATTTGAAAATTATATGGCAAAAAATTGAAATAGGACATCGTAAATACTATTCGGCTAGTGTTGATGAGAATGTGCTGAAAAAAGTTGAACTATTTTAGTTTTTGCATTTCAGATTATATGAGTTTTTTGAATATTAAAACTTATTGCATCGAAAATTATATTTACCTATTAGAGAGTTTTATTAAAATATATTCGAACAAATGGAAATAAGTGTTAAAAAGTTGAATTGAAAAAATCAAAATAAAAAACTACAACTTTGAAAATATATTGTATAAAATTCATTTTTTCACTGCATTAAGCTTTGTTTGATATAGTTTCCACGAAGACTGTTTTTTTTTTCATTACGAAGGTATTCGTTTAATTTTGCTACGTTTTAACAAAAATAAATTAAATTTTTTTTAAAGTACGTTTTAATTTAGGCTATTTTTTTTTTTGGTGAACATTTTTTTTTTGTAAAGATTTTCTTTGTAGTTATATTAAAATTAATAATACTTTGTGGAATTTTTGTCCTACAATAAATTAAGTGAATTCTTGACAGAAAATTAAATTAAGTTTAGTCATTCGCTCTTTTAAATTAGTACTCATTTCAAAATGAATATTATAAAATGTTTGAAAAAAAAATTATATTAAAATTGTTGATTACAATTTGTATAAACTACCTATTTTTGATGAACATTTTTATTCAAAAAATTTTTTTAATTTACCTAAAAAAGACGGAAACAAAAATTGCATATAAAAAACCAATTATAATTGGACACAAAAGATTATTTTATATTTGAAAAATGTAGAAATTTTCAATTATTTAAATGATTCCTTAGCCAAACAAATCAATAAAAACTGTCTATTGTTTATTAGAGACCTATAAGCTCCCTTTGAATCCTGTCAAAAATTACCTCTACTATCTTAAATTATCTATTTGATTGCACACACTTCTCTTTACATTTTACATTATACTCAAATTATTTATTTCTTAACGGTTGGGCTCTCCAAGTAGTTTTTTTTATTCTAGATTACATAAAAAAACTACTTGAAGAAACCCAAAATAAATTCCAGAAACCCAAAAAAGCCCAGAAACCCAAAATAAGGGGCCACTGAGATTAAAAAATATTAACCAGATAATTTCTCCATAATCATAATCCATTTCTTACCAAATAATTTCTCCATAATCATAAGCACGCTAAAATCATCGTCCCATTTACTTTTCGAAGGTTTTCCAAATAAAATAAAACCGTCTGTGGACGGAGCTATTTTCCGTACATCTTTTCTTGCTACATTCTCGCTACTACTTTTCAGAATTGCTTTGACGCTTAATTTTGCTCATATAGCCCACGTGATAAGATAAAATAGTACCAAAAATAGAATGAGTTCTATTCCATAAATCTTGCTTCAAAAGTAGTAGCACAGCAAGTAGTGACGTAATTTCTAGCATCGTCGCGAGCACGGTGGCAAGCAAGGAAAGTTGTACGAAAAATATCATCATATGAAGCGGGTTTGAGATTTTTCTAGGCATGATATGTATATTAGTTATATCTGGGATCGAAAACAATAACGACCTATTAAAATTAACCCCCTTCCCCCCCCTTCCGTTTCCAAACATACACCTCCAAAATATGCTAATTTCAAATATACAATAATTAATGTCTCCTCACAACATCCCCTTAGATTTATAAAAATAAATGTTTAATGAATTCTTTTTTTTTATTTTTTTTAACTAAATCAAATCCGATAAAATATGCTGAATTTAAGCAACCTGCCCCAATCCAATAATAAAAAATCGCTACTTTGCACAATGTACAAAATTTTATTATTTGTCAATATTCATTCATATTTATTTCTAAACGAGCCGTCATCGATATTAGGTGGTGTTCCACAAGGAAGTCAATTTGGGCCTACCCTTTATCCTGTCATATTCTTCTCTGCTTAAGCAGATGAAATGGCCTACTTACACCTAGCAAAACTCTTTAATATACTTTTAAAAGTCTTTAAATTCAAATCGAAATCTTCAAAAGCCGGTCTAATAAATAAAGAATAAAATGTATACTCGTAATTTTAACTTAATTTTAATAGTAGTGCCTAAAGTTCATACTTAGGAAAACGCCCGACTTAGAATATTCATATGAAATTTAAAGAAATAAAACTGAATAGAAAATGTTTCAAATATTCAAAGCGTACAATAGACAGCACGAAATTTATATATTGTATATACAATACGATACTAAAACCAGTTTAGACTTACAGACTAGAACACTAGACTCTACTAATCCCTCAGATTTTTATCAAATTCAATCCCTCCAATCAATAATACATTGCAAAATTTTTAGTATTTCTAATAGTCTTATTCATTGCGATCTTAAAGTTTCGATCGTAATATAAAAATATCTCGTTATAAAAAGTTTCATTCTCAATTTCCATCCCTAAAAGTATCCTTCTACAGCTTAACGGTCAGTGGTACCGCAATTTAATGAAACAGTAAATTTCTTATTTGTAGACACACGGAGAGGAGATACATTGATGGAAGTCGTTTATTTAGATAAATTTTTTATTACGGATCCAAAACTGAGCAAGTTTAATTCATTCAATATTATTTTTTCTATAGAAAATATTGTTAGATATTTTTATAATTCATAATAGAAAAAATAGATATTTTTAAAATATATAATTTTAAAAATTTAATAATTATTAAAAAAGTAATTTTTTCGAAAAGCTTAGGAAGTAAAATAAAGATTGCTTTTAGTTCACTCCTTTGCCAAATTGAATATTTGTCATTTGGTCTGGACACATCCTTAAATTGATGTTTTCACTATCAGATATTTATACTTTTAGTGCATTATTGACATACTCTATCATCCATGGTAATGTCTTTTTATTTCGTTAATGTCCTTATATAAAAAAAATTGAGCTAAACAAAATAATGGAAATTCATTTTAATAAGAACACCTCAAATATTTTTCGCACCAAAATTTTGCAGCATTTTTTGGGTATCCTGGCTAATGGCATAGCTTCACCGAAAGCAGTGTCTACCCCATCTACTGGGCATTCACAACCGCATGGTCTTGGTACCGTTCCTAAATCTCGGCGTTAAATAGACTCCGGAATCATCCATTCTCATATAGAGGGGCAAAAAATTCTTCGATTGATCTTTATTTTGAACTCAGACAAGAGTTCACAATGGTTTTTGTCTAAGGAACCAAGTTTTCTAAGAATACAAAACTAGTATTCTATAGAGTAGAAAGTCCGATGTTATGATCAGAATATTTAAGCGACATAATTTAGACTGACTAAAATAGGATCTGTTGGCTATAATCAGCTTTGTGCAGAGCTTTTTTCCTCCATGTTGTTACCGGCTGCAACCCTTGACTACAAAATGGAAAATAATTTAACTCTTCAATTCAATAGCACTTGTGTTTTTTAACCAGATTAAAAAAAGAATCTTGAAAATTAAATTTCGTACAAAATATGTGTGAAAGTCATCGAAGCACTGCAGGATCAGCAGATAGAAAGAAAATTATGTGGCCTATCCGAATTTTGAGCATTTTTTATATTCATAATTTCTGCAAGAACAAAATACTGATTTTATTTTCATTAACATTAAAATTATAACTATAAACTTGTATTTTTGCTTTCCTCCTTCCTTTTGCTCCTTGCAAAATATTTCCAATATAAAATTAAATTTTACAAAATGAATCTTAATTAATATGGCCTTATTTAGCGATACTCAATATGTCTGCGTCTAGCACATAGGGATCCTGAGTTCGAATTCAGCTAGTAACATAGTCGGTATTATCCTCTTTTGCGATAAAATACTTAAGTTGTCGTACCACCATTAAAATTCATTTTAGTACAAATATTATTAAAACACTTAATTAATATTTCTAATTAATTTTCAATTTAAATTTTTATATAGTCAAAAATAAAATTAATTTCAGAAAATCCTATAAGAAAAAAAATAATGTAAATAAAAAATAGAAATAAATATAGTATAATTAAAGGAACAGCAAAAATATTTCCAGTTTATAACCATCGATATTGAATGATAAATTCACCATAATTGAGAAAAGATGACAGGAAAGAGATAGTAGATGATAATCTGAAAGGTAACTTATTCTATTAGTGATATAAAATATCAATAAGGCAAATAAAACAAAAATATACCTTGTTATTCTCATTAAATAGAACCGTTATCTTTGGGAAAATTGATAGAGCATAATCATCTCAAATTCCCAAGTGTTGATCCCCGAAAGGGTTTGATGCCCCATCGTCAAATAGGTTATTATATAAAATACGAACACGGACACGTATGAACATTGTTCTTCGATATTGTTTGGAAGAAGTTGGACATGTTTTTGATAAGAAACCCAACACCTACCTTAGGGAAAATTGGCATTGATGTTAATGGATTCAGATGGCCCGATATCATCACCTTAGAAACTTTCTTAGTTGTTTTTACCTGTCAGTAAATGTGATTTTTCCATGACAATAGGTTTTGGTATTGGATATTTGTCACTTAAACTAATCACATTGAAAAGGATACACTCTCGTTGAGATATTTTATTATCGAATTTAATTTTCAATATTCTAGAAATAACAAAAACTATTTATAAAAATTTTCATATTCATAGTGAGTTTTTGACATTTTAATAAGATATTTTTTAGGAAATGTACATTATGACATAATATTTATAAAAAAAAATAAATATGCCAGACTCAACAAAAATAAATGATATGCTAATAACAGAAAATAATATTTTGGAATCCTTCAATAGTATTTTACTAAAAAGATTCGAACTAACAACAAAATATTTTTAGAAACACAGTCGAACCATATTTTGTTCTATGAAATCTGAAATCATAAAAACCGACTTTAAACAGTATTTTTTTGTCTTTTAATAACCAAAATTTTCATCCTGATTGGCACATAGTATTCCGTTGTCATGACCGGATTGATCAAACATGACCGGTAACGATACCATACCAAGATTTTTGAGCTAAGGGTAGGACTATTTTTTTGAGTCTATTTTGACTCTCATGCAAAAAAACTTATGGACGAGGACTATTAATGTTTGGTAAGAATGCAAAAAAAAAGGATCTGAGAGACCACAGAAAATGACAATTTAGGAAGATCATTTCTTAAGACTATAGTCCTTAAGAAATCCTTTTCGAACCTCTGTGGAATTAAAAACAGATATTCATCGATCCCAAAGGAGTAATATTTCGAGTAGGACTTGTAAAAAGGAGACTTACATGATCGCATCTCTGCATAAGAATAGCTTGGCTTGGGCCTATGAGTACATCAAGTGGACTGATTTGATGTGGGTGGGATGATGTCGACTTTTGTGACGAGTAAAAATTTAAACTTCACGTAAACCATGTACGGTTAATTTTCAGATGAATAATATCACCAAAGACAAGTTGTGTATTAATTCGAGGATATTTCTCTGATGAATAAAGAGATCATTTAGCATACACATAACATATACAAAAGAGTATTTGGAAAATAAAGAGGTCTACGGGTAGTCCGTATCTGGACCCAATTTAAAATATCTGCACAATTATTCAATTTAAAGTGCCTAGAATATGCCCACCCACCCTTTAACAATTTTAAATTATAATAATCATTTTACGAACACAAACCTAATTTTTTTTCGCTGCAGTTGGCATGCTTGGACTCTCCAAGTAGTTTTTTTTATATTCTAGATTACATAAAAAACTACTTGAAGATACCCAAAATAAATTTCAGAAACCCAAAAAAAGCCCAGCAACCCAAAATAAGGGGCTAATGTAATAAAAAAAATACTGGGTGGGAGCAATTTTTCTTACCATATCATTTATCCATAATCACATTCCGTTGAAATGTTACTACGAAACATTTACTTTTCGAAAGTTTTTAAGAAAAATAAAGTCCTTTGCTTACGGCGCTATTTTCCGCACCGCTTTTCTTGCTACATTCGCTACTACTTTTTTGGATTGCTGTAGCGCTTGATTTTGCTCATATAGCCCACGTGATAAGATAATGTTTTCGCATTAGTTCTCGTTACAACTAGTGGCAAAAATAGAATAAAAAATAGAACAAGTTCCATTCCTTAAATCTGGGTGGGAACAATTTTTCTTATCAGATAATTTCTCCATAATCATAAGCACGCTGAAATCATCTTCCCATTGTATTCCGTGTGTCCTTCTAATTACTAAAAAAATATTTACTTTTGGAAGGTTTTCCAAATAAAATAAAACCGTCTGTGAACGGAGCTATTTTCCGTACATCTTTTCTTGCTACATTCTCGCTACTACTTTTCAGAATCGCTTTGACGCTTAATTTTGCTCATATAGCCCACGTGATAAAGTTAATGTTTTCACATTGATTCTCGTTATAACTAGTAGCAAAACTAGTACAAAAAATAGAACCAGTTCTAGTCCTTAAATCTGGGTCGGAACAATTTTTCTTACCAGATAATTTCTCTATAATCATAAGCACGCTGAAATCATCTTCCCATTGTATTCCGTATACCCTTCTAATTACTAAGAAATATTTACTTTTGGAAGGTTTTCCAAATAAAATAAAACCGTCTGTGAACGGAGCTATTTTCCGTACATCTTTTCTTGCTACATTCTCGCTACTACTTTTCAGAATTGCTTTGACGCTTAATTTTGCTCATATAGCCCACGTGATAAGATAATGTTTTCACGTTGATTCTCGTTATAACTAGTGGCAAAAATAGTACCAAAAATAGACTGAGTTCTATTCCATAAATCTTGCTTCAAAAGTAGTAGCACAGCAAGTAGTGACGTAATTTCTAGCATCGCAGCGTGCACGGTGGCAAACAAGGAAAGTTGTACGAAAAATAGCATCATATGAAGCGGGTTTGAGATTTTTCTATGCATGATATGTATATTAGTTATGTCTGGGATCAAAAACAATAACGACCTGTAAAAATTAACCCCCTTCCCAACCCCCCCTTCCCTTACTAAACATACACCTACCGAATATGCTAATTTCAAATATACAATAATTAACGTCTCCTCACAACAACCCCTCAGATTTATAAAAAAATAAAGTTTATTTTTTTATAAATACAAACAAGTTTACACACTATATCATCATAGTAGCCGGATCAGTTTGGAAGTGTAAATATTTGAACATTTCGATGGAAGGTAATCTGTTCGTGAATTCCGCGTGCATTCACTCGTGTTTCCATAGTCTGTCATGTGCACACAAGTACCAAATTGCACAACAAGTTGATGTAAACATCTTCGAGGAATAACGAAACCAATGACTACGATAGCATAACATATTTTACATGACATTTAGTTTATCGCATGGTTAATAGTACAGTCAGTAATCCCATCGAAACAATAACGAAACAATATCATCGTGATGATTCTACATAAGATTCATAGCTCCTTGAAGCATTTAACCCAATTCCAAATGACGCTCTATCCAATCCGGCTATAATATCTAAGCTTTCTTACCTGTACTCTCATCCTCTCTCTCTTTAAATACGAATGTATTGCAAATGGTATAAATTACATCGCTCACCAATTTTGTTTTAAATATGATATTTTGGCATCTGTATATGTTAGTATATCTGCTATTTAGAAAGGATGACATCAAACACTTTCAGTTTGAAAAGGATCTACAATCACCTATAGTCTGAGGCTGAAACATTGAAAACAGTTCGTTAACGCAAATATGAATACTAGTTATTCGGTGAACAACTCAGATTACATTGAATCATATTTACTGGTTATGGTATTCATCGTTGCAATATTTCGTGTCCTTTTAAACTATTGTACAAAACCCCTAACTGGGCACAATTTCTACCTTCACGAAATCTCAGTAGGTAATACCTTCAATAGAATCTATTCCATGTTGGCATACACTTAAACTTATATTAAAGCCATTCATTTTGATGTTAACGTAAAATAATAGTCCGGAAGGAATTACCAAGAAGTTGAGGTGAAGTTATAAGCAAAAATTTTGTTGAACGTTTTTCGTGTTTGTTCATTTTAAACCTTTGCATTTATTACACTCTAGAGATTTCAGATACTAATAAAGGACTATTCGCTTTACTGTTTAAATAGGCACACAGGTATGGTAAGCTCGTGTCAGATTAGCCCCACGAAAATCGTCAGATTAGCGCTTTCATGCTTCAAAAAATAACTTGCACGCCTTTATAATTTATTATTGTTTATGGTGATTAATAAATTAGACACTTAGCAACTGGGAGTTTGCCGTATTTCATTTTTAATTTATGAAGAAAATACTCTCCCCTCTACATCACAATACCCACTAACAAAGGATAAAAGACCGAAATTTATCGAATCGAATTAAATTATTAATACTGTTACCATATTCTTAATTTGCCATGAACTTAAGGAATATTCAAAAATGAAAAGATATTGACCTCATGAAGTCCTGATGCCGCCTATTAAAGTTATATTAAATTTTTGGCATTTTAAAGATAGAGATTTCTATTAAAGCAGATAAACAGCTCCATAAAAATTACATTTTTCTAGAAATAGGAAAATTCTTAATCATAGTTTTGAGTTTATCCAAGCTTGGGGGTATGCTTCAAAATACGTTCATTCAGAGTTTTTGCGATAATTCATAAAGCCTAAACTGTGCATTGTATTGCGGTTAGTGGGTGTTTGGTATAAACTACTCAAAGCCAACGAGCGTATCTGAATTTTAATATTTATCTGATACCACGAGATATTCAAATATAATTTCCACTCTTACACAATATGGCAGGAGATTCTCAATGCATTCTCTTCCATCATTACCATCGTGATCTTTGTAGCTCTAAACTAGTAAATACTTAACCGAAATTCTTATAATTCTATCATGAATTTCATAGTTTGAATATGAGCAGTCAAACTAGCAGATGAAAGTTGAAATTAAAGTTGAAATGTTTTGAGGAACAAAATATCGTTGCAATTAAAAGTTTATAATTTAAGTCACTATGAATAATAATTAGAAGCGTTTAATTAAACTCGATGGTAATATTAGAAAACTACCTCGAACTCAAAATACTTCATCTATAATAATTTAGTTATTTAGTCATTTCCAACTAAATACGTGATAGTTTATAATAGAAAATTTTTTTTTTATTTTAATAGAGTTTTTTTCTGTTAAGTATTTTTTTTTTCAAATCAATTTTTTTTTCAATTGTGTTAGGGGTTTATGCATTAATCGTAAAATATGGGGTCTTAGAGCAAATATCATTATAAAAACTTTCGTGAAAAAATATGAAAAATCTGTTTTTAAATATTTTATTTAAAAATATCTCTATTGATCCAAAGTATTTTATTGTATAATATTCCACTTTCTCTTAGAGAGCATAAAATTTTTTGCAAATATTTATTTAAATTCATATTTATAATTGTTCAAGAATACCAGTTTTATTAGATATAAGTGAATATTCTGTCATTTTTAGTTTTTATTTAAAATTTAATCGAAAATATAATTTTTTTTGTTAGTAAAAAATTGTTTGGCAGCGTTCTCTTTTCCTAGATAAGAAGTCCACGCTTTCGGGGATAAACTTGTCTTCTACCGCAAAAGTTGCGTACTCATTTTTATCGAGAAATGTTTGTACCAATCTGGATAGGTTGTAGTCTGTTGGTGTAATATCAGGAGCATATGGGGATAGGTGGTAGTTCATTGGTGTAATATCAGGAGCATATGGGGATAGGTGGTAGGCTGTTGGTGTAATATCAGGAGCATATGGGGATAGGTGGTAGTCTGTTGGTGTAATATCAAGATCATATGAGGATAGGTGGTAGTCTGTTGGTGTAATATCAGAAGCATATGGGGATAGGTGGTAGTCTGTTGGTGTAATATTAGGAGCATATAGGGATAGGTGGTAGTCTGTTGGTGTAATATCAAGATCATATGAGGATAGGTGGTAGTCTGTTGGTGTAATATCAGAAGCATATGGGGATAGGTGGTGGTCTGTTGGTGTAATATTAGGAGCATATGGGGATAGGTGGTAGTCCGTTGGTGTAATATCAGGAGCATATGGGGATAGGTGGTAGGCTTTTGGTGTAATATCAAGATCATATGAGGATAGGTGGTAGTCTGTTGGTGTAATATCAGAAGCATATGGGGATAGGTGGTAGTCTGTTGGTGTAATATTAGGAGCATATGGGGATAGGTGGTAGTCCGTTGGTGTAATATCAGGAGCATATGGGGATAGGTGGTAGGCTGTTGGTGTAATATCAGGAGTATATAGGGATAGGTGGTAGTCTGTTGGTATAATATCAGGAGCATATGGGGATAGGTGGTAGTCTGTTGGTGTAATATCAAGATCATATGGGGATAGGTGGTAGTCTGTTGGTGTAATATCAGAAGCATATGGTGATAGGTGGTTGTCCGTTGGTGTAATATCAGGAGCATATTGGGATAGGTAGTAGTCTGTTTGTGTAATATCAGGAGCAAATGGGGATAGGTGGTAGTCTGTTGGTGTAATATCAGGAGCATATAGGGATAGGTGGTGTCTGTTGGTGTAATATCAGGAGCATATAGGGATAGGTGGTGTCTGTTGGTGTAATATCAGGAGCATATAGGGATAGGTGGTAGTCTGTTGGTGTAATATCAGGAGCATATGGTGATAGGTGGTTGTCCGTTGGTGTAATATCAGGAGCAATTTTCCAACCAAACTATGCAAGTTTTTTTGTGGATTTCGTTGGTACATGCGGACTAGCGTTGTGATGATTAAACGGTATGTCCTTTGCGTTGGCTAAAGATGATTGTTTACGTTGAATGTCTCTCTTCAAAATATCAAACTGCGTACAATAACGATCAGCATTAAATTATAGTGAATTGCACATTTACGGTCCCACCAATAACACAGCATAACCATCTTCTGAAGCATACCAGCTTTTACTCTACACGGCGGTGTTTCCCCATTGAAAAATAGGAAAATAGGATCTTTTGCTTACCACATTAAGAAACGGCTCCGTTTTGTGACGAGCAAGATTCGAAGAATACGAGGTCTGCTCCAAAAGTTTCGCGAAATTTGTGTTTTTTTCACGAACATCTACTTTGTCCCCTTCAAAGTAATCCCCAACAGATATTATACACTTATGCCAACGTTTTTCCCAATCTTCTAAGTACTTCAAACAATCATTTTTTGTGTTCTTGTTCAGCTCCTCCTTCGGTAGCGTCTTTATCTCCTCAATCGTAGCGTAGCGTCGTCCTTTCATGTGGTTCTTCAGTTTCGGGAACAAGAAAAAGTCACAGGGGGACAGATCTGGGGAATTGGGTGGCTGCGGCATTATTAGTGTGTTGGTTTTGGCCAAAAATTCGCGCACAAGCAACGATCGATGCGTGAGCAGGGGCGTTATCATTGGTGCAAAAGCAAATTTTGTTTTCTTCCACAAATCCGGGCGTTTCTTGTGGATTGCTTTGCGCATGTTATGCATTACTTGCAGATAATACTTCTTATTGACTGCTCTACCCTGTGGCAAAAACTCATGCTGCACCACACCCCTGCAATAGAAGAAAACTGTAAGCAAAACCTTCACATTCGACCGAACTTGCGCGCGCTTTTTTCGGTCTTGGCTCGTGGGGCAGCTTCCATTGGAATGATTTAGCTTTGGTTTCCTTGTCATAGTCATAAACCCATGATTCGTTATGTATTATGATCCTCTGGAGCAAATTTGGTTCATCGCGGAAAGAGTCCAACCGCTCCTAAGCAATGTTAATGCGATGCTGTATTCGGTCGAAATTGAGCAATTTTGGTACGGCGGCGACACGACTCATACCCAAATCATTGGTAAAAATCGAATGGCATAAGTTCATCGATATTTCTAAGTCCTCAGTAACTTCTTGGCCAATACTTTTTTCTCCACTTCATCAATGTTTTCGTCTGTTGTTGGCGTGTTCGGACGTCCGGCACGCTTTTCGTCGTTCACATCTACTCGGCCCTCTGGGAACATTTTGTACCACGGATAAACGTTGCATCACCATATACCACAGTCTATATGGTAGCTTCACCATATACCACAGTCAATATTCGGAATGCGTCCGCGCAATTAATTTTATTTTTCACACAAAATTTGATACCGATTTTTTGATCCATTTTTTTGAAAAAAAAAACTGTTTCTCCAAACAGTTCACATAATATTTTTACAACCTGGATCATGGAACTCAGACAGTATTCAATATATTTAATGAACTTTTTCTTCACTCATATAAAACGGTTTTAGCGGTTTCAGAAAATTAACTTCCAAAAATAATCTCAGTCCGGTCAGAATTCTTATTAAGGATACGCAACGCATAAAAGACTTAATTATTATTTTGGTTTCTTCAAAATTATTTAAATATTTTACGTATACTTGAATAATAAAATTCTATTTTGTCAATTGTATAAAAATATTAAGTCACTGACACATAAAATCATATTTCTATAATGGTAAGAAAAACTAACAATTTGAATTTAAATAAAAATAGGGCAACTAGGTTTAAAAAAAAAACGTTTTGCTTACACAGTTTTAAAATTTTTTATATTATATAGTCTTGTACATTATAGAAATTCTACTATCACCTAAACATGCACATATTTATATCCATAGGAGAATATATTTTAATATACAGAATTGGCATCATTTCTACTAAAAGTACATTTCATAAGGAGCACAATACCATGTTCTGTTATAAATAGGATTATTATACTTAATGTGCACATGCAATTCTCGTTAAAAGGATACAAGATTTCCTAGCTTGAGAAATACTCATAGAAATGCATGTTCTGCTGTCGAAAGATGATGAACAAATCTTTTTGCTTCCATTTTCAATTCGAAGAAAATAATATAGAACAAAAATGATACACACTAGACTGAAATAGAAAAAATTGCTAAGCAAATTCCATTGTGATGTTGTGAAAAGTATAAAAATGCACCATCTTACTAATTAGCATTTATATTTATAAAAAAAAATATATATACTATAGCGCATATGCATTTGTATGAACAAGTAGAAAAATAAGTATAAATGTTGCTTGGATGCTATTCTTAAGCATCCTTAACGACACCTTAATAGTGTTGAAATTAAACAAAAACGTGGAATATTTTTCTCCTTTAATCAATTTATTATATATCACGTATACTTATCTATTAGGAATTTGTATTTATTAATAATTTAATTCTAATCACATTAAAGTAGAGTTTTTTTTTATAAATAACTTTCATAATACTAGAAAAATTGTTTACAAAAAATTTATACAAGGTTTGTATGATAAGTTTCGGTTGTGGACGACCAATTGCGTCTCTGACTAAATTACTATTCGCCATTTTATAAAACCATATTTAAAGTGACAGCTTGAAAAATTTCAAACAAATGCTTTAATAACTAAGATTAGAGTATCTATAATCTAAGTTTAATAATTTCTGTTGTGGCAGTTGCTGGACTTGATATATTTAGTTTTTTTTCGTTATGTGATAAGATTCTTTTTTTTTTTAAATAGAAAAACATTTTTTGGAAGTAAAAGAGTCGTTGCAAGCTATCTTATGAAGGCTATCAAGCGCTGCCGAACTTTACTTTAGTTGTAGTTACTGCAGAGGATATGGTCAACAAAATTCCATATTTGATATGACACGACCCTCGGATGATAATTGGAAATAAAGCCGGATCAATTGAATTGTGTGCAAAATATCCTGTATGAAAAATTGTCATGAAAAAGTTATCTCTGTTGGTCAATAAAACGTTTGTTCAATGTTGATCAGCAATACGTGGCAACTTATCCTGGAAAACATGCTTCCAATAAAACAAAAATTTTTCAATCGGCTGATTAGGTTACGGCCACCATTTTTTGTCATCACTGACTTTTCAGGAAAGGAAAAGATAATCACGGAGAAGGGTGAGCTGATAAGTCAGTGATAATTGAAACAAAAAATTAATTTATTCTCAAAAAAATTAATTCATTTTTTAACATAGTCTGCTTTTAGCTTATTACACATTATCTAATGATATTTCAACTTCCTTACACCAGTTTTGGCTATAAATTCAGAATTTGACCAAATATTCTATCACCAAATCATTTATTTATATTTGGAAACAACAAAAAAAAGTCACAAAGAGTCAAATCTAAAGAATGCAGTAGTTAAGAAAATAATTAATAACGTAATTCTATTTTTTTTGTAGTTGGAATTACCGATGAATGTGCAGGTGCATTGTTTTACTGAAACAGGACTTTGTTTATTGCCAGATGCGGTCGTTTCGTCTTGATTTTATTATTCAGCTGATCTTATAATATTGTATAATACTGTCCTGTTATTATTTTTCACTTTGCAAGATAGCCTATGAATATTATACCAAGTACATCTCAGAAAATGGTAGTCATAACCTTTACCGCCAATAGACCTATTTTTACCTTCTACGGTGCACATTCGCTAATGGAAGTTAGTTGTTTTAAATGAATTTTGGTTTCTGATGTGCAATTGTGAGCCGATAATTTATTTACATTTATGAATCTTAGGAAAAATTTGAAAATGAAGTCGTTACATGAAGATGTTTTTATATAAGATGTTTTTTTCCATATTCTTTTGAGATTTTAACCATGTCATCTTTCTTATACAATTAAGCTCGAGTATCTTTTAAAACGATATCTTTGATATTATTAATCTTTTCTTTGGTGGTGATCTGAATTTCAAATTCTGGATGCTCAGCATACCTTTTTGAGCTGCTACGACCGTAAGAAAATTAACTAAACAGCTTTTGAATCGTTTTATACAATTGTGAAATTAATACGATTTAAACATGGTTTTGATTTTAGATATTTTTATTTTCGTCAAAAAAAAACTGTATTTTATTAAAATACGAAATTCACTTCTTTCCATATTAATAAAAAATACACACCTTATCAAATACTTATAAAATTTTAGTTAGTATATTTTTAAGAATGACAAATAATAATAAAAAATTACGGTTGGTTGATATCGGCTATATTTGTTAGTTTTATCACTGACTTATCAGATTGCCTCGTACTAAAGTTATTTATTAGACCAATTTGCCGCTATATTAAAGAGAAATATTTTAAAATAACATTATAAATTGCTGCCTTACATATAATAGCATCAAATATAGGTAATTTTTATACCATATAAAAGAAAGATTTTCTGAAATTTACAAAATATCAAACGTAAAAACTATAAGGTGTAATAAAAATAAATCCATTATTTTTGCATTAAATTGAAGGTTTTATTTAGCATAGATAGAATGATACGATTTAGGTCAAAAATGCACCGTTTTGTTCGATAACTTGTTGCCATTTTGGAGGTAATTTCATAATGCCTCTCTCATAGAAACCCTCGTCCCTATTGGCAAAAAACTGGGACAGTCGATTTTCACAATCTTTTCTTGAGGCGAATTTTTCGCCTGCAAAATCATTCCTCGTAGACAGGAAGAGGTGGTAATCACTTGGTGCCAGGTCCGGTCTATAAGGTTGATGCATAAGAACATCCCCACCAAGGTCCCGGAACTTCTGGCGAGTCATTATCGATGTATGCGGCCTGGCGTTGTCCTGATAGAACACAATTGCTCTCCTATTGGCCAAAGCTGGTCGCTTCTGGGCGATTGCTTCTTTCAGACGATCCAATTGTTGACAGTATAGGTCCGAATTAGGAGTGCGGCCGTAGGGGACCAGCTCATAGTTGATGATTCCCTGCCAGTCCCACCAAACACACAGCAAAACCTTCCTGGCTGTCAATCCTGGCTTGACCACCGTTTGGGCCGGGTGACCGCGATTTAACCACGACCGTTGTCGCTTGACGTTGTCGTAAGTGACCCACTTTTCATCACCAGTAACCATCCGCTTCAGAAATGGATCGATATTGTTGCGATTCAGCAGCGATTCGCAGAGGAAAATTCGGTGCATGAGGTTTTTTTGCGATAACTCGTGTGGCACCCATACATCGAGCTTCTTTTTGTATCCAGCCTTATTTAAGTGGTTTCAAACGGTTTTTTGTGCAATGTTTAGTTCCTGGGCAATCGAAACAGTGCTTACGTGATGGTCGGACTCGACGATTTCCATTATTTTATCGACATTTTCGACAATTAGCCTTCCAGAACGTGGTGCATCTTTGACATCAAAATTACCGGAACGGAATCGACAGAACCAAAATTGCGCATGATTGACTATTACAGTATTAGGACCATAAACACTATTCAAATTTCTAGCTGTCTGGCTTGCGTTTTCGCCTTTATCGAAGGAAAACTGTAAAATATGGCGTATTTTCTCGTTGTTAGTGTCCATCTTTGACGCGTGCTAAAAAAATACTGAGTTAAGTAATCACAAAACTGTATCAGATGCTTTTTTAGTACAAAATGTTATCTTTCTAACGTCATCTAGTGCAACCCGATCGCACTTTTAAAACGGGAGATACAGACTCCTAAAGCCATCTATTGGCAAAATTATGGATTACTTTTTACTACACCTTATATTTAAAATTGTTAATTAAAATAAAATTCAGAAATTTTATCAAAAAAAAATTATTATAAAAATTAAATTTAAAAAAAATAATTTAGACAATTTTTTTTTTGTTATCTAAAAACTGTACCCTTAATCCAAATTATAAATTATAGGAAAAAAAAATTCCAATTCACCTTATATTTAATGCCATTAATAAGTAAGTTAACTTTAATAAAAATCTGTTGGTAATGAAATTAAGGCGAGCCCAAATGACATACATTATAATCTTGAAGAGAAATTGAGAAATTATGTTTAACAGATCCCAGTTAGTTACCTACTATCATGTACTTTGCTAAATTAATAGATATTTCCGTAGAACGATTTCAAATCTTCTTTTAGTCCTACTATGATAGTAAAATCTCACTAAATAGCAACTTAATAGATTTTTTTCATCATAGCACGTAATACTCGTACATATTTAGTGGCTTTACTCTTTTCTGGTTAGTATTAAATTACGAAAAAATTCCCCAAAAATTACCTACAGAAGAAAGTTCCCACGAATTTCCACACACAGTCAGGCGTATCTTTTGGGAGTAATTGGAAAAAATATCACTCCATTAATGTCGGAACATAGCAACTTCCTAACGTATATTAGAATATATTTGAGTTCATTTTTCTATACCATTGTGCCTGAATATCTATTGCATATTCATTTAAGTATGAATGTTTGTATATTAACTGAAAATTATGGTAGACTACAACATAATCGAGTCTATAAAAATTCGAATAAAATATTTAATAAAAATTTTTATGAATAACGCACTCTACTAATAGACAATATTTAATTAATCACCAAAAGCTAGAATATAAAATTTTGCAAATTTAAGAAAAACTTATGATATAAAAACAATAAGGATATGTTGTTTTTTTTTATAAAATTTGCCATTTTTTACACAATTTTCTAATCATTTTTAGGGTATATCTAACTTTACAATAAAAGCAATGGTATTTTTTTTATATTGTACAATATAATTTTTTTTTTAATATAGACATTAAAGAAAAGTTGGAATTTAGGAAATTTTAGTAAAAAAAAATAAAAATTTATCAACCAAATTCTGTAGGAGAAAAAAATTATTAGAAATCATTAGAATAGAAAAAAATTCTCATAAACTTTTACACTTCAAGTATTCTTACCATTCTTTATACCTTCTGTTTGGTACTTGGCTCAGAATAGCTCTAGATACCTTCCTTTTCGATGGTTTTCTTATCGAAATATTCCCAAATGCTTGGTTTGTAATATCTATTTTTGTATTGCCATTAAAATTTTATCTATGTACATAGAAATGATAAGTCGCATCCCATTATTTCTGGTAAATGGCTCTTGGGTTCAGGTACTTGACTCGAATCGAGTTAGCTCTAACTTTACTATACGTTCATAGTGGCTGACTGTTCAATGGCAAATGCTTTTCTACTTTATATCGTTAAAATATGCAGGTACGCTATATTTCTCCTCTAAAGGATATTATCGCACAAAAATGGACTCATACTGTACACAACAAATACGTACAAGCCATAAGGACGAAGAGTATGCATTGCCATCGTAATCGTATTAACGACGAAACTCTAATCAGCGTATACGCTTAGTACCCCAAGGCTCCATGATGGGATTGCCTCAGTTTTATATGACTAGCATATACCTTGAATGCAGATATACTTTTGCCTGTTCAAAAAACAATGACAATACTATATACCTCTTTAAATATGCACATACACATATACACAGATCCGTATACAAATTACTACCATTTTCCACTTACAGGATTTACGAGTATTCTTAACCATTTCAACGTAATATTTTTTGATGTACACTCAGCTCATAATAATTTCTATATGAACGCATTCAATTGAAAATTTTGAATTCTGAATATTTATAGTTTGATGCCTTCATAATTGATGCTTTGTCGGATCTGTTGTTTTCATCTGGCAAACAGGCTGCCAGAAAAATGTACAATCGACAATAAATACACCCCCTCAATATTAACAAATCCATCCATTGAAAAATGATTTGTGCGGAATTTCATTTTGAAGATCAATTTTCATGCGATTATTCCATTTGAAATCTAATATTTTCAAACCAATAACTCAATAATTCTCAATTGTTATTACAATCTGTTATTTATTAATAAAAATTCCTATACAAAATTTAATATTAGCAATTTATTATTATTATACAATAGAATGAAAATTTTCATATTTCAAAAAGGGTTTTCTTTTTGATTGTCTATGGCATTTTGTAAGTAGCATTATCGACAGGAAAGCTGTCAAAATTTCAGCTCGATCCATAGCGTAGGTCAATTTCTATCGTCGATTAAAGTCAACGACATTTATTTCTGCATAACAATGGAAAAAAGCGAGTTTAGGGCTGTCATCAAACATCTCCATTTGAAAGTCTTAAGCCCGAAAGAAATCAAAGCCGAGTTGGATGCAGTTCATGGCACGATCGGCGAATTAAAGTGCGCGATCCTGCCGAATTCCTTCGTCAATATGTCACTGTGGACGAAACCTGGATACACTACTACACTCCAGAAACGAAGAGACAGTCATCACAGTGGATTTTCAAGGGTGAACGGGCTCCGAAGAAGGCAAAAACTGTGCCATCGGCCGGCAAGGTGATGGCCACGGTCTTTTGGGATTCGCAGGGCATCATTTTTATCGACTACTTGGAAAAAGGAAAAACAATAACAGGAGCGTATTACGCGTCGTTATTGCAACGGTTGAGCGAGGAAATCAAAGAGAAACGCCCCCATCTGAAGAAGAAAAAAATCCTCTTGCATCAGGACAATGCGCGTGTGCACACCTGCGCTGTTTCCATGGCCAAAATTGTGGAATTGAGAATGGAATTGTTGCAGCATCCCGCTTATTCACCAGATTTGGCCCCGAGTGACTATTTTCTTTTCCCCAATCTGGATAAATGGCTTGGCGGACGACGGTTCACTTCCAACGAGGACGTCATTGCTCAAACGGATGAGTATTTTGCAGAACTTCCGAAATCCTATTTTTTGGACGGGATAAACATTTTGGAAAAACGGTTGGGAAAGTGTATAGAGCTAAAAGGAGATTAAAAAATTTTTTTTTTAAAAAACAGTTTTTTTCTATTTTTTCTAAGGACTTATTGAACGACTTTCGTAATTCTATTTCAGCTGGACTACCACAAGGCAGTATCTCTGGTCCTATTTTATACAATATTTATACTCATGACTTTTAGACCATCAATGCCATTTATATACATTATACGATCATATTAAAACCACTTTTCAATTCCACATCAACAATCTCCTTTTCTGGTTAACGAGATGGAGAATGAAGGTATGTGAAGAAAAAAGTGATCACATTAATTTTACTGTTTTTTAAAAGGCATCTACCCCTATTTACCTTAATATATTTAGGACTTCATCTAGCAAAAAGATTAATCCAGAACTTATAAACTAGACAAAAAGGAACCCTAAGAACTGAAAAATATTATCGACAGCTCATTATATTATCAGGCAACTATTCGAAATTATATAGCCAATTTGGACTTATAGAATTGAACTGTTTCGTTTAAGCGAACGTTTCAATTTCTTTCCTTAAGTCCAATATCCCCGAAAAATTCTTATTGCCTTAATCTTGCCTTTTTTACAGGATCTGCAGATATCCGGTTACCAAAAATTTCAATCCCATTTATCCCACCACCATAACCCACTCGTCAGAGACGGTAGCGCCGTAATTAAATTTATTGAAATTATTATAACAATAAAATTTTTAATTGTAAATATGAGAAAAAATAATTAAAAATTAATTATAAAAAAAATGTTATTCTTAGTTAAAAATTGGAAATATTTTTTAAATTATGAGGCAACTATTCGAAATTATATAGCCAATTTGGACTAATGGAATTGAACTGTTCTGTTCAACACAGCATCTGAATTTCTTTCCTTAAGTTCAATATCCCCGAAAAATTCTTTTTGCCTAAATCTTGCCTTTTTTCCAGGATCTGCAGACTTCCGGTTACCAAAAACTTCAATCCCATTTATCCCACCACCATAACCCACTCGTCAGAGACAGTACCGCCATGATTAAATTTATTCTAAATTATTATAACAATAAAATTTTTAATTGTTAATATGAGAAAAAATAATTAAAAATTAATTATAAAAATAATTTTATTCTTAGTTAAAAATTGGAAATATTTTTTAAATTATGAGGAAACTATTCGAAATTATATAGCCAATTTGGACTTATGGAATTGAACTGTTCGATTTAATCGAACGTTTCAATTTCTTTCCTTAAGTCCAATATCCCCGAAAAATTCTTTTTGCCTAAATCTTGCCTTTTTTACAGGATCTACAGATATCCGGTTACCAAAAATTTCAATCCCATTTATCCCACCACCATAACCCACTCGTCAGAGACAGTACCGCCATGATTAAATTTATTCTAAATTATTATAACAATAAAATTTTTAATTGTTAATATGAGAAAAAATAATTAAAAATTAATTATAAAAAGAATTTTATTCTTAGTTAAAAATTGGATAAATTTTTAAATTATGAGGCAACTATTCGAAATTATATAGCCAATTTGGACTTATGGAATTGAACTGTTCGATTTAATCGAACGTTTCAATTTCTTTCCTTAAGTCCAATATCCCCGAAAAATTCTTTTTGCCTAAATCTTGTCTTTTTTCTAGGATCTGCAGATATCCGGTTACCAAAACTTCCAATCCTATTTATCCCACCATCATAGCCCACTCGTCAGAGACAGTACCGCCGTGATTAAATTTATCCTAAATTATTATAACAATAAAATTTTTAATTGTAAATATGAGAAAAAATAATTAGAAATTAATTATAAAAATAATGTTATTCTTAGTTAAAAATTGGAAATATTTTTTAAATTACGAGGCAACTATTTGAAATTATATAGCCAATTTGGACTTATGGAATTGAACTATTCGATCCAAGCAAACCCTTTAATTTCTTTTCTTAAGTCTAAGATCCCCACAAAATGGTTGTTGCCTAAATCTTGCCTTTTGTTCGGTACCTGCAGATATCCGGTTACTAAAAATGTCAATCCCATTTATCCCACCATCATAACCCACTCGTCAGAGACAGTACCGCCGTAATTAAATTTATTCTAAATTATTATAACAATAAAAATTTTAATTGTAAATATGAGAAAAAATAATTAAAAATTAATTATAAAAAGAATATTATTCTTAGTTAAAAATTGAAAATATTTTTTAAATTATGAGGCAACTATTCGAAATTATATAGCCAATTTGAACTAATGGAATTGAACTGTTCGGTTCAACACAGCGTCTGAATTTCTTTCCTTAAGTTCATTATCCCCGAAAAATTCTTTTTGCCTAAATCTTGCCTTTTTTCCAGGATCTGCAGATATACGGTTACCAAAAATTGCAATCCCATTTATCCCACCATCATAACCCACTCGTCAGAGACGGTAGCGCCGTAATTTAATTTGTTCAAATTATTATAACAATACAATTTTTAATTGTAAATATGACAAAAAATAATTAATAATTACTTTTAAAAAAATCTTATTTTTAAGTTAAAAACTGATTAAAATCTTTTTTTTCAAAGTTAAAAATTGAAAATATGTTTTAAATTTTTTTTTTTTAAATGTGAAAGTAGAGTATTTTCTTACCTGTCCATTTTTGAACCAAACGCTAGATGCCACATCAAGATCGACCTCACATAACAATTCGATTTTGGTATGTTGTTCAGCATAGACGACAGACATTTCTTCGCTATGATCATTCTCATAGGGGCCACGGATAATCGGTCTGAGCGGTAGGGCCCTCGGTTCATCGTGAACATAATCATCGAGACTCGACGAGAGGAGACCACCGCCAATCAAACTAGCAGTTTCGAATTCCTCACCATCATCGATTATGATAATTTGTTCATTCGAATTTAATTTATCATCATTTAATATATTTTTGTCTATAATCGCGCTATAATTTAAATTTGACACATCCGCTTCAATGAGCGGTGAGCTATTGGCCAACGATAAGGATAACGTTGGGGATGATTTTGATGAATACACTACTGATGCAGCATCTAAATTGGCATTTACCGAAGATGAAGAGGTGGTTGATAATCGTAACGATGGTGACGATTGTGAAGATTTCGCTAATACAGAAGCGTCCATATTGGAATAGGGATAGGGAGAAGAATTGTTCGAATCAGATAAGAGAGTCTTGTTATATCTAATATCACTTTGACTAATATCACTTGAACTGTAGACATCATTACCAACTGGAATATTCTTATTTGTATTCGCTAATGTTGGTGACGCCATCACTGCTGCTTCAGCGGATTTGTCAGCCGATCCCGCAGACACCGTGCCTGATGTCAATAACGACGACGACAATATGGATGTGGTTGGATTATTTTGATCCTCTTTCTTCGATTTTGTCTTAACACTATATAATTTTGGCTTATTTTCAGGTTCTTGACCACTATTATCCTTACTGCTCACATTACCATAACTATTATGACTGCTAGTATTGTTAATATTGGTATTAATGTTCTTAATATCCAATAAATTAACATCTCTGGCTAATTGATCTCCCCGTTGATTTTCATGACTTTCGTCACTGCTATCACTAATATCACTTCTTCTACTTTTATTGTAGCTATTGCTGTTACGACGTACTCGATGAAGTGATTTGTTCCTATCGTTACTATAGAATATTTTATTTTCACTATTTCCAACTATGTTCATGTCCGAATGACTGTGAATATAGTCTTTGTCTATGCCATCATCATCAGCACCATCGTCGTCGTCATAGCTATGGACATAATCGCTATTGTCCCGAAACGCGCCATCAGCTTCCATCGCATGCGTTTCCGGATCCTTTTCGATATCTTTTGTTTTCTCATACCGTGAAATGATTTCACTCGCTACTGGAGAAACGAGAGCATCATTCAAGACTACCTCATCTGTTGTTGGCTCACTCTCAGATGCTAACTTATAATGATGAATAACGTCCTGGAAATTCATATTTTTACTGTTTTTATGTGCACTTTTATGACCGGCATAGTTTAATTTGACTGTCTGGGAGCGTTTCCAATGGATTCTCCGTTTCTTTCGTCCTTTCCTAGAATAGGTTCGTCGTCTTATTCTGCTAATTCCATACAAATCAAAAGTTGAAGCTAAATCTGCCGTTGGTCTTACAATGGCAATTGGTGTCGCAGGTGTTGATAAGGGTCCGTTAGTTACGGATTGGGGGGTAGTAGTCGTTGTGGCAGGAATTATGACAGCAGTGGTTGTGGTTGTAAGAATAGTATCTATTATGGCCTGTGACGTAACACCACGTTGGTGACTCTCCCGGTAACTGGTCTTATGACGATGATGAGCTCCATGGGAGTCTCCTAATGAGTCATCGTCGCGTGTAACACTTGCTACTCTACGCTTATCGGCCAATTTAATATTGTTTATCCGCCGGCGATACGCCAATTCACCATCGCCAACATTGTACTTTTGATTAAATCGCTTCTTTTCATCCTTTTCCAAATTCAACCAGTTTTGTTCATTATTTTTATCTCTATTAAATTTAACTTTTCGATAAGAATGGCGGCTGTGATCCTTTACAAAGGATTGTTTAATATTCGAAATAGCAGATGATGAAGAAGTTGAAGAAAAGCTAGAGAACGAAGGTGACGAAGAAACTTCATTATGGATACCGAATTTCAAGAGTCCATCACCGTTGTCCGGTTGATTCTGTATATCAGCTGATTTGGAATTTTTCTGTCCAATGAAATTTTGTTCGATGGTTTGCTGATTTGTCGGTTGAATCCCTGTAAGAAAAAATAAATAAAACCATTAAATCCGTGTTTATCAAAATGTATTAATATATTGAAAAATTGAGTTAAAGCAATTTTTAAAATGAGAAAAATTCAAATAGAAACTGGATGTATTTGTTAAAATATCCAAATAAAGGAAGTGTTTAAAGGATGATAGCCTATGATGAGGTCAGAATACTTCAATTAATTTAATTACATATATTTATGTAGAAAAAAAAATATAGAACGAAAATGTGACCACTGACAAACTCTGCATGTAGATAAGCTGCTACAAAAGGAAGTAGAAAATTTTAGAAAAAAAAGGGAAAAAGTAACAACAACAAAAAATAGAAGATTAATTCCAGTCTCGAAATAGGAAATATTTCATCAAAAAAGCCACAGTGGAATGATGAATATGTACGAGAATTCAACTTGCTTCTTTTTATGTCAGTTTTTGCTGTAAAATCCTTTTTCCGTATCTGCATACTCGACTGTCCTCTTATCTATTTGCAGAAACTCACTTCAAAAAATTCACTGCTTTAGTCCTTTTTCCAATATATCGTATCAACTAAATGATGGTAAGTCTGTAAGTGAAATATTTTGCAAACACATCTAAAGGGGATGAATTTTTTTTCAGTCTTTTTATATTCTAACCATTAGTCCCCTATCTAAGGCATCCTTTTAATTTTATTAATTGTTTCTAATGGAATGGTAAATTTGTACCCATGCTCATGGCTCTCTTTGATATCACATATTCATGGTAAGGTGTTCAAATGGAATTTCTAATTAACACATACTCGTACATGGAATAAAAGTTGAACTTTGTTTTTTAATCTTATCCCATACATAATATAATTAATTTTATTTCCTGTCAACATTGGGCTTTTTTTCTCAAAATATATACTGTCCAATATTAGGTGGTCTTTGGATACTAAAAAAAGATTTCAAGTTATTACTTTTAAAAAAAAAACATTTTTTTATGCAAAAATTTTCAGTTTTATTCAATTAGAATTATTTATAAAATTATATTTTTAATAATGTATATTTTATTAAAGTTGTTTTAATTTTATAATAAACTTTAATTTTCTAAACCAATAATAGTAAAGGATTATTCATTTTGCAGTTCAGTGAAGTATAGTCCATTTTTGTTAACTAATTTAAAATATTTATAATAAAAAAGGATACATTTTAATTGCCATTTTAGAATAATAATACAATATTCTTTTAAAAAATATGCAAATTGAATTCTGGAATAAATAGCTTTTTGCGAAAAAAAATATAAAGCTTTGAAAGCTCACGAAAAACTATAAAAAAGGCATGTTTTTTCCATGAAAACTGCTTATATAGTGTATATTTTGGTCTGAAAATGTAATTTAAAAATGAAAAAGGAAAGACTGTTACCTTCAATTGTGAGTACTTTGGGCTGAAGATTTGACACTGATAGTTTTTTTTTGAAAAACTACGTAAAATATTGTTTTAACGCAGATATTCTTCAAATTTAAGAGAATTTAAAAAATAACCTCAACCAATTAATAGCCAAATTACAGTCCGAAATGTGCGAAAAGTCTACAAAAATTACCACAAAATTATGGTATCCTGTAAAAATAAGTCTTATGAAAGTCATTTTAATTATGGAAAATAGTAAGGTCCAAAAAATTTACTACACAAAAAAAATATTTTGTTTGATTTTTAAATGAAAATTTTATGTGAACTAGAAAAAAATTTAATAATTTCAACGAAAAAGAACCAAAAAAGAAGCTTAATAAATTTAAGAAAGTTAATTAATTAAGAAAAATCTAGTACCTACAATTTCTAAAAGAATACAATTAAAATAAATTCTATTAAGCTGGAAATTAGTTAGACTAATTGCTAACGCCAAGTCTACAAGTACACATGCAAAACAATTAATTAACAAAAGAAAAAATGGAAACTTTTTAAGTTTCCATTAAAATTAATAGAAATTTAAAGGACATAAGGCTTAAGGAATGTAAGAAGAATATTTTTTTTTTGTTTTAACCATTTTTTTTTCGTGAACAAAAATATAAAAAAAAATGTACATGTTCCTTCTTTCAGGAAAAAAAAATACTAATAGATTTTCTTTCGATCTTTTCGTCTATAGAAAGAAAAAATCAAATAAAAAAAAAATACGACTGATAAAAAAGTCAAATTTAGGAATATGGCAGAAAATATAAAGAAAAATGTTCAGCTTATCTTAAAAGCCTTACAGTATGACTAGCTATAGTATCTGTTGTATTTTAATTCCTTTTCTGAACAACAATCGAACATACTTTATCATGAAATCGATTTAAACAAGGCTGTTTTGCAGGATAATACTTTTGCCTTATTTTTTTAACATAAGAACAAGAAAAAAAAATAACCTAAAAAGCTGGTGGAAAAAAATTTAACAAAAAATATATATGAAATTGAGCTAAAATGAAGAAATAAACAGTGAAACCCTGTTTTGTAATATTGAAAAGGACGAAGTGTAGAAAGCACGTTTTACGCATTATCCAAATATCCAAGTGATACCAATTTAAAAAGAAAACTTTTTTATTAGTTTCAAAGTTCTATTTTCAAATGTATTAGTAGTAGAAGTCATAAAAAAAATTTCTGGTAGCCTGATTTGAAGCTGGCAATTCCGAAAAAAAAAATTTTAGCTCGTACAATAAGGAAAATGGTAGCAAAGCTAGTCACAGCCAACCATGTACTTTTTTTATAGGATTACACGTATAAAATTTCCCTTTACAATAAGAACATAGGATATACTCGTATTCCTATTAATATAGAGATATATTCACACATACAAAAGAATATAATCAACTTCCATTTAATTGAACGATTTTGTTCTTCTGGGTTTACATAATTTCCAATAATAAATCGGCGCTGGTTTAACTTTTTTCAATAATTTCGCGAGTAATTTAGTTGCGGAAATTTTCATTTAAAAATGTATAGGAATATTATCGTATTGAATCTATAAGTTTAAAAATGAAATAAAGCGTTCAGCTTACAATTTTTTTAAATTTATTGATATTACTAATAAAATCGTTTAATGAATATCAGTTCTTTGTATTGAATTTAGATAACTAAATTGTTAATAGGAGAAGATTGGAGAATTTCACTGTTTATATTTTATAAAATATTGAATAATGTTTAAAGTTTTCTTGTGTTTGTATTTACGTAAACTGTTTTTAACTTTAAATATATTTTCCAAATTGCGCTTTAGATATATATAATATTATTCAAATATCTGCTATGATATTACTGGCAGGATTTAATCCTTTTATGGTGATTTTTGATTCCTTTTTTGCAAATTTCACGCTGTAATTCTGTCGTTGCTTAATGAATGTTGTATTTAAATGCATTGAAATTTGAGACCAGCAAATTTTGTTATTGTACATTTTGGAAACTTTTCACCTGATAAGATGAAAATTTATCGGGCTGTGTGGCTTGTGGCGCCATTCAATTAGCATTCTTAACTGACAATAACTGTCTCTCCTTCGTCATTTTGAAAGACCATAACTGTCACCTACAGATCAAAATGAATACCAAGCATTAACTTTTAATAGATACAGTGGCCACTTTATAGTTATTTGTGGATTTTTAGAACCACATATAAGAAAATTTTGCTTATTGAGGTATTCGCCAAGCGAAAAATGAGTCTCATCGTCAAAATAGATATGGATCAAATTATAATTTTATTTTATGGCTTACATCTTGCCAATATATACACGTAAGAAATATAATATTATTCAATATATCTACCATGAGATTACTGGCAGGATTCAAGGCTTTTATGGTAATTTTTTATTACTTTTTTGCAAATTTCACGCTGTAATTCTGTCATTACTTAATGAATGTTGTATTTAAAGGCATTGAAATTTGAGACCAAAATGATATCAGCAAATTTTATAATTATACGTTTTGGGAAACTTTTCACCTAATAAGACGAAAATTTATCGGGCTGTGTGGCTTGTGGTGCCATTCAATTAGCATTCATAACTGACCATAACTGCCTTTCCTTCGTCATTTTGAAAGCGCATAACTGTCACCTACAGATCAAAATACATACCAAGCATTAACTTTTTATAGATACAGTGGCTCCTTTATAGTTGTTTGTAGATTTTTAGAACCACACATAAGAAAATTTTGCCTACTGATGTATTTGCCAAGCATATAATGAGCCTCATCGCTAAAAAAAAATTCTATTCGAAAAATCAGTATCAAAAACCTGTTGTATCTTCTACGTAATTTATAATTAAATTAATTTTTATTAATTAAAGCTTATTGTATCTTCTACGCAATTTTTCAAATATATTTTCCATAGAAGGCTATCTAATTTATACTTTAGAAAGTAAAGGTAAATAAAATATAATTTTAAATTTGATACGGATCAAATAATAATTTTATTTTATGGCTATATCTTGCCAATATATACACGTAAGAAATATAATATTATTCAATATATCTACCATGTGATTACTGGCAGGATTCAAGGCTTTTATGGTAATTTTTTATTACTTTTTTGCAAATTTCACGCTGTAATTCTGTCATTACTTAATGAATGTTGTATTTAAAGGCATTGAAATTTGAGACCAAAATGATATCAGCAAATTTTGTAATTATACGTTTTGGAAAACTTTTCACCTAATAAGACGAAAATTTATCGGGCTGTGTGGCTTGTGGCGCCATTCAATAAGCATTCATAACTGACCATAACTGTCTCTCTTTCGGCATTTTGAAAGACCATAACTATTATCTACATACTAAACTACAGACCATGCATTAACTTTTCATAGATACAGTGGCTCCTTTACAATTATTTGTAGATTTTTATAACCACACATAAGAAAATTTTGCTTACTGACGTATTTTCCAAGCAAAAAATGAGCCTCATCGTCAAAATGGGGCTCATTTTTCAGTATCAAAAGCCTGTTGTATATTCTACGCAATTTATAACCAATTGAAAAATTAATTTCCTTAAATAATATTTTTAATTAAAAATCGCTAATTTTATATTCTACGAATTTTTGAAAATAAAATTTTATTTTACCGAAAATCTATGATATTATATCAAATATCTAATTCTATATAAATTTAACTAAAATTCTTGTCAATAAAAGAAGAAAATGAACAAACTGTTTAAAGTGAGATTTTTGTCGGAATGGAAAACTAAACCTAAGAAGACTATGGTCTGATTATATTACGTTCACTTAAAGTACTTGTATTATCAGAGGATCTCTTATACGATGAGTATTGCCAACCAAATGAAATGAAAACCATTTCAGTAGCATTAGTCACTTACTATTTATTGTTTATTTTCGAATATAAAAATGAGACAAAAACGCCTATTCCAAAATAGATACAATTCTCGTTTTTTAGGTTTTCCTATGAAAAATAAGATACAATTTACGTTGAATAAATTTCGGATTGTATGAATCGAATAAAAGTTTGTATTCTGATTTCAATCCCTTTTGTTTTTTTGTTTGTTTGTTTTTTTTTATCTAAGGAATAAACTGATAACAGTATGGTAAATATTATTGCTTTCAGTTAAAATGAGGGTGTCCCAATAACACAAAATACACCACTTAAAACCATTGAAAGGGAATAAAATTCCGAAATGATTTCGTGATAAAAACCTACCTTATTTTACTCTACCATCGGCTATCATTACTTTCATCATCAACGTTAATGTAACCAAGTAACGTCCCAAACTTTTATTACTCCTTTTTTTGAGGTGTCCTTCTATCATTATAGTATGGGTACTATCACTTCAGATTCATAGGAAATTTTGTATTAAAAAAAAATTTTTTTTTTTACCATACAAATAAATATTTTGAAGGATTTGTTATTGTGCCTTTTTAGATACGTTTTGTTATTTGTTTTTTTTTATTTTTTTTTGTTAATCTTATTACCAAAAAAATAAAAAAAGAAGGAAGAAACTTTTTCTTTTATTTTTGTTTTTATTGTTATCGGCTAACTTATCTGCATAGATTACGGAAAATGGCCTTTCACTGATTGCAAAAACATGAAACAGGAGTGGAATAGACTAGAGGATAACAGAAAATGGGTGGATGGTTTAAAACGGTATTGTTGTATCCTGCAAAAATTGGAGGATATTGCCTGAAAAAGACGGGCAACAACAAAAATTACAATTTAGATATCGAAAAATGATCGTAACTTTATCCTAATTGGATGTCAACAGAACAGTCGACGTTATCATTTTCGATGATAACAGGTGGTGGTAAGGCATAGCCTATTTTAGGGTAACGAAGTCACTGTATCTGTTTGTCGCATACTAAATACAAATGCACAAATACACATTTGATTTTAATAGATCAATAGATGATATAGTTAATAGAAAGAGGAGAAAATAGCCAAAGGATGAGTTGGAGAGCTAAATGAATGACAAATAGACAGATAGGCAGATGAATGAATGAATGGTTAGATTGACGATATTAAGTGGTGTACGGAACCCTTTTGCAATTTAAGTTGCCTTAATCACCTGACGGAAATTTCGATGTCAACAATTCAACAACGGAACTGTGACAGTCCTGTGATAAATGCCTGCTACGAGGTGTAGTAATTACTTGGCCTCAACATGACAACTGATTTAATAGATACGAGCTGCACAGGTCCAGTTTGTTTCGCTTTGTTATGGGGATTTACATCATGGCCACATATGCATACAGGTTCACTTATACACACACACACACACACACAATTTTCTATCTTAGGCCAACTTATCCTTGAGTCTATGCACATAGTCTCATACCCACATATGTACATACGTTCAATATACAATCGGGATGAGATTACAGAATGTTTCATGTGCTTGTCCTTCAATAAAATCAAGTTGAATAATGGCAGGACGAAACTGTAACAAAATAAATTTAATTATGTCATCGTATGCAATACTACATTAGACACAACATGACAGCTGACACCTCATTATTGACAAGGAATGGCGTTTCTTTTTTTCAACAAATTATTTTTGCATACCAAGGTCGATCGTATTTCTCTCTACTTTACTAAATGTTTTATATTGTCAATTTTTTTTATTCGCCCTCATTTAAGGGACAAACGTGGTTTATTCATATTTTTTTATTATCTTCAATATTATTTGACACAAATTAACCACAATACAATGAGAAAATATCCTCCCCTCATTTTATAATATGGCAAGCGTTAGACTTGTTCGTTTCTACATCATTAATTGATCCTTTTATGAGTGAATATGTTATAAAAGTATTCATTCAACTAATAGTACTGCTTCTATCAAGTATCATTTTTTAAAGTACCATTTCCCTACCCTTAGATTCTCCACTTCAAGTTTATTGATATTTTTAGCATTTCCCATATCCTTTGTTTGTCAACCCCGGAATAGACATTTAATATTGCATCCAAAGAACGTGTAAATAATATTTCCTTAGGCTAAAAATCTATCCAATTAAGAAGAATATGGATTAGCGTTAGGGTTGTTAGATGTGCATCCACCATTTTATAAATTTATAGCGTTGTTAGGAAAGGGTTTGAAGTTGAATATTAATTGTTGCTGAGGGGCTTCAATATGTGTACGATATGACATTTGATTTGCATTGGAAATTTATTGACCACATTGCAAATTATTCGAGGGTAGTCATATAGATTATGCAGGGTTATCTATTTCGTAGTTTCCTGTCATTTGTTGAAGGTTCGCCATTTTACATCATGAACCATTTAACCAGCGAACAACGCGGTCAAAATTGTTAAGACTTTCTTCCACAGTTAAAATTCTGCTACATTCACACATTGAATAAATTTAAAAAATTATAGGTGCAACAGAAAATATTGTTGATGTTAGTGAAAGTGTAGTTAATGATCCAAATTTACCGCTTTTATGGCGAATTCAGCATTTTGCATTTGGACTTACGTTTTTATGCATATAAATTTCTACTGGCACAAAAATTATAGACTATTTACTGTTCAATCGGCAAAAGATACATAAAGTGGGTGCTGGAACAACAAGTACAAATGCAGATTTTCGAAAAAAAAATTTCCGCAGAAAATGGTTTTATTTCTGGCTCAGTAAATAAACAAAATTAATTTACATAGAAATTCCATTGAAAATGAAGAGGGAGAGACCGTATCTTTTATATTTTATATTTATATAAAGTTGAAATTACATATAAAAAAAAAATCATAAAATAAGTGTTAAAGTCTTGTTTGCTATTATAACTATTTTGGTCAAAGGCAAATCGAAGCGTACCATTACGGTTAAGGGGTGATTTTTGCGTTTTCAAGTCAATTTTGTTTGGCCGCCATTTTGATTTGAATGACATTTGTCAGTTGGCATTTGACAGTCGTAGAGAGTGGTTGATAATAATTTATTATAGATTATCTAAATCCATAACAATATGTTGAAATTGTTAAAAATTTCTTAATAAAAAGAATAGCCAAAATTGAGGCACCAAAAATCCTCAACTGAGAAACCAAAGACTACTACATCCTCGTAGAGTAATATTTCTTTAAGCATGCTGGAGGCAATGCTGTAACAGTTACTGGTGACCGCTTTTGGTATATGTTGGAAAATTTTCTGTAAGATCACACACAGGTTATGCTACGATGCAATTTTTAAGAGAAATTTTTCCCGGTCGAATAATATCAAAAAGTGATGATATAGACTGGTCCCTACGACCCCCTGATTTGAACCCTGCCGATTTCTTCATATAAGGGTACTTAAAGAAAACAGTATACCCTAAGAAACTAACTACAACCACGATGCTTAAGGACAACATTTGAAACGAAATTTCTGACATAATATAAGAATTCTGAGAAAATGTAAATTATAAAATTTTCTTTCATTTAAAAGTTATTCAAAAAAACACAAAGCGCGTACTAAAAACTAATGTCAATAAATCGCAATTATGAATTAAAAACAAAACATCATTTTTCTTCTTACAAGCAACAAAAAAAAATCTATGTCAATTTTTAGCTTCTCTACTTTCCGCTCCAGTAATAGAATGAGAATGTGACGCTAAAGTCAATAAAAGTACCAGGTTTGTGTATAAAAAGTTCAGATACCAGGTTCGTGTATAGGGTAACCACGAAATCATTCATGGTATCGATACCAGAATTATTCATCGAATACCAGCTTTTTCAGCAGTTATTTAGCTGGTATTAGGTGATGAGATATAAGATCTCGAAATATGCGAAAAAGTCTTTAAAAATTACTGGAAATAATATCGTGTCCAATAAGAAGTCTAAAAATGACGGCCATTTGAATAATGTTATGTTTCAAGTATAATGGGAAGGTCCGAGAAATATAATGAAAGAAAAATTTTATTTAACTTAACTTTCCAAATATTGAATTACTATTTTTTACTTAAATTGGATAGTTAATTTTCAAAATAATTGACATGGCTCATTATTCTATTGGGTACTATAGATATTATTTATCACTAATAACTAAACAGAAAATACTATTTGTATTCATTTTCATAAAACTTTTCCCAAATTAATTAATTAAAAATAATTTTCAATACCACAAACCAAATTAAACATAAACAAAAACTAATTACTTTAGATCAGGAAACTTTTTTTTTCAAATAAAAATTTTCACTACACCACAAAGTTAAGGAATAAAAAATCATAGTTTTATTTGGCATACCATTTTTTACATAGTAAAGTGAAAAGGATGAAACTATTTTTAATTTGTAGCCTGTATTAGGCCTATCATATCCCGATAAACTATGGTTAAAGTCACCACCACCGTTTACTGGGATCTGAAAAGTCTGATATTAGAGTAGCTTCAGTGAATATCATTTGAAATACATAACTAATAAAAGAAATGAAAAATAAAAGTTTTTTTTTTGTTGTTGTAAGGACTTTCGAACAAAAGCCAGACGCCATTATGTACCGCCACGACCATGAGGTCATTTAGCGAAAAATCAAAAATTTATTTTACTTTTAACTAGTAAAAGGAAACAAAAATTAACAGTACCTCAAATTCGGTTAGAATTTAATAAAAATCACTCTACACATAAGTCATTGTCTCTTAGAGAGATAAAAAGGCAATTGACGACTGATGGTCTATATATTAGAATAGAAAATATTTTAAATTGAGCTTTATTCCATTAAAATTGCACTATCAAGAATATTTAAAATTTAACCTGTATGTACGATTTAGAGTTCTAGATCTTTGGGTCCAAAAGAACAATCTACGTACTGTGAAGTGCTGGAGAAAAAATGCTACCGGAATTTGTAGTACCAACCGTACAAGATAATTCTGTGGCTCGATTATTGTTTAGAATTGCTACTCCACGTATGGAATAGAATAAATGGTGTGAATTGATTAAATTAAATACCAATGCTACAGTATAATTATCCTCCATATAGTTCTAAATTATGAAGAAACTTCCTGCCAAATAAAATTCAAGAAGGTATTTTGAGAAATAAACCATGGCCACCATAATCGGTCGATCTCAACCCCCATACAAATTTTACGATATAAGCCAGACAGAAGAGTATGGGAGCATTTTCCACCCACTAAGGAAGACTTGTTGAGAAACTTTTTCCAATAATGACTTTAAGTTAAAATGGTTAAAAAAGTACGCAAAAATATCCTTAAAAATTTCACTTTAATTAAAAATATTTCTTATTAAAATTCATGTAAAATCATAATATTTTAGTAAAATTCTTTTACTATAAAAACAGATAATATAATTTAAATTTATTATCATATAAGAAATACCATCAAAATAACAAAGAACTTAATTTTAAATTCGATTTCAATCATAATAAAGAATAATCAAAAGAAAGAAAAAACAGAAAACTATTTGATTTTTATCGAAAAGATATTGAATGCATATCTATTATTATTCAAAGATATTGGGGGGAAAAAATTCCCACAGTAAATTACTTAAGCTCTGTGATTTTCTCAATTATTTTTAGTGAGAAAATCAAAAAATTCAAAGACGAGTTGCATCTGAACAATTGCGCTTTTCGGATGAAGGGGATAAAATAGAATTTAGATTCTTTCATGCATCGAATATTTCAGATCGAAAATATTATTTTCACTAAAGATGAAAAGCTTATTTTCATCGTCACATTATTTAAGTTGATTTGACTTTAGCTTTCAGTTTACTCCCACGAAAATGCCGTTAATCATTATTGAATTTACTTCCATCATTCGGTCTTCTCTAGAATCTCATCAACTGTAAGGCACCATCATCGTAACTTATCATCATTTAACTTCAGCTTTTTGTGTCCTGAACTTCACATCAATAATGAATCCATTGTTTGCAAAAATGGTATGTGAACAATGCATTCTCTAAATAAACTGTTCGTTCATATCCTGAAACTCTTTCTGCATTCTTGCACAAATTTTACAGAAAAACGCACAAAAAATTCAACAATTCCAAATAAATAGAAAATTGAAAGTATAGCATTTAATTTTTATTTTTAAAAAAAATACTAATAATTGTTAGCTAGAATATGTCAAAGTAGGTAAAATATAATTTTTTATAGAATATTAAAAAATAAATATCCGAATGATATTCTTTTTAGAAATTTTGATAGTCGTAACCACTTTGGATAAAAAAGTCCCTACTCAGATAGTCTAGAGTTTTTGTATTATTGATAAGAGGTATCTCTGCCTTCAAAGAAACGATGATATAAGTTAGTATACCAAATAGTTGTTGAGCTAGACAAGCTAAATGACTTTGACGCAAAAATAGGGCGTCCGAAATTGTTCAATTGAGCAAGCATAGACCGGCATTTAAATCTGGCCTTTTTTCATGTATTTCACGTTCAATATTCAATTTTAATGCATTAATGATTGCTGGTTTATTGACACAAATCAATGACTTCTAATAACTCCACAAGAAAGAGAACTTCTTCAAAAGAAGTTAAATCACAATTTCTTGGAGGCCCAGTGCAAATCTGCATTTCTTAAAATTATCGTATCGTCTAACTTTTCTCGCAATAAATCGATTGTGGAATGGGCTGTATGGCACGTAGCGCCGTCTTGTTGAAACTACAAATTTTTTATATAAATATCTTCTAATTCAAGCTAAAAAAGTTTATTATCATCAACCGACATACCAAACAGTCCCTTTTTTCGGAATGTAAAGGTTTCTCATAAATAATTTGTTGATTGGCTTCAGCCCAGAAACGACATTTTTGTTATTCACTGATCCAGAGAAAGAAAAATGAACCTCATTCAAATCCGACCCTATTTCATGTATTTCACGTTCGATATTCAATTTTAATGCATTAATGATTGCTGGTTTATTGATATAAATCAATGACTTCTAATAACTCCACAAGAAAGAGAACTTCTTCAAAAGAAGTTAAATCACAATTTCTTGGAGACCCAGTGCACATCTGCATTTCTTAAAATTATCGTGTCGTCAAACTTTTCTCGCAATAAATCGATTGTGGCATGGGCTGTGTGGAACGTAGCGCCGTCTTCTTAAAACTATATATTTTTTATATCAATTTAGACTTAAAAAAATTTATTATCATTAACCGACACACCAAACGGTCACTTTTTTTGGGAATGCAAAGGTTTTTCGTAAATAATTTGTTGATTGGCTTCAGCACAGTAACGACAATTTTGTTTATTCACTGATCCAGAGAAAGAAAAATGAACCTCATTCAAATCCGACCGTATTTCATGTATATCACGTTCAATATTCAATTTTAATGCATTAATGATTGCTGGTTTATTGATATAAATCAATGACTTCTAATAACTCCACAAGAAAGAGAACTTCTTCAAAAGAAGTTAAATCATAATTTCTTGGAGGCCCAGTGCACATCTGCATTTCTTAAAATTATCGTATCGTCAAACTTTTCTCGCAATAAATCGATTGTCGCATGGGCTGTGTGGCACGTAACACCGTCTTATTGGAACTAGTATATATTTTTTATATCAATTTAGACTAAAAAAAATTATTTCCATCAACCGACACAACAAACGGTCACTTTTTTTGGGAATGCAAAAGTTTGTCGTAAATAATTTGTGGATTGGCTTCAGCCCAGTAACGACAATTTTGTTTATTCACTGATCCAGAGAAAGAAAAATGAACCTCATTCAAATCCGACCCTATATCATGTATTTCACGTTCAATATTCAATTTTAATGCATTAATGATTGCTGGTTTATTGACATAAATCAATGACTTCTAATAACTCCACAAGAAAGAGAACTTTTTCAAAAGAAGTTAAATCATGATTTCTTGGAGGCCCAGTGCGCATCTGCATTTCTAAAAATTATCGAATCGTCAAACTTTTTCCGCAATAAACCGATTGTGGAATGGGCTGTATGGCACGTAGCGCCGTCTTGTTGAAACTACATATTTTTTATGACAATATCTTCTAATTCGGGCTAAAAAAGTTTATTATCATCAACCGACATACCAAACGGACCCTTTTTTCGGAATGTAAAGGTTTCTCATAAATAATTTGTGGATTGGCTTCAGCCCAGTAACGATAATTTTATTATTCGCCAATTCGGAGAGATGAAAATGTATCTCATGTGAGAAGATAATTTTCTTGAGAAAATCAACAACATTTCGAAGTTGTTCCAGAGTAAAATCAGCAAATACAAGATATTTTCGATAGTCTAACGATCTCAATTCTTCTGTGATAAGAATTTTGAAAGGATGTAAGCCCAAATCTAACAGTTTAAAACGCCTTGAAATCAATAAATTTTGGTAAAATACGCTTTAAAATCGATAAATTTGGGTCCAAATATTCTTTGAAATCAATAAATTTGGGTCTTGATCAATATTTGCCTGAACGGCAGCAATATTGTCGGTATTTTAACCGGGACCTTTATCAATCTGGTACGCGAATATTGTGTAAAAAAGGACTGCATTGTCGAGACATTTATCTTTCCATGAATAAATAACATATCCTATTGATAACAACTGATAGTGACAGAAGATATTCAAATATGGTCACATGGTAGTTTGCTTATTATCCATAGCATCAAGATCATATTTTTTCCAATATTTTTGATTTTGGCTTAAAAAAAAGGTACAGGGGCTTAGATCAGGCAAATAAAGGAGACCGGGTAACCATGGCGATTATTTTTTCCGACAAAAACTTGTTGATAAAGATGGTCTTAAGACAGAAAATGTTGTCATAGTAGGACAACTAAGTATCTGTAATATTCGATCGTATCATAAAAATTCTTTTTCGAGCTTTTCAATGACTTTTTTATGATAATCGACTGTCTGATCTTATAAGAGGCCTCAAAACTCTCTTTTGTCATAAGTCTTTGCTCTACTTCTGCGCCATCCAAAAATACTAAATTGCACCGAAAATCATGGGTTCTTCAATAAAAAATTTACTTATTATCTTACTGCAACTTTTTGTAAGTCCAATTCGTGAATGCACCAAGAAAAATACAAAATTTGATGGCACATTTTTTCGTCAAAATTCTGTCCGAACGCACTGCAAAAATACAATTTCACTTATCACATTCTATGAGCCCGAAATACGTTGAATTTTGAGCTCCAAACCTAATTTTAAATAACCGTGAGTGTAAAATTCCTCTCATTGGGACTTACCGTAGCCAAATGTTAGTTTAAAATTTACTCCATAAAGTTCAAAATACTTTTACTATTTCAAGCTATAAAAAAATCACATAACGACGTCTAATGACCTAATAATATTCATTAATCGATTAAAGGACCTTTAGCATTTACCAAGGAGAAAACATAACAAACAAACAAAAAATATACAAAAATTAATTAAAACTATGAACTACTTTTTAATAAAAAATATGATCGATTCACGAAAATATAAATAAAAATAATTACTTTTATATTATTGGATTTTCCATTAAATCACAATGGTACTTCTTAATATTCTACATTTCTAAAATTAAACTAAAGAAATATGATAAAACTTTAATATAACGAATTGTCTCTAATGAGAAAGGATAGGAAAACAGAAAAAAAACAACTTATATTCAATATTCAATGAATGGAATGAAAAATTCTTTTCCAAATCAACATAATTACTCGTGATAAGAATTTCATAAAGAAAATTATTAAAACTTTCATCAGGATACAAAAATGGAATACAGAATTGGAAATAATTTATTCATCAGTTGGACAATTTTTTTAAATACTTATGAACTGGTTGATATCCTTTTCTTCATATTGAATAAACACAAAAAATATATATACCAAAATATAAATAACCAACCAAAAAAAAAAATACTAATAATAAAAATAGCAACAACAATAATAAAAGAAAAAGGACATAAAGAAAAAAGGACAAGAAATATTCGTGTTGTGAAATTCGTAATGAATAAAACAGGAGAAAGTTAAAGAACAGAAACCGGAACTAGTACGAATGAAAAAATCTTCGGTTTTAAAATCTAGGCAAACTTATACCAACCTCTCCCCCCCCCACCACCCCTTAAATAAAAAGTATCCTTAAAATATTCTCCCAAAATACATAAATTTTCATTTTTATTCCACCATTTTTAATACATTCCATCTTTCGTTTCTATTTCATCATATAACCTATTATTATTTAACTTCAATTTTTCCATATTTTTCGTTTGATTTTCATTTTTAACTTATATATTCATTAATTTTTCCTCTTTATATTTATGAAGGTATTTTGGTAAAATATAAACTATATAGTATATAAGAAAGAGAGAGAGAGAGAAAGAAAATAATAACTAAAAAAAAGGGGGGAAGAAAACTTTTAAAAATATGAACATGGAATGGATACTTGCACAGTTCCTTAGTCAAGGACTAAAAAGATCAAACGAAATAATTTGAAAACAATTCTTTTCAATCAGGACGTTTATTTCAACTTTTCATATTTACTAATTCATGAAAAACTGGATCTCACAAGAATAATTGTGGCTCTTTACCCGAATATGATAGGAGGCCAATTTTGATGAATTTTTATTATCCTTCGTCCAGTAAATTTCGCATAGTGCAGCATTGGTAAAATTAAATGGATAAGAATACAAGCTAAAGTATTAATATATTCCACGCAAATATTTGCAATTTCTGCATTTAATTTAATTGAATCAATTTCTTTAATTTTCTTCCATTCTATACTATCGCATACATATCCTTATTCATGTACATAGACAATGTTGGCAAAGAATCATTTTTGCAAATTGTTGGTTTTTATATAGTATCATCATTAAAATATGCAGATGTAATTTTTGTAAAATAAAACGGACGAATTCAGGATTAACAAGTTGGCAAAAGGAAAGAAATGGAAACTAGAACACTTGCATATTCATGCCAACATGTCGTAGTAACGATAATGAAAGTGCTCGAAAACATTTTCTAACGCATCCTATTCTTGTTGAACAACAACGAACCTTGTAGGCGTATGGACCCAAAAGTGTAGGTAACAAACTGTTCTACATTTTCGTTTCATTATCTTATTTTTTTTTTAAAAATATTTTCCACCCACATTTTTTTTTAAATTTTTAATCTGTTATGTATAAAATTTAAGAGCATACGTTATTAAATACAATAGAATATTAGATAGTTAAGTAAATTAAAAAATATCTTTTTAATTATTTATATTGAATTTCAAATACAATTTCTAAAAAATTTTTATGAGAAAAAATTAACATAAAAAATTTAATTCGCCATTTTCTTCTTCTTTTTTTTTAAAAAAAAAACTTACTTTTTGGTATAAAAATATTCAAACACAACTAACCCTTGTTCTATAATAAATTGAAAATAGTAGAACTGCAAGAAATTCTGTAGAACTGCAAGAAATTGCAAACAAAAACTTACACTTTACCTACAGGCTCCCCATGGATCCTTGGACTGGTATAGTATCTAATTCATAATCTTGTAATCTTCGTTCACTATAGTTCTTCTATTTATCTTAAGTTAAATTGCAATTGGAGCCACTACTGCATAAACTCGCAGAATATTCTTGCACTCTCACATCTTGGGTGACGAGTATTTATGATTATTTGACTGTGTTCGAGTACATTTACTTATAAGCATATATGCTAATAAAGTAATTCATTTCCATGGCTATACTATTTCGTCCGTTTTGTTATTTAAGCCTTTTGGCAAATTTCCTTTTTGTAAATCCTTGCGATTTTGTTTTCCTTTCTCGGTTCATAGGAAAATCTTATTTTTCGAAATTATATCAAACCATGACTTTTTATCTTTTTGAACTCATTGGAAGTTATTATATTTTGGTGGGTGAACCACTCTCTTAATTCTAATCCTTATCAGTCAGGAAATATTCGCGAAATTCAAATAGAATTATTTAAATGCATTTATTTGAGTGAATATATTTGTACGAGGTTGTTTTTTTTTTACATTTTTATTAAAAGTTATTTCTTTGTAAATCGTTATCTGGGAAGTTTTCGACATAAATTTTACATAATTTTGATTGCTAAAAAATATTAAAACTTTTCGAAAATGTTTACTAAATTTTCTCAGTAAATTTTTTTTTTCAGAAAACAATTTCTTTTATACAACTACTATTTAATATTACTTTTTGTTAATCCATTCTAAATTTTTGTTAATTTGACTTATGTTTTTCGTTTTTTTTTTTATGAAATAAACTTTATAGGCCAGCTAGAACTAAAATCTTTACAAATGAATTTTTTTTTTTAATAAAATTTATAAGAATAACCATATTGAGGTACTTATTTTCGGTTATTTACAAAATTTTTAAGTGGATATGCTTAGGCCCAAAATGGTTGACTTACTCTTCACCTAATATCCAGGGAAGAGTAAATAAATCTTATTTAAGCAAAATTGTTAAAATATGAAAAACTTATGCTTTTTTCTGATCAAATTTAATTTTTTTTTATTTTCAAATTTTAACTAAATGTAGGGTTTTTTTTATGTATATACCTTTAGGTCTAATTTTACCTAATTTTCAATAGAAAAAAAACTAACCTTTTTCCAAACAGGAAAAAAACTAACCTTTTTATTGTTAAGATTATCAAAAATAATTTTTCACTCATTATGCGTGAAAAATCTGACCTGAAGGTCCCAATTGTCATAGTTAAGCAGCTATGATAATTGGTACCTTTAGGTCTGTTTGACCTACAATTATCCTAATGGGGCACCACGCCTTCCAAAACAATTTTTTTTTAAACAAAATTGAACATTGTTTTTAGTTATATTAAATTTTTTATGAAATTTAGTTTGTTTTGTGATATATTTAGGTCTAATTTGACCTAATATCTAGATAAGACAAAATCAATCGTTTTAGAGCAAAACTTTTAAAATTATCTGAAGTAATTTTTATAATTTTTGCCTAATTTTAAAATTATTTCATAATTATGAAAAAATATTTTTGTAGTTTCATTTCCAAAAATTGGGAATTTTAGGTCAGTTTGACCTACAATTATCCCATTGGAGCTTTACTTCTTTCAAACCATTTTTTTAAAATATTAAAAATTTTTTTTAGTTATTTTAGGGTTTTTATTAAATTTAGTTTTTTTTGGTATTTTTAGGTCCCATCTGACTAAAGAAAATCCATCTTTTTAGAGCAACATTTTTAAAATTATCTAAAATAATTTTTAATATTCTTTCCTAATATTGAATTTTTTAATAATTGTGAAAATATGTTTTTGTGATTTTGTGTATGAAAATTGGGACCTTTAGATCAGTTTGAACTACAATTCTTCCAATGCAGCATCACCTTTTTCAAAGCTATAGCTCAAACTGACTTAAAGGTCCCAATTTTCATAGTTGCTTTTGTTTTTGTAAATTGTAACCTTTAGGATCATGCATCTCCTTTTGTTAACCAGTTTTTTTAAATCAAAATTTTTTTTTTGTTATTTTGGGTTTTAATATAAGTTTGCTTGTTTTGTTATTTTTTTAGGTCTGACTGACCTTCGGAAATAATTTTTAAAGTTTTTTCTTAATTTTTAATTTGTAATAAATATGAAAAAAATTGTTTGGTATTGCTTATGAAAATTGGTAACTTTAGGTCAGTTTGACCTACAAATATCCCAATGGACCATAACCTCTTTCAAACCAGTTTTTTTTATATTACAATTTTTTTTAGTTATTTTGAGTTATTATAAAATTTCATTTTTTTGTGATATTTTTAGGTCCGATTTGACCTAATATTCAGTCAAGAACAAATCAATCTTTATAAAAAAAATTTTTTTTAAATTATCTGGAATAATTTTTAAAATTTTTGTTAAATTTTTGATTTTTTAATTATTATGAAAACATATTTTTGTGGTTCTGCTTATGAAAATTAGGACTTTTAGGTCTGTTTGACTTACAACTATCCCAATCGAGCATCATCCCTTGTTAATCAGTTTTTTTTTTAAATCCAAATTTTTTTTAGTTATTTTTGATTGCTTATAAAATTTTGTTTGTTTTACGATATTTTTAGATCTAACTTAGGTCCAGTCAAGAAAAATCAATCCTTTTATAATCCTCTAAAAATTTTAAATTTTTTGAGACCCTTAGGACAGTTTGACCTACAATTATACAAATGGAGCATTATCTTTCTCAAAACAGTTTTTTCTTTCATTTAAAAATTTTTATAATTATTTTCAATTATTTATAAAATTTGTTTTTTTTTTTGTTAGTATTTTAAGTTCAATTTGACAAAATAAAATCGATCTTTTTGGAGCAAAATTATTTAAATGATCTCTTTTTTTAAATAAAAATTTGTTTTAGTTATTTTAAGTTTTTAACCCATTATAGATTTTTAATAATTATGGAAAAATATGTTTGTGGTTTTGCTTCCTAATGCAGCATGATCTTTTTCAAAACTATAGGTCAAACTGACCTGAAGGTCCCAATTTTCATAAGTGGTTTTGTTTATCTACAATTATTCTAATCGAATATCACCTCTTGTTAACCAGTTTTTTTAAAAATCAAAATTGTTTTTAGTTATTTGGGTTTTATTATAAAATTTTGTTTGTTTTGTGGTATTTTTAGGTCTGATTTTTACCTTACTATTCAGTCAAGAAATATCAAACCTTTTAGAGTATAATTTTTAAAATTGTTTGAGACCTTTATGACAGTTTGAAATACAATTATCTTAATGAAGCATTACCTTTTTTAAAACAGTTTTTTCTTTCAATTAAACATTTTTTTTAGTTATGTTGGGTTATTTATAAAAACAAATTTCTTGTGGTATTTTTAGATCCGATTTGACAAAGAAAATCCATCATTTTAGAGGAAAATTTTGAAAGTTATCTGACATAATTTTTAAAATTTTTTCCTAATTTGTGTTTTTTCAATAAATATAAAAACATATTTTTGTGATTTTGTTTATTGAAATCGGGACCTTTAGGTCAGTTTGACCTACACTTATCTCAATGGAGCATCACGTCTTTCAAAACCGTGTTTTTCTAAACTAAAAATTTATTTTGTTTATTTTTTAAATAAGTACCATTTTTATAATCAGATTTTTTTTAAAATTCAAAATTTTTTTACTTATTTTGGGTTGTATAGTTTATTTTGTGGTATTTTCAGGTCCGATTTGACCTAATATTCAATCAAGAAAAAATCATTCTTTTCAAACAAAATTTTTAAAATGATCTGAACTAAATTTTTTGACTTATTTTAGAGTTTTAATAATTACGGAAAAATATTTTTGCTAATTTTTGGGACCTGTAGGTCAATTTGACCTATAATCCTCATAGAAATTATTGCTTTTTTATAAGTTTTCTTTAGGAAAAATATCGAAATTTGTTTGCTAATTTTACCTAATATCCAATTAAAAACAAATCATTTTATTTCAACATACACATAATTGGTAAAATTTTCTAAAAGAGTTTTGAAAGTTTTGTTACCTGTTATAGACTTTTTCGAATTAAAAGAAAAAATTTTTAAGTTATTGTTTTTTTTTTAAATTGGAACTTTTACGTCAGTTTGACCTGACATCCTATCGAATAGATATTGCTTTCTTTATCAGAACTAATTGCATTTATATTAAAGTCAAGCAAACTTAAAATACTTTAAATATTCTTTTAGATTGCCTTGAAGTATCAAAATGAAAGGTAAAAGAATTTTATAGAAAACAATATTAGAAAACCTAAAAAAAAATTAAATTCCAGTTTATCTATATATAATTGAGTACATATGGCAATGTATTTACTTTTCATTTTAAATTGAGAATTTCTAATATAGAAATACTCTTCATTGATTAAACTTTCGCACAAGGAAGCTCACAGTTTTCGTGCAAAAATTGAAGAAAATAATCATGATGATGCCTTTTTTCCATATTCTAGATTATAATTCCACCTATGTGTACGTACGTATATGATTTAATCCCAACCTTTTGTAAAATCATTTACTTTCTAGATTCAGCTATCATCATCGCCATTATTATAAAAACAAGCATAATTTCCATATTTTCCAAATTTGTCTATACAAATTCTATCATATATCATAAGGAATAAAAAAATTACTTCCTAAAAGGGCAAACCATATATTTTTTGTGAAAAATTCTCACAAACTTATTATGAATGCAAATCCAAATGATAAATACTTAAACCGAAAGAATTTTTTTTTTTTGCAAATTCACATTTATTATAAATGAAAATTTTTTAAATAATCTTTGGTGTTTAAGAAAGATAGAAAAAAATGACATAACAGAAAAAAAAATGACATAACAAAATGATATGAAATAAATAAATTTAAGGATGAAATTAGCCAACAACAAAAAAATTTTGAATTTATTTTTTAAGTTTCTATTTGAGAGCTTACTCAAAAACGTGTTAGCATAAATGTGTACATTTTCTTAAAGTGCTACCACGTATTAGTAACATTTTTCATATTGAACGATTTTTATATTTCACTGTCGCCATTTTCATCACAATTTTCATCATCATCGCTATTGTCATCGCCATTTTCATTTACATCTTTTCATTTTTCAAAGTTTAATACAATATTTTGCCAACGACAAAATGATATTTACGACCGCTGAAAAATCTTCAAGTAGTTATAGCTTAAGAGAAAAAAAATGGAAAAAAATTAAATGAAACCATGTGAAGAAGTATCAACAAAGGATGTCATACATGCATATCACATGATCGTATGAGTAATTGTAGATTTTAAGACTTTGAACATTTGTATATATCATGAAGGCGCTAAGGAAGGAGACCTGAGTTGAATAAGAGGGAAAATTATACATTCATCTATGACCTAACACATATGCATATCCACATCTATTGTCGGGGAGAACTTGTAGTCGTAATGTTTTTGTCAAAAATTTGCATTATTCACATATGAACTGCAGCCAAGTTAAACGGAAGATGTGTCACTAGACATCCTTTCCGCCCAGCATCCACTCCGAGTAGCCTATCTAACTGGCTTAGTGACTGACTAGACGAACGGCTCTAGTCAAATGCAGACAAAAAGGATGAATCTACTCTCTCCATTCGGCTATATTGCCTTCGGGAGATCCTAATACAAATGGTCGCGCTGACACAATGACTGATTGGAAATTACTATTGTGCGAAAAAGAAAAAGGATCTTTACAAAAAAATTTCACCAACATATACGGATGTGCTAACTAGCTTAGCAACGTTTTTCTATTTAAAATGAGGAAAAAAAAATTATAATAATATTAATTTCTTAGGAAGGATAACATAATAAACATACGATATTGTATGTGAATAAGGATTCATACTGACTGAGAAAATACTAAAAGTAATTTTTTTTACAAAAATCTTCTTGACAGTCCTGCCACTCTCTATGACATTGTCTCTAAATGGATTTTATTTCAGAATTTTCCAAATTGACTTTGCTCTTTATTAGATTTTTCCTGTTTTTTTTTTAAACTAACACTTTTGGTAAATTGCATGAATTTGGTTCCAAAAAAAAAAAAAATTCAAATATGTAGAAATATGGTCCGCAAGAAGAACTTTTAAAATGCATGTAAAAATGTGGTTTTTTGGAAAAAGTTTGTTCTGAAATTTTGCATTAAAATTGAATTACTAATAATGCATGCAAATAAGTCGAGAGAATTTTATATTAGATTGTTAGAAAAAAGGACAGAATTTTTTTTTTACCTAAAGTGTATGAGCTGAATCCTTATCAGAATAAATTAAATGCAATTTTTATAAACTCAAAGTGGTAGCTTTTCTTATTTATAAAAATGGGGTTTTAACTAGCAAAATTATTCCTAAGCTGTTAAGTGGCTTTTTAAATTGTTGAAAAATAAATTATTTTAAATAGAAAAAAGGAATTCAACTAGAAAATTATATTAAATATTTCAAATACGACGAGGCACAAAATCGCGAATTTGGCAACACTGCGGACTTCCCCTACATAGTTTGTGCGTGAGTCTCTCCAAACAGGCAAATGTTATCCGTTGAAAATGTGCTTTTGTAGTGCGTTACAAAAAATAGAACCGTAAAATTTTCAGGTTGATGAATCTGTAAGTTTGACTTATGAAAAGTTGCAACGCACCTATAATTATTGAGAGCACTAGCTTTTCGTTCGTATAAAGTATTGTTAGAGAGCCCCAAAATGGTAGCAGACGAACCTCACTCAGAACGGACTTGAACATCAAAATCTGATAAAACTGTAGAATAATTGAAGGTGATGTGTGACTCCTTAATGGGTCTAGAAACGCGTTTTTCATATCAGATCCAGACATTACGGATACGTGGATACTGCACCGTGACAACGACTCTGTCACATGCTCATTTTCATCAACAAAGGTTTGTCAAACCCATTCCCCTATTCCCTTTTTTTTTAGTCCATGTGCCTTTTTTTTGGTCATCAAAATCAAAAACCACGAGGAGTATAATCGAGGGCATAAAGGAGATTTTAGTTGAAGTCTTCTAGTACTGCTAGGGCTTCGTCAAAATATAGCTGACCAAAGGAAGTTTTTTAAAGATTATATATACTTTTCTCATAACGTTTCTATATGAAATAAAATGTTTTGCAACACCAGTTATATGGAAAAAAGGACCTAGGATGATATATGTTTCTAACAGAATAATTTAATTTATAACAATGGAGAAAAAGAGCTGACAATTTCCTTAAAAAAATTCAAAAACCATCGATTTAACTTTTCTGTTTGATAATCCATTTTTTTAGAACAAAATTTTTTAAATTATCTGAAATAATCATTTTTGATTTTCAATAATTATGAAAAAATATTTTTATGGTTTTGTTAATGAAAATAGGGACTTCTTTGTGAAACCCCATTGGGATAAGTGATGTACCTTTTATCCTAATGGAGTATCACAATTTTTGAAATAGTTGTTTTTTTTTAAATTAAAATTTTTGTATAGATAATTTGGATTATTTATAAATAATTTGATTTGGCAACAGAAAATCGATCTTTTTACAGCAAAATTTTACAAATGATCTCAGTTTTTTTTTAAATACAATTTTTTTTTAGTTTTTTAGGATTTTTAACTCTGATTTTCAATAATTATGGAAAAATATTTTTGTTGTTTTGCTTATGAAAATTGGGATCTTTAGGTTCGTTAGACCTACAATTATCCCAATGCAGCATCGCCTCTTTCAAAACCTTAGGTCAAACTGACCTAAAGGTTCTAATTTTCAAAAGTGGTTTTGTTTATGAAAATTGGGATCTTTAGGTTAGTTAGACCTACAATTCTTCCAATGCAGCATCACCTCTTTCGAAACTTTAGGTCAAACTGACCTAAAGGTCCTAATTTTTATAAGTGGTTTAATTGGTATGTTTAGGTCAGTTTGGCCTACAATTATTCCAATCGAGCATCACGTTTTGTTAATCAATATTTATTTTAGTTATTTGGGGTTATTTATAAAATTTAGTTTGTTTTGTAGTATTTTTAAGTCCAATATGACCTAATATGTAGTCAAAAAAAAAATCAATCTTTTTAGCGCAAAATTTTTAATTTATGTGAAATAATTTTTATAATTTTTGACTAATTTTGGATTTTTTAATAGTTATGATACGTATATTATATGTTTGTGGTTTTGTTTATTAAAGTCGATTTAACTCCTCAAAATAAGTAAAAAAAAAAACCTTTACGAAAATAAGTGCACTTAAAACTTGAAATTCTTTTTTAATCAAAATAATTTCTTACCGTTTAATAATTATTAAACATTTTTTTAAACAATTTTTTCTTCTTAATAATAATCCAACATAATTAATATACTTCATAAAACTCAAATAGCTTACCTTTCATTGCATATTAAATACCTTATAATAAATTTCAATTTTATACATCCTCATATTTATTATACAGCCTAACACATCCCACTTATGCTATGAAAAATTACATTTTAATTTCATAATCTTGGTTTATTATTAAGCCACCACTCTACACGCACATTAACAATATTTCAAAATTCCATCCAATTATATTAATGATGTGAAAAGTAGTATTCCACCCTTTATAAATACAAAATAAATACTCTTTCCAAAACGTAAAGGATATGCACACCCCTAAAAAAAAAGAGGTAACATTGTTTTTTTTTCCTAAAAAAAGAAAGAAAGAAACCCTTAAGTCAATATTGTATATTTTTTTCCTCAATACACGCAGAGGCATTTTTATTTCCTTTATATTTTATTCTTAGCTATCGTACAACCCCAAAATTTTAGGGAAGAAACCGTTCTTTTTGACAAATGGTCTACTTTAAGTCGACCACTCTGACAATTCTTGTTTGTTCTAACAGATGATAATGACACCCAAATAATGATTTATCGAGGTTTCTGGACTGATATAATGAAGCCCCAAAAAGTCTATAATACGGTAAGTACCGTCCATGTTTAACGTCTAATGATCGATGTCAATAAAAAGAAGAAAAACAACAACAACATAAAACGAAAGCGAATTTGATAACAAATCAACTCCTTTATTTTTTTTTTTTTTACTCACACACACTTAATATAGAAAATATTCTATTTTATCAAAAATGTTCAAAGTTAATTGATTATGAATATTATATTTTAATATATTATTATAATAATTTTTATATATGCTCTTTGTTCAATTAATTTTATCTGATTAATGACTATCTAATATCTATTAATTTTGATTAGAATATTAAAAAAAATATGCAAAAATGGGAAGAATTCAAAAATTTTATTTGAAAATTCCAATAAGAAACCTCAGATAATTAATAATAAAAATCAAATGATTATATTTACAATCTTGAATTATACTTAAACAAAAAATAACAAAACATTTTCCTTATTCATAAAAGATATTTTACAAAAAGATTTTATATTAATTAGAACAAATATTTTTAGTACAAATTAAATTAAATTTAATAACATTATTCAAATGGTTTCCACGTCTATATTTGCATGAGGTTATCGGAGAAGTCCAATTTTTTAAGGACTCTTTTGCATTAATCAGTCTGCAAATGATATTCTTATCCAACCCGGAAAGTATTGTCGGCTTATTTGCATAGACCCGGGGTGGGCATATATAAGGTTAATGAGAGCAACCAATGTTACACAAATTTAAATTTAATTTTATTTAATTCAACGAGAAGGCCTACCATCAAAAAGACTATTTGAATTTGAATTTTTTATGAAAGCCAAACTCAACTTTGGACATTTTTCCATCCTTATGAAAAAAACTCTCAGGCCCGTAAATCGCACGATCTTAGCGGTCAGCTGATTATAAGTCCCTTGGTTCAGCCGTTCAAGTCCTGTTGAAACCAGATATTGTTCAAGTTCATACCAGGCTATATTATAATGTTATTTAATGTGGACTATCTCTCGTTAAACATAAAACCACGAGTCGCCTACGACTATAGGGATTAAGTTACACTCAATCAGCGCACCGCCATTATAGGCAGTTTACAGTTAGCAATCAGTTACAAGGTGATTACACCAAATATTTCTTGCGATGCCTATCGCCGATATCTCACACCAGCAGATCGGAGACCATACCCGCGATGAGGGTATTAACCACAGCCACCACCCTGCAGCCTAGGACACCTCGTTAATATCGTGCTATGTCGGTCGTTAAATATAATAGCACTAGTCGCCTATGACTATAGGGATTGAAATGCGCTCAATCAGCGCACCATAACTGATAGTTAGCAGTCAGTAATCAATTACAAGCTTAAACTTCTACTGTCATAAGCGGTGACAGCGCACGAGATAATTACCAAATATCTCCCACCAGCGATCGAAAGATGGTACCCGCGATATGGGTTTCAACCACGGCTACCATGTAAATGCCGAAGCACCTCACCATAACCGAGCATAGAATCTGATATTTCTATAGAGCCCCTCGATTCCCGTGGCACCTAATTTTCTTATTAGAGTAATTTAGGTCTGTACCCCGCTACTTAGAGTACTTTTGGTCTGTGAGCAATGGTCAAGAACCATGTTAATTTTTAATATCACATTTGCCCGCCACGGCATATCCGCTGTCGGATATTTACTTTTACCCCTTGTTAGCTATTTTATCTTTTTAAACCTTTATTGGCATGAAAAGCTGCTATACACTTAACATCTCGCCGCCTGGGCGAAAATATAGAGCACAGTGTATTTTAACACCATGGAGCGTTCGAATTCCGTGGTACCATTTTTTTGTTTTAAGTAAAGAACCTTGTAAATTCCTAGGCACCACTAAGCTTGATCAGGTACGCGAGTTCATTCATTCACTCATCGTTCTTGCCCTCCCCTCAAACCGTGCCATGGCAAACCTGTTCAAACATTCATGTCGCACCTTTATGCATGATACTTCTCTCATATCCACACTGTCACAATAATACCCCTTGCATTCAGATAACGCAGGTCTCCGTACTTATTCCTCTCCTAAGCATATTGTCATATCCCGTGAGTAAGTACCCAAGAATCATACCAAATTCGAAACCACTCTCCGATAGAAACAGCACATTCGGAATAACCTAATACGTCCACCTACCATTCTCACTCTCACCCCGTTTCCACAATTTATACATTCTATGGGTGTGGACCTCTTCATTCGTAACCGGACCACTAGCAAGCGGTACTCCTATATTCGACAAATATCCTTATTTACACAGATAGCCATTTTACTCAAAAAGACGCTTTGTAGCTGAAGATGATTTTTTAACCAAATCTGGGGTCCGATACCAACTGATTAAGGGCCCACTCCATGACCGCTCGTCGCTTCGCATGATTTTATGGCTTTATTTACGGAGTTAATTGAATTTTATATGGATGTAAATTTAATATTTTTTGCAATATTCGCCATTTTAAAGTGGCAGAAGGGCCCAATTCTTGTGAACGACTCGGAAATTAGAGGTTATGGTCCACCTTAAAATTTTGAGGCTTTTCCACTAAACCGGTTCTACCACATTTTCTAATTAGACGTTGAATTCTTCTGCTCTTCATAAGACCTCTACTCGTATTTTAACCATAAATTTCATAGAACTTTATAAATTAATTTTTAGTATCTCAACGATAAAAGCGTTATTATTTAAACCTTTTAAGAAATATGCCATCAAAAATTGCGCATGTCAATTAAAAATCCCCTTATAAGAGGTAAAAAATTTAATGCAAACAATTATTAACTTTGAAATGTAAATTAGTAATTTTTTCTACTTTTTCTATAAAAGATATAATTATCTATTTAGTAAGTCGTCATATATTGTACTTAAATATCCTGTAAAGGATATATTCTTCTATAGAGAAAAACTTATTAACTTGAATTGCCTAGAATTGCAAATAAACTCTCAAAGAAAAAATATTTGTTTAAAAATGAAATGTAAAGAAAACATATATTATTTACTAACAACCAACCTGAATATTAACCCTTGTTGTAGGCGATTACATTCATATTATGTGGCATAAAACTGCCCATGGCAAAATTGCATAAATAATACAAAATATGTCCTTGTATGGAAGGCTATTTTCTCAAATAAATACAGTCGATGTGATGCAATATTTTTTCCCATTTCTTTTGCACTTTTTCCTTAAGAAGGAAAAACGACTAGCATTGAACTCACCCACATCACAAAAGTACTCCCCTAAAATGTGCATGGAAGCATAGAGAAAGGTCAACTATAAATGGACTGTAACAATATTCAATTTGAAAGGGCAGCTTGCACACACATACACAACATGAAACAGGCCGTTAAGTAAAAAGTCTAAAATAAATAAAATACCTGCCAATCAGGTAAATAAATACTTTGAAATAAACCATTAAGAAAATTTCAAAATTACATCAATCGATAATAATGCAAGATAATTCCAAGCTGTACAAATTACTGCTATTAATTTACATTTATATGTTAAAAAGGAAAAACAGAATTATTATTTTGTCATAAAATATTGCTTTTAACAAAAACTCAATTGTGCGTTATAAAAATTTAATAACCGGAGAAGAACTATTGTAATTTCAAGTTAATTATAAAAAAAACCCAACTTTTGGCAGTTTAAATCTATACAGGATTATTATTTCTCGCTTGGTGGATGGGTTAATAAGAAAAAATTATAGGTTTTTTGGGCTTAGATGGATTAATGAGCAAAAAATGTCTTTTATGGGGCTTTAAAACCTCACAGGTAGCTGAAAAGTCACTGTGCTGAAAAGTCACTTAGAATGGATAACTTAATGAACAAAAATTTCCTTTAAGGGGCTTTAAAACCTCACAGGTAACAGAAAAAGTCATTGTATCTGGGAATGGATGGGTTAATGAGCAAAAATTGCCTATTATGAGGCTCTTCAATCTCACAGATAGTTGAACAGCCATTGTATCTGGGCATAGATGGATTAATGAGCAAAAATTATCTTTTATGGGGCTTTAAAACCTTACAGGTAGCTGCAAAGTCACTGTACCTGAGAATGGATAAGTTAATGAGCAAACATTTCCTTTAAGGGGCTTTAAAACCTCACAGGTTACAGAAAAAGTCATTGTATCTGGGAATGGATGGACTTTTGAGCAAAAATTGCCTATTATGAGGCTCTAAAATCTCACAGATAGTTGAACAGCCATTGTATCTGGGAATAAATGGATTAATGAGCAAAAATTGCCTTTTATGGGGCTTGAAAACCTCACAGGTAGCTGAAAATTCACTGTACCTGAGAATGGATAAGTTAATGAGCAAAAATTTCCTTTAAGGGGCTTTAAAACCTCACAGGTAACAGAAAAAGTCATTGTATCTGGGAATGGATGGGTTAATGAGCAAAAATTTTCTATTATGAGGCTCTAAAATCTCACAGATAGGTGAAAAAGCCATTGTATCTGGAAATGAATGGATTAATGAGCAAAAATTCCCTTTTTGGCATTCTAAAACCTTATAGGTAACATGAAAAAGTCACTGTATCTGGGAAAGGATAGGTTAATGAGCAAAAATTGCCTTTTATGGGGCTCAAAAACCTCAAAGGTGAGTGAAAAAGTCACTGTCTAGTGTACATTTTGTTCTAAAGTTATAATTGGCCTATATCTCTTTGAAAATGAAAGAGGACAATGTCAATTATTCTTTAAAATCCTGCGTTAAGATGCTGTTGAGCTTTTTACTGTAAAACTATACAAAAGATAGCATTTATGTTAATAATTCTGACAATTTGAAGCATTTAAAAAACAACACTGGACAAGATATGCCTAAATTACAGTACGTCTTCAAAAAATATCTCACAGGCAAAAAAAACTCTTGTGGCAATTATTTAAAAAAAAAATCCTTATTATAAAATGGCAAAATTAAAAAAAATATAAAAAAATTTAAAATTTATATTAAATTAGAAAAAAAAATATGTATTTTTTATCTTTACTTTACGTATCACAAATTAAAAAATCCTTAATAACTAAATTTTGACCTTAGAAAAAGCCTATGACCTCGATCTTTTGTAGACTCCAATAAATTATTTAACATTTATATAGAAAATATAGTATTTTTTAATGTATAAATACCTACAAATAAGGGATATTTCCAAAATTTTATCCAAAGAGGAAGGATACAACAATAACTTTTCAAACCAATAAGAAATATTAAAATCCATCGATTTAGTTTTATCACAAATAATAAATTTGATTTTATTTTCTCTAATACTAACAATATCAAATAAAAACTACAATCGGTTTAAAAAAAAAAAAAAACAAAACAAAAAAAGCAACACTCAGAATTCAAAAGTTTGTGGCTAAAATAGAATCCTTTTAGTTAAGTTAGTATACACCAACTTAAATTCGATTGTTATCGCCTCACTAGCTGCCAACATTTAGTAAATATTTGATATCAAAAACAACTATAATGACTCTATAGATCTACATAAGTGGAATCAATAGAAAGGATACGTGCCAAAATGCAGCAAGCACAGGAGATGAAATTACAGGCAGTAGCGAAAGGCAAAAAAAAATATCTCAGATCACATGCAAAGTATTTAAAGTGAAATGGTAATATTGTCTTCTAACTAACATAATAGTATCGATTTTCGATTGTATCACTGTACGTGTTCAAAGGACGAAAATATAAAAATCACAACTAACAATGTTCAATAGTATGAACACTGCTGACTTTATATACAATACAATTCTAACTCTAATTTTCTATCAGAAAAACTCACCATCCTTATCGAAATTGTTTGGTTTGATTTTTTTTTTCATAGTAAAAGCAGAAAAAAATAGGAATAAAAATAATGAAAAATAAACATTTTTTTTTTAGTAGGGAAATATTGGCAAAAGTCAAGAATGAATAAAGAAACCGCATCCGCCTAAGAAATGATCTTTTAGGCTCATCATACTAGAGGAATCGAAAATAAAAATTGTAACCAACCTCATCGATAAATGTTGGCCACCATTCAATGACAAATCTTTTCAAGGAGCACATAGCATTTTTTTTTTTGAATTCGAATACCCTGGATGCCTATTCGGAGACAACAACAATTTGAATTATGCCATTACGAAAATTGATCTTTTCGACAGGCAATATATTCGGTTTTATTTTGTGGAAGAACAACTTTCCATTCTGACTCGCTTAAATAAATATACACAAATGTATTTACACATAGAGTATCCTGCCAGCCGTAGGGTCACGAATTCAGATTTTCACATCACCCCCATTCCAATTATAATAAAATACTGTACAGAAACTAATAAATTTCTAGAATTTCATAGGAGTACGTTCCCATTTCCATGGTATGAGAACGAATCTGTGTGTTTGTAAGGATATTTTTCGATATTTTCAGCTTCTGGCCTTTGGTTACTGGCTATTTTCTCCTGACTGTTGGCTATTGGGCCCCATTTCACGTTATTTATTGTTGATTTTTACTACCGAACAAAAATATTCATGAACTTTGCAAATGTGAGAACACCCACAAATCTATTTATGTTTTCAGTGGTTCGTACAATGTTCAAATCATAACTCGCATCAAGGGAATTGAAGTTTGTTGTGGTTAGAACGTGATTTTCGTCTACAATCAACGAATAGTAAAAATAATAATAATAATAATAATAACAACAATATAGAAATGACCTTATTTTTAATGAATATACATATTTTCATACTACAGATAAACACATACATATATTGATGTATGTGTTTAGAAATATTGTAATTTTTGAATTTTCTTGGATAATTTCAATAACGAACAACAACAAAAAATTAATAAAAATTTATTCAAAGTACGAATAATCAGAAATTTTGTATTATTTTGTGAATTATTTGAAAATGTCAATAAAAATTGATTACGAAAACATTTTCCCTAGAATACATTTTATCGAAGATAGAGTCGAGATTTAAGAAAATATTATATAATTTTTTTTTTATATTATATTATATTTAAAAAGATAATTTAAATAATTTATATAAGATATTATGAAATTTTACTTTGTAAAAGTTCAATAAATTCGCTTCGAAAATTATTCAAATTTATTCTATTTAAATTAATTAGCAAAAACGATATTTGGACAATTATAATATTAGATAGTCAAAAAAGTTCGTGGCGTTTTCCGACAGATGAAGTTGAAAGCAAATAACTTGGTTATAAGCGTTTGAAATAGTGACACTTAAAGTTTCGTAAAACGCAAAATTTTATTGATACCATGAGAGTATCAAAAGTTATTCAAGTTCAAAAATGGACCAGAAGAAAGAGAAACTACTTCGACAAAGGTGACAATCCATATCGGGCCTGTGAAAACATTTGTGGTATTTATGGTGAAGGTGTTGTGTTAAAGTCAGCAGCATGTAAATGGTTCGCTCGTTTTCATTAGGAAAATTTCTATGCCAAATATGAATCCCATTCTTATAGGCCAAATACCCAAAAAAGTTATAAAATTATCAAATAAATTGAGTAAGATCAGCAGTCAAGATTAAATATTCATCATCAAATAGTTTTAAGCCATTTGCGAAAGGCTGAGTATAAGAATAAACTCATGAAGTGAGTGTGAAAACAAAACTTAACATACGCGATGCTCTGCTGAAGCGTAATTAAATCAAGCCATTTCTGAAACAAATCGTAACTGCCGATAAAAATGGGTAAAATACGAGAATATTGTTTGAAGGAGATCATGAAAAAACAGAAATAATCTGAAGTAAGTGTGAAAAATAAGATGCACCGACTTAACATATGCGATACGATGGTGAAGCGCAATGAAATTGAGCTATTTCTGAAGCAAATTATAACTGGCGATAAAATTGGATAAAATACGATAATATCATTTGAAAAAGTTAATAGAAAAAGAGAAATTAACTGAAGTGAGTGTGAAAAATAAGATGGACCGACTTAACATATGCGATACGATGGTGAAGCGCAATGAAATTGAGCTATTTCTGAAGCAAATTATAACTGGCGATAAAATTGGATAAAATATGATAATATCATTAGAAAGAGATAATATAAAAAGAGAAATGAACTGAAGTGAGTTTGGAAAATAAGATGGACCTACTGAACAACTGCAATACGCTGCTAAAGCGCAATTAAATCGAGCCATTTCTGAAACAAATCATAACTGGCGATAAAATTGGATAAAATACGATAATATCATTAGAAAGAGATAATAGAAAAAGAGAAATGAACTGAAGTGAGTGTGGAAAATAAGATAGACCTACTGAACAACTGCAATATGCTGCTAAAGCGCAATTAAATCGAGCCATTTCTGAAACAAATCATAACTGGCGACAAAATTGGATAAAATACGATAATATCATTTAAAAGAGATAATAAAAAAAGAGAAATGAACTGAAGTGAGTTTGGAAAATAAGATGGACCTACTGAACAACTGCAATACGCTGCTAAAGCGCAATTAAATCGAGCCATTTCTGAAACAAATCATAACTGGTGATAAAAATGGGCAGAATATGACGATATTGTTTGAAAGAGATTATGAAAAAATTGAAATGAACAACCCCAAATAATTGCAAAGGTATTGAGAAGTGGGACTGGAAGGGAATCGTTCATTATATTGGTGATCAATAGGAAGAGTGTCGTCTTCCAACATGATATTGCTCAACTACACACATTTTTACTGAATCGCCAAAAATTTTGAGAGCTTATCAGGGAAGTTTGGATACTTTCACCGTGTAGCCCAGATATAGCGCTTGTTTTGATCTCTGTAGAATTCTCTCAATGGAACCAAGCTGGTGTCAAGAGAAGTCTATGAAAACAACTTCATTCAATTTTTCAATCAAAAACTACTGAAGTTCTATACTGTCGGAGTCATTGCTCTGCTTGACAATTTAAGTAATTGTTAATTTAAACAATCTAGTTTAAGTGTCTTTATTTCATTTCAAAAAACGCCATGAATTTTTTCGACTAACCAATATTAAAATGCAAATATACTTTAATACAGTAGGTATTTAATAGTAAAAAATTAATTTTAAATTGACATTAGATTTTGAAAAAAAAATAATTTCTTGTTATTAATATTTAAAATTAATTTCCCAAAGTTTAATTGCTTTTTCAAATAAATCTGTCCCTTTATCCAATATAAGAGTTATTACTGATTTGTGAGAATGCGTGATATAATTCACATGTTTTCTTAAGAAATAATAGAGTGGCGTCAAAATGCACGATGTTAGAAGAAAATTGACAGATCTTTATAGACGCACATATTGTCTAGGTCTCTGTGTCTCAATTTTTCTAAGAAATAATCATTGATAATGACCCAGTCACCAAGTCTTTTGGCCATAACGGTAGGCATGTTTTTTCGAAGAAATCAGAACAGAGGACGTCTCCGGTGCGTGGAAATCACAATAAACATTAAATTTCTTTTGCTGATTAGTTTTAAATCAAAAACCATAATTTTGCAATAAAAAAGTTTTGGTACATTTAACGAATTGGCAACTTATTTTTACAAAAAAAAATCTGGATGATTTTGGAGCGTGATTATAGCGTGAGTCTTTCCATCATAAAATTAAAAATTTCGCTGTGCAAAAATCAATAGCAAACTTGGATAAAAATATAGCTGATTTGAGAGGTTACACTATCAGAATTAAGCTTTCAAAATGAGTCTGATCAAAGTATAATCGCACTTTTCAAAATATGGAATTAAAAACAAACTTAGTTTTTAACTGTTTTAAAAGGCAATGGAAGCGAACTTTATTAGTATGGTAGATGATATCATCAAGCCACATTCAAAATAGTACTTTTTACAAAAATTGTAATTTTGCAGTAGCTACTTTCGGTTTTTAAGAGGATATAATTTTCTTAAGCGATGAGGCGCATTTGTCATTTAGTATAAAATTTTTATATATGGGGCTCTAAAAACCCACAAGTGGTTTAGGAGAAGCCATTGTATTTGGTAATAGAAAGTATTCAGATTTTTTGCCACTTGTAGGTTTTTAGAGCTCCATGAATGGTAATTTTAGTCTGACAAAATATCTGAATATATTACTTTATAGGTAAAAGTAAAGCCATTGTATCTGCGGAAAAGAACATGCATTTTTCTGAAAATTGAAGAAGAAGATATCATTGCGGTAAATTCTAAGTGCTATAGCCATAGAATAATTAACTTTGTTGACCTGCATTTGAAAATTTTAATCCAAAAACGGTATGTGGTTTCAACAAAAATGGCATCATAAGCCACACAACTTAATAAATACTGCCTTTTTGATGTGGAAAATAAAAAGAATGGGTATTTTCGTATTTTTAAATGACCTCAAAGACCGTGCAATTTGACGTAGTTAGAATTATTCTTGTAAAGCTGCGTAAGAAAATCGTATAGTCCTTATACTTCAGAGCATTAAAAATCCAATATTTGTCAAGTATTATCTGAATTATAGCCCAAAATTTGCGAAAAATTTATCAAAAATTACCTCACAAGAATTGAGTTTTGCATTAAGTCTCGTAAATAATAGCAAGTTTTACACAATATAAAATTTTAAAAATTTGAATTTAAGCTTTAATTGGAAGCACATAATTTTCACGTGCAAATGCTAAGGAATATGGCTAAAAATTCTGGGAAGTAATCCAAGGCAATATAGGAAAATAGTCACCCGTCTATACACGTATGACTAAATTAGGCTCAAGCAAGCGACACATGCAAGTGTAATAAAAAAGAGAAAAAAGACTTAAGAAAATGGTAAAATTCATAGAACATTAAGCAAAGTACTCCTAAACATGTAAGAAAAAACAAGCTACAGGTTAGGGAGGGAAAACAAAGAGCTTTTAGTATTAGAGGCTAAATTCCTACACAAACGATTCATTGGCTCTTGAAAACCATAGTTAGATGTAGAAGAATTAACGTGTAAAAGAGGCAATCTTCTTAAATTATAATTCACCAGCCGTCTAAACCTGACAGCCAATTTTGGATTTTTAAAGTTGGTGAATGAAAACTAAATCAGCAACTTTGCATCTTCTCTTCAGTATAGTCATTTGAAGCAAATTGAGCTGATTTGTATAAGGATCAAGGCAATGAAAATCCTATAAAGCAAACCTAACAAAGTTATTTTTCACCGATTCTATACGCTTAATATAAGTACTGTAACAGTGTGACCAAACTACAGAAGCATACTCAAGTTTATGTCTTCCTAGGGAATAATATAAGTGCACTGAGGTATTAACAAAGGATATTTCTCTTGACCAACGCTTTATAAAGCCTAAAACTGCACTAACTTTGGCAACAATGTTGTTAATATGGGGAATAAATTCAAGTTTCTTAGTCAATTAAATCTCAAGGTCAGTAGGAGTTTGTACACGTTAAAGTGTAGATCCCGCTAAATTGTAAGAGAAAGTACAAGGATTGAGGCATCTGGAAAATGCCATCACTTCACATTTATCCGAAATCAATATAAGGTCATTTGAAGCGCATCAATTATTAAATAAGTTTAAATACTCATGAATGAGGGTTGAATTATTGAAATTTGGAAATTTTGGCAAAAAGTTATAGGTCATTCGCAAAACATTAATACTTTGTGGTTCTTAATTACTTTAACAATATTTTTAGTGGTAAGAATAAAAAGTAAATAGCTAAGATTGCTACCCTGCGGAACACCAGTAAGTGCTTCAAAATCTATTGATAAACACGTGCAAAAAGATACGTTATAGGTCATATCAGATAAGTGCGATCTAAACAAAAATTAATTTAAATCCTCCTGAATGAGAGTTGAATCATTGAAATTTTGCATTTAAAAAAAAAGCCTAATATCATTCGCAAAACATTAGAATTTCGTGTTTCTTAATTACTTTAACAATACCATCAATAGTAAAAATAAAAAGTAAAGGGCCAAGATGGCTACCCTGCGGAACACCAGTAAGTGCTTCAAAATCTATTGATAAACACGTGCAAAAAGATACGTTATAGGTCATATCAGATAAGTGCGATCTAAACAAAAATTAATTTAAATCCTCCTGAATGAGAGTTGAATCATTGAAATTTTGAATTTAAAAAAAAGCCTAATATCATTCGCAAAACATTAGAATTTCGTGTTTTTTAATTACTTTAACAATACCATCAATATTAAAAATAAAAAGTAAAGGGCCAATATGGCTACCCTGCGGAACACTAGAAGTGCTTTAAAAATCTCTTGATAAACACGTGTGAAAAGATACGTTATAAATCCTATCAGATAATTGCGATTCAAACCAATCAAGAAGAATTAGAGGAAGCTCCATTTTCTGTAGTTTAAACAAAAGAAATTTTGTCAAATGCTTTACTAAAGTCAGTATGGATGAAGTCAGTTTGTGAGCCTTTAGAAAAATTATAATAGTTATCCAAATTTCAAAATGGGTTTTATTTAGCTCAGTTTTTAAAAGTGTGAATTGGAACCAAAAGTATATCACTGCGTAATACCCTTTTTTATGTTTTTTTTTTAATTCTTTTTAAAATAACTAATTATCCAAAAACGGATACATGAATTCACAGGAAATATTCCAAAATTAATTACATATGAACTTCTATTCCTATCGAATAATGTCCTTTTAGTAAAATGTAAGAAATTTTAAATAATTTTTTTTATATTCTCCAATTTTAACAAACTGTTTTTTTTTTATAACAAAGCTTAACGCTTAAATTTTTTTACTTTTATAGTTGTCATAATAGTCTCATTACTTTTTTTTTTGCTAGTAGGATAATTTTCATTGGAAAAAAAACACAAACGGAAAAAACACACTCATATAGGAATGGAAATAATAAATTTTTCAACTCGATAAAGTCAGAATGAACAGGAAAGATAATGTCTGATAGCAAAAATGTTGGAAAACTTTTCAGTTGTCTTTATTTGAATCGACAATAAATTCAACGAGATATGCATACATTTATGATTTGTGCCTGACTCTATCTGAAAATAATCAGACTTTGAATAGGGCGAGACATTAACATAGTAAAAAAAAAAGAAGAAAAGTGGAAGAAATATTATATTTCCTTAGCCTTAAGGGACAAATAAGGAGGAATCGTTCTTGTTGTCTACGTCTTTGTCATCCTCGATATTCTCATATAATTTATTATATCGTTTTAAGACTACTGCATAAACACAATCATAGCACAAAAGATCCTCATATGGAGTAAGGGCATTGGATCCTATCGTTTATACTTAATTGGAAATAAGGACGATGAGAATAGTCAGTCTCATAAAATTACTACTCTGCCTAGTGTGTACGCACGAGGATATCATAATATACACCATACATTATATATGATGATCTAGACCAGAGCAGTGATTCTACAAATTCATATACTCGAAAAGAAGTAAAGAAAATATTTTAAGATGGAAAGCAATTTACATATGAAAATATCTCGAATTGTCTTTTACGGAAGGAAGTAAATATTTCTTACTCATATTTATAAAATAGACAGAAAGGAAACGTAACAATAGTGAAAAAGTACAGAACTACAAGTAATATGGTATCAAAAAAAAAAAATAAGACAAAATATAAATAAAAATTTAATATTATAAAAAAAAAAAATTTTTTATGCATCAGAAATAAAATAAAAACAAATCTGGTCATTTATTATACATATATATATATATACTTGTTCACATATCCATATGGTGGCCATGTCCTGTGAGAATAGTGAGGAAAGAAATCTCAGCTCTAAATTTATAACCTAGCATTTCGTTTGCATTTACAGTACATTTTGAAACATTGATTAAGGTTAGGATTTTCATATATCTTCCTTTTTATTTCAATTTTTTTCCCCTTTTTTTTATAGTATTTGCTTTTGATTTTTTTTTTATTTTTCCAGTAAAACATGTAGTCAAATACGCACAGAACCTTGATGTACATAAAGGCATGAATCCTTATAAATACTTGTACGCCGTATAAGGATATTTATTTGACTCATTCTTTTTGGTTTGTGTTCTTGAAATTTTCAACAGTGAACATAATCACACTAACCAAATATGTATACACACATGCATTTAGGGGATGGTTATATATATTATGTACAGGCAACCATCTTCCATTTGTCCTTCGGGCGATCATCTTCACCAAACATCTTTCGTTTTTAGGACAGGCTTTATTTTGTAAATATGCAAAATGACGAGTACGTACAACCGTTTATAGATTCATTTATAAAGGCGGAGGTATTCGGTTTTTCGATTTTTTTTTTTTTTTTGAATAAATGTTTTATTATTATGAGCGTTTCTTTTTATCATCATTTCATCAACCCTCTCGCAAAAAGGCTTTGCTATTACCGAGATTTTTATGCATTTCGCCCATGGGCCATTTCCTCTATTTTACGCTCCTTTTCGCAAATCGATAATAACCCTACATCGATGGTAATATATATACTTTTACTTGATACGAGTACACGTATTGTGGGAATTTTTGTTTTTACTCCTTTATACCGATTATGCTGACAGTTATATCTTATAATAGCAAAACCTATATCCACCCTCAATTTTCAAATGAAGATTATTCAATAGTACAGATGTGTTCGTTATGCATTGATATGCGTAAACAACCTTGGAATATGCTTGTACTTTCTTTGGAAATTCTATTTCCGTTTACCGATTCCACACGTAATTTTCTTCTATTCATTTTATTTATCCTACATTTTAACCCCTCTTCTTCAAATTTTGTTAACTCCGCCAAATGATATTTTTTCTTAATACCAACTTTTTACCCTCATTTTAGTCCATTGGGATCATCTCAATATTTTATTTATGCCGTTTTCTTATTTCTAATTTCTTTTACATAATTTTAATATCCTCCTACCATGAACCCATTCCAATATTTCTTATCATTATAAATTTATTTTCTTCCAAACGTTCTTCTGAATATTCAAATCTTAGCCACTGTTCACTACATTCACCTTCTTAGTAAGCATAAAAAAAAAAAAAAAATTACATCCTTTCCCCAGTCCTGTTTTTTGTTCATTTTTTTTTTATTTTTTGGGAAAAATTTTCTGAATTGAAAATAAAAATAGCCAATAAAGAAGGTCTTCTTTAGCATAGACAAAACTTTATAACTTTTTTTCCCATTTTACTCTTAATTTAAAGGGGAAAAAAAATTCAATTGTCACTAAGGAATACTCAATTTTATCATAGACCATATCAAAACGAAAAGATATAATAATATAGTATCCTTTTCTCTAGAAGCCCGTTTTAAAACGCCACTTGGTTAGTCCAGATAATGTTTAATTTTATCCAAATAAACGCCCCAAAAAGGATATTTTTTTAATCGGTATCCTTTTGTCAAACGATGCTCTTAATAATTTTATCTTAGAGTCATTCTATTTATTTTTATTTATCGTTATTTTCATAGAATATTTGATCATTTAAAATGAGAAATTTACCTTCTATTAGCTATTCGTACCTCAAAAAGTTCACTAAAAGATAATCTTAGCTTTTAATCAAAGTTAATTGAATATTTTCCAAAAATTTGTTACCACTTTAAATAATTAAATAAAATATTTGGTTAAACCCCTGGTTTTTTTTTTTATAAATACTATATTTATTATAATTGAATTTTAAAGTTTTATCTTATGTAGATAGGAATTATTCTTAAAATATAAAAATTTCTTTAAAAACATATCAACTTAAAATATTTTTAACTAATAAATTTTAAAAGAAAACATAAAACCCGTTAAAAACCAAAAAAAAAAAAAACTTTCAAATTTTTATCTACCCTTATTTTATAGAGTTTTTAATTTAAGTCTCTTTGGCTTTTTCTTGTTTACTTGCTATATAAATCAACTGAACACTTTCCAGATTCAGTTGTTAAACTTTCTGTAATAATCCATACCAGAACATGTTTCTCAAATTGAGGGGAAAAAACTTCTTCAATCTTCAGACAAAATTTGAAATAAATGAAGAAAAAAAAACCGTTTACAATAATGAAAGGATCAAAGAGAACCAAAATAAACAGGAAATAAACAACAGCAAAGATTAATTTGACTGCAGTCTAAGAAACAACAATATGAAAAGTTCGTATCCATCTTTATGATATAAACCAGAAGTAAATCTACTGTTATATAAATTTATATATAAGATATTTTAGTGTTTAGTGAGTATTTTAATAAAAATAAATGGTATACTATAATTAGTTGGCCAAAGTGCTACCACAACTCCACTCCAGTAGAGTCTGTTATTCAGTTGAGTTCTTAACTAATGACTTCTTTCAAGAAAATGTTATTGTACATATAGATGGAAAGCTTGCAAAATATACTCCACTATTATGTATTGTATATTAACCAACTTGATATATGATGATATTCAAGTGCTGCGATAACATCACCATCAGCAACAGAAACATCACTATCAGCAACGCCATCATCATCAAAATGCGAACATTGCCACGGCCACTGACATTGCCAATGCCATACCCATAGTTGTTAGCATCAGTATTAAAATCATTAAAAGCATCTATCTGCATAGAGGCTAGAACTCTCCTTGGATGGATAGCAGTCAGAATCCATCGTACATGTCATATGGCATCCACAATTCTCCTAGTCAGCATCAGACACAGCTAAGAATTCGAAAAGCACTTGACAGGATACAAGATGAGCAACTGCTCGTTCTGGTCTGCTCTTCTTTAATCAGGATGTAACCAAACAATCACCCGTGCACGTACACAGGACTTACTACAAAATTCATATCATATGAGAATCGAAAAAGGACATCTATACTACCACTTTCCTGGTGTTGGAAAATATTTTGCTTAGTTTGCGAACCCTTAAGGTATGGAAAACAATGAAAATGCAGAAAGATTAAACCTACACCCCCATCCCTCTCCTCCCCTCTCCCAAAAAAAAGCATTTATGAAAAGTTTAAAAAATCGAACAAAAAAAAATATTAAAATCAAAAATATTACGAAGGTAATTTTCATATAAGAAAGGATAAATAATAAAGATTATTATCAGAACGGATTCATTAACTCAGTCTATAATCTGTAAAGTTTAATCCTGTATATCCATTTTGTGTGTGTGTGTGTGTATGTGTGTATATACTCTATAATTGAACAATTTTAATAATCAAAGAAAATTCAATCAAAAAAGTTTTCTTCCTTTTTAAAAATATTAAAAATAATGCCATAAACAGTTTTTCGATCAAATTAAATCAACTAGGAAAAATTGCAAATTCAGTGTAAAGCAGAAAAAAAGGACGAATTTGAAAAATAAAATTTCAATGTAAAAAAAAAAAAAAATCAATTAACTCAGTTTACATTTGAGGTATTTTGTTCTTGTTCATTTTCTTAATATTCTCTTGTGAATATTTCCACCAACACGAATCTAATATGAAGAAGAAAAATTTCTTTACTTTTGGATGAATTAATGCATTTAAGGATAAGAGCATCGTTCAGTGCTAACAGAAAATGAGCAGAGGGTCTTTAGTAAGAACTGCAATATTAATTCAGTTTTTTTTTTTCAAAGTACATAAAATATATAAGAGCACAAAAGGAAATTAAAATACAAATACGTAAAATTTTTAGATAATATTAAAATGAGCAATCCGAACAGGATCGTATCCTTACCGAAAGTAAGAAACGTCAATTTCCCCAACCCTATGGCTTAGGAGAAATCCTGCTGCTTTTGTATACTGAAGTCAATTTCATCATTTCTATTTGGCAAAGGATAAACTTCTGTTGGTCTGGTTAATTTGTTAAAATGTTTCGGTCGCCATATAAGCACAAGGATATGCGTAAATCTGTTAATCACACAGCGATGAAATTCTTTTATCCTAGCGTACATTCTCTATTACCTTATTGATTAGGCATCCCCTTACTATATATATCCAAACCCTCATCTTTATTTATCTTTGCTACATTATTTTTTATTGCAATTTCTTTGATTGCCCTTTTCATTTTTATCGTAATACAGTCAACAAAAAGGATATAACAACGACCCCATAAAAACAAAAACTGGAAGAAGCAGAAATATTTTAATGTGTATTTTTTCCTCCTTTCCTGAAGCAAATTAGTTTTCTCTCTTTGGTTGAGTATAAAATTTTGTGTTTGTACAGAAATAATTTCAATACAATAATTACTTAAGTTAATTTGAATTTATTCAAAAACAATATACATATTTAATTTTTATGCTATAATTTTTGTAAAATAAATTTTAGTTAATAAAAATTTTAAATCCAAAAAAATTATTCATAATCAGTGAATTTCTATCTGTAAAAAAGGACATGTGCACGGCAAAAACAGACATGAAACAAAATGGAATGTTCTATTCTAGAATAGATATCCCCTAGGTTCGCTATTGGTAAGTTTAGAAAAAGTATATTATTTGAAATCGCGTTATTCTAATCTTTGATAATTCACCAGAAAAAAAAACGAAAAACGAAAAAAAAATGGATTACAGGATTATCTAAAATCCTTGAAATAAAACTACGATGAATATTTTAAAAGTATTTTTTCTTATATAACAGTTTTTGAGTAAAGTAATATAATCCAATATTAAAACCCCATAAAATTTTATGTCAATTTACAATATTGAACAGAAAATTTATATAAATTTATGGTTTTTGTAGGATTATATAAATAAATTGCTCTTAAATATATGCAAATGAAAGCTGAAAAGATAATTCTTGCATGGATAAAGTTTCCGGTTTTATATTCTTATGAGTATTATTTATTAAAAAAAAAAAATTAAAAATAATTACAAAAAATATAAATCTTAAATTTAATTTTTATTAATAGTAATGTCCTTGTTAAAAAAAAGGTATTAATTTTGACAAGATTTATATTAAATGCAGGGAAATGTGATCAAAAGTTGATAGTCCCAATTAAAGTAAATCTTTTTCATTTTTATAATCCTTAAAGACGATATTACCTTATAGAAATAATATATAGCATACACAGATAATAGCAAGTCCCATTCGTAAATTACTATTAATATTTTCTATTTTTACAATTTATACTCACTTTAGTTTTAAAAAAAAATAGCTATAATTTCAAAGTAAATCTATTCTATTGTTGTTGAAAAATTGTAATAAATGTTCTAACAAGTAGACATCTCAATCAAACCAAAACCCACTTTGAACAATAATAATTGTCCTGTGATAGAAAGTCCAAGGACTTGTTATCAAGTTCAACAGACCGCAGACATTAAGTGGATTCTAAGATCGTAAATTCTTTACACTGCAATCCAAGGACTATAAAATCCAATGAAAAATTCTTGTGGTAACGCAATTCAAAAAAAAAATATAATACTCTGCCCAAGGATAACTTTACCGTTCAGAATAGGATATAATATAGAATGAAGTATCCCGAATAATAATAATAATAATAATAATAAGAAAAGAAAAAAACTAAACTATAATAGCACAAAGGATTATAACTGAAAAAGAAGTCATCTGAGCCTCTTCATATAAACTACGAGTAAAGAAAAACCGAAACTTAATGTAAAAGCTTACGAAATTTTCTGTCGCTAGCAGTAAATTATTTCAGGTCCATAAGGGAGATGTCATTTTTTTTTTTTTGCCGAAAGAATGGAGTAAAATTGAAAGTTAGCATGCAAGACAGTCTGTTCGAGAACTGCACAATCTTAGACTGGGACTGAACTGATGGACAGATTGAATGGCTGACTGGATGAACTTATACAATAGTAAAAATCCAATAACAAATCCATTGTATTCGTCACCCCAACAACATCTTCAATAAAGACATTTTCTTCAAAACTTCTATTTATCCAGAATTGTATTTTGAAGCTGCCATTTGCAGTGCGATTTGATCCACTAATGTTGAAATGCTCCTTCAAATACTTACGTCTGGGTTATCAAAAGTACTCAAACGTATGAATAGGTTCTTATAAGTTTGTCTTCAAAATCACAACAGAAAATTCTCCTATTCAAAGGATGAGAAAAGTCCAGGTATATGTCAACAATACCAACTATAAAATCCCACTTTATGGAGTCTATTTAAGTGCTGATATTTATTGTCTAGCAAGAGAAAAGTAATTTTGACGGCTCTGCTCTCAAACGCATACACAATAACATCAATTATTGTCTACGAAATTTTCATTTAAGCTTATCAGTAAATTTTATCAAATAAATTACTGTATGACCTCGAAGAGAGTTTGAACGGGCTCTGAAGTTAACATTTGAGAATAAGTTATATTGTAAGCTTAAAGCTACGAGTATGATCAGATCATTCGAGAAATGGTCGAATTACACATATTCGAGACAAATTTTCAAATAATTTTGTACAAATTTCTTAAAACCGACTACCCCATTCGAGCAATGGATAAATTATTGCCGGCACTCTAAAGACTCAAACAAATTATTATTTTTTAAGAAAGAAAATAAAAATAGCTCGGTTACGAGCTTAAACCCTCAATCAATTTACGAGCAGTAATTATAAGTGAGGTCGATCAATATTCGCCGCCCAGTCAGAATTTGTTCGAGCTATGATTTTTTCGTCATTCATTTGACAATTGACATTTGTTGGTATTTCAATTGTATTTTTTACGTTTTGCTGTCTAATTTAAACAATATTGAAAAGATATTTAAATACATTAAAAAATAGTAAATTGAATTATTCAAGAGCGATATGGCTGATGTTGGATGATAGTGAAATTGAATCTTCGAGCGAAAATTATACAACAATTTTCACCGTCTTGGCAAGTATGATTTCGATCACGTTCTGGGACTGATCTAACCATTAATCGCCAATTAAGATACACCAATAAGCAAATTATATGTCACTGCTATCGTTGAACAATATATTATCCATGATTTTTTCTTCGGTAATTAATCTGGCCCTACCCAATACTCCTATGGCTTTCAATTAACCATTCCCCATAATTTAAATGAATATGAAAATGTCGCGTTTACGAGCTCAAACCCTCGAATATATTTCGAGCAGTGATTATAAGTAAGCTCCATTAAAGTTCGCCGCTCAGTCAGAATTTTTTCGAGCTATGATTTTTTCGTCTTTTGTTTGACTGTTGACATTTGTTTAGTGTTCATGAACAACAAAATTTTCAATTATATTTTTTACTTTTTATAATCTAATTTAAGGAACATTGGAAAAATATATTAAGAAATTCAAAATTTATTTATTCAAGAGCATGGAAGCAGCAGTCGCAGCGATATGGCTGATGTTGAATGATAGCGAAAGTAATGACAGCGAAGAGGTGCAGCGCAAATAGCGTCTGACAAGTTTAACCGCGCTTTCTTTGCGGTAGTGGGCACTTCGAACTTTGCGGTCGTGGTCATTTCGAGCGAAAATTACACAACAATTTTCACCGTCTTATCAAGGATAATTTCGATCTCTGCCATCGTTGAACAATATATTTTACGAAAATTTGTTTTTGTGCAAACAATCGGCAAATCGAAAACCCAATTTTTCATACACAATTATTCTTTACACAAATCACATTTCGAAATGTCAAAATTGCAATTTTGAGCAAATCTCCATATAAAAATGTGGAGATTTGCTCAAATGGTGTAATCGCTTTATATTGTAGATGCTCGATCGTTTTGTTCATCTCGAACGTGCTCAATCGAGAGGAGAGTGTTTGTCCAACAGGCTGCTCAAGTAGCTTAAAAATTACATAATTGGAATTCGTATGATACAATACCGACAGTATCACATCGTCAAATTTATTGTAATCGAACAAAAATTCCTGTTTTTAGTACTGCTATTAAATTTTAAAGACGGAATAAATCAATCTTTTTTTAATTTATAATTTAATCTACCAAATTAGCAACTTGAAAAAAAAACAACTGAAAGTTAATTTTGTTTCTACATAAAAATGAGTCTGAAACAGTTAAGGTTTTTCGAAAATAAATAGTGCACGACGGAAGCCTTAAATTCTTTTCTTCTCAAATATTAAAATAATTAGTATAAAAGAAATTCTTAAAAATTTTGACTTGAACCGGCTTTACCGCAGATAGAATTTTTTTTTTTAAATGAAACAAAATCAACATACGGTAAGTCTAAACGGATTAATAGATTCCATACGGAACCGAAAATTCAATTTTGATTCTATTGTACGAAAATCCCAAATGTCAATGTTAGCCGCACCAAGTTTTGACTATGCATTTTCTATATTATTTAAATTTTATATAAAATAATTTTAAGTTTACGTTCAAAAATTTATTGGCTGAGCAAAATATTTTTGAAATTTGTATATTATTCTGTTACCTTTATGAATGGATAGGTCTTTGATCCATAATAGACTTATTATAAAGCATATCAACATTTGCATATTCATCAAATTATTCAACCGTAATACAAGAATAATAATAAAATCCTTCTCTTCTATTAAAGAAAAGGAAAAATCTAGAAAGCGTAAGATAATCTCTTCGTGAATGACAAACGAATATTGTAAAAATTCAAATAGGATTTCATCTCATCATTTCTTCGTAGGTAAGTGGTTACCTTCACAAGAAGTAATCATGGATTTGGTTTCCACTCAATCTAGCATGTCAATAGAATCTATGCTTTTCTAATTTAAAAAGAATTACGCAAAATAATAATAATAATAATAATAATAATGAGAAATGAATGAGTATTTTTATCGCAGTTGACATACTCTTGTAGAAAATCGATATTTTACAATAAACTATGAAAAAATCCTTTGGGAAAATACGTCAAATCCTATTAGACTCCCTTCGGTATACTTAAAGTCATTTTTATGCTCAAAGACACATGCACTTACTCGTACATTTAGTGAAATGGCACTAACTTTGCAACCATAATTGCAATATTATTAAAAAAAAAATTGTTTTGCTTCAATGAAATTTCTTATATTGAAATCTTTTCAAATAAATGAGGTGCACTAAGTAGATTTTTTTGAACGATTTGATTTCTTAGAGAAAGTCCATTGAACTCTGTGGAAAAGAAGCACATACAAACAAATCATTTTTTGCTTAATAATCCTTGTTTAAAGGGGCAAAAATCTATATTCAATTTAATGTTCTAATACGGAAAATTATTGGACTGATAGTTTCTTAACAGGAAGAATATTAATTTATATAATATTTTCTTAAGCAGTTGGACTAAATAATTTATTTCAAGTTATAAGGATTTTAGACCATCTGTTGTCCGGAATTGTCATACTTTCTAGAGCTAACTTAATTGTAGAATTAAAAAAACTTTATACAATTTATAAAATTATATTAATATTAGTTAATTTAAATCAAATGTCCTTAAAATAATATATGATTAAAATGTGCACAGTCTTAAGATTATGGTGCCACTATAGAGACAGATTCTGTTGCTGGAATTATAGTAGCGGTTCGGGATCTTAAATAAATTTCCCCAAATCTGAAAATCAAAACAGATTTCAGGTACTGTCACAGAAATATTAAAAAATACTGCAAATATTCGTTTCAATTATTGACAATTTACGATAAATTAGCAACAACTGCTCCCAAATCGATGGCCTGTTCAAAAAAAGTACCTCCTAGTACGAGGTCTGTTCAAAAAATATCGCGAATTTTTAATTTCTGCGGATTACGTATATTCGATTTTTTGTGACGTTATGCTGATACTCAATATTCAGTTAATTTTTTGACAGCTGCTATGAATGTTCAGTTAATTTTTTACAGCTGCTTTTCTTGCACGTGTTTTGGCTCCTCTTCGACTTTAGCCCATTCCAAAAAATGGATCAAAGAATCTGTTTCGGGAACAAGAAAAAGTCACAGGGGGCCAGATCTGGCGAATACGGTGGCTGCGGCATTGTTAGTGTGTTGTTTTTGGCCAAAAATTCGCGCAAAAGAAACGATGAGCAGTGGCGTTATCATGGAGCAAAAGCCAATTTTTGTTCGTCCACAAATCCGGTCGTTTCTGGCTGATTGCTTCGCGCAACTTACGTATAACTTGCAGGTAATATTTAATATTGACCGGTCTACCCTGTGGCAAGAATTCATGATGCACCACGCCCCTGCAATCGAAGAACCGTAAGCAAAATTGGCTCCTCATGAGAAAAGGTCTCCTCCATCTTAATAATCAGGGGCTTTCACTCTTCTTTGTGGATTTTAACCAGACATTCAAAAATTCTGTTATTTTTAAAATAAATGCACGTGCGTTTACTACAATTAAGATAGAGGAGACCTATGCGAGCTTCGATATTGTTCAATACCATAGCTGAGGGGAGCACGGACACATCAAGAACTATGATTATATAAATAGTCCCTTCCTTACTATACTAATGAGTATAGTAAACGAATAACTATTCCCATAAAATTTATTCATTACATAGTAGCACATTCAACTAGCTGTCAGGTCTGCTCCACATTAAAATGCTTAGGAAAAAGCGTAAACTTATTCGTTCGTAAACTGTGATATTATATTGGGTTGTTCACTTTCGAAGTGCTTTGAGCCGGTTCATTTTTTCTATTCCAGGATCTTTTTTGCTTAACATTGTTATAGACAACCCATTTCTTGTCCCCAGCGATGATATTCTGCAAAAATAGATCATTTTCTTGGCGTTTGAGAAGCAAATCACAAATGTTAATGCGACGGTACACATTTTTTCCGTAAGAAGAACCTTAAGATAAAACTTAACCCTTTCAAATGATCTTGAATGGTCGAATTCGATAAATTTAATCTCTCAACGATCTAACGGGTTGTTATTTGCCGGTTTGCATCAATTAATGCCTTTATTGTATCTTCATCAGCTTCAACTGGCGATCCAGAACGTGGTGCATCTTCAAGATCAAAATTGCCGGGTCGAAATTTTACAAACCAGTTTTGGTACTGGCGTTTATTTAAGACATCTCCATACACATCGGATAATTTTTTTCTTCCTTGAACAGCATTTTTATCTTTTCTACAGTAAAAAAGTAAAATATGCCGAAAATGCGGTTTTTCACATTCCACAACCAAAAACTCATCTAGAATCACCTTTATATCCTCGGTTACAATCCTTTGATGTCATCGGTAGTTTTACGATGATGTTATTTTAGGTATGTTTTGATCTTCGAGAATTCAAAAAAAGTCATAAGAATTAAGATTAGTTAAATAGGAGACCTACAGGGTCACAAAAATCCCCATTTTCTGATAAAAACTTTTTGATGGAGACGGTTGCTTGACAGGTGACGTCTAAGAACCCTTTTTCTGCACAATTCAATGAGTTTGAATTTTCATCAACATAAGAGCCCCAACTCATTCCAAATGTTGATAAATTTTTGGTGGTGAATCCGTCCTGAGTGACGTTTATTTTTTAGTGCTTCTCACATCTTTAAAAGAACTCTTGATACAAAAAGTTCACTTTGAGCTCATTACAAACTTTCGTAAGTCGAACTCGAGGATCCATCAAGATTAACACAAAATGTGGGGGCACATTCCGATAACTATGCACCCTCTTTAGGGTTGCATAGTTATCGGACGTAATTGAAACTCGTCTACTGGACGGTGGTAGCATTTTTTGTACTGTACCGAGCTTGGCCATTTTATAAAAGTACAAATAATATATTTTTTAAGGTCCTGAACCTTATGCTAATTTTAGTACGTTTGCTTACTAGTCGCAATCCTCATTGATGTCGAAATAATAGAAGGTAAAGTGTTTTACTGCTAATCTGGGCTATTACAGGTTATTGGAAGTGCAATTAATCCAAATACTCAGACGCCATAATAAGTATTTATTTTGAATTTCTTGCAACTAATAAGTGGAAGACAATGCCGTAGTACTACTGGGATTTGCAACCATTTTTAGTATTTGCCAGGAGAAATTTTTTTTTTACGATTAAGATTTAGTATCGACTCATTCTTTATTGGAAACGTAGGAAAAGATCCTTATTAGCAATAATTTTCTATAGGTCCTTATACACAATAATTTTCTATAAAGATTATTTATATTCGAAGTCATGCAAGCAAGCATAAAAATTGTTAAAAGAGCTCGAGATAAACACGCCTAAGCATTTGTATTTATTAATGCTAAAGTAAGAAATTTATTTAACCAACACAGTTGAATTTCATCGATCATCCAGAAAGGGATTACGATATCGAATTTATTTTGCTACTAAACGATTTCAATTGCAAAAAGGATATATAGAAAAGATTAGACTGCATTGCAGTTTTCTATATTCAATTTCGTATAATACGCGAAAAATATTAAAATTTTAACATTTAGAAAAAATATTTTTAGTGCAGTTTTTGGATTCCTATAAATTATCATGAGGCTGTACACAAGTTTTACTCTCAAAAAAGTAAAAACTTGAAACCTACACAAACCATTAACAATTAGGCGTCTTATTGCAGAAAAACGAAAAGCAAGAGCGCATTGGAAACACACAAGAATGCCCAGCAACCAAACTGAACAAACTGCAAAAAGGACTACATGACAAAATCACAAAGTACAATACAGAACGTTTTAGAAACTACACTTCAACCCTAACGAAAAACAGAACTTTGTGGACTGCTACAAGACAAATACTATCTTATAGAAAAACAAAGCACCCTTTACGAAAAACTGACGGAACCTGGGCCAAAATGGACAAACATAAAGCAGACGCTTTTGCTGAACACCTTGCACAAACATTTACTCCACATGAGGACATATTAGACAGGACTCATTGCACTACAATCGAGATGGAACTATCCATTCCCTGACCTATGAGTCTTCCCCTTAAGGCAATCACTCCTTCCGACGTTGCCAATTTAATCAAGCTCCTTCCCAAAAACAAAGCTCCTGGCTATGATTTGATTACCTCCAATATAATCCAACAACTCCCTAAAAGAACAAAAGTGTTCCTTGCCACAATATATAACTCCATCCTTAGAACAACACATTTCCCAATCCTCTGGAAATTTGCCATCATTAAAATAATCTTTAAGCCCAATAAACCAATAAACCGCCACACTTCCTACAGGCCAATAAGTCTCCTCCCAGTTCTCTCAAAAATCTTTAAAAAAATACTTCTTTGCCGCTAACATCCTCTACTCAAATCTTCAAATTTAATTCCTAATCACCAGTTTGGTTTCCGCGCCGAACACTCCACTACCCAGTAGTGTTATCGAGTTGTCGATTTCATTGCATCCTCTTTAGAAAGAAAAGAGTACTGTCCCGGGGTGTTTCTTGATATAAGTCAAGCTTTTGATAGGAAGTTTGGCACCCGGGTCTACTCTGGAAAGTCAAGAGTTTCTCTCTTCCTTCCATCTATTTCCTAATCCTAAGATCATTCCTTTCCAACCGACACTTCCAAGTAAATGAATCCAACGAACTCTCCAATATCTCTCCGATATTGGCTGAGGTTCCTCAGGGTAGCATACTTGACCCTATCCTCTACAACATTTACACATCCGATATTCCAATCTGCCCTAATATATTCTTTGCTACATACGAGGGTCATTCAACAAGTACTTAGCCTACAAAAGAAAAACGAAAATTTTGGAAAGGTGGCAATTTATTTTTTCACATAATCTCCTTCAAACTCGATACACTTGGCCCAGCGATGCTCTAACTTTTTTAACCCGTCCAAAAAATACATTTTCTCGAGGGAAGTAAAATAGGCCTCCGTGGCGACGATGACCTCCTCATTCGACCCAAATCTATTCCCGGCGAGTGATTTTTTCAGGTTTGGAAACAAAAAGTTGTCACAGGGGGCCAAATCTGGAGAGTACGGTGGATGGGACAGCAATTCGTAGCGCAATTCGACCAATTTGGCCATGGCGACGGCGGAGATGTGAGCCGGCGCGTTGTCGTGGTGGAACAGCACTTTTTTCTTCGCAAAGCGGGGCCGCTTTTTCTTCAATTCGGCGTCAAATCGGCCCAATAAGTCAGCATAGTAGCGCCCCGTGATTGTTTTACCCTTCTCGAGGTAATCGATGTGGATCACACCTTGTGAATCCCAGAAAACGGTGGTCATCACCTTTCCGGCCGATCGAACAGTCCTCGCCTTCTTCGGAGCACGTTCGCCGGGTGAAGTCCACTTTTTCGACTGTTCCTTGGTCTCTGGTGTGTATCAGTGAATCCATGTTTCGTCGACGGTCACGAAACAACGCAAGAACTCCGCTGGATTGCGCTGAAACAGCGCCAAACACGTCACCGATGTGGTCTCACGGTTGCGGTTGTTTTCCGGTGTGAGCAAACGCGGCACCCATCGCGCCGACAGGTTTCTCATGCCCAGTTCTTCGTGTAGAATATGATGCACCGTTCTTACTGTGATGCCCACAGTCTCAGCTATCTCGTGAACCTTCAATCGACGGTCTGCCAACACGAAATCGTGGACTTTTTTAACGTTTTCCTCCGTAGCAACCGTTTTCGGGGCACCTGGGCGTGGCTCATCCAATTCTTGATGGTCGCCATCGAAGGAGAAGAGTCACCATACACAGCATCCAAGCGATCTTTGATTTCGCTGTGCGTTTTCCCTTCCAAAAATAAGAATCTAATCACCGAACGATATTGTTCTTTTTCCATTTTTGTGCAACCGACCGATACGCTCGCTTTCAAAGGCTCTCAAAACAAAACTAATGAAGGGAATCGACTGAAACCGTAGGTAGAACTACTTTGACAGTAGGTAACTAAAAGAATGTACTGCACGATGGTAAATTTCTTTTGTAACAGCAGTTCCATCGGGCGGTGAGGCTAAGAACTTGTTGAATGACCCTCGTATTCCAATGATACGGCCTGCCTTGCATCTAGCAAAAATCCCCAACATGCTTCCGAAACTCTCCAATTCTAAATCCAAACCCTCCAGAACTGGTTTACTAGGTGGAGAATAAAAGTCAATGAACGTAAATCTATTAAGGTAACTTTCACTCTCCGTCGTTAGACATGCACTCCCATACGGACTAGAACTCTGGGGATCTTCTAAGCCTTCTAATTCCCGTCCAATCCAATCCCACGCTAGCAGGAGGAACTTGATTGGATGTTTACTCCCCACAACCTTTCAAGTTAATTAATACTATTGCTCAAATTTGCTTATTACTATGTTGTAGTTGTAAATATCTAAAAAAATAAAAAAATTAAAAAAATTATCATATTTTTCCTGTGTAAGCCATTTTGCTCTTTTGTAAAATATTATTCGAGCAATATAACCTCTCAACTCAATATTTAGTAGTTTGCCATTCGATAGAATAAAATTTGATTTCCCTCGAAAATATTATCAAAAACGTTTTTTTAACTAATAATCCACATTATTTAAATAAAATTACGATTATTTTTTCTAGTCATAAGATTTTTTTTTTTGGTTTTTTGTAAAATCTACTTTTGCAAAATAAAAAATTCCAAAAAAAGAAAGCATTACAATTTACGTACGAAGAAAAAAAAACCTTTTAATTCCAAAAAGAAAAATAGAGAAATAAATTCAATTGCACTTATTCTAATTTAATTAAATTAAAAGCAAACTCAACTACATTTGCTAAATGATCGATTTTCTACTTAATCCTAGCCAAATCAATTTCACTTCAATTTATTGTCCATTGTGAATAAAGTTTTCACTTAAATTCCTAAGACGAGACTAGTCTTCTTACATTATGGGGCCAAATGGAGCAATATTTTCTCAACCACATGTTTGTATTAATTCTTGGTCAAGTACAAATGTACATACATATTCGTATAAGGATTGAATTGATGAAGTCGATTTCGGTCGTATTTGAATCAAAACCGAAATAAACACTTTGGGTGTGCACATGTTATAAATTTTCCATTTTATTAAATCAAATCGACTGACTACACAAATACAAATGGAAAAATCACAAATAAATAATGGTGAAATAATTTAAGAACCTTTTTAAATGGTAAGAAAAATAGATTGCGTTTGTTCTCATACTTATAAGTATCCGAAAAAGGATTCATCGACTCTGTTCAAATGGACAAAACCACCAAATGGTACTCGATGCCATTTTCAGAATGCATAGAACTAAAATGTGAAGGACCATGACGAGTATCAAAACCGAACGAAGCTTTAGTAGAAGAAAAGAGAGGGGCGGAGGGGGGGGGGAGGGGTATAAGTCACCGTAGACAAAATGTACACTATTGCTAAAAAAACCGAGATAAACCCATTGAGATGTTGACCTGGCAATTTACTATATCCTTGCACAGGACTCTCTAAAATATCTTTTATTCCTACTCTCCGTCTCTTATTTTGCCTTAAAAATTTTTTTATTTATTATAATTTTTTTTTTTGCATTTAAATATTGCTCCTTTTGCTACTGCTTCTGCTGTTGTTATTATTGTATGATAGTTTTTTTTTTTTGGATAATTTCAATTGTGACTTTTTTACGATGTTGTTTTTTACTCTATTCACAAAACTCTAATACAAATACACCCTTAGCTAACCCGACCGTCTAGATCCTTTTAGTTTTCAGTTATTATTGTCATAACTCATACCAGAAATTTTATTGTTGTTTTTCTCCCCCCCCCCCCTTATTTTTAGGATTCAATGATTATTTCTTTTTATTATTAAGTAAATATTTAGATTGTTTGTATGTGAACTTGAGAAAAAAAATAGTTTTCCCTAGTCGTATCTAAGGTCATATATTGAATTATTGCCAGAACTTGGGTGGATGTTTTCGAAATACCCAAAATAGATATTGAGTCAGATTCGATCTGATTGAAAATGGTAAACGATTATGTGTTCTTCCTTGGGTCGGTTCACTGATAATGATTCCCTTCGTCCTTACCAAACAAATCTACTATCAGCACTGCCACAACTACATTACTCGTATTACTACATACCATCGGGCTGTGATGAGAATTGCTATTATTTAGTATCCTTAAAATGTCTGAATCTTCTACCGCAAAGTGGTGAAGTTTTCCGAGAATGATGTTGGTTGTATCAGCAGTTTTTTTTCCGTCTTCTCAGCTCATCATTTCTAGCCAAATTGAATTGAAGCAATCGAAATGAGATCTTTCGATTTGGTTGAGTGAATAGAAAAGTCCTTTGGATTGGATGTTTACTCAAAAAACAACATTTCGCCATTTCAAGATTTCGTTTTTCAGTCGACGATATTTTTCAATATTATTTCTTACAATTTCTTACACTCTTCTTGCTATATTTGGTAATTTTTCATTTACTCTTATATACTTATAATAAAATCGTCCAACCATTTTCATATATTCTATACTTTTGCTAATATATTTTATGTGAATAGTAAAATTTCAATATGTACTTATAGTATTGAAAATCGAGAAATTCCTCTTCTTTTCTTTGGAAATTGAATGCATTTTATTATAGTCCAACTCTGGAACTGGCAAAAGCCTTTAAGCAAACTTCCAAAAATATCCTTGTGACAATAAATTCAATCGACTTTGAATCTCATTAAATTTTCGATGGTTAGATTTGCCACAAACACATAGAAAGAAAAAATTTTTATTGACAAAGAGAACATTTTACTTTCCATCACATTATTACTTTTTATTTTATTGTTGATTTTTCTTTTTTTTCTTTACTATTTCATACTTATACAATATATAAAGAAGGAATTACTGATAATCTTTTATAAATTATATAAAATTGTCAACTTTTTCTCTCATCAATTCCACTTAAACTACTATTGACTATCAATTCGTTTTATTACAATTTCAATAACTTAATTAATTTTGAACGTAGTAAAATTTTATTCTACCACCCCCCCCCCATACCCCAACAATAAAGATCACTAAGGATTTGAATAAAATAATAATATTAAAATACTTTTCGATTGGTATTATGGCTGTCGATAAATTCTAATAATATTCAATTTTATTAGTGCCATTTTAAAAACTGTATTAGATTTAGTTATTCAAGAATTGATACGAGGGTCATTCAACAAGTAATTAGCCTCACCGCCCGATGGAACTGCTTTACCATCGTGCAGTACATTCTTTTAGTAGCCTACTGTCAAAGTTTCAGTCGATTCCCTTCATTAGTTTTGTTTTGAGAGTCTTTGAAAGCGAGTGTGTCGGTCGGTTGCACAAAAATGGAAAAAGAACAATATCGTTCGGTGATTAAATTCTTGTTTTTGGAAGGGAAAACGCACAGCGAAATCAAAGATCGCTTGGATGCTGTGTATGGTGACGCTTCTCCTTCGATGGCGACCGTCAAGAATTGGTTCAACGAGTTTGTTCGTGGCCGCACGTTGGTTTTTGATGAGCCACGCCCAGGTGCCCCGAAAACGGCTGCTACGGAGGAAAACGTTAAAAAAGTCCACGATCTCGTGTTGGCAGACCGTCGATTAAAGGTTCACGAGATAGCTGAGACCGTGGGCATCGCAGTAGGAATGGTGCATCATATTCTACACGAAGTATTGGGCATGAGAAAGCTGTCGGCGCGATGGGTGCCGCGTTTGCTCACACCGGAAAACAAGCGCAACCGTGAGACCACATCGGGGACGTGTTTGGCGCTGTTTCAGTGCAATCCAGCGGAGTTCTTGCGTCGTTTCGTGACCGTCGACGAAACATGGATTCACTGGTACACACCAGAGACCAAGGAACAGTCGAAACAGTGGACTTCACCCGGCGAACGTGCTCCGAAGAAGGCGAAGACTGTTCGATCGGCCGGAAAGGTGATGGCCACCGTTTTCTGGGATTCACAAGGTGTGATCCACATCGATTACCTCAAGAAGGATAAAACAATCACGGGGTGCTACTATGCTGACTTATTGGGCCGATTTGACGTCGAATTGAAGAAAAAGCGGCCCCGCATTGCGAAGAAAAAAGTGCTGTTCCACCACAACAACGCGCCGGCTCACACCTCCGTCGTCGCCATGGCCAAATTGGTCGAATTGCGCTATGAATTGCTGTCCCATCCACCGTACTCTCCAGATTTGGCCCCCTGTGACTACTTTTTGTTTCCAAACCTGAAAAAATCACTCGCCGGGAATAGATTTGGGTCGAATGAGGAGGTCATCGTCGCCACGGAGGCCTATTTTACTTCCCTCGAGTAAATGAATTTTTTGGACGGGCTAAAAAAGTTAGAGCATCGCTGGGCCAAGTGTATCGAGCTTGAAGGAGATTATGTGGAAAAATAAATTTTTGTTTTTCTTTTGTAGGCTAAGTACTTGTTGAATGACCCTCGTATTCTTAGTAATCCTTTTTTAACTATATAGATTTAACTATAAATCCGTATAGCCTGCTTTTGATATGATGCAGTAAAAAATTTTAATATGAAATGGAAAAAGTCGCTTGGAGCTTATATTTTAATCTTCGTTCCTACGTCCACAATGGAGACTGTAGGTGAGAGTGGTGTAGATCTAATAAGGTGGATAATAATCTATTAGAAACTTTTCGGTAAATTGCTGTCATCCAGCTTGTTGGCAGTGAATATCGTGAGATTAAATAAGTTATTCTACCAAACAGAAGTAAGTGTCTCTTTCCATGACAAACTGTGAGCAATTAGCCTGGGAGTCTATTAGTGGCTCATCAAATAATTCGGTGTTCAATAAGATTTGTTATCTCCACCGTTCTGTTACCAATGAAATCAAAACTCGCCCCATCTACTAACCAAGTGGCATTTAAAATCTTTAGCGATAACAAGCCAAACGGACCGGACCAACAATGGCAATTTTCTTTTCACACATTGGCAAACTAGTCTACTTAATAAGCGTTCCAAAGTTCTCAGGATGGAAAGTTCTCAGATTTTGTATAGATTATACCGCAGTTATCCTACCCGATACTTCTGTGATTTTCATTTAACCATTCCCCATAATTTAAAAAAATTATTGCCTGCACTCCAAAGACTCAAATAAATTATTATTTTTTAAGAGAGAAAATGAAAATGTCTCTCTCACGGGCACAAACCCTCGAACAATTTGCGAGTAGTGATTACAAGTAAGCTCGATTAAAGTTCGCCACCCAGTCAGAATTTGTTCGAGCTATGATTTTTTCGTCATCCATTTGACAATTGACATTTTATGAACAACACAATTTTCAATTGAATTTTGTACGATTTGCAATACAATTTAAAAAACATAGAAAGAATATATATTAAAAAATGGAAAATTTAATTATTCAAGAGTATGGAAGCAACAGTCGCAGTGATGTGGCTGATGTTGGACGATAGCAAAACTGATGAAAGCAAAGAGGTGTAGCGCAAAAAGTGCCCAAGTGGAAAAAGCGCTTTAAGAACCGCGCTTATGGAAAGTTATTATCGGAAGCTTATGGTGGTGGTCTTTTTAAGCAAAAATTAAACAGCAATTTTCACCATCCTTGCAAGGATGATTTCGATCACGTTTTGGAACTGATCTCGCCGTTAATCGCCAATGAGTAAATTAAACGTCACTGGTATCATTGAACAATATATTATCTATGATTTAATATCCATAATTTCCTATCCATGATTTCCTTTTCGGTAATCAATCCCGATCAGTTTTATTAGGTAAATTGATAATGCCAACCCAAAACGTTACATAATGTCGCCAAATGGCCTCATGATCTTGGCGCTACATAATCGCTCCTAGTATATATCTCAGAAATCTTATAACAACAAAAATAATAACTTTTAATACCGTTTTAAATAAATATTTTATTTTATTTTATTAAATAAATCTGGTCAATATGCACAAAATAGTCGGTAACCTTTCCAGGTTAGTTTTTAAAGAATTTGGTCCTTAGGCAGAATTTGGTCCTTTCCAGGTTAGTTTTTAAAGATTTATTTACACATTTCGGCCTATAATTTGGCTATTACTTAATGGGTATTGGTTTAAAAATGCTCTTTAACAGGTTTGTATAGACATCGTTTTTTTAACAAACAAAAAATCTATTAGCGTCAAATCGCACGATCTTGGAGGAAAGTTTACATAACTAAATCGAGAATTTACGTGCCCTGGGAACTTTTTCAGAAATAAAATCAAAATTTGTTGTATTGTGTTACTTATGATGCCATTCTGTTGAATCCACATATGGTCCAAAAATCAGGCCATCATACAGCCATCGCGATCCAAATTCACGCAAACAGTTTCAATTTCTTGGTTTTCAAAGAAATACAGGGAAATGAGACCTTCATGTTTTTTTTTTAATCTAAGAGAAAAAAAAGTCACATTTACATATATCAGTTAAATAAGGGTGCTGAAAAACCACAAGAATACTTTTTTTCGATAAAAACTCGTTGATAAAAATTGGTGGTGTGGAAGGAAGTGTTGTCATGATAGACTACCCAGGTACCTGGACTATCCGATCTAATGGGTAGAACTGTGTTTCTAAGCCTTTAACAGGAATTTCTTTATCAGTTTCAGTGTTAATCGATGGTCTGAACTTTTCGTAATTGAAAGCTTCCCTTAGCGAGATTCATCTTCCACCGCTTGTCGATCCTCCAAAAATACTTCTTGGCCCCGAAAAGGTATGTTCTTGATAAGGGATGCATCAACAAAATTTAGCTTTTGTTATTTTTCTTAAAATTCCTAATACAAAACCGCAAGTTTCCTTCTATAAGGGCGTATTTTTACCTATAGGACGAAGTTAAAATTTATATTTCTAGTCCAGGAGGGATTTATCGTTTAAGCTACATTGAAGAGATGTCCGCAGTCTTGCCGAATCACTTTCATAATTTATTGAGTTACGATAATAAATTTTTAATTTTTAAAATTATACTTAAATAATTGTTCATTTCAGAGGAACAATTTATATTAATATTTTTAACAACATTGGTAAATAAGAGAAATATAATAAAAGATTTGCATGTTTTATAAACTGTTCATAATTTTGATATATTTTTTAATTGAAATTCTTATAAAAGATTCTCTTCTATTTATTATTATTCGTATAATTAATATAAATTCTTTTTAAAAGAATCACACAATAGTGAACCATAACAACATTAAAGATTTTGTTGTAAAAGATTTAGTTTCATAAAATATAAAAAATTTAGTTTCATTTTGAAATATTTTTAATTAAAAATAGAGCTTTTAATACTGTTGGAACTATAAGGTGTAAATCGAATAGTTTTATTTATTTTAAAGCGCATTCATACAATAGAAAATAAAAATAGGAATTACTCGGATTCACATCGAGAAAGTTATTAAATTTTTTGATAAAATATATTTTCAAATGTAATTTTTTTTAATACTTTTTAAATATTATTACATTTAACAATTATATAGGATTTTATTATAAAATTTAGATATATATATGACTATGAAATTTATAGAAATAATAAAAATATTAATCTATAGTATAATCCATTTTGTAGTACAATGAAACGAAAAATATAAGCTTTCCGGTAAAAACGTTCCAATATGAATAAACTTTCAAAAGTGATGGAGAATATTTACTCTGCATGTGTTACTATACATATCAAAAAATATATTTGTATGAATACGTGAATATAGCATGAAAATTCTATTATTCTATTATAATAGCCATATGAATTGGCTATAAATTTACTCAGATTAAGTTGCATTTACACAAGCAATGAACAAAGTATTACAAAACTTTCCATTCTATATAAAATGAAAAATATTATTGAGTATTTCATTTAAGGATTAAGGAATTTTCAAACCATAAATGAACAGACTATAATCTCTAAAATAATCCTTGATTTTATCTTTAATCAAAGAAGTTTTTTTTTCATCCTTTAGACTAACATATAAGCATATATTAGTATTATATCTATACGAAAAAAGTTTATATTTATTTCCTACTCTTTCAAATATTGTGCATTTAACAAAAAAAATAATAACGAAAAAATTTATAAGAGATGTTTTTTTATAACTATAAAGAGTCAAAAATTCGACATCTATAATATGGGTTTGGACAAGTCACGTGACAAACCCTGGTTATTTGCTCAAACCCGCATTAAAGATGATAAATCACTTATTTCGATTTTTAAAGGAAACGTTGTGAATATTTGTTATATATTTATAATAAATTAAATGTTCGATAATTATAATGGAAATTTGCATAAGTCACGTGACAGTTATTCAAAATTTGTTGATTTTTCTAAAAAATATTATTTTATGTTAACAAAAAAATTAGATTATGGATATTTTTTTCTCATAATTTTGATATAAAATGTTAAATTTTCGATATTTATAATGCAGATTAAGAAATCGGAAATTAAATGTTCGTTAATTATAATACGGATTAAAATAAGTGACGTGACAAAATGGTTATTTGATGATTATTCTCATAAGATCAGCATCATTATCATCATGTATGGTGCGTCACTCTCAGCATGTATTTGGCGTTCTGGTTAAATGGCTCTGAAAATGATTCGACTGCTTTTACTTAACCTCTCACACTAGTCATAGTCAGCCTAGACAATTTAATTAATTTTTCTGGGATACCAAACTCTCTCATAGATGTGTAGAGTTATCCCCTGGCTATACAGTCATATGCGACTTTGAAGAATGAAGATCTGATCTGTTGGTGATTTCCCAAGAGTAAAGTCCCTCTTATATACGCCAATAATTTTTCGGGCGAATGGGACTATCCTACGTAGTAAGATGTACCCAGATAATTTTTTTCTGAGTATGGGACAGATAATGTTAAGGTACCAGTCATGGGTTAGATGTTGATACTCGACCATATTTTACACCAGCAACAAAAATTGTTCCTGTACCCACTGGGATTAAATAATATTCATTATTTGATAAACCGTTTTGTGCGGTATATCATGGCCATACTTAAGCAGTTCGCTGATAATTCCGTTAAGACCAGGCGACTTTTGGTTTTCCAGTTTTTCAGATTTTCAAAATTGGGAAGCTTTCAGGCTTTTGGGAATATTTTATAGTTGCAATTATAGTTGTAAAGCTGGTCCACTGCACCATTCTAATCGAAGTGGTCAGTGCCTACCCTATAAAAGCCCTCATTCCCCCTACTTTTACAACCAGGCTTTGGACCGTTTTGGGTAAAGTCGTGAAAAGGAATATGTCTTCAGTGCTATATAATAAAAAAAAATGTTCTATTTGATAAAATTATAAGTATTTCTAATACATCAAATGAGTTTGGATCCAATGGAGACGCTTTTTCATTATTGACATTCTTTGAAGTTTGCTAAAACTGTAAACAGCTACCGAAATTTGGGTAATGATTTTTACAAAGTTTTATTATTATGGTAATGATTTTTACAAAGTTTTATCATTTCAATCAGACCAAAGGATATCAAAGTCTTCACCACCAATTGCGTATGATAAAGCTATAATTTCAAAATACCCAATCGAGCTTTCTGTTACATAATTTTCCATTTCAACGTATTTTGGTCAAATTAATCTTTAACACGCATTATGGGTGAAAGTTTACAATTTTCCAATCTTTCCTAGCCGTTAAGTTTAACAAAATATATAAAGGCAATACGATAAGTTATTGACAAATGCAAGAATGTAGCTGATATCTGTAATTCTTAAAAAACGCTATATAAAGTTTCATTAATATCTTTTTTTTTAGCTTAGTTTTTACAGTCATTAAAATAAGACAAAATTTGTGTTTAAATGTTTTGCCAAATTTAAGTTCCAGTAATAATATCCTATTTCCAAAATTGAATAAAAGCTTTGCGAAAAAAATTTGACTCAAACGATGAGGTAATTCCTGAAACAAACGACTATTTGGACGGCTTTGAAACATCGTAATTTTTATTTGTGAACCAAAATAAAGAGAAACGTTGCTCAATACATTTAGAGCTAAAAATAAAATCAATTTCACAAATAAAAATTTTTGTTTCTAGTCAAAGCTAAGTATTAATCATACAACCCTGGTGTGATTACGTATTCCCTAATTGTGCATTTTTTGCAAATAAAAAAATGCTTTAATTGATAAAATATGAGTATTTCTAAAATATTAAATGAGTTTGAATCCAATTAACGTATTGAATGAGTAATGACGTCCTCTGAATTTTGATTTATTTCTATTTAAAAAAAAGCAGTTAACAGCTTCTGAAATTTTGGTTCCTTTTATTGACAAATACCAGAATGTAGCTTATATCTGTAATTCTTAAAGAATGACATATAAAATTTTATTAACATCTTTTTTTCAGTTTAGTTTTGAAGAGAGGCAAAATTTGTGTTTAAATATTTCGTCAAATTTAACCTACAGTAATAATTTTCTATTTACTAAATTGAATAAAGGCCCGGCGGAAAAAAAATTGACTCAAACGATGAGGTAATTCCTGAAACAAATGACTATTTAGAAGGTTTGGAGAGCTTATAATTTTTATATTGGATACAAAATATAGAAAAACGTTGCCTACTTACACTAAAAGCTAAAAATAAAATCAATTTCACAAATAATAATGATTTTTTCTAGTCAAGGCTTAGTATTAATCATACAACCCTTGTGTAAGTATATGGTATATTCCCTAATTCTATAGCATTTATTCTATAATAAAAAATTCTATAGCATTTATTTTATAAATAAATCGATATTATAAGAATTTATGGTATTTCAAATTATTTATTAACAAATAATTTATGAAAAAAAGTACAAATTTGTTCTATTTTTCGACTGTGCTATTTTAAAATCAACAAGAATTAGGTATAAATACCCAATATCATAAATTATTAATTTCTCCTTTCAAAATATTTCAAAAGTAACTCAAAAAATTTGTGATGTCAAAATTTAAAGGCTTATTTTTGTCATAAAGGTCCTTTTACTACTGGTGGCTACGAGAAAAGTAATTTTATCAATTACAAAAATTGTTTTTTTGGATAATTTCAAACAAAATAACTTTTATTTGAAGAAAAAAATTTAAGTGCATATCAAATGAAAAGGAGCAAAACTTCCCGGCTCAACCTTATGTCCTCCTATCCTTGATATGATAACTTTTCAAAGGCAAGTAGGTAACCTATTTAGTTTAAGAAATAAATAAAAGAAAATAAATACATTCTAATATGGATAATATATTTTTGAAAAGTACAACTTAAATCGAATAACAGGCAACATGCATTTTGCATTTTCTTGCATCTTGTTTTTACATTGAAACAAATTGAATTGTTTTTTTTTTGCATGAGCGCTTTTGAATGAGGATACTTTATAATCAAATATGTGTTTGTGTATCCGTAAAAGCACATATACAAAAATATATTCTATTAAATTTTATATGTTTATATGCATTTGAAAATAGTTAACAAAATAAAAAGATAAAATCCTTTTCAAACTATGTTGTGTAGGTACAACTAAACGAATGTATTGCTTACATGAGAAATGTGCATCGTAAGCGATTTATTTCGAAAGAAAAACTGCTTCAATTTAGAAAAGTGAATATGTACAATTTTGAAAAGTTTAAAGTGAATTCATGCTTGTTCAGGACTATATTGAGACAAGGACACATATTAAGGAAGGGATGAGTATGGGGAAGGGATTATATATATCGAAATAGGTTCGGAAAAGTTCTACCATTCAAATTGAATTCAGGCAAAATGCCCGATCCAGATCAAAGTAATGAATCGAACAAACTAATACTCTTTTTCTGGTAGGATATTCTTTTCAACACTCGAACATCTAAAAGGACTCGGAATTCTTTTCCATCCCATTCAGCTGTTATTCAAAGACAATTTAATAAATTTATTGGATATTAAATCTATTGTTCCCATGTACCCAGTTTACATACGAACGCATGTTTTCCAATTTCATCGAACAGAGAATTTCTAGGTCCATTTTTTATTTTCGCAAATAGACGGCCATCTTTTCCGGTCATTTATTTACTTAAAAATAAAACTTATTGGCGAATATTTGAATATTATTTTTGGAATCCTTTTCAAGTTTCCCTTTTTGAGTAGTTAATGCTAATAAATAAAATTATCTTAAAGGTGTTTATATTACAGTCTCAAAAAGAGGAGCCATTTTATTTTTTTTTTGAAAAAGTAGCCATTTTGTTTTTCTATTCAAAATGAGAAGCCATGTTAAACTGCTGGTAATTGGAGTAATTACTTTACGTGTATAAGCAAAAATGGTTTAAAAGTTACATGATATCGAAATAATTTGTACTGTCATGGCTTCAGGCATAGGTTATAGGACCTCATGAAAAGAGTTTAAACAGAAAAATAATTCCTTTTCAATATATAAATATTTATTTAAAAAAGGAATTCTAATCAAATGATTAGAATTCAAAATTTGAATTCTTCCTCTAAAAAATGAGGAGGAAAATAGCGAATAGAGAAACTTAAATATCGTATCAATATTGTAGAGTTTTCCTTTTTTTTAGTTCAGAAAATACACACCTACCATTTGACAGCTGTCAAATTTATATGTCATTATAGATATAGTTTGCAAATTTGAAACTATAAATTATGTAATCACCAAAATAGGGTTAAATTTTTTTTTACAAAACTGGTAATTTTGCAAAGATGCTCCAATTTTGTGATGAAGAAAAAAATTTTTTCAATGGCGAGGCTCATTTTTCGATTGGTGAATACGTCAATAATTAAGACTATCGTATATGAAGCCCTAAAGAGCCACAATTATCTCTATGGAAAAACTATTTTCCTATATTTCCTTGAAAATAAAGAGGGAGAGACCGTTACTACCAATTCTGAGCAATATGCCATTTCTTGGCATGAACTTAAACAATTTAATGTGGACTATATTATTTTTTTTTAGCAAAATGGTACCCCAAGTGATAGAAAATGACAACTTTTGACTGTATTGCGTAAAAAGTACTCAGGACAGAGAATTTTGAAAATTTTGCGAATTGGCCCACAAGATCGTACGATTTGACATCATTGAGCATACTATCTTCTAAATCTACGTAAAAATTATATGTGCGCAGATAATTTTTCACACTTAAAACCATTTAAAACCTTAAGAATTTTTTTACACTTACGAATTTTTAAACTGAATAATTTTTTATAAGCAATCAAATAAAATAAATATTTTATTAAATTATAAATTTTAAATATATTTAATTTAATTTGACTTTTCAAAGTGCAAAATGGATAACTCACAGTTTCCTAGAATCCCCCATGCAATAATAGTTTCAATTTTACAGTGAGAATTTTACAACTAAAAATGTTTGGTTAGCAAAAAAGAAAACTTTATGGTCTATTTTTTCCTTTTTTAGAAAAAAAGTTTATTAAACTTGACTGGAAAAGATCTTAGATTATTGCACTAAAGCCAACATCCGTCAAGTCATGTTCGAATTACAGCAAGAAATTTGCCAAAAAAGGCATAAAAAAATACATAAAAAAGTAAAGTCCTGTAAAAAATATTTTTTTTTTATAATGGCAAATAATTTTTGTAATATTTAAATAAAAATTAAAATAAAAATCAAATTGTCAATGCAATTTTTATAATTATACTTTCCGAATTGCAAATTAGATAACCTATTATGAGTATTATTGTCGAAGCTATACCATGCGACCATTTTTTTTAACAAAAATATTTTTTAGCATTGTTTTGTTATTTTATTCAATTAAACGATATTATTAAAATAGTTTAAAGTTCCAACTGAATTAATAAAACTTTTTTGAGATATTTAAAAAAAATGAGAATATTTTTAAGAATTTTTACTCACTTAAATATTATTAGAAAACTAACAGAAATTTATAGGAAGAAGAATTTTAAGCATACTACCATAAAAAATTATCATTTCTTTTTTACATCAATAAAAACCTCCATAACTAATGATATTTACATTCGGATAAAAGAGTAAAAATATGATTCTTTGCTATTTATGACCGTAACAAAAAGAAGACTACAATTTTCCTTTATAAAATGCAACCCTAACATTATCTCAAAAGAATTTATATTAAATTCAATTTCAACCCCATTTCACTTTGTAATAAAAAATAATTTCTTCTATTGATTGGAAATATTAAAATCGAACAGTAGAATTTTTTTCATACTAAAATGTGTTTAGCATAAAATAGCATATTTTCCAAGAAATTTAATGCATTTTTCAAAAATTATCACCAGAAATTTCAAAGCTTATAATTTTATGCTAGTATGCAAAAGCTGTGCCAAAAAAAATCCTTCTCCAGTACACGAGTAAGCGTGTATGTTTGAGGTTTGAACTACTCTCACGAGAATTGATAGTTTCCCAGATTAAGGATATATTTTGGTTTTCCTTTATTTCTTTATCTTTCACTTTTGGTATAGTTTTCCAGCTTAAAAATTATCTCTTCAACTACGGTTTATGAATTTTAAGTCATGTCCTTTTTCAACCTTTAGACGACACCTCAACAAAAAGAAATAAAGAAAAAAATTAAAAAAAATTTAAAAAGAACCGTAAAATGGGAAGATACCTTAACTATACATAAAATACTACCGATCTGCTAAGGTATTTGGTTTTTTTTGTTTAAGTTTTATATGCAATAGGAGAGCAGTCTTTTCTATATGGCAATCTATTGAGTAAAATTGGCATTTGTCCAGATCTTATGGAATTAGTAAGCCAAAAAAAAAACAATACAAAAAACTAAATACACTTGAAGGATAGAGCAATTCCATTTATTTTTTTCTTATATACTTTGGGTTGGAGGTCCTTTTTCCAACATGACCTATTCGCTATTTTGAATTTTTTTTTTGCCATTTTCCTGGTCATGTCTAACATTCTGTTCAGTTTTGGTTTCAGTTATCTACGATTCTGTATCATCTCGACTTTACACCAAATGAAAAGAATGGCATTGCACAGTCATTGAACAAAAAGCTTCTAAATTTCTAGCGTTTTTTTTTTTTTGGTTGGGTTAAGCTTACTGGCAATAGCAATATTGAACGTGGATAGAGAATGCATGCCAAATGATTCGGCAGTTAATTTTGTGCATTTCCTTCTTAGATGATTTAGTTGCAGGATATGACCTGAACAGAAATTCTGCCCGGGTGAAAGTAAATCAAAGTTTTTGACTTTTTTTTCGCTTGTTCAATGGACGATGGAAATGATATGTTTTTGGTTGAAAATGGCTAAATTTAGACCTTGTTGTAGAATGTTTTGTGTTTAAGCCACCAAGAATATTTGGTTTGTTTATGCTCAGTATACACATAGATACACTTGTTCAACTGATTTTAACAACAGATACACTTTTTCAACTGATTAACATAAATTTCATTTATACTACAAAAATTACTTTTAACTAACTTCCTCATCTTAGTAAGAAACTATGATCGAAGTAGGACGTAGATTATAAGTTGGGAAAATAGGTAAAATTTTTAATCCAAAAAAGTTACTATAGTCAACAATATTATATTATGATGTATTGATAAGAACAATTAAGAGACTATCGATTTCATGATCCGTGAAGTACAGTCCTGTTAAATGACAGCTGTCAATCATATCTACCAGCTTAGGTAGATGTTTTTTTTATTTTTTTTATTATTTTAAATGTTATCTACAACTACTTATGCTAGTAACAAGCAGATTTTTTAAGGGAATATACCTGGACATGAAGACATGTGGAGGAAAACACCCATCGATGTTACCTCTAGAACAGGGTAATTTTATTTTATAATATTAGAAAATCTCTCGGCCATCGCCGTTTTAAACGTCGATGGGTGTATACTGGAAGGGTGGGAGTGAAAAGTTCCCTTCCTAAAGGATTGGGGTTGAAGGATAGATGCGAATGGAATTTTTTATATCGGGAGATGCATAGTTCACGAACAAATGGAACATTTAGGTCACGGTGGATAACAGGGTTTCGCACATAAAAGGGGGCATTGACAATTTTACGAAGGATTCGGGATTGTAGGGATTGGATTGGAAGGGAGTTGGATTGCTTAGTCGAACTTCAAAGTTCTAGACCATATGTCCATATTGGTTTCAGAACTGTATTGTATAATAATAGTTTACTTGTTGGTGTAAGTTTTGATTTACTGTCTAGGAGACGTAATAATTGTTTGTATCGTCCGTTAAGTTCACGTCTTTTAGTTTTCGTATGAAGGTTCCAGGTTAACCGTTTGTCGAATATAAGTCCAAGGTAACGTACGCTATTTTTTTGTGGAATAATACTGCCGTTTAGGGTTATGTCGGGAATTTGTTCTCGGCAGAGTGTGAAAGTTACATGAGCAGATTTTTGTTCATTTACCTTCACTCTCCACCTTTTGAACCAAGTTTCTAAGGAGTGGATATGGTTCTGTAGGATACTAATGGCTGTGGAAGGATCTTTGTGATGTGTCAGGATGGCTGTATCGTCAGCATATGTTGCGATTAGGATGTTGTTGTGGCAAGGAATATTATGGGTATAAATGTTATAAAGGATAGGACCTAGGACACTTTCTTGAGGGACACCGGCGGAAATTGGATAAATGTCAGAGTACTCAATATTTTCAGCTACCTGAAAATATCGGTCCGAGAGATAAGAGTTAAGGATGTGGAAATAACCCGAGGGTAGGACTCGCTGCAACTTCCAAAGCAATCCAGGGTGCCATACACGGTCGAAAGCATGCGAAATGTCAAGAAACACGCCTGGGCAGTATTCCTTTCGCTCTATCGAACACGCTATGTAGTCGACTACGCGATGACACTGCTGGATAGTGGAATGCTCAGGTCGAAATCCAAACCGATGCCGAGGAATGACACCTTCGGTTTCAAAAATGGGATAAAGGCGTTTTAGGATTAATTTTTCTAGGATTTTTGATAACATGGGAAGGAGGCTTATAGGTCTAGATGAGGTAGGAAGGTATTTTGGCTTATTGGGTTTTGGGATTATCTTAATTATGGAAAACTTCAACAGGGAAGGAAAAAATGATGTGCAGAGGACACTATTATAAATATAGGTTATAAGGACGAGGGTTTTTTGGAAATTTGCTTCAGGTTTTCTGAAGTTATTAGGTCATATCCTGGGGCTTTTTTATTGGAAAGGTGTTCTATTGTGAATTTAACTTCGGAAGGAGTGAAAAACTTAGGAGGTGGACTTATGGCAACTGAGTTGATATTTGTCGGAATATTTGTTCCTCATGCAGAATGTCTTAGACATGTTTGTGAGGTTTAAAGATGTTTTCTAAGTGTTTGCCAAAGATGTCGGCTTTCTGTTTATCTGTTTTTGCCCAGGTTCCGTCGGTATTCCGGAGCGGGTGTGTAGCTGTTTTGTATTTGAGAATTCGTCTGGTAGCTGTCCAAAGTGATTTATTAGTTGTCAGTGATTCTGTGTATTCAGTAAATCGTTCGTTATTATAATTAATTATTTCTTGTTTCAGTTCTCGTTGTAGTTGGTTCAGTTTTTTAGATGTTTTTAAGCTTACAATTTACAATTTGAAGTTATAGATTGTTGACCTACCGAAAATAGGCAAAAGAACATACAGAATATACGGCGATTGTATACTGAAACAACGGGTTTTCGATGCTTATCGTTTAGGCTCATTTTTAACACTCAGTAGATACGTCAATGAGAAAAATTTCCTGATACAGGGCTCTTAACACTCAAAAGCAACTGTGGAGAAGCCATTGTATCTGAAAAAGTGTTTAGGTGGTATTTATTTGGGGACCTTTACGTATGTGGTTCGGATTAAATCGTTTATTTTTAATATATATGAAAAAGTTAGAGGTCCTAAAAAAGGTATTAAGAGATCTAAAAGCTCCACAATCGATAGCATTACATCGGAAAAGGAACTTTTGATTAAAATGACTTTCCATTAATAAATGAGTGTCAATGAGTTAAGTGTGACATGGCTAAAAGAAAGAGGAGGGGTATTTTCTATTTGGTAAGCAAAATATCTAATCCGCTCATAACCTGAAATTCTAACATGACATGAAACCTGTAATTTTAATAGATATTCTGATGGACAGCTGTACCTAAAAGAATAAATTGAAGCTATCTGACTCAATGAAAGTATAAGACATGATGTTATCGTCAACAGCCTCCATTCGTGACAAACAGCAAGTAATCATTGAGTCCATCCTTTTCTATAGAATGTTGGATCAATATTTGTCTTTTCTATGGTTAACAAATATATATTTTGGAGAAAGTTTCCTGTAGAAGGATAGATCCAGAAATTTTATGATTTAAAATTTATTTCTTAGAAACAAAATTAAAATAAGCAAAATTTATTTATTCTAATAATAACAAATAATAGAGTTTTTACTAAGAAAATAGAAAATTAATGCCAATAAACAATATTTTTTTAGAAAGTTTCTTTATAAGCCATATCCATATAATCTCTGAATATTATTTAAAATTAATACAATTATAAAATTAATAATATTAATTCCATAAATTATTTGAACATAAATTCTTGGCAAAAATTTATTTATTCCATGTCGATTTTTTTGTATCGATTATCTCAGTTGAAGAAAATTTATGAATTTGTTGATGGTAGAAATTTCTTTTATAATTGAGCTTACAATGATTAAAATTGTATCATATTTTATCGAAAATTAGACAAAATCATAGAAAATAATATATTTTTTCTAATTGAACAAATACTAAATAAAAATATATATGTCAGGAATATGGGCATATCAAAACATATTGCCGCCACAAGCCAAAGTGCTGTATGACCTACAAAAACATTCAAGCTAAAATAAGCCCTCGTCCTTAATTGTTATGCACAGGATTGAACTCTTTGCCAGTTCAAAATAATTTGTCGGTCGCTACAATGGCATCTGGTTTAAACAGCACAGAAGAAATTCAGAATTAACGACAACAATAAATGCGGAAGTAGAAATAACAGCAGCAATAACAGAAGCCAATGGATTTAACTCCCATCAACAGGAACTAGACATAATAATCCACAATAAACGTATTGACTTAGACCTTATAACAGAGACGCACTTCACCTCAAGAACATTTTTTAGTATACGATACTAAGGCACATACAAATCAGACCATCCTGACAATACCGCGCATGGTAGAATAGCTATCCTTATAAGAAAATCCATCAAACCTTACAATGTTCATCCTTCTTTCAGTCACTTGGAGCATCATTCCTCGCAGGTAGTGACTATAATGCTAATCACTCTCAATGGAGTTGCCGCGTTATCAATCCTTGAGGAGTGACTCTACAAGACGCAATATCTTATACAAACTATAACTGGCCAACATCTCCTTCTAAACAATTTGATATCCTTGACTACTTCATGACCTCTCACTCTGTAGCTTCTCTGTAGGACCATACTACACATATACAAAATTCAGTAACCAAAGCCCACGTTAAATACGACAGGAAACAAATGCTACAACAATTCTTGGATGTTAATTAATGAAAAATGAAAAGCTGAAGCAAAATGGCAACGCTGCAGAATTCCTAGCTATAAAAATAAACTAAACCAACTAGAACGGGAACTTTCTACAGAAATACAAAAATATACAAGGATTCGACATCTAATTTTATAAGATAGAACCAATTCACCCACTGCAATAAAACGACGATACCTGGGCAAAATCGAACATACAAAAGGCTGAGGTATTTGCAAAGCAATTGGTGAATACTTTCACTCTACACAAGAACATAGAAGATAAAACGAACTTACAATTCCACTTTTTGTAAGTCCTCGTCACAAAAATTTTTCCCCATCCGTAATTAAAAATCGAATCTATTAACTTTCCGATAAACAGTATTCTCCCTTACTTTGGACATTTTCAATTATGACAATGATACTCAAACTCTAAAAAACTAATTAATTCTCCATCCTCGTATAGACTTAGCAGCAGCCTGTTACTAATCCTTAGAAAAATCTTAAAGAAACTCCTCTTAAAACACTTTTACCTTATCCTTGAAGATGCTAAAATTAGTCCCGATCACCAATTCGGTTTCCGATCAGAACACTCTACAATCCAACAATGTCATCATGTGGTTGATTACATTGCATCCTCTCTTGAGCGAAAGGAGTACTATTTAGGTGCCTGCCTTTGATCAAGTGTGACATCCTGGACGGCTCCGAAAACTCAAGAGCTTCCTATCCCCCCAAATTCTTCCTTATTTTAAGATCATATCTTTTCCAACGTCATTTCCAAGTAACAGTTAATTCTGACCATTCTGAAAATATCCCCTATTACAGCTGGTGTTCCTCAAAGTGGTCTTCTTGGTCCAAACCTATAGTATATTTATACTTTTGATATCTCAACTAGTCACAAAACTATAACGGCTACCTTTGCTGACGACACCGCTATTTTTGCTTTCTACTCTAATATTAAAATGGCTTTTCAGAAACCTATAATCCACTAGGAAAAATCCTCTAGAAAGATCAATACCCTCCCCCCCCCCTCCAACCAAATATAGCTTAATGTATATAAATCTAAAGAACATACTTTAAATTTAAAATACGATTTTCAAACTGATCTGAACATACGGTATTGAACTATGGGGTTCTACCACGATTTCCAAATTCTATCGTATCTAATCCGTTCAATTCAAAATCCCCCGAAAAATCATTAATGACCCATTCTATGTTCGTAAAAAAGTTATTCACCATAACCTAAATGTTCCCTCCGTTCATGATTTATGCGTCTCTCGTTATTAAAAGTTTCATTTACATTAAAAAAGCTTTCCGCTGTTACCTTCCCTATTTACACTCGTCACCGTTTAAAAAATTGGGCATAGGATTTTTTTTAAATGTGTGATGGGTGTTTACTCTCACATATTCCTGTCCTGTCTTTGTCATAAAATTTGTTTGTTTAAAAAATACGGAAAATATACTCTAAATGAAAATATAAAAATCGATTGTTTATTGTTGATTTTCAAAATACTTAGTTGCACTCATAATATTCTTAAAGACTAAACCGTACATTCTATATTGTCAGGCATTATAAGGCAAACCATCTGAAATATGAGAATGCTTTTAGCAGATTTTCCATGAAATCAAACAAACTTTCGAATAATTTACGATCAAGAAACTTCTTTTTCTTCACTTTAGCCGATTTTATATCGTATTTACTTTTTATTCGGTTTTCTTTAATATTTTATTAAGAAATCCTGCCATATTTGGAATAATAACAAACTTTGACATCGAATTTCTTGACAGATCGTAAATATTTATGCATATTTTACTATGATATAAATGTATCTTGGCTTTCTTTTGGATAGCAATTTAAAATGAACTCAAACAAAATGTTACCAGAATATACAACAAACAAAAAAATAATTCCCATTTAACTTATACAAGGAATTCTCGAATAATAGTAAAATGCTAGGATCGCAAGTAGAAAATTCTATGTTCAAAAATAAAAACAAAATCAAAATGGTTATAAGGGTGAAAATATGATAAAATATGAATAGTTTTTCTAAGTCTTACTACTGTTTACTTTTCGTTTACTATCTTGGATCTATGTGTATGTAAATCTGAATTATTATTTTATGGTTAGTAAAAACTTACGAATACTTTCTTCATGAATTTGCATCGAAATTGCACACTTACCTAGAAAACAAAGGAAAAATATTATTTTAGTTATCCTAAAATCAAATATAAATAATCAAATATATTTTTAAAATTTTATTACTTATAATAACCCAAAAAAAAATATATTCGTAATAATTTTAAATTGCTTAGTTTTTGATTCGATCGGCTATGGATTATAAGCAGAAAAATATATTCAATCAACCACAAAATTTGTGAATGTTCCTATGAGTAACTCTAAATAGATTCTGTATCCTTTTCCAACTGATTAGTTATAGAAATTCGATTTTCAATCATTCAATTTAATGCGTATTGAATTATGGGAAAACGACATTTAAAAAGACTTTTTACTATAAGTTAGTTTTTGGTAAAAAATTACAACAATAAAAGAGATTTAATTTTATATCAAATAAAATTGAATTTTTATTTGTCATCGATTTTTTTTCTCTTTAATAATATTAAATTAAATGCTCTAATGTAAAAATAAATAAATATTAAAACTCTTAAGTTAAAAAATTAGTTACCTTACGTTTTCTCAGAAAACTACATTACTAAACATTTACTGATTTTAATTTAATCAATGACCAACATGATCTTAAAATTGCTTTTATATGAGTACGAAGGTTGTATGATTTATACCAGGCCTCAAAATGAAATAAAACATTTTTATATGTAAAATTTATTTTTTTCTGCAAAATGGTTCTTTTATAGCTAAAACCACTTAAATCAACATTTTTTTTCTTTTGTATACCATCTAAAAAATACGAATAGAATATCTCCAAACCTTCAAAATAGACATTTGTTTCAGAAATCATTTCTCATTATTTCAGTAATAATTTCTCCATTTTTATATAGTCAGAAATAGAAAATAATCGCTTTGGACTAAATCTGGTGAAAAATGGTGGATGGGGAAGCAATTAGTATTTTTAGTTATGGAATTTTACCTTGGCAATGACACAAGTATGCACGCATGGATTGGCTTGAAAATAAGAGAACTTTTTTCTTCGCTAAATATAGATGTTCCGTTTTTATTTTATTATAAGCTGGGTCCTGTTATTATTTTTCCTTTTTTTAACACAGTCGATTAAGATACCAGAATATAATCATTTATCTCTTCTTTGATAGAAATTTTTGCGTTCGCTAGTATAAGTCCATTGTTTCGATTAAACTTTTACTTCTGATGTATAATGATGAATTCATGTTTGATTATCATTTATAAATAAATGCAAAAATTTATTGAAATTCCGCTTAAAAATATCCAAATACTTCATTAAAATTTTTCACGAACACGTTTTAGGTTAGCTATTATCAAACGCAGCTTATAGCTTTCTTATACGCCGCAAATTTTCATACACGTATAAGATTTTGCCAACTCAAATATCATTGATTTTTCACTCAAAGGTCTTTTGAAATAATATCGTGGATTTTTCAATTATTTCTGATGTGGCTACCTCATTTAAACGACTAGAACGTCTTTTATCAATAATGTTTGAATAGCGGCATATTAATTCAGCTGTCCAATATTTTATGATAGGTAACAGTTCGGCTGAAAAGTTTATAAGGTTGACGTCTAGATGGCGCCTCTTGCAAATTATCACAAAGCACCATCCTTCAAATGATTCCTGTCAAAATTTGACAGCAATCGCTCGATTGGTTCGTGAATTATAGCATTTTGAGTGAAGCAACTTTTGTTATTGAAAAAAAATGGATAAAGCCGAATTTCGTGTATTGATAAAGCATTGCTTTTTGATGAAAAAAAGTACAGTGGAAACCAAAGCATGGTTTGACAAACGTTATTCGGACTCTGCTCCAGCTATTTCAACTGTGAAATATTGGTTTCGTCAATTTCGAACTGGTCGTACGAGCACAGTTGATGCAGAACGCAGTGGACGCCCAAAAGAGGTGGTTGCGGCAGAAAACATCAAAAAAATCCACAAAATAATTTTAAATGACAGTAAAGTGAAGTTGAGCGAGATAGCTGAGACTCTGAAGATATCGAAAGAGCGTGTTGGACATATCGTGCATGAATATTTGGGCATGCGAAAGCTGTGTGTAAAATGGGTGCCGCGTGAGCTCACTGTGGACCGAAAACAACAACGTGTTGATGATTCTGAGCAGTGTTTGGAGCTGTTAAAGCGCAATAAACCCGAATTTTTGCGTCGATATGTGACAATGGATGAAACATGGCTCCGTCACTACACTCCAGAGTCCAATCGGCAGTCGGCAGAGTGGAGAGCGAGCGACGAACCGAATCCAAAGCGCGGAAAGACGCAACAGTCGGCTGGCAAGGTGATGGCGTCTGTATTTTGGGATGCGCATGTTATAATATTCATTGACTATCTCCAGAAGGGACAGACGATTAACAGCGACTATTATATTGCGTTATTGAATCGTTTGAAGAAAGAAATCGCTAAGGAACGGCCTCATTTGAAGAAGAAAAAAGTGTTGTTTCACCAAGACAATGCACCGTGTCACAAATCGATGAAAACGATGGTCAAACTCAATGAATTGGGCTACGAATTGCTTCCCCATCCACCGTATTCTCCAGATCTGGCCCCAGCGACTTTTTCCTGTTTGCAGACCTCAAGAGAATGCTCGCTGGCAAGAAATTTAAGACCGATGATGAAGTGATTGCCGAAACTGAGGCCTATTTTGAGGCAAAACCGAAGGAGTACTATAAAAATGGTATCGAAAAGTTGGAAGATCGCTATAATCGCTGTATCGCCCTCGAAGGCAACTATGTTGAATAATAAAAATGAATTTTGCAAAAAAAAAAATATTTTTACGGTGTTACCTTATAAACTTTTACTGAGTACCCATAAAGTTTTTTGAGTTCTGCTTTTATCTCATCAAGTGTTTTCTTTTATAAAACAAATATTCTATCAATGCTCAATTAAGGGTTTTTTCCATTGTTGTAAAATCATAAAAGTTTTGCACTTTAAATGGCTGTTACTCGTAAACTAACTGACGCATCTGTTTACAAATTTTACAAGATTGTCATAAAAGGCTATATATATGAAAAATAGAGTTAATTTTACTGTGGCAATACTATCTCTATCCAAGGATTAGGTATTAATCATACAACCATCTTACTGAGTCAATAGTTTTGAATGAGAATAAAGTACAATATTATTGTTTGTTTGTTGGTATCAAAGGGTTTTCGAATAAGAGTGATATGATTTCTTTTCAAAAAAGACACACTACTTTTTAAGGAAATTCAAATGTTTTTTTATTTAATATGAAGTACAATCGATACAATTAAGTTCTAAATAATACGTCATTCAAATGGCCTCCATGACTTCTTTTACAGGAAAGAACTCGATGAACCCAATTTTCGAGCACACTTTCCACTAAATCAAGTCGTATGTCATGAATATCACTTTCAATATTGACTTCTAAAGTCTTATTTGAAGACCAATGACTTCAAATAACCTTACAAGAAATAGTCTAATTGTGTTAAATCACAACTTCTTGGAGGCCATTCAATGTCACAATTTCTTGAAATAATCGAATCTCCAAACTTTTCTCGCAATAATTCGGTTGTTGCACGTGCTGTGTGGCACGTAGCCCCGTCTTGTTGGAACCAGATGTTGTCAAAATCAACTTCTTCCAATTTTGGTCATAAAAAATTGATTATCATTGATCTATAACGCTCTCCATTGACAGTAACGGTGTTACCAGCTTCATTTCGAAGAAGTACGGACCGATGATTCCACCAGACCAAAAACCACATCAAACTGTCAATTTACGTTAATGTAATGGGTGTTCATGAATAATTTGTGTATTTTCTTCGCACCAGAATCAACAGTTTTGTTTATTTACCGCACCACTCAGATGAAAGTGAGCCTCATCGGAGAAGATGATTTTCTTAAGAAAATCGTTATCGTTTTCAAGTTGTTCCAAGAAAAATCAGTAAATTCACGACGTTTACGGTGGTCCAATGGCTTCAGTTCTTAAGTGATAACAATTTTATACGGATGCAAGCCCAAATCCTTTCTCAAAATCCGCCAGGTTGTGGTTTGAGACAGTCCCACTTCTTGAGATCGTCTTGGAATCGACAAATTACGGTCTCCAGCAACACTTACCTGAACGACAGCCATATTTTCATTACTTCGAGCGGTTCTTTATCTTATTGGCACTTGAACATTATGTAAAGAAAATGTACGCTCGAAATTTTTAACAATTCGACGAATAGCGAGCACAGTTGGACGATTATTACGACCATAAAATGGCAAAACCGTACGAAAAGTTGCAATTGGAGAAAGATTATTTTGATAATAAAATTGAATAAATTGTAAACGTTATTCTTCCGTATATCTCTCCATAATAAAATTGTAAACATTACTAAATACAATGAAGAAAAAAAAACAGATCATGACATATTACAAATGGCCAAAATGTCATTTAGAAATCATATTACTCTTATTGGAAAACCCTATATTAAAAGTGTATTTGGACACAAGGAATAACGGGATAAGAAAATCAAATTAGAATGAAAAGAATTCAAACCCACAACCCCTTGAATAGTAATGCAGTAAGTATTATATTTTTATAAAACGCTTTTTTGTACAAAAATTACTAAAAAAGATGCACTATTTTAACAAAAAGGATTAATATTAAAATTAAGACAAAAAAAAAACGAAAAAAACTAAAATCTCCATTAAAATATGAAAAAAAGAATCAAACAAGGATGCTATAATATAAAAAAGAAAATAAATCGAACTTGATGTACGCTCCTATTGGGGTGAAAAGCCATTAGGAGATTTTTTCCGGATTAACTTTAATCTGAAATCAATTTTAAAAGGAACAAAATATACAAAAATAATTTCTTAGCAATTTTCAGCTGATTCCTTGTGATATACTCATATATGTTATTGCTACTGAAATACTATGAATATGTACGATTTTCGCACATACTAATATTATTTATGAACGAACCGATATAAAAATATATATTAAACGTATTCGTTAGCACGTAATCGTAGTACTGCTTTTTGTACATGTGCAATTTATCTAACTGAACGCGTTCTTATAGACTAGCTCGTTACTATAGCAGATATTTAGAGAAGATATTACCAAAGGTATGTAAGGATGTATATATATTATATTCATGAACATATGCAGACAGTAGTACCAATTTAGTGGGCTAAAAATCATATCTCTCTCACGTCGCATCGCACGTTTGCATTCAAAATGTTGATGGCTGATTTTTGCGTGGAAACGCGGCAAAATATTCAATGCCATTTCTCTTTGGTGGTATTATCTTCTGAAATATTTGTGCCTGAAGGCAATATATACGCTCGGCAAACCTTTCAGTATACTAATGTGAATCACTAGATACGAAATTGACTTTGAATCATATAAAAATGGCTCAAAATAGATTTAGAAAATTTAATTAAGGGATTTAATGAAATGTGAATACATACGTGTAGGCTTGAATTTCATACACATCAGTGAACAATCGTCGAAGTCGTCGAAAAAGTAATTTCATAACGACCCAACTTGATTCCACCAACCCTTCATCAGCTCTTTTCACTACCGAATATCACCAACCAACGTCATTACAGTAACAAACTTTAGCCACATCCAAATCCATCTGAGTACACCCATTTTGGCATTCTTTCGTCTACTATAACCACATCATACCATATAAGCTTTATTATCACCATCACGATCGTTTTTATTCATTGTCACTTTTTGTGCACCCCGTTTTGCACCACATAGTAAAATTATTCTCCTTTTTAGTACTTGATTTAGTTCCTTCATTCTATTCCTGACCGCTATTCTCCCCAATCACACTTAATATCTAAATTTTCTAAAGAATTTTTTTTTCCAGAGAGAGACGACAGAGAGAAAGATAAAAAACAAACCCTGAAAAGATATAATGAATAAAAAATAAAGCTACTCGCATAATTTCGTTGTAATAGAAGCTTTTTGCTCGTATGCTTTCTGTTATATTTTTTTTTACTCTGCCACTTGCACAGTCGGCCGACTATGCTATTCTCAACCGCGATATTATATCCACTATAGCCACTATGTTCGTATATAGGATAAAGAGGCTTCGGAGCTATGGAGGAGAAACTTTTCCAACTCCTTGGACAGAATGTCGTCTGGTTTTGCTAAATTTATTACAATTTCATGGTAAAGTGGGAGACAGACAAACTTTTCTACATAATAACATAAACGTTCCTTTTGAAGCAGACGATGTCCAGATTTTCTTCTTTTTTTTCTTTTTTGCCAATTTTTTTCTCTTATTTTTCTACTAGTTTTTCTATTTACCATACTTGTATTTGTAATTATCATTATTACTATTATTATTTTACATTATTATCATTATTTTTATTATTATACATAGATCGTAAGAAACTGTTGGTTAGTTTCTGTTCATTTCGATAGGGAAAAAAAATTCACCCAGACTTCATCTCTGGAAATTAGTTTCATTTCATCCAACAATTCATACTCATTAGTAAAGAGACTGGTAGAAAAATTTGATTTGAAATTAAATATAATTTTTCTCATCCTTTTCTTAACTGCTCATTTTAATTTCATTTCATTTTCGTTATTTTTTTCTTCCACCAACTCTCCGGATAAGAATACGATTTTAATTTAAAAATATTTCATTGCATTTAGTTTTGTACTTTGCGAATTCAAATTAGTTCAAGCTTTTGTTCAATTAAATTTTTATAAAATAGAAACACTTTTATTACTATTGTGGAAATAATTTTTCTACAATTGTGTTATTATTATTTATACTTCTTAGTTACTAATTTCAAAGTTATGTTCCTTTTTTCGTTTTGGATAATTACATAGTGTATTAATAAAAATGATTCAACTAAAAATTACTTCAATTAGTTCAAGATGACAAGTGGCTTCAATAAGACAGGACTACAGCAAAAGAGGATTGGCCATCTTGAAGTTAAGGACTCTTATTTAATTTTTTATCCTAATAAACCAAAGGATAATGCCTTCTGATTTAACAAGGTTTTCATGTTTTATTTTAATGTGGAAAATTTATATTTCACTCATTTAGATTATGTAAAATGAAATATTTAAACGTAAAGTATAAGAGAGGTACTAAAGTATTGTTGTTACATATGGCATTCCTATCGTTTTACATAATAGTAAAAATTAACCTAATAATACCAGGTGTTGGAATTAATTCGTAGCGTTTTGAAAAAAAAAGATGTATTAGCCAACTATACATAGTCACACATAAAAAAGTAAATATTATCCCAGAATCTACTGACATAACGCAACTTTTCCACTATATGACATTTTGTTCATATAGTGGAAAAGTTGCGTTATGTCAGTGTCAGTTGCACCTGTTGCGCAGTGTCAAACATGTCGAAGTTCGTGCCTGAAAAATCCTTTTTGCGGGGAGTGTTACTCCATTACTTCAACATGAAGGAAAGTGCCGCGGAAAGTCATCGTATTTTAGTGGATGTCTACGGCGAACATGCTCTTGCTGAGCAAACTTGCAGAAAGTGATTTGCGTGGTTTAAAAATGGAAATTTTAATTTGGAAGACATGGAACGTCCCGGACAGCCGAAAAAGTTTGAAGATGAAGATTTGGTGACGTTGCTCGATGAAGATCCGTGCCAAACACTCCGGGAGTTGTCCACATCACTTGGAGTCGACTTTTCGATGGTTGGAAAACGCCTGAAAGCCATAGGAATAGTACAAAAACAGGGAACGTTCGTTCCACATGAGTTGAAACCAAGGGACGTCGAACGGCGTTTTGTCACCTGTGAGATTCTTCTCCAACGACAGGCAAGGAAGGGATTTCTGCATCGAATCGTCACTGGTGACGAGAAGTGGGTACTCTACAACAATCCCAAATGCAGAAAATCGTGGGGGTTGCCCGGTCATGAATCGACATCGTCCCCCAGGTCGAATATTCATGGAAAGAAGATCTTACTGTGTATTTGGTGGGATCAGCTGGGTGTTATTTATTATGAGCTCCTCCAACCGGGTGAAACCATCACTGGGGACGTATACAGATGACAATTGATGCGTTTGAACATAGCATTACAAGAAAAGAGGCCGCAATTTAAAGATCGACACGACAAAGTTATTTTGCTCCACGACAATGCAAGACCCCATGTTGCGAAAGTCGTGAAAACTTATTTAAATACGCTGAAATGGGAAGTTCTGCCTCACCCGCCATATTTACCAGACATTGCCCCATCTGATTATCATTTGTTTCGATCCATGGCGCATGGCTTGTCCAATGAGGTTTTCACTATTGTAGAGCCTTAATCAATGAGGTTTTCACTATTGTAGAGCCTTTAAATTCCTCAAAACTTTCTGTAGGTACTCTTCTTAATTTCTTAAAATAATAGAATATGCTCTACAAAATCGAACCGCCTATAACTGGTCCATCCAACTAACCAATACACTTACAGGTCATCAATTGGACTCATGGTCGTGGCGGTGCATTATGGTCCCTGGCTCTTGTCCTAGGGACCTTTTATGTAAACAAATAAAAAGACAATAAAAACAAAATAAATATGAATATGGTAATGATAAAAGAGCTAGCTTACACTAGTCAGAATGATGTGGCATCACCAATGCATATCATGCCAACACCCGCGTTCACACTGAGTAGTTAAAATAAACTGATTATCCTTTTATGTCTGTTAGTGAAGAATATTCACTTTGTTCTGAACTTTTAAGGCAAAAACTTGTTTGCAAAAGAAATTTAGAAGGACTCCGAAAGATCACAGAAACACGCATGCCTTATAACAAGAATTGAAGCTATTAAAAAGGATATTTCGAGACAAGATAAGAAAATCAATTAGTTACGATCGAAACAACGATGCCTAATAAACTTGTATAAAATTACTTTGAAAAGAAAAATATTTCTATGCGCACATTTATTGGTGTTAATAAATAATCACCGAGTTGTAGGATGATAATTGGTTGAAAGCTGCGGTGTCTCTCAACCCACTTCTATAATGAGTTTTACGCGAGCGGGTGTAGAAAAAGTGTAAAGTGTCTAAACAATCTACCGAAAATATTAGAGGGATGGAAATTGCCCCTTATCGGGAGTAGTTTACAGTAAACAGACCGAATGCAGCCGCCATTTTGTGCCACGTCCGTTACGCTATAGCAAAGGCATGCCGCGTAGCGAGCCGTTAACCTATTTGACCAATCCAGTCAGAGCTACGGGACGCTCACTATATATCGATCAGGCCACCGGACATGCATTACAACAATTATCGAACTAAATAAATCTATTTTCTTATAAATATTTATCTAAAATAGTTTAGGAAACAATTTTTCTTTAAACGATCAGAGAAACGTTTTAAAATAATAACATCAACAAAAGGATGAACATTTTTTTGCAAATTGAATGTAATATAATTCAGAAAGGACAATTGTTTACAGTAACTATCGTATGTAACTTAAAAACATTATTTATCAATGTTTACTGAACTTATTTTAAAACCAGAGATTACTTGTCTTTGTATGTACATGAGTACATGTGCGCCTTTTGTTATGCGAGGTCCTTTAATATTTTTATTGAAAGAGAGAAATTGCATTTTGCAGACTATCCAAGCAGAATCATGAAAGGATGAAGCAAAAAAAAAAAAAATTCTTCATCTTGTTCCCGATAAACCACTGCCTGAAGAAGTCAAGAACCTTTAGAAGAATTAACGAAACTAGAGAAGGGACATGGAAAGACTGGAGATTCATTGGTAACATCATCTGATTGCAAGTTTTCATCATATTTTTTACTTATTCGAGGGACATTACTACATGTCTTGAATATTAGTGGATTTTCTTTCTTCTTTTGAATCTTTTTTTTTTTTTTTGGATCTATCTTGAAGTCACTATCAATTGTTTTGTCCCCAAAAGAACAAAAACTTTTAATTTCGTTTTCACACTATCGGTGGTACTGGGTTGACAAAAGTATAAATAAAAACTTTAACAATATAAGAACTTAACTAAATAAATACTACTGGTGGTGGTAGTTCATGTATAAACTTACAAATTTCTCTAGCAGTATGAGTAGCCAAAGGATATACATACAAGAAAGAAAAAAGAGCTGAGACCAAAGACTGACTTGTGGTGTTTTGTGACATGCACGGATGAGATAAAACGAGTCTTGTAGAATGAATACTACAACAATGATTAAATGCCTTCTGTTGATGGTCTCCTTCGGTCTCTATGAAGGAGCAACAGAACTACACCATCGAACCCTTAACCATTATTGTCCATGGTCTACAGAACATGAAAACCTAATATTATATGAATAGTCTCGTTGGGATGAAACAAAAGAAGTAAGCTCAGATCGCATAATGTCTTTGGGGATATGTAATTGGAATTAAAACACTAGAAAGGACATATAGCAAAGGACTTGTGGAATTGAATGAAATGATATGGTATCGTTGTGACAGTGAAACTAACCGAATGACCATTGCTACCAGTAACGCAGGGCTAGTGGGCTATGTAGGTCACATGTTCGTATGTGACCAGTGCTATTGTGTCCCCATGGCCGCAGACAAATCCACACAGGGTCTATAAGCTTTAGTTCCTATGTAAACAGAAAGCAAACAAAAGTAAATTTCTGTGATGTTCAATTTTATTTGGATCCTGTCTTCCTCTTTATTTTCTGTTTTTTTCCAATTTTTTTTCGGGGGATTTATTCAGTGTTGTCTGTTTCTGGTCTTTTCGGTTTTGATTAACTACATTTGGCGCTTGAAAAAAATGTTTTTTTTTCTTCTATAAATTCAATTCTATTTATTGGAATAGTTTTTCCCTCCTTGCACTATTCATTTTTTCTCGGAAAATGAATAGTGAAAGGGGGGAGAAAAATTATATTCCACTTTACATCTGTTAATCTTACTTCCAAGTACACGATATCAATTTGTGTACTAATTTTATCATTTGAAAGGATTGACATTTCAACATTTATTGTATACTTTATTTAAATGGTGGTTTTATTAATTTAAAATGTAAAATCAGTAAGCTTTACAAATTGAGAGTAATTTTGATTTTTTGAGTTAAAAAGCCACCCTACTTCTTATTTTGTAAAATTCTATAACGTCGATCGATTTTCAATAGATTTTTAAAGTTCTGGTTTGAATTTATAAATGATCTAAATATTTAATATCAAAATATTTAAATTTTAAAATATATATTTTATTTTTCCTAATGAAAAAAAGAATAAGATAATTTTTAAAAATTGAGAAGAATTTATTGCATCGTTCTAAATCTTAAAAGTAACGAGTTATCCATTTTTTAGTTTGTAAAATATAAGACCACTTTTTAATAAATTTTTTTTATTAAATATTATTAAATAGAAAATTTTATTTAGCACTGAAATTGCCATTTGGTAATATGGATTTATTTATAGATTATAGGAGGTGCAGAATATCCACTGATTAGATACTAATTTTACGAAAATAATTACTTGAGCAATTAGGATAATTTCTCACTTGGTAAATATGTCAATAATCTAAATTTTCATATATATGGCTCGAAAAATTCCATAAAATAAGTACAAAAAATCTATTGTAACCCCTAAAGGTGACTGTCCTTTGTGTATATTTGTGCAAAGGTGTCATTGGCTAATTTTACTTTAAAAATGAAGCAAAAGAGACTGCTATCATTAATTCTGACCACTAGGGCCGTATCATAACCGACATTTTCTTATCTTTAACTTAAAGATTTGAATCTTACAAATTTGAGATTTCAACAAAACAGCATGTAAAACGCACACAATATAACAAAATTTCATTATATTGTGCTTTTTGCAGGATATTTAATTGTTGAAATTTAGTAATGTCATTTGGACTTAAAGTTCGTGCGATTTGACGCCGTTGAATTTTTTGTTTGTTTGTAAAACTACATATTCACATTAGCAATTTTTAAATTTTAAAGCATCCAAAAACTAACACCTTTTAGTGCTAGGGGCACACATCGATACCATGAACACGGAGATACCATGTAGAATACTAACACATGCCGCACAGCCGTTGACGGGTTTAAAAAGTTAGAGCATCAGGTTTGGAAACAAAAAGTAGTCACAGGGCGCCAAATCTGGAGAGTACGGTGGATACGACCAATTTGGCCATGGCGACGGCGGAGGTGTGAGCCGGCGCGTTGTCGTGGTGGAACAGCACTTTTTTCTTCAATTTGACGTCAAATAAGCCCAATAAGTCAGCATAGTAGCGCCCCGTGATTGTTTTACCCTTCTCGAGGTAATCGATGTGGATCACACCTTGTGAATCCCAGAAAACGGTGGCCATCACCTTTCCGGCCGATCGAACAGTCTTCGCCTTCTTCGGAGCATGTTCGCCGGGTGAAGTCCACTGTTTCGACTGTTCCTTGGTCTCTGGTGTGTACCAGTGAATCCATGTTTCGTCGACGGTCACGAAACGACGCAAGAACTCCGCTGGATTGTGCTGAAACAGCGCCAAACATGTCGCCGATGTGGTCTCACGGTTGCGCTTGTTTTCCGGTGTGAGCGCCGACAGCTTTCTCATGCCCAGTTCTTCGTATAGAATATGATGCACCGTTCCTACTGCGATGCCCACAGTCTCAGCTATCTCGTGAACCTTCAATCGACGGTCTGCCAACACGAGATCGTGAACTTTTTTAACGTTTTCCTCCGTAGCAGCTGTTTTCGGGGCTCCTGGGCGTGGCTCATCAAAAACCGACGTGCGGCCACGAACAAACTCGTTGAACCAATTCTTGACGGTCGCCATCGAAGGAGAAGAGTCAACATACACAGCATCCAAGCGATCTTTGATTTTGCTGTGCGTTTTCCCTTCCAAAAACAAGAATCTAATCACCGAACGATATTGTTCTTTTTCCATTTTTGTGCAACCGACCAACACGCTCGCTTTCAAAGGCTCTCAAAACAAAACTAATGAAGGAAATCGACTGACACTTTGACAGTAGGCTATTAAAAGAATGTACTGCACGGTGGTAAATTTCATTTGTGACAGCAGCTCCATCGGACGGTGAGGCTAAGTACTTGTTGAATGACCATCGTAGTTTAATGTTTTGAAAATAAAAGATTTTTTTATTATTGAATTTGAGATATTTATCTGATAAAAATAGTCTAGAAAGTAAAAATGATACTAGGTGCTCATTAGGTTCCAGCTCGATTTGTATTTGGCGGCCATATTGGTTTGTGTACAATTTTTGTCTATTGGTAATAAACAATTTTAGAGAATGGTCAATAACAATTTATCATGAAGTATTTAATACCAAAACAAAGAATACGCAGAAAAAATTACGTCTTCGACTTGGCTGGCTTTGTTAATAAACAGAATAGATGCTATTGGGGCAATAAAAATCCTCAACTGATGCACCAAAGACCACTACACCCTTGAAGAGTAACTGTGTGGTGTGGCATTTGGGCCGGCGGCATTATTGGGCCATATTTCTTTGAGGATGCTGGAGGCAATGCTGTAACAGTTACTAGTGACCGTTATCGGGACATGTTGAAAAACTTTATTCTACCCTAATTGCATCAATTAGGCCTATAAATTAGGTAGTCCTAACAAGACGATGCCACGTCACACACAGCTCATGCTACGGTGCAAATTTTGATTTGAACCCTTCCGATTTCTTCCTATGAGGGTGCTTGAAAGAAAAGGTATACACTAACAAACCAACCATAACCTCAATACTTAATGACAAAATTCGAAACGAAATTCCTGACATAATGCAAGAAGTCTGCAAAAAATGTTATGAAAAATGTGCTTAAAACAGCCAGAGTCACGCATTTAACGAACATCATATTGTATACAGAATGCTATTAATCATTAAAATATAAATTAAAAAATTGTATTTAATTTAAAAGTTATTTAAAAAAAAAACATAAAACGCACACTTAAAACTAATGTAAATAAATAGCAATTATAAATTAAAAACAAAACGTCATTTTTCTTCCTACAAGCAACAAAAAAATCGATTTTTAGTTCCTCTACTTTCCGCTGCAGTAATAGAATAGAAATATGGCGCTGGAGTCAGTAAAAGTACTAGGTTTGTGTATAAAAAGTTCAGATACCAGGTTGGTGTATAAGGAAACCACGAAACCATTCGTAGTATCGATACCAGGATTATTATTAGTATTCAACGCAGTATCGATACCACATATCGAAATGTGTAAAAAAGTTTTTAAAAGCTACCAGATAGAATCGTGTCCTATAAAAAGTCTAAGGTTGGTCATTTGAATGATGTTATTTTTCAAGTATAATAGAAATGAAATAAAAATTTTATTTAACTTAACTTTCCAAATATTGAATTAATAGCTTTTACTTAAATTGGATAGTTAATTTTATTTTGAATACTATATATATTAATTATCACTAATAATTAAACAGAAAATACTATTTGTATTCATTTTCATAAAACTTTTCCCAAATTAATTAATTAAAAATAATTTTCAATACCACAAACCAAATTAAACATGAACAAAAACTAATTACTTTAGAACAGGAAACTTTTTTTTTTCAAATTAAAATCAGATATTTTTTATATACTCGAAGTAAAATGAAAAGGATGAAACTATTTTTAATTTGCATACTGACCAGTCAATTCGTTTAAACTGGAAAAATTATGAATATTGCACTTGTTCGTGCATGTGTTGTTTACCGCATAAAATTTTAAGGAGAATTTCATTAAGGAAACATGAAAGATGATAAAAAATTGCATTAAAATAATAACATGTTAAAGGAAAATGAACACTGATAGCAAATTCTCAACATACACGTATTTCATTTTATTCATATTTTTTTGGTTGTTGATCAAATATGCAAAAGTTCTGTATAGATACTAAAACGGCACTAACAGATACTTTCGTGTTGATCTCATATATCAGATAGACAAGAAGACTCTGATGAATGGAATGAAAAATATTTTTAACTGCAGTAAATTGAGGGTAACTTGCAGAAAAAATATAATTTTCTGCAATGAGATATATTTTCTCATAGTTTATTATACAAGTACGCTCATTTTTTTAAAACAAAATTTAATAAAATATCGTCTACCATGCTAAGTTATCATATTAGCTAGTCTAAAAGATTTACTTTAAGATAGTATATTTAATGAAAATTAAAAAATTGTTTTAATATTAAAAATTTGAAGATTGATTTTATTTTTAGGGAGCAGTATTGAATTGTTGGGATTTTTTTACATCAGTTGACAACTGAACCATTTACGAAATTTGATTTTGTTCAGTCAGACTATGTCATGTCACCTAAAAGGACATTCTAGGTAACATGACATAATCTGACTGAACAAAATCAAATTACAAAATAAACTTTTGTTTTTTATTTTTTTTTTATTTTATATGTTATCTACAACTACTTATGATAGTAACAAGCAGATTTTTTAAGGGAATATACATGGACATGAAGACATGTGGAGGAAAACACCCATCGATGTCACCTCTAGAACAGGGTAATTTTATTTTATAATTTTAGAGAATCTCTCGGCCATCGCCATTTTAAACGTCGATGAGTGTATACTGGAAGGGTGGGAGTGAAAAACTCCCTTCCTAAAGGATTAGAGGGGAAGGATAGATGCGAATGGAATTTTATATATCGGGAGATGCATAGTTCACGAACAAATGGAACATTTAGGTCACGGTGGATAACAGTGTTTCGCACATAAAAGGGGGCATTTTACGAAGGATTCGGGATTGTAGGGATTGGATTGGAAGGGAGTTGGAATGCTTAGTCGAACCTCAAAGTTCTAGACCATATGTCCATATTGGTTTCAGAACTGTATTGTATAGTAATAGTTTACTTGTTGTTGTATGTTGGGATTTACTGTCTAGGAGACGTAATAATTGTTTGTATCGTCCGTTAAGTTCACGTCTTTTAGTTTTCATATGAAGGTTCCAGGTTAACCGTTTGTCGAATATAAGTCCAAGGTAATGTACGCTTTTTTTTGTGGAATAATACTGCCGTTTAGGGTTATGTCGGGAATTTGTTCTCGGCAGAGTGTGAAAGTTATATGAGCAGATTTTTGCTCATTTACCTTCACTCTCCACCTTTTGAACCAAGTTTCTAAGGAAGGATCTTTGTGATGTGTCAAGATGGCTGTATCGTCAGCATATGTTGCGGTTAGGATATTGTTGTGGCAAGGAATATTATGGGTATAAATGTTATAAAGGATAGGACTTAGGATACTTCCTTGAGGGACACCGGCGGAAATTGGATAAATATCAGAGTACTCAATATGTTCAGCTACCTGAAAATATCAGTCTGAGAGATAAGATTTAAGGATGTGGAAATAACCCGAGGGTAGGACTCGCTGCAACTTCCAAAGCAATCCAGGATGCCATACACGGTCGAAAGCATGCGAAATGTCAAGAAACACGCCTGGGCAGTATTCCTTTCGCTCTAGCGAACACGCTATGTAGTCGACTACGCGATGACACTGCTGGATAGTGGAATGCTCAGGTCGAAATCCAAACTGATGCTGAGGAATGACACCCTAGGTTTCAAAAATGGGATAAAGGCGTTTTAGGATTAATTTTTCTAGGGGGCTAGATAAGGTATCTAGGGGTCTAGATGAGCTAGGAAGGTTTTTGGGCTTATTGGGTTTTGGGATCATCTTAATTATGGAAAACTTCCACAGGGAAGGAAAAAATGATGTGCGGAGGATACTATTATAAATATAGGTTATAAGGACGAGGGTTTTTTTTGAATTTTGCTTTAGGATTTCTGAAGTTATTAGGTCTTATCCTGCGGCTTTTTTTATTGGATAAGTGTTCTATTGTGAATTTAACTTCGGAAGGAGTGAAAAACTTAGGAGGTGGACTTATGGGCAACTGAGTTGATATTTATCCGTTTTTGCCCAGGTTCCGTCGGTATTCCGGAGCGGGTGTGTAGCTGTTTTGTATTTGAGAATTCGTCTGGTAGCTGTCCAGAGTGACTTATTAGTTGTTAGTGATTCTGTGTATTCAGTAAATCGTTCGTTATTATAATTAATTATTTCTTGTTTCAGTTCTCGTTGTAGTTGGTTCAGTTTTTTCTTCTCATTTGGCATTCTTAAACGTTGCCACTGGACCCTGGCTCGACGTTTCTTGCTTATCAAGCTGCGAATTTTTTGCGGAAGATTATAGTCATATTCTCGAATGGTTGGATTGTTATGATTTAAGTGGGCGTTAGTGATTGAGTTCTGTATGCAAACAGTCAAGTCGCTTACGGCATCGTCTATTTCGTGTACGTTCTTAAGCTTTGTTGTAAATGAATCTGTTGGTCTAAGTTCTGTCTAAAAATGTACCAATCAACTTTCCCATTTACAAGTTTGGCAGGATAGGATTTTAAGGAAGAGAAAGTATGTAGTGTTAGGAGAACAGGGGAATGTTCGGAATTCAGGTCAAGGAGTGTATCTATGGAAGTATTAATGGAATGGATAGGTGTGGTTATGAAATAGTCTAGAATATCGGAAAGGTTTCTGCCACTGGTCGCCCAATATGTGGGCATGGGAGGAGATAGGACCTCAAGAGTGGTATGGGAGAGGAGTTTTTGGAGAATCTTTCCTCGGGGATTCGAAACACGGCAACCCCATTTAGGGTGCTTAGCATTATAATCTCCTCCCGCGATGAAGGATTTTCCAATTGATTTGAGGAACAAAATAAACTGAATATATTTTTATAAATGAAAAGTGATAATTTTTTTGAATTTTATTGTATTAATCGGTGATATTAAAAATGGTAAATTTGCTCATTGTGAGTGTGATTATGCATTTCATAATTTTAAAAAGATAGTTCTACCATTTAATACATCTTAAAGTAAAATATTAAAAAAGATAATTTTTATTTTATCTTATTTTACTATAGTAAAATCTTATAGGACTCTAAAATCCTATAAGATTCGACTATAGAGAAGCTGAGAATTTTTATCTGAAGTTTCATTCAGAAATAGTTACCGCCCATTCTGGAGCGTATGTGATTTCAAAAAGACAACACCAAATTTTCCCTTTACTGACCAAAAAGATCTTAAAACTTTATGATGGGGTTATATAAAAGATAATGTTCACTTAGACCATTTGCAAACTTTAGAATATTTTAAGTTGAAATGTGCAAAAATGTTATTAAAAAATTAACTTTAAAATGATTATAATAGGTTTAAATTTATTACTTATTTAACTTAACTTTTCGAAGTACTAATCAAATGGCCATTCTAATACCATATTATAATTAATGTCTATGATAATTTGAAAATTTCCAGATAGTTCTTAATATTCCATACTATCCTTAACTAGATGTTCTTAAAATTTTACAGACATCTCGGCCGTTAAAGTATATATTTTTTAGATCAAATTTACTACGGAACTTCTTCCTTTTTTACTTAACTTACTATTAATTTCAATTTCTTTTAGAGGATACGTATTAAATTTTCCGATGTCTAAAAATTAAAAAATTCAACTTTTATTGTGAATTCCTTTTTTTCTATTCTCTTTTCTTTTCACTATTAAAAAAAATAATATTTTAGGTAGTAACGTACAGATGAATATTTAAATATTATAAAAAAATTATATATATAATAATTATTGGGAAATATTTAGGAAATATTTGCAAAGAGTATGTATGATTTTTACGTTTTTTAAATCTTCGTTACTGAGAATATAGGATTAAGTGTAAGGACTTCCTTGCTTATCTCTCATCAATCCAAAAAATCATGAATATTTAGTATAAAAATAATCAATGAATTGCGTAAAAGAATTAAATATTAATAATTTTTATGCTAAAAATCTCATAAAGATTTTTACGAAACAATTAGTTGAGTAGAAATTCAAGGATACCGAAATGATTTTTCTTATAAATTTATTTTTGTACAGACGAGAAAACATGAACAAGTTTTTTAAGATTTATTGGAATGAAATTTTTATTGGCAAGAAATGTTTGTCTACAATTGGTGCTATATTAAAAAGTAATTAAAATTTTGAAAAAAAAAATCATTAACAAACTAACAAAAATTATGTAAGAACATCACTTGGTAAACCTATTTAACTGTCACCGATTACATATCAAGACAATCATTATTTTTTATTGTAATTTTTATACTAATATATTTTTAAGGTTGTTTTTTTAAGAATTCTAACCAATCCATTACCTTAAAAAATTAAATACGATAATTTCCTAAAAGATTTTAATAAAAATTATTTATATCAAATTTTGTACAAAAAAAAAAAAAAACAAAAAAAAAACCTTAAAAAAAATTAATACTCAAGGACTTTTGTTTCTAGAAATCTGATTTATGAATAAATCAAAAGGAATTTGATCAAATCAAAATCTCGAAATTATATTTATTAAATTTTTTTTTTGTGATGTTCTGCAAATATTTTCTGACACTTTATATAATAATTTTGATTGAATTTTTATTATTTCTGACAGATAGTATATACATACTCTTATATATATTTTATTTGAACATAATAAATATAAATTTTATAACTAATTTTTATATATATTCTAATATAAATGGAATTTTTATACTCTTATAAGAAAATATTTCATAAATAATGAATTCTTGAAACGGAAAATTACTTAAACAAAATACAAATATTTATATCATAAATAAATATGCTTATTAAATGCATAAATAGGGGATGTGTTATAAAAATAATGAGACTGGTTTTTTTTTCTTCTATTGATACGTTAATATAAGGTGTAGTAAAAAGAAATCCATTATTTTTGCATTAAATTGAAGGTTTTATTTAGCATAGATAGAATGATACGATGTAGGTTAAATATATACCGTTTTGTTCGATAACTTGTTGCCATTTTGGAGGTAATTTTATAATGCCTCTCTCATAGAAACCCTCGTCCCTATTGGCGAAAAACTGGGACTGTCGATTTTCACAATCTTCTCTTGAGGCGAATTTTTCACCTGCAAAATCATTCGTTATAGACAGGAAGAGGTGGTAATCACTTGGTGCCAGGTCCGGACTATAAGGTGGATGCATAAGAACATCCCAACAAAGGTCCCGGAATTTCTGGTGAGTCACTATCGATGTATGCGGCCTGGCGTTGTCATGATGGAACACAATTCATCTCCTATTGGCCAAAGCTGGCCGCTTCTGGGCGATTGCTTCTTTCAGACGGTCCAATTGTTGATAGTATAGGTCCGAATTAAGAGTTCGGCCGTAGGGGAGCAGCTCATAGTAGATGATTTCCTGCCAGTCCCACCAAGCACACAGCAAACCCTTCGTGGCTGTCAATCCTGGCTTGACCACCGTTTGCGCCGGGTGACCGCGATTTGAAGACGACCGTTGTCGCTGAACGTTGTCGTAAGTGACCCATTTTTCATCACCAGTAACCATCCGCTTCAGAAATGGATCGATATTGTTGCCATTCAGCAGCGATTCGCAGATGGAAATTCGGTCCATGAGGTTTTTTTGCGATAACTCGTGTGGCACCCATACATCGAGCTTCTTTTTGTACCCAGCCTTATTTAAGTAGTTCCAAACGGTTTTTTGTATAATTTTTAGCTCCTGGGCAATCGAAACAGTGCTTACGTGACAGTCGGACTCGACGATTTCCATTATTTTATCGACATTTTCGACAATTGGCCTTCCAGAGCGTGGTGCATCTTTGACATCAAAATTACCGGAACGGAAGCGACGAAACCAAATTTGCTTATGATTGGCTGTTACAGTATTAGGACCATAAACACTATTCCCATTTTCAGCTGCGTGGCTTGCGTTTTCGCCTTTATTGAAGAAAAACTGTAAAATTTGGCGTATTTTCTCTTTGTTGGTGTCCATCTTTGAGGCGTGCTAAAAAAATACTGAGTCAAGTAATCACAACACTGTATCAAACGCTTTTTTAGTACAAAATTTTATCTTTCTAACGCCATCTAGCCCGATCGCACTTTTATAACGGGAGATACAGACTCCTAAAGCCATCTATTGGCAAAATATGGACTACTTATATAATATTATACCACTTCAAAGAAGTACTCTTGGGAAGCTTTATATATCGGTGGCAGAGGAGTTATTTTTACTGTTCGTAGAAGTGCTCAAAGGGCTATACTCATTTCAATATTATTGACTCTAACAAGAAGGTTATCTGATTAATAAAGAGGGAGGGGGGTGGTAATAGTTGACAGTAAGTCGTTGATAGAGATGGTGTTTAAGTGGTCTTCAATGAGCGATCTGACGCACAAAATACTTTTGACAATCCTTTAAAGGACTACTCATCAGATTACATTTTAACCTTAAAAGTCACGTTTTTACTGAACGAGCCTGAAACTTACACTGTACCTCTACAAAGAGAAGTGCGCATTGTTACCAATTCACAGTAAGTCGTTGATAGAGATGGTGTTTAAGTGGTCTTCAATGAGCAATCTGACGCACAAAATACTTTTGACAATCCTTTAAAGGACTACTCACCCCTTCTACATTTTAACCTTAAAAGGCACGTTTTTACTGAACGAGCCTGAAACTTACACTGTACCTCTAGAAAGATAAGTGCGCATTGTTGCCAATTCATTCACAGATTTTCCTTGTTTTTCTACAAGTGCCTGAATATTTAAGTTGACGCATTTGTTCTTAATTTTCATACACCATTTTAAAAATATGAATTTACTAAATATACAGTTGAGCTATTGGCAAGAATAAATTTTTATAATAAGCTTCTGCATACCAAAGTTAGACTGAGCAGGGTTAAAATGCAGTTATAGTTGCATAAAAATACACTTTTTGTGCAGGAACCTCATAGTATTTATTCGAATTTAAGGTTTTCGCCGAATAAAGTTAATTTCGGACATTAAACGAACCTAACAAAATCAATTCTTTTACTAATCTGGGTATAATAAGATGGCTCAGCCTAAGTCGCATATTCTAAAATTAGCCTAATGAAGGCACAGTGAAAAAACATTGAAGTTTGTTAGCTAAAGAACTCATTTGGCCAACTCGTTAGGTAGCCTAAAATTAGGCTATTCTTAAATGAATATAATAAATGTGAAATATAAAATTCAGTTATTTTGTTTAGTTTGATCTTCAGGTCTAGTCCCTGGAAAAAAATATTCAAAAATAAATAGACTAGAGTAGTGAGAATTTATCAAATTTGAGTTGTAGGCCATTAGAAGGACACAAACTAAAATATTATAATATATTTAAGTCATCCTGAATATAAGCTATGCCATTTCTATATCTGATACAGGATAAAATTTTCTTATTGTCAGCATGAAAATGAATTTTACAGTAATTAATTGGCTGAACAATGCCATCAACGGCAATAATGAAAAGCAACGGATAAAGATGACTACCTTGCGGCACACCGGATAAAATTTTCATATCCATAGAAAAAAAATATTTTTCTGAGTCAGATAGGACTTAATCCAATTAGGAATCAATAGAGTAATTCTAATTTATTAAAATATATGAAAATATTAAATTTAAGAAATTTATCAAAGGTTTTACTAAAGTTAAAATTTTTACTTAAACCATTTTAGTCTGTCTGAATTTATTGGCAACAAGCCTAGTTAGTATATTAGATATTTCGCTTTCTAATTATTTTCTATTTTTGGTGATCTAAAATTATCTTAGAATAAAAGGCAGATTTTTTTGAAAATGAGCAACAGTTAAAAATTTTTGTAGCCATTACCTTTTTACCATATCTAATGCATGAAATTTACTCTAAGTTTAATTGCCTTAAGATAAGAACTCTTGTAGCCATTATCTTTTTAAGCGTCTATGTACGAGGGTCGTTCAATAAGTCCTTAGAAAAAGATAGAAAAAACTGTTTTTAAAAAAAAAACATAATCTCCTTTTAGCTCTATACACTTTTCTTAACGTTTTTCCACAATTTTTATCACGTCCAAAAAATAGGATTTTGGAAGTTATGCAAAATACTCATCCGTTTGAGCAATGACGTCCTCGTTGGAAGTGAACCGTCGTCCGCCAAGCCATTTCTTTAGATTGGGGAAAAGAAAATAGTCACTCGGGGCCAAATCTGGTGAATAAGCGGGATGCTGCAACAATTCCATTCTCAATTCCACAATTTTGGCCATGGAAACAGCGCAGGTGTGCACACGCGCATTATCCTGATGCAAGAGGATTTTTTTCTTCATCGGATGGGGGTGTTTCTCTTTGATTTCCTCGCTCAACCGTTGCAATAACGACGGATGCGGGTGTTTCTGGAGTGTAGTAGTGTATCCAGGCTTCGTCCACAGTGACATATCGGCGAAGGAATTCGGCAGGATTGCGATGAAAGAGTGCCAACATAGCCTCAGAGTCCACTGCACGATTGCTCTTATTCTCCTCTGAGAGCAAACGCGACACCCATAGTGCCGAAATTTTTTTCGCAGACAATTTTCATGCAAAATTGAAGCGACTGTTCCTTATGATATGCCCGTGGCCTCAACTAATTCGCGCACTTTAATTCGCCGATCATTCAAAATCAGATCGCGGATTTTGTCAATGATTTCAGAAGTAGACACCTCAACTGGGCGTCCTGAACGATGTTCATCTTTTGCGGATGAACGGCCACGTTTAAATTCATTCACCCAATTGTAAACCGTCGCAAACACAGGTGCAGATGTGCCATGAACTGCTTCCAACTCGGCTTTGATTTCTTTCGGGCTTAAGCCTTTTAAATGGAGATGTTTGATGACAGCCCTAAAATCGCTTTTTTCCATTGTTATGCACAAATAAATGTCGTTAACTTTAATCGACGATAGAAATTGACCTACGCTATGGATCGAGCTGAAATTTTCGATTATGCTACTCACAAAAAAAAATCTTTACCGACACTACGAGGGCAATTTCTTGTATTTTCTAAGGACTTATTGAACGACCCTCGTATGTTTTCGAGAAGAAAAAATTAGTACAGTTCTCTAAAAAGAGGATTATTTACAGATGAACAGACAATTCATAACTTCAGGGTTCACACTTCTTACCCACATAATATGGAGCGTCGACAATGCTTGGAGTATTGTTAATTGAAAGAATTAGATTCGACTGGATTTGAAGTACTTGGTTAACCCCTAAATTTCTATTTTATACGTCCAAATGGGTTTTATTACCGTATTGTATAGAAGTACTTTTTTATCGACTGTTAGTTTTGTGCATATAAGTAAATATTGTCATTAATAAGTATGAAAAAGAATGGTTCTTAGTAAAGAGTAAAAGTAACTTGAACACTTTTTTGTTCATTTACTTTTATTCTCCACTTTCTAAATAAATTTTTAAGAGAATCAATAATAGTTTTGTAAATGGTAGGAGGTAGTATAACAGGTTTTTGTCATTAGAAGATATAATATGACTATAAATATTATATAAGATAGGACCACGAATACTATCCTGCGGAACTTATCCAGTTTCGGCAATTAAATTTTTTATCATATCTTTGTCAATACCACATTCTATATGCAAATTAATCCCAACTATCACCACTCAATAACACCTTATATTTTTAGATTTTTCATAAGTGCTGATAGTAACATGATAATGCTTTTGCATAAATATATTATAAAATTCATAATAATAAAAATACTATAATTTACAAATCATGATTTTTATTAAGTCAAACTACAACTGAAAAGGGTTAAAAATAAAAACAATACTGTCTTTGCTAAAGAGAACCTTTTATAATAAACATTTTTAAGCTTTAAAATAAATATAACATAAAAAATCCATTTGTTTGTTTATCTTAGACATGCACTCGCTGGACATTGGAAATCTTAAATCGAATACGATGTCTTGTCGAAAAGTAAACAGAAATTATTACAAAAGCAATGTAACATTTGGAAAATCGTAAAAATCACGTGTGTTCGTCTTATCGACAAAGACGGTCATAAAAACAAATGGCACGTTTTTCATTTTGGTCAATTTGATATTTTATTACTACTGGACATATTCGTATATATTGTATTATATATACTCTTAAAGTCACCCATTTGTAAAATATGTCCATTTACTATTAAAGTATCATAAACATTTCATATTGATAATCGTCTACTTACAAAATATGTTCAAATCAAAGTCAGACAAAAATAGATTTTCTTTCTGTTATCCATACACATATGTTATATACAATAAAACTGTTTGAAAAAAATAAGAATATAATGAAAATATTTGAAGAAAAATATAACAATTTGGCAAATTTATAGAGTCTTTATTATTTTAGAAATCGTTGACATTTGGCATTTGTAAGAAAAAAAAAATCAATATTTTCCCTTTAATCTTTTACAATATTGTTTAAGATATTTTAAAATTTTTTAAAAATAAATTCTTTATAATGCAAAATATTCATATTTAGTGAATAAAAATACTTTGTAAATAGAATTTGAAAAAATTCTAGTAACAATACAACCCTTTTTTTAAATCTTTTTTTTTTCAAATCAATTCAAAACGTAAAAATCTCAAGGGACAACACTACCAAATTCCCAGATACATCATCAAATATTCAAGATAAACCAGTTTATACTCTCTTATAACGATAGAGTGGAGAACCCTTAAAATTAACAATAATACAACAACAACAAAAAAACAAATGTAAAAATATTTTTAATCACAGAAAATGCATGTCGACTGAATCCAAACACGTGACAAGCTGAAATATTTTGGTTAATTTTCACGAGTATTAACGGGTGTACAAACTGTGTAATAGGGAAAAGCCTCGTGGTTATAGTAAACACCGTCAAATAAAGTGTTTTGTGCCGCATCTTTTTGTCCATTTTGCTTATAATCCTTTCAACCCTTCACTAATAGTTATCCGAGCACATTCACAGTTACATATACTGAACGCCCCAATTTGAAATTTACCATAAACGTACTCTCGCAGGCATTCAGTAATTTAGTATAGAGGAAATAAATCCTTTCCCCCTAACATCCTAATACACCTCTTTCAGCATGGTTCTAGTTAATTTAGATTCAGATTTTTCACAGGACTATGCCGAATTCAAACAAAAATTACTTTTGGGGATTGCACACTAGCACTAACTGCCATTGGCACAACGAAAATGTGGACGGAAAAGAAAAACTTTCCGATTAATCCCACTTTATATTAGATTGAATTGGCTTGTATAGGACAAGTTCTATTTGGCAAATTTTTAAGGAAGAAATTTAATTGGCACGTGTGGTCGCCGCGCAATAAATTATTTGTCATACTGTAAATCCGGCCATTACGTAACCTTTTATTTAAATTTTCATATTGATTCAGTGCAGAGCAACGATAACACGAAAGGGTGTAAATACATTCACAGGAGGCTCATTTCAGACCCTTGTAAATATTGTGACATTATTAAAGGACAATAATGGTTGAACGATTCTTTCAAATAAAATCGTCCTTCTTCCTTTATCAATTATTAGGTTTTGTTATATTTCTTTTAAATAAAAAATTTTGTTTTTTTTAATTATAGAATTTATTAGGTGAATTTATTTTAAAAACTTTCATTCTACTTGTAACTTTATGCCGATGCCATGAAGAAAAAAATTCAATAAAAATAAGATGGTGCAATAAGACTGATAATAAGAAAAAAAAGGGTAAATTTTTATAAATAACTATACCCATTCTATCTTAATATATTTTTTAACTTAACTTTTACTATTCTTCAAGTTTCATTTGACTTTGTTTCGTTTTATGGGCGCACTTAATTTTCAGTGCAATTTCATTTTGAAATAAGATAAAGCTCACCAAAAGAAAGAAAAATACTGAATCCTTTTCTTTTAAGTTGGCTTTTTATTAGGACGATGCCAAAAAAAAAAAATAAACACTCTTCTTAAGATAAATTCTGCAATGTTTGCTCTACAAGAAATTCAACGCATTATTTTATTTTCAGAACGAATCCCAACGATTCATAAAGTTGAAAATGCTTTCGAAACAAAGAAATTTATCTCATCATCAGCACCGTGAAATTCATGAAAGTACAAGTACTTTCCCCAACAATATTGTTTTTTCATTAGCCTTCAAAAATCCCCCTTAAAAAAAAAATCATTTTCCTCTTTTACAAAAGCGTGGGTAAGCCATATTTATAAGACAACGCATTATCATTAAATCGGCAACAAAATCTTATGATAACTCGACGATTGACATCGTCTTTTGTATTTACGTGTTGGATTTGAAATTTATGTATCTCGTTTTGAATTCTTAAGTCTTTTAGGATGCAGAAAAAAATCTAAAACATTTGCAAGAAAATATAAAATAAATACTATACAAAAATCCAAAAGGATATTTATTAATATTTCAGTAGAATTTTCTTTTATAAATTGATAAGGCCAACATAACAAGTGTGCATAAAATCATAAATTCATATTTGTTAACGGTTGTTTTGCAGAAAAAAAAAACTATTATTAAAAATTTATTAACTCTAAAATATATTGTTTTAAATTTATTCATATTAAATGGAAAATAATTTAATTTTATTATTAGAGGTATTTTAAAAATTGAACATTTAAATATTATCAAATAAAAAAAATTGCCTACAATTAACGTGTACAAATATGAAGATAAAAATAATAAGAATCTAGCTTCTGAATATTTTCTTAAAGATTTAACATATTAAGTTATCTATTTAGTAGTTTGAAAAGAATAGTCTTATCATTTGATAGATACTAAACAAATATACTTATTTACACTTAAGATTGATATTATACGAGGTCCGTTCAAAAAGTATCACGAATTTTGAATTTAGGCGGGTTAAGTATATTCGATTTTCGATATTTTGTGGTCTTATGTTGGTAATAATATCCCTCAATTATGCCGATAAGTTCGGCCATTTTGAACGTTCACTTAATTTTTGACAGCTGCTTTGCTTGCACGTGTTTTGGCTCATCTTTGATTTTTGCCATTTTCGACCAAAAACAGCATCGCATTAACATTGCTAAGGAGCTATTGGACTCTATTCGCGACGAACCAAATTTTCTCCAGAGGATCATAACTGATGACGAATCATGGGTTTATGGTTATAACGTGGAAACCAAAGCTCAATCATCCCAAAGAATGCTGCCGCACGAGCAAAGACCGAAAAAATCGCGCCAAGTTCGGTCGAATGTGAAGGATTTGCTTACAGTTTTCTTAGATTGCAGGGTCGTGGTGCATCATGAGTTCTTGCCACAGGGTAGAACATTCAATAAGGAATATTACCTGCAAGTTGCGCGAGGCAATTCGCTAGAAACGCCCGGAATTGTGCAAATACAAAAATTGTTTTTTTCGTTGCTTGTGCACGAATTTTTGGCCAAAAAAAACACACTAATAATGCCGCAGCCACCGTATTCTCCAAATCTGGCCCCCTGTGACTTTTTCTTGTTCCGGAAACTGAAGAGGACCATGAAAAGACGACGCTACACTACGATTGAGGAGATAAAGACGCCATCGAAGGTTGAGCTAAACAAGATCTCAAAAAATGACTTTTTGAAGTGCTTCGAGGATTGGAAAAACGTTGGCACAAGTGTATAATATCTGGTGGGGATAACTTTGGAGGGGACAAAATAGATATTCATGAGTAAATAAATAATTTTTGAAAAAACACAAAATTCGTGATACTTTTTGAGCAGACCTCGTATGCCATAGCCGTCCTCCACTCTTGACGAGGAAATTATTTCGTTACCAATTAAGCTCATTTATCGATTGTCGGATGCATTAATGAGCAAAATTGTTGTATGTGAGGCTTTGAAAAACCACAAATATTTGTGAAGAAGCCATTATATCCGTAAAAAGTAACTGGTTGCTTTTTGAATTATGATCGTGTGACAAGTATTTTTTGTTACTATTATCTCAAAGATTTTTATCTGAACTTCATGCGGTTCTAAGTAAATAGCACCACAAGCCACATTATACTACAAATTTTGACTTTATTCCACGAAAAGTTTCCAGAACGCATATTTTCAAGAGTTGATGATGTTGATTAGCTTCCAAAATCATGTAATTTGATGCAGTTTTTATAAAACTAATCAAAATATCGTATTTATGCAGACATTCTTGAAACTTTGTAGAATAATAATATCTTTAAAAACTAATATATATCAAGTAATTGCCGAATTATAGCTTAAAATGAGCAAAAAAATATCAAAAAGTACCTTAATAATTATGACCCCATTTAAAATATATGTCATACTTTTAAGAGGGCTGAATTTGCTCAGCCCTAAATTTATTTTATAAGTAGAAGACTTTAAATAAAGGCCATTTACCAATAAACTAACCATATTCTAGCAGTGGTCACAGACCTCTCACATGACGCTAGCACTAAAACTAAAGTCAACATCCTAGGTTGTTTATACTCGTAGTTTACAAATCTTAGGTTCAGTGATCTTTATCGTATGAACCAGTCTATTGAGCTACATTTGTTAATTTTTTTTGAAACATTTGATCTGTGAAGTTATTAATCCATTATAGAGGACTGTAGCTACAACCAAAGCGGGAGTCATTCAGCCCTTACTTCAGATCAGAAAATTTTATACGGAAATGTCTCACTGGTTTCCCGCAAGGGGGTTACTTCTGAGTGAACAATCAAACTAGAAGTACCTTCTGGTATTGGCGTACTCGTATTTCGAAGTCTGCCCATCAGTGCCTGAAATTTACAAGGTTCCATACTGTAGTTCTTTAAGTGGGAGGACCCACCATGTTCTTTTAAGAACCAAAAAGTGGTACCTTTGGAGTTAGGTTCCCCATTGTGGTGTGACACCAAGATGCTTTTGGCTGAAACTTGTTTTTACGGGTACAGTTGTAGGACTGGTGGTGAGAGATATCAGTTATCCTGGATGCTAGTAGAGGTTTAGGTAGTCCTTGCTACCAACAGTTGGGGTTAATAGCTTGTAACTGATTACTGACTATTAGCAATGGTTATACATGTAGTGGATATTGCTGGTTAAAAGTCAGGACCAGATAAAAATAGAAGAAGTAGTGCATTGAAGGCGAGGTGGGCGTCCTATGAATGACACCGCTCGCTGTTTATGTTTTTTCGGATGGATTATTTGATTGCTTCATGCATAGAACAGGAAGGCAGGTTTTGGATAAAGCAGAAAATGGTAGAATAAAATAAAAAATAAGAATGAGTGGGCAGTGTGATGGTGGGCTATGTAAAAGTAGATTTGTGGCAATCTTTCATAGGGCGGAAACGTACCTGACTCTTCGATTGCATAAAAAAGACGAGAAACAGTGGATCTAGTCAGCTGCACTGGTAAAATTCTAAACAGGAACAGGTCTGTGTGCGCTGACTGGATATATCCCGATTTCTATGATCATAGGCGATCCATGGTATTATGTCTAATTATCAGTAAAAACTGATGTGTTAAAAAACAGAATAATTCTGTGTTACTGGCACCCCGCATACGCATGCTTCTGGAATGGGCCTATTCTGTTGAAAGGACCTATTCCGTTGAAAGGGCCTATTCCGTTGAAAGGGCCTGTTCCGTTGAAAGAGAGGAGGGAGGGCTTGAACCCGATTTTGAATTTAAAAATAGATTACTGTTAATTCGAAACGATCATTCGTTTGAGTTTTCTGCGATCATTGCTAGGCTTTTATGTCACATGCACCACATCCTGCATTGAGAGTGATTGAGAATTGCATTTACAAAATTATATTATTATGTGGATAATTTGTGGTCCTTGCTAGCTACTGGCCATCATTGTGATGATAAGCTGGTGTATGCCTAAGATCTCTTCGCAGGGACTTTTAAAACAAAAAGTGCTACCACAGGGATAGGTGATTGGTCACATCGTGTCCCATCAAGATGAGGTGCCTTATTCCTGAAAAGTGTTAGCTGTAATTAATACCCACATCGCGAGCACAGTATTCGGACAGGAAACCAGCAAATCCCTGAACTAATTTTTTACTATTATTTAAAATTGTTAAGATACTTGATTAGAAAAAAATAAATTCCATTAAATTCATACGGTAATAACGATTTTACAATATTTTTTCCTAATCAAAAAAAAATACACCTTACAACTGACTTTATTCGTTTTTGATATCTGTTAAGTATAAACCAGCTACTCATGACATTTTCCTAACTGCAAACATTTTTCTTTTATTAACACCTTATGAGAAATAAATAAACATATGTTGAACAAAATTTGAATACGGAAATATGAAAGTATATAATAGTAGCTGAATCCTTTTCTGAAAATATTTTATATTCGAAAAGATTGCACGAACGTGAACTGACAATAAATTCAATAATTTCGATTGTTTATTCTAATTTATTCGATTCACATACACGAATCTCTAATTTGGAATTTTAGGTAAACACTCTAGCATAACCCACGAATAACCAAAGCTGTCGATGATGACTATAGAACATCTTAATATAAATCATTTCTAATACATATGCGTATGTATATGTAGTTTGGTAAGGTGGTTTTTTTATTTTGTTTATAGTAAAAATATATTAGGTGGATAGGTCTCTTTTCGTTTCCAAGTATTTCGACATTTGAGAAATATTTGCAAATTCTAATTCAATGCTTGGGTACTGTCATATGGGGAATAAGTCATTCGTTTTTATACTGAGTTATACCTCAGAGAATATAACAGGCTGAATACAAATATGAAAGCTCTTCTCGAACGTTTCTTACTAGCCGAAAAATTGATAAAAATTTTATTTCATTGAAATTCAAACTGAAAGATGCACAGGAGAGCGTTACACATCCCAAAACGCACTTGTCTATATATATGTGAATAAATAATATGCAAATTGAAATGGGTTTTACAATTTGTCGACATGTTTTTTAAATGTTTATAGAAAATTCACATTGGATTATTACTTAAAATATATAAACGTAGGCGAAGGGACTCCACCATATTCAACTGAATATGGGGTATGGGTTAAGGCATTTTATCTTTTCTAATATAAAATGCGAAGTGCGAAATACCTTCTATTGTAACTCTCCGGATGCTCTGCGAACAAAACAGACAAGTTGACGTGTTTTATCACATTATTGGTTGTTTTTTCAATATTTTTTCAATTCACATTGCCAACACCTGGCCGTTCCAAAGGATTCCCTTGTGCTTACTGTTTTGAAACTCCTCCATCTGGTATATTCGCAATTTTAAAATTACTTACAAATATATAAAATCAAAGGGAAGAAAAAAGAAAAAAAAAACGAAGGAAGTAAACCTTAAGAAAATGTACTCCCATAAATATTATTTTTTCATTTCTATTTAAATCTCATATAAGCTATCGAATTTTTTATATTTACAATAATCAGATTAATACGCTTACTGTCTATACTAAATAAATTAAAAAAAAAAAAAATTCAATCTTATAAAAACTTCCATAAATTTTATTCATATTTAAGATTAAAAGGATATGGATTAATGGAAAATTTATTTTTATAAAATAATTTATTATCATTGATTTGATTTATGTATGCATACATATTTTATAATAAATTTCAATTAAAAATATATTTGTTTATTCAATAATTCATATTTTAATATTATTATAATATTGAGATTAAATATTTTTTTCCATAATAAATAGACTAAATTAATCTTGCACATATTGATATATTGTTTTCTTATTATCATTTTATTCTTTGTAATTTGTTATAGATTAATCTTCATAAAAGAATTAATTTTCATCTTAAAAGTTAATATTTTCTTTTTAAAATTGAATTTTATTTTATTCGTAATTTTTTATAGATAAAAAATCGAATAATTTTTAAATTAGTACTCCAAATGGTCATAGTTAACCAGTAAAATTAATACAGAACTTTACAATGAGAATCTATCACGTGAAATGACAAGTAATATGACTTCAGTAATACGTAATTAAATTTTTATTTACTTTTTATTTACTATTAAATTAATCCCTTCTTAGCCTTCTTCAATGAAAAAAAATTATTCCTGATTAGATGCATTCTTAGATTTTTCATATGATTTCAATAGTATATAAAATCTTGGACTCATCTGAAAAAGAATCATCCTTTTATCCACATGCTTTCTTATTAGACCAGGGGTATAAGCTTCAATCCGCTGTTTGGTCATAGATGGCGTGAGTGAACGCATTAAGCTACCATGGGCATGCCAAACTTTTTTTTATGAGTTTGACATCTGTCAACATTTATCAGTGCACATTGTGAGCAATTTCGTACAACAACATACATTTTTCGTTTGGTAATCATGTCTAGTTCGTGCCAGAAAAAGAGCATATGCGGGAAGCTCTGCTTTTCTGATTCAATTTAAAGAAATCGGCCGCCGAATCGCATCGAATGCTTATAGAGGCCTATGGTGTCAGTGCTTTATCGGAAACAATGTGCCGAGATTGGTTTTGTTGGTTCAAAGACGGCAATTTTGTCTTGTGGGACAAGAAGCGTGAGGAGAATCGGCCTAGGAACGTTGAGGACCATCAATTGCAGGCTCTTTTGGACGAAGACGATGCCCTATTAAAAAAATGCTCGCGGAGTAATTGGGTGTTACTCAACCAGCCATTTTTATGTGTCTGCGTACCATGAAAAGATCGGAAAATGGGTGCCGCATGAATTGAACGATAGGCAGATGGAGCGATGCCAAAAAACATGCGAAATTTTCCTTGGCAAACATGCGAAAAAGGATTGTGACAGGCGATGAAAAGTAGATATATTTCAAGAATCCTAAGCGCAAGAAATCGTGGGTTCATCACGGCCAACCATCAATATCGTCCCCAAGACCAAATTGCTTCGTACGAAAGACGATGCTGTGCGTTTTGTGGGATCAGCAGGGTATCGTCTACTATGAAATGTTGAAACCTGTTAAAACTGTCAATGCTCACCGCTACCATCAACAACTGATCAAATTGCACCGTGCTCTGCGTGAAGAAAGGACTGATTATCAACAAAGACATGACAATCAGATTTTCCTCCACGACAACGCACCATCGCACACGTCAAAAATGGTCCAAAATTACTTGGAAACACTCAACTAGGAGGTGCTACCATATCCCACCCTTTCGACTACCACCTGTTTTCGTCGATGGGGCACGCGCTCGTTGAGCAGCACTTTGATTCTTACGAAGACGTCCGAAAATGGCTTGATGAGTGGTTTGCCTCGAAAAAGAAGGAATTATTTTGGCATGGTATCTACAAATTACCCGAGAGATAGCAAAAATATGTAGCTTGCGAGGGTAAGTACTTTAAAAAAATAAGTTTTTGCTTTTTATGAAAAAACATATGTTTTTTGACTAAAAAACAGCGGATTTAAGCTTATACACCTGGTAAGCTCATATCTTTCCCATTTTCTTTTTAAGTGATTGTTAATAAAAAGTTCTTAGAAATATATCTTATTTCAACTGATGTCACATAAAATAGTATTCTTGTTTAAATTTTATATAATATTTTTACCCATGATATCCCATCTGATTCTAAGAATATATTGTAATTGCCTGACATAGTTTCTCATAATTTCAAACTCACATCCATAAACCCACATCCATAAACCTACAATCTTGATTTACTGTACAGAAGAGTGCTTTCATCAGTTTCAGTCTTTGCTGATATATCGTATGGTTTTGATCGAGTGTGGTACCCTGGACTGCTCTGGAAACTCAAGAGCTTCCTTCCCTCCACATAGTTCCTTATTTTAAATTTTATATCTCTTTCAACGTCATTTCCAAGTAACGTTAATACTGACTATTCTGAAATATCTCCTATTACAGCTGGTATTCCTCAAGGCAGTCTTCTTGGTCCAGTCCTATACTAAATTTATACCTTTGATATCCCAACCAATCATAAAACTATAATCGCTTACTTTACTGATGACACCACTATTCTTGCATCCCACTTTAATATTAAAATAGCTTCCAGACACCTATGTGTATAATCCTATATCAAAAATTCTCTGTAAATATACGATCTCCCCCCTCCCCCAACCAAATATATCCAAATGTTGACATTATTCCATCAAAAGAGCAAATACGCTACCTGGCACTAAACCTAGATAAACGACTTATTCGGAACGTTCATAGAAGATCTAAAAAAGACTTGATCTGACACTGAAAAACAAACTTATACTACTTTAAAACCGATCTGGATGTATGATATTAAATTATGAGGTTCTACCAAGGTTTCCAATTCCTATCGCATCTAATCCGTTTAATCCAAAATCATCCGAAAAATCGTTGATACCCCGTTCTACGTTCGTAAAAAAGTTATTCACCGTAACCTAAATGTTCCCTTCGTTCATGATTTGTGCGTCTCTGGTTATAAAAAGTTTCATTTCCGACTATTCTATCACCCTAATCCCCTCATTAAAAAACATTTCTCTATTACCTTAACTATTTATACTCGTCGGAGTTTAAAAAAAAAATAAACCACGAGGTTTCTTAAAATGTTAAAATCTCGTTAGGTAGAGAAACACCGATGGATGTTTACTCTGACATATTCCTGTCCTGTCATTATTCAGTCTTTGTCGCTAAACAAACAAAATAAAAAAAAAAAAAAAGCTTAGCTTAAAGTTACCTACTCTCTTAGTGCCTAGTGTCAATTTAATTACATAGTATACTAAAGTGCAGTACTTAGGACTTGGTCTAGACAACAGGATTACCTAGAATCTCACATATTATTGTAGAAAAAAAATACTTTAAACTAACAAATATTACAGAAAACTTCGTAGATTATTGAACATCCATTCCAGTAAACTTTATAGAACCTATTTAGACTTAGGGAATTGAACTTGAAAGTACAATCAAACCTTCTAATATCTTTCGTTACAATCCAAAATCTTCTGTAAATTTATGAATACCCTTTTTTATGTTCACTATAATTTCGTAACCTTAACTTTCTCTTTATTCAGAATCAGAATATTTTCAACTTTTTTTCTGTAAGCAAAAATACTCCGAACCGTAAAAAGACAAGATTTATTAGGACCTTCTAACTCTTGTTAGGCAAAAAAAAAATGCCGATAGGTGTTTGCTTTCACATCATTGGCTTACGATATTGTAAATTAACTTTTGATTTAAACCTGCTAATTACTTTTTATTTTTAGTTGTAGATATTATATAAAAAAATAATAATAATAATAGTTAAGCAAATGACTATATGGTATATCTTTAAGTATTTATTGAGAAATAGAAGGTTTTGGCATAAAAACTAATAATAGTCCTATAGTTTATAGATGTTCTATGTTAAGGGCAAAAAGAAAAAGATCAATAATAAGTTCCTTTAATAATCAAAAGAAAAAAAAATCTGTATAAAAGTTTTACAAAAAATAATTTTAACAACAACAACAAAGAGAGAAAAAAACATAATAAATAATGTGATTCATAATAATGGAAAAAAAAAATTCCTTTAAAGTTAGTAAAATACTTTTCATATTATGAGCTTAAAAGAAAATTGTTTATTATCGTAATAACTCAGTTGAAAATTTTACTTTTCAAATAGATAAATTGTACTTGTATAATTCATGAAAAATACATTCTATTATATATTATAATAATTGCTATAGGAAATGTTTATAAATTCTAACTATTGATCGGTAATAAAGTTAAAGGAAGTAACTTTGAATCAACAGAATCTGAAAGTACTCAAACAAATTGAATTACCGCAGAGGAACTTTTTGAAAAGCCAAAATTGCTTTTTTATTGTTGTTATTCAACTTTATTCTGTCATCATTTATTCTACTTTTAACAGGCATTCATCCCCAAAAGCTCATCACCTTTTGTTCAAAATTTATGTAAATATAACGTTAACTTTAACAACTTAAATACCATCATCCTAAATAATATCATATTTTTATATAGTCTTAAATTTTAAACTTAAACATTATGAAATTGTTCACGTATATTTTTGAATAATTTTTTATATAATTTTACAAAGAAGAAAAGAAAAAAAAACAAACCAAACAAACCATACGAGTATAGTATCTTAATATCATATCCTTATATTATTATCATCATACAAGTATATACAAATATCCATATTATGATATTATCTTAAATTTATAAGTTTAATTTAAGTACTTTAATTAAATTCCCTTGTGATAAAAAGAAGAACATAATTTTAAGATGGCAAAAGTATAAGGGACTATGACTTTTGTTGTTATTACAAAAATGCAAAAAGGAAATATATCAACCAAAAAAAAAAAAAAAAAATAAAGAACTAAAAATGCTTTTTACGATGTTTTTATTATATAAGGCCTATGACATCAAAAAGTTTATTATCTTCTGCTCGTACATCAGCAAATAAAATTGTAATTTTTATATTTGTTATTATATATTAAAAGTTCCTTAAAAATTATATTCAAGATCGTTTTGTACTAATAAATATCGCACACATTTAACTATTAAATGTACAAGTATATTACCTATTTAGGTAAGAATTATTGTGTTTCGAAAAATTTTATTTTGAAAAAGAATAAGAAATTTCACTATCAATTTTTTTTTTTAAGGAAAAAAGCAATTTTTTTTATATCTTATAAGGGAGCGGCGATCGCATTTTTTTCTGTCTATTTAAAAAAGTACAATAAGTGGCAGAAAAGTGTAATGAGACTGGTATTAGCGACAATGCGGGTTTTTCTAGAACTAAAAGTATGCGAATAAATGAATTTTAATAAAATTGTTTTTATTGGATTTCTTAACAGCTATTGTACTATCGTTTTTGAAACTGAAAAATTTAAACGAATTACCTTTAGAAGGGATAACAAGACTAATGAATAATTTTTAAATGATTTTTAAATGAAATTATTTTGTGCTCAGACATTTTGTTAACTATTCCACTTATACGAGGTGCGGCAGATTAGTTATGATAATTAACTATCTGATAATGCGGCTGACTGTCCCTCCTATTTATGGAGCTTGTAGGTTAATATCTCCTAAATATGCAATACAAATGTTAAGCCCGTCTGGTAACTATGCAATCCTATAAAGCGTCATAAGTGAAGTTGTATTTTTGTAGTGCTATCAAAATTTTTGTGCAAAGGTTGATGAATCCATGAGACTAACAAACAGTTATACCGGGACCTATTTGAAACATTCTTTATCAAAAGTATATATTTTTCGAAATAATAAAGCATATTTAGAGTGACGAGAAACAATAGAAGGCGAACCCGTCAACAACGAAAACTGATGAAAATGTGTAACGAGTCTGTAAGTTCAAACAGTCTATTTAAAAAAATTCTATTTAACAGTTCTTAAAAAGCTCAAAAAGATGTTTCTTTGCATTAAAAATAAGGATGTACTAGCATTATCAATGCTTGTTCACTTGATCATAGTCCCTATGATTTTTTTTGGTTTCCCAAAATCAAAAACCACTTCTGAATAAGACATTATCTTTGTACTATCAAAGACAATGTAAAAAAAAATATTATTTCAAAACGCATTTAGGAAAAATATTTCTACGACAAATATCAAAAGAAATTAAAACAAAATACCATAATCAAAATGTGAAAAAATAGTACTGATTTTGACATAAAATCAATCTTATCTTTTAAATTGAAAGTATTTTAAATACTTTGGCCTAAAAATAGTATATATTTTTAAATTAAATTAATATAAATTTTTGTAATTCTCAATTTTCCAATCGGTTCATGATTTAATAATAACTCGTATACTAACGTAAATTACAAAAAAAAATGCATTACGTATTTTCCGCTACTCTAAAAATTTTCAATCATTAAAAATAACTTAAAAACCATAAATAAACCAGTAGATTCTCCAAAGCACTATAAACCAATTCTTGAAAATGTAAACATTATCCCTGATAATGAGTGAAAGTGGCAATATCTAGGAATATCACACTAGACATAGGAGATACACCAATGATCGTGTGTACTATCCCGGACTACTCTTAAAACGTTTGAGCTTCCTCTCCTCTATATTTTCTCCCATTTTAAAGTAGCGGTTAACACTCACTTTTCCAAAATAGGCGAATTTTAAATATCCAAAAAGCTTCCAGTAATTTACACACTTTTATCCAAAATCACCAAATCTAGCTTACAAAGTAGAGAGTGAAGATAAATTTTCAGAAAAGTGTTCCTGTTACCTTTACCCTCTATTTTCAATAAAACCATTTCCCTAAAAGACAAAGTACATTATTGAGGTCTATGCATTGACATATGGCTTAAATGGAAAACTCGCACTGGAATAAAAAGACTTCAAATTAACAGGCACAATCGCAAACTGATTAGCCTACATCTTAAATTAAAAGAGGTACAGTATTGAGCTCTAGGGTTCTACTAAGCATTTTCATTTATCTCAAATACAATCCCTTCAACTCAATATAAAAATTGTTAATGCTCTATGCTATTTTCCTAAAGAAGTTATTCATCGTAACTTTAATGGTTTCTTTGATCATGATTTATGTATTACTCGTTATAAAAAGTTGCATTTCCTATCACTAAATTCCTCCTGTTAAAAAATTCACCTTCGACATTTCCTTGATAAACACATGTCAGTGTTTAAAAAAAAGAAATTGTCCAAAATATCTCTTCAAATGTTAAAATCACTTTTTAGGTAGAAAAACGCCAATGGGAGTTTATTATCAATTGATCCACTCCTGTTATTGTAAAGTATTCATTATATAATCTTCTACTTACAATGTTTGTAAAGTAATAATTAATAAATGAAAGAAAAAAATTATCAATAAATATTATTGCAGTACAAATGGAAAGCCGCCATTTTTTTTCAATTTTGAGGTTTCATTGTAGAAATTTGCTCACATATTAATGCTTCAAAGTCCATCACTAGCCATAACTTTTTCCCATTTTTCAGTCAGGGCATGCGGCATGGATCTGAAGAGGTAGAGTGGTTGGAAGGGCCAATGTCTAGAAAATATGGCGAGTTGTGCAGGACATCCCATGGCAGTGTTACCAGGTAGGTTTTAACCACCTTAGCAACATGTGGCCAAGCGTTGTCGTGCTGCAAATCACTTTGTTGTATCTTTGCACTTATTGTAGGCATTTTTCTTTCAATGTTCGGTTTAAACGCATCAGTTGTGTTCAGTAGCGAGCTCCTGCGATGGTTTCACCAAGTTGCAACAGCTCATAACATACCACGCCGAGCTGGTCTCACCAAATACATAGCTTGAATTTCAAGCCATGAATGTTTGGCTTGGTTATCGATGTAGAAAACGATTCCTTATTTGCAGTTGAAGCAGTTTTTCACAGGTGAAAAAACGCCGTTTGACGTCTTCAACTCGTATGGCACCCAATTTCCATTCTTTTAAATTATACTTAAACTATGGAAAATAGCTTGTTGAGTCACGCCCAATAAATCTGCAAGCTCTTATTGCATTTGACATGGATCTTTATCCAGTAAACCACCAATTCTGCGTCTTCAAATTTTTTCCCCGATCTTGGATGCTCTTTGCCTTCCACACCACTTTTGTAGTGTTGGAACCTTTCACGACACATTCTCTTACTAAAACAAGCCTCACCATAAGTTTCTACAATACAACGCCTCAGCCACATATTTTGCCAAATTGAAGGTAAAAAGCGAAACTCTCCACAAATGACGCAAATTTGACTCAAATTTCGATATTTTCACGCACAAAAAAATATGTAACAACCGATAAAAAATCACAAATGTAACGATGAGGAGTTGTTGACAGGTTCTTAACCTTAAGATTTGACGTTTCTGATTTGATAATAAATATGCAAGTTCTTGTTACGTTTGACATGGATCTTTAACCAGTAATGTCTCCAATACTGTGTGTTCAAAATTTTTTACCAATCCGGGATGCTTCTTGTCTTCCACCCTAATTTAAACGATTTGCAACACATTCTCTCACTAATAAAAGCCTCACCATAAATTTCTAAAATCATTCAAAGCGCCTAAGCCACAGATTTTGCCAAATTAAAGGTAAAAAGCAAAACTCTCCACAAATCACGCATATTTGACTCAAATTTCGACATTTTCACGCCCAAAAAAATATATAACGCCGATAAAAAGTCACAAATAAAAAAAAAATATTTCTTGACATATGTTTAAGCTTACGATTTCACATTTCTGATCCGATATTTTGCACCATTATTTACTGGTGGCGCCATCTTTTGGAAAACGGTGGATTTCCACCATTTGTACTTTTTTTCTGTTCGCAGATCGCCCGTTAAATAGGGTATAATCTTCAAACTTCTTTGTTAATAAGCCATTTTTATGTTATCACTTCAATGGTAACACGAATGACAGATTCAATTGTCGTGAAATAAAAAAATTTACCGTCGAAAGAAAAAATGATATTTTTATATTTTATATTGATTTATAATACTCGTAGCAGCAAAAAGATGTGATAACATATGAAATGTAGAAATAAAGGAAAATATCCTTTGTACATTCATAGTTAAAGCTACATTTGCACTTATCCATGTCTTTCCAAAGATACTATCATAATCCTGGTACATATACCCATCTGGATCAGAAATCACTTACAATTCCGCGGAGTGCATCACTATCAGACCACCATCCAGGACGAAAATAAGAATTTAATCAAACAAAAAGTTTTGCCAATATTGAACTATGACGAGTATATTCGTTTGTGAACATAAAACCTGGATGATTTGTACTCGTACAACTCCTCACAAATTGACTTTAGTGTTTGGATCATGATTTCAACAAATCCTTTTCACAATAGACAACTACTCATAGTTTAATATAACGATGGTAATACTTTGTTAACTCAACCATTTTTTCATCCATTTTACAAATGATTATATCAACCGATTACGTTTAGTAAATCTCAAATAACTGAGTTCTTTTTACACATCCTTAGTTAACTGGCACATGATTTCCTGTAGGCTATCTACAGAAGTTTTGATTTTACTCCTCGTTTACCCACAAGAATATTGTTCAAATTTGATATCGGACTCAAATAGTAACTAGCAAAAAGTTAAATCACTTTAAAAGACTTATGGAATAATGCAAAGTCCTTCCGTCATTCATCTGTAAAAACGTTTTCCATTTTCAATGTTCATTCACCCTTAAAAAAAAAAATTTCCTTCTCTTAACGACATGACATAATATTTAGAATTTTTTTTTTTTTGCATATTTTCCAACGAAAAAAAATTCTTTTACTTCAAAAACGTTTCATAAAAAAATACATCCTTGAATTCGGGAAATACAAGTACATATACCAAAAATGAAAAAGTTCTTTTTTTTTATGTTATAGAAAAAGTTGTTCAAAATTGATCCTTTTTCAAAAATTATTTTTATTTTTTCTATTTTTACTTTCAAAGTATATATACACGGATTATTATGATCAGATCTTGTTATTTTCATTTTGATCCATAAACACCAGTTTTTTATTTACTTCAATCATGTAGGTAGGAATTTAGGTGAAATTCAATTAAGAAATCTTTTTCGAAAATTTGTAACTTTTTTGTATTAAAAAAATAAACACAAATCAAAAGAGGTGAACCATTTAAGGGATTTATGCTGTCATCTTTGAGTAAATGATTTCTCAGATACTTGAAATAGGAAGTGGTACTGGAAAATTTCAACTTTTCTTAGAAAATTACAGATTAACCTCAATAAAATTGTTCCTTTTCGTATGATTACCATTTGACTAAAACGAACAGATGAATACACATTTATGTATGTATGTCTAGGGCTAATAGGAAAATATATATATTTTTACCGAAGTTAAAAAAAATAATTTCAAGGATATCTTCAGTTATATGTATAAAATTAGTATGCTAAATACAAGACCAAGGATGATATTGTAAATTTATGCGATTCGCCATGAAATTTTTATCTAAAACATTTACGTCATCTTAGCACCAATGGTACGCTGGTAAATTATTCTAGAATAGCATTAAAATCCTTCTTTATTCATCTAAATGCTTAACTATATATAGTATAAAATGGCAAATTTGACTCTACACAGACAACACAGAATACCAGTACCGAAATAATCGTCTCATCACAAATGAGAATAATGCATTTTATACAGTATCGTTGCTTTTTATTAGCAATTGCATACAATATACAGTAAATGTCCTTTTTAACATTTACCCATACTATTGACAATTTTTATGATAGAACATTTTTCTTGTATTAATGTTAAATTTAAATAGATGCATATAAAATCATTGCAATGAACAATTTCTCTTATTAAATTGGCAATTTCGTTTTTGCTGGTAGCAGTGCTCTCATATAGATTTTTTATGTATATAAAAAAATCAAATTTAATGATGCGTATTTATATGGATTTATTTTGGACAATTAGTAAAAATTAACTTGCTATAAAATTTACTTATTTCAACAACAAAAATCAAGCAACTTGAAATTTAATGGAGTTAAAAAAAAAATTTAATAACCACATATTGGCAGAGAAGTAATGAGATGTAACAGTTCGGCTGAAAAGTTTATAAGGTTGACGTCTAGATGGCGCCTCTTGCAAAAATCTTAATTATCATAAAGCACCGTTCTTCAAATGATTCCTGTCAAAATTTGACAGCAATCGCTCGATTGGTTCGTGAATTATAGCATTTTGAGTGAAGCAACTTTTGTTATTGAAAAAAAATGGATAAAGCCGAATTTCGTGTATTGATAAAGCATTGCTTTTTGATGAAAAAAAGTACAGTGGAAACCAAAGCATGGTTTGACAAACGTTATTCGGACTCTGCTCCAGCTATTTCAACTGTGAAATATTGGTTTCGTCAATTTCGAACTGGTCGTACGAGCACAGTTGATGCAGAACGCAGTGGACGCCCAGAAGAGGTGGTTACGGCAGAAAACATCAAAAAAATCCACAAAATAATTTTAAATGACCGTAAAGTGAAGTTGAGCGAGATAGCTGAGACTCTGAAGATATCGAACGAGCGTGTTGGACATATCGTGCATGAATATTTGGGCATGCGAAAGCTGTGTGCAAAATGGGTGCCGCGTGAGCTCACTGTGGACCGAAAACAACAACGTGTTGATGATTCTGAGCAGTGTTTGGAGCTGTTAAAGCGCAATAAACCCGAATTTTTGCGTCGATATGTGACAATGGATGAAACATGGCTCCGTCACTACACTCCAGAGTCCAATCGGCAGTCGGCAGAGTGGAGAGCGAGCGACGAACCGAATCCAAAGCGTGGAAAGACGCAACAGTCGACTGGCAAGGTGATGGCGTCTGTATTTTGGGATGCGCATGGTATAACATTCATTGACTATCTCCAGAAGGGACAGACGATCAACAGCGACTATTATATAGCGTTATTGAATCGTTTAAAGAAAGAAATCGCTAAGAAACGGCCTCATTTGAAGAAGAAAAAAAGTTTGTTTCACCAAGACAATGCACCGTGTCACAAGTCGATGAAAACGATGGTCAAACTCAATGAATTGGGCTACGAATTGCTTCCCCATCCACCGTATTCTCCAGATCTGGCCCCCAGCGACTTTTTCCTGTTTGCAGACCTCAAGAGAATGCTCGCTGGCAAGAAATTTAAGACCGATGATGAAGTTATTGCCGAAACTGAGGCCTATTTTGAGGCAAAACCGAAAGAGTACTATAAAAATGGTATCGAAAAGTTGGAAGATCGCTATAATCGCTGTATCGCCCTCAAAGGCAACTATGTTGAATAATAAAAATGAATTTTTCAAAAAAAAATATTTTTACTGTGTTACCTTATAAACTTTTCAGTTATGTCGTTATGCCTTTTTTTGCATCCATTTTTTTTATACATAAACATTATCTCTTTTCAAACTAATTGCCTTGGACAGCTATGCATTGGTGAAGGCATTGTTTACACTCTTTGAGGCGCTGTTTTCAATATTTTGAATGGCATCGACAGTACCAAGATAACCTCTTTTCAGGTGGTTTTTGACCTTGGGGGGGAAAAAATTAACACGGACTTTGATCAGGCGAATAAACGGGGCTGGAGAATTACAGAAATCAATTTTTCCGTCAAAAATCGAAAAAAGGACCTCTTTGGGTGTCATGGTTTCAAAAATTTTCTTATGAAAAACTTAATTGACAGTTCATCTTGAAGGCTCATTTTATGTAAAAACTTTTATCCAAAGTCTACAAATCTAGCTTGAGAAGTGGAGAGAGTAAATGTTCAGACAAGTGTTCCTGTTACCTTTTCCTCTGTTTTTGGGAATAGCATTCCTCTAAAAGACAAAGTACACTACTGTGGTCTGTATCTAGATGCATGGCTTAGACAAAGATTGGTTCTTATCCTAAAAGGGAAGAAACCAACGGACGAACCAGCATCCTATTGTCCACTTTGCATGACAGATTGGAGCATTACATCGATCCTCAACTTTCCGAATTCCAATTCGGATTCAGGAAGGGGAGATCGACCATCGACGCGCTGGAACTCGTCACGAACATCGCAAAGGAAGCCATCTCAGGAAAGAGATGGAAAGGTGGTTTCAAAAAGTATTGCCTCATTGTCACCCTGGACATCAAAAATACGTTTAACTCGGCCCGCTGGGACCGAGTTTTGGAGGCTCCTGAAAACATGGGGGTGCCCTACTACCGACGTAGGATGGTCAGATCATACTTCAGTATTAGACTACTACACTACGAGACGGAGGATGGACCAGCGGAGTATGGGGTCACGGGAGGGGTACCTCAGGGCTCTGTCCTGGTGCCACTCTTGTGGAACGTCATGTACGACGGCCTACTCCATCTGGAATTACCGCCGAACACAACACTCGTGGCTTTCGCGGATGACGTAGCGGTTGTCTTTGTAGCCAAACACCAGGAGGAACTGGAAGCCGCATTCTCCACCACCATCTGGAGGATAAGACAGTGGATGACATTGGCAGACCTGTCTTTGGCGGAAAATAAGACCCAGGCACTCCTTGTGAGTAGCCGGAAGAAAATGGAGACCATCACCATAAGAGTAGGCGACCACGACATCCAGTCGCTACCCTACATCTGGTATCTAGGAGTGGTCTTGGATGCCAGACTCAACTACAAGGAGCACATCTCTAGCGTCAGCAGAAAGGCATCAGCAGTACATGGCGCGCTTTCGCGGATAATGCCCAATATTGCAGGCCCCAGGCAAATCAGAAGGCGACTTCTGGCAACTGTAGTTACCTCCGTCCTGCTTTACGGAGCACCAGTGTTGGCGAAATCGCTAAAGTTAACAACATACCGCAAGACAATGTCATCAGTCAAGTGGCTCTCAGCGATCAAACTCGCGTCAGCATACCGAATGGTATCACACAATGCGTTCAACGTCGTGGCATCATGCCCACCCATCGACATCCTGGCAGGAGAGCGTGAACGCCAACACCGTAGGAAGAAGGAAAAGCGGCGAAAGGTCCTCTGTGAAGAGGAGAGACCCGAGAGTCTTCGCCTCTAGCAAGAGAGATGGGACAGCTTGACGAAGGGTCGGTGGACTCATCGGCTGTTCCCAGATATCACCAAATGGGTCACTCGCGTGCACGGGAAAGTCGGGTATTACATCACCCAACTCTTGACTGGTCATGGATACTTTCGGGCATACTTGCACAGATTCAAGATAACTGACTCCCCAAACTGTCATCATTGTCGCGATGTGAGAAAAATCTGGACCGTTCCATCAGTTCAGAAAACATAGTGGAGTGCATGCTGAAGAGCCAATCGGCTTGGAACAGAGTTGCAGAGTACGCGGAATCTGTAATCAAGGATCTTCGGACCACGTACGAAGAATAGGCCGCGAGGCGTCATAATATCGGGACAGTAGTAATATCAAATAAGAACGCCCCGGCGAAGTAGTATTTACAAAGAGTGCCGCCGAGGAACCATCGTTCCGGGAGTAAGGGTAGAGGTAGAGGTAGGTTTTAGCGAGGTAAAAATCCCGCATAACTCGCCTGGCAGGTAGAAGGTCTTCCAGGCGAGTACCTTTTGAAGGTTTCCCCCTGTACCTCATTAATCTAAACTTAAAAAAAAAATACATGGCTTAAGTGAAACACTCACACTGGAGTAAAAAGACATCAACTTATCAGGCACTATTGAAAACTGATGAGTCTATTGGGCAACTAATCAAAACAGACATAACTTTTAATTGGGAAACCATTCTGGAGGTGCTGTATTGAGCTCTGAAGTTCTACTAAGCATTTCAATTTACCTCTTGTTAAAAAACTTGCCTTCGACATTTCCTTGATAAACACATGTCAGCGTTTAAAAAAAAGAAATTGTCCAAAAGATCTCTTCAAATGTTAAAATCACTTTTTAGATATAGAAACGCCAATGGGCGTTTATTATCAATTGATCCAATTCTGTTATTGTAAAGTCTTCATTATAAAATCTTCTACTTACAATGTTTATGTAGTGATAATCAATAAATAAATGAAAAGATTTTTTAATAAATATTATTGGATATACAAAAAAAATACAAATTCTGAGGCTTTATTTTAGAAATATGCTCACATATGTGTATTCATGCTTCAAAGTATAGTCCATTGCTACCCACAAACTTTTCCCATCCTTCTGACAGCATATGGATTCCATATTGATAAAAATACTCGTTTTTTATGGCGATCCATGCCTCAACCAAATTTTTAGTCTCTTCGTAAGATCGAAAGTGCTGATCAGCCAGGCCACGCGTCATCGATCAGAAGAGGTATTAGTCGGAAGCAGCGATGTCTGGACTATAAGATGGTGCAGGATATACCATGGCAGTATTTCCAGGTAGTTTTAACCATTTTGGCAATATGTGGCCTAGCGTTGTCGTGCTGCAAAATCACTTTACCATGTCTTTACTTGTAATGTAGCCGTTTTTCATTCATTTCTCTACTTAAACGCATCAGTTGTGTTTAGTAGCGAGCCAGTGAAAAAACGCCGTTCGATGTCGTGCAGCTTCCACTCGTATGGCACTCAATTTACTTGCTTTTGGATCATTTCCAAAGCTTTTAAACGATAAAAAATAGCTTGTTTAATCACGCCTAATGAATCTACAAATTTTTGTATATGAAAAACTTGATCGACAGTTCATTCTGAAGGCTCATTTTCCTTTATTTTCATAAATTTTCAATGTTTCAATGCTTTTCGGCGCTCCAAAAGTTATTTATGTCATCGAAGAATAGGTCCTCGTGATAAGGAATGTCTTCCGAAGGCTAAAATTTTGCTGTCATATTATATTATTGAGTCAGATTTTACTGGTCCATTTTTTGCAACGCATTACGAAAGCACAATTTCATTTATCACATCTGCGATGCAGGAAAAAGTTCCGAGTATTGCCAGATTACTTTCAGTCTTATTACTTTACTGTCATACCTCGTATACATTATATGAAATTACCATGTATGTGTTATAGTCTGATATCGAGCAAAATATAATTTTTTTTAAATGTGAATAGAACATTTTTGTGGGCTCTTTTCTTTAACGATAAAAGTGAGCACCCATAAACAAATCCTATTTGGTGAGTGTAATCAGAAATTATGATTATATTAAATGAAAAAAATTTCTATGTAAATTTCAAATATGAAATAAATTATTTTATAAAAGTATGATATGTGAAAAATAAATTGAATTTTACATTTATAGGCCATAGTGTAAGTGTAAATTATTAACAATACAATAAGTTCTTATTATGGATATCGTAAGACTTCAAAATCAAAATGGATGGAAATATAGTCAGGCATAGAATGACTTTAATGTTAATTATCTAATTTTAAGATTATTTCTTTAATTTACTTTTTTATATAAAAAAAACCACTTCGATTATACAAAATTTTCTACATTCTCGTCATAGAAGGTATTATCGTCAATTTGTGCTTGGGAAAATAAAATTCTATAAAAGATACTTAAAATTTAGATTTTGATAAAAAAATTTCTAAAATATTTACGCTATTGTTTATAGATTATAAAATAATTTATAATAGTAATAAAAAACTTCTTACAGGACTCAATATGCTTCTGGTAGTTTTTGTAACTTTTTCAACCACATTACGCTGTAATTCGACCGTTGGTTTTTACCATAAATGCTCTAAAAATTAAATATTATCTTTAATAAGATGATCGATTGCTCACCGAAGCTTATACTGAATATGTTCCATCGATTTCAACGTGCGAGAGATGGTTTGTGCGGTTCAGAAGTGGTGATTTTGACACGAAAGACAAAGAACGACCAGGTCAGCCAAAAAAGTTTGAAGATGAAGATTTGGAGGCATTACTCGACGAAGACTGTTGTCGAACTCAAGAAGAAATTGCAAAATCATTGGGAGTCACTCAAGCAGCCATTTCAAAACGTTTGAAAGCAGCAGGATTCATCCAAAAGCAAGGAAATTGGGTCCCATATGAATTGAAGCCGAGAGACGTTGAAAGGCGATTTTGCATGTCCAAAATGCTGCTTGAACGGCAGAAAAAGAAGTCGTTTTTGAATCGAATCATTACTGGCGACGAAAAGTGGATTCATTACGATAACTCAAAGCGCAAAAAATCGTATGTGAAGCCCGGTCAACCAGCCAAATCAACGCCAAAGCCTAATATCCATGGCGTCAAGGTAATGCTCTGTATTTGGTGGGATCAGAAGGGTGTGATCTATTATGAGCTATTGAAATCGGGCCAGACGATCACAGGCGACCTCTACCAAACACAATTAACCCGTTTGAAGCGAGCATTGGCCGAAAAACGCCCGGAATATGCGACCAGACACGAAGCCATAATTTTCGGCCTCATGTTTCAAGACTGGTTAAAAATTATTTAGAAAACAGTGGCTGGGAAGTTTTGCCTCACCCGCCTTATAGCCTGCCCCGTCCGACTACCATTTGTTTAGATCCATGCAAAACGCCCTCACCGGAATACGCTTCACTTCAGAACAGGGCATCAAAAATTGGCTCGATTCATTCTTGGCCTCAAAACCCGAGCAGGTTTTTTGGCGCCGAATCCATATGTTGCCAGAAAGATGGGAAAAAGTAGTGGCTTCCGATGGACAATACTTTGAATAAAATATATTGTAACAATTTTTCAAAATAAACACTCAAAGTTTGCCAAAAATCCCTCAATTTTAAGTTATACACCCAATACATATTAATTTTTATATAATTTAATAGAAAAAACGTTCCAAAGGCTTCAAATGGCATGATTTTCAAGACTAATTGACATCACCAAAACTTAAAGTAACGCGGCCTGAGAATATTTTGGGAAATAAAGTCAACATTTTGCGTGTTCTGTAGCCTATAGCACCATCTTGTTAAGACCACATATAGCAGAGATTATATTTTTTAAGTTTAGGCTAAAAAACATAAATTATTATACGGCCATACCGGTCAGATACGACTGTAACGGTCTCTGCTGCAAAAAATTCAGCACGAAACTAATCTACAGTAAAATTTCCACATGTGTAGAATATTTCTTACATTTTTACGTTTTTTTTTATAGTTAAATAATTTATTATTATAAAATGCCAAAATATTATCTTAAGAAATATTTCAAAATAAAAAATAAATTAGCCATTATAAATTACTTTAGATACTAAAGTTTTCTGATAAAGGAAGCTGAATTATCAAACAATCTATATTTGATTTTCTTGTTGAATAATACAGAGTGCGTTTTATGCTCCAGTTCGAAGTTTTTATTAATAACTTTTAAAAAATATTATATTTTATAAGTTGTAATTTATTTGTTAATTATTCGATCTTTAATATTATTTATGAAATGTGATTTTGATCCACATTATTTTTCATAACATTTTCGCAGACTTCTGGTATTATTTCAGCAATTGCGTTCCGAATATTGCCCTTAAGCATCAGGATTGTGGTTGGTTTGTTAGTGTATACCTTTTCCTATAAGTATCCCTATACGAGGATAAAATCAAATCAGGAGATTATGGGTATCATCACTTTTTGACATTATTCTCCCCCAAAAAAATTCTCATAAAATTTTGCATCCAAGGACGAGCTTATTGGAACCATAATCTGTAGGCTTAATTGATCCAAATCGGGTAGAAGAAAGTTTTCCAACATGTTCCAATAGCGGTTACCCAGTTTTCCAACATGTCCCGATAGCATTGCCTCCACAAAAGTTTTGCAACATATCCCGACAGCATTGCCTTCCGCATCCTCAAAAAAATACGGCCCAATGGCCAAATGCCGTACGCCAGTGTAGTGGTTTTGGGTGTATCAGTTGAGGGTTTTCATTGCCCCAATAGCGGCTATTCTATTTATTAACAAAGCCAGCCAAATTGAAGTGTGCTTCGTCGCTCATAATAATTTTTTACCAAAGATGGTGGCCGTCTACGGCGAGCTGTAAAACTCGAGCAGTCCAGTCTCACCACCGTTCGTGGTCATTTAACCGCAGGTGTTGTGTCAATTGAATTTTATCTCTCCCAGTACTCCTGATTGAACAATTATTTAAATAAAATGTTTTAATAATTTTAACACGGTGTTGTCATGATAAATGTTTTGCTATCGACCACTCCCTACAACTGTCAAATGCCAATCGACAAATGTCATCGAAACCAAAATGGCGGCCAAACAAAATTGATCTGGAACATAAAAAGTATCCTGCATCTTTTAGGCAATACCCTTTCATATGATAGCGCTGAAATATGCTCTTTGCATTATTCCAAATATTACTGATTTGAATAAATTCAATTTTATTTTACAGACTGACACAAAATTTTATAACATATCCTTTTTTTTAAATAATTTATTAGAATTCTTTCTTTTTTTTAACTCTAAAAAAACTGTATTCGACAGTTATTCTTTGACCTGTTTTTTTTTTGTACATTTTATAGACTGCAGCATTTTTGAAACTAAATAAATACTGAAAGCTACCATTCTTTGGTCCTCATTTCAATTATATAGAATAGTATATAATCAAGACTATCCTGTAAATAGCAAATAACGACTTAGTGGCGAGACAAAACTATGAAACTATGTTAGTTCGTCTGCTTCTGGTTGTGATGTAGAAAATTCATTTTAAAATGGGAGAAAATCTACTATCGACAACCTCAACTCAACGCTTATATAACTTACATATAAATTGCAAATACGTCCATATAACTGCAGCCATCAAAATATTTTTACGACACAATGTTCGAGTTGAATTTTATGTGGAAAATGTGTTCGAAAGGACATATGCCGAAGTACCTCACTACGAGTACTAGCTTCGAGAATGGTAAGAAATTATGTATGTCTACAAATAATGTGACCACATATCAACGATCTAATAACAGTGGGCAACCCATTCTCTTTTCTGAGATTGTTTATACCACACCTATAGCTCCTTGCAGGATCTGGAATATTCGTAACTGAATTATACTCATTCTAGTATAGTCATCAGATATCCAAGTCGCGTTTGAGTAGGAATGTCTGCGGTGCAACCGCCACAGAATTGATATCGTCACTAGAACTGCGATTCTGATGCGATTTACGAACAGGAAATTTTATTTGCATTCCGAAATGAATGCATAGTATTCGACCTTAACTCAGAACCCTGTATTCCAATCGACTTTTAGTATAATTTTAATATAGTTCGTATACGCAACCTAGAAAATGAAAAGTGTGGCGTCATTTGGAATTTAATATGCTGAATAGATGAGTTTGCCTTTGGCCAAAAGGGACATTATTCGACTGACTATAAACTGATAGGAATTTATGAAGTGAACTAAATAATTTCATATTCAATGATTTTGACATCTCAAAATAGTAATTGTGTCATAGCGAAAATTTTCAAAAAGAAAAATTCCAAATATATGAATTAAATTCAATTTATGTACTCAACTTTTAAAAAAAAAATACGCATATACCATTCTAGAGCAGTAATTTTATTTGATATTTAAAATGAGAAATTTGATATTTTCATATTTTTACTCAATTTTATTTGAATTGAAAATTATTAATCAAATCAAAATCGAAAAGCATTCAAGGCAGTATTAAGTGAAATTGGGTATTTTTATCATAGAGAAAATTTGGTAAATTTTATAATATTTAAAAATTGACAAATGTTTTTAATTATTCTTTTATAATAAATTTAATCAATCAAAATAAGTTTTTCGGTTACTAATTTTTTGGGTCTAAGAAATATAACATAATAAATTTTTGGGTTTATTGCGCGAAAAGTTCACAAGGACTTGTAATTTTATGATTCGGTGTAGTAAGTTGGGCTCCTAGATCGTGCAAATTGATATGGTTAGGTTTTTTTCTTAAAATTTTATGATAACTGTATTTGTGCAAATGAAATTTAAACTTTAGAGCATTTAAAAATTGACATCCCTCATGTAATGGCTGATTTACAGTCGGAAATATTTGAAAAAAACATCAATAATAACTTCAAAGAGATCAGGTCCTGTAAGGATTTTGATATTAAAAATATTAGCTTTTTAACAAAATGGCAAAATAAATTAAATATATTTATATAAAAGTTAAATCAAATTCTAAAGTAAAAATATATTTAAATAATTTTTAGTTTTTGTAGCCTAAATTGGATAATCCTTTACCAGCTGATTATAATGCATATTACGAATTAAGAATGGAATAATAATTTATTTTGAATTTATATAAAAGCTTTACTAAAATATTCATTAAATATTTTTATCAAATAATATATTATTATATAAAAATATTTTTAAATAATTACAAATAAATAATAAAAATTCATATTTAAATTTCTTTCTAGAAAATCAATTTGTAGATCTTCATATAAAAATTATATATTTTTGAAAATAAAATTATATTATTCAGAACTTCAATATTAAGTTTGGTTTCTTTCAATTATTATAATTTCATTAAAAAAAATAATTTACCAAAAATCATCCATCCTTGAATCATGCTAGAAATTTTCAACCCCAAATTACTCTCCCCCAACAGTAACTTCATACACTCGTTCATAGGCGTAAAAAGTAATAAAATTCAATGGCACATAGAAAATTTAACTGCGATATACTTTTTGTACTTTTGGTGGATGCCATAGAATACCCCATGATGACTTTGGTAAAACACTCACCATAATACGAAATGAATGCGAAATAATATAAAATGTAATTTTATAAAGACGACCAAAATTAAGGGAAATCTTAGCCCAATCGAGAACATACAAATATTCCCTCATACAATTACAACTACAAGACAAGATAAAATAGAAAATTATATATTTTTGTCTGTTTTTTTGGGGGAAGCCTGCTGCTACAACCATTCAAAATGGCAAATAATCCATATTATGCGTAATAGTTGGAAGTGTCTAAATTCAAAATTTTCGACTAATATTCGAAATAAAAATTGAAATTTTCCCATTCGCGAAGAGGCTTTTTAAACCAGATTACTAGATAGTATTCAGTAATAGACAAGACAAACAAAGAAAGGGGAAAAAATTAAAATGAAATTTTGCTTATTTTTTTCAATAAATTATTGTAAGCAAATTCACCCCACATGGTAAATGGTTTTTAAGAAAATAATATTTGTGTAAATTCAGTACTTCAATATGATTTCTACCATTTTTTTTTTAAATGCGAATTCTTCAAGTTACCCTAAGCTACTTCCAAAACTTTTCCTTATCCAACCAATATGGATGATGTACAGAAAAGTTCAGACATCAATTTAGTTGCTGAATAAAAATTTTATGGTACTTTGTGCTATTCGAAATGAAGAATAAAGCAAAGTAATCTTTTTCAGCTCCTTATTACGAACTGAAAATGCTACACTTTTTTTTTACTACCCCAAATATTAGATGCTAGTCTCTGTCCTTATAGAGGAACGCAGCAATATTTTTGGTTAAAAGCTTTTTCTTAGCCTTTCAGAATTGACGACAACAAAATTGATGGACTAGGCTTACGATGGTAAATACGTACATATATCCAGTCTGACAAAGTCAAAATATATTTAATATTTGCACATTTCTACAAAGCATTCGAGGGGAGTTTCTTAGCATGGGTTCTTTTACTATTCTCGTCATTCTATTAGTAATTTTGCACATTCGAATAATATCCAACATTTTAACAATACGGAATTTGTGAGAAGTTAAGTATTTGATATCAATAGAAAATTGAAAGAACCAAATAAAATGTATAAAAGTGTGGGTATGAATAGTCTTTCATATAGCCTAAAAATATCCTTAGAAGATTTGAAAAAAAATACAATTATTTATGCAATGATTTTCTCTAAACTTGAAATCAAAAAAAAAACAGTGATCAAGGATAAGTAGAGGATTATTAGTCAACATATAGTATCGCTTATAGTAAAAACAGGATAACGAATAATCAAAAGTAATAATCTTCTCAGTATACGTGTTCTCCTCTATTTTAATACAGAATTTTTTAAATATTATTTATCTTTATAAAAACTACTTCTACAAGTGTAAATCTCTTTGATAAATTCGAATAAAATATCCAAAATGTCTGCCTCCTATCCAGGACAGGATATATCCAAACAACCTAAATAATTGTATCCTAAAAATTATTTTTTGAGAATTTAAAAAAAATCTTATTATTCCTACTAGACGAGTTGTGATAGGAAACAAATGGGACTGATTCCCTTGGGAATCAAAAAATTCTTTAACTGAAATTGCCGTCAGTTCCTTCTGTCAGAATCCTTTAAATATTATCGACATGAAAAGCAGATTCATATACAAAAGAGAAAAGTGTGGAAGAACGAACTGGTCTCTGAAATTGAAAAATATAGTAAGTAACTGCATAAGGTACGGAAGTTTTGCTAAGCTATGACTTAGGTCGGTAGAGATGATATATACCACGAAGATCATCACGCCGCAGCAAAGAGGGACCAAAAAGCTCCTAAACTAAGGAATACATACTGCCGCTACCAAGCATCGCAAAAGTGCTAAAAGCATATGGAGTCGATACACTGCATCAAACAGTTCGTCAATTAATAGTTCAAGTATAGAATAGTGAATCCAAGCCTGATTACTGGCACTTTATACCCAAAAAAAGACATATTATAAAATGTAGCAATTGTAGAGTTATGACGTTCCTGAGTTCGGTCTCTGTTATCTTACATTAACCCAAAAAATTATTGCCCCATACCACAGAGGCTTCACTCCAGCCCTTATAACACATGGGTTAATGTGGTCAAAAAATTATTGCCCTTATAGCACAGAGGCTTCACTCCAGCAAAATAAACGACTGATGGGATCTTAGCTGATCCGGTAGCACAATCGTTAGCGCGCTGGCCTAGCATCCAAAGGGTCATGGGTTCGAATCTCACTGAGGCATGGTCCTACGCTAACTATCTAACATCCTTTACTTTCTATTATACTTATCCCTTTATCTCTTTATTGAGGATCTGAACAGATGGTTACAATAGCGTCTGGCAAGATCTGGTGGCATGTTAGCAAAACGAAAGAAAACCTACTGGAATATGGTCAAGAGATACCACCATCTGATCATCGTCTATAAAGCCGCTTTTGGTAACATATTCAGCAAAAAATTTTATACATCCATGAGAGAGTTTGGCATCCTAGAAAAATTGATAATACTGACAAGGCTGACCATGTTTAGTGTTAGAGGAAAAGGAAGAGCAGCTGAATAATGTTCAGGCCCGTTTAACATACACAATAGTCCTCGGTAAGCAGATGCGTTCCCTTGAATATAATACTAGAAAAAGTGATGCGTGACTCAGGGCTTAGCAGGAGAGGTATCATCCTCACTAAGTCCACCCAGCTTTTCAGTGTACGCCGACGACATCAACACCGACGCTGCCGAAGACAAGACCATTTAGCACTTGTCGTATTCGGATAGAATATTATTGGTTTGAAGGAGTTAAATAATTTTCTTATTTGGGGTCCAGGATCACAGCCGATAACAATATGGAAGAAGAAATCAGCGCTGCCAGTCAACAGATCACTTGGGTTGTACGAAAGCTTGGTTGTCATCAAAAACCACTTTGAACTCTCGTCCTTTAAAGAATTTTGTGACCCCTATAATGAGGATTGACGATTCTGGAGCCTTTTTGATGAGAAGATCCTGTAGCGTTATTGCCCCGTTATAGATAAAATTAAGTTTAACAGACTTTGGCGTGCTGGACACTTAATCCGTATGGACAAGGAAGATCCGGCCCTAAATTTCTACAGTAGCTCAATTTATGGTCCTAGAAAACGAGGTAAGCCTCGCATTTGGTAGAGCAATGGTATTAGTCATTGTCGCTTTTAGATAAAATATTATTGCATTGAAAGTGTTAAATCATTCTTCTATTTGGGATCAAGGGTAATAGCCCATAACAATATGGAAGAAGAAATCAGCGTATGTCTGCTGCGAGCTAACAGAGCACTTGGGTTGTAGGGAAACTTGGGTTGTAGGAAAACTTGGGTTGTCCTCAAAAACCATTGCAAACTCTTGTTCTTTGAAGAATTTTGTGACCCCTAAGAAGAGGATTGACGATTCCGGAACTTTTTTAACGAGAAGATCCTGTAGCGTTATTGCCCCTTTGTGGATAAAATTAAGCTTAATAGACTTTAGCTTCCTGGACACTTAATCCGTATGGATAAGGAAGATCCGGCCCTAAATTTCTACAGCATCTCAATTTATGGTCCTAGAAAACGAGGTAAGCTTTGCATTTGGTAGAGCAATGGTATTAGCCAGTATGCTAAATATATGCTGGGACTGTTGAACTGGAAGACCTCGTAGTAAAGACGGTAGGTCTACAGGTCTTTGGATCAGAAGGGTTCTTTGATTCAAAAAAATATTTTTTATTAAACTATCAAAACAACAAAAAAAAGTCCTTTTTTTATGTAACTAAAATCTTTAACCTTTTTCCTACGTACAACTTCTTTGGAAGATATTATGATAAAAATTTTGCAAAATTTCTTCCACATAAAAGCACCCAAATGCCTATACTAATTTCACAAATAATCCACTATCGAATTGGTCAATATATATGCATTTCGTTTACTTAATAGAAGCCATCGCAAAATATTAGCAATTCTCTAACTGGTAGCAAAAAAAACTTAGCCCAGAAATCCAATATTATTAAATTCTTTCAACGTTCAAAGCGTAATACTTTTCTATGATCAATTCATCCAGACACCGAAGAGAGTTGAGCATCGGTTTTTTCTATAAGAAAATATTTTCGAAAATACCAAACACGTACGAATAAATAAAAAGAATTCCTGTGCGTGAGTATATCCCCATTCCCCATTTTTTTTGTTGGGGTGGAATCGCATTCAATTTTCGTTATATTTACACATACGTGTGTATATATGTAGAAGGTTATTTTCCCTTTTCTCTATCGTAGCCATACACTCGTATGCAAGTATTTCCCTGTTAGACTAGTTCCTAATTCAACTCCTGGTCATTATTGTAGGGTTCGATTTTTCTTATAGCATCAATACCAAGTACATATACAAAATTCAGAAAGACTTTTCATAAATTTTCTTCCGCTTATTTATCAACTGCTTATAGTTCCTTTTCCTCGAACTGATAATGTCCTGCCGTCGTCTATATTTTTTTTTTCAATTCACAAACTCTTTAATATTTTTCTTCAGCAAATCTTTATTTAAAAATCTAGCTTTCATTATCCTTTCTTTGTTTATATACAAACATATATAATTACGATAATATAGTTTTTTTTCGTTTTGTTGAACTTGCAAACACACAAGCAACTGAGAAGCATAGATCTACATAAACAAATTCTGAATACTACAGGATAACCGCAGCTCTCCAAAGGCAATTCCATAGAGAAATAAGTAAAAATAAATAAAATGAAAACCAAAGAATTTTACATATGTATGTGTGTATTAATAGATGAATTATATGTTTGCCTAGAGCTTCATGCCATCGTATAATTGGTGTTACCAGCAGCCATCTTATACGGCCGGTATTGTTTCTATAAAACACGTGCGCCCACTAACAATTTTCTTCTTAATTTTCTCTTAACGCTTTTATCGGCAGCAAGGGACGTTGCCATATAAAATTAGATTTTTCCTTCATTCTATGTCCATTTATTATAGTTGATTCTGTTTTGCCAGCATCTTTGTGAAACTAATTAGGTGACTCTTTTGTCAGGTAACTGAGAATAAACCAAATAAATTACTTCTTGAGAAGCTGATTAAATATTGCGATAGGAAGAAATAACCATTTTCATTCTTAAGAAAGCCAACAAAAAAAAATAAAGCATAAGAATATCTTAAATCCTTTTACTTCATGGAATTTACACTTTCACTTTCGACAATATACCATATTTTCCATCCTTATAATTATTTTATAATAATTTCTATCCCTTGCAGTTTATTGTAAATTCTATAAATCATTTTTTACCATCGTTATATAAACTTCTTAACTTTTTAAGTTTATTTATATTAACAGTTAATAGACCAATATTTTCAACATACAAAAATCTATAATTTATGTTAACAATTTTATAAATTTATTATTGTTTCTATTAATTTTGTTAATAAAAATTGGAGGCTAAAAATATTTAAAGCGTAAATAGTCAAAAGGCAAGAAAATTGTTTTAACACAACACTTAAAATATTTTGTTAATAATCATTCAAAATGATCAAACTGGCATTACTGAGCGCGATTTGGCAACACTGCGGACTTTTCCTCCACGTGGCTTATACGTTATTTGCTTCTAGATGCACAGTGCATTATCCGGTATGATACAACTTTGAAGAGCACACAATTTTTGGTTGGTAATAAAACACTTTTGGAAAAAGGACCTCCAACATTGATAAGTGCTGAAAATATTTAATTTTTCAAGGACTTCTTAATAAAAATTATATCTTTTTATAAAACAGTGCCTTAAAGGTACAGAAAATGATTTGTTCTGACATTACATTACAGAGTCTTGGGTTCTTAACAATTACAATGACTTCTATCATACGTCCATCTCCATCAACAAGTTTTTGTAGGGAAAACGGATTCCTGTGGTTGCCTAGTCCCCTTGTTGACTTGATCAAAAGCCGTGAGACTTTTTTCCTCCCAATATCAAAAAACACTTGAAACGACGCCTTCGTGGTGCTTCATATATTTTTTGACCTTAGATATGAAGCGTGCTTATTATTAGATATAAAGCGCGTTGCAGCACAACTTGTTTTGTAGGAGGTGAAGTTTCTTCAAAAATAGAATTGGAAACAGTTTGCTGGAGATGATTTTGTATATCTATCTGCAGTTGTCAGCTCTGCGCAGAAGTTATGATAATGGAAACCTACGAGCGTCAAGTGATGGGGGTATATCGTCGAAACGCACTTCGAGTCTCGAGAGTATTTCGTACTGTTTCTGCATACTCTATTTGAAAGCATTCCGTACTATTTATGCGACAATATATCTGCACAACTCCTATGTACACAGAAGCTATGATAATGGAAACCTACGAGCGTCAAGTGATAGAGGTATATCGTCGAAACGCACTTCGAGTCTCGAGAGTATTTCGTACTGTTTCTGCATACTCTATTTGAAAGCATTCCGTACTATTTAATCGACAATATATCTGCACAACTCCTATGTACACAGAAGCTATGATAATGGAAACCTACAAGCGTCAAGTGATGGGGGTATATCGTCGAAATGCACTTCGAGTCTCGAGAGTATTCCGTACAGTTTCTGCATACTCTATTCGAAGGCATTTCGTACTATTTATGCGACAATATACCTGCACAACTCCTATGTACACAGAAGCTATGATAATGGAAACCTACGAGCGTCAAGTGATGGGGGTATATTGTCGAAACGCACTTCGAGTCTCGAGAGTATTCCGTACAGTTTCTGCATACTCTATTCGAAGGCATTCCGTACTATTTATGCGACAATATATCTGCACAACTCCTATGTACACAGGAGCTATGATAATGGAAACCTACAAGCGTCAAGTGATGGGGGTATATCGTCGAAACGCACTTCGAGTCTCGAGAGTATTTCGTACAGTTTCTGCATACTCTATTTGAAAGCATTCCGTACTATTTATGCGACAATATATCTGCACAACTCCTATGTACACAGAAGCTATGATAATGGAAACCTACGAGCGTCAAGTGATGGGGGTATATCGTCGAAATGCACTTCGAGTCTCGAGAGTATTCCGTACAGTTTCTGCATACTCTATTCGAAGGCATTCCGTACTATTTAATCGACAATATATCTGCACAACTCCTATGTACACAGAAGCTATGATAATGGAAACCTACGAGCGTCAAGTGATAGAGGTATATCGTCGAAACGCACTTCGAGTCTCGAGAGTATTTCGTACAGTTTCTGCATACTCTATTCGAAGGCATTTCGTACTATTTATGCGACAATATACCTGCACAACTCCTATGTACACAGAAGCTATGATAATGGAAACCTACGAGCGTCAAGTGATGGGGGTATATTGTCGAAACGCACTTCGAGTCTCGAGAGTATTCCGTACAGTTTCTGCATACTCTATTCGAAGGCATTCCGTACTATTTATGCGACAATATATCTGCACAACTCCTATGTACACAGGAGCTATGATAATGGAAACCTACAAGCGTCAAGTGATGGGGGTATATCGTCGAAATGCACTTCGAGTCTCGAGAGTATTTCGTACAGTTTCTGCATACTCTATTCGAATGCATCCTCTACAATTTATGCGACAATATATCTGCACAACTCCTATGTACACAGAAGCTATGATAATAGAAACCTACGAGCGTCAAGTGATATTGTCAAAACGCACTTCGAGTCTCGAGATTATTCCGTACTGTTTATGCATACTCTATTCGAATGCATTCCGTACTATTTGTGCGACAATATATCTGCACAACTCCTATGTACACAGAAGCTATGGTAACGGAAACCTACATGCGTCAAGTGATGCGGGTATATCGTCAAAACGCACTTCGAGTCTCGAAAGCATTCCGTACTATTTCGTAGGCTCCGGTCCTTATTAGTGCTAACATTCTGTTAATCGATCTTTTGACGTATGAAAGAGTCACAAAATATCATCGACGACGCGAGGCAAGTGAAATCCATCGGCTCACCGTTAACAGGGAGGAAAGAATTGCAACTGTGGCGAGATGGCAGCGATATTGGGAGTTTTCAATTAAAAGAAAATAGGCACATAACCTCATTCTTTAAATAGCCAGGTGGAGCAGAATAGGCCATGGAGAAGTGGACCACTATATAGTCCAATTTCTGACACGGCATGGATGCTTCAGGGTATATTTATATTGCTTTAAGGTGCAAGTTGATACCACTTGCCCTAATCAAGGATGCAAAGCATGTCTCTTCTGTCTTAAAGCATCTTAGATATGCCCTGAGAAAAGAAAAAAGTGAAGAAAATAATCTGTGAGCAGCTGTCTCTGAAACGCATCATCAGAATACGTATCCTGAATAAAAAAAAAAGCTGCACAAAACAGAAGAATGGGAACAAGGAGAGCGTGCAGCTTAAATAGGGAGTAGACTGATATCATTGGCTTAATATCAGTCTACTCCTCATGAAGTAATATCTGATGGTAGTTCCATGAGGAGTTACATTTGAAAAAAAGGAAGTGGGTTTTAATTGGTATAAATCTGAGATCCTGTAGTGATCGGTATATCTCTACAGCGTCCCTAAAAAAACACCTCCCTATCCACGTATAATATTGATTTTAACATGCAGACGAGTAAACAAGCTTCGAAATAGCAATTCCAGAACAGGATCTAAAAAATTCGCTAAAATCGCCGGAAAAATCCATTATCCATATGGAATTTCTTTCGGACGGGTAAAGTGTCAACAAACGATATTATAAGACCATTTTGAGAGGACTATTTTTACTGTATTATTAGTAATTTATTTTACAATTCTACAAGGATACGAATACATTGAAACTCCATTTACTATCGCAGATGCAGTTTATGGATCTACATTTTCTATAGCAACAGGATTTCATGATATTTATGTAATTATTGGAACATCATTCCTTTTATTATGTTTAATACGTCATTTAAATAATCATTTCTCTATAAATTATTACTTTGGATTTAAAGCTGCAGCGTGACTACTTTTATATATCTCAATTTACTGACGAGGAGGTTCATTTATTTATATAGTATGACTTCCAATCATAAGGACTAATAATTTTAGTATATATATAATTTCTATAATATTTATAATTATTATTAATAATTTTAACAATTTCTTTAATTGCAAGACCAACAAAAATCAATGATCTCCATTTGAATGTGGATTTGACCCAAAAAGTTCTCGTTTACCTTTTTTATTAAAATTTTTTTTTAATTTTTGATAAAGAAATTGCATTAATTTTACAAATAATTTAAATTTTCATATATCATAGTATAAACAGTTAAAAGAATTATATTTATTTTAATTAGATTATATCATGAAAAAAATCAAGGAGCTCTTGAATGATCAAATTAAAAAATTGGGTTATAGTTAATTATAATATTTGATTTGCATTCAAAAAATATTGAATTTCAATCTCCCTTATAAAGAATATCATAAAATTTATTGGAATTAGTTTCGACCTAATTTAAGATAATTTTTATCCTGATTCTAAATTATAAATTATTAATTGACGCCAAAAAAAGAGGCATACTATGTCACTGCTAATGATATAATTGAATAATTATGCTAATTAAGGAAGTATTTAGATCAAGAAAAAGCTGCTAACTTTTAACTTTAATGGTTTAATTCCATTTATACTTGTACTTATTACTGCCTATCCATTTATATAGTTTAATAAAAAAAAAAACGTCACATTTTCACTGTAAAAATAAAGAAATTATTTTATCATCGCAAATAGTCAGATTTTTTATAAAACTAGGCGCCAGAATAATGCACTCTGCAACACAGCAACCATTTTACTTGAATTTTTGGTGAAAACTATCGATCAAGCACTGTTTTCACCATAAACGATTCCACAGGACATTTTTCTATTCTCCAAGATAAAATTACCAGTTCGTGAAAGACAACTTGAGTCAAATAAAGCCAGAAGGATATGAAGGTGATACCAATAAGTGCCTAAAATTAAGAGCTTTATAAAAATGGGTTAATCATTGGCATCAATGAATTACTTCAAATAAAGGATATTTTAAGGATAAAAATAGAAATCCAATTTTGAAACTAATATTTTATGTTATTTATTTATTAATATCAGATACAAATTTGTCACAATTCGTACTCTCAATGCATATAAACTTTTTGCATGTCCTTTTAAAATAAAATAGAAATTATATTTTTAATAATAATTCCATTACTTTGATGGTAAACATATTTTTTATTAAAACATAACTTTTTAAAATTTAATTTATTTTAATAAAAAGAAAAAATGAATACTTTATTAGGAATTTAATTTATTTATAAATTAAATTCCTATTAAAGTATTCAAATTTCCAATTTAAATTATTAATAAAAATTTAATTCGGCCTTATTTTCAAGATGAAAATTAGGTTTTTTTTTTTTGGAAAAGTTTAATATTTTTTAATTTGGTCAAAGAAAAAATTTTAAAAAAGAATTCTACAAGGAAAGAGCTTTTTTTTTGGATACAGAAAGAAAAAAACCAATACATTTAACAAATACCCTTTTTATTTAAAAAAAAAAAAAAAAAAAAAAAGAAAATGTTAAAAAAATAACTTTTGGTAATTTTTTCTTCAAACTATTTAAATATAATAACATCTTTTTATAACTTTTATTGTATAAAACAAATTTGTCCTTATTTTTTAAAGGATATAAAAATATAAAAAAATATATAAAAGAGATATTTCAATGTATTCTTTAATAGAAATATGTTAAATACACTCGTAAATAATGGTGAATTGCATATAAATCTCAATAAAACTACTCCGGTTCATGGCGCATTAGTTTGACTAAAAAAAAATGGGTAAAAAATTTATAAATAATTTGGTTAAAATTCAATTAAATGCTTTTTTGATAAATAAATTATATTTTTGAACGCATAACATTTGATTTAAAATTCATTTTACGAATATCATACGCATAAGAGCGTAAGTAGTTTTCAGTTAGTCAACTATTTTTATATAGATGTATCTGTTAATATCACAAATAATATTATAAATATATATTTTGCAGTTAAATTAACAAATATTTCATTTGATGTTTAATAAAAATTCCATTTAGATTGAGTGTTGTTAATTCTCATATACTCGTAACGAGATAAAAGAAATTATTTTATCCCTAATGAGAAGCACTTCAAATTTAATGAAATATGCAAATTTATATAATTATTTTTTTATATTGTAGAATTTTTTCTACTATTATTATTATTTATTCTATGAAAGATAGAACATAAAATCTCCAACTTAGGGTGGGTTTGGGGAATTTTGATCTACCACATTTTATAAATGTAAAATTCATTAAAAATTTTATTATAATTTGTTATATTTCATTTTGTTTATTTATGTTGCAATGAGATTTATAAAAAAAATCAATGCAATGATAATTTTATGCATTTTGTATAAAATGGAATCTAAATGGTATTTTTTCTTCATTTGAATTTATTTTTCTTTCGAATTCAATATGCACAAACGGAGCAAAACTGCATCGAAACAAAATCGCCACACAAATAATATATTCATTATGCAAATATTCATCTTGATGCAATTATATGCGAGGAGTGTAAATGGTCTTTATTTAATTGAATTTAAATAAGAACGAAAACCTCATCATAAGTGTACACAATTAGGTATTTTTCTAATTTTCATCTTCAAAATCATAAACGAAATTAATTTTGTCGAATTTCAATTATTTTTCACCCACATTTTATTTAACAATTTATTTTTTTTCTTTTTTAACAAAAAAAACCAACTACTTATAGAGTATGACATTTTATTTATTATATTCTTTTTGTAAAATGCTTTTAGAATTTTTCATTTTGTCAACTTTAGGTGAAGTAACCAAAAAAAAAAAAAAACTACCCCAAATTTTCATTAAGTCAATTCTGTAAGTTTAACAGCAGGGCGCCATCGCCAACACAACATGATCGATACAATAGCAAATTTCCTTTTTTCATCGTCCTTTTTTCCATTCGTTAATTCTCTATATTTGTATGTCCTTTTCTCCCATTTACAAAATCTGCACTTACTTTCTTTTTTCATTTCTTCTATTCATATATTAGAGGAGAAAATATTCTCAGCTCTGCTGTCATTCTTTTGATCAGATCCCATGGGTAGGAAGGAATTGTAGTGACACTCTGGACCGATTACGGATACCAGGATATACGTAACCATTATAGTATGAATTGGTTTATTGTTATCGTACAATGCACAACTAGTACTGTTGGTGGTTGTCATTTGTATAAGAAAAATATGACCAACAAAATTCCAGACATCTGATATTAACATTGCTCAAAAATAAATGTTTAAAGTATTGAATTGAAGAAATTTCCTTCTCTTTTGCCTATTTATAAAAATCTATTTTTCATAAATTTATAAAGTGAGTATGGATTATATTTTATTTTTAAATTAGTATAAATACCCTTTTTATAAAAAAAATGTTTCAAAAAATATTTATATAAGAACACATTTTCAAAAAAAAATTATATAAAAATTTACAAGATAATTAAAAAAAAATCTACATTCCTTTTGGCTTAATTATTTGTATTTATTCAATTTTTTTAAAAATTACTCTTAAACTTGAAAGATAAAATTAAAGTCTATCTTAAATAATATATTATCCATTTCATGATGTAAATAGCACATGTAATTATATATGCCAGCCTCTTTTTATGTTTCACGTCGATTTTTTTCGGTCGCCATTTTAATTAAGATGACATTTATCTGTTGGCATTTGACAGCTGTAGCCAAATGACCATAAATGGCGGCGAGACTGGAGTGTTCGAGTTTGACAGTTTGATTTAGACGGCCAGTATTTTTGCCCAATTTGGGGTATTAAAAACCCTCAACCTTCAAAGACCTCTACGCCCTCGTAGAGTAACTATGTGGTGCGACATTTGGGCCGACGACATTATTGGGCCATATTTCTTTGAGGATGCTGGAGGCAATGTTGTAAATGTTACTGGTGACCGCTATTGGGATATGTTGCAAAACTTTTTTCTCCCCAAATTAGATCAATTAGGCCCTAAGAATATGGGGTTCCAACAAGATGGTACCACATTACACGTAGATCATGCTACGATGCAAATTTTGAGAGAAATTTTTCCCGGCTGAATAATGTTAAAAAATGGTTTTCCGCTAATTTGAACGCTCCTGATTTATTCGTATGGGAGAAGGAAAAGGTGTACACTAATAAACCAACCATAACCTCTATGTTTAAGGACAACATCCGAAACGAAATTACTGAAATAACACCTGAAGTCTGTAAAAATCTTATGAAAAATATGCTTAAAAGAGCACACCTTTGTATCGTAGCCAAAGATAGGCTTTTGAGCAGCATCATTTGCTCTTTTAAATAAAAATCAATTTAATCAATCAATAAAATATAAATTATAAAATTGTATTTCATTTAAAAGTTATTAAAAAGAATATAAAACATAAAATATTTTCGGGACTTGGAACATAAAACGTACACTGTATTATTTAAGAAAACTTTATTATCTCTTAGTTTGTGATTGTGTAATTTTATTTATAAATTATTCACATTTTTACAAACTTTCAATTTAAATTATTTTGCCGTAGCTACGAGCGTCACTCAACAAGTATTTAGCCTCACCGCCCGATGGAACTGCTGTCACAAAAGAAATTTACCATCATGCAGTACATTCTTTTAGTAGACTACTGTCAAAGTTTCATTAGTTTTATTTTGAGAGCCTTTGAAAGCGAGCGTGTCGGTCGGTTGCACAAAAATGGAAAAAGAACAATATCGTTCGGTGATTAGATTCTTATTTTTGGAAGGGAAAACGCACAGCAAAATCAAAGATCGCTTGGATGCTGTGTATGGTGACTCTTCTCCTTCGATGGCGACCGTCAAGAATTGGTTCAACGAGTTTGTTCGTGGCCGCTCGTCGGTTTTTGATGAGCCACGCTCAGGTGCCCCGAAAAAGGCTGCTACGGAGGAAAATGTTAAAAAAGTCCACGATCTCGTGTTGGCAGACCATCGATTGAAGGTTTACGAGATAGCTGAGACTGTGGGCATCGCAGTAGGAACGGTGCATCATATTCTACACGAAGAACTGGGCATGAGAAAGCTGTCGGCGTGGTGGGTGCCGCGGTTGCTCACACCGGAAAACAAGCGCAACCGTGAGACCACATCGGCGACGTGTTTGGCGCTGTTTCAGCGCAATCCAGTGGAGTTCTTGCATCGTTTCGTGACCGTCGACGAAACATGGATTCACTGGTACACACCAGAGACCAAGGAACAGTCGAAACAGTGGACTTCACCCGGTGAACGTGCTCCGAAGAAGGCGAAGACTGTTCGATCGGCCGGAAAGGTGATGGCCACCGTTTTCTGGGATTCACAAGGTGTGATCCACATCGATTACCTCGAGAAGGGTAAATCAATCACGGGGCGCTACTATGCTGACTTATTGGGCCGATTTGACGTCGAATTGAAGAAAAAGCGGCCCCGCCTTGCGAAGAAAAAAGTGCTGTTCCACCACGACAACGCGCCGGCTCATACCTCTCCCGTCGAAATGGCCAAATTGGTCGAATTGCCATCCACCGTTCTCTCCAGATTTGGCCCCCTGTGACTACTTTATATTTCCAAACCTGAAAAAATCACTCGCCGGGAATAGATTTGGGTCGAATGAGGAGGTCATCGTCGCCACGGAGGCCTATTTTGCTTCCCTCGAGAAAATGTATTTTTTGGACGGGTTAAAAAAGTTAGAGCATCGCTGGGCCAAGTGTATCGAGCTTGAAGGAGATTATGTGGAAAAATAAATTGCAACCTTGCCAAAATTTTCGTTTTTCTTTTGTAGGCTAAGTACTTGTTGAATGACCCTCGTATCTCAAACGTTTTAAAAAGAAAAAATATTCTTTAGAGATAAAGTTTAAATGCGTCAATCAACGAAATTCTCAAATATGAGGCTCTGAAAATCCACAGATAATTGTTGATAAGCTATTGGATCCGTTAAAAGGAACTGTTTGGTGTGAATTTTGATCTAAAGGTGTCATTAGTATGTTTTTCTTTAAAAATAACGAAGCAGAGTGTGTTACAGTCAATTCTAAGCTCTATGGCTGTATAAAAATCTACAGTTTTTTCCTTTAATTAAAGATTTTAATCTGGCTGTGTATGTGACTATAACAAAAAAATACCAAAAGACACACAACACAACAAATTTACGTTATTGATGTCAATTGACATCCAAGATTATCTGATTTGACGCTATTGAATGAACTCTAAAGCATTTATAAACCAACATCCTTGAAGTATGGGTTTGATTTATAGTCCGAAATGTGCAAAAAAGTTATTAAAAGTTATCTCATAAGTATGGAGTCTTTTTTCATAAAAAAAAAGCTTAACATAAGATTTAAGCAATATTATAAAATAAAAATTTTATAAAATATTTGATATTTAAATATAATTTATTCAAAGCGTAAAATGGATATTATTACAAATATCAAATAGCGGCCATAGAAGCAGACTATTTTTATTTCAGCAAAAATTGTATTTTTTTTTTTGGGCAAGCATCCCTTATTTATTTATTATAACTATCTGTTTACTAGATAAGGACAATGAAGCCCCTCGATTATTCTTCTCTTCTATTCTTTTACTACCCTCTAATATTCGTTCACTACCCTCACTTACCGTGATATATTCGTAACTATGTACTAGAATCAAGAGGATTTTCTGACTCTTATTTTTTTTATTTTGGAAAAAAAACTATTTTCTATTGTTAGAAAAATATGAAGATGCATTTAGAAAGTCACAATCATTCTCATATGAGTATACAGTTGACGTTGTTTTTTTTTTGCTAGTCAAGAAGGCAAAGTTTCAGAAACAAACGAAATTCATCCATTTTAGGGAGGTCATATCCTACGTCCGTTCCAGTTTATGAATAGGGCTGAGTGCAAGCAGATGACACTTCCGAACCTCATCAAAAACTGTGGCTCGTCCATTTGTCTATCATCTTAGGTTAATGATAAATCACTTCAGACACGTGCTGATAATGATGCATTCTTATTATTATGCCAGTATCAACCAACGTATAGAAAAATTCTCTAGAGAAAATATACTCTTATAAGAAACGTATGTCCATATAATATACAATCTATAAACGGCCAATCTTTGGATTTAAAATAAATAGTCAATAGTTAAAATAATATCCTAACTATAAGGGTCGGCCTTAGTTCAATACAATTTTTTCTTTCCCAGTAAATTTGATTGTTACCAATTTACTTATGGTAGAATTGCGTCAGCGTCGCACATGCATGTAAAATCCGAAATGTCATATAAAAGGGGATAAAATCCTTTTCATATAGTATTTATGTATACTCATTGAGAGTATAAAATATGAGTTCTTAAGTAGTTATCACCGTTTGTTTACTTATTGTTATTGGTAGGGTTTAAGTGGTATGAAAATGTACTTAACTCCTTGGCTTTTCTGTCTAACACTCTATGACTTATCGAGATTCTCTCTTTTAACCCATCTACTTGGGAACATACCATCTTTATAAACGCTTCAATATTGAGGTTATTACTTAAAAAGGGATATCATTAAGTGTTATACAATTATTCCCAAAGAGCTACGAATTAAAACAGAAGTAATAAAAAAATTTTTTTTTAATAATATCTTTCCCAGGAGAATATTTTCACACTTATTGTCCTTACACAAATACTAATACCTATGCACAAAAATAACGAGTATATTATATGGAAAAAATTATATATTGTTTTTTTTTTACTTCATTTTTTTTTTATATAATAAAATTTTAATACTGTCGTAAATTTTTACTCATATTATTTGGATAATTCCAGGTAAACCAAAAAAAAAAAAAAACAAAGAGAGACCAAACGTTCCCCAAGTGAGCCACAATTGTTAACTTTATTTTACATAAAGAGAAATAATCGTCTGGTATCATATACTCATAATACGAAAAGAATTTATGGTGTTATCATGTGTATTGTTACTTTTATGAATGGATTATAAAATATAAATTGAACAATTGTTAAAAAAATTATTTAATTTTTTTAAAAATATATTTCCTATAATATTATTTAATAATCATACAATGTGCATATGTATTTTATAGCTTATCTTTTAGTATATTATTGATAATGTCTATCAATTATAAGAAGTTTCCTCAATTTTATAGCTACTTTTGAAATTTTTAATAGTAAATTTCATGATAAATGTATTCATACTCGTATACGAGGGTCATTCAACAAGTACTTAGCCTACAAAAGAAAAACTTTGGAAAGGTGGCAATATATTTTTCCACATAATCTCCTTCAAGCTCGATACACTTGGCTCAGCGATGCTCTAACTTTTTTAACCCGTCCAAAAAATACATTTTCTCGAGGGAAGCAAAATAGGCCTCCGTGGCGACGATGACCTCCTCATTCGACCCAAATCTATTCTCGGCGAGTGATTTTTTCAGGTTTGGAAACAAAAAGTAGTCACAGGGGGCCAAATCTGGAGAGTACGGTGGATGGGACAGCAATTCATAGCGCAATTCGACCAATTTGGCCATGGCGACGGCGGAAATGTGAGCCGGCGTGTTGTCGTGGTGGAACAGCACTTTTTTCTTCGCAAAGCGGGCCCGCTTTTTCTTTAATTCGACGTCAAATCGGCCCAATAAGTCAGCATAGTAGCGCCCCGTGATTGTTTTACCCTTCTCGAGGTAATCGATGTGGATCACACCTTGTGAATCCCAGAAAACGGTGGCCATCACCTTTCCGGCCGATCGAACAGTCTTCGCCTTCTTCGGAGCACGTTCGCCGGGTGAAGTCCACTGTTTCGACTGTTCCTTGGTCTCTGGTGTGTACCACTGAATCCATGTTTCGTCGACGGTCACGAAACGACGCAAGAACTTCGCTGGATTGCGCTGAAACAGCGCCAAACACGTCGCCGATGTGTTCTCACGGTTGCGTTTGTTTTCCGGTGTGAGCAAACGCGGCACCCATCGCGCCGACAGCTTTCTCATGCCCAGTTCTTCGTGTAGAATATGATGCCCGGCTCCTACTGCGATGCCCACAGTCTCAGCTATCTCGTGAACCTTCAATCGACGGTCTGCCAACACGAGATCGTGGACTTTTTTAACGTTTTCCTCCGTAGCAGCCGTTTTCGGGGCACCTGGGCGTGGCTCATCAAAAACCGACGTGCGGCCACGAACAAACTCGTAGAACTTATTCTGGACGGTCGCCATCGAAGAAGAAGAGTCACCATACACAGCATCCAAGCGATCTTTGATTTCGCTGCTCGTTTTCCTTTCCAAAAACAAGAATCTAATCACCGAACGATATTGTTCTTTTTCCATTTTTGTGCAACCGACTGACACGCTCGCTTTCAAAGGCTCTCAAAACAAAACTAATGAAGGGAATCGACTTAAACTTTGACACTAGGCTACTTAAAAAAACGTACTGCACGATGGTAAATTTTTGTTGTGACAGCAGTTCCATCGGGCGGTGAGGCTAAGTACTTGTTGAATGACCCTCTTAAGGGTAAGTGGCAAATAATTTCCCATATTTTTTTCCTGATAAATATTGTAATTTCCTATATTATTCTATACATTATTTCCAATAGTAGATTTTAGCATATTTAATATAATTTAATTCACAATAAAATGACAAAAATATTTTGTTGCATTAAAATTACTGAGAAAAGTTTTATTCAAAAAAATTCATTGAAGGAAGATTTCTTTGGATTAAAATTTCTTTAATTATTTATAATTACAAAAAAAAAACAATTACTTTCCATACCGGCCCAGTGGTACAGTTGAATCCCACTAAGCCATGGTCCTACGCTTATTCCGAAAACCCACTAAAAGGTAAATTCTACTTTAATTTCTTTATTATGTTATTCTTTGCTTAACGAAAAAATAGCGAAAAACATCTGAAAAAAGCCATCATCCATCAGAAACACGAACATATCAATACCATCTTTCGATGGGAAAACCAATCTTGGATAAAAACCCATACTAGTCAAAGACGGCAACCCAAAATGGACACAATGGCCGTCCCTACCTACTGGACAAAAGCATGGTACCACACCAAAACTTAACGAAAATAAGCAACAGAATAGCTACAGCGGACCGATCATCTACTTACTTAACGAAGAGAAAAACATTTTCTTTAAAACCGAAACAATCGTAATTAGAACATTTCTTAACTGGTGGATATATTTTCCTTTATGCTTTACCACTTTCTACGATAGATTTCTGATCTTCATTATTCCAGGTTAATAAAATGTCCTCTCTTCAATGGCGGAAAATTCCTCCTGGTTCCGTTTTATCGAAATTTTAAAATCAAATTCTTTTAAGGACATTTTTTTTAAAGAAATGAAATAGGTTGTGATCAGAAGGGTGAATATTGTGGATAAAATAAATCATTCCAACCCAACAGCAACAACTTCATGATGGAAAATAAAGCCTTTACGACTCACTGTCGAATACCATCACATTCTAATCCCACCAAATTGAGAAGAGGATCTTCTTTAGATGAAATTCTGGTTTTAGGACCATTTACAAAAGTTAACCAAATTTTTCTCACGATCGTTTCCTCTTTAAATTATTATATACGATCTATTTTTGGGAACTATAAATATTGACTTAAAAATCGATCACTTTTTTTGCCTTTCCTTTATGAAACGATCGTGCAGAAAATTGGTCTAAAATAAATATTTTAATGTGTCCAATAGAAGGTTAGACTCACTCAGTTAGTCAGGAACCAAAACATTAAGACGACTAAATTAGAAGTTTAGCGTAAAGAATTTTCTACTCTGATTTTTAATAGACAAAGATTTTCTTAAATCTACCGCGTCGTACACTATCGGCTTTTTATGATCAGCGCCCACCTCAACTTAACGATCTTAAAAGGAAAAATTGCCCGACCAAAATCTCGAAAACAATTATTTGGCATGACCGTCCTTTTACAGCATCTTTTCGGTTTTTTCTTAACACTTTATGCTGTTTTTTGTACATTTCAAAAATAAAAAAATAATATGCATTAACTGCTCTCAGTTATTCTACATACTTGAATAACTCATTTATCCAATTTATGCTTATAGAAATTAAAAATTAATAAAATATATTTTAAATACTAATTTTTAAAAAAATTTTATTTAATAAAATTATATTAATTTTGCCATTTTATATCAAATATAATTTTGTTTAAATAATTACCATTAGATCTCTTGCCTGACACGATTTTTTTGAGGTTATTATTTATGGTTTTTTAAACTTTTCGTTCTATTACTTGACGGATATTAGTTTTTAAATGCTCTAAATCTTAAAATTTATTTATTAAAAAATAATTTTTTGCATAGTCTTATAATTAAAAATATTAAAACTGTCAAATGACACAATTTTTAAGGCCAATTACCACTACCAAATTTTAAAATAACGTATTCAAAGAAATTTGTCTGTAATAAAGGTAAAATTTGTTGTGTTTTGTGATTTGTGGTATTGTTTTATTAAAGCTACATATTGTTTAGATATAAATCTTTAAATTAAGGTTAAAAAAATTATTTAAGTTAATGTCAAAAAATGGTCATAGTGCTTCATTTTACGCTGCCAAAAACCACATGAACTTTAAGACTATCCCAGCAATATTAAAAATGTAAAAAAAAAATTAAATGTTCACACTTTTATTAAATTTAAGTTATAAAGCCATAAATAAATGAAAATCCAATTTATAATGACAAACTAAAAAATCTTTTCCCAATAGAAAAAAATATAATATTTTACAAAATAATTTACTTTTGATGTTAGCTAGTCAGATTTTTTCCATATTATGACTAAACATAATATTTATTTTTATATAACCATTTATATACCATATACATATATAAGCATATATATTTTAATCGTTTATTACCAATAAATTCTAAAAAAAAAAAAATTTATGTACATACAAAAATAATATAATAGTTAGACTAAAAGTTTCGTGCAACTTTTCCACACAATTGTTTAGTTTATGCTCACCTCGTGGTTAACATGTTTATAGCATCGTACACTGGTACCATAAATACCAATAAAAATTTATGTTCTTAAGTAGAGCATCATTGGAGCATAGAGACAATCATTTTCTTTAACAATCTTCAAGAACTTGGAAGAATATTCTAATAATAGTTTTTTTTCCCTTAAGTTCTTATCATCCTTTGTTTTTTTATGAATTTTTTTTTTATAATTTTATTTTGTTACACAAATATTCTAAGCATAAATGGTAACTTTGTTTTTTTTTTTTTAAAAAAATAGGAAAATACCAAAGGTATTGTTTGTTATATAATATAATTCTGCTAAAATAGTAGCATGTCCTAGAAAAATAGTGCAATATTTAAAGTAGTAGTTAATAAGTTAGGATCTATAGTAGTACCAAATTCCAGGTGCTAAGCTATTGACCTTTGAAGATAACTAAAAGTTAAGTATTATTTTTTAATTATCTTCAAAGGATCCAACTAGAAAATTATTTTCCCAATAAAATAAATACAGTTTAATAATTACGTACTTATATACGAGGGTCATTCAACAAGTACTTAGCCTCACCGCCCGATAGAACTGCTGTCACAAAAAAACCATCGTGCAGTACATTCTTTTGTAGCCTACTGTCAAGTTTCAGTCGATTCCCTTCATTAGTTTTGTTTTGAGAGCCTTTGAAAGCGAGCGTGTCGGTCGGTTGCACAAAAAGGGAAAACGTGCAGCGAAATCAAAGATCGCTTGGATGCTGTGTATGGTGACTCTTCTCCTTCGATGGCGACCGTCAAGAATTGGTTCAACGAGTTTGTTCGTAGCCGCACGTCGGTTTTTGATGAGCCACGCCCAGGTACTCCGAAAACGGCTGCTACGGAGGAAAACGTTAAAAAATTCCACGATCTTGTGTTGGCAGACCGTCGATTGAAGGTTCACGAGATAGCTGAGACTGTGGGCATCGCATTAAGAATGGTGCATCATATTCTACACGAAGAACTGGGCATGAGAAAGCTGTCGGCGCGATGGGTGCCGCGTTTGCTCACACCGGAAAACAAGCGCAACCGTGAGAACACATCGGCGACGTGTTTGGCGCTGTTTCAGCGCAATCCAGCGGAGTTCTTGCGTCATTTCGTGACCGTCGACGAAACATGGATTCACTGGTACACACCAGAGACCAAGGAACAGTCGAAACAGTGGACTTCACCCGGCGAACGTGCTCCGAAGAAGGCGAAGACTGTTCGATCGGCCGGAAAGGTGATGGCCACCGTTTTCTGGGATTCACAAGGTGTGATCCACATCGATTACCTCGAGAAGGGTAAAACAATCACGGGGCGCTACTATGCTGACTTATTGGGCCGATTTGACGTCGAATTGAAGAAAAAGCGGCCCCGCTTTGCGAAGAAAAAAGTGCTGTTCCACCACGACAACGCGCCGGCTCACAATCCGCCGTCGCCATGGCCAAATTGGTCGAATTGCGCTACGAATTGCTGCCCCATCCACCGTATTCTCCAGATTTGGCCCCCTGTGACTACTTTTTGTTTCCAAACATGAAAAAATCACTCGCCGAGAATATATTTGGGTCGAATGAGGAGGTCATCGTCGCCACGGAGGTCTATTTTGCTTCCCTCGAGAAAATGTATTTTTTGGACGGGTTAAAAAAGTTAGAGCATCGCTGGGCTAAGTGTATCGAGTTTGAAAGAGATTATGTGAAAAAATAAATTGCCACCTTTCCAAAATTTTCGTTTTTCTTTTGTAGGCTAAGTACTTGTTGAATGACCCTCGTACTTCTTTGAAATAAGACAATTTTTCTACATTTTTGTTACTAGTAGTTAGTTTGAAAAATATTTGAACAATTAATAAATAATGAAATTATTAAATAAATAATCAATAATTGTTTTGATTTTTTTTATTTGTACATAAACTAATAAATTCAGGTGTTTTTTCTCTTAAAATAAATTATTTACTTTTAATGAATTGTCACAAAAATACGTAGAAAAAATCCTTTATGAAATAATTTAACTAAATATTTTATTAAATAGGTTTTTTTCAGAAATTATACCCTATTTATTTATGAATTAAAAGAAAAACCTTATTATTATCAACAATAACAATAAACACAAATTAGAATATTTAATAAGAAATTCTTTGTTTATTCTTTAATCCTTTTTCAGTTTTAATTATATTCTACCTTTATTGGTCATAATTATTTTTAATTATTTCTAAACAATATGATGGGTTGTTTATTTTTTTCAATAGAATTATTTCTATAAACAATTAAATAATTTTTTTTTAAATAAAAATTTAATAGAAATAGTATTTTTTTTTAAAAAAAAAAAGGAACCCCTTAGAAATGATATTCGATTTTGATATCATTAATAATACTGTCGAAGTTGGTGCATTTGATTACTAACAACACTGATAAGCCAACTTGTTTCAATTATAATTAGTAGCTTAGAATTTGATAGATGTTGTATACCTTTTGACATCCTATTTATTACCGTTCACAAACATCGAAATACCTGCTGATATGGTCTCATGTCGTGCCTATACTTCCACAGAACATGAATTCATTACCGTTCGTACTTCAACAGCTAATTGGATTTTGATGAAACTTTAACGATAGTTTCACTTCTCTATGTACTCGTAAGTATTGACGACATTATTTTTGGTGGAGCTCGTATATACACAAATATACTTACGTTACTATATATGAAGTCGATTTTTCTTTATATTCATATAGGAGAGAAATTCCAAATTATAATCGTAATCAACTGAAACGATAAGCCAACTTTACATCTTGTGGCCAATTTAGTCACACCTGCTTGGCACTAGACAAAAGTAATATTTCTTATTGCATGCAATTTAATTTTCAGATATTTTCTCATATGGAATAAATATCTAATAAATTCTACTATATACAGCACACTATTTAAACAATCTATACAACAAAAAATTTCATATTTGAATAAAGGTTAACTTTTACTTACAGAAAACTACGTGTTGTGCATAAGCTATGAGAGTTAATTATAACCTTTAGTATTAATAAAATAAATATCAAAAATTTCAGTTTGTTTTTCTATTGAAATAAATCAATTTGTCCTTCAACTAAATTAATATAATACATTTCATTTTTTATTAATTCATTTATTTCAGAATAATAAATTCTTATCCATTAATATAGCCAAACAAGTTCATTCAATCGAAATCTAACTGGACACTTGAAATAAATTAAAAATACTTCAAAATGATTATTATAAATAGTATCAATAAATAAACCATATTTATTAGATTATTTTGGACAACAAAAATTTAATAATTAACAATATTCTTAATGACACATAAATTTTCTATTAAATATTCATTTCTTTAAAAGAAAACTTTTATCTATCATTGGAAATTAAATATCATTAATTATCTTATTTTAATTTAAGTATTTTCCCAAGGACTCTCTTTTCCAAGAACTTTTAGATACATAAACAAAAAATAATTTTCTACATCCTATAAACTTTTATTTTTAACATAAACTTTTGGTTTAAATTAAGTGTACATTGCCGAAAATATAATAAAAATGGCATCACTTATATCAATCTGGTAATACTTTGGACTCATAAACATACAGCACAAATTTCAATAACATCCCGATTTTGTGTTAAACTTACTAAATAATATTAATATAATTAAAATAATTATAAGAAGAATAAATTTTAAATTTAAACTTATGTTAATTAATAAAAGATAAATTTTAAATTATTTTTTCCTTCTCACATTGCTTTTGTCAGTAGGAATCGGAAGAGAGAGACGAGAGTAATCTGATAAGTTAGTGATAAATGCAGAAATATTATTGATATTATCAGAACGATATTAATTTTATCATTTGGAATTGTTAAAAAGACATTATAAAAAATATTATTAATATCACTTGATTAGTTTAGGTTGACAGACATTGAAACAAAACAAGGTTCAGTCAAAATATTAGAGTTCTACCAGCGACTGGCTTGTCGCACTGCTTTTGTCATTAGGAAATCGGAAGAGAGAGACGAGAGTAATCTGATAAGTTAGTGATAAATCCGAAAACTACTATTGATATTATCACAACGATATTATTTTTATCTTTTGGAATTGTTAAAAAGACATTATAAAAAATATTATTAATATCACTTGATTAGTTTAGGTTGACAGACATTGAAACAAAACAAGGTTCAGTCAAAATAATGGAGTTCTACCAGCGACTGGCTTGTCGCACTGCTTTTGTCATTAGGAAATCGGAAGAGAGAGACGAGAGTAATCTGATAAGTTAGTGATATATGCAGAAATATTATTGATATTATCAGAACGATATTAATTTTATCATTTGGAATTGTTAAAAAGAAATCATAATATATATTATTAATATCACTTGATTAGTTTAGGTTGACAGGAATTGCAAGAAAACAAGGTTCAGTCAAAACAATGGAGTTCTACCAGCGACTGGCTTCTCTCACTGCATTTGTCAGTAGGAAATTGAAAGACAGATACAAGGGCAATCTGATAAGTTAGTGATAAATGCAAAAACTACTATTGTTATTATCAAAACAATATTATTATTATCATTGGGAATTGTTAAAAAGATATCATAAAAATTATTATTAACATCACTTGATTAGTTTAGTTTGACAGACATTGAAAAAATAAAATACAATTTTTTGCAGGAACCAAACCATATCTGAAACTGAAAATCAACCTTGAAAAGTATAATAGGTCAATACCACCATCTAATTTATGTCACCACCGAAGACATATCTTTTAATATCTATGATATCGTTTTAAAATACCCTTGAGTGATAGTACATAAGTTAACTGACATCAAAATTAATATGTAGGCAAAATCTGACATAAAATGAGAAAGCTAACGACCAGATTGAAGTCGCGTCTGCTAACACTGAACCAAAAACGTGTTCGTTTAATGATTTCAACAGAGTGTTTAGATATTTTTGAGCATAATCCAAATTAATTTTTTCGGTGATTTATAACTGTTGATGAAACATGGATGAATCATTTCAAATCAAAAATCAAAGTTCACTCAAAATAATGAAGTTCTACCAGCAAAAATGCATCAAAAATATTAATAAACGAATCCTTCAGCAGGAAAGATTAAGGTTACTGTTTGCTGGGATACACACTATTCAATTTTTATCGACAATCTTGAAAAAGATATAACAATAACAAGATAGTATTATGCAGCAGTGTTCAACTTGTTTAATAATGAAATCAAGACCACATTTTATATTTCTGCGCATTCAACAATAAACTCAGTAGAAAGATAAACAATAGCTTGGCGAAAAGAAATTTGTTTTTAATTCTAAAGTGAAAGCCTATACTGATAGAATAAAAAAGTTAAACTTCATTAGACGAAGTATATTGAGTCAAAAGAAGATCATATTGAAAAATAAATCAAATTTTATTGAATAATTTAATTCTTTATTTTATTTATCACTAACTTATCAGACTGCACTTATATATGCTTTCAGTAGCATGAAGTATTTTTGAAGGGCCGAAGACTAATCTAGTTCAGACAGGCTGTCCTAACCAATAGTTTATGAAATTGTGAAGTCAGACCAGCGGCTTACATTAAAATTGTGAAAGAAGTCCTTCAAAGGATCTGAAATCTCTGCATCAGATCGAACATTTCAGATACTTACCATTGTCCCATAGACATCTTTATCAATGAGTTTTTGTCAGAATAAACAAATGCTATGGTTCCAGGCTCCCAATTCAACTGATCACAACACATTCTCCATAAATCAATTGGAAAAAACGCTTCTGCCAATGTATAGCTTCCCACGGGAACTATTTTGGAGGGGATAAGATTGATGTATAAAAATAACATCAAAATTGTTACACAAAAAAAAATCACTCTCTCTACAAAGAGATCAAAATATTTCTATATACCTTCATTTTGCTCATAAAAAAAAAAATATGGCACCTTTGATTAATATCAAATATTTCACGATAATACGCAAATAAAAAATAGCAATAAATCTTAAAACAACGATAACAAAACAAAAAAAACAATTTTTCACCTTTTTGTGAATTTATATTTTTTACTCAAAATCCTGTTCTTACGTTTATTCATATTTTATTCTCTACTTTTTGCTGTTTGTAGAAATTTTCATGGAAACTTTGCAAATATCTTGATATAGTGGCATGAAATTATCCTTGAAAACAGAAAATCTAGATGACAGTCTTAAGGAAATTTTTCGATAGTCTTCAAGGATCAAGCAAAAATGGCACGTAAATGTTTCTTGGCAAAAATTGTACAATAGGAAAAACGTTACCTTCATCAGTACGAGTGAGTATATTCAGAAAAGTATAAACGTGCTTGCGAAACCACCTTAAATTTTACTACTATTTCACAAGATTTTGTATAACATTATTCCAAAGGACATTTTTTTTCTATATACTCTTATGTTGTTCAGAGTTTTTTTTTCTCCTTTTTGTCAATTTTATATTATCTACCTATTCCCCGTATACCAAAATCAGATTCTCCATAATCAAGAAATTCAAATCAAATCCTCTTCAAATTCTGCAAATACAAATAGTCAAGATAAATAAGAAATAAAGCCAAAGAGAAGATAGTCTTCTTCTCCTTGATGTAAAATCTTCTCTCGTATATATATATATATATATAAAATATTTGTATATGATAATTTTGATAGTACTTTTCATTGTTTTTCAATGTATTTCTATCTTTCTGTTTAGTTGTTGTTTTTTTTGTGTGTGCGAATTTTTTTCCATAAAATCAAATAGAATCTGTAGTATCTTTAATACTAATCTTGTTTTGTCTTTTTTAGTATTATTATTTTTTTTTTTTATTTTCCTGTAGATACAATATAACTTTTATTTAACAAAAAATATATTTTTTTTTTATCATAGACGAGTCTACGATAAAAATCAGTTCAAATAAATACATCAGTAAACTTATAAGGAAGAATAAAGAAAAAAAATTTATTTTATAAAAAAAAACGTTTTTTTTTTTTTTGTAACAGTTTATATTTATCGTATATAATCACATTGAAGTAAAAGAGGAAAAAAATGTTTTGGCCAACAAAAAAAAAAAAAAAAAAAGGAAAAGGAATCAGGAGTGCGTATTTACCTTGTATTTACGTAAAGTTGATATTAAATAAGCGTGAATATAGTCGTAAGTGTACATTTTATTTTTGTTTTTCTCTAAGGTAGCGGATGTACTATATGAAAATAGAATACCATCAGAAAATCAGTCACGTACATACAAACATTTGTCAACTTGTTAAAGTCATGAAAAATGATGCTCCCCCACGATGATCAAAGGCGACAGTATTAGTAGCACGCATTGCGGAATTTTGGTATTCCAAAGTAGATAAGCATAATGAGAAATGTTCTTCTTCTGTCAGTTAGTTTATCTTTCTTCCTTTTCCCTAATACCATCCACAACATTCATAAATATATATAGACACATATTTATATCGGTAAGAATTCATTATATGCACAAAGCAGATCATTATATCTTAACTCACACTTTCGAGGATATTCGAAGATACTTCACTTAACTTATTCTAACCTGATTCTCATCCAATCATGGCTTACCGATTTACTCATCGGAATAGGAATATTTGGATAAGAGAAATTATACATTACATTCTATACGCATAAATATCCTTCTTAAGATCAAAAACAAAGCTTTCAAATATGTCATTCCTTATTGCTTATCCTTTAATAAACGCCCATATATCTGTTGATAAACATTTTATCAGCCTACGCTACTCATTAATTTTAATTCGCTTCACAAAATTTATTTTACTTTGAACACTATTTACTCTAATAGCTAACAGGATAAATAATAAAATAATAGAAAAAATCTAATCGTAAATATTATGTTAATTTTTTTAGTATTGGTTATGGGAATAAGTTCTTGCCCTCTTTTAAATGAAGACTGGCGTTTCTTTACGAGCATATCGTAAAGAAACGCCAGACTTCGTTCTGTTTTCCCTAATTGGAAGCGACAAGTTTCTCCAGAAGATTGCGCTTTTCAATACCTCTCTCCGAAAAGGGCCAACAGCATTGACACCAGGACAAACGGCTTTGCAACGTGGGCCCTAGCATAATCGTATAGCAGGATCACCCGCTCCGATCTCACCAGATACACAGCATGATCTTTAAACCGTGGATATTGCGTTTTGGGGCTAATGACCTGGTTATGCTGGCTTTGTCCATGCGTTACGGTTATGGTTATTGTAGTAAATCCATTTTTTATCACTTGCAATAAGGCGATGCAAAAAAACCCACTTTTTCTGTCGACCGAGTATCTGCCTCTACGACGGGATGTTAAGTATACACAAGCTTATCATCCCAATGATGGCAAGTGGTTAACAAAGGGCAAAAGTAGATGTCTGACAGTGGATAAACGTGCTCAATATAAGAATGGAAAAAAATTATAAGTGGAGTAAAATAAGAGGAAAAATAACAAAAGAAATAAATGATAAAATATGACCGAATAATAATAAGTGAAAATTTTATAATGAGCGAAAAAAACAGAAGAGGTTGATTGGTGTGATTTGATTTTTCAGATGCTATAAAAAGCCTAACAGTGCTTTAGGGGTGTGAACTCTGAAATTATTTTAGGCGTACCTACAGGAACTCGAAAGGAAGATCGCTCAACATTCAGAATAATCTGTTTTAAATGCGAACTAGTGCGTAGGGGCTCCCCATTTTTGGGCGGACCGGTTTGACATTGTCATAACCCTAAGGATCACCAAGAATGGGCCCTGACTATTGGCGTGGGCTTCGACGTGGCTGTGGGTTTTAAATGTGCTGCTACCAGCTAAGGCGCAGTCTGATGTGCAGATATTGGAAAGATTCGCATAATCGTGGGGGTGGGTGGATTGAAAGGAGAAAGTCGTTAAATGTCCATCTAGGGGGAGGTTATGGTCGGAGGGTATGGCCAATAGGCTTAGGTGCCTCTTAGAACTAGCGCATCTAGAGCGTACATAGAAAACGTCGATCGAGTAGCATCTTGCAAGTTCTTGAGCATTTGAGTTGGATCTTAATCACGTACTTCCAGCAGTACTGTATCTTCGAATTTGTTCGGAGCACCTCCGCGATCTTTGTCACTCATGTCAAAATCACCCTTCTTTAAACCAATTTCATTCGTTTGGGGGATACGATACGTTTCCGCAGTACTTTTCTCAAAAATATATCTTATTAAAAAATTAGAAATTCCCGTAAATGCTGCTTTGTCAGAACAAATGTTCATTTTCCAACCCTAAAATAACAAATTTTCTGGACACTGCAAACCAATGTCAGCTACTTCGTTTGACAGCATTCACATGCACTCTCAAAAGATAAGTAGTACTACTAGTGATATAATTTAAAATTGAAGAAACCATTTTTTTAAAGTTTTTTTTAAACAAACCAAATTGAACCATTAAAATAATATTAAAAATATTTTTCAAAAGAATTATTCATTTTATAATTTGCAGAATAATATCCTATTTTTTTTGTTCATTATATTTATAATTTAAAGTAATTTTTAGTTTAGCATAAAGTTTGGTATTTTTTTTAAATCCCAGAACATACTCCGTTTAGGTTAGTAACGGATTCATTTCTCGATTAGTGGATACATCAATATGTTAAGGCTTTAAAAATCCCCGAGTAACTATGAAGAAGCCATTTTATCCCATATTTCTGAAAAAATGAAGGAGGAGAGACAGTTTCCGCCCATTCTGATTGCTCTGAAGGTTTTAATTTAAACCATATCTCTTTTTAATAAAAATGGCGCCACCAATTACACAACACGAAAAATTTGGGCTTTATTGCGCGGAAAATTTTCAGGACGTATAAATGGAGATAACACATAACCTCCAAGAGTATCCGATTTGACACCGTTGGACATTTTCTTGAAAAAACCATATAAAATATAATTTTTTAACTTTAATATGAACTATCCCTTAAGTAAAGGCTGATTTACAGTCTGAAATATGTGAAAAAGTTATTAAAAATTATCTCAAAAGGATCGAGACCTGCAAGAATTCGAAGTCTCGTGTCATTGAAGTACGAGGGTCATTCAACAAGTACTTAGCCTACAAAAGAAAAACGAAAATTTTGGAAAGGTGGCAATTTGTTTTTCCACATAATCTCCTTTAAGCTCGATACACTTGGCCCAGCGACGCTCTAACTTTTTTAACCCGTCCAAAAAATACATTTTCTCGAGGGAAGCAAAATATGTCTCCATGGCGACGATGACCTCCTCATTCGACCCAAATCCATTCCCGGCGAGTGATTTTTTCAGGTTTGGAAACAAAAAGTAGTCACAGAGGGCCAAATCTGGAAAATACGGTGGATGGGGCAGCAATTCGTAGCGCAATTCGACCAATTTGGCCATGGCGACGGCGGAGGTGTGAGCCGGCGCGTTGTCGTGGTGGAACAGCACTTGTTTCTTCGCAAAGCGGGCCGCTTTTTCTTCAATTCGACGTCAAATCGGCCCAATAAGTCAGCATAGTAGCGCCCCGTGATTGTTTTACCCTTCTCGAGGTAATCGATGTGGATCACACCTTGTGAATCCCAGAAAACGGTGGCCATCACCTTTCCGGCCGATCGAACAGTCTTCGCCTTATTCGGAGCACGTTCGCCGGGTGAAGTCCACTGTTTCGACTGTTCCTTGGTCTCTGGTGTGTTCCAGTGAATCCATGTTTCGTCGACGGTCACGAAACGACGCAAGACTCCGCTGGACTGCGCTGAAACAGCGACAAACACGTCGCCGATGTGGTCTCACGGTTGCGCTTGTTTTCCGGTGTGAGCAAACGTGGCACCCATCGCGCCGACAGCTTTCTCATGCCCAGTTCTTCGTGTAGAATATGATGCACCGTTCCTACTGCAATGCACACAGTCTCAGCTATCTTGTGAACCTTCAATCGACGGTCTGCCAACACGAGATCGTGGACTTTTTTAACGTTTTCCTCCGTAGCAGCCATTTTTGGGGCACCTGGGCGTGGCTCATCAAAACAAAACTAATGAAACTTTGACAGTAGGCTACTAAAAGAAGCTGGTACTGCACGATGGTAAATTTCTTTTGTGACAGCAGTTCCATCGGACGGTGAGGCTAAGTACTTCTTGAATGACCCTCGTAATAAACTAAATTTAAATTGAAATAAAAGTCTAAACTAAAAATGTATTTACATTTAACGTTTCTTTCCAAAAACACAATTTTGTATAATCCTTAAAATAATTATAATATCTAAATTCAATTGCAAAAAAAATATTTCTCTTTTTTATAATAAGCACAAAATTAAATAAGGATCTTAATTAAAATAAGTATTATTATAAAAGCATTTGGTTTTTATTTGATTAAAATTAATTTTATAATAAAAGCATTTCGTTCTTATAACAACATTTTAATTTTTTCAAAACTAAGGACGATTAAGGATTTGTTATATGATTTCTATATTGTGAATACTGGAGTATCTCTTAAATTTTGTGTACAGTCAATTTAATGAAAAATAAATTGTTGACATTTTGACATTTTCCTTTTGGTAGCTGACAATTCTCTCAAATATGTCAACTACTCAGAAATAATATCAAACGCGAAGATAATTCTAAGAAATTCGTAATATAATTTTGTATAGTTCTTTGAAGAATCCTGAATATTATGTCACAGTTGCTTTGTATAGATTCAAATATTCTTATAAATATATACAATCCATATTAGAATTCAAAATATTTCAAACATCTAAAGGTACTCATACGTCCACATTCATTTGATTTAAAATTTTCAAAATCCGAATACCTGTTTTCCTGAGGCAATCCTTAAATCAGTTTTTTTTCTAGAAGCTATCATATAAAATTATTATTACACTCAAATTTACTTTTTTTTTTGGACTCAGTACATAAAATATACAAAGTGTAAAAAATATTTGTATAATGCGTGTTTTTAAACTTTAATTATGGTATTTTGAGTAAAGCTTAAGGATATCATAGTCATATTTTTTTGTTGCAACTTTTTTATGAATATTTCTAAATTTATTATCATTAAATATTAAATTAAAAACTCTTAAATATTTAAAATAATTTGAAATGTAATTTATGGGTAGTTTTATATAATTATCTAAAAAGTTTAGATTTTTATGCAAAATTTTAAAGAATAAAATTTCATATTAGATGTCATAAGCTATAAATATGAAATTAGGTTAAAAAAAATTCTAATACTAAATTTATTTATGTTTAATAGAATTTAATAGAAAGGATTATATAGAAATCAAATATAATTTTTTTTAAAGGACTCATAATATTTTTAAAGCATATTTTTAATAAAGCTTTGCTCAAAGTATAAAATTTCGCTGTTTTTCGATTTTCTAGACTTACATAGTTCTAGTTGGCAATAAATTTCCTCCATTTTGGAAATATTTAATGTAAAGGGAGTTTTCTTATTTTACTATTAGTTAATTTATCGAAATATTGCTATATCCTCAAGGATCTAAGAAACAATTAAACAATTCAATTGCTTTGCTTAACCAATAACTACTTCCAATTGAAGTATTTGCTCACAAAGCAGCATTATACGATTTAAACATTAAAAATAAATTTTTCATATTTTCTAATTCAATTTCAAATATTTTTAGAAAATATTGAAAAAACGAGAAAATATTAAATAGTTTGGAAAAATTATCTAAATATAACTAATTAGCTCATGAAAAATGTTAGGCTGAAAAGTTTATAAGGTTGACGTCTAGATGGCGCCTCTTGCAACAGCAATCGGTCGATTGGTTCGTGAGATATAGCATTTTGAGTGAAGCAACTTTTGTTATTGAAAAAAAATGGATAAAGCCGAATTTCGTGTATTGATAAAGCATTGCTTTTTGATGAAAAAAAATACAGTGGAAACCAAAGCATGGTTTGACAAACGTTATCCGGACTCTGCTCCAGCTATTTCAACTGTGGAATATTGGTTTCGTCAATTTCGAACTGGTTGTACGAGCACAGTTGATGCAGAACGCAGTGGACGCCCAGAAGAGGTGGTTACGGCAGAAAACATCAAAAAAATCCACAAAATAATTTTAAATGACCGTAAAGTGAAGTTGAGCGAGATAGCTGAGACTCTGAAGATATCGAAAGAGCGTGTTGGACATATCGTGCATGAATATTTGGGCATGCGAAAGCTGTGTGCAAAGTGGGTGCCGCGTGAGCTCACTGTGGACCTAAAACAACAACGTGTTGATGATTCTGAGCAGTGTTTGGAGCTGTTCAAGCGCAATAAACCCGAATTTTTGCGTCGATATGTGACAATGGATGAAACATGGCTCCGTCACTACACTCCAGAGTCCAATCGGCAGTCGGCAGAGTGGAGAGCGAGCGACGAACCGAATCCAAAGCGTGGAAAGACGCAACAGTCGGCTGGCAAGGTGATGGCGTTTGTATTTTGGAATGCGCATGGTATAATATTCATTGACTATCCCCAGAAGGGACAGACGATCAACAGCGTTATTGGATCGTTTGAAGAAAGAAATCCCTAAGAAACGGCGTCATTTGAAGAAGAAAAAAGTGTTGTTTCACCAAGACAATGCACCGTGTCACAAGTCGATGTAAACGATGGTCAAACTCAATGAATTGGGCTACGAATTGCTTCCCCATCCACCGTATTCTCCAGATCTGGCCCCCAGCGACTTTTTCCTGTTTGCAGACCTCAAGAGAATGCTAGCTGGCAAGAAATTTAAGACCGATGATGAAGTGATTGCCGAAACTGAGGCCTATTTTGAGGCAAAACCGAAAGCGTACTATAAAAATGGTATCGAAAAGTTGGAAGATCGCTATAATCGCTGTATCGCCTTCGAAGGCCACTATGTTGAATAATAAAAATGAATTTATGAAGACTGGCTTCACTAAGAGTGATTTGGCAACATTGCATGCATCCCCTCCTAGAAAAGCAGTACTTTGGCATGTAAAGAAAATATCCTGTAGAGAACGATAAGTGAATTTGGGCTTTTGTAAGGAAAGCAATCCTTGCTCAGGGAGGACTTCAACATTAAAAGAATATTAATGTTGAAGTCCTCCCTGAGCAAGGATTTTCTTCCACTGGTCATTGTGCAAGGCCCAGAAAAAGTACTCTCCACGTCAGTTCATACAATGCAGATACTTAGATGCTCCACCAGAACAGTTTTTTTGTAGAAAAAAAGGATTTTTAGTACCCGTTATTTTTTTGATCTAAGTTTGTGTGAGTTTTTTTGGTTCCCGAGATCAAAAAAAAACTTTACAAGGCATTATCTTGTTCCAAAAGATTCTAACCGCGAGGCTAGCGGAAGAGTGAAAACAACACCCTGCCAAGGAGAAATACTTTGAAAGGGATAACATTAATAAATAAAAATAAAATAAAATTTTTCTACCACTCAACGTATTTATTTGCCAAAGATTTACAATATTTTCATCAATTTTTTTTTCCTTGTCAATATATTTTATATATAAATGCCAAAATAGAAGATTTTATAAAACTGATAAAATATTAATAAGAATGTCCGAAAATTAAATGTTCAAATTTCGGAATAGGAAATAAATAATCATATAACCATGTCTACATATACATATGTATAAATAAAAAATGAGGTTATATGGTATCTATTTGGATACTGTTAAAGGAAGCTACTCAAAATGAATGAAAAATAAAATATAAAATTTTTCCCAGTATAATAAAATAAAATACAAGAAAATCCTAAATTGACATGTTTATTGCTGACAGAAAATCTGATGGTGATAACTTTTCCCAATCGTTATCCTTCTTGTTTTATATGTCATTTTATTTTTTCCTTTTATTGTCTTTTTTCTTTCTTTTTTATTCTAGTATGTCCTTTTAAAATACCTTACATACCATCTGAACTGCAACCATCTCGGTCATTTCGATATCTTTATCAATATGAATTCGTTTTATTCATTTTATTTCTTATATTCTATACTGCAGAATGTCCTTCAACCATTTTTATTGTTTTGATAATATTTTTCTCTCTTCTATGCCTTAGAATTTGTAATATGCAATTTCTTGTTCACCTTGTTTTAACATCTTTTTCAAAGTCGTATCCTTATTAATGCTGTTTTCCATTTAAAATTTAATTAATTAATTTTTATTATTGACAAATTCCATTAATAATTATTTTCATTACTGTCCATATTTTAGTTTTTTCTTTCAATATTTATTTATCTTCAAGGTCGATTTTGTTTGGCCGCCATTTTAGTTTGGATGACATTTGCTTATTGACATTTGACACTTGTAGCGAGTGATTGGATAACAATTTATTATGGAGCATTTAACACTGCAACAACATGTTGACATTATTAAAACATTTTATTTAAATAATTGTTCAATTGTGAATATGTGGAGAAAGTTACGGGTGATATTTTGCTGTTAATCATATGCCGAGTAAATCAACCATTCAGCGTGTAATGAATAATTTTGAAAATATCAATACACTGGGAGATAAAATTCAATTGATACAATAGGTGCAGGCATATGACCATGAACGCCAGCGAGACTGGAGTGCTCGAATTATATAGCTCGCTATAGAAGACGACAATTTTTGTCAAAATATCGTTATGAGCGACGAAGTGCAATTCGACTTGGCTGGCTATTGGAGCACTAAAAACCCTTAACTGACACAGCAAATACCACTATCCCCTCGTAGAGTAACGGTATTATTGGACCATATTTTTTTGAGTATGCTGGAAGCAATGCTGTAACAGTTAATGGTGACCGTTATCGCGACATGTTGGAAAAATGTCTTCTGCTCGAATTAGATCAATTAGATCTACAGAACATGTGGCTCCAAGAAGACGGTGCCACATCATACATAGCTTGTGCTCCGATGCAAATTTTCAGAGAAATTTTTCCCGGCCGAATAATGTCAAAAAGTAGTGATATCGGCTGTCTCCCACGATCCCCTGATTTAAACCCTCCCGATTTCTTCGTTTTAGAGGAGGTAAAAGAAAATGGATACACTAACAAACCAATCCTAACCTCGATGCTTAAGGACAACATTCGAAACGAAATTGCTAAAATAACACAAGAAGTCTGCGAAAATATTATGAAATATGTGCTTCAAAAAGCTCTGCTTGCGCCACGGTCAGAGGTGCGTATTTGACCACCATCATATTTTATAAATAATGCTCAAAATCATATAATCAATGAAGCAAATATAAATTATAAAAATATATTTTGTTTAAAAACTTTTAAACAAATCTTTAACATGTTTTGATTTCTATTTATTATCTTTTAATTTAAGAGCAGAGAAGAATACCCTGTTAATGTGACTAATAAGATACTTTGGATCCGTATACGTATTTGTATGTTTTTGCCTATTTTTGTATCATAAAATAAATGCGCAATATTTTTTTGTAAAATACAACAAAAAAAACTTTTTTTTTATTCAGAAAATAATTTGTTTGTCATGATTATGGGTATATGATCAACTCGGCTTTGATACAACCCTTAAAATTTGTCCCATTCAATTGAACTTTTTTTTTGGAGTAAATCCTGCTCTGTTCCACTAAATCACACTAAACAGTTTATTTTCCTGGATGAATTGGCCCTCATCACTAAACAGAAATTTGTGATAAAATAACAGCTCCTATTCCAATTATTTCAAAAGTACAATCGATACTATGGCACCTGAATTCTCAATGGGTGTAGGCCGAAGCCTTTTGGTGAATTTTTCTTCTAGTTGAATGATTGGAGCTTAATTACTTTGAAGGTCATCGATTCGATAAAATTGTATCTTCATAAATACTATACAGCGGCACATTTAAATTATAAGCCGATGGCTTATCATCATGGAGTGTATGTGGTGTAAAATTTATGTACAATACAATATGACAGATAACAATTGATTTGACAGCCCTTAGATTAAAAAATACCTGAACAGGCCCGTACGTCCCAGTTTCGTGTATGTCTACACAATTTTCTGTCTGAATTATTGCAAAAGCGGCGAAAAATTGTACTGCTTGCATAATTTTCTGTAGATTTTTTTATATCTAGTTTTTGTAGTAAAAATTTTTTAATTCCAAAAGAAGTCAACATTTATTTTTTTCCAATCGTCTGATTTTAAATGCAATTATATTTTAGGTAAATTATTTATTTTGTAGACTTTTGGAGAGCTTATTCTCCATGAAATGGTTGCATAATTTTGTTGCTATTTAGATACTTATCGCGAAGTGATAGTTTAAGTGCGGTTTTATTAAATTTCAAATAGTTTACCAACAAGTAAGTATAAATTAATACATTTGCATAAATAATTTTTTATTTATGCAAATGTATTAATAATTGGTTGCCAAATCAGCTGTTACCTGTCATAGTTTGACTAACCATAAGTACAGGTTCATAAGAAATTTTCTGAAAAACTAAATGTTTTTATTGTTTTTTACTAACAATTTTTCAAATTTTTTAAATCAAAGTAGGTATTTTGCAAGTGTGTACGTTCTTACGAATGTATTCTTGCCAAAAAATTTGGATACCATTTTTTGTAGATGCTTATCCAATTTGTCTATAGTCAAAGTGACAGCCCACAGGTTTATGTAAAACTAGTTATCAAATCAGCTGTTACCTGTCATAGTTTGAACAATCATAAGTATAGGTCCTTTTAAAAAACTAAATAGTTTTATTGTTTTACAGTAACGATTTTTCAGATTTTTTAAATTTAAATTAGTAAATTATACGAAAAAATATGTGATATATTGTAAAAAAATTTATATACAATAATTTTTTCACAATTTATTTTTATTTAAAAATCTCCTTTTAGTTCCACTTTTCCAACCGTTTTCAAAAGATTTATTAATCTCCTTTTAGTTCTACTTTTCCAACCGTTTTTCCAAAATTTTTATCCCGTCCAAAAAAAAAGAGTTTCGGAAGTTCTGCAAAATACTCATCCGTTTGAGCAATGACGTCCTCGTTGGAAGTGAACCGTCGTCCGCCAAGCCATTTCTTCAGATTGGGGAAAAGAAAATAGTCACTCGGGGCCAAATCTGGTGAATAAGCGGGATACTGCAACAATTCCACAATTTTGGCCATGGAAACAGCGCAGGTGTGCACACGCGCATTGTCCTGATGCAAGAAAATTTTTTTCTTCAGATGGGGGCGCTTCTCTTTGATTTCCTCGCTCAACCGTTGCAATAACGAAGCGTAATACGCTCCTGTTATTGGTTTTCCTTTTTCCAAGTAGTCGATAAAAATGATGTCCTGCGAATCCCAAAAGATCGTGGCCATCAGCTTGCCGGCCGATGGCACAGTTTTTGCCTTCTTCGGAGCCCGTTCACCCTTGAAAATCCACTGTGATGACTGTCTCTTCGTTTCTGGAGTGTAGTAGTGTATCCAGGTTTCATCCACAGTGACATATCGACGAAGGAATTCGGCAGGATTACGATGAAAGAGTGCCAACATAGCGTCAGAGTCCACTACGAGATTGCGCTTATTCTCCTCTGAGAGCAAACGCGGCACCCATCTTGCCGAAATTTTTTTCACAGACAATTTTTCATGCAAAATTGAAGCGACTGTACCTTGTGATATGCCCGTGGCCTCAACTAATTCGCGCACTTTAATTCGCCGATCGTTCAAAATCAGATCGTGGATTTTGTCGATGATTTCAGGAGTAGACACCTCAACTGGGCATCCTGAACGATGTTCATCTTTTGTGGATGAACGGCCACGTTTAAATTCATTCACCCAATTGTAAACCGTCGCAAACACAGGTGCAGATGTGCCATGAACTGCATACAACTCGGATTTGATTTCTTTCGGGCTTAAGCCTTTCAAATGCACATGTTTGATGACAGCCCTAAACTCGATTTTTACCATTGTTATGCACAAATAAATGTCTTTAACTTTAATCGACGATAGAAATTGATCTACGCTATGGATGGAGCTGAAATTTAGACAGCTTTCCTGTCGATAATGCTACTTACAAAAAAAAAAATCTTTACCGACACTACGAGCGCAATTTCTTGGATTGAACAACCCTCGTATTTAGTCTTTTAGGAGCTTTTGAAAATTCTCATCCAAAAGACCATCAAGAACTATCTGATCTTTCGGAAATTTGGTTCACTCTGCGAATGCCATCTAGACAAAGCGCTGTAGCTCGCTGCAAATGAACACGAAGTTGGCTTTGAACCAACGAACGAAGATGTCTGCCAACGCAAAATTTCTTGGAGAACCGCAGAAACTGCTCGAATCTCTCTTAACACATCTTCTAAGGCTTCCAAATGAGTACGCATAATTTTTCCATCCTTTGTTTTGAGCTTTCCAAATTAGCTCCAATTTAATCTGATTCTTCAGCATATCTTATCAAAACAGCAAATAAGTTGTTAGTTTTATTTTCCACTTCACTTGAGCACTTGTCCGGTAATCCCATTACCATCGATTCAGCTTCCAACACATCGGCTCGGTTCACCTTGTATCCAGTTACCAAAGAAGGTTAAAATGATTTTATATGTTTTTTCTACAGTTTCTATTATAAATTCAATAGAAAATAATTAAAAATATTATTGTATGAAGAATAGAATGTCATCTTAAATATATTGAATGCAGCTTAATACAAATGCACTAAATATTAAGTTGTATACCAATCTTTTGAAAACTGAGAATTCTTCAATACAAATTATCGAAAAATTCAAAAGTTTTTGTAATAAGAATAAAAAATCTCATTTTCAAAAAGAAGTTGTTCGAAAACCACTACTTAGAGTTTTCTAACAACTTTGACTATTCTAGTACTTTTTAACAACTTTAAGAATATATTGCCAACACGAATAGGCGACTTTCTAAACTCTAATAATTCGATGTCTACTTTTAAAGTTTCCACAACTAAAAACCATTATATGCAGTGTTAAGAAGAAAAACGAGCAGGCCAATGGATATTTTCACAAGAAAAGTAAAAAATAATGGTAGAATGTCCCTATAGTGACGAAAGTAGTGCACATTAAATACCAACGATTTTATGTTATTCTACAGTTTAGAAATCACGTTCACCCCGTGATTCATTTATTGTTAACAATGTTCATACTGAGAGTTCCCAATTTAAGCATTTCATGACTTCCACACATCCTCAGATGCTAGCAACATACTATTCCTACCATCGAAGGTATTCACTTCTTTTGTTTAATTGAACAAGTGTTAGTATTACAAAATATCCATTGCCCATTAAAAAATTTTGTTTTCCTAGAAGAGTCTTGCTCGTGATTCTTGTCCGGATCCTTTTCCTATGCTACATTCTAAGAAGTTTATAAAGTTACGAAAATTGCTCACGTTCCGTTGAAATAGCGTTCAGGATTTTAGTTTACACATTTCACTACTTGTCGAACCATGAAAGCCTGAATCTTCACAACACCTTCCAAAAAAACAAAAAGCTTGAAAAATATTAGCGCTTGTGTATTTTTTATATTTTAGCTCATTTTTCATAGTAGCAGAAAATAATAGGGAACCTATAAATAGTGTGAAGAACACCCAAACTTGATCTAAAAACTTTTACAGCAAACAAAAAAATAGGGACGTAGCAAAATAATATGTTCAACTAAAAAGAAAATAAAAACGAAAAATATTAACATCGGAAAAATATAGAAAGGATATCTTAACAAAGAAAAGGACTTCTTGGACAACTTTTTCGATATGTAAAAATTACATCCAACAAATTGCATACAAGAGAAACGTTGAATTTTTCATATTAAATTTGACATTTTATACTTTGAAGATAAATCGCTTAAAGTTTTTAAAATGGAATTAATATTAACAAATTTTTCTAATTTTTTTTTTGTACTGAGTTACATAAATTTACATCCTTATAATAATATGTTGATAAATTTCTTTAATCCAAATTAATTAAATAACAATAAAAAATAGAAAAGTACAGGGTATTCTTGAGATACGTTCACAATTTTAATTTAACGATATTTTGCTTAGCTGTGATTTTGTTAATTATTGTAATTATTGTGAACTTGAAAATTATACGAGATCTTTTCAAAAAGTATCGCGAATTTTATGTTTTTTCAAAAATTATTTATTTATTCATGAATATCTATTTTGTCCCCTTTAAAGTAATCCCCACCAGATATTATACACTTGTGCCAACGTTTTTTTCTAATCCTCGAAGCACTTCAAAAAATCATTTTTTGTGATCTTGTTCAGCTCCTCCTTCGATGTCGTCTTTATCTCCTCAATCGTAGCGTAGCGTCGTCCTTTCGTGGGGCTCTTCAGTTTCGGGAACAAGAAAAAGTCACAGGGGGCCAGATCTGGGGAATACATTGGCTGCGGTATTATTAGTGTGTTGGTTTTTACTAAAAATGGCAAAAGCCAATTTTTGTTCTTCTACAAATCCAGGCGTTTGCGCATAACTTGCAGGTAACATTCCTTATTGAGCGTTCTACCCTGTGGCAAGAACTCATGCTGCACTACGCCCCTGTAATCGAAGAAAACTGTAAGCAAAACCTTCATATTCGATTGAACTTAGCGCGCTTTTTCTGGGCCCTCGGAGAACATTTTGTACCACCGATAAACGTTGTTTCGGTCCAAGGTAGCTTCACCATATGCCACAGTCAACATTCGGAAAGCGTCCGCGCAATTAATTTTGTTTTACACACAAAATTTGATACAGATTCTTTGATCCATTTTTTGGAATGGGGAAAAATCAAAGACGAGCCAAAACACGTGCAAGCAAAGTAGCTGTCAAAAATTAACTGACATTCAAAATGGCCGAACTTGTCGGCATAAGTGAGAGATATGAGTACCAACATAACACCACGAAAATCGAATATTTTCATGAGTACCACACGATACTTTTTTAACAGACCCGTACATGGCAAATTTAATATAATTAATTATTTTTACAAACAAAAAGTAGAGAATAAGTAAGATCTACATTTTCAATGAACGACTGCTTGAGGCCTACATATCTCATCCCGTAATTTTGACACTGTTAATAATGAATTTATATGTATAAAAAAAGTTCATCTTAAACCAATTGATAATATGACAAAACGCACTAATTAAATTAACAGACTTCATCATACTAGTAAAACCGAAAATTTATTGATATCTTATCCATAGAATCTCTACACTGAATATCTTATTATAAGAAAGATGTGAGAAATATGCTTTATTTAATTTATAAAATACGAAAAAAATTTACAAAAAATACCGAATAATTACCTAAAAAGTATAGCAATAAATACAGAGGGTGTTTTATAGGTGAGCTTGCATTTGGTACGCCGAACCCAGAATATTTTTGCGATGCGTGGAAGTGAAGCTGGATGTCTGGAAACCTCCATAAAGCGTTGCGCTTCTTCAAATCGTTGTGCGGAATATTTTGTATAAAAATTTCACAAATATGCCTGCATAAAATTTAAATGACACAGGAACTACAGCCCATAGATTTGTAGACCGCCGGCAATAGCGCGATTATATATAACACCCTAATTTTTAGAAGAAGTTGATAATGAGTTAAGAAACACCAGTCTTTATCTTGAAAACCAAAGACACAAATTTTTTCTTTTTAGCGACGTCATTATATTATAACGATGAATGTTTAGGGATGGGCAAGTGCATTTGAAGTTAGGCGGCCTCGTTAATAAGCAAAATACTCTTGTAGAGTGTCTGTATGGTGCCGCGTTTATATCAGAGTTGCCATTGGATAGTACTTCTTTGATCACTACTGCTAGCAATACTGGTAAATCACTAGTGATCGATAGCACCCGTCACATGCTGCACGCGCTATACTGGAAATTCTGTGGTTACGTAAACTACCTGCAATGGCGCGATTATGTTTTAGACCCTAATTTTTACAAGAAGTTGATAATGCGTGATGAAGCGCCTTTTGACTTTAGCGGCTCCATTAATAAACAAAATAGCCACTTCAGGAGATGTGAAAGTGCAGACGCACTTCACGTATGACTTTAACACCTCCGTTGAGTGACTGTGTGGAGAAGTGGTTGGGCCGGAGGTGTCAGTGGAGGTATCATTGATCATATTATATTATAACGGTTAATGTATTATTAATAAGCATATGCATTTAAAGTTCAGCGACCTCGTTAAAAAACAAAATGGCTACTTCCGGGAATGGGAACAAACTTTACACACTTGTAGAGTGTCTGTGTGGTACCGCGTTTTTATCAGAGGTGCCATTGGATAGTGCTTTTTTTATCACTAAGAAGCACTATCCAATGGTACCTTTAATAAATTCACTAGTGATCGATATAGGAAGATGCTTCAGAGCATTTTCATACTCAAATTGGATCAATTTGGGTCAGACGACACGTTCTTTCAAGAGAACAGCGCCAGGTCAGTGAAAATTCCGCAACCCACATTCTGTCGATATGCGCTGATACCCTTGCTACCCAAATTTAATCTGTATCAATTTTTTAAGGAGAATTTTACCAACGAAGTATAATTAAACAACTTACAGAAAAAACAATTTAAAAAAATCAATGAAATTAACACGAAAATATGTAAAAGCACCTTCAAAAATATCATCAAAAGAGCAGACATTTTGTTGCTTATTTAGCCAAAATTCTTAATTCTGTATAGGCGATTTTTTCTAAAAATTAATTCCTGTTCTTTCATTTTAATTCAAAATTATTTTGAAAATAATTTCTAAATTTATATTTGGAACATCCTGTACATATGCTGATATATCGGATTATCCATTTTATCGTTTTGAAAATATAATCATGTCATTTGTTAGTTATTACATAAATCTTTGATTTTAGATAATAATAATTTAATTTTAAATTTTGTATTTAATATCAAAGATTTTTTTTAAAAAAAACATAAAATCCACAAAAGATATACCGATTGAGTATTGTAATAATAGGTTTTGAATGCAGATTTTTCGGGAACAAAATTATCATTACTGTGGGCGGTAATTTCTCATTTAGTGAATATAAAAATTAGAAAAATTGCTATATGAAAAATTATAAAAAATCACAATTAACTATGAATAAAAAATGACTTTTACACAGAAGTGGTTATTTACCGTCAATTCTAAAGGTTATGAGCTTTTAATAATGGACTTTCTTTAGGTCTGAACCCTATAGTTTTCGAAATCTGTTAAACTTTTTTCTATAGAACTATATAAAAGATCGACACAATATCCAACGCCTACAGAATCCAGAGACAGCCGAGATATTTGCGAACAAGCTGGAAGAAGTTAGCCACAATGTCGAAAGGCTGACATGGCCTTTTCTACTGCGCAAACTAAAGTCCGCTGCAGAGGAAAGAGTGGATCCGCGAGTCAACCTGGACTCAAATAGTAAAACGAAGAAAGCTGAAAGGTCTACTCCAATCTTCTCAAACCCGCGAGGAAAGGCACCATCTACAGACGAGGTACAACCTTGCTCAAAAGATGGTCAAACGCATTGCAAGGCATGACAAGAGGAACTTCTTTAATGGAATAGCCAGCGAAGCAGAAGCCGCTGCACCCCGGAGCAATATCCGCAGTGTATATGCATCAATTCGCAAACTATCCGGAAAAAGAACACCCTCACTGCCACCACTTAAGGATAAAGACGGCCAAGCTCTCTCCACGGATGAAGAACAACTCGACCGCTGGAAGGAATTCTTCTCAGAATCCCTTCCAATAGCTCTAGAATTCCATCCTCCTCCTCCAGTGATACGCAGAAACCCACGAAGATCCATCCCAACAATACCGCCCACGATTACGGAGACCGGCAAAGCACCCGGACCTGAGAACCTGGCCCCAGAAGTGCTGAAGTTAGATCCGCCACTCCTGGCCTCGCTGTTGCATCCTATAATAGCAAAAGCCTGGACACAATGCCACTTCCCGGACAGCTGGAAAGAAGGAGTAATTATCACCATCCCGAAGAAAGGTGCCCTTGGCGATTGCAAAAACTGGAGGGGAATCACTCTGCTGAACACCATCCAGAAACTAATCGCATCAATCATCCTGACTCGCATCACTTCAACAGTGGAAAGTGCCCTTCGCAACGAGCAGTCTGGCTTTAGACCAAACCGCTCCTGCGTTGATCACATCAGCAGCCTAAGAATGATCATTGAACAGTCGAACGAATGGAACAGCCCGCTCTATCTTCTCTTCGTTGACTTCGAAAGAGCCGTTGACATGATTTTTCACGACGCCATCTGGAGTGCTCTGGCTGAACTAGGCATCCCACAGGCCATCATCGATCTCATCCGAGAACTATACGGTGAGGCCCCGTGTAGAGTGCGCTTCAAAGGACGAGACAGCGATCCATTCAACATTTCGAGAGGAGTCAGGCACGGTTGCGTAATCTCGCCTATCCTCTTCATAATCGCCCTAGACCTAGTCCTTCAATGCACTAACAACACAGCTAGCAACGGTATCCAGTGGACACTGCGTGAGAAGCTCCACAACCTGTACTACACCGACGACATATGCCTCATGTCCCACACCTTCAACGACATTCAGGAGAAACTAAATGCTCTGGCCTCCAACGCCGAAGAAGTGGGGATGAGAATTAACATCTAGAAGACCAAATTGATGCATATCGGCGCCACCTGCGAGAGGCCCTTGATGCTACACGGTACCCTAGTTGAAGATGTCGAAAAGTTCTGTTACCTTGGCAGCATGCTCAGCAAGGATGGTGGAACTGAAACAGACATGGTAACGCGCATCAATAAGGCGCAACAAGCGTACACCTCACTTGGGAACGTGTGGCGTTCCAACCACCTCTCCATAACACTCAAACTTCGAATATTCAACTCAAACGTCAAGCCAGTCCTGCTGTACGGCTGCGAAACATGGTAAGTAACTGACAGCACGACTCGTAAGCCTCAAACATTTGTGAACAGATGCTTGAGGCGTATAAGCAAGATCTTCTGGCCGAACTGGATAACGAACGATGAGCTGCTTCTTCTCACGCAGCAAATACCCCTGCTAGCTGACATCAAACGCAGGAAATGTAGTTGGATTGGCCACTCCTTGCGAAAACCACCTACGGACATAGCAAGGATGGCACTAGATTGGAACCCACAGGGCAATCGCAGCAGAGGACGACCAAGGACCACTTGGAGAAGATCAGTCGAGCACGAACACCAACAAATTGGCAAATCATGGTCGGAAGAGAAAAGGCTAGCCCAAGACAGAAGCAGATGGAGAGAATTCACAGAGCCTCTAGTGCGGCTATATGCTCCATAGGAGCGACTGTGTCTCATGTCTATGTGTAACGTAGAAATGAAAAACCTGTCAAATAAAAAAAAATATAAAAGATCATATTTTAGAAGATAACTGTTAAATTTAAAAACCAAAATCCATCAATTAATCGGCGAATTATTCAAAAAAATCAATCATCAAAAATAACCTCAAAAAAAATCGAGTATTGAAAATTTAAATAAAAATTCTATTAAAATCCGAATTCTGAATGTGTTCAATTTAACTTTACATTCCGAAAGAAAATTTCGATAATCCTTTATGTTCTTTCAATTTCAGAAGAAAAATAAGAAATTAAAATTTTATTAAAAATTGCAAAATTTCATAAAAATTTTTTGAATATATATTCTGCATTTTTTTATCTATCAAGCAATTTAATTTAAAATAATTTTCTTTCCGATCAATTTACGAGTACTTCCCTTTTTCACTACATTAGAAAACATTAACTAAGTACAATATTTAAATTCGTTGAGAATTTATGGACTTTGTTCAACGAAACAAATTATCAACTTATTTCGAAAGTGCTTTTACTTTTAAAATAATTTTATATCGAAATCAAATTTTTCTTATAAAGTATAGATTATCATCTTTATTTAGTATAAATTCATCTTTGAAATTTATGATATTCCCTCTATCTATATTTAAGTATCCATTTGTACATCAAAAGTTTATCCTCAAAATAATAGAATAAACTTAATTGTTTAGAGAGTGGAAAAGGGGAGAAGATTGAATTTTCTATAGTATACTAGTCTATACTATTTAGCATGTTTTAGGCTGGAAAACATTTCCAATATTCTTGAGAAACTTTTAACCTAGTTTATGTGTTATTCTAACGCAGCTGAATTATGTTTATCAATGTTAAAAGCAAAGTTAAACGACAAATTAAAATTGAAAATCTCAGCATCAAGTAACTGTTTAGTATAAAAGCATCAACATGATGGAATTTTAAGTACTTTATCGTCACAGATCAAGAGCAAAGGGACTTTTCGTTTATGTTTATATAAAATCAACGAAGCAAAATAGACCTTTTTATTTTATAAAAAAAAAAAAAAAACAAAAAAAATAAACAAATCAAATCAAAAGTGCTAAAAAGTACGTAAGTAAAACAATAACCAAGTATAAGAAAGAGAAATTACACTATTAAATATTACAACAACAGCTAACAAAAGTAACTTATAAAAACGATGAGGAATATAATAATAAAAGGACGAAATATTTTTAAAAGTTAAAAAATTTATTAAACTAAGTTACCGAAAAGTTTCCAATGTCTTGTGTTTAATTATGAAAGCTAATGAAAAGCACTTTGTATGATCTTTTGTAAGAAATTGAAGATATGGCATAGCAGTCTTTCAGCCAAGCCAAAAGGAACATAATCCAAACAAAATAGAGACAAAATGCCTTTTAGGACGAGCTGAAGTGAAAACACTTAAACTCAAACTAAACTAATTTTGTAGGAAATTCATTGGTTTTTTTTTTGTGTGTTCATTTTTCCATCACTTCCGTTCAATAGATGTACTTTTTGCTAGCTGCCGTAATTACCTAACCTTGTGAATGTTGGCTGGTATTGTGCAAAAAACATTTTCGACCGATTATATAAATATCTTTATTCAAGATTATCTGTTTATCTTATAGGTATACATGTCCTTCGCCAATGCCAGTGAAAGTTCCTGTTCTTGGTCTTATTGTAATGTTGTCATATTGTCGTAGCGTTCACTTTTTAAACATAGCCTAACTAAAACTGCGAACATTTATCTTTTTCGTTTTATTATTCTCAAATATTATTCATATTTAACTACCTTTAATATTATAGTAACAACATAAAAAGATTTTGGGCTGCGACTTTTACTAAAGCTTCCAGTTTAAATTCTTAGCCATTCTATAAACTACAACCATCACTAGTCTACAATTTATACTTTTCAACATTGTTAGTGGCTAAATTCATTTCAAAAGCAATTGTTTTTAAACTGACGACTATCTTTTGCATTCGAATTTCCTGTTGCTGGACTTTTAAGGACCATTTGCATCTCCATAATCCAGGATATCATAACTGAATATCTTAAAACTATGAACTGACGACAGTCAACCACAGACGATTGATTATAAGGAAAAAAAAGGCAAGAGCTATATTATTTTAAATTTTCTAATTTGCTTCTAACTATTTTCAAGAATAAACTTAATTATTTTGAACTCATTTAAAAAATAATAAAATTTTATTTTGACATTTGAGCATAGTTTCAAAGGTGTGGCGGAAAATAAATGGGACTGAAATTACTGAGAGTTTTCTAGAGCTTTCTAGGAATTTTCCTCTATAGATAAGATTTTTAAAAATATATTCAGTGTCTAAAAAATGAGTCAAAATATGAGAAAATTTCAGGACCCCTGCATCAGCCCCTGATGCACGGGTCCTGACCTCACGTGCAGTACAAGTTTCATGGAACAGCAAATTTGGCCATTAAATATTATGTTAAGCTTAGTGAATCCTCAATTTCGACATATGAAAAATTACAACAAGCCTATGCGAACTATTTTTTATTAAAATCACAAGTATAAGACATTTTTGGAGGGTGAAGGAGCAGTGAAGCCGAACCTCGATCATGGAGACCTTCATAACCGAAAGCTTACGGAAATGTGAAACGAGCATTGATATTATGAGGTCAGATCGTCGATGAACGTTGAAGTAGATTAGTAGTCCTTGAAAGGCTCAAAAAAAGATACTTAGTAACATTTCAGAAACCACCCCCCCATCCTCCCTTATCAATCTCCAATCCCCCTTTTTACAACAAGTCTTTTTTTCTCCAACAAGATGATTCCCTAAACCCTCCATTTATATGATCATAATCCGTATGCCTTTTTCCCAAAATCAAAAAAGGGTTTTTGAGGAGCTGAAGGTGATTCTACTTGAATCTCTCTAACACTGCTACGAAGAGTGGAAACAGACAAACCTCGCTCAGACAGGCTTTCAGCATCAAAAATTTATGAACATATAGAAACTTTTATAAAAAGCCCTTAAAAGGATCACAAATATAATTCTTTGCAGCAGATCAGACAGTGAAGGGTTTGTCTGTTTCCACTCTTCGTAGCAGTGTTAGTATCCCTGTGGTTTCCCTGGCTCGCTATTCACCTGGTCTTAGCATATGTGACTTTTTTTTATTCTACAAGATCACTTGATCAAGAGGATTGTAACCTAGGAGATGAAAGCGATTCCAGTTGAGGTCTTGCAGCATTGCAACGAAAAGTAGAAACAACGGCCCCCGCAAACTTTTGAACAAAAGGGCTTTATTTTTGTGAGTGTACAAAAAAATGATTCGTTTCTGTCATTTCTTTTTCAAAAAAAATTCTAATAAGATTGAATTCTAAGGATGGTCCCTAAGATGGTGATTTGCGTTAAATAAAGTTTTTACTAATTACTTATAAAAAAGAGTACTGAAAATACTAATAAAAATATTTTTCGTTTTCATAGAAAAACCTCTTCTTTAATTTAGAAGGATTTAAAAACCCTTCTATATAGATAAAAATTCGAAAATATCTTCTTTTGTAATAACATTTATTGGTATGCTCATATATGTGCTAGTAAAATCATTATGCAAAAAATATCCAAAGCTGGGCAAATTTTATAATTTCACAAATAGGACACGAATACGAAAAATCAATAAATACAATTAGGCAAATTGAAATGGAATTTATTTCAATCAACTAAATCGATATCAAAAAGCTTAATTGTAAAAGAAACAGAAAACTTTTTAATATCCATTTAAATAATTTTATTATATACAACAAAAAGGCAAAAATAACTGAGAATCTATTACAATTTTAAGTAAAATGACCTAAAAACGTAATTTTAGTACAAATTTTAGTGTAAATGACAGCTGCCACTTGACACTAGACAGCCCACCGATCTAAGGGTGGTGTGTTGATGATTAAAGTCTTCCTTTCAACGTTGCTATTCATTTTGGTTTATCAAGACTTAAACAGGAAAATTTTCGTTGAAATATTTAAATAAGACTCAATAATCCATCCTTAGTCGTTTCAAGGGATATTACGCTCAATCAACAGCCTCTTTTTATAATGAAATTAGGACGCTCTCCATCCATTCATCCTTTTAAAGCGTACTAGATCTATTCGACTAATTCCAGCTATAATACTAATTAATTATGTTTATCGATTTTGCTCTCTTCTCAACACATAAAGAAATGTTGGCCACCAAAAAAAAAAAAAAACTCCCACTAAAGCCAAAAAATCTGCATGAACAAAAACACTGATACACTCATACAAACGCACACAAATCCTCTATACCGACTTCTTTACACACAGACGCACAGTTACAATGGAACAAATGAAAAAAGGTATTCATCCTTTTGCTTCGGCTGGCCATAAGGAGCCGAAAGTGTTTTTTGGTGATAAACAACTTTTGTGCTCGTAGTTCTGTTTTTGGAAGATTGAGTTTGTCCTTCCTTTCATGCCACTACAACTTCAACCGTACTTCTAAGGTTCCAGCTCTTATCGTACGAAATTTTTGTTTGAGAAATAAAGGCGCCAAGCTTGCATAACTTGAAGTTAAGAATCTTTTACAGTTTCTATCTGCTCCTGTCTACTCACCCTTGGACACTATCTTTTGAATAAAATACAAAGAGCAATTAATCATCAGATCAAAGTTCTACAGAAGGAAATGAACTAAATGAAAATGTGCGCCAGCTCTTAGTGTGTGCTATTAAAGAAATTCTATTGATGAGGTGTACTCAATTGTACTAATATCGACCAATGGTAAATATTATAATAGCACAAGTCAATTTAAAGGTATGCCATATAAGATTATTGCCATAAATATTCAAGGTTAATCGAATATAATTAAGGATTTTTTATTATTTTTATCATCTCTAGATTCGGTTAAGCTTATTCGATTTTTTATTTTTATTTAATTGCATACAATTTATTACTAACAGAGTACAAAGACGTAAAGATCTATAGGAGAACCGTTCCATTAATGTCTCCTTAAGAACAAGGTATTTTTTTTTATAAATTTTAAAAATCTCGAAGCTATTGCCGTTTTGAACAACGAAAAGGTGTATAATAGAAGACTGTAAATGAACAGATTACTTATTAAAGGATTTGCAGGATAGTAGGATGGATAATTACATTCCATATTGCAGATTAACTATTCTGTATGCCCATAAATTTGTCAACAACTTAAAAAAACTTAACTATAATGGATTTTGAAAGCTCTATAGAAGCTTCTATTTATACCAAAATCATTCAATATGGTTGGAGTTTTACTTTTACAACAAAATCTAAACAGTATACTTGGTTTTTTCGGACTATTGATATTATTTTTAAAAAAAAATCTATTATTAAATAATTTTATTATTATTAGTAGTTATATATTTTCTTAAAACATTATTTGATTACTTCCGGTCTTCAGTAGAAAGAAAACAGTCATTAGAATCATTAGATGGCGAGCATGCTTTAAGGCAAGAAGGCAACACCAACGGTCTTGTAAGCGAAACAGGGCCTCGACAGAGGAACTCAGACGGACCTACGAAGAGAAAAGTCGCCTTCTCAGAAACGCTATCAACTCGAGTAAACGAGAATGCTGGAAGGAACTCTGTGCAGAAGTGGACCGGGACCCGTGGGGCAGGATTAAAAGCCTATCCGCAACAACACCAACCTGTCCTGAAATGCTGCACAGAATAGTAGAACATCTGTTCCCGGAGACACCAGAACTCCCCAACTACCACCCGGAGGATGAAGAAGTGGAAATTACTGGAGTGACCATGGAAGAGCTCACGAGGGCCTGCAATAGACTGCAGAATGGCAAGGCACCAGGACCAAGCGGCATACCAAACATTGCACTGAAGAGTGCAATTGCTGCCAGGCCAGACATGTTTATAAGCATGTATGACGCCTGCCTGCGGCAAGGAGTATTTCCGAGTCTTTGGAAGCAACAAAGATTGGTTTTTATCCCAAAAGGGAAGAAACCACCGGACCAACCTGCATCCTATCGTCCACTTTACATGCTAGATTCGGACGAGAAGAACTTGGAGCGGATAGTAGCTGACAGATTGGAGCAATAAATCGATTCTCAACTTTCCGAATTCCAATTTGGATTCAGGAAGGGGAGATCGACCATCGATGCGTTGGAACTCGTCACGCACATCGCAAAGGAAGCCATCTCAGGAAAGAGATGGAAAAGCGGTTCCAAAAAGTATTGCCTTTAACTCGGCCCCTTGGATCGAATCTTGGAGGCTCTTGAGAACATGGGAGTGCCCAACTACCTACGGAGGATGGTCAGATCATACTTCAGTGATCGACTACTGCACTACGAGACCGAGGATGGACCAGCGGAGTATGGGGTCACGGGTTGGGTACCTCAGGGCTCTGTCCTGGTGCCACTCTTGTGGAACGTCATGTACGACGGCCTACTCCATCTGGAATTACCGACGAACACAACGCTCGTGGCCTTCGCGGACGATGAAGCGGTTGTCCTTGTAGCCAAACACCTGGAGGATCTGGAAGCCGCATTCTCCACCACCATCCGGAGGATAAGACAGTGGATGACATCGGCAGACCTGTCATTGGCGGAACATAAGACCGAAGCACTCCTTGTGAGTAGCCGGAAGAAAATGGAGACCATTACCATAAGTGTGGGCGACCACGACATCCAATCGCTACCCTACATAAGGTATCTAGGAGTGGTTTTGGATGCCAGACTCAACTGCTAGAAGCACATCTCCAGCGCCAGCAGGAAGGCATCAGCAGTACAGGGCGCGCTCTCGTGGATAATGCCCAATATCGGAGGCCCCAGGCAAATTCGAAGACGACTACTAGCAACTGTAGTTACCTCCGTCTTGCTATACGGAGCACCAGTGTGGGCGAAATCGCTAGAGCTAACAACATACCGCAAGACAATGTCATCAGTCCAGCGGCTCTCAGCGATTAGAGTGGCTTCAGCATACCGACCCATCGACATCCTGGCAGGAGAGCGAGAACGCCAACATCGTAGGAAGAAGGAAGAGTGGCGAAAGGTCCTCTGTGAAGAGGAGAGACCCGAGAGTCTTCTGTAAAGAAAGATGGGACAGCTCGACGAAGGGTCGGTGGACTCATCGACTGATCCCACATGTCACCAAATGGATCACTCGCCTGCACGGGGAAGTCTGGTATTACATTACCCAACTCTTGACTGGGCATGGATGCTTTCGGGCATACTTGCACAGATTCAAGAGAACAGACTCCCCAAACTGTCACCGTTGCTACGATGTGCTCAAAGATGCAGAACACGTGTTCTTCCAATGCCCCTTTTCCAAGGGAACACGGGCAAAACTGGAGAAAAATGTGGACCGTTCCATCAGTCCAGAAAACATAGTGGAGTGCATGCTGAAGAACCAATCGACTCGTAACAGAGTTGCAGAGTACGCGGAATCTATCATCAAGGATCTTCACATCACGTACAAAGAATAGGCCGCGATACGTCATAACATCGGGATAGCAGTAAAATAGTATTTACAAAGAGTGCCGCCGGGGAACCATCGTTCCGGGAGCAAGGGTAGAATTACAGGTTAGGTTTTAGCGAGGTATAAATCCCGCCTAACTCGTCTGACAGGTAGAAGGCCTCCCAGTCGAGTACCTTTTGAAGGTTTCCTCCTGTACCTGAATAATCTAAAAAAAAAAAAAAAAAAAAAAGTCATGAGAATGTATACAGTGTATACAGATGTGCATTGATAAGTTTACTTATAAGAGTTGTATGTGCATTGTAAGTAGGCTTTGATGGGCATTAATAAGTTTACGTATAAGAGTTATATTTAAGAAGTTTTTTTATAAAATTTTAAAAATTATATCCCTATCTATAATATATGCTACGAGGAATGTGAAAATGATCCAATATTAATGTCAATTTTTAAAAGGCTGGATTTTCCACATACAATAAATCTAGTTGTTGATAAATTGACATTTTTACATTTTTCATAGCAAATATTATAGGTAGGGATATAATTTTTGTAATACTTTGTAATAAAAATTGTATTAAATTAATTTAATCAAGAATTAAGTAGATAAATCTAAGTTGGTTTGGTACAAAACGTTTCGATAATATAAGGTTCAGCTGAAAATGTTGCTTCGGTGAGTGAAATTGTTGTAGAAGATTCAGTTTTATCGGTTCCACGACGTTCGCAATAAGTGAAAAATTTTGTGCACACCGACCACATAGAAAAATTTGGCTGTAAAGCCTTATAAGGTCCAATTGGTATAAGAAATTATGCTGAAAACCATCTCTCCGGACGAAGCTACTTTTCACTTAGCTTTTGAAAACCTAAGAGCAGTTATTGACTAATTATTTTTATTATAACAAGAAGATTTACAGGACATTTTAATTAACAATCGTCTGTATCATGAAGTGAGAGTAAACACCCATCGGCGTTTCTCCAACTAACAAAAGTTAGATTCCTCTAGAAAATCTCTAGGCCATTCTCTCTTAAATCTCCGATGAGTGTTTCCGCAGGGACAGTACAGGACAATTCTCTCATAAGTGGATTATGATGATAGGATAAACGGGAGTGAAAATTTTGATAGCGGAAATTTCACAGGTACTGATCAAGGGGAACATTTAGATCACGATATATTACGTTGTTAAGAGTATAAAAGTGGTGTGGAGGGTGTTGGGGGGTTATCAACAATTTTATGGGGTATATCGGATCGTAACACCTGGACACGATAGAAATTAGAACATTTTGTTGAGCCGCAAAGTTCAATTCCATATGTCCAAATAGATTTTATATTTGTTTTGTATATTAAAAGTTTACTTTTTTATTGTTAGTGTCGATCATTTATTGTTAGTCCAGTAGTCTAAGAAGCTGTAGGTAACGTCTAATGGCTTCGAGTTTTTTCAGTCTAGTATGTAGGTTCCATGTTAATCTCTTGCCCAGGTAAAGTTTCAAATAACGTACTTTATCATATTGTGGAATCATATTACTCTTAAGGTATAAAGAGGAAGATTTTCCTTGACAAAGAGTAAAAGAAATGTGAGCACTCTACATCTCTTAAATTAGGATTGAAGGTTGTGAATATGGAATTGTAAATTATTGGAAGCTATGTCAGGATTTCTTTGGGTAGCAAGTATGACCGTGTCTTCTGCATAAGTAGCAATAATAGTATTAGGATCATATGAGATGTTATGGGTAAAAATACTATGCAAAATGGGACCAAGAAGAGACCCTTGTGGGACTCCGACACAAATTGGTGACCACGACCGGGTAGCGTCGTTTTAAAAGGCGTTTTTACAAAAATCTTTGCAAAGATTGGTAGGAGGCTGGTCTATAGGAAAAAAGAAAATTAATGTTTTTTTTTAGTTTAGGAATATTTTAAATGAGAGAAAATTTCCAGAGTAAGTAAAAATAGGTTGTGCGCAGGATACCAATGAAAATGTATATAATTAAAGCTAAAGTTGTTCGGGAAATTTGCTTCAGCATAGGAACTGTTATTAGATTATAAGGAGGAGCTTTTTTTATTGGGAAGACGCGGTATAGTATATTTAATTTTTGAGGGCTTCACATTGTAGGGAAGAAGACTTATAGGGACTGGGAACATTAGTTCTTCAATAATTTTGTAAGTACATAATTTGTCTTCTATGTGTATACTATCATGTGGAGCAAAAGTATTTACCAAATGTTTAGTAAATACTTCAGCTTTTTATTTGTCTGTGTTTGGCCGGTAACCGTTTTTTTGTACAAGAGTATTTATTTATGGCTTCCCATAAATAAATATTTTCCTTAAGCGATCTTGTATAAATTTCATGCCATTCATTATAGTGCTTTCTAATTTCCATATTGTAAGAGATGTGAGTTGATATGACAGGATATTGTCTAATTTGTTTGTAAATATGTTTCTAGGATGAGCCTAGGATGAAGAGTCCTTAAGATTGGCTTAGAATTAAGGATAACGAGAACAAGACTATGATTAGATTTTAAATCGGAAAGAGTTTCAATACTAGGATTCATAGCATTTGAAGGAGTGATAATAAAGTAATCGAGGATATCAGGACGTTTTGAGCCAGAAGTTGGCCAGTATTTTGAGTTTGTGGTGGGGGGGGGGGGATTTGGGTAGGGTTTTTCAAGTTATTTGGTATAATGTATGGGACAGAGCTTCTTAAAGACTATTTTCTTGAGGGTTAGCAATGCGTTAACCCCATTGAGGGGGGATGAAAAGTCGGAATCAGTTATGGGGGTATACAAATACTATATTAAGGTTAAATAAGAAGGTATTAATAGTAGCAACTATGGATTGTAGGGATTTGGAGGTGAAATTTGTGGAGTGAATACAAGTTTTGATGGATTTTCTTATAAGGATAGCTGTTCTACCAGGCGCCATATTGTCAGGGTGATCATTTCTCCCGTATCGTAGTCTCGTATCGAAAAGTATGACCTGGATGTGAAGTACGTCTCATTTAATAAAACAATGTCAATGCATCTGTCTTGTAGAAAAATATTCAGTTCTTGTCAATGGGGGTTCAACCCATTTGTATTCCATAAAAGGATGGAGAGGTATTTTTGCGGTGCACGACGATATTTATTTTTGGACAGTTCATTTTCGTAAAATGCAAATTAATATTTTGATGAATATTTCTGCAATTTCGTGTTATATCAGGAACATATCTTGGCGAAATGTAAAAGTAACGTGAGCACATTTTTGCTCATTCATCCTTATTCTCCATCTTTTGAACAAGTCTCCTAAGGAGTTGATGCAGATCTCTAAAATATTGCTGGCTGTACTATATCTGCTATTAAGATAAGGAATAACCTCGATATAAATGTTATAAAAGATTGAACCTAGAATGCTACCTTGAGGAATATCGCCATGAAAAGGATAAAATGTCAGAATACTCTTTAAAAGCGGTATGAGAGATGAGACAGGCACTTGTAAATATCGGTCTCAGAACGAGGACTTAAAGATGAGAAAATGACTAGAGAATAAAATTCGCTACAGTTTCCATAGTTTTAAAACCAAACTGATACTGTAGAATCACACTGTTGATTTTAATGAGTTTTTAATAAAATTGAAAAGAGACTTTTGGGTCTATATTTGGTAAAAAAAGTTTAAAAGATTTTTTCTGTTTCGAGAGCATTTAAATGATGTTATCTTATTTTAATTATTAAATGTTTGATGCCGAATTAAAAGTATCCTTTTGAATACATTACAACTATGATAAGATGTTAATTAATTTCAATATCAATAATTTTTATTCATTTAAATTTACAAAATATTCACAAATTTCGATAAATTTTGATTATATTCTTGCATTCCTATTAAAATATTCTAAATAAATACTCTTTATACAAAGATAAAATGTCTTGATAAATTTTATAGATTTTTCTAAAGAATTTTACCAAAATGTAAATATTTTAAGTAAAGTCAAAATTGCGATAAAAACCGTAATTGTCTCTGTAGATCAATAACTAAATCAACAACATTTATCACAATTTGCAAGACACACACACACACATATAAAATAAAAAAGGAGAAGAGAAATGAACAAAAATATAAAATAAGGAAAAGTATTCATTTCATTTCTCACGAGGATTATTTCGAAATTCCCTTTTTCACCTACTTTACACTTCTTTAAGGATAAATTGATTAAAAAACTTTTCATGAAGAATTTTTAAGTTGCCGACATATTCAACATTGAACATCTCAAAGGATTATCTCTATTCGTTTTTAACTGAGAATTTCATTAAATAAAAATAAAAAAAATATCCCAAATTTTTTTATTCAATATTAGCTGAAATCGTTTTAAAGGACTAAATATTTAAAAATATTCTCTTCCGCATCAATGTTGCCACTTTCATACTAAAATGCTTAATTTTATTGTAATTTCATAAATATACATGTACTCGTACAGGAGAAACAGGTGATTTTGCCAATAAAATTATTCTTACACACATACATATATATTTCTAACAAATCACAGTGATACTGAAATGATTGAATATGAATATTTAAGGAGAATGTGGCGGTTGTTCTTTAAAATGAGAGCATTGGGATTGTATAAATACAGTTAGGGATACACAGTACAAACACGTTTACTGTTTCACTTAATTAATATTTAAGGATAAAAAGGTATTTTGTTTTTCTCAGTATAGTCGTCCTTCTATTATATTGTCCTTGCCAAATTCTATAGTCATCTGTATTGAGGCTCAAGGTGTTCCCTAAAGCAAATGCCATTCAGGACATCTCATCTATAGCGAAAAATTTTTCATGTATAAATGTATGAGTTTGTATAGTTGTGTATCCTTTTTTTGTATTGTACAATATCAACAGAATAAAAAAAAACAAATCACAAACACAAACAAAAACACATTCTCGTTGTTTCTCGTATCAATGATACTTTCTGGATACAAGGATACTGGTTGCTAAGGTTTTTTTTCAAAAGTGGTGGCAGTCATGAGAGTTCCGGATGCTCCGTTGATTTTTACGTGACGGTCTTTCGTCGCTGGTTAATTCTTTTTCCAAAGTGAAACAGCGTGGAGCATTTGCCATTTTGCTCCATTTGCATTTTAGGGGTGAAAACACTTTGAGGAATTTTCATCCATTTTCCCATTTTTAATGTGCTCTCTTCCTTTTACTATTAAGGAACACTTCTCTACCCGACAGTCTTGACTTTAATATTTTTTCCTTTTTTCTTCCACTCTTTTGATATTTTTCATTTTCGTGCAGCCTATTTGGTATATTTTTTTTTTTGTTGGTTTTTTCCGTTTCCCCGTTGGTTTTGTTCTTATAACTTTTCACAATTGTACCTAATTTTGTTGCTATATTTTACTGTTGATATGAACAAAACTGCGTGGGGATAAATGAAATGCCAGAAAAAAAAGGATACACTTTAAAAGTGTCGATGGCTTTCGTGTCAAACATGCTCACATTTATATTAAAGGTGGTTGCTAAAAGGAATGTGGGTCATATTTTATACAGTACACATGTACACATAATTGTATAGTTGTGTTTGCATACATATGTGTGTGTGTGTGCGTATACGTTATATATTTCCGCATAAGTGGATACACTAGAATATGAATATTTTCAAGAAAAGTGTGCCAGATTCTGTATCCTTCAAGCTTTAACTTCTAAATATTATTGTATTATATTGTCTTTAGTAAAGAATTGTATACGAAAATCCAAATGTACCAATGCTCTCATCTAAGTATGAATATTTTTGTTTTGGTTTTTTCCTTTCATATTAGACGTGTTTGTATTTGTTTGTTTACTAGTAAAACTTTGTTGCATTAAATCCGAGAAAAAACTTCCTTATGATAATCATGGTGATGATAATGGCTGTATTTGAATTTCATGAGCTCTTAGCAAAACGAAATTTTTATGCTGCGAATACCCGCAGAGACTCAGAATACTCAGTTATGTATGCATATAGCTAGGCCAACATAAACATATCAACGGAAAATGATCTCAGAAATCTTACTACTTGTTAGACTCAGATAAAAAAGTTTTAGCCAATTTATCCGAATATAATCTAAATACTATTCAACTTATTATTATTTTATTTTTAGTTATATTTCACTTATTCTCTTTTTTTTTAACTTTTACACTAAATTTCAAAACCTTAGAAATTTATTGAATTTTAATAAATATTATTTGAATAGGCTGTAAATTTTGCTAATAAATTATTTAGTTTTCTTTTGAATGATTTTAAATATGTTACAATTTATAAAATAATCAAGTTATAGAGCGATAAGAAGTGTTTTTTTATTTAAGATAATTGTTTTTTCTTTTAAATGATTTTATAAAATTATAGAAATAATTATCGTGTAATTTGTTTGTTTGTTTGTGAGAGGTCTCTGAGACAATATAGAGGTCACTGAGGCTATTTCGGTAACTACATGGTCGATAGTTTTTAAATTTTTTAGAGCATATTTAATTATTTAAGAAGGTTAAAAAGAGGTTTTGGAAAAGAAATAGTTGGGGCTACAATCTCCAGTATGGATGGCGATGGAATAATGAGATTTAACACCACAGGACGATATTGGTTATCAAAAAGAAAATCGTAGGTAAATGTGGTGTGGCCTATTTGAATTCGAAAAAGTTTCCTTGTCCAGAGTTTTAGAATGGTTGTTGACCAAAGCGTAGTTTGAAAGTTGAGGATTCAGTAGGCGCAAAACGTTCGGGAGCCTCCTCTAACAACTTATGAGCCCACTCATTATCCAGGATGCCAATATGATCGGTAACTCTATGCACCTCGATGTTTTTGTTGTGTTACAGATTGTGATGAATCTCATTCAGCAATGGATCATTTTACGATCCACAAATAACTTCGAAAGCCAGCAGACTGTAAGTAAAAATATCTGTGCTAGTATGTACTTAGGGGTTAATCAAATTTACAACTACCGTCCTAATCACATTCTTAAGTGCCTTTCTTAAGGCCAAACTACTGATCCTGGTGAGTAACGTAGATATCCTTTACAAACATCCTCAATGATTTTCCCAATCTAACCGAGGGAAAAAGGTTTAGAAAATAAGATAAAGCGTGGATGAATCTTTTTCCAACTCAGAGATTATTTTACGAGCAAATTATGAAATAATTTATTTTAAAAGATTATTAAGAAGATAATTGGGGATTCTAATCTAATTAAAGATTCTTTTAAATGGGGTTTTTCAAGTACGGGACATGTTTTAATAAAGACAAAATCCATCGGAAATGTCCGGTGTACTCCTCTGGCTAGTTGAATTGAAGAAATACCATTTTTAGCATGATAATATGGTAGTAATAGCCAGGATTTTTATAGAATCTATTGAATGGAAGCCGCTGTATCCAGGTACGTTCTTCTCTCTCCAAAATAACCTCACCAATTTGATCGAGTTTTTGCTAAGGCATTGGAAAGGTTAGTGAACAGAAAAGTTTCTTGTTCCTTGAAGGTTTTTTTTGTGGAAAATATATTTTGAGTGGCTGAGTTGACTCTCGGCAAATTGAAGAACATTTTTTTTACATCCAAGGCCCACATCCTGTATTTTTTAAGAAACATAGTCAGTATCCCTAAGTCCGACCTATAGTTATGTTATCGGGGTTTAAGCCAACAAATTTTCCAAAATCTGATTAAATTTGAAACCAAGCATTTTTCTAGAACTCTAAGTAAATAAATTGACAATAGAAGCTTTTTTTTGTTTTGAAGAGAAAAAGATGCTCAAAAATTATAGTTTTATATCAAAAATAAATAATTTACCAGGTATATAAGCTTAAATCCGCTGTTTTTAGTCAAAAAGCAAAAACAAATTTTTTTTAAATAGTTGCCCTTGCTAGCTACACATTTTTCCATCTCTCTTGTAATTTCTGGATTCCACGCCAAAAAAAATTCCTTCACTTTCGAGGCAAACCACTCATCAAGCCATTTTCGGACGTCTACTTGTCTCCAAGTAGTTTTGGACCATTTTTGACGTATGCGATGGTGCGTTGTCGTGAAGAAAAATCAGCTTGTCATGTCTTTGTTGATAATCCGTCCTTTTTTTACGTAGTAAATTTGATCAGTTATTAGTGGTAGCAGTGGCAGTTTCACCAGGTTTCAACATCTCATAGTAGACGATACCCTGCTGATCCCACCAAACGCACAGCATCGTCTTCCATCCGAAGCAATTTGGTTTTGGGGAAGATGTTAATGGTTGGCCGTGATCAAACCACGACATCTTCCGTTTAGGATTTAGGATTCTCGAAATATATTCACTTTTCATTGCCTGTCACAATCCGATGCAGGAACGACTTTCTTTTTTGTCTGGCGAGGAACATTTTGCATGTGTTTTGGCGTAGCTCCATCTGCCTATCGTTAAATTCATGCGGCACCCATTTTCTGATCTTTTCAATCTTTCCCATGGCACACAGATGCATGGAAATAGTTGGTTGAGTAACACCCAATTGATCCACGAGAATTTTTTGTGATTGGATATCGTCTTCGTCCAAAAGAGCCTGCAATTGATGATCCTCAACCTTCCTAGGCCGATTTTCACGTTTCTTGTCCCACAAGTTAAAATTGCTGTCGAAACCTATCTCCGCACGTTGTTTCCGATAAAGCACTGTCACTATAGGCCTCAATAAGCATTCGATGTGATTCGGCAGCCGATTTATTCAAATTGAAGCAGAAAAGCAGAGCTTCCCGCATACGCTCTTTTTCTAGCACAAAACTAGACATGATTAACAAAGGAAAAATGTATGTTGTTATACAAAATTACTGACAATGTGCACTGATTAATGTTGACAGATGTCAAACTCATACAAAAAAAAGTATGGTGTGCCCATGTTAGCTTAATACGCTCACTCACGCCATCTATGACCAAACAGCGGATTTAAACTTATACCCCTGGTATAACTGTGAATAACATTCCTAAGAAACTTATTTAAAATTTATACCTGAGTAAATGCTTTAGCCAAAAAAAATGTTTTACAAACTATAAATAAAATAGGTTTCTGTGAAAATTCTTCTACACACAGAACGTTCGTATATTAACCATAATTTACCCGCTCAACATATTTCTATCCACCTGGCCCAATCCAAATTATTAGATATCCTTTTCAGGGCTACCTCTAGTTGGTGATGATGGTGGTGGTTAGGCGATATACACCTACATACATACAAACCATAGTTTCTCAATAGTGTCTAAGAGATTATATCTTGATTCACTCGTAGGAGTGAAACTTTCAACAAATGAATCCGAAACATCTTCTTTGCGTTGATAGTATACAACGCAAAGATTAATTAAATGTAAATTTATGGTTTTGTTTAGATTGACTTATTCGTATTGTATAGTCGATGGATGTCTGCCTGTCAAAAGTGAAATTCTATTGGATTGACTACACTGTATTCTTCGTCCTTCAAAATAATTTGTTAATTTCCTCTTGAAATTAATTTTGATTTTGAGCGCTAGAACGCCTGTATTTAGGAAGAAAATTTTAATCAGATTCACAATGGAGCTTCATTTCAATTCAAATTCAATTTAATTCAATTTGTGGTTAATGTGCTCCATTTAATAACACCTCAATGAATAGTTATTCTCATGGTTTCTATGAAAACATACTAAAGAATTTTCTTATAAATTATTTCATTTTCTTTCATATTTTATTTCATCGATAAATTATAATATATCAATTTACACTCGCATACAACAGAATTTATTGTATGTATGTATTTTCATTTATTTATATAATTTACAACATTTTTTTTTTTTTTATAAGCAAATTTACAATTAATAAAACTATAATTTTCAGTCAGAATTACTATTTTATAATATAAACAAACCCAATAGAATTTAGTAATCCTAAAACTAAATAAACATTAAACTTCCTTTATATGGTATCCTTTTTTGCCAAACTTCATCTTTACCATGATCAATACTTTTATATTAAAATATTTTCTTTTTATATCAAATTGAAATATTATTACTATACGTTAGCTAATATACAATAGTATTCGACTAACAATATTTCGCTACAGATTTTCATTAATATTTTCAGTTCAATGGTTAAGTTTAATAAAACTTTCTCAATTTAACAACAATATTTTCACTGCCCATTTTGATAAGAACTCTTATAAATGAAATTCTTTCATTATTTTTTTCAGTTACATTGTTTGTTGAATTTACTTTCGATGAAAATATATTCTAACAAAAAGTTTTTATTTACATATTATGACCACACTGTTATTATATAATATAAGAGTAGAATTTGTGGTACATTTTTTTTTACTAAAAAAAAAGTTCCATTATGAAATCTATAAGAAAAATATGAAAAAACATCATTGTTCTGACATACAATAAAAATATGTTTCATCGTTACCACAACCATCTTGTAATCAATAATATCCAATCAATATTTTTATTTTTTTCGGTTTTATTACTAAAATTTCTATGGTAAATGTTTTGAGTATTGTTTCCGAAAAGTTTTAATACTAAAACATTTTATCATAAAAAGTCCATATTTTTAGTAAAATTTTCAAATATTATTCTAATAAAAATACAATATGTTAAGTACTTTTCAGTTTGAAAAAACGCAACTCTATAGAAAAATACGTTCAATCAGTCCTTAGAAAATCCGAGAAATTGCGCTTGTAGTGTCGGTAAAGATTTTTTTTTTGTAAGTAGCATTATCGACAGGAAAGCTGTCTAAATTTCAGCTCCATCCATAGCGTTCAGCTCCATCCATATTTTTTTTTGTAAGTAGCATTATCGACAGGAAAGCTGTCAAAATTTCAGCTCGATCCATAGCGTAGGTCAATTTCTATCGTCGATTAAAATTAACGACATTTATTTGTTCATAACAATGGAAAAAAGCGAGTTTAGGGATGTCATCAAACATCTCCATTTGAAAGGCTTAAGCCCAAAAGAAATCAAAGCCGAGTTGGATGCAGTTCATGGCACATCTGCACCTATGATTGCGACGGTTTACAATTGAGTGAATGAATTTAAACGTGGCCGTTCATCCAGAAAAGATGAACATCGTTCAGGACGCCCAGTTGAGGTGTCTACTCCTGAAATCATCGACAAAATCCACGATCTGATTTTGAACGATCGGCGAATTAAAGTGCGCGAATTAGTTGAGGCCACGGGCATATCACAAGGAACAGTCGCTTCAATTTTGCATGAAAAATTGTCTGTGAAAAAAATTTCGGCAAGATGGGTGCCGCGTTTGCTCTCAGAGGAGAATAAGCGCAATCGTGTAGTGGACTCTGAGGCTATGTTGGCACTCTTTCATCGCAATCCTGCCGAATTCCTTCGTCGATATATCACTGTGGACGAAACCTGGATACACTACTACACTCCAGAAACACCCCCATCCGTCGTTATTGCAACGGTTGAGCGAGGAAATCAAAGAGAAACGCCCCCATATGAAGAAGAAAAAAATCCTCTTGCATCAGGACAATGCGCGTGTGCACAGCTGCGCTGTTTCCATGGCCAAAATTGTGGAATTGAGAATGGAATTGTTGCAGCATCTCGCTTATTCAACAGATTTGGCCCAGAGTGACTATTTTCTTTTCCCCAATCTGAAGAAATGGCTTGGCGGACGACGGTTCACTTCCAACGAGGACGTCATTGCTCAAACGGATGAGTATTTTGCAGAACTTCCGAAATCCTATTTTTTGGACGGGATAAAAATTTTGGAAAAACGGTTGGAAAAGTGTATAGAGCTAAAAGGAGATTACATTGAAAAATAAAAATTTTTTTTTTTTAAAAACAGTTTTTTTCCATCTTTTTTTAAGGACTTTTTGAACGACCGTCGTATTTACTATTTAAAAAAAAAGCGATTATTTTTTATGTTGGTATATTTTGCACAAAAATAATTTATTATATGTAAAAATAAGTTCTGTAGGATATGGGAAATTTTGTTTCTTTACTAATTCATGTAATTTTAAAAAAACTATGTACTAGATTAGCCATTTTAAATTTTTGAAAGTACAGTCCTGTCATTTACGTACAGTCCAGATAATACGCCAATTGGGTGCACTAAAATCACAGGATTTGGTCTTCGGACAAATAAATTTTATTGTGGGGCTCTGAAAACCAACAAGTGACTGTAGAGAAGCCATTGTATCTGAGAAAAGTGACTGTTTTTTGTACTGGATAACCAACTTTTTTGGGCCTGAACTTGAAGATTTTTATATGGACTTCAAGTCAATATCCCATATATGGGGCTCCGAAAACCCATAAATGACTGTGGATCCCCGACAGGTCTTGTGTGCATTTTGGTTTGAAGGTCTCATTAAAAGGTCTTATATGCACTTTGGTCTGAAGGTCTCATTAAAAATAAAGTAGAAGACACCCTTTTTTCGTTAATTCTGGGCGCTGTTGCCTTATTATACCCGAAGTTTTTGGGCCTGAACTTAAAGGTTTAAGATGTGGCTTTTACAAAGTGGCATCGTTTTCTATAAAAGTATTAATACTGCTGTAGCCCCCTTTCGTTCTTTTTTGAATAAACTTTTCTTCATTGAGGTGGAGCATTTCCGGCACGCTGAAGACGATTATAAGCAAATAAACCATATATAAGGCTCCGAAAACCCACAAATAACTGTGGATCACCGAAAGGTCTTGTGTGCATTTTGGTCTGAACGTCTTATTGGGCCATATTTCCATATTGCCTTATTGTACCCGAAGTTTTTAAGTCCGAACTTGAAGATTTAAATATGAACTATATGTGGTTTTAATAAAATGGCGCCGTTTTCTATAAAAGAGGTAATACTGTCATAGCCCTATTTCGTTCTTTTTCGAATAAACTTTTCTTCAGTGTAGAGGCTCATTTCTCGCATGCTGAAGACGACCATAAGCAAATATCCCATATATGGGGGCTCCGAAAACCCACAAAAGACTGTTGATCACCGAAAGGTCTTGTGTGCCTTATTGTACCCAAAGTTTTTAGGCCTGAACTTGAAGATTTAAATATGAACTATATGTGATTTTAACAAAATGGCACCGTTTTCTACAAAAATGGTAATACTGCCGTAGCCTCGTTTCGTTATTTTTCGAACAAAATTTTCTTCATTGAGAAGGGTGCATTCCTCCCTCGCTGAATATGACCATAAGTAAATGTACCATATATGGGGCTCCGAAAACCCACAAATGACTGTGGATCCCCGAAAGGTCTTGTGTGCATTTTGATCTGAAATTCTCATTTTGATCTAAAGCTTTTTCTTTGAAAATAAAGAAGGAAACACCATTTTACCTTTGTCTTATTTTAACTGATTTTTTTGGAACTGAACTTGAAAATTTTAATCTAAATTATATGTAGTCTTAATGAAAAGATACTACAAGTCACATGACATGACAAAATTTGGGTTTGTTGCGCGAGCAAATTTCAATCTGTCCTAAAATTGGTCTAAAAAATTATGCGATTTGATGCCGTTGAATTTTTTTTTGTATTTTTCCAAATAATTCTCAAAATTTAAGAGTATTTAAAAACCACTATCCGTTATTCAATGAGCAAATTACACTAGAAAATTGTGATCAAAAATTACCTTTGAAGGATCGAGTTCTATAAAAAGGCTTATGATAATTATTTAAATAAATTTATATTTTTAACGTAACGACAAAACTTAAATAATTAAATAAATTAAAATATTTATCCAACATCTAAATTTTAATTATTTTCTATTTAACTTTACTTTCTAAAGTTTTTTAGATAATTATACTAGAGTATATTTTACAAAACTTATAATCAAACGAGTATAAGCCCATCTTCCTAACGTTGCTAAGCAAACTGACTGGTTCTAATAATTTTAATACTTTTTTATAATTTTCCATTCCAAATTTCAAAGCTATTCTTAAAGCTATTCATAAAGACCACATTTCTCATAAAAATCATCTATTGTCCTTTTTCCAAAAATTGCCTACTATCATTGAGTTGTTAAGTGCCATTTTTACATAATCCTCGACTAGCCTTTCCATAATAATTTTGCCCCACATCATATCATACATTCTCTATGCCCAAAATAAAATTTTATGAAATGAAATTTTTAAAAATTAAAAAAATTAACTGAGGAATTTTTGTTAAATTAAACCATTTGTCAGGCAAGTACTTCCTATCATTTGCTTATATATAAGGGTTTTATGATTAATACCTGGCCTTAATGCGAAAAAATACATTTGTACGTGTAAAATTTATTTTATTATTTAACAGAGTGCGTTTTGATTCGAATACACTTAATCCACCGATTTTCCATTTTTATATCTCATCTAAGAATACATTCTCTTCAATCCTTCAAAATAGGCATTTATTTTAGCAATCACCTCATCCTCTGCTACAAATCTTTTTCCGTTAGGCGATTTTCTTTTATTCTGAAGTAGGAAATAGTTTCTGGGGGCTAAATCTGTCGAAAATGATGGGATCAAAATCAATTCGTATTCTATGGAATTTTGACATGACCATGACTTGACTAATCAAGTTGCCTTGATCTTCTTTGATGTCGGTTTACCATGAAAAGCACATTATTTGAACTGTTTTTGTTTATCTCTGGTGTATTGTGATGAATTCATTGATTTTCAACAGTTATGAAGCGACCCCAAAAATCTTATCTAATTTACGATATACGAGGGCTGTATGATAAATACCTGATCCTCAGCAAGAGATTAAATGGCTTTCACTAACAAACTAAATGACATCAACTAGTTAAAAATTTGTCAGGATTTTTTCAAACACTTATATTTCTGAAAAATAGAGTTATTTTAATAGTAGCAGCAATATCTCTTACCAAGGATCAGATATTAATCAAACAATATTATCGTTTATTCTCAACTAGATTAGATTAAAAAATTTTGAATAAAAAATTTATCTTAAAAACCTCTTTAACTTATCTAATAAATATTTACATTAACTATTCTACCAAATTATCTTTAATCAATATTAAATTGTTTTTTTTTTAGAAGAAAAAAAAACAACAAAAAGATAATAATAGTAATTTCGAATATAAATTGAAATATGTTTACTTTTATATGAACTCTTCTGACTTGGGCAAAAAGAATTTATTCTTCATTAAACTTACTCAATTGAAAATTTTTCCATTTAATAATGTTGAAAAGAATCGTTTTTTTTTTTTTATAAAAATTTTCTCCTCTGACATTTTAACTTTTAACTTTGATAAAAAAAAAAACTTTTCATTATTTTTTCCCTTCCAACAAACAAATGAGATTCAAGACCGAAAAAAAAAGAAAAACTTCAAATAAAATACTAACATAATATTATTAGAATATAAAAATTATGAAAATTATAAAAGGAATAAGTAGAAGAGGAAAAAAAAACCAACAACAAAATAATAATAATAATAATATTAATAATAATAATAATAATAATAATAATAAGAACAAGAAGAAAAGCTTAAACTTCATTATTTATTGAAAGTAAATTGTGTGTGAATTAAATGGTTACCAGATCAAGTTGTGGAAAATTGAAAACTTTAACGTGAACACATCAAAATTGATGGGAACTTTTGGCGGAAAAGGGGAGCCTTACGCCTTAATCTGACATCATTTCGTTCTAAGTGAAATGCCGAGAAAGTTACGAAAATTGAAAATATAAATCAAATTTTTATTTATTTCTCTAAGAGGCTTAGTCGGACGATACGATACTACCATCGATCTGTATACTCGTCCTTTTTGCTGGCTCTCTTTATGCTATCACAAGTTCGCATTCGAAGCAAAATATTTATGCGCATCCAATCTCTCAAAATTCACTCCTCTGTCCCGCATATGCGAATTATCTAATATATATTGTATATGCTCATATGGAAATATAAATAGGTACATATGCGTAGGATGTTTTGAATTTCTATGAAATGATATATGGTCTAGCTGATGAAACCTATAAATACTAACGTGCATATACTAGAACATACTGACTAGATATACATACTAATAATGCTACTAAGGCGGTAGTATCTTTTACATAATGACTTTGCCCAGCCAACAACACCACCAAACCCCAACCACCCCCACCACCATCACCCACACGATAGAACGCATATATTCATTCACCCGCTAGTCAGTGCCATGATTTAAATGGAAGGATGGTAGCTTATAGAATCGATGGACGTAATGGAGAAGATGATATAAATATGGGTCTAGTGTCATATATTATCCTTACTGTGAATATTATTTGGTTTTGTTATTCGACCATGTAAGATGGGATTATCTTTATCGTGACCGTCTTTTTACTAAAGAAATGTAGATAGATACTTAAATACGTTGCCATAGCATAATAAATTGATAAATATTGAAATTTACAAATTGTTTTATTAGATTGTATGCAATAGTGTAATCCCTATTGTTTAATATTCTTAGATAAAGTTTTTCCTTTAATGGATTTTCATCAACGATTAATCAATCAGAAAAATAAAGAATAGAGAATTTTATGATAACCCCATAATTTATTTATTATAACTTAAATAAAGAGAATCTATTTTTTTATTTCTATATCCTTTTAAAAGGAGAATTTCATAAAATATTTTTTTTTTTTTGCTATTAAAGAGTGCAACCATTTTATTAAATAGTTTTTAAAAGTATATATTTTTTTTAAATAATATTTATTGAGTATAAAATTTGCCATTTTATAATAAAATTTTTTTATTTACCATATAATATGATAAAATAACAAAAAAAAAAAAAAACACTACAAAAGTGGTCATTCTGCCCTAGGCTTGATTGCTGTTTTACTAAAACAGGACATACGAGGGTCATTCAACATGTACTTAGCCTACAAAAGAAAAACGACAATTTTGGAAAGGTGGCAATTTATTTTACCACATAATCTCCTTCAAGCTCGATACACTTGGCCCAGCAATGCTTTAACTGTTTTAACCCGTCCACAAAATACATTTTCTCGAGGGAAGCAAAATAGACGTCCGTGGCGACGATGACTTCCTCATTCGACCCAAATCTATTCCCGGCGAGTGATTTTTTCAGGTTTGGAAACAAAAATTAGTCACAGGGGGCCAAATCTGGAGAGTACGGTGGATGGGGCACCCATTTTTTGGTAGCGCAATTCGACACACCTTGTGAATCTCAGAAAACGGTGGCCATCACCTTTCCGGCCGATCGAACAGTCTTCGCCTTCTTCGGAGCACGTTCGCCGGGTAAAGTCCACTGTGTCGACTGTTCCTTGGTCTCTGGTGTGTACCAGTGAATCCATATTTCGTCGACGGTCACGAAACGATGCAAGAACTTCGCTGGATTGCACTGAAACAGAGCCAAACACGTCGCCGATGTGGTCTCACTGTTGCACTTGTTTTCCGGTGTGAGCAAAAGCGGCACCCATCGCGCCGACAGCTTTCTCATACCCAGTTCTTCGTGTAGAATATGATGCACCGTTCCTACTGCGATGCCCACAGTCTCAGCTATCTCGTGAACCTTCAATCGACGGTCTGCAAACACGAGATCGTGGACTTTTTTAACGTTTTCCTCCGTAGCAGCCGTTTTCGGGGCACCTGAGCGTGGCTCATCAAAAACCGACGTGCGGCCACGAACAAACTCGTTGAACCAATTCTTGATTTCGCTGTGCGTTTTCCCTTCCAAAAACAAGAATCTAATCACCGAACGATATTGTTATTTTTCCATTTTTGTGCAACCGACCAACACGCTCGCTTTCAAAGGCTTTCAAAACAAAACTAATGAAGGGAATCAACTGAAACTTTGACAATAGACTATTAAAAGAATGTACTATACGATGGTAAACTTTTTTTGTGACAGCAGTTCCATCGGGCGGTGAGGCTAAGTACTTGTTGAATGACACTCTATTCTACAACAAAGAACTCAGTTATCACTCGGTAGAGTAAGATTACCCTGTATAAGAACCTCAAAAAAATTACTATCTAGTGTGGATTTTGGTCTGAAGGTATAATTAACCCGTATTTCTAGGAAAATGAAGAAGCAGACACAGTTACTGTTAACTCTAAGCGCTATGGCGATTGAAAACTAAATTTTCTAAAGTTTAAACTTGACATTTTTAATTTGAACTATATGCAATTTTAACAAACCGCCGTCAAAAGTAACAGAGCGCCATAAATTTTGGCTTCATTACACAAGAAGTTGCCAGGACGCGTAATTTCGAGATTTGGCAAGGTAAATTGGTCTACAAGATGCTGTAGCGTCTTTTCTTAAACATTTTTTTATAAAATATCATATTTAAAAAATATTTTTACTTTAGAGAATTTAAATACCAAATTCCGTCAAGTAATAGCTGAATTACAGACAGAAATATGGCAAAAAAAAACCATAAAAATTTTCATAAAAAGGGCCGAACCCTTCAAAAATATTATGGTAATTATTTAAGTAATACTATTTTATTTATATAATGGCATAATAAAATTAATACAGTTAAATTAAAATTTTATAAAAATCTTAATAATAAATATTTTTGATTTAAATTTATTTTCCAAATTGAAAATTTGATAATCTTTTATGAAAAATATGTTTGATTTTGCCCTAACACAAAAACACAATATTTTCAAAATAGTATTTTTAATAGAAAAAAAAACTCTTCACTCAACTTCTTAAAAGTGTTTTTCTAAAGTTTAAACTAGACGATTTTAATTTAAACTATATGAAATTTTAATAAGACGGCGTCAAAAGCCAACAAGTACGCAATAAATTTTGACTTTATTAGACAAAAAGGTCCAAGGACGCGTAATATCGAGAATTAGTAAAGTAAATTGGTCTCCAAGATACTGTAGCATATTTTTTGTTAAAAATTTTATAAAATATTATATATACGTTGATAATATTTTTACTTAAGCTAATTGAAAAATCAAATTCCGTCAATTAATTGCCGAATTAGTGGCCCAAATGTGCCAGAGAGGCATAAAACAATTCTGAAAAGGGCCGAGCCCTTCAAAAAGTTTTTGAGTAGAATTTTTTTATTTATATAATGGCATAATAAAATCAATATATTTAAATTAAAATTTTATAAAAATCTTAATTATAAATATTTTTTTATTTAAATTTATTTTTCAAATTGAAAATTGGATATATCTTTATGAAAAAATTTGTTTGATTTGCCACTTAAACACAAATACAAAATTTTCAAAATAATTCTTTTAATAGAAAAAACTTTTCACTCAATTTTTTAAATAAAATATATCGAGATGGAACTTCTGATCATGACATCATTGGGATTTACATAAATTTTCCATTAACTACTCAGAATAATGAAAAAACACTACAGTCAAAGTAATACTGGTAGTACTGGTACTCATCTAAATCTCATATTAAATATTATAATAAAAAATAACCAAAAAGTAATGGTCTAGAACTGAGACATATTAAGATTTATTGTCACGAATTAAAAGGGGTAGTTAATATGAATAGTCCCGCATGTATTGAAATGTGTACATAACTCAGACCAATAATTCTGGTCGAATACAAATTTAGAATATTTCTTTAGCAAATGAACAGACGTCAATAACAAAAACCCTGTTTACTAATGAATAGTTAATCAATATTGTGTGGGGCATATTTTTACGTTCGGCAAAGTAAACTAGTTACACAAGTACGTATATCGAACTTGGCAGATTTTCCTTCTTAGTACATAGTCGCACCAAAAAGGATGTTATTTAAAAAATTTACGGCTTCCTCGATTTAACAATATTTCGATAATTTTTGGTTTAAAATATTTACATCTTATATCACATAATGTTTTTTTCTATACAAAAGAATATTTGTAAAATCTTAAAATTTTTCTAGTTTAACTATCAGATTCTATAAAGATCCTAAGTATTACCATAACCCATCGAGAAAGACGACAGGTTAAAACTCTGCTAAATGAAGAAATTCCATTTAAAATATATATTAAAAATTCTAATTGGTAGTAAATATAACATCCGACATAGTGATGCTCCTGGGGTTTTTTGGGCTGAACGGAGCTTTATTATTTCACTTTATGTCAAAATTTTGGCTTAAGCTGAATTTAGAACCATTGTATAAGACAATATCTAAAAGAGCTCTTCATCTATGATAGGCTTCCGGACATAGTGACATTCCAGGAAACTATAAAGTAGATAAGTTAGCCAGAAATGGCACTAGGCTAGATTCCCCCACTGTTACAGAGGAGGCGTACATGCCCATAAGGACGGCTACACACCTTATTTTGTTATGTTCAGTTAAGTTCATGCACGATAGGTGAAGCTATTTTGACACGTGTCACATATCTAGATCAGAAAAGAACACAAAGCCTACTGAGCACAAGTAGAGCTCATATTAGCATGCTGACCGGGATCATTACATATTAGGAGAGAAACACGCTTGATATCTAGGTTTCCCCGCAAAAAACTACTGTCGTTGCTGTAAAGACGAAGATTAAGAGGAGACGATTTCCCACCTTTTATCTTTATGCCCAGATATTCATCATGAGGAACACTAGGTAATTTTTCTTGGATGATTTGAGTGATTTGGACTTCCAAATAGTGTCCGACTGAAATAGTGGACAGCTACTCTAACCTAACCCAACTATTTAGAGGAGCATTTTTAACTTTATCAATAGGCTCTCTACTTATCAAACGGGTCCGCAGCTTTTCTATTATCATTCTTATCAATTTCTTCAAAAACTTATTGTACAATATAAAAACTTTCGTTGCTCTGACTATACTGAATTTCTCAACCTTCCGTCCCAACCTCTGAATTTCCAACCTTCGTTCCCTTATTCGTTCCCTTATTTCCAACCAACTGGAAACCATGATTAACAAAAGACCTTAGTGAGTCAATATCGTTGGACAGGTATAAAAAACTAAATACTGATCCGTCGTTCTATACGATATTGTAGAATCTTCTCTTTTAGACAAGCTCTATATTATGGATATTGGTAGAGATAACAGTTACATCATCATCCTCAGCGCATTCCTGGAAGCCATTTGTAATTCATCGAACAATCCTGTTCTCAACAATAGTCAGCATATTCTGCTTAAAAACTGGAGTACTGAATACTATTGGATTTCAAGTCATGTAAAAATTTAACAATTTATTATAAAAGAAAACTTAAAGTACGTTCCTCTCAGTCGACTTAAATTCGAGATTTTAATATTTTAGAAAACAATGAAGATTGTATATAGAAAACCGGTTCTGGAGCAGTATGAATTTGGGCGCTTCTCGCAAGAGAGTGCTTACTAGTTTTACGATGTAGCATGGCTCTGGCGTGTTCTAGAAGACTCCAGAAAACCGGTTTCAGAGCATAATGAAAGCAGGCGCGAATCGCGAGAGAGAGATTAGTAGTTTTGCGACGTACCAGGGCTCTGGCGTGTTCTAGAAGATTCCAGAAAACCGGTTTCAGTGCATTATGTATACGAGCGCTGCTCGCAAGAGAGAATTTAGTCTAGTTTTAGTTTCAGTTCAGTTGTAGTTGTAACAGCGGTTGGAGCAGATGCTGCGTAATTTGTGTAGCATTTATTTTTGTCTTTTATTCTATCCATCGAATCTAAGTTGCATCGTAATACTACAGTATGGTTACAGAATATATAGTAGTTATCAACACACTACATTACTCTACATTCAAAGTAACGGAGTTAAGAGAAATATAAAAAAAAATTTTTTAAATAATTGGTTCAAAACTAATGAACGTTTTTCTAGATACTCAAGCTATGAGTATCTAAAGAAACATTTTTTACCTGAATTTTAATTTGAATCTTATATGTTTTTTTGAATTTTTGTATTACTTTATACGGCCTTTGATTAAGGTTGGAATTTTTCTATTTTTCTATCAACGCGGATACAAAAATATTTGTACAATTTTTAATCGAAAAGGTACAAAAACTTTAGAATTTTGGATAATTAGACAATTAGTTAGTGTCAGTTTTGGCAAAGTATCCCTCAGCTACTGAAGGGTCCGCATTTACAGGCACCTCTGCTACAGAAGGAATTGAAGAATCTCTATCCATAAACTAATTTATTCAATATGTTTTTCTTCTTCCAACTGTCGGAAAACGAGACTTAAACTTATACTGCAATATTGCAGAAATTACAACTTTTCTGACCAATAATACCGGAGTTATGAGTGGTATTACTAAAGAAGGAACTAAATATTTTCATCTAATTTGCGTGCATCCCCAAGAAGTAGTCGTTAGTATAATCAATGTAATCATATATAAAAAAATAAATAGGAGATTTTAATAATTTGTCAAAATATCGTTCAGCTTGCGTGCTCTACTAAAATTATTTTAACAAAGTCAAATATCAATACCAACTTAAAGATGAAAATCTTTTTAGAAAGCTTCATAAATCTATGAATTAAATATATCTTAAAAATCTCAGTTAAACATAATTATATGAATGCAAAAAAAAAAAAAAATACTTTAATTAAAATAATTATATTCAGCAAATAATGCACAAAATTAATTTAAATTATATTTTCAAGTAAGTAAATAAAATACAAATTCTTTTACCATATTTATGTTAAAGTTTGTTTATCTTTTAAAGCAGCTCCATCTTTAGGAATATCTCTTCAATAGAAAACAAATAAAAAAATCATAATAAAAATAATGAAAACCGACAGGAAAGAATTTTAAAGTAGAAAAATATAAATAGTAGATGGAAAATACTTCAACAGTTTCCTGTTGATTTTTAGATGACAAATAAAATAATAACCATGACAGTGATGACTTCACTAGTACGAGCACTTGTACACCGCTAAGTACTTTATATTCTAGTCGATAAGAATGACAAAAGTTAATTTATCGTACTAGTTTTATAGCTCAAGGCAATCAATTCTGTACTTTACCACTTATACTACAATAACAGGAGTAAATTCAAGCTAAAAAACTACATTTTAGCCAGATTTATTTCAACAAATATTGAAAAAGAATCAAAAGAAAGCAAATTATTTTTTCTTTAAATTTTAACAGAGTTTGTTTTAAAATTAAAATCACAACGAAAAATTAATAATAATAATATTATTTTAATATAAATATTTAAAGATTTTGGTTTATTAGGGATTTTTTTTTATGGTATTTATTTTTTATTTAAACCGAAAATAACTTTATGGATTGCAGTATTCTTACTTAAAACTATTGTATTGTATTTGTCTAGTGGAAAGGAATTGAAAGAAATTACCCTGAGAAAAAAAATAAATAATGGAAGAAAAATTGTTTTTGTTTTCTATTTATTGTTTTTCTTTAGTCCTACTACAATTTTATCCCTTCCTGCCTACAGGATGACATTAAAAAACAATTTCTTATAAAAGTAGATAAGCCCTGAGAATGTGCGGATGTTTGCTTTCATTCTAACTTTCCAACTCTATGGCCGAGCGTTCATCCCCATCTAGCCGTTAGTAAAGAATAACAAATTTTCATCCCTTATTTCCCAATATATATATATATATACATATAATCATATGTATACGTCAATATAAGACTGCTGAGTTGCTTTCTACTACTTTTCTCTCCTTTTCTGGTATGCTTTTGGTTACTTTTAAAAAAAATTGGCGTATCTGTATCTCGAAAACATTCATCTATATTGGCCCGTTGACTAATCGAGTAGTACAAGTCCGAGGACTTGGCTCTCATCCTTTATTATAGTAACGATAGTGTTTGTAAAATAGAAATATAAATGTAATACTAACGAAATAAACGAAAAGCTAAAAGATTACATTGTAACTGTAGAGAGGGTGACTGCCATGATGAAAATTCACATCGTAAACAAACTGTATACCCATCCAACTATATTCAAGTTTACAGTGAGGGAAAATCGTAAAAACAGGAAAATGGCAGTAACCTAGAAACGTGCTTAACTTATATATGACGAGTTAAAACGAGCTGAAATTAAATATACACTCCTAGTCTGCCTGCCTTCAACTCTCTGGACACAAACAAGGTCATATCAAAATTGAATCGTTCCCTCTTTTGCGCACTATTTTTTTTCCATCCACATAGGACTAAAGTTGGCTAAACTTAAAAAAATAACTAATGATAAGAATAATATTTTAGGTGTAGGCGTAAAAAGAAAACTAAATATAATAATAAGTTCTCGATTATATACGGTTGAAGCAATTTATTTAGAACAAAAATAAATCTCAATAATATGATTAAGATATAATACAAAATCATAGTTACCAGTTATAATATCTTAATAAAGTTTCAGATTTTCATAATCTACTTTGCGGGGTTTTTTTATTAAAGATGATTCCACTTTTATTTATTTAAGTTATATTTTCATAAAAATATCCTATATTATTTTATAGTCAAATTAATATTATTTGAAAAAAAAATATATTTTTTATTTTCGTATTTTTATTTAAATATTTATTTTTAAACACCAAAATTGATATAAAATTAAAAGAATAGCTAAAATATTTGCGAAATTTAGCAAAAGCATAAATAATTTATAAAAATTAATAACTCTAAGTAAGCCCAACTACACATTTTCTGTCAACCCAATTATTTGACAAACATAAAGAATATCTATTATTATAGGTAAATTTGCAATTTTATATTTTTAATAAAATAATATGGATACGTCCATAACCAAATTTACTATAAATAAGGCTCTAAAAATCCACAACTACAAGGGGTATAAGCTTAAATCCGCTGTTTGGTAATAGATGGGGTGAGTGAGAGTATTAAGCTACCATGGGCACGCCATACTTTTTTTGATATCTGTCAACATTAATCAGTGCACATTATCAGCAATTTCTTACAACAACATACATTTTTCCTTTGGTAATCATGTCTAGTTTTGTGCCAGAAAAAAAGGATATGCAGGAAGCTCTGCTTTTCTTCTTTAATTTGAAGAAATCGGCTGCCAAATCGCATCGAATGCTTTTGGAGGCCTATGGTGATAGTGCTTTATCGAGAACAATGTGCCGAGATTGGTTTCGTCGGTGGGACAAGAAGCGTGAAAATCGGCCTCGGAAGGTTGAGGACCATCAATTGCAGGCTCTTTTGGACGAAGACGATTCCCAATCACAAAAAATGCTCGCGGAGCAATTAAGTGTTACTCAAACAGCTATTTCCATGTGTCTGAGTGCCATAGAGAAGATTGAAAAGATCGGAAAATGGGTGCCGAGATCTTGCTCGCCAGACAAAAAAAAAGTCGTTCCTGCATCGGATTATAACAAGCGATGAAAAGTGGATATATTTCGAGAATCCTAAACGCTATAAATCGTGGGTTGATCCCGGCCAATCATCAATATTTTCCCCAAGACCAAATCGCTTCGGACGGAAGACGATGCTGTGCGTTTGGTGGGATCAGCAGGGTATCGTCTACTAAGGCTGAGCAGCACTTCGATTTTTACGAAGACGTCCGAAAATGGCTTGATGAGTGGTTTGCCCCGAAAGAGAAGGAATTTTTTTGGCGTGGTATCCACAAATTGCCCTAGAGATGGGAAAAATGTGTAGCTAGCGAGGGCAAGTACTTTGAATAAATTTGTTTTTGCTTTCTATGAAAAACCATGTGTTTTTTTTTACAAAAAACAGCGAATTTAAGCTTATACACCTAATAAATATGGAAAAGCCATTTTTATTCAAAAAATATCTGTCTGTAGTGCTTTTTTATCGAAAATTCTCATTGGCCCGTATTTTTTGAAGATAAAGAAGAAGAGATCGTTAGTATCAATTCCAAGTGCCATGTCCACATGATAACCGACTTTTTTTAGCGCAAAATAGATTTAAATCTGTGTTAAATATGATTTTAATAAAATGGCATCAGAAATTATACAATACAACAAATTTGGGTTTTATTGCACGAAAAGATCCCAGTATGCGTATTTGCAAGATTTCGTAATGCCAATTGGCTACCAAGATCATTTGATTTGACGCCGTTGAACATTTTCTTTTAGAGCTATGCAAAAAATCGTGTTACATTGACAGGTGTAATGGCCGAACGACACCTAGAAATATTCGAAAACGTCATCAAAAATTGCCTAAATAATATTATATTTAAAAGTTAAAAATTTATAATAGCACAATTTAGAAATAATAAAAGATCTCAAATTTAATTAAATTTATCTTTCACACAAGAACAATTTCTCCTGCCCACCCTCTCAAAATTGTTGATTCTTTCGTAAAAAAAATTTTTTGCATAATTTTTTGTGAAAGATTTTTGAAAAATTATCCCCTTTTTATATTGAATTATTTTCTAGATCTGTGATTAATGATTTTTTATTGTTTTAAGATCATTTTAATTTTAAAAATATTCCAACTTTTGAAAAACTTTTTTTTAAAAAATGTACTTTTTAATTGAACTAATAAAACCTGTCTGAATATAATGAAAATATAATAGTTTTCATAATTTAAAAATATATTATATAAATGCCAAATCTAGTTGAGAATTTATTCCAATTACAAAATACTATCCATAAATCAATATGATTTTAATTAATTTTCGTAAGCACAATACTCGTATTTATCTGTACTTTACTTCACTAGATAAAATATAACATGAATGCTCCCATATTAAAGCTTCAATCCATTTAAAACCTTTTTCATGGTTCACACATTTTCCTATTGAAAAGGGTTAAGGACACAACGATTAAATCTCAAGTCTGTCAAATGACAAAAACAACTCACATATGTGTGAGAATAAATGAAGTGAAATTCTTTTCAGATAAGTACTAATGTGGAAAGGATAATCACTATTTTCAGATTTTCTTTCTTCATATATCATTGTTTGTTTTTTTTTTTTTTTGTACATAATTGTTTTGTTTATTTTTTTCTTAGATTTTTTTTTTTTGGGGGTATAGTGGTTTTAGTCCTTACTTTAACTGTTAATCATTTTTCGTTTAAACTAAAATTCCTATCAGCAAAGAAATGCGTACTCATGGGTGTGTAATTCAAACACTGAAGAGGGTTAAGAAACTAAAAAAATCTTACCATATAACCATAGCTTTTCAATATAAATAGAGTGGTTAAGTGATGGTTATGGAATCTTGCTAGAAATCTATAATGAAAAAATCTACAACCTAGTTGAGCCTTGTTGACCCATACAAATGATCCATTCTAGTGTAATCATTTGTCTTTTTTGGGATTTTGTATTTCAGTTTGCACATTCTTCGAACAGAAACGACCACACATAAATTGAAATTAATGAATTTGTTGAAAAGATTATTATTAAAGAAAAAGGATATGTTTACTGTAAAAGCCATAATGACATATAAATGGATAAAAAAGAATACGTTCATATATTATTTGATGTGATTGCCAAAAAAGGGAAGTAGAAAAGTCCATTATTTAATTTACAAAATGTATCCTATTTAAAAAGGATTTACCATTTAGCACTATACATATTTTTTTTACACGAAATTTTTATGAATTTTTTTATGTCTGAGTATGTGCATACATGTTTGCTTAAGTGGGGCACCATTATTCGAAAAATTAAAGCTATTTAATATTTTTCTATCGTGTTTGCATAAAAAATTACTTCATTAAAAAAATTGTATTTTTTTGTTGTCTTTTTTGTATTTAAGATTTGTTGTACATGAGGTCATTGGATGACTTAAACTTCCATGTAGGAAGCGAACCTGGTCTGCTGTTAGTATTGTTACGACATATTCAAACTCTCTGAAACCAGTTTTCTTGAATTTTCCATGCTACGATATATATAAGTTGTAGTAAAAAGAAATCCTTAATTTTTGCATTAAATTGAAGGTTTTATTTAGCATAGATAGAATGATACGATTTAGGTCAAATATGCACCGTTTTATTTGATAATTTGTTGCCATTTTGGAGGTAATTTCATAATGCCTCTCACATAGAAACACTCGTCCCTATTGGCAAAAAACTGAGACAGTCGATTTTCACAATCTTCTCTTGAGGCGAATTTTTCACCTGTAAAATCATTCGTCATAGACAGGAAGACGTAGTAATCACTTGGTGCCAGGTCCGGACTACAAGGTGGATGCATAAGAACATCCCCACCAAGGTCCCGGAACTTCTGGCGAGTCATTATCGATGTATGCGGCCTGGCGTTGTCCTGATGGAACACAATTCCTCTCCTATTGGCCAAAGCTGGTCGCTTCTGGGCGATTGCTTCTTTCAGACGATCCAATTGTTGACAGTATAGGTCTAAATTAGGAGTGCGGCCGTAGGGGACCAGCTCATAGTAGATGATTCCCTGCCAGTCCCACCAAACACACAGCAAAACCTTCCTGGCTGTCAATCCTGGCTTGACCACCGTTTGCGCCGGGTGACCGCGATTTAACCACGACCGTTGTCGCTTGACGTTGTCGTAAGTGACCCACTTTTCATCACCAGTAACCATCCGCTTCAGAAATGGATCGATATTGTTGCGATTCAGCAGCGATCCGCAGATGGAAATTCGGTCCATAAGGTTTTTCTGCGATAACTCATGTGGCACCCATACATCGAGCTTCTTTTTGTATCCAGCCTTATTTAAGTTGTTCCGAACGGTTTTTTGTGCAATGTTTGCTCCTGGGCAATCGAAACAGTGCTTACGTGACTTTCGGACTTGATGATTTTCATTATTTTATCGACATTTTCGACAATTGGCCTTCCAGAGCGTGGTGCATCTTTGACATCAAAATTACCGGAACGGAATCAACGAAACCAAAATTCCGCGTGACTGACTATTACTGTATCAGGACCATAAATACTATTCACATTTTCAGCTGCCTGGCTTGCGTTTTCGCCTTTATCGAAGAAAAACTGTAAAATATGGCGTAGTTGCTCTTTGTTGGTGTCCATCTTTGACGAGTGCTAAAAAAATACTGAGTCAAGTAATCATAAAACTGTATGAGAAGCTTTTTTAGTACAAAATCTTATCTTTCTAACGCCATTGGTTGCAACCAAATCGCTCTTTTACAACGGGAGATACTGACTCCTAAAGCCATCTATTGGCAAAATAATGGATTTATTTTTACTACAACTTATAGTAATGGGCCAGGTGGTCGACGTGCACAATCTGCGGTGACCCTCGGTGATTTTGTTGGATGCGGTATATAATTTCATTTAATTTTGTAACAACTCATAATTGACCATTCCAAAATATTACGATCCAATATCGTAGATGCGATGGATAGGATAAATGACAAAAATAAATGCTACACAAATAACGAGATGTCTACACAATACTTTATTAATTTAAAATAAAATGCTTAACAAATTATGCAGCGCTTGATCCAATCGCTGTTCCAATTACAACTCAACTGAAACTAAAACTAAACTAAATTCTCTTTTGCAATCAGCACTCATACTCATACTCTCTAGAACCGGTTTTCTAGAATCTTCCAAAAACATGCTACGTCGTAACACTACTAAAATCTCTCTTGCGATCAGCGGTCATATTCATACTCTCTGGAACCGGTTTTATGACATCTTCTTGAATACGCCAGAACCATGATATTTCGTTCAACTACTAATCTCTCTCTCGCAAGTAGTGCCTGTATTCATACTGCTCTAAAACCGGTTTTCTGGAATCTTTTAGAATACGTCGGAGCTATGTTATATCGTAAAACTACTGGAACCGGTTTTCTGGAATCTTCTAGAACACGCCAAAGCCATGCTACGTCGTAACCGTATGTTAGAATTCGAAATTGATAAGGATTTGTTAAATTCTTGTGGACCATGTTAATTTTTTTTATCAGGCTAAAAAGGAGACTTGGAAATAAAAATAGGGGAAAAGGAGTTCTAATCCCAAAAAAATTTTGAGTTTGATGATATTCGCTTAGAATATGTGGAATAGTTAGCAGAACATCATAGATAGTACGTGTGTGTTTCCGAAAAACAAAATTTGTGTGCGCAGAATTTCGGTAAGGATATTAAGTAGACTAGAATTGTTAGTCGCAATTTTAAGAACGTTTTTTGGGACTCGGTTTGTGGGCGTTGCCTATTGGAGATATACGTTACCACAGAACATCGAAGAGTTTCTCCATTCAACTGATCAGCATGTTTATTTCTCATTACTCCTACAACTCCACAGTCTTATTATTGAATAGGTTATATCAGATCTTGTTGCGTATTGGATTATTCAATAAGCCGCGAATGCTTCAAACGATGATGTAATTGCTCAAAATTCGATACAAAAGACAGAAAAACGTTGGACTAAATGTATGAACAATTAAAATAAAATTAATTTTACACAGGAATTTTTTTTCTTGCCAAGGCCATATATTAATCATACAAACCTCGTATCAAGAGCCGTAGATATTCTCAGTACCGCATCCAACCACGTGTTCAAATATGAATGCGAAAGGAAAGTTTAGAAGTGGAGAAAGAAAGTGAAAGGATCTGTCACCAAAATCACGATTAATAAAGACAGAAAGGATGAATAATAGTTTTAAACAAATTACGAAGAGAGAAAAATAATACGACGTCTATTCAAAAAGTATCGCGAATTTTGAATTTTCGCGGGTTACGTATATTCGATTTTCGTTTTTTTGTGGCGTTATGTTGGTACTCATATCTCTCAGTTATGCCGATAACTTCGGCCATTTTGAATATTCTGTTAATTTTTGACAGCTGCTTTGCTTGCACGTGTTTTGGCCTATCTTCGATTTTTGCCCATTCCAAAAAATTAATCAAAGAATCTGTATCAAATTTTGTGTGAAAAACAAAATTAATTGCGCGGCCCCATTTCGAATGTTGACTGTGGCATATGGTGAAGCTTCATTGCACTGAAGCAACGTTTATCGGTGGTACAAAATGTTCTCAGAGGGCCGAAAAGATGTGAACAACGAAAAGCATGCCGGACGCCCGAGCACGTCAACAACAGACAAAAACATTGATGAAGTGAAGAAAATAGTATTGGCCAAGCGTCGAATCACCGTAAGAGAAGTTTCCGAGGACTTAAACTTATCGATTGGTTCGTGCCATTCGATTTTTACAAATGATTTGAACGTGAGACGGGTCGCCGCGAAATTCGTACCAAAATTGCTCACTTTCGAACAAACACAGCATCGCAATAATATTGCTAAGGAGCTGTCGGACTCTGTCCGTAACAACCCAAATTTCCTCCAAAGGGTCATAACTGGTGACAAATCATGGGTTAATGGTTATGACGTGGAAACCAAAGCCCAATTATTGCAATGGAAGATGCCGCACGAGCCAAGACCGAAAAAAGCGCGCCAAGTTCGGTCGAATGTGAAGGTTTTGCTTACAGTTTTCTTCGATTGCAGGGGCATGGTGTATCATAAATTCTTGCCACAGGGTAGATCGGTCAATGAAGAATATTACCTGCAAGTTATGCGCAAGTTGCGTGAAGCAATCCGTCAGAAACGCCCGGATTTGTGGAAGAACAAAAATCGGCTTTTGCTTGTGTGCGTATTTTTGGCCAAAAACAATACACTTGTAATACCGCAGCCATCATATTCCCCAGATCTGGCCCCCTGTAACTTGTTCTTGTTCCCGAAACTGAAGAGCCTCATGAGAGGATGACGCTACGCTACGATTGAGGAGATAAAGACGGCATCGAAGGAGGAGCTGAACAAGACAACAAAAAATGATTTTTTGAAGTGCTTCGAGAATTGGAAAAAACGTTGGCACAAGTGTATAATATCTGGTGGGGATTACTTTGAAGGGGACAAAATAGATACTCATAAATAAATAAATAATTTTTGAAAAAACACAAAATTCGCGATACTTCGTTTTTTTCAATAAACATTTTGATGAACGAAAATATAATTCCTTAAAATCGTATATTACTAAAATAAGATATCGTTTATCAATAGAGAAATTTTGCTAAGTAATTTTTTCTCCAAAATAAATATGATCAAAACGGAATACATTTGGTTTAATTGAAATTAATGAAATTTATTCAATATTCCTAATATAATTTTTAAGCAAATTTAAAAATATTTATATTAATTTAACTGTAATCGGTCAATTATTAAGAGAATATTTCTTAGATAGTATTATCCTTATAATGTAACTATCTGAAAGGCTTTGTTTTTATTATTCATTTTATCGTCAAAAATTCTAACTACTAATAGTATCATACTATCAGAATCATAATCATCATCTATCATATTCGTACATATATCTTTGTAAGAAAATCTGAAATATTTATTAATCTTCCAACAAATCCTACATACAATCCTTATAGTCCTTCGTTCAAATATAATCTCGTGCCATAATTTCTTTTACTTTTATATCCATTCTACTTATCCTAGATTTATTCAACTTTCATAAGAAAATAAGGTTTATATTCACTTATTTTTTTTTCCTCTATTGCAATACTATTTTTATCATCAAAATCTTTTTCCTTTTCTATGATTTATTTTTATACTATTTTTATTATTATAATTATAATTATTTTTATTCATATAAGTTTTGCGGAACTATTCTTATTTGTGATCGTAGTTCATCCAGTTTTTCTAAGATCACAATTTATTGTCATATCCTTCATTACCAACTCGTCTTCTATGATAATATTTTCTTTTATTTTATTTATTTTTTATTTTACTTCTTGGCCTTTTTATATAATCATAGAAATAGAAGTAGACAATTTTCTTTTACTGATATTTTAGGCTTAAGAAAAAGTCATAAAATTGATTAAATTGCACCAAAAATGTCCACAGTTTATATGACAAAAATCTTTAGCCTCTCATAGTTACGTTAAATATAATCGTTATATTTAACAATCGAAATGGGAATATATCAGTAATAAATTTATGTTTTGTTTTGATGATAAGGATAAAAAATCTAAAAATCAAATCAGAATCAAGAATCTGTAATAATTTCTATATAAAAATGAAATATTTCTCGAGAAAATGTTATCCGTTTCCTATGAATATGAAATAAATATCTTTTCTCGATAAATAGAATAATTTAGATTTATTCTATATTTTATGTAAAGGCCTTACAAGATAGGTATTTAAAATGATTTTATGATTAGTTTCAACAATAATTTATAATAAATTTTTATATTGTCAGAATTTTAAAGGATTTATTTCTATAGACCATTTTTCCTTATAAAATTTGTACTTTTATTAAACAGAATAAAAAAATAATCCTAGCATAATGAGAGTACACATTTTTTAAAATAAATTATTATATAATACTAAAGTAATAAATATATCTAAAAATGAATTTCAAAAGGAAATGAGTTTTATTCTGATGCCTATTTCCATAATACTCAAAAGGATATTTACATTACTATCATTATTACTTTAATTCATCTAAGCACGTGTTTTTTTTCGCCTGCACGTGTTTTTTTACTTATTTACTAATTACAAAATACTTGAATTAATTTTCAAAGAGTCCATAATTCTAAAAGGGTTACTAATATACGTTAGATTATTATCTTTGAAAAGCTAGAGGGTAATAAGTGGGCATTGCTCCCAATGAAAAGTGCAATACAAACTAAAAGTGCAATTATAAAAAAGAATAGTCGTCAAGTTTTAAAGGAAGATATTTTACTCTTGGATGATTTTATGTAAATAAAAAAAATATTTCAAAGCTTAGAGAATAATTTATATATACTTGTAATATTGAAAGAGCATATTTTTTGAAGTATATTCTTATGGAAAAAAAGATTCAAGTAATAGCATATTCATTTTATTGCTTGGAAAGTATAACATAATTCTATCATTTGATAATTAAATAATAAATATATCATATAAAAAATAAGTTATTTTAATTATAATTTGCCATTTTATATTTTAGATATAATAATTAATTATATAATATATAGAAAATATTCTAATTGCACGCTGAAACAACAAAGTTTAAATGCTGAGTTTTGCAAAAAATATTTTTCTACTTTTTATTTAGAGAAGATTTTTCACTTGGTGTATATTTCCACCTTGAAATATTGGGTTGACAACTAAGTGATTGCGGATTTTGTCAATAGATGGTATTAGCTCATTCTTTTGTTATGTCAACGTGTTCAAAGCACCTAACCTATATTGTTTTCTTGTTGTTTAGACTTCCGTAAAGTTAATTTTTTTAATTTAGTAAAAAATTGTATTGTTTAGCTATTTAGTTTTGTTTTAATGCAAATTTAAAAATAAAAGGATAAGACGTGCATTTTAGACATATTTTATTGTATTATTTCCAAAAAGGCAAGAACGCATCGCAAGTACACAAGAAGTTATGTGTCGTTTATGGGAATGAAGCCTTGAAAGAAAGACAGTGTCAAAATTGGTTTGCTAAATTTCGTTATGGTGATTTTTCACTAAAAAATATTGATGAGACCCATATCAAGGCCATTATCGATTCAGATCGTCATAACACAACACGTGAAATTGCAGAGAAGCTCAATGTATCGCATACCAGGGGTACAATCTTAAATCCGCTGTTTGGTAATAGATGGCGTGAGTGCGAGTATTAAGCTACTATGGGCACACCATACTTTTTTTTATGAGTTTGACATCTGTCAATATTAATCAGTGCACATTATCAGCAATTTCGTACAACAACATACATTTTTCCTTTGGTAATCATATCTAATTTTGTGCCATAAAAACAGAATATGTAGGAAGCTCTGCTTTTTAAATGCTTATGGAGGCCTATTGTCATAGTGTTTTATCGGAAATAACATGCCGAGATTGGTTTCGTCGGTTTAAAGACGGCAATTTTGACTTGTGGGACAAGAAGCGTGAAAATCGGCCTAGGAAGGTTGAGGACCATCAATTGCAGGCTCTTTTGGACGAAGACGATACCCAATCGCAAAAAATTCTCGCGGAGCAATTGGGTGTTCATCAACCAGCTATTTCCATACGTCTGTGTGCCATAGGGAAGATTGAAAAGATCAGAAAATGGGTGCCGCATAAATTGAACGATAGGCAGATGGAGCGACGCCAAAACACATGCGAAATCTTGCTCGCCAGACAAAAAAGAAAGTCGTTCCTGCATATGATTGTAATAGGCGATGAAAAGTGGATATATTATAAGAATTCTTAAAGCAAGAAATCGTGGATTAATCCCGGCTAACCATCAACATCTTCCCCAAAACCAAATCGCTTTGGACGGAAGACGATGCTGTGCGTTTGGTAGGATCAGCAGGGTATCGTCTACTATGAGATGTTGAAACCTGGTGAAACTGTCAATGCCCACCGCTATGCTACTACCAATAACTGATCAAATTGTACCGTTCTCTGCGTAAAAAAAGGACGGATTATCAACAAAGACATGACAAGCTGATTTTTCTCCACGACAATGCACCATCCCACGCGTCAGAAATGGTCCGAAACTACTTGGAGACACTCAACTGGGAGGTGCTACCCCACCCCGCTTATTCACCAGACCTGGCCCCTTCCAACTACCACCTGTTTTCGTCGATGTGCCACGCGCTTGCTGAGCAGCACTACGATTCTTATGAAGGCGTCCGAAAATGGCTTGATGAGTGGTTTGCCTCAAAAGAGAAGGAATTTTTTTGGCGTGGTATCCACAAATTACCCGAGAGATGGGAAAAATGTGTAGCTAGCGAGGGCAAGTACTTTGAATAAATTTGTTTTTGCTTTCTATGAAGAAAAAAAAACACGTGTTTTTACTTTTTATGAAAAAACAGCAGATTTAAGCTTATATACCTGGTTTTAAAAATACGCAATCACTTAGTTGCTAACCGGATATATACAAATAACTGTGGATAAGCAATTGTATGGTATATGCAAAAAATATACAGGATAGGCTGGAGTGCAATTTGATTTAAAGGTGTTATTGGATCGTGTTTCTTTGAAAATTAAGAATGGAAAACCGTTACAGTTAACTATCTAAACACTATGATCGTATTATAACTCACTTTCTATAGCTAGAACGTAAAAAATTTCAAGATTTGCTGGAGTAACTTACCTCTAAGATTATGTATTTTTTTATACAATTATAATTTAAAGCATTTATAAAATAAAATTAAGTAATGGTCCAATTACAATCCGAAATGTACGAAAAAGTTATCAAAATATATGAAAGTTATCAAAAGGATTATGTCCTGCAAGAAGTGAAATGGCAACTATTTGGGATTTTTTATACATTACTTCTTGTATTAAAGAAAAATTATTATATAAAATATGATTTAAAATTTTAAACTAAATAATAAATACTTTTTAACAGTTTTTTTCCGAAGCCCCCTGTTTGAATAATTCCTTTATTAAATAATTTTTTCAATTTTATAAAAAAAATTTTAATAGATAAAAAAGATGTTAATAAATTTTTAATAAATAAAAATATGAAATAAATCAAAATTATTCTACTTACATATTAATAGTTGGCATGAATACAATAATATCCAAAGGCGTCGATCAAATGTCGGTCTCATGACGTCATAACTTCAGTTAATTATAATTCCTTTTACGAATCCCTCCTTTTTAGTTATTTTATTTATTTTCTCTTTTATATTATTTATATTAATTAAAAAAATTGTTTTTTTTTCTAGTTTGTTTTAAAAAAATTTTTTAATTATTTGTAGAGTCTTTTACTCTCCTTTGGTTGATTGGAATTTTTTTTTATTCAAAAATTTCCACATTAAAAAAATAACTTTTACAATAGTTTGGATAATTTTTCAAATTTCAAATAACATCTTTTTTTATTGTTATTATTAAAAATATTAAAAAAAGGATTAATTTTAATTTATTTTTCGGTAATAGGGAAAGATTGTTTTGGTTCTTGTAAAACGTATTTGGTAGCTGATCAAGCGGTTGAGATTTCCTGAAATAAATAAAAAAATTTATTTTAAAAAATACTTTTATAAATTTTTCAAAAATTATTTAAAAATGCGGGGTTGACAACAGATGGCATAACTTTTACACATGGTTTGTGTTAATAATAACTCATATGGCATTTTGGAGGTTAAACATCTGTCATTCATTCTCGATTAGTCATTGAACGAAATAGTGTAAACAACAAAGTTTTTTTTTTGCTTCAAAAATGTCGAATTTCGTACTAAAAAAGTCCCATTTGCGGGAAGTGTTGATTTACTTCTTCAATTTGAAGATTGCTCATTCGATTGCTCACCGAACCTTATCCTGAATATGTTCCATCGATTTCAACGTGCGCGAGATGGTTTGTGCAGTTCAGAAGTGGTGATTTTGACACGGAAGACAAAGAACGACCAGGTCAGCCAAAAAAGTTTGAAGATGAAGATTTGGAGGCATTACTCGACGAAGACTGTTGTCGAACTCAAGAAGAAATTGCAAAATCATTGGGAGTCACTCAAGCAGCCATTTCAAAACGTTTGAAAGCAGCAGGATTCATCCAAAAGTAAGGAAATTGGGTCCCATATGAATTGAAACAGAGAGACGTTGAAAGGCGATTTTGCATGTCCGAAATGCTGCTTGAACGGCAGAAAAAGAAATCGTTTTTGAATCGAATCATTACTGGCGACGAAAAGTGGATTCATTACGACAACCCAAAGCGCAAAAAATCGTATGTGAAGCCCGGCCAACCAGCCAAATCAGCGCTAAAGCCTTATATCCATGGCGTCAAGGTAATGCTCTGTATTTGGTGGGATTAGAAGGGTGTGATCTATTATGAGCTATTGAAATCGGGCCAGACGATCACAGGCGACCTCTACCAAACACAATTAACCCTTTTGAAGCGAGCATTGGCCGAAAAACGCCCGGAATATGCGACCAGACACGAAGCCATAATTTTCGGCCTCATGTTGCAAGACCGGTTAAAAATTATTTAGAAAACAGTGGTTGGGAAGTTTTGCCTCACCCGCCTTATAGCCCTGACCTTGCCCCGTCCGACTACCATTTGCTTAGATCCATGCAAAACGCCCTCATCGGAATACGCTTCACTTCAGAACAGGGCATCAAAAATTGGCTCGATTCATTCTTGGCCTCAAAACCGGAGCAGTTTTTTTGGCGCGGAATCCATATGTTGCCAGAAAGATGGGAAAAAGTAGTGGCTTCCGATGGACAATACTTTGAATAAAATATATTGTAACAATTTTTCAAAATAAACACTCAAAATTTGCCAAAAATCCCGCATTTTAAAGTTATACACCTAATATTAATAAATATTTTTAAATTTGACAATTCTCTTTTCTATTCGGAAAAGTGTTTATCACAAGCGTTTTCTGATATTAATACTAGTAAGAATGAATAAATTAAAAATTTTATATAATTATACATAAGGACAGTTATAGGTTATTATTTAACGTGATTCTGTTGCCAATGCATTAGACCACGAGTCGCCTATGACTATAGCAATCGAGATACGCTCAATCAACGCACCACCATTACTGGTAGTTAACAGATAGAATCAGTTACAAGCTGACTCTCCACCTGCTGGTGGCGAGGACTATCTAAACCTCTACTGTCATAAGCAGTGACTACATTTGCCAGTTATCTCCCACCTGCGATCAGAAGACCGTACCCGAGACATGGGTATTAACCACAACCACCACGTTGCTGCCAAATGGCGCCTCACCTCGATCGGGCACAGTATATTCTACTGTGGGGCTCCCGATCCCCGTGGTACCCATTTTTGTTTTAGGAGTACTTTTGTTTGTACTCCGCTCGTAGATCTACGGTAAAGAATCTTGTAAATATCTAGGAACCGCTAAGCCAGCTCAGGTACGCGAGTTCGCCAAGACCCGAAGGCACAACCGGAATCGACCTTGGTCTTTCACCCAGTTGTAGCCACCCTGTGTGTCATTCACTCACTCATTCACGCACCATTCTCATTCGTCTCTCAAACAGTGCCACGGCAAACGCATTCAAGCATTCATATCTCTCTTTCACACCCAAAACACCGCTCTTATCCACACCCTCCACATTCACGATGATTCCACATGCACCTAGGTCACGCAAATCCCCATACAGGCCACACTCAATGAAAAGGTGCTTGGCACTCTCCTCCGCCGCCCCACAAGGGCATCTAGCCTCCATGGCCAGTCCACGCCTGTATAAGAACCCATTCATACTGCCGTGCCCCGTGAGCAAATACCCAAGGGACAGACCCAACTCAAATCCATACGCAGATGCAAAGCACACATCCGAAATGAACATGTGCGTCCCTCTCATCCCATCGTTGCTGCCACATTTCATACATTTTTTTCAGGACCAGTACACGCTGATGGCGCGGACTAAGATCCTGAACCTCATCATTCCTAACCGAACAACCGGTAAGCGGTATGCCCAGCCGTAGACGGTAGTGGATGCTTCCACGAAGTACCTCCAGGTCCCATGGAATTTCTCCCATGAGAACCTGCATCGCCTCAGTTGAAACGGTTCTACACACATTCAAACACGCATATAGAACCAAACGCTGGACCGAATTTATGCCCACCCTCGCGTACTGGTGGCGCATAGTATCAGCCCACACACACGATGCATACATAGCACACGGAACAAACACACTCTTATACAGGACCCTCACCGCTCTGGCTTGGAGCCCCCATTCCTTGCGGAGCACCCGCACCAGCATACCAACCAAACCGGCTACGCGCCCCCTTAGACGTTGCAAGTGAGGCCGAAAGCTCAGCCTCTCTCCAACCTTCAGTCAAAGGTACTTCACTTCACCCGCGTATCGGACCCCAACCGTCCCCATACGAATATTGGGCGGCCTACTGACCGCCAAGAATCCCTTCAGGAGCATACACTCTGTTTTCCTTTCGGAAACTTTCACACCCATCCTTTCTCCCCATTCACAAACCAAACGCATGTAGCGGCTTCCCGCCACCTCCACCGCGGACCTACTCCCCCCTCAATCAAGAGTAGAAGATCGTCCGCATATGCGACCACAACACAACCGGCCTCCTCCAACTGAACCAGGAGACCATTCATCATCATATTCCAGATGGCAGGGCCGGCCACACATCCCTGTGGACAGCCACGCACCACCTGGCGAACAACTCTCCCACTGCTCCTACACACCACTGCATATCTTTCGTGGAAGTAACTTCGCCATAGCGGAGCCTCCTCACACGAAACCTCCTCCAGTCGCTCAAAGATGCGGTCCCATCGTAGGCAGTTGAACGCAGACTTGAAATCCACAAACACACCGCATACATACTTACTCACACTTCCATCCACATACTGTCGTACACGCATCCAGGCGTCCTCAGTCGATTTACCTATCGTAAACCTATACTGAGAGCCGGACACATTGAAGTCTGCCAACTTCACATTCAACCGGTGTACCATCATTCGCTCGAGGACCTTGCCGAATACTGGCAGTAAACATATTGGGCTGTAGGAGGACGGGTCAGTCCGAATCCCGTCCGGAGACTTGGGAAGGATGACCACGTCTCCTACTTTCCATTCACGCGGAAACACACCACTCTCCAGGCATTCACCGTAAAGGCTACTCACATGTGCGGGAATAGTCCGCCAGACACTTCTCATCATCTTACCAGTCACGCCATCCAATCCTGGGGCACTTCGCACCTTCGTGCTCCACACAGATCGATCAATCTCTTCCCATTCAAATGGCAAGGGGTACCGCCTGCCTACATTCACCTCTTCCTGCCGTTCCATCCCAGGAAAGAAATCATTCATCAGTGCATTCAAATACAGAAGGACAATTTGAAATAAATATCTTCTAGATATTTCACATACATCATGATATGACAATATTGGTGGATAGCTTACGAGAATTATCATTACTTGCCAAGGATACGATTAACGAACTCTGAATGTTGCTGCCGATGTCCAAGACTCAACAGTGTATCATAAGGATTTGACTTTGAAGCAATGCTATAAATACGTGTATATATATTATTCTGCATGCATATATAATATGTACTTATATATAAGTTTTGCTTACACATCAATATTTATATGTTTGGTAAGATACATCCCCAACGTATAATAAACATGTAAATATATGCATGGTAAAAGTCATACGATATCGCTATGCAATGTAATCCTTCTTAGATTACAATGTTTGACAAATTGCTAGTGTAATAGAAATCCAACTGTGAATGTGCAATAGTAGTTTCTTGATGAAATATTTGGATAAAAGCTATCAATTTACCAATATACGAGAGTTCAGGTTGGAGTTACGAAAGTTTCTTTATGTACCCAAAATGTATTACAAAATATACAAATTATATTATGGAGCAAGGAAAATTTCAAACTTTAGATTTCGCTTCCTTAAAACGGTCTACTTTAAAATTTGATAGATCTACTAAAACTCTGGTTTGATGGTTTGAGGCTACAAGAAGGATCAAGTACATCGTAATCGAAACTGGTCTTCATTTCATATCTTACTAAGCACTTTTTAAGAGTGACATTTTATACTTTGATTTCTATATTGATTCTGTAACTAAGCACTTTAATTGAACAGAATAATTGAGTAACCATATGTGGTGTTGTCAAAGGAATATTGAAATTTTCAACTAAATTGAATAGTGGACATACTACACAACCACACAATTTATACTCTGCAGTAGATTAACTTCAATTCAATTTAGGTGTGAGTATACTATTATTATACACTATACATCCTGTCTACTATAGTGATTAATACAAGTTTCCAATTTCATTTGATTGCCTTTTAAAACCATACAAAATATATTATTAAATTTAAACTTTCATCAACAATAATAAATATAAAAGTTAGTAATAATCAAAAAGATTTAGAACAATTTAACATCATAAAGGTTTTTGATCCTAAAAAAGTATTATCGAAACTTATGCTTTTGAAAAGTAACATTTATTAATTACAGACTTTATATACACGTACATATTTTGATAATAGTTTCTTTAATTATAATATTGCATATTTAAAATTATTTGTTAAAATCAAATAACTGTCAAAAATAATTTTTACAGGACTAGATTCCTTTTGAGGTAATTTTTAATAACTTTTTAGTATATTTCTAACTATTTATTATATATGAACATTATTTAGTTTAAAATAAAAAATTTACAATTTTGCTGATTTAAAAATTTTAAAAATTTTTTTTTTTTAATCTAGATTTACTTATGCTAAAAATTTTTTTTTTTTTTTTTTTATTTTTTTTTTATTTTAAATGATATCTACAACTACTTATGCTAGTAACAAGCAGATTTTTTACGGGAATATACAAGGACATGAGGACATGTGGAGGAAAACACCCATCGATGTTACCTCTAGAACAGGGTAATTTTATTTTATAATTTTAAATAATCTCTCGGCCATCGCCGTTTTAAACGTCGATGGGTGTATACTGGAAGGGTGGGAGTGAAAAGTTCCCTTCCTAAAGGATTAGGGTGGAAGGATAGGTGCGAATGGAATTTTTTATATCGGGAGATGCATAGTTCACGAACAAATGGAACATTTAGGTCACGGTGGATAACAGTGTTTCGCACATAAAAGGGGGCATTGACAATTTTACGAAGGATTCGGGATTGTAGGGATTGGATTGGAAGGGAGTTGGAATGCTTAGTCGAACCCCAAAGTTCTAGACCATATGTCCATATTGGTTTCAGAACCGTATTGTACAGTAATAGTTTACTTGTTGTTGTAAGTTTCGATTTGCTGTCTAGGAGACGTAAGAATTGTTTGTATCGTCCGTTAAGTTCACGTCTTTTAGTTTTCGTATGAAGGTTCCAGGTTAACCGTTTGTCGAATATAAGTCCAAGGTAACGTACGCTATTTTTTTGTGGAATAATACTGCCGTTTAGGGTTATGTCGGGAATTTGTTCTCGGCAGAGTGTGAAAGTTACATGAGCAGATTTTTGCTCATTTACCTTCACTCTCCACCTTTTGAACCAAGTTTCTAAGGAGTGGATATGGTTCTGAAGGATACTAATGGCTGTGGAAGGATCTTTGTGATGTGTCAGGATGGCTGTATCGTCAGCATATGTTGCGGTTAGGATGTTGTTGTGGCAAGGAATGTCATGGGTATAAATGTTATATAGGATAGGACCTAGGATACTTCCTTGGGGGACACCGGCGGAAATTGGATAAATGTCAGAGTACTCCATATTTTCAGCTACCTGAAAATATCGGTCTGAGAGATAAGATTTAAGGATGTGGAAATAACTCGAGGGTAGGACTCGCTGCAAAAATTTATTAAAGAAAGAAAAAAAAAAAAAAAAAAAAAAAAAGAGAAAAGCATTACAATTGGTTTCTATAGTCTAGATGATGTAGTAACAGGAAAAAAGGTCCATTCGGATTTTGTTGGGGTGAAAGTAGAGCAGGTAAGTTTTCTATACCATTTAACTGTAGAAATACTTTAGTATGCCTACAATTGAAAAGAAAGTGTTCCGAATTGAGAATTTCTCCACAGAACTTACAATTAGGTGGTGGACGTTTTGATAGCAAGTGATCTTTTGTTAGTTTGGAATGACCAATACGTGCCCTGGTTAACGCCACGCAATGCGACCTTCCTAGCTCTGAGTTGTACTTGGGGGTTTGGTTTGAAAGACATACCTTTCTAAGAAAAGAGTTTGAAGATTTCCAAATATTATTTAAGTCCAAAGCTTGGCAATATTTTATTAAATTTAAAATGGATGAGTAGCTTGGTGGGTGATGACAGATAAGAGGCATGTTATGGCACATTTTGGCTAACTCATCGGCTTGAGTATTTCCTAAAATATGACTGTGAGAGGGAATCCAACGAAATGTGGTCCTACTTTTTTGATTTATGAGACCAGATTTAATTTTCAGAATAATTGGATCTGTGTTGGAAGGGTTTAACGTTGCTTTTAAAACCGAAAGACTGTCCGTATGGATGAAACACTGAGCAGAAATATTAGCTGTTATGTTTAGGGCGGAAAGAATGGAAAAGGCTTCCGCACAGAAAATAGATAAATAGGTTGGGAGATTTGTGCAAAAGAGAGTTTGCGAATTTTGTGAAACAACTACGGCAGAAACGCCATGAACACTTTTTGATCCGTCTGTGTAAAAGTGTTCGGCTTCAACGTGTGTTGCCAGAAATTTGTTGTGTTCGTTGACAAAAAGTGGAGTGGACGTTGAAAGCTTTTTATGCGTACTAAGGAGAGTATCACACGTTGTAGGATCTTAGAGTCAGTATCGCGGAATGGGAGAATTTTTAATTTTGCAAGGAATGGGCATATTACATTTTTTGTACAAGTTGCAGCTTTCCAAAAGACCGGATTTAAATCGCGGTATGCGCTTTAAATTCAGTAAATTAATTATTAACTTATGCAGCGGATGATAGCGGAAAGAGAGACCTTTCGCAATGAGACGAAGTGACAGAAGATTTCTGCGTGTTTCCAAATTAACAAATCCCGATTCAATATAAAGACTTTCTACCAGAGAAGTGCGAAAAGCACCCGTGACTGTACGGATGATATTGTTAAGAACAGTGTCGATTTTAGAGTGACCAGGACTGAAGCCGTAAATTGGGATAAGAAAGTCGATTGTACCATAAACAAGATTCTTAGCAATGTACGAAATTGTGGTACGATGTGCACCCATTTTTATACCACAAAGGAATTTAAGCATATTGCTTATTTGACTAATTTTGAAGGCTATATCATTTAGATGTGCTTTCCATTGTAATTTACTGGTAAAGGTTAGTCCCAAAATTTTCAGCTCTCGCTTATTCTCAATAAGGTGTGCACCAAATGCAATCCTTGGAGGTTTGCAATATCGTTTCCGACAAATATGGATAGCCTCACATTTTCCAGGATTAATAAATGCGTCAGTTTGGTTCATCCACATGGACAGTTGATGCAAACCATCTCCAGGGCTTGGGTTAGGGGGGTGTTTAGCAATGAGGAGGAAAACAGGATATTTCTAACTATACATTTATTGTTACTTGACAGATTTTGATTTCTAAATACTCTAAACTTCGGAAATTGTTTGCCTATAATATTGGGTTGTCCAGAAAGTAATTTCGTTTTTTTTAAATTAAAATTAATGACGATTTTCTTATAGTGAATTAATATTTTATTCAATTAAATATTATCCAATCTGATCCAATACCCTTTGCCATATTTCTGGCAGTAGCATAATTCCACGCTCATAACTCATAACGTTTTTGTTCTTTACTGGCAAAAAACTGATCCAAGTGATTTTTGACCTTCTCTGAATTAGAAATTTTAACATCTACAAAATTTTTGTACAGACCGAAACAAATGATAATCGGAAATTGCTAGGTCTGGAGAGTATGTTGGGTATGGTAGTATATCCCAACCAAGCTCTAAAAGTTGCCGAATGGTCAAACTTGTATGTGATTTCGAATTATCCTGTTGGAACACCATACCTTTCCTATTGACTAATTCTGGCATTTTTTCTTTAAGTGAATAATTTAATTTGTCCAACTGATGACAGTGGTACTTCAGGATTGATCGTTGTATTGCTCGGAGTACTTTGAGCCCATTCATCTTTTCTACTCTAGGATCGTTTGCGCTTAATATTATTGTAGACAACCCATTTCTTATCCCCAGTAATGATACGCTTCAAATATGGATTATTTTCTTGGCGTTTAGAAGCTAATCACAAACGTCAATGCGACGGCACACATTTTTTTCCGTAAGAAGATGAGGAACCCATATGTCGAGGTTTGAGATTAGACGTAGCCGTTTCCAATGATCATAAACGGTCAAATTCGATAAATTTAATCTCTCAGCGATCTCAGGAGTTGTTATTCGCCTGTTTGCATCAATGAATGCCTTTATTGTGTCTTCATCAGCTTCAAGCGGCCTTCCAGAACGTGGTGCACATTCGAGATCAAAATTGCCGGATCGAAATTTTGCAAACCAGATTTAACACTGGCGCTCACTTAACACATCTTCTCGATACACATCGATTTTTATCTTTTCTATAGTAAAAAAGTAAAATATCCCAAAAATCACTTTCCCCAACCAAAAACTAATGTGCAAAATCAATCTAATTTTTTCGCAAGCAAGCGTTGCTATGTCAGCTGTCAAAATACATATGATTATGCGGCTTAAATGTTAAGTTGGTTGTGAAAAAATATAATTAAATCCTCGAAATTACATTCCGGACAATCCAATATAATTTTTTACACAATTTTATAAGAAAAACTCCAAAGGTTTAAGGTTTAATTAATATTACGAAATAACAAAATTATGCGTCTGCGGAATTTTTGGTGCAATACAACAAAAATTTGTCATATTATGTGGTTTGTAACATCATTTTACTGAGACTACATATAGTACAGATTAAAATCTTTAAGTTCAGTCCAAAAGAAATTTCTTATTACGTAGCCATATTGGTCAGAAAAGACGGAAAGCATCTCTCCTTCTTCGTTTTCAAAGCAATACGAGCCAATGTCAACTTCAGACAAAAACTTACACTAGACAGTCAGTTTTCGCAGATACAATGGTTCTTTTAATTATTTTTTTAAGGTTTTTAGAGCCCCATATATTATGGTATATTTGCTTATTTACATATTCTATGAGAGGTAATGAGGCTCACCGCTGACTCAAATTCATCGCGAAAAGTTTCTACAGTAGAAACACCAAGTTTGGAGAAAGTTTCTATAGTTTTAACACATTGTTTGGTAGTAAAGCGATTTATAATATAAAATGATGAATTTTTTCAAATATTATTTTAAATTTCGTATATTGTACTTTTCAAAACAGTAATTGAATAATCCGGTACAGGTCGATATGCAACCAGAACTATACGAAAAATTCATCAAATAGTACTTTAAATGGATCGAGTTCTGGGAGAAGTCGCCTGGATACTGTTCAAATAATATTACATTTAGTATACAATGGCAAGGTTTAAGAAATATAAAAAAAAGAAAAATTTAATCAAAAACAAATTTTGTATTTTTATATTTAAGTTTAGTTTCCAAAGCGTACATTGGATTCTATTATTCGAATGAAGAAATTTTAACAAATTTTTAACAGCTCAAATCAACCACACCTTCTGCGATTGAGTCAAACAAGAAAATTATTCCTCGATTTTAAGCTTTATATTTATCTCAGAAATAAAAAAACTTCCTTCACAAAATAGATAAGTCACTTCGGAATTATACAAAAAATTTAATAATTAATTTTATATACGAGGTCTGTTCAAAAACTATCGCGAATTTTGTGTTTTTTCAAAAGTTATTTATATATTCATGAATATTTATTTTGTCCCCTTCAAAATAATCCCCACCAGATATTATACACTTGCGCCAACTTTTTTTCCAAACCTCGAAGCACTTCAAAAAATCAGTTTTTGTGATCTTGTTCCGCTCCTCCTTCGATGCCGTCTTTATCTCCTCAATCGTAGCGTAGCGTCGTCCTTTCATGGGTCTTTTCAGTTTCGGGAACAATAAAAAGTGACAAAGAAGCCAAATCTGGGGAATGCGGTTGCTACGGGCATTATTAGTGTGTTATTTTTGGCCAAAAATTCGCACACAAGCAACGATGCGTGAGCAGGGACGTTATCATGGTGCAAAAACCAATTTTTATTCTTCCACAAATCCGGGCGTTTCTGGCGGCTTGCTTCGCGCAACTTACGAATAACTTGCAGGTAATATCCCTATTGACCCTGTGGCAAGAACTAATGATGCACCACGCTGCTGCGCACAAAATTTGATACAGATTCTTTGATCAATTTTTTGGAATGGGCAAAAAGCGAAGACGAACCAAAACACGTGCAAGCAAAGCAGCTGTCAAAAATTAACTGAACATTCAAAATGGCCGAATTTTTCATGAGTAACCCGTGAAAATTCAAAATTCACGATACTTTAGGTTTTTTTCTTTTTGAATAAAATTTAGGATTTGCTCCAAAATGATCTGTCTGAAATTGAACAAATAGAATATATGAAAAAATTTGCTTGTTATCAATAATATTAAATTATAATATTTGTATAAATTATTGTAGTTATTAATTGTGTATGTGCATGAACAAGATCAACTATTTCGTCTGACTTTAATCGATTGAAACGAATAAAATTATTTGTAAGCAATTTAGAGAATTTATATACAAATTTATACAAAATATAGTATTTTCTTACGAGTGTTTGTGCAAATATTATATAACCAATATTGTTGAAATTTTTTTTTCCTATAAATATTAATTCAACTATGTTAATAGTTTCTGATTTGAATGGTAAAATATGAAAAAACTATTTTTATTTTCATTTGAATTATTCGATTTAATTAATTCAATAACTTATTTTGATCATAATAAACCAATTAATTAAGCAAAATTCGGAATAAAATGGATTAGTTGTGAAAATTTTGCAAAAAGCTTTCCATTATCGATCATCAACATAGCGTAGAGCTTTAGTTCAGAACAAATTCCTTATTTATACAATTACCATTAATTAATAATATAAAATATATACCGAGTAATATTATAATCGAATAAGTCCGAACTATTCCTCTGATTAATATTATTTTAATTCAGTTTATGTTAATAATGCAATTTAATTATTTATTATTATACAAATTTTTTATTATGTTCTTATTAAAACATTTCTGTTTAAAATATAAAATATTAGAGACTTATTAATATTATGGTTAGGAAAGTACAACCCTGTCATTTGACTTTTTTTTATAAAGATTTATATTTGACATTTTATTTTTTGAGAAAGTTTATTATTCAAACAAAGCATACAAGTTATAGTTTTTTTTTACAAAAATGCTGATTCGCCTGTAGATACGTTTTTGCGTTTAATTTTCTTGAGCGATAAAGCGCATTTGTCGATAAAGTAAAAATAATATACATGAGGCTCTAAAAATCTACAAGTAACTGAAATATTTAGACACAATATGCAGATATTATAAATATTAAAAGTTATAATATCTGCATATTGTGTCTAAATATTTTATTGGCCCATATTTCTTTGAAAATAAAGAGGCAGAGATAGGTACAAACAATTCTGAACGCAATGGTCGTATGATAAATAAGTACTTTTAGCCTATATACTTAAAGATTTCAATTTAAAGTATATGTAGCTTTAACCAAATAGTATCAAAAGCTATATTACAACAGAATAAATATATGCTGTATTACGCAAAAAGTTCCCAGCACTCGTAGTTTTGAAATGTGGTGATGTCAATTGGCCTATAAGATTAACACGTTTGAATTTTTTCACGTTTGGATTTTTTCTTATAGAGATAAGCAACATATAATATTAACATAGGCAATCTTTAAATTTTAAATTACCAGCGGTATAAGGTCATAGATGGCGTGAGTGAGCGTTTTTTTTATGAGTTTGACATCTGTCAACATTAATCACTGCACATTGTCAGCAATTTCGTACAACAACATACATTTTTCCTTTGTTAATTATGTCTAGTTTTATGCCAGAAAAAGAGCATATGCTCTGCTTTTCTGTTTCAATTTGAAGAAATCGGCTGCCGAATCGCATCGAATGCTTATGGAGGCCTATGGTGACATTGCTTTATCGGAAACAATGTGCCGACATTGGTTTCGTCGGTGGGACAAGAACCGTGAAAATCGGCCTAGGAAGGTTGAGGACCATCAATTGCAGGTTCTTTTGGACGAAAACGATACCAAATTGCAAAAAATGCTCGCGGTGCAATTGGGTGTTACTCAAGCAGCCATTTTCATCCGTCTGTGTGCCATAGGGAAGATTGAAAAGATCGGAAAATAGGTGCCGCATGAATTGAACGATAGGCATATGGAGCGACGCCAAAACACATGCGAAATCTTGCTCACCAGACAAAAAATAAAGTCATTCCTGCATCGGATTGTGACAGTTTATGAAAAGTGGATATATTTCGAGAATCCTAAACGCAAGAAATCGTGGGTTGATCCCAGCCAACCATCAATATCTTCCCCAATACCAAATCGCTTCGGACGGAAGACGATGTTGTGCGGTTGGTGGGATCAGCAGGGTATCGTCTACTATGAGATGCTGAAATCTGGTGAAACTGTAAATTCCCACCGCTACCACCAACAACTGGTCAAATTGCACAGGGCTCTACGTAAAAAAAGAACGGATTATCAACAAAGACATGACAAGCTGATTTTCCTCCACGACAACGCATCATCGCACACATCAGAAATGGTCCGAAACTACTCGGAGACACTCAACTGGGAGGTGCTACCCCACCCCGCTTATTCACCAGAACCTGGTCCCTTCCGCCTACCACCTGTTTTCGTCGTTGTGCCACGCGCTCGCTGAGCAGCACTTCGATTTTTACGAAGACGTCCAAAAAAGGCTTGATGGTTGGTTTGCCTCGACAGAGAAGGAATTTTTTTGGGGTGATATCCACAAATTGCCCGAGAGATGGAAAAAATGTGTAGCTAGCGAGGACAAGTACTTTGAATAAATTTGTTTTTGCTTTCTACAAAAAAAAACACGTATTTTTTTGACAAAAAAACAGCGGATTTAAGCTTATACACCTGGTATGTAAAAACTAATAATCCGTCAAATAATAGCCGCATTACAGCCCGAAAGGTGCAAAAGAATCATTAAAAATTTTCCTTAAACTATTGAGTCCTGCAAGTTGTTTTTGCTAGTAATTTAAATATGTTCATTATTTATTTCTAATAACATAATTTAATTAATATAAAAATTAGAAAATTTTATTAAAATTTCAATTATTATTATTTTTGATTGGATTTCACTTTCTTAAGCCTAAATTGGATTACTATTATTAAAAATAGTTACCAATATGGCAATACTAATCATAATACATGTTATTATTTTATCAATAAAATTATTTAATTAAATAGAAGCTAAATAAATTTATCATACAAAAAAAAAACATTATTAATTTTGTGAAATTATTTTTTTTTCCTTTTTTCTGGATATAATATACGGATTTGTATAGAAAAATACAAATTACTCATACATACTCCGTATGTACATGTTTATTATAATGTTTCGAAGAAAAAAAAATGTATGTTTTCATTTTTATTCAGCTGGTTCAGCATTTTATGAATATTCCACGTTTCAGATCATACTAGAATACTAAAAACAGACGCAATTCAGCAAATTTCCATTTCAGGGATAATAACAACCGCCATGACAGGCAGACTCCTGCAAATGAGAGCTTAGTCGTGAAAAGGAAAATAAATAAAATCCAATATGACAAGGTTAAGGTCTCTTGAAAATAGAAACGCAAAAAAAAAATGTTGCCCTCTTAACATATACGGGTGCTTGTAACGTAGAAAATTTGATTATTTTGCAACAAATTTATTAGAATCTCTATTATCGTTATTTGGTATAAATCAATTCACAATAAACGAGGACATTTTCCAGTGCTATTCATTGAAATTCCATACATAAATTTACTTATGTGTGCAAGCATATACATATACGAGTATGTATATATGTTATTTTCGTCTTGAATAGGTTGCATCCGTTTCCATATTTTCGTATGCTATCAATTTTATCGTTATTGCTTGATTGTCTTTTAACAGCAAAAAGATTACTTGCGAGAAGGTTTCTTATTTCCAAAAAAAGATAACAATTTTTATTTAGATTTTTTATCAATAAACTAGATTTTTTTCTTTTTTTTTTGAATAGAGGAATAATTTATGCTCAAACTAGATTACACTGAAGAATTTCCGGTTATCGTTGTACTTTTCATAAAAATAAGAATGGGGAAAAAAAACCGTTCACATAAATTTGAAATATTTTAGGTTTATTTTTAGATATTTTCCTCATATTTGTACTTATTTGTATGATATGATAAGATTTTTATGGTATTATATGCATATTTATGTTATCAACAACAAAAATAATTCATTATTTTTTTATTAATCATATCCTATGGTAAAAAAAGGTTCTTATAAAAATTAGATGCTATTTTGAGATAATATTTTTGAAATTAAAGTACTACATTTATGAACAAATAATACATTTCTCATTTTTTATAGATTTCTTTTATTTAAAATTCGCTATAATTTTATTCAAATAATATTTCCATCACACGATTTCTTCCAGGAGTCGATTTTTTGAGACTTTTTGGCATATTTCGCATTGCAATTTGCCCATCAATCAATAGATGTTAATTTTCCAAAGCTTTAAAGTTTAAAAATTATCTGCGAAAATATGATTTTTTTACATAATCTTTGCGGCTACATCACATCACCAAATCCCGAAATTACGTATTCTGTAAAAGTTTCGAGGAATAATGTCAAAAATTTGTTGTGTTGTGTGACTTGTGGTATCATCTTGTCAAAATCATATAAATATTATGATTTGACGGCCATAGTAGTCTCTGCTTCTTTAATTTCAAACAAATACGACATATGGCACCTTCAGACTAAAATACGCACCAAACAGTGGCTCCTCTATAGTCATTTTTAGGTTCTGGAGTCTTATAGATCGAGTAAAAACTAAGCCTTATCGCTAAAGAAAATTCATCGCCAAACCAGGCTGGAAAGTTTTTACAATTTTTTCATAGTTTATGTTAATAAAATAATCCATAAAACTAAATGACAATCATTAAAATAAATAAATGCTACTAACTTAAATGACATATATTTTGAAACACATTAGCTGTATTCGATTGGGGTAAGTTTCCTACTGTGCAGTAGTTGTAGCTGTCATCATCTACTGTACCTCGAACAAACGAGTAGATTGTCGCAGTAGTTGCGCATACTATTTAGGGTGGGGAAATTTTAGTTCCCGAAGTGGAAATAGATGGCTTAGCGGGTTTGTTGGTTATGTTGAAGCGTCAAATTTTTGTTTTTATTGTTTATGTTTGCGTAAAATTAGTTTTGATTGTTTATGTGTGAATAAACTCAGTATTTTTGTTGAATATTTTGAGGTTATATTTTACTGCTGTCAGTAAATTGTCCATTTTATTGAGAATCTACTGCGAACTACTGCACAGTAGCAAAATTGGTCCAATCGAATACAGCTAAAAACAGAATTGTAAGTATTAGTAGAACTGTTTGTATTCCAATTTTTCAACAATAATGCATCATATTTTGCATTTCGATTTTTAGTGCACACTGTTTAGGAACACTAAAGTAATTTTGAGGTTAGTTACAATATCATTTCAAGAACGACAATCGGTTAGCAAAAAAACTCAAGAGAGGTAAAATTGTTCAATTATTTTATATCTACTAATGGCATAAACCAAAAAAAAATGTTTTAATTTTAATTGAATAAGGCCGAGCAACGCCGGGAAACGGGTAGCTAGTCTAAAATAATTTTTAAAATCAAAAATGAATATTTAAAAAAAATTTCGAAAGCAGTAAGTATCCAAACTTTAAATAAAAGCCATGAAAAGTTTTATTACAAAATTTCAGATTTATTATGGAAAAAATAATAAGTATTGTAGAATAGATTAACCTATTTTTCCTGTAAATAATTTTTCTAAAAAAACCCTTGATATATATTCTGAAACTTTCATAACCATTTAAATAGATCTAAAAAGTTATTTTCAAAAACCATTTTAAAAATTTAATTAAAAAAAATCGAATTTAACCTCAACTTCTATTACTTGTCATATGTGTGTATGAGGTACTCTCCAAATCAAACATGGCCGGCATGTCATTTCCTTTGGACGGCATGTCATTTCCAAAGTCAAATATGGCTGACTTAAATTGTCAGCACTTTGACTAATATTTTCAAATATTTTAATTATATTCCAGCAGTCTTCTTTACATATATTTAAGTTCTATCATATTTAAATCTTCTTAATTTCTTGTATACAATTTTAATACAAGTTTTAACTAATTCACATTCTTAAAATAAAAGATTTATTCTAAAAAAAAACTCCAAAAATATTATAAGGAAAAAAATGGATTATCCCAAAAATTTTATTACATAAGCAAACAAAAAAAAAAAAACATTAATAAATTAAAAGTTATTATTATCATAATGCCTACTTAGGAAAATATAGAACTTATTATATAATTGAAAATACACATTTTATACAACATCTTGTATTTCACTTAATTTAGCTCAAACCAATTTCTTCTGATAATTACATAAGAGATTTGTTCAATTATGATTCTTTTTACTTAACAAAATTGCTAAAATCTTAAGTTAACTTATGCGCTTTAGTTTTAATTTCTTACAAAATATATTAAAAATAAATCGAAATTTTCTTAGATTGCTTTTGAAATTCAATATCTTGATAGAAAATTAATAAATAATTCCAAGTAAAAGATGTTTACGAAATATTTTTGAAAAGAATTTTTTTTCTAAGAACTTTTTTTTCTTCAAACTTTCCATTAGATAATCTTTCTATCTTAACAAAACAAATTGATAATTATTATTATCTACTTGTAAGAGTTTATTTTAAAAATATTACACAATAAGTAATAGATCGGTATATCCTTATTTGTTATTAATGGTATTATATTTAATAATGTTTATGTATTTGAAATCAGTTTTCAGGTAACAAACAAATAATAACAAAACAAACAATTTCATAAATAAATCGCATTATTTTTACATATTTGTATATTATAATTTTCAATATTTCAAATCATTCCTTTGGAGTGTACAAATTTTTTGGCTAGAAAACAACATCACATTGAGTATGGTTGAGGAATTCTTTAAACAAAAACAATTGTTCATTGAGTACAGAAACCTTCCAAACTGTAAAGGACACGTTTGTCAAGTTAGACACGCAATTCAATTAAATTACAAACAAAGTCCAAATTTCGACCTGTAAAGTAACGTGAATTCCGTATAAAGTAGGTCGACCATACATCTGCTTACTTAATGGTCATTTTGACGGGTATTACGGATATAAGTGTGAGAAAAGGTAAACGGATATGTTCAGGCTTTTACGATTAATACTACAACCAGTACTCCACCCACATACAGGTAACTTTCCTTATAAAATGCCCCTTTGAGTGTTTGATTAATGTATGTGGCTTCGCTGAAAAATGGAAATTTAATTAAACGAAATTAAGTAGATTATTTAGATATAATTTCTAAAAATGCACTTCTACACTAAATTCTATATTATTACAAATTTTCTAACAAAAACGTTATTATTATTATTATTATTATTATTTTTATCATAACCGTTTTGTATTAATATCTACGTGTATAAAGTTTAAGGTATAATCTAATATATAATATGATATTTTGATAAAATAATATTTCATTTTAGTTCTAACAGGACTAAATGTACTTTTTTTTTGTTCAATTTAATACCAAAAATTGACAAACAAATCGGAAAAGGATCATATCCTTACCGTCTAGCTAAAATGTCGGTGACAAATACTAACATATATTTTTTCTAATTTTTCAATTATATATATACATACCTGTAGTCGATATATCAATAAATAAATAATTTCTCATGTAATTTACCGTGAAATAGGCTCTTAATAAAACGTGAAAACCACCCAAATTGTCTGAATGCACGCAATCACCGGAAAGGTATTTTATTTTGAACAAAATGCTATCGAGAAAAAACAGTACCCCAAACCCATTACTAAAATAGTCCACCCTATTTTTGGTAATGTCAAACAAATATTTTAGCTATTGTTATAAATTGATACTAATAATAGTTGACATGGTTTGCGCGAGATATTTTCAATAGAATTTTACGATTAATATTATAATTTATGATCAATCAATTTCAGATATAAATACTTGTATAACCTTAAAAAAAAGTTTCACCTCAAATCATGAAAACTTCCGAAAGATTTTCATGCTTAAACCATTGACCATAACTATTAGTTAATGCTTAGTAATTATTTTTTTTTTAGTAAAATTATAGAAAAACTATCAATTATTATAAATTTTTTAATAATAAAGATATGTCCTTATTTAAATATCAAGGTTGTATGATTAATACCTAATTCTTGGTAAGAGACGGTATTGCTACTATTAAAAATACTCAATTTTTTTGTAAATGTTACCTGTTGTGAGTTAAGAAATTAATTCCACAAGTTAGGATAGGAATTGTTTCCATCCTAACTTGTAGAATTTATATCTTTCGCCAGATTCAGCCCCAAAAATAGCTATTATTTCCTTTTTTTGAATAAGACAAAAATATTTTGCACAAAAGGTAGAAAAATATTATATTAAAATATAAAAATTAAAAAACATTTTTAAATATAAAATTGTTTTTTTTTGTCTAGACAGGTATTAATCATACAACCCTCATAATTCGATTTTTATAAACCTGTTGTAATTTCATATATGGTCCATAATTACTATATTATTTAATTTTACTATTAAGCTAACCTGTATAATATAGATTTAAGTATATATCTTTTGTAAATTAACAGTAAATTTTGATAACCTAAAAGGGATAAAAGGGATATGTTAGTTACACTATTATAAAATTGGAAGAAAATACTTTTTGAAAGTTTTCTTTTTAAGTAACTACAATAACAAAAAACAACACATAAAATATAATAAGAAAAATTTTAGATCACATCCGCATCATATTGGTTATTTTATAATATAAAAAACATAAACGATTGAAATTACTATTACAAGGGGTGGTAAACCTTACACGCCATAACTCGCCACATGACACACAATTAAGCAAAAAACATTATGGCGACTGACAATAAAATGGACAGCTAGATGGTAGTCAGAAAAAAAAATAATAAAAACATGAATATAAATCATTTATTGCCAATAAATAATATCATAAAAAATTATCGACGCGTAAAAATATTCAACTATAAGGGAATTTTTATTTATGACCAAATTGGATGATATGCGTATAACGATGGCATTTCTTTCCATAAAAATAAATTATTATTATTATTATTATTATTATTTTGTATTGAATATTTTTCGGGTATTTTATTTTAAGTTTAAAAAAAAAAATACTCTAACATTTTTAGGTGAAAAGAATTTAAAAAAAATTGTTTTCGTACTTTAAGTGATGGGATAAAAAGCAAAAAAAAAAAAATACTATAAATATTGATAAGTTTGGTATTTAATTTATAAAACTTTAAAATTGTTAAAATAATTTTTCCATTATGAAATGGTTCCTTTAAAAAATTCAAATGAACAACAACAAACCATATTACGGATGTCGAATGACTCATTTGTTGTGTGACTGTTTAAGAGAATTAGATTAAATATATCATAAGAATTTCCTTAAGTTAAAAAATCTGTATTATTATTGGAAAGTGTAAAAAAAGTGGTGAGTAATTTTTTTTTATTACTCTTCTATGACAATACAGTGGCGTCCAAAACTGATAATTAGAATTTAATGCTTTGAACTGAGTCATACTGATAGTCATTTGAGCATTATTTGTTTTATATTTTATATCATTAATTTTTACCATATGTGGCAGAAAATCAGAAAAAAACTGATTTTTTTGCAATAATTTTATTTTACTCTTGTACATCCTTAAACTATGAGCTTTCAAGTATCTACAATGATCGATCTGTGGGGGAGATTCATTTTTCGAAGGCTTTTAAGGACTTCTTTAACCAACTTCAATGTTTTCATTGCTCACAGCAGCGCTGGATGTATTTAACTTTAATCGCCATCAGCTTCTCGATTTGACTTCTTTCGATATTATCGAAAGTAGAAGGATCACATCATTTCAAGAAAAAGGGGCTTTTTGCATCTGATCGAATAATAATTCTTATTAATTTTCCCCTTAACAAGTTGGGATGTCCCCTTAACAAGGTTTGACTTTCACTGCCTGTTCGCCCTCAAAAAATACTTTTTTCAAGGACTCAGCAAGCTTAGCATAAACTTTCGGTGCTCTTTTTTCGCAGTACACTTCAAGCTGATATGATGCAATCAGCCCTTTTGCTTCGATGCGACGTACCCTTTTTCTACTGTTTTGGGCCATCCAAAAATACTCTTTACCAACGAAAAGATTGTGGTTTTCGCTAAAGAATATTTCCCACAATTTTAAGCATACTTAAAAAAGTATTTAACAAATTGGGCATTTTTTTATTATAATTAAGTACCAATTAAGAACGGAATATTTTACAATCTACCACCATAAGTTAAGTGACAAACTGCAACTGTTGGAACATAAAAATTTCACATTTAGAAAAAAAATATTATACAATAAATACAACTACTTATATACAGTAAGGGTAAAATTTGAAATAAAAAAATTCTTCACATTTTTTTCCAACCCTAAATTGTAATCAGAACAAATATAATTGGCGTTAGCGTTTGACTGTCATGTTTTGTAGAATTGTTAATTATAGCTACAAAAATCAGTGTACGTTTTGTACATTGTATTCTGATTGATGAGTGTGGTTTTTGTGGCTTTTTTTTTTCTTAAAAGAATATTTTAAATGGGAAAATACATTCATTTAATAGTATACTAAATATAATAAGGCACTCGTACATATCCTATAATTTCATGGAGGTTTTCATTTTCATCTTTTGCATAATTAATAATAAAAACGATATAATTATAAAAATTTAATGTATTGAACTGCTATTAATAAATGTATACAAGTGCATGTACTAAGATATTTCGCAATTATCCTTTTATTAGAGACAAATACTCGTAGAGCTTAACATAAAATAATTTTTTTTTTTTAGTATTATTGATTCCTGATGAAAAAATTTACTATTCCAGGTGATTATATTGAAAGAGTGGGTAATATTTCTACTCTTTTTTTTTAGTTCATTAACTACACTAAAATGAAAAGTTTAAAAATATTTAAATTAGTTTTCATTAGATTGATATTTAGTTGATTATAGAGAAATCCAAGTCAATTAAAAGTAATTTCTATTGAGTTTATATCGATCTGAACTAATTAGAAACGGGTTGATTAATGATTCAGTATGTTGGCACTTAGGCTTGATGTTTGATGCAATCATATTGTGCCAATTCGGATACTTGTTCGATCGTTGTTCCTTGCTTACGAATGTGGAAACTGAATAATGTTGGAATGAAAAATTTACCATCGTTATCGCATTGATAAGGTAGATACTCATAGAATAGGATTTGGTATTGAGTATACTGTTTAGAATTCTAACATGTTCCGTGATTCAAACTACACGAAATCAAACTACACGAACCAGTTGATGCTAGTCACAATGCACATATCCTTGTTTAGAGTTCAATTAACACATAATATGGTATGTGTTCGGCAATTAATTAGGCAGGTCAGCTCTATAGTACTTTGCAGGTACCTCTTGATTAGTTTCAATCCAGCCATCGATGGCGTTTATGTAAAAATGTTGTGGTTGTGGTTTTGCATAAACCAATTTCCTATTTAGAATTTTTTACTAAAATTTTAGTAATTAATTGCAAGTAGAAATAATTCAGCTTTTCATTTCGACAATTTGTATTTAATGCAAAAGCGAAAAATTGTAAGTTTTCAAGTGTTTTTTAGGATCTAAATAAAATGTAAAAAATTGCTGTCTATAGTTGGTTTGTTTGATAACTCTTAGTCCTAGACCTCTGGAAAGGGTTTGTCTTCTTTTATAGGTAAAAAGTCCAATAGAAATAGGCTATATTGACTATATAAAAGAGATCGTTCATATTGTAGTTCGGATAATACAGTCCCGTCATGTAACAATTCTTAAGTATCTATAAAAGAGACTGTGCATTTTGATGTGATGGTGTCATTTATACGTATTTTATTGAAAATAAAGGCAAAGATACGATTCCCGTTAATTGCGAGTACTATAACTGAATGATATATAATTTTTGTTTACCCTTACTTAATCATTTTAAATTGGAGCACGTGTGGTTTTTAACAAAAAAGTGACACAACCTACAAAACAAGATAAATTTTGGATTTAATGCGCGAAAAGCTCCCATAACGTGTGTGTTGTTAAGGTCAATTGGCATCTAAGTTAGTACTATTTGATATTGTTTTAATCATATTTGGTTAAATAATTTTTAAATTTAATATTTGAATTACAACCCGAAATATGCGAAAACGTTATCAAAAATTACCTCAAGCGGATCAAGTCCTGCAAAAAATGTGTAGCAATTATTTAAATAATATTTTATATATTGTATAATGCCAAAACTTTTAACATATGACATAAAAGAAAAAAGTTTTAACCAAGTTTTGAATTTATAATTTCTATTATTTATTTTTATTTTCCAAACATTAATTGGAAAAAAGTTTTTTTTATCAGAAAATTCGCAAAACCATCAAACTTAAGCGGTTATTATTGAAATATTTTTACTTTTTTCTAAGTTGATAAATAATTTTTAAAACATTTTTAGAACGTACAAGAAATAGACGATGCCGTAAACGACTTGACTGTTTGCATACAGAACTCAATCACTAACGCCCACACAACTCATAACAAACCAACCATACGAGAACATGACTATAATCTTCCGCAAAAAATTCGCAGCTTGATAAGCGAGAAACGTCGAGCCAGGGCCCAGTGGCAACGTTCAAGAATGCCAAATGAGAAGAAAAAACTGAACCAACTACAAAGAGAACTGAAACAAGAAATAATTAATTATAATAACGAAAGATTTACTGAATACACAGAATCACTAACAACTAATAAGTCACTCTGGACAGCTACCCGACGAATTCTCAAATACAAAACAGCTACACACCCGCTCCGGAATACCGACGGAACCTGGGCAAAAACGGATAAACAGAAAGCCGACATCTTCGGCAAACACTTAGAAACCTCTTTAAACCTCACGAAGATGTCCAAGACATTCTGCATGACGAACAAATATTCCGACAAATATCAACTCAGTTGCCCATAAGTCCACCTCCTAAGTTTTTCACTCCTTCCGAAGTTAAATTCACAATAGAACACCTTTCCAATAAAAAAAAGCCCCAGGATATGACCTAATAACTTCAGAAATCCTAAAACAAATTTCCAAAAAAAACCCTCGCCTTTATAACCTATATTTATAGTAGTATCCTCCACACATCATTTTTCCTTCCCTGTGGAAGTTTTCCATAATTAAGATGATCCCAAAACCAAATAAGCCCGAAAACCTTCCTACCTCATCTAGACCTATAAGCCTCCTTCCCATGTTATCAAAAATCTTAGAAAAATTAATCCTAAAACGCCTTTATCCCATTTTTGAAACCGAGGGTGTCATTCCTCAGCATCAGTTTGGATTTCGACCTGAGCATTCCACTATCCAGCAGTGTCATCGCGTAGTCGACTACATAGCGTGTTCGCTAGAGCGAAAGGAATACTGCCCAGGAGTGTTTCTTGACATTTCGCATGCTTTCGACCGTGTATGGCACCCTGGATTGCTTTGGAAGTTGCAGCGAGTCCTACCCTCGGGTTATTTCCACATCCTTAACTCTTATCTCTCAGACCGATATTTTCAGGTAGCTGAAAATATGGAGTACTCTGACATTTATCCAATTTCCGCCGGTGTCCCTCAAGGAAGTATCCTAGGTCCTATCCTATATAAAATTTATACCCATGATATTCCTTGCCACAACAACATCCTGACCGTAACGTATGCTGACGATACAGCTATCCTGACACATCACAAAGATCCTTCCACAGCTATTAGTATCCTACAGAACCATATTCAATCCTTAGAAACTTGGTTCAAAAGGTGGAGAGTGAAGGTAAAAAATAGCGTACGTTACCTTGGACTTATATTCGACAAACGGTTAACCTGGAACCTTAATACGAAAACTAAAAGACGTGAACTTAACGGACGATACAAACAATTATTACGTCTCCTAGACAGTAAATCCTAACATACAACAACAAGTAAACTATTTCTATACAATACAGTTCTGAAACCAATATGGACATATGGTCTAGAACTTTGGGGTTCGACTAAGCAATCCAACTCCCTTCCAATCCAATCCCTACAATCCCGAATCCTTCGTAAAATGGTCAATGCCCCCTTTTATGTGCGAAACACTGTTATCCATCGTGACCTAAATGTTCCATTTGTTCGTGAACTATGCATCTCCCGATATAAAAAATTCCATTCGCATCTATCCTTCCACCCTAATCCTTTAGGAAGGGAACTTTTCACTCCCGTCCTTCCAGTATGCACCCATCGACGTTTAAAACGGCGATGGCCGAGAGATTCTCTAAAATTATAAAATAAAATTACCCTGTTCTAGAGGTAACATCGATGGGTGTTTTCCTCCACATGTCTTCATGTCCTTGTATATTCCCGTAAAAAATCTGCTTGCTACTAGCATAAGTAGTTGAAGATATCATTTAAAATAAAAAAATAAAAAAATAAAAAAAAAACATTTTTATTTCAGTGTTCAATAATTTTTTAATTCCAAAAAATTTTTTATTGAAAATATTTTTCTTTTCGTCTCTTAAATTAAAGATTTTGTTTGTTGAAAATATCTTTCAGAATTTCTCATTGGAAAATATTTAATGTTTTTTTTTTTGTTTTAAAGTTTTCCTCTTCTAAATTTAATTGTATTTATAAAGGAGTCATTCAATTAGAAAATTCTTAATATAAAAAACATAACATATTTTCAATTGAAGTATTATCGTTTGTAAAAATTTGTACTTAAAATATATTGTGTTTTGTTTGTTTAAAGAAAATTGACTTTTTCTTTATAGACGGAATGTTTTTTTATGTTTTTCGTTTTTTTTTTATATAAATTTTTATAAAATAAATTATAGAAATTTGTTGTTAGTAACCTATTGAGTCAAATGGATAGGACCTTTTCGAAACTCAATCAAATGGAGTAGATTTTTGATTGATTGATTGATCGACAGCGATAAACATTGAAAATGTTTCCACCTGAATTTTGCTCGTGTACATATAAAAACCAATTTATCTTCTTTGGTTATATACTTGAGCACAACCATTATGATCCTGAATATCCGCAATAACAAACAAACAAACAAAAAATGAATTCAAGAAAAATATTCGCAAAAAAAAAAAATTGGTCTACAATATATTTGTATACGTTCACAATTTACTATGAAGGATAATACTTGTTTATGAAAAGGAAAAGGAAGGATAAATTCATAAATCCTTGAATTATCGATCCTTTATTAAAATTATTAGCTTCGATAATAGTCTTTAAAAAGAGAACGAATTTGTTACCATCAAAATAAATAGAATAAAAGGAAACAGTTTTTTTTTCTTGCTTGTCATAAAGTTTACCAGTTATAATTGGCAATTTTCTATAATACACTCTTACTTATAACAACAAATAATATTCAATTAAGGAATTTTCTAGGATCTACTCCTGTTCATATACAATAGAATGGGATGGAAAACCCCTTCTGAGTTCTTTTTAAACATTTTCATATTGCTTCATCGTTTTTTTCTTCGGTGTTATAAATGTTACATTATATCAACAACAACAATAAAAAAACCGAATTCATCATATTTACTGGGTGCCTATATAAATGGTTCCATTTTATAAGACGGATTTTAGTTAATTTTTCGATAACAATAGTACTAATACAGCTATGAAATGTCACATGAAATTTCCATCAATCATTGTCTAATAATTGAGGGAGAGATTTTTTTCTAATATTTTTCTGGTCAAAAAGGGGTGGTAAATAGGGAAGTGGTAGTAGAAAAATAGAAATAAATAACAACAAAAAAATCTTCTCGTATAACTGAAAATAAGAAAAATATTTTCCACCACAAAACTCTTACGTATAAAACGTTTCGTATTACATTATTTTCTCAGTATGATATTAGATATACTTGTACTATTAAAGAAAAAAAAATGAAAGTGTTTTCCTGTAATAGATATTATCTTAGAAGTACTTATGGTTGGCCGTAATTTTGCCCCCCCCCCCCTAAACTCTAGTTTTTTTCCTTTTATTTTATCATATAAATCCATAGTTATTTTGTAAAAAAAAAATTAAGTGGATGAATTAATAGCAATAGTATATAAAAATAGGGGAGTTTATAAAGTAATTGATAAAAATAAAATATTTTATATTAATAAGTGAAATGTTTTTTTTAAATATTTTTTTACCATAGCCACGTGTTCAGTAAATTTGCGTGATTACCACAGGAAAAAAAAACCATTCGGTTGTAGATATGCACCAAAATTGCTTGGAAAATTTCCTTAATTAAATGGTTTTATGGAATAAATATTTAATGGCACAACTGTTGATTTTCTGAGCACTATACTGGATGAAAATGTTATCAAATATTACTACAACGAATATTTTGTAGCTATTATTTGACATGGTCTTTTGAAATATTACATTAAGTGTGTGTTTTTTTTTCTAACTACAATTTATTATATTGCTTTGAACAAAACTATTGTACATAATATAGTTCTTATGCAAATGATTATTTTTTTTGTAACCATTTACAAAAAAACTACATAAAAGTTTATTCTTTTCTTAGTTAGAATTAAACAATAATATATTATTTCAATATCATAGAACTATAATACTCCTAAATTAGGAAGCCATGAATTTTTAGCGAGAATTAAAGTAATATCAACTGGTTGTCAATATCTTGATTTTGTTTGAATTTAAAAATAAAATATTTGTACTCTACCAATTCTGTAATAATGTTAAAAAAATAATTATACGAAGGTTATTCAACAAGTACTTAGCCTCACCGCCCGATGAAACCTTCTGTCACAAAAGAAATTTACCATCGTGCAGTACATTCTTTTATTAGCCTACTGTCAAAGTTTCAGTCGATTGCCTTCATTAGTTTTGTTTTGAGAGCCTTTGAAAGCGAGCGTGTCGGTCGGTTGCACAAAAATGGAAAAAGAACAATATCGTTCGGTGATTAGATTCTAGTTTTTGGAAGGGAAAACGCGCAGCGAAATCAAAGATCACTTGGATGCTGTGTATGGTGACTCTTCTCCTTCGATGGCGACCGTCAAGACTTGGTTCAACGATGTTCGTGGCCGCACGTCGGTTTTTGATGAGCCACGCCCAGGTGCCCCGAAAACGGCTGCTACGGAGGAAAACGTTAAAAAAGTTCACGATCTAGTTTTGGCAGACCGTCAATTGAAGGTTCACGAGATAGCTGAGACTGTGGGCATCGCAGTAGGAACGGTGCATCATATTCTACACGAAAAACTGGGCATGAGAAAGCTGTCGGCGCGATGGGTGCCGCGTTTGCTCACACCGGAAAACAAACGCAACCGTGAGACCACATCGGCGACGTGTTTGTCGCTGTTTTAGCGCAATCCAGCGGAGTTCTTGCGTCGTTTCGTGACCGTCGACGAAACATGGATTTACTGGTACACACCAGAGATCAAGGAACAGTCGAAACAGTGGACTTCACCCGGCGAACGTGCTCCGAAGAAGGCGAAGACTGTTCGATCAGCCGGAAAGGTGATGGCCACCGTTTTCTGGGATTCACAAGATGTGATCCACATCGATTACCTCGAGAAGGGTAAAACAATCACTGGGCGCTACTATGCTGACTTATTGGGCCGATTTGACGTCAAATTGAAGAAAAAGCGGCCCCGCTTTGCGAAGAAAAAAGTGCTGTTCCACCACGACAACGCGCCGGCTCACACCTCCGCCATCGCCATGGCCAAATTGGTCGAATTGCGCTACGAATTGCTGCCCCATCCACCGTACTTTCCAGATTTGGCCCCCTGTGAATTCTTTTTGTTTCCAAACCTGAAAAAATCACTCGCCGGGAATAGATTTGGGTCGAATGAGGAGGTCATCGTCGCCACGGAGGCCTATTTTGCTTCCCTCGAGAAAATGTATTTTTTGGTCGGGTTAAAAAAGTTAGAGCATCGCTGGGCCAAGTGTATCGAGCTTGATGGAGATTATGTGGAAAAATAAATTGCCACCTTTCCAAAATTTTCGTTTTTTTTTGTAGGCTAAGTACTTGTTGAATGACCCTCGTATAAATGTTTATTAGTTTTTTATGGAATCTCCATCTCTGACGTTTTTTGGTTATTTTACGAAAAAATAAATTTACGAGGGTTGTATGACTAATACCTGGCCTCGGCAAGAGATGGTATCGCTACCATTAAAACAGCTTTGGTAGAAGAGAATCTGGCGGTAAAGAGTTATTATAGGGGAAAAAACAAATTTACGAGGGTTGTATGATTAATACCTGGCCTCGGCAAGAGATGGTGTCGCTTCTATTAAAACAGCTTTGATGGAAAAGAATCTGTCGTTAAAAGGTTATTATAGGAAAAAAACAAATTTACGAGGGTTGTATTATTAATACTTGGCCCCGGTAAGAGATAGTGTCGCTACTATTAAAACAGCTTTGATTGAAAAGAATCTGTCGTTAAAGGGTTATCATACGGAAAAACGAATTTACGAGAGTTGTATAATTAATACCCAGCCTCGGCAAGAGATGGTGTCGCTACTATTAAAACAGCTTTAGTGGAAGAGAATCTGTCGTTAAAGGGTTATTTTACGGAAAAAATATATTTACGAGAGTTGTATGTTTAATACCTGGCCTCGGCAAGAGATCGCGCTGCTACTTTTAAAACACCTTTACTGCTCGGCCTCGGCAAGAGATGGTGCTGTTACTATTAAAAAAGCTTTGATGGAAGAGAATCTGTCGTTAACGGATTATTATATGGAAAAAAAACACATTTACGAGGGTTGTATGATTAATACCTGGCCTCGGCAAGAAATGGTGCTGCTACTATTATAACACCTTTATTTTTCGTATATGCAACCTTTTACAAGAATTCTTACAAGAATATACGTTTTTTTTAATATTTGGAGTGACAGCCATCTAATGTGAACAGCTTATGTGGTTTCACAACAATGGAAAAAATCGAATATCGACCAATGTAAAATAATTGTTTTTAATAAAAAAAACCTTCATTACCGACCATAAAATATTGTAAAGCTGAATATAAACGCAGCTGTACCAGTATTGTTGATGAAGTACGTCCAAATGAGGTTACCATGCCAGAAATGAGTGAACAAATCTACGATATGGTGTACCTCAATTGAAGTAAGAAATTGCTGAGGATGTGTATACCTCAATTGAATAAATATAGAATATTTTAACAACTCGTTTAGATATGAGATATCTTTCTGCAAAAATGATGTTTCTATTACTCACAATTAATCATAAAAGCACTCGTTTGTCAACTTCAAAACAATGTTTGGGGATATTAAAGCATGATTCAAATGATTTTATACATCGATTAGTCTATCGAGCTAAAAAGAGGTTATGTTAAAAAATATTTATGAATTTACACAATAAAAGTGTTTATTTTTTATTAAGGCCAAGTATTAATCATATAACCCTCGTACGTTCGAAAAGCATGTGTTATTGAGATATTTTTTTTAAAATCATAAATAATGTCTTATTGAAAGAAAATTGTTTGTTGAAATTTTATCATTTTAGCAAGAGAACTGTAAAGATTAATTGTTAGCAGTAGATGAGGAAAAATATATAAATTCTGGCCAGAAAAATAATAGTGACAGACAGTAAGATAGGTATTGTTTTCGAATTAGCTTGGGATTCAAGCTTAAAATCGAAAAGTTTTTCGTATCTTTTTTATTGTAATCCCTAATATTTAATTAAAGTTGTTGACAACCGTAATATTCTTGATTCAATTTTAAAAATTTCTCAAAATTAACATAAAATATCGAACAGATTATAATGCAACTTTTATTTGATGACATCAAATGTTGGTAATTAACAGGCATAGAGAGTAAATGCAGAAAACTTATTATCACAGGGTATGTATTTGTCAGATCGTAGCCAGGGTATCTTAGAACCGGACATTCAACCCAGTATATTATTAAATATAACACTGATTTTTACAAGAAATTGATAATGCGTATATTTTTCTTTAAGAAATCGGGTTATTAAATAAAATAATCGCTTTTATGATGTGAAAATTCAGCGCCTTTACACCTTCGCGGAGTGACTGTGCAATGTGGTGTTTTGGGCCAAATATGTCATTGGACCGTTTTTCTTTGAGGACGCTGCTGGAAATACTATTACGATAACTGGTAAACGATACAGAGGGATGTTGGAAGACTTTTTCATCCCTGATTGGTATTAATTGAGGTTGGACGACAAGTGCTTCCAACAGAACAATGAAACCGTCACAGACTGCACATGTTTTTATACAATACAATAAAAATTCTACGACTTATGTTTCCTGATCGAATTATATCGAAAAGTAATAATACGGAGTATCTTCGCTCAATTTTTTTATGTAGGTACACTTAAATAGGTAGGCCTACGCTACCCAATTGAAGACTTAAAGAGAACATATACAACGATACGAGTATCAATCAAATTAATCCGAAAATTTGTGAATAAGTTTTGGAAAAAGTCATTTAAAGTGCAGATATTTCCTACAACTCCAAAGGTAACTTTTAGCCAACATAAAATTGATGTTTCTAATTCAACTCAAAATTGATTCTTGTGAATTTATCACAAGAACATCCTGTATCATATCAAAAAAATTAAAAAATTTCAATATTTTATAAAAATCAACCTTGTTTATAAATTACAACAAAAAAAATACCTTATTTTCTGCAAAAGGATAACATTTTTCAATATCTCATTATAATATCGTTAACCTTTATATTTAAAGGATTTATGAATTGGAAAATAAAAATATTTAGAATTTCTTTTGAAAAAAAATTTATACTTAACTAAGTGGAAAACGAATGAGAAAAATTATAAGACAAAATCTTTTAATAAACAAATATGAATAAATCATTGCATCTTTACACTTTCTATTGTACACCTTTTTATATAACCTGAAAATCTAAACAATCGAAATAGCGTTAAGGAATTTGATCAGGATTCATAACAAAATAACAACAACAACAATAACAACAACAACAAAAAACGCAAAATTGCATGGTGTTCAAGTATAAAAATTCATAGCAGTTATTTTATTATAAAAAAATATGTCGAATAACTTAACTCTAACAACATTCCTGGCACAATATTACTTGTTCATCGATATTGGCCCAAAATACAGGACTATTTAGAGAGTTTTAGCTTTACGCTTATATTTTGTTCTTTTTTCTATTATGCTTTTTTCATATTTTATTTCATTTTTTTTTTTGTTTTTTTACTTTGTTCATGTTCAGTCAATAATCCAAGATTTATTGAAGGTATGCTATTCGGATATCAAAAGAATTGCTAACCTTTTCCTCGTTCGTGACATTGTATTTTCACCTTTTTATTGCAAATAAATATTTTCTTTTTCATCTTTTTCCTCAGTCTGTTAACCATGAAAACTTTCTAAGAATAGAATATCCCTTTTCTCTATATGCTAACAATATGAAAACCTTTATTTTCTCAATACACTTCCGTTTGCATTTTCTCTATCATCATTATTATTATTATTATTATTTGTATTATTATTATAATAACTACTAACTACTATTATTGTCCTTTTATATTTTGTTGTTAATATTTTTTCTTTGATTTCTTTTTAAGGTGCTACCACCATCTAAAATAATTTTTATACAAGCGCACATTTAGTTTAATTCGATTTCTTGTTACCGTATGAGTGGTGAGTAATATTCCAATTTGAAAGAATAAAACAAAAACAAAAAATTATTCAAAACCTCCTGTGACTACTTCAATTTTCTTTCAAATTTTTACCTTTACCTATTTAGGTTTTTTGCTCATATTCACAACATTGTAAAAAAAAAAATGAAAAATGCATGAATGAAAAATGAACAGAATATTTTTCAGGTAAAAGTGGAAGTAATTTAAAGTGTTACTACGTACAAGTTCAATCAGCAAAATTTTCAGGAGAAAAAATAAAACCATAAACTACTAGTAAATAGGAAAGGAGAAGATTCTCCTTTTATTTTATTTTATTGTAACAGAATACGGATCACTGAGCTCCTTACTTCCGTCATTGGATCCTTTATAAAAATTTCATTTTATTATATTTTTCTATATGATTTTTAGTTTGTTTTTCTATTTTTCCTTTTCTTTTTGATCGCTATCCTTGTAGCTGTCATATTTTTAAATTGTTAAGTTGGAAAGGGTTAATCGTGTGTTCTATTCGAAATTGTGTAAATGTTTACCTGGAAGATTTTGAATTCATTCAATTCCATTAGTCGCCTTCGCAGTAGTAGTTATTGCTATTTTTGTGGAGGTGGTAAAAATTTATGAACATATACATATACACAGAGAACTGTATTTTGTCTTATGGTTAAAAAATTTATACTGTATCTCAGCAGACGGAGGAGGAATTTAGTAGCCTGTACAGTCAACAATGAAGCTATTTGGTTCTATTCAAAAGGGAAGAGTGGGTTCTATGTATGTCCATTCAGTCGCTAATACCTGTTACTAAGACTAGAGATAGAACTGATCCCAGATTTTGAACAAATTGTAACATTTGGTATGAGTACTCTGAGAGCTCATAGTAGTCAGACAAATAAGCTATAGTACATTATTGTTGACTATGATGGTATATTATTCATAGTTATACCTAGTGACATGTACTGTTTGAAAATAACCTGACCAATGTCATCTTCTACTCGTATACATCTACCATATTTACACAGTTGAACATATATATTTTCATATACAAAGTTGTCTATTGCCACCAGCTTAGTTTTATGAATTTCCGTTGACATGGTTGACCATTATTTACGTTGTGCAAAGTATTGTAAATTGTCCAACAAAAATTATGTATATTTGTACAATGCCATCTGACAAATTTTAATATCTACGAAATTGGTTTGTATGGGATTTTTGGAGATATTGTTTCGAAATTGACCAACTATGCTTATGGTTGGTTTACTGCAAAGTTATTTTTGAAAAAAAGCATATTTCTATTTAATTTCTTTTATTGAAGTAAAGTAGTAAATATGTCAAAATAAGAGAATTAGTCTTGTTAAATTCTTTAGAAATTTTGGTATAATTAAAAAAAAGAAATTTTACTATTAAAACTACAAATCTTAATAAAAATAAATAAATAAAAATCCTATAAAATTATTATACTAGACTAAACATTTTATATTTTGGAAAAAAAGCTTTGTTATTGGGTTGAGCGGAAAGTAATTTCATTACCAGTTGAAGATGATGAAGACTTAATAACAACTCGTGAGATTTCTGAGAGATTAAATTTATCAAATACGACCTTTCGTGATAATCTGAAACGGCTAGGTTTTACCTAAAAGCTTGACATATGGGTTCCTCATCTCCTTAAGGAAAAAAATTTGTACCGTCGCATTGACGTCTATGATTTGCTTCTCAAACGCCAAAAAAAATTGTCCATTTTTGAAACGTATCAACACTGGAGACGAGAAATGGATTGTCTACAACAATTTTAAGCGCAAAAGTTTCTAGAGTAGAAAAAATGAACCAGCTCAAAGCCCTTCGAAGCCAATATTCATCAAAAAAGGGTTATGCTATCTGTTTGATGGGATATCAAAGGAATCGTTTATTTTGAGCTTCTACCGAGCAACGCAACGATTAATTGTGAAAAACAAAATTAATTACGCGGACGCATTCCCAATGTTGACTGTGGCATACGGTGAAGCTACCTTGGACCGAAGGAACGTTTATCGGTGGTACAAAATGTTCTCAGACGGCCGAGAAGATGTTAGCGACGAAAAGCATGCCGGACGCCCGAGCACATCAACAACAGACAAAAACATTGATGAAGTGAAGAAAATAGGATTGGCCAATCGTCGAATTACCGTTAAAGTAGTTGCTGAGGACTTAAGCATATCGATTGGTCGTGCCATTCGATTTTTAGCAATGATTTGTCGTGAGACGGGTCGCCGCGAAATTGTACCAAAATTGCTCAATTTCGACCAAAAACAGCATCGCATTAACATAGCTAAGGAGCTGTTGGACTCTGCCGGCGACGATCCAAATTTGATCCAAAGGGTCATAACTGATGACGAATCATGGGTTTATGATTATGACGTGGAAACCAAAGCTCAATAATCCCAAGGGAAGCTGCCACACGAGCCAAGACTGAAAAAAGCGCGACAAGTTCGGTCGAATGTAAAGGTTTTGCTTACATTTTTTTTCGATTGCAGGAGCGTGATGCATCATGAGTTCTTGCTACAGGGTAGATCGGTCAATAAGGAATATTACCTGCAAGTTATGAGCAAGTTGCATTAAGCAATCCGCCAGAAACGCCCAGACTTGTGGAAGAACAAAAATTGGCTTTTGTACCATGATAACGTCCCTGCTCACGCAGCGTTGCTTGTGTGCGAACTTTTGGCCAAAAACAAAACACTAATAATGCCACAGCCACCGTATTCCCCAGATCTGGCCCTCTGTGACTTTTTCTTGTTCCCGAAACTGAAGTGTATAATATCTGGTGTATAATATCTGGTGGGGATTAATTTGAAGGGGATATAATAGATATTCATGAATAAATAAATAATTTTTGAAAAAAACACAAAATTCGCAATACTTTTTGAACAGACCTCTTATATGGGGCTTTAAAAACCTACAATTAACTATAGGCAACTTATATATTTTTGAAAAGTAACTGTTTGTTAGGCATTTTGTTCTGAGGGTGTTGTTTGATAATGAAAAGCTGGAAACCATTACCACCAATTCTGAGCACCATTACCCTAAAGACAACAATTTTTTAAAGCTTGAACTTAAATATTGGGTTGCTCGGAAAGTAACTTTGTTTTTTTTTTATAAAAATGAAACACGATTTTCTTATAGTGAATTAATATTTTATTCAATTAAATATTATCCAGTCTGATTCATTATCCTTTGCCATGTTTCTAGCTGTAGCATGATTCCACGCTTATATAATTTTTGTTCTTTGCTGGCAAAAAACTGATCCAAGTGATTTTTGACCTTCTCATTTGAGTAAATCGGCAGGTGATAATCTGGAGAGTATGCTGGGTGTGGCAGTATGCTGGGTGTGAGAGTATGCTGGGTGTGGCAGTATATCCCGTCGAAGCTCTAAAAGCTTTTGCCGAGTGGTCAAACTTGTATGTGGTTTCGCATTACCCGACAAATGATAATCGGCAGGTGCTAGGTCTGGAGAGTATGCTGGGTGTGGCAGTATATCCCGTCGAAGCTCTAAAAGCTTTTGCCGAGTGGTCAAACTTGTATGTGGTTTCGCATTACCCTGTTGGAACACTATACCTTATATATTGACCAATTCTGGCATATTTTCTTTAAGTGAATCATTCAATTTATCCAATTGATAATAGTATACCTCAGAATTGATTGTTGCGAGGCTTGGTAGAAGCTCAAAATAAACGATTCTTTTGAAATCCTACCAAACAGATGGAATAACCTTTTTTTGATGAATATTGGGCTTTCGAAGTGCTTTGAGCCTGTTCATCTTTTCTACTCCACGATTATTTGCGCTTAACATTGTTGTAGACAACCCATTTGTTATCCCCAGTGATGATATACTTAAAAAATAGATCATTTTCTTGGCGTTTGAGAAGCAAATCACTTAAGTGTGTAGTTGATTATGAAAAAATACAATTAAGTCCTCTGTTGGAAAAAAACCGAAATTACTTTCCGAACAACCCATAATTTAACTCTAAACTATATGTGGTTTTGCAAAAACTATGCCACAAATCATACAACGCAATAAATTTTGGCTTTATTGCATAAAAAGTTCCTAGGGCGCGTCATTTAAAGATTATAAATAAAACATAAAGCTCAAAAAAAATATGCAAAAAAGCTTTTAAAAATTACCTCAAAAGGATCGAGTCCTTGAAGAGATCTTGCGGTAAAAATTTAAATAATATTACAATTTATATATAATGCCAAAAATTAAACATATCAAATGAATAAAAATTTTATCAAAAACTAAATTTTAAATTTATTTTATTTAACTTTTACTTTTAAAAGTATAAATTTAGAAAGCTCTTTACTATAAAAGGGGTTTATTTTTTTATTGAAAAATTGTTTCAAATTTTTTTAGGTAAATAGCAAAAATATATTTGAAATCCATTAACTTTTAACCCAGATTTGAGAATAGAAAAAGAAACGAAATAAAAAAAAATTCCTCTTATTTGTGCGTATCTAAAATGAGCGCACATTTTCCAATAAAAGTTTTCAAAATTCCCAATTTATAAAAAGACTTAAATTCAATATTTCGACATTATAAGTTGAATAAATATACACACAAGTTTGTACGTATGTATATGAGCTATGAGAACAAAAATCATAAGAGTCCTTTAAAATTGGTATTGGAAATTTTCAAAAATGGGTTAAAAGTTGATCTTTATCGAAATATTTATAGTTATTTGGACTACTTTGATTTTTCCAATTTATTGTAGTTGGTAAATGTTTTCTCTTTTTCCTTTGTAATGGTTAGAAATTATGGAAAATTCTATACTCTGTTATATCTTTACAAATAAAGATAGAAAATTTTGTATACAGTTTTTAAGATTCTACCTTCAATTTCACAGAATTGATTTTGTCACAAATCCAAATTGTTGGTCCTTCTGCTAATTTATTATTAACTATAGTTATCGATGAAGGGGTGAAAAATAGTACAGAATATTTTATATATTGCATAATATCCTGTATAGATTTTTAAAGTAAACCATTTTACACATACTTCTTATTCATATATAAAATACGAATAAGGATTCTTTGCATATACTCATACCTCTGAGAATACCTAATGTTGTGTCTTAGTTTTTTGGAAGAAACCAACTAAAATATTGGCTTTTACCCAAATAAATTTCAAATCAACCAATTGCGTTATTTGCTTCAACGGAAATCTGTGTACTTATATGTAGGTCTCTACAGTTTAAGAATATCGATTTATTCATAGTGTAGGATACCAAAAAAAAAAAAAAAAACGATACAAAATCCTGAACTAAACCCAAAGCAAATAAAGTAGAACATTCAGACAAAACCTATTTCTGAACCGGTGGTTTCTATGTGGTACATACTAGGAAACAGTAGTGGTTTAGCAAGGAATCTACTTGCATTAAACTATGTCAGTGAGTTATTCTGAAGGATTCGAAGGACAAAACCCGCCTGCAGAAATATGCAAACATGGAAGAAATTTATTCTTTTCGTCTTCACTGTTTATTTGCTATTACCCTGAATATCCTTTTTCAATTTATTCCTATTTTATTTAGTACATTTCAATTTCTTTAAATGTATTTCAATTTTGAAATATTGAACATTTTCGAATTACTATAAAATAAGTCAAATTGTTCAGAGAAAAATACAAGACTGTAGTTTCTTGACTAAGAACTAAACTCCTTTCCTCTTGGCAATAAGTGATGCTTATAAACAAATTGATCTCTGAACGATACTGCAAAATGCAAATCGATTAAAATTATTGTTTTTTTTTTTAAAAAAAAGCAATGCTAAAATATTATAGAAAAATATTTTTTTTAAAATAGTTCACTAAGAATTTTTTTGTATTTAAATAAAAACTAACCATTTGAATATTATTTCAATAAGTAAGAATAGTAAGAATAATTCTTATATTAAAATAGAATCTTTTCAAATACATTTTTAGTTTTTTAAATTTTCTATTTTTATATATTAATATTTTTTATATAAAAAAGTAGTCAGCAAGTAAGACTTTTAGTTCAGTTATTAGAAACTATAAAAAAAAACATTAAAAAAAGTCAAAAATACTTTGAAATTTTTCAATTTACATTCGGGATTTCTAATACGAATAAATAATCTGATTTGGAATGGCTACCGAAACTGTTGATGTATAATAAAATTTTAATATATAATTAGATATTGAAGTATATTTGGACGTATGAGAGTCAGGTTTAAGGATCGGCTAAAGAGATTTATGAAAAAAATTCAAATTTTTTTTTAAATTTCGCATACAACGGGCTATAATTCGGTTATTATTTGAATGGTGTTAATTTATAAATGCTCTAAAGTTTGAATACTGTATAAGGTAATCTCCACCAAATATAAAACACTTATACCAACGTTTTTTCAGTCCTCGAAGCACTTCAAAAATCAGTTTTTGTGATCTTGTTCAGCTTCTTCTTCGAAGCCGTCTTTATCTTCTCAATGGCGATCTTCAGTTTCGGGAACAAGAAAAAGTCACAGGGGACCAGATCTGGGGAATACGGTGGCTGCGGCATTATTAGTGTGTTGTTTTTGGTCAAAAATTCGCGCACAAGCAACTATGCTTGAGCAGGGGCGTTATCATGGTGCAAGAGCCAATTTTTGTTCTTCCACAAATCCGGGCGTTTTTGGCAGATTACTTTGCGAAACTTGCGCATAACTTGCAGGTAATATTTCTTATTGAACGTTCTACCCTGTGGCAAGAACTCATGATGCACCACGCCCCTGCAATCGAAGAAAACTGTAAGCAAAACAGTTCCGGCACGCTTTTCGTCGTTCACATCTTCTCGGCCTTCTAAGAACATTTTGTACCACCGACAAACGTTGCTTCGATTCAAGGTAGCTTCACCATATGTCACAGTCAACATTTAAAATGCGTCCGCGCAATTAACTTTGTTTTAATCGAAGACGAGCCAAAACACGTGCAAGCAAAGCAGCTGTCAAAAATTAATTGAACATTCAAAATGGCCAAACTTGTCGGCATAAATGAGAGATATGATTACCAACATAACGCCAAACAATCTAAAATCGAGTAAACGTAACTCGCGGAATCTCAAAATTCTTTTTCAACATCTAAATGCTGTAAGAAAAATTTCAACAGCGTCAAATCTTACGATCTTGGAGGTCAATTGACATCGCAAAACCTCGAAACTACACGTCCTGGAAACTTTTTGCACAATAATCCAAAATTCTTTCTATTCTTTAGTTTGTGATTCTGTTCCTTTTCAAAGAAATATTAGATAAAATACTTTAAAAATCATTGGTTAGTTTTCTATAAAACTTTTAACGATTATAGGTAATTTACTGGGTAAGAATCTCACACTACTAGTAAGCTTAAAGACCCTTCCAAAATGTTCATATGTCTATAAAAAAATAATAGATTCTACTTCGAAAGCTATCAATCTTTGGAATTGCGACAAAAAAATATAGAAAAATATATATTCAAAATTATCTTTATTCACAAATAAAAAGTTACATTAAAAAAAGCTAATTTTTCTATTTTTACATGATTTAAAAATTTTCTTAAATTTTTCTACATGTATTGTAGTTAGAGTTTGTTTTTCTAAAAATAACTTTCTTACTAGCATAAAACAAAAACTGTTGTTTCTTTTAAGAAATTAAGTAAATGAAACTATTACCACTGCAATAAGACATTTAAGAATATATAATTTCAAAGTTTCGTAATATAATACTTTAACGTCTTTCACCTAATAACTATATATGCAATTATATAATTATATGTGTATATGTTTTTCTAAGTTACTTTGTATATTTGAAAAAATTAAAAAACTTGTAAATACTATTACGAGTACTTACTCACATGTCACTATAAGTACATTCAAAGCTTTTAAATCCTTTGAAAATTTCTAAAATGTGTAGTATAATTATTTTTGCCTTTTTACACAAATCATATTAAAGAAAATGAAAGTTGAAAATAATATGAATAACTTTAAAATTGCCTTTGCTATTTCAAAGAAGAAGAAAAAAATGCACAAAATACTTGAAACCATGTAGACAGAATGACTGAAACATTCACAAATATAAATAAATCATCTCTGTTGACACTTTAGCTTTTCGTATATACTTGTAAATAGCTTTAAAAGTGGAGGGCATAACTCTTGTTAAACCGAAAAATGAAACATTATCCTTTGGGAATGTTTAGAAAAAGAATTTTTCACACACAAACATTTTTAACATATTTACAAGTGTAAATTAAATATGTTAAAAATTTCTGTACATTATCGAATGTTTTTATTAATTTCATTTTGCAGTGTAGAACTTTAAAGGAAAACGAAACTTTTGTATAAAAATAACTTTAAATCATTATTTAATTGTTAGAAATTTTTTTTTTAAATTAATAATTAATAAATTTAGGGAAAAAACCTTTTGAAATATCCTTAAAGTCTGTTTATTTTGCAAATATTATTTTAAATAAATTAAATTAATAAAGGGTTTTCGAATAAGAATGATATGATTTCTTTTAAAAAAAAACACACACACTAATTGTTAAGGATATTCAATTGTTTTTTATTTAATGTGAAGTACAATAGATACAATTAAGTTTTGAATAAGTCGTATGTCATGAATAGCACGTTCAATATTGACTTCTAAAGCTCAAAGAAAGTCTGGTTTATTGCTAAAGACCAATAACTTTACATAATCTCACAAGAAATGGTCTAATGATGTTAAATCATAACTTCTTGGAGGCCATTCAATATCACAATTTCTTGAAATAATCGAATTTTCAAACTTTTCTCGCAATAATTCAGTTGTTGCACGTGCTGTGTGGCACGTAGCCCCGTCTTGTTGGAATCAGATGTTTTCAATATCAACTTCTTACAATTTCGGCCATAAAAAGTTGGTTATCATCGATCTATACCGCTCTCCATTGACAGTAACGGTGTTACCAGCTTCATTTCGAAAGAAGTACGGACCAGACCAAAAACCACACCAAATGAATAATTTGTGGATTCCACCAGACCAAAAACCAAACCAAATGAATAATTTGTGGATTTTCTTCGCACCAGAATTGACAGTTTTGTTTATTTACCGCACCACTCAGATGAAAGTGAGCCTCATCGGAGAAGATGATTTTCTTAAAAAAATCGTTATCGCTTTCAAGTTATTCCAAGGCAAAATCAGTAAATTCACAACATTTACGGTGATCCAATGGCTTCAGTTCTTGAGTGATAACAATTTTTTATGGATGCAAACCCAAATTCTTTCTCAATATGAGCCAGCTTGTGGTTTGAGACAGTCCCAATTCATGAGAACGTCTTGGAATCGACAAATTGCGGTCTTCAACAACACTTGCCTGAACGGCAGCAATATTTTCTCCACTTCGAGCGGTTCTTTGTCTTATTGGCACTTGAACATTATGTTAAGAAAATGTACGCTCGAAATTTTTAACAATTCGACGAATAGCGAGAACAGTTGGACGACTTTTACGACCATAAAATGCCAAAACCGCACGAAAAGTTGCAATTAGAGAACGATTATTTTGATAATAAAATTGAATAATTTGTAAACATTTTTCTTGTGTATATCTCTCCATGATGAAATTGTAAACATTACTGAATATAATGAAAAAAAAATGACAATGACATATTACAAATTTCCTTCGTTAAAAGAATAAAATTAAATATATTAAAATACATAATTTTACTATTGATAAAAATAATATTATAAAAAGAATAAAATAAATATTATATGACCGTTACAAATATGCATATTTATTACCTCATAAAAAAGTATTCTTTTTTTGGGCAGTAATAAATAATCTTTTATAAACTCTATTCAAGTTTATAAATATCAGTTTTTTCATACGCACAATATATGAGAATAGTAATATTATAATTTGTTTTCAATTCTAAGAGTAGTTCAACTTATAAATAATTATAATAACAATAATGATATGTTATATAAAATTATTTACATCAATAACGTCAACTAAGTACTATCACCTCGATTACCATACTCCAATCCATATGTATTATCCTATAACAATTGGATTTATATTACAAGTATGGGAATCCAACCATATCCTACTATTTATGCCATATTATTCCCCATACTAAACAGTTATATGAATATAAATGGCCGGCAAAATGTGGGCGTAGTGGGTACGTGGCTTTGTGCATTCACACGAACATTATTTATGCGCACATGAATCAATAAATAAAGCAGCCACAATCGACTCATTAGTTTATCTTCACACGCGCAGACATATTTATATGGAATTATGTAAGGACTTAATTACAAGTTGATTAATTCCTATAAATAAAATATTCAAGGGAGATGGTGCTCATTTCATTTCACTATTACAATGTGTGATTAAACATTTAAATTAACATTTACGATTTAATATCAAACAGATACCAGAACACGTTCAAATATCTGCTCTGCTTAAGAACTTAAGGCATTCAAACGGAAACTTAATCATGATTTTTGGCATTGAAATTGATTAGTGCTTATACGAAATATATTTTTGATACTTAATGATTATATTTAAATCATTATTTGTATAGAATCTTTTATAAGAAAAAATAAAAGAAAAAAAGAAAAAGAAAAACAAATAAATTACAATTTTTCATATAACGCCATCAAGTTAAAAAATCCTTCTAATGAATTTCGTTGAAGATGCCAATGAATTGTCAGCTGCATTTTGATAAAAAAAAAATTAAGTATATATTGCCATGAAAAATGAAAAAAAAAAATAATTAGTAGAAAATAAAATAATCAGATTTTGTATGTAACGCCATCTGTTAGCACATTTAATTTAAGGAATATCGTTAAAATATTTCAGACTAAAAACAATATCCCATTATGTTCTTATAACGCCATCTTTCGTCTGCCAAAGTGATGCAAAAATCAGCAATATTTTTTAGCACAAAACAAGAATTTAAAAATGTCAGTTTCAAAAAATATAAGAAAAAAATAAAAATAAAAACAAATATATTACAATTTTGCTTATAACGCCATCAGGTGGAATAATTCTGATAATTTATTGTTTTTTTCGTGAAGATTTCAATATAGTGACCATTTGCTTAAGTATAGATTTCAATAAAATTAAATAAATATTACCATGAAAAATGCAAAAAAAAAATAATGGTAGAAATCTTATTAATATATAACATATACTTAAGCAAATGGTGCTAGAAAATTAAATATTAAGATTTCGTATGTAACGCCATCTGTTAGCACATTTAATTTTAGGAATATCGTTTAAATATTTCAGACCAAAAACAATCTCCCATTATACAAGTATTCTTATAGCGCCATGTCTCGTTTGGCAAAGTAATGAAAAAATCAGCAATATTTTCTAGCACACACAAGAATTTAAAAATGTGAGTTTCAAACAATCTTTTTTAAAAAACAATAAACCAAAAAATAAAAATAAAAACAAATAAATTACAATTTTGCATATAACGCCATCAGGTGGACAATTCTGATAATTAATTCCAAATAAATTTGTCAGCTGCATTTTGGTAAAAAAAAAAAGTTCAGTTATTATTGCCATGAAAAATGAGAAAAAAATATTTATATCCTTGAGCAATACGTGGTAGAAAATAAAATAATCGAATTTCATATGTAACGTCATCTGTTGGCAAATTTAATTTTTGGAATATCGTTAAAATATTTCAGACCAAAAACAATCTGCCGTTATGTTTTTATAACGCCATCTCCCGTCTATAATGCAAAGCTCAGCAATATTTTTTAGCAGAAAACAAGAATTTAAAAATGTGAGTTTTAAACAATCTTTTTTAAAAAACAATATACCAAAAAATAAAAATGAAAATAAATAAATTACAATTTTGTTTATAACGCTATCAGGTGAAAAAATTCTGATAATTTATTGTGAACGAATTTTTTTTCGAGAAGATTCCAATGAATTATTAGCTGCATTTTTGTAAAAAAAATTATATTGTATATTTATATTGCCATGAAAAATGCAAAAAAAAAATAATAGTGCAAATCGTGGCAGAAAATAAAATAATCAGATTTTATATGTAACGCCATCTGTTAGCACATTTAATTTTTGGAATATTGTTAAAATGTTCTCCCATTATTTTCTGATAACGCCATCTCTCGTCTGGCAAAATAATGCAAAATCCAGCAATATTTTCTAGCAGAAAATAAAAATTTAAAAATGTGGGTTTTTAAATTGTCTTATTGATTATGAAGATACCATATTTTACCCCAGCAGATATTTTGTGAAAAGTTTTGAATTAAAGCTTGTCACGTAAAATAAAACAAATCTTATTATATTCTAAATAACATTTTATTAAGTATTATATATCCTTGAACAAAACATGATATAAAATACAAAATTTCGATGTTAAATTTTTGGAAGATTTTAAAAATATTTTTCAACAAAAAAGCCATATGGTTTTTGTAGCGCCATCTCTCATATTGTATAGTTATGCGAATATCAACAATATTTTCAGACAGTTTTTTTTTCTTATAAATTCTACAATATTTTACCATAAAAAAAGTTTTGGTAAAACCATTTTCCAGAAAAGTAAAAGTAACAATGACATTTTTTATTAAGTATACTTTTGAATTAAATACGGCTGACGCATTTAACAAAATAGGCTTTTAAGAGATTCTCTTAATTAATTCAATTTGCAATAATTTGATTTACACCAGATATCATTTATATGAATTAATATAAAATGTTATAAAAATTGTCAAAATTTCTTAATATGTTCAAATATGAAAACTCAACGAAATATGCAACTCAAAATTATAAACAAAATCAATACAAAAATGAAAATTAGTATTAAAATTATTTTTCATAAAATCATTAAAATATTTTTTTTATATTCATTAAAAAAATACAATCAAAAAGATAAGATCTGTCAAAAATATTTAAGACATTCATGATAAGATATTTTTTTCTAAATAAAAATTAATAATTTCCAAAAAAAAATTACTACTAATAAATATGAGAAAAAAAGATAAACTAATAAATAATTGTCATTTATAATAGAAGCTCTAAGATTATAAAATCCATGCAAATAATTCAGTTCATAGTTTGCAACCTTTACACAAGAGTATAATTTGCATAGTGAATAATTTACATATTTGCACCGAATTAAGGTGTAAATATTTAAACCTTTTACAATTTAAACATTTATCCATATTTACGCATAAATATGTACATACACTTATAACTGAATATCTATAAATTAATATATATCTAAAGTTTTGTAACATTATTTATTGATAAACAGTATAAAGCCATCCTCCAGACACATTTGATAGAAATTTTCATCTGCGGTTGACAAACTCAAGCCAAAATCTAACCAAATTTTACTGGTATTATTGGTACTAATAAACAGAATATAAAGTCAAAATTTAATATCTATCCTTATATCAAATAAGTAATCTTCTAATACAAGAATATTAAAACATTTATACAATTATTAGTTTTTACAATAATTCACCCTCACATACACATACATATATACTAGTATGTCACTATTAATTTTGACGACTCAAACAACATTCTACTTTGTATACCCTTTAAAAGATATCTATGGGTATGAAAATAATTCTCACATCCTTTCTTACAATTCAAGGTGTTATATTTCCTAAAGTGGTTAAAGATAAAATAAAATTAATAAAATAAACTCCAACGAAGACTATATTCAATTTTGATTTATTTTAAATTTGCATAACTATTTAAAGACATCAATTAACTAAAAATTATATTAAATACACGTACTATAAAATCAACCCCCAATTTATTACTTATATAATATTATATTTATAGATAGTTTCTATGAATTTGAAGTCATTTAGTGCATGTATGTAGGGTATTATCGACATAGTATGAAAAAGATATTGAATTTCTGATTTAAAGAGCATTCGTTAATGGTACGTATATCGTCAAAGAATTTCACAAATGAAATGAAAATTTAAACATTATAAAACCATAACAGCATAAATGGCACATTTACAAAATTTAAACCCATTCATAATTACTACTACTTCTTCTTCTTATTATTATTATTATTATTATTATTATTATTATTATTAATATTCTTAAGCATCAATTTTAATACATCATAAATGATTTTACCCTTTTTTTCGTAATAACAGAGAAGGAAGAAAATTTCAGTCTCTATATTAACACAAATTCGTATTCAACACGGTTGTCACATCTTTATCTTTAGTCACGATATTGGAATATTACCCCGCTCCACTCCATCCAAAAGATACAAGGGTATTTTAGCATATTAAAGATACGAGCATGTGATGTGTCAGTATGTAGATATATTTATATGAGTGCACGTACACGAGGACGATTCTACATCTCAATCTGTATGATTAGAAAATTTTCAGTCATCTTTTACTTGATCGTCTTGTATTTTAAAATCCCTTATATTTAAGCTTATTATGGGGTATGATGGGTGAGGGTGGTTCACTGTAATATCATTCATTCACGTACATACCCGTTGAATCCATGGTAATTTTCTCCACACATCATCACATTGGTTTTCATTTTCTCTTTTGTACTGTAGATGATGCGCCTAGGTCGGTAATGTACGCATAGATGACGCTGCTGAAGCCATAATGTCGATCCTAATACTAAGACTTCGCATTTAGTAACTCATGCTGATATCTTACAATTATGCAGAATTGGAATAGCCCTCTAAGATTGCATACCTATCACACTGAATATATGGAAATTTTCAACCGGATGACTTTTCTAACTCTGCTCGTATATACACGATTTGTTATCATCCCTTAACTGTGCGAAGAAGAAATCATCGTGCATAGCGCACGTACTTGTCTTTCATCACAACGAACACTATAAGTTAATATAGAAAAAGGCCAAATCAAATACTAAAATTAAAATGTACATTTTAGAATATGATGGCATACGACAGCATCATCGTCAGCATCATTGTGCACTTTTACCAATACGAAAAGCTCTTACTTAAATCGTACATATTCGTTACTGTAACTTCTTTTCCTATGCAAATTACATTTCTCAACCACCGACATGATTTTATAAAGTTCAATATTATAACAGTATATTTAAAGAAGATGAAAATCCCTTTTATATATAAAGCATTTTCATACTGTGTATGTACAAATATGATTGCCTCCTACATAAATAGGACTCTGCTCACTCTATTATTTTCTCTAATAACATAAATATATACCTACAATGAACTTTCTATGCCATCATATATACTATATATATATAGACCTTATTGTCTTATACATTTTAATGTTAAAGACTCACTTTTATTATATTGTACAATATTATATAGAAGGGATTGAAATTTTCCAACAAAATATATTGCAATTAAGAAAATAACATTTCGCTTATGGTAAAGAGGAAAAGCTCTTTCTCAAATAGGATTAAATCATATACTAACTCGTAATTGTAACAAATAATAAAGAGAGTCATCATTTTTATATGAAGATTGTTCTTGAAATATTTCTAATCAAATTATTACATTCTTTTTTTTGTTTATTTGATATATTTTAAGTAGATTGATTTTTAACTTTATGAATTTTTAGATTACAAAGAGTCATTGAAGTTATATTAAATTTTCTTACCAAAAACTTCAAGTATTTTTTATTTATCCATCTAATATATTATTTGGTAATATTAATTAATTATAAAAATTAATTTTTTTTTAATACTAGCATAATTGCAGAGTACAAGTTAAACTGAAAGGCGGGTGTCATTGTTTATAATGTACTATGAAAATTTGATTTATATTAGAGTAAACAAGGTAAAAACTCTTGTTTTTTTAAATATTATTATTATTAATTTAGCAAAAAAAAATTATTATATAGGGTCTGGATGAAATTTTCATTTTTCGTAGGAAAATAAAAATTATATCTTAAGGATCTTATGGGACTATCAATTTTAAAGTTTGGAAATACAGACCTATTATTTGACAAGTATAAAAATTATTTTTTATTTAAAGTTAAAAATATATATTTAGCATAATATTTGCCATTATATATTATGAAACTTTTAACTACTAAATATTACGTTAAAATTACACTAAGAACAAACTTTTCTTCAACGAATAGGGTCATTTCTTGCTCGGCGAATAGAAACTGTATTTCCTTAAAATTGATGCTAAAAAATATGATTACAGTCAATTCTGAGTGCTATAAATTTTTCTGTAGCTTAAAAATTGTAATCTGGATTATATGTGGTTTGAACAAACTTGCACAAGAATCCACATAATACGATAAATTTTGACTTTATTGTGCAAAAAGATCACAGCATTTATAATTTTAAGATTTGGTAATTTTAAAGATCGTTTAATTTGATGTCTTGTAAAACTATATATAAAAAAATTGTAAATAAGCGAATAATCCTTAATCTTTAGAGCATTTAAAAATTTATATCCTTCAAGTAATTGCAGAATTACAGTCACAAATTTGCGAAAAACTCATCAAAAATTTCCCAAAAAAATCGGCTTCTGAAAGAAGTTTTTTGCCAGCTATTTGAATAATATTAAAAAAAGGTTTAGGCAATATAAAAAAAAAGAAAAATTTTATTGATAAAAAAAATAAATTTATTAAACCTTAAGAAAAAATTCTTAATTTTAATTTTAAATAAAATACAAATCTTATACGAAGGAGTAGTTTTTGATTAAAAAATAAAAAAAGTTTTTAACGTTAAATGTATTTTCCTAAACATACAAAAACTAATTGTTCAAATTTGAATATAGTTTTTTTAATAAAAACATTTCTTTTTTCAAAATATTTAGATTTGCTTTTAAAGCATTAACTTTTTTAAATATTAAAAACAAAATTTTTTTTTTAAAACTGTATTTAATATTTTTTATATAAACAAACATTAAAGAAAAATCTGATTCAAAACTTGATGATGAATCTGATTTCAATACCAAAAACGTATTTTCCAAGAGTATCTTTAATGGGAAGAAAATGGAAATCTTTCAGATAATTTTTCTTATTATAAAAATAATGTTGTCTGAAAAGTTTTCAAGCAAAAAAAAAAAAAAAACAATTAAAAAAACATGCAGGAGCTCCAGAATATTACAAAGAAATTTTCTTTTGTATTTCGAAATAATGTAAAAACTAAGAAATCTGCCATAATGACTATCAATAATAATGCTGTAATTATAAAATTATGAAGATATTTATAATGTAAAAATAAGAAAATTATTTTAACAAAAGTTACTGTATTTTTACCATTTAATACTAAATAAGTTCAAGGAATTTTAAGAGAAATTCCTTAAAAATAAAAGAATTTTTAAGAATATATTAATAATATTAAAATGATATATTCCAATTATTTTATAAAAAAAATTATATTATATTCTCTTGCACAAAAACAATATATTATAAAATTTTTACTAAAAAATATTTTTCTTTAAACTCATCAAAATTAGAAAAAAAATCAAAAAGTAATTTTTTCTAACAAAAGAATATTAGTAAATTTTAAGTATCTTAATTGAAAATTTATCTTTTTTGACAAATATAATAATTTGAAAGTACATATTTTTTACTATTAATAATTTTTATAATATTTTTTTATTATTAATAATTTTTGCAATATTATTAAATATTTAACTAAATTCAAAGTTTTTAAAATGTGAAATTCTTTTTACAAAAAAGTTATCTTGCTTATTTTAGTTGATTTTTTGAGAGTATCACTATTTTAGACATTTATAAAAATATATTTACAATAACTTATAGAATTTATAATAGTATAAATTTATATGAACATCTTATTTATCAAGAATACAATTTTGCAAATGTTTTAGCCTTCAATTAAGACAGAATTCCGCAACTTTTCAAATCAGTTGGAAAATACATACAATATTTTCGACAAACTCAAAATATACTTAAAATTTTCTATTTGACAGAATAATAAGAAATAATTATTATTAATATATATTTATTAATATTTAAATACCTTTAATGTTTAATAAAAATCGATAATGTTAACACAATTTAAGAGATATTCTTATTCGAGTTCCATATGACAGTAGCTGATTGTAAACACTCTAGATAAGAGACTGGCTTTGATATTAGTGTACAGGATAAAAGATTGCAAAATAATTCAAGTTCCTTTTAAACTAGGTATGTTTGTACTCTAATAACACTTTTATATAATACATACACTTAAATAATTATGAAAAAAAAAACATATTATTGTATAATAAAAAAAAATTCGATTTTCTATTATATTTTTTTTCGTATATTATTCTTAACTAATTTAAGTTTCTTTTATCCTTTTTTTTTTGAAATTTAATTATTTGACAATCAATTTGATGATTATAATTATTATTTTGTTATTTTTTTATTTATTTTTTATACTCCAAAAAGAAAAACATGCACAATTAAGACGATCTTATAGACGAATGACGATTTTATACAATTAATTTTTCTTTTCTTCTTTTGGCACAATTATTATTTAACATTTATTATATCTAATTTAAAAACGTATTTAATTTCAAACACACTGAATTATTAATAATTACTTAAAATTAATATAAGACAAGTATGCTATTTTTTTTTTAATACTATAATTTTGATTATTTAATAAATTCTTTTCTTATTGCTATTATTTAGATAATTACTAATAGAGGATAGTATATATCAGAATTTTTTAATTTTCTTTGATATTTATTATTGTTGTTTGGTTTTTTTTTTAAAAACTTTTACTAGTATAAAAATATAAATCGAAATAAATATTGTTAATTGATAGTTTGAAAGGTAAAAAATTCCACGTGCGAGAGTGTAAGAAAAATGTAAACAAATGATTAACGAATAAATATAGACGAATATACTATGGCAAATAGTAGAGTAACTTTACGAGACAGTTACGACAGGTTGGAAAATGGGAAACGCGAACAGGTAGGAGAAAAACACTTCACACTTGTGCAATAGCAGTTCACTAATTATGTCATTGCCGTATTAAATGCATCAGCTGTCATACACGCGACATTCAATAATATTAACATATCCTTCAAATTATCATAAAGTTTATATTATTTATTTACCGAATACTTTATTCATAGAAATTTCGAATTGTTCAAGTTAATTATAATAAATTGACAAAAACTTCTATACTCTTCGTTTTACTCCAATTAGATACGAGTATCATCACATTTAATATGAAATAATTTTGTTTTTCCTTTTTTTTAATTCAAAAAAAAAAAAACCATAAATTTTTAAAGTTAAAAAATTCTTTTCACAATAAAGATTCTAATCTAATCCTTTTTAAACAGATTTTTACGTTTTTCTTTATTTTTACGTAATAATACTTATAGTGAATTTTAATTTTCATACGACCGATTTAAATTCGGATTATTAATTTGGCATCATTTTTTAAAGTATACACCATCATTTATTGTGGTAAATTTGATAAAAATGAAATTTTTTTAAAATTTCATTATATTACCGTTTATGATTAAAGAAATTTATAAGCAATTTTACCAAAAAAAAAAAAAAAAACTATCAACCATAAATGTGCACAAAAAATTCTTCACACCATAATATGATAAGAAGAGTATATTAGTATTTTCTAGACACTTTTCTACCAAATAATATCAATCTTGCAAAAATAATTATTCAATTTTTATCTTTATAGATACCAACAACAATAAAAATATATATGTATATATTCACATTTTTTTTTTAAAGTGACATATAATATTCCGCATGGGAATTTATTTTAAAAACACGCGACAAAATCATAAGACCGACTAGCATAGAAATCAACTGGCAATTTGCTTATATATAAAATATTATAAGCATTTATAGATTAATATTAGACACTATTGGAATTTGGTTTTGTTCTCTTTTTTAATAGAACAAATTAAATATAATATTTATAATGAGATCAATTATATTGTTTATATATTATTTAAAAAAAAAAAAAAAATTTTTAGAAAATTTCTTATTAAATATCTTTAAAAATACCAGGAGTTTAAAGAGAAGAAAACCAAAGATCGGAAAATTGTATAGACTTTAATACGCGCACGCTTCATAAGATACAACAGTCCGTACCGAACGAATGCAACTCCAGAACTGATATCGTTCTGGCAGCTACTAAAATCTATAAAGTGCGCTGCTACCGATGATGGGGTAGTGTTCAAAAACCCTTATACAAAAGCAGTAAATTCAATCTCTTTTTCGGCTTCTAAATCTCTTCCCATACATACTGAGTACCTTCTGCTACAATAAGTCGAATAGACTTTTCTATTTGATGGTATTTGAGCACAATACTATTGGAATGTATTCTAGTATCTAGTATATTTTTTTGGTCCTGTTATCGTTTTCATGTTAATACTAAACTCATACTATAGATTGTCGATTGTTGTTAGATAGACTGATATATCAGATAGATACTCTAACTCTAGTTGACTATCATAATAGGATGCTCCTAAACTATTGAAAAAGCTCAAACATTTCCTATTATCAGGACTAGAAAAAAAAACCAAACAAAAAGTCCTTTTACATAAATAAAAATATTTTTATAAAATTTCATAAAATCAATAATAAAAGAAATCTAATCGAAAATGATATTTTTATATTTATCCGAAATCAGAATCCTTAAATATACATAAAAAGATCCTTAAATATATATTGGAATTTCTCAAAAAAATCTTAATATTCTAATATTATTAAATTATTCAATTTTTAATAAAAATTTTTTTCTTTTTTGATAATTTAAATATTTATTAATTTATAAAAAAAAAAAAAAAAACTTGATAATGACATTTATAAATCTCTACCTGATTATTTGTGAAATCCAAATTAATTATTTACGAAATACAATTTGATATAAACAATTGTACCTAATAAATAATAGCCTTTCTTCAATATCTAGATAATACTATACACACTTATGTACATAGATAAAAAATATACAAAAAAATTTAAGAGAATTTATTTCCCTTTTCTAAATCAAATAGTTCTCTTTTATTTGGAATATTACAAAACAAAAACGCGAATTCTATGCGAGAGAATTTTAAGGCGACAAAAGGTCGGTGTAAACGAATACAGCTGACTGGGTATATTTCGAGAAAATTTATCATCTCAATTCCTTTGAGTCCTTTTAATTTTTCATTCATAGCAATTTATTTCGGAAAAAAAAATATTTTTAATTGTTAAGAAAAATATATTAAAATCTTAAATTTAATTTAAAAGAAAAAACCAAATTAAAATAAAAAGTGTTGAATAATTTTTTGATAATCATTTAACATTTCCATTACTCAAAAAAAATATATTCTAATTTAAAAAAAATTATATCCTAAAGTTTTGATTTTATAAATAAAAAAAAAAAAAAAAAAAAACGAAAGTAAAAGGGTTAAAAAATAAGCAGAAAAACATACCAAAAAAAAATCCTCGAATAAACCGGGCAATAAAATTTTACCTTTTTAAGAGTACAAAACTTTTTGTAAAGAGCTACTTTTATGAAAGAGCAAAAATATCCTTTTTACTAAAGAGTTCTAATAATGAATTTTATTTTGTATTTAATTCTCTCTGCGATTGTAAGTGCGCAGGACATTAATCACAAAACAACTACGCATGATCATAAAAGAAGAGTCGCAGAGTATAATATTAGCACATGCCATGAACGAAACACACCCGAATATTTGACAGATATTGTGCTGGTTCCCAAACACGTTAAGGGTGCAAGAAATGAATCTCTTCACGCTTAAAATTTTTGTACACATAGTCGTATAAGAGCAAAGAGCCGTTATAAGGGTGATTGCACAAATACACTTTTATCCTGTTTTACTCTTGGTATGCATACATACATACGGATATAAACGGAGAGAAGGTATCGCATCCTTTCTAGTATTATATCGTGAATGAATAAATGAGCACAAGGGATTAGAAGACACAACCGCTTCTGTGTCATCCTTGCACACAGGAACATACCAAACAATGATGGGGTGGAACTATAGGCAGGAAAAAAATTGAGAATAACAAGAACAGCGGGTGGCTCACACTATCCGGTTAGTGGGGTGGTTGGGATAGTTAAGTGCGAAAATCGAATCAGATTTAAATAGTAAAAATTAATTTTTTTCCCTAAAGTTTTATGGCTCTTTTTAGCGAATGATATTTTAGGTAATTGTTCAAAAAAATTCTCTACATATAAGGGTAGAGGTATATATGCTTTTCATTTATGCAATTTTCTATTTTATAAATAATTTTTTTTAATAATATGTTGTTTTTTTTTTTGAAATTTAAAAAAATATATATTATCTTTTTCTGATTAAATATTTTATCTAATTTGAAGAGTATTTTCTAAAAATTTTCAAAATTATTTCTTTAAATTTGAGATAAATTTTTTTTAATAGATTCTTTTAATTTTAATTTTTTTTTAAATTTATAGAGTATTAATTAATATTTTAAGATTTTTTTCCCTTATAAGTTATTTTTCTTTATTAATTTAATCGCATAAGGACTTATTTAGGTGGAAACACTCAATAAATTGAGTTGCCTTCGCGGTTGCTGTTCTTCTAATTCGTTCTGATCGCATCAATAACCATCAGGATTTTTATGTTAATGGAAGCATTGATCATGTTTAGTTACTTGCTTTTCTCACAAATCTTTATTTTTTGGATATCGTAATTGGATTATTAAAGCTAGATATTGTACATCCAAAGAGGGTTAAGTATTTGATTGTAAATTAAGATTATGTGTCAGCATGGAGAGATCTCCCCCAGCAGACAATATAATTTTATATATTTTTTTATTGAGTTCTTCTTTTTTCTATTTTATATGCTGTTTCCACTTAAGTTTTGTATCAACGATCATACCTGGATACTGATCTGAATTTGGATCTACAAATGTAACCATTAATATTCATTTATAACTACAATTTTATTGGATGTCTCTTATATGTAATAAATACAGGAGAGGGCCTACCATACTACCTTGAGGTGACCCCGCTTTTATTTTTTTTAGGTCAGAATATTCTTTACCATATACGACTCAAAACTGTCTCTCTTAAATAAATGAACCGAGCAATGCAGAGTCAACCCTTTGTGCCAAACCTTGACAAATGCTCGCGCGACATCTAGGGAGATTTCTTGGCCCAACTTTTACTCTACTAGAGAATTCCACACTTTATAAGTGATTGGATGCACTTGTTCTATAAGAGGATGTTTTATTCTGAAGCCAAACTGATGAGTTGGGATGTGATTTTTCAAAAAATGTTGTCATTGTGGGAAGAAAAGAAAGCGGGTGATAAGAATTTACGTATGTTGGTTTACTTTTATGGATCTTCTCACGATTCATAGACGTAAAAATCCTTATTACATAAAATGCCCAATATTTAATTATTTGTTTCATTTTTATGGACACACAAAAAAATATAAAAAATATATAAAAATTTAAAAAACGATTATAACACCGATAAAAGCTCACAAATGTAATGATGAGGAGTTAGTGGTTGACAGATACCTAAGCTTACAATTTGACGTTTCTGATCCGATAATTTGCTGCTAGCGCCATCTATTGGAAAACGGCAGTTTCCCATTTGTACTTCCAATAAATATAATAAGTAAGAAAATGTTATTTTACAATAAATAAAATACGAGAGAAAATTATAATTTTTTAATTCTTTTTTTGTTTGGTGATTAATTGTGAAAAAAAACCAGGCATATAAAAAATTTAATTAAAACTATTGAAAATGTTTATTAACAATTTTAAGATATATTCTATTCATAAATAAAAAGAATTCATTGTTTACTTATACAAGAAGTTGCATTCATTTATTCTAATCTAAGAAAAATATATAAAAAGAATTCATTGTTTACTTATACAAGAAGTTGCATTCATTTATTCTAATCTAAATGTTTGAATACCACAAACCACAATTTAGTACTTGTCTGAGAAGTTTCCGGCCCAAAAGCAAAAAAGTGTGAAAATCTTGAAATTATGTTTTCGAGTTTTGTGGTAAGGCGATTTTTTTTTTTGTGCAAAAATTTGTCCACCTAAATATTTACAGGATTTAAAATTACTAATCATACAAATATGGTACGTGTATGCATACACAAGCAAAAAATATACGACAAATTTGCATATATGATGTTTACAGTTTAAACAAAAATAATAATTTAGTTTGTCGAAAATTATTCTTGAATCAGATTGGCTTTCCCTTCATTATATTTGCATATGTATATTTGTATATATAACTAGTTATACAAAATATTTGTTCGTATGTAATTATTTCGAAAAATTTGTCCAAAAATAAAGTTTCTCCTACAATGAGCTTTGCCTACCGTCCGTGGTAAATATATCACATTTGTATAAATTTAGTTAATCAAGGGTTGTTTTCCGGTTAAGCACTTAATTATAGTGGAACCCTTCATATTTTTCACATAATAATTGTTTAACTTCTGTTTGAATTGCATATGAAAATTTTGTTGTTAATTAATTCTAACGAACTATTGTTGTTATTTCTACAAAATGACTTTATCTTTTTCTCTAAAACTCCCTTCCGTACATGAGGACATATTTATATAAACCAAAAAAAAAAACATAATTGAAATATCAATATTTAAGGAGTCGACATATTTTAAAGTTTTAATTTTTTTATAATATTTATTAAGTTATTAAAGCTTAAATTGTAATGTTTTTTTTTTATATTTAAAAGTGTTAAACTTATTTTCTTTTTAAAAATTGCTTATATTTTTACTAGCATTCACTCCTTATTATAGACGACTATATTTTTTATATCTTAATCTTAATATAGTTTATCTTTAATCCAAAACTATAACGGCAACTGATGAAATGAGAACCAAAAATAAATCAGTCGACATTACTGACTATACGAGAAAAGTAATGAGACTGGCATCACTGAGAGCTATCTGACCAAACTGCGCACTTTCCTCCTTTAAAGATTAGTCCTTCCTGGAAGTTTAAAGCTACCGTAGCGAAATTCATCGAAAACTGATAGAAATATAGAAAAAGGTGGGGCATTTGTGAGGTCAGGCCATCGATTAATACTGAAAATTCTTGAAAGGCTCAAAAAAAAATTTCTCCAAATTAGATCGAACATTTTATACACTTAGATGCCGCATCCTTGCAGCGCTACTATCCCAAGAACGTCACTATCAATAAGTCTTTGTCAGAAAAAGGGGGGTTCCTGTCGTTCCTTAGCCTCCCTTTTCAACTTTTTTTCGCCGTACGATTTTTGTGTATTTTCAAAAATCAAAAAATATTTGAAAGGAATTTTTTTCTGAGATTTGTAGTCTCGATAAAATTCTAACGAGTCTAACCGAGAAGCTGAAGGCGATCTTAACGAGTCTAACTGAAGTTAGGGTGTGATAGTTTTTTTAAGAATATTTATGGTAAAGAAGGTTCAAGATTAGTATGCTTTAATAAAAAAACAAGCATATGAAAAAAAGAATTCAAAGATGGCCGCCAACAATATCGAAAGTCGACCCTAATTTCGGTCGACTTTCGATATCAAATAAAACTAATTGCAATAGAAAATCGTCATTCAAGCCTTATAAAGGCCGCTCAAACCATAATTTAATATTTTTAAAAAAAATTAATTTTATACAACACTTCTTAAAAAAAACCATCCACACCCTAACTTTCATGTATTGATTATAAAATAAATATCATAAAAATATTTGAAGATTTTCTATATTTAAGATAAATTATCATTTGTAACGTATCTAACGCCATCTATTAGATATAGTATAAGAGGAGAAAATTTAGAAAACATAAACAAGAGTATTTATTATATTGAAAAGTGATTATTCGTTTCTATTGTTTTTGGGCCGAGCTTAATGAATTTTTCTTTAAATTTAAAGTTTGATTCATAAAAAGTTGCATCAAGCCTATTGGCAATATTTCTTGTCAAGGATACAAAGCTTTTCGATGACATAAACCATTTTTGACGGAACAGCTCTTTTAAGCATAGTTTTTATGTTAATTTTTGAAGACTTCTGGTGTTATTTCAGCAATTTCGTTTCGAATGTTGTCCTTAAGCATCGAGGTTGTGGTTGGGTTGTTAGTGTATACCTTTTTCTTCAAGTCATCCCATACGAAGAAATGGGGTGGATTTAAATCACGTGGGAGCCAGTCGATATCAGCACTTTTTTCTCTCAAAATTTGACACCGTGTCTTGTTGGAACCCCATATTTCGTAGGCTTAATTGATCTAATTTGAGCAGAAGAAATTTTTTCAACATGTCCCGATAGCGGTCACCAGTCATTGGGCCATATTTCTTTAAGGATATTACAGCATCCTTAAAGAAATATAGCCCAATGATGTTGCCGGCCTAAATGTGTCATCATACAGCTACCCTACGAGGGTGTAGTGGACTTTAGTGTATGGTTTTGAGGATTTTCCTAATGAAAATCCTCAAAACCGTACGAAAAAAAAAATTAATTTTGTACAAGACGTCTTTAAAAAAAAACTATCCTCACCCTAACTTTCATGTAATGATTATAAAATAAATATTCTCAAACTTTTGGCTTCTTTGGCGTTTATGATGGCTCCACTAAAAAATGTCCTTTCTCATCATCAACTTGAATTGGGATAAAGAAAGAATTTTTTTTTTATCAAACTTTTACTCAAAAATTTACATTTTACTAAAATTATGAAATTCATATACTACTTAAAAGCTCATTAGGTAAAAATGAAATTGTTATTTGTAAAAATTAATCAACAATAATAATAAAGTTATCAAAGAAGTTGTTTAGAATTCTTGTGGTCCATTTGTATTTGCTTTCCTTTTGGTTAAAGGAGAACCTGAACAATGCAAACTAAAGATTTTTCTGATACAAACTTTATCAATTTATCTACATATAAGCTATGTAAGTAGATGATAGTAAATTGATAAACAGATACAATACTCGTAGATAAATATGTAAATAGACAGTTAGTTAGTCAGAAAGATAGATACACATACATATAGACGAATAGGGGATTGTAGGGGAATTAGAAGAAAATGATAGAGTTAATACTAACCACTTAACAGAGCTGCACAGATAAGTCCATTTGGTGAAGTATTCGAAATAAATTTCCATGAAATTCTTCTTCAAGGATAACTCTTGACATAATTAAATAGTTTTCCCATTGTGTGGCATCGAGGTTTATTGAGGCTGCACAAAGTTACTGGCGACATTGTTTTTCTATATTGTAAAATAGATAAAAGTTAAATTTGTATGCGTACAGTCTAAGTATCTGTTTGTGTGCGTATATTGTGAAAATTTAATAGAAACAATATTAAGGGCTTAAGGCTATAGATACAATAATAATGGTGTAACAACCGATACTATACAATATAACAATACACCATTGCAACGCGTAAATAAAATACAATATATCTACACATATACACCCGTAGAGGTGTACACAGGTATGCATATTTAATGTTAAGCTTCGAAAAATGAAGCTTTCACTAAGTCTTGCTTTAATCCAACCCTTAAAAAGTGAGCTCATAAAACTTTTAATTACCACTTAAAGTGTAAATAGCAGCAATAGGTATACGACCAGATTAACGAACAGAAAATCTATCTACCTACTTTGGGGCGCCACCAACTTTCAGTATGACTGCACAAAATACAATTTATTTCCTCGGGCACTATATTATCTCTGCCACAATGTAGCAAATATTTTTAATGATGCCACAATTTATACCTAGTATAAAAGGGGGAAGAAGACCAAAACACCATCAAATATCTAGATTTACTTAAAAATGTTGAAAGTGGTAAAGGTCCAATTATACTTATTTATGAATATAATTTTTTGTACTTTCATCAAATATATTACAGAAGTTATCTAAGTATGACCATTTGAAGGTAAATCAATATATAATTTTTTTTTAAATAAAGCTGTTTTAAGAAGAAAATATCCTTTAGCCATATTAATTCATTCGTAATTTTTTTAACTACTCAACTTCTTTGAAAACAATTTCATAAATATTTAACACTAAACTGAAAGTATGCATACAATTAATTTTTTAATCTTTGTTGGAAATCATATCCTTAAATTATGATCAATGCCAAAATTATTTCTATTTACTATAAATATACTAACTTAGATACTATTTTAATAAAAGAATAATTGAAATACTCATTGAAAGATGAGAAGAATTTAACTGAAAAGAAACTAGAATTGAACTAAAAATAAGCTAAATTTAGGCACTTAATTTATAAAATTTTCTAACTCTTAATGGACAATAAATAAATTATAACAACAAATCAAATTTGAAAAAAGTTCATCGAGCAAAAATTCTCAATATGATTCCGAACCCAAATCTAAATACACTAAAACTGGTTTACCGAGTGGAAAATAAAAGTGAACCAACGTAAATGTGTCCATGTAACTTTTACTCTCCGCCGTCAACTATAGTCACCCATATGTCTTAAAGGCAGGATATACGCGTACCACAAGACATTGAAGTTCGGTATCTAGGACTGAATTTAGTCAAACGTTTGACATGGAACTCATACACAAGACTTAATAGACCAGAACTTACCAAACGATATTGCCTATTTTTTTGACTTTAATCCAAACGTTCTAAACTAACCGTAATAGTACCAATATTAACTTAAGGACTAAAACTCTAGAGCTCAACTAAGCCTTCCAATTTCCATCGAATCTAATTCATGCAGTCAAAAATACTTCCCATTTTTTGTCATTGTTCCTTTTTATGTGTGTAAAAGTTTATTTATCTCGTTATAAAAAGTTTCACTGTCATCTTCGCAATCATACTAATTTTCTTATTCGAGAACTATTCCTCCATTTGCTTTCGTAGAAAAATAGTAAGTTTTCACTTATATTCATATATAAATTAAGGCTTATTATTTCCGATAGTAGTTAATCAACACTTTTATTTAAACAAACAGAAAAACAAAAAATTAAGACCGACTTTGGCCTTTGGAATAGAAGTCTGATAACTTTTGGAAATTTTTGACATAAAATTTTGTCAAAAAGTTTTCTTTGCACACGTTGCCAGACAAACCATTGTCAGACCATTTGAAGGCATTGTCAGACAATATTTACAGGCAACATCTGGCAACATGTGATCACAGTTTGGGACAATTATCAGAACAATTTTAGATATTTCCACATTGTCAGATGGACGAATTTATAACGTCTGACAATGGTTTTTCATTTTTTTAATATGGGATTTTGTCTGATAATGAATGCACAATTTTTTTATTTACAGTTAATGTCACAATAGTTTGATTTACTTGTAAACGTTGCCAGACTAGATTATTGTCAGACTATTTGAAAAATGAAAAAATGCAGGTCATTGCCTGATGACCATATGTGTATCTGTCTAGATTATTGTCAGACTATTTGAAGCATTGTTAGCAACTTGTAAACCTTGTCAAACTAGTTTATTGTCAGACTATTTGAAGCAATGACAGCTGATTGTTTGATGACCATACCATGTGTATGAGCAATCATTGCTTGATTTTGACTATCGTTGATATCGTCAATGTAACATTCTTGGTAAAAAAACTGCCACTTCTTTTTATGTACGTTTCAATATAATCCACTATGACTTAGATATCCTTTTTGAAAATTTATAGTAAGTTACTCATTATCATAAATTCCCTCCCATAATTTAAGTTTCATGTAAGTCAAATTTCCTCCTATACCAACCTAATAAATACTCTAAGGCGCATAAATAGTCAATTGCCACAGGATATTTAAAGAATTTGAAAGAAGTTACAGGAAGTGCAGGCACCGAAGAATATTTTCTACTCTTTTCTATTTTTTCAGATTGGTTAAAATCTTTGTCATTTAATATATACTCAGATCACAGTAAAAGACTATGATTTTTATGGGATTAGTGAAGATTTGATTTTTTTTTATTAGAACATTAAGATTTTAATCGTAATATAGTAATTTAATAATTTGTTTGTATCTGAAATCTTGATTAAAAAATATAGATTTTAACAAAAAAATGCGGTACTATCTAACTATTCATTCAACGATGGCATGAAGTCATGCAAATTATTTCTGAAATAATATTTTTCTGCCCTGAAGTAGGGATGCTGGGACGTCTGCGTTTAGAATGCAGTAGTCTTTGATGACTACAAATGAATTTAAATATAATGGATTATAAAATGAATTATAAAAATATTTGAAAATTTTCCATATTTAAGATAAATAATCATTTGTAACGTTTCTAACGCCATCTATTAGATATAGTATGAAGGCAAAAAATTTAGAAAACATAAGCAACATTATTTATATTGAAAAGTGATTATTTTAATTTCTATTGTTTTAAATGATAGTTTTTTTTAAAATTTGGAGTTTGGGTCATGAAAAGTTGCATCGATGCTATGGGCAACATTTCTTATCAAGAACAAAGTATTTTTGATGGAGTTACAGTGGAAGACAAAAAACACTTAGTGAGACCTTTAAAATTGATAACTGATGAAAATGACGTTAGACAAACCTCCAACACAAAGTTTCAATTAAGTTTTTTTTTTTTTAAAAAGTCCTTGAAATGCTCAGAAAAAGTTCAGATTTTTTTGCGTCCGATTTTTTTGCGTCAAATCGAATATTATCAAAAAAATCTGATTATAGATTACAAATATTGACAACTGAAGCGCCAAGTCGAAGCAAAAAAACGGAATACAAGCTTAAAGCTTACTTACGCATGCTCAAAGGCATAACTTTCAAATAGGTACAATTTTAGTATACACTTTTGCCATCAATCACCCCCATACGAGAAAATGAGGAGGATTCAAATTAAGGGATCGTGGGGGCCAGTCGATATCACCACTTTTTGACATTATTCAGCCGGAAAAATTTCTCTCCAAATGTTCAACGTAGCACGAGCTGTGGGTATTGTGACACCGTCTTGTTGGAACCACGTGCCTTATAGGCCAATTGATCTTATTCGGGTAGAAGAAAGTTTCTCAACATGTCCCGATAGCGGTCACCAGTAATTGTTATAGCATTGCCTCCAGCATCCTTAAAGAAATATGGCCCAATGATGCCGTTGTTCCAAACAGTTGGTCTACGAGAGTGTGGTGGTCTTTGATGTATCAGTTGAGGATTTTTGTTTATAAATAAAGCCAGCTAAGTCGAAGTATGCTTCGTAATATGCGGAGGCGTAATTTTCTCCGCGTATTCACAATTGAACAATTATTTAAATAAATTGTTTTAATAATTTCAAGACGTTATTGTACCTGTCAATACTTTATAATAAATTATTATTGACCACTCTTTACGGGTTTTGAATTTCAATAGACAAATGTTATTCAAACTTAAATGGTGGTTAAACAAAATCGGTCTAGAATATAAAACGCATCCAAGATGGTGGTAAAAAACCTCACAATTGAACCGAAAGACAATCGGAAGAATTTTTGCCTCTTCCCTCTTTCTTATTTACCTGATACCCAAAATAAAAAGACACCTGAAACGAAGTCATATTAGTACTGCCGATAACGTGCAAAGCAGTGTAACGGAGGAACTTTTAGTGATTCCAGATGATTCCTCAACTGTTTATTTACCGCACCACTCAGATGAAAGTGAGCGCACGAAAAGTTGCAATTGGAGAACGATTATTTTGATAATAAAATTGAATAATTTGTATACGTTGTTCTTTCGTATATCTCTCTATGATTAAATTGTAACATTACTGAATATACGAGTAATAAAAAAAAAGACAGATCATGACATATTACAAATAGCCGAAACGTCACTTAGAAATCATATCACTTTTATTGAAAAATCCTATAGCTGCCCAATAGAATTACTTCAAAAATAATAATATTTCTGTATATAAATGAAATAAATTTTCTGGAAAAATAGTTTCATTACTTGTCGTCTATACCTCTTATACAGGATCTATCAATATAAACTTGTTTTTAAATTTTAATCGCATAAACATATTTTGCACAAAAATTCTATAATTCTTTATTGAAATATATTGTAAAGACTCTACCATTTATGAATAAATATTGGATAAATGACAAGGTTGATAAGTGGACTATTCCAGGACATCTATACCTTATACAATAAAATATTTTATGTAAATAATATTCAAAATCAGACTTACTAAATAATTAGAAATAATATGGAAACTAACAGCGGCATATAAGCCAAACTGAAAAAAATAAGAAATATCGAAATAGAAATTTCAAGGATTCAAAGAAACATGCATGCTTACTTTCATAATATTCAGTATATGGTATATCAAAAGTTTCGAATAAACTTCTTTAGGTTTTCTTCTGAGAAACTTATTCATAACGGAGCGGTATAAGTGAATATATATATAAAAGCTTCAACACACTTATGCATACATTTACACATAGCCGAGTACATATTTATGGTTCGAAAATTTACAGAGCTGTTTGGAAAATCAGTGGAAACCCTTTGGAGATTTACGAATAGATAAACAAATTTTGTTGAACTAAATCAAAATGGCGTAAAGGAAGTGTGAAAAATGCAAATAACAATGACAGTGTGTGGACATGAAAAGTTTAACAAACCGAACACACCTGCCAGAACAGAAATTAACTAGTTTTCGTTAGCTTATTGGAAAATTTGACTGGCGGTTAGTCTTTCAGATAGATTCGGTTTGTCTTTCTATAGTGTCTGTCACACATACTTGTGGTGCTTAGTTTGCTGGCAATTTTCTAAAATGATATAAATTTTCGAAGATGTTTTTAGAATGGAGAAATTCAATTCGGCATGCTTGGTTTAGAAATAATATTCTGTTCCTGGCACATGTGTCACGTTGTTGTTTTCTATTTTCTATAGACTTGGTGATGTGTGACTAAAATACGCATACTCGAACAGAAAAGCCGAAAATATTTGATCTAATTTTGTATTCGGGTCCGCACATTGCCTCCTTAATTAAAATTCCTCGGAAAGGCGTGAAGTGTCAAGTTTGTATTAATTTGCATATTTATATACAAAGTTCCATTCGATGAACATACAGTCGAACAGTATCGACAGTGCTAGCTAGCTAGATCTGGTGACAGTTCCAATGGCGGTGTTAGTAGCTATATTAGATGTTAGATTTTACCATCCCATCGATAGATAGATAATGTAATGTACCGTGTCTCAATTTTGTGTCCTGGATCAATAATAACTCGAACATAACGATGTTGTCTATTGTCCTCGTGCACTCGAAATACTGACTTCTTCGCCAACAAGACTATTTCGACACCACCACCCCCTCTCCCCCTACACTCATCAAATGTTTGGAGAATATTCTTAGCACGGATTTCGAAATGGATTATGACCAGACCTTCGAACTCAGTCCAAGTATACTATTCGCCTTGTTTCGATAGCATCTCAAATAATAACTGTCGGAAGAACAGTAAATTTTCCGATCATGGGCAACCAGGAAGTGAGAAACATTCAACCAAAGTAGTTTTCAATACAATTCTGGAAAGAATTTTTCGACTTTTTCAAAAACATCCCCACATATGTATCTACAATATATAAATAGTCTCAGTAGTATACACATTCTCAGTCCTGATTATGTATCCGTATTTCGTATATAAGGATTTGTAGCAAATTGTACCATGTGAGACTTAAAGATAAATCGCCTTGGCACTCATCCCAATATTGAAAAAACATTCCGCCCATAAATAGATAAATATGAGAAAATGTGAAAATAATCGACGGATGAACATTATCCCCACTGAGGATTTTGTGGCTACTATAATAGTTCAGTAAAAGCACAATTCGGATGGTTGCTGATCGGTTATTTTGTTGGTTGGTTATTCTATTGGCCTTTCAAATTATATTCATATCCGCAGTGCTAGAAGCTACATACTCATAGCTCCAAAATAGTTTTGACCAACCCAATCAACTCTTTTTCTATGTCCAAAATTAACCCGAATTTCCTTCGACATGAGGCCAACATGAATATTTTAGTTTAGCTAAAATACTAAAGCTTACAAATTTCATATTAAGAGTATCTGGCTGCAATTTTCATTTGAATATGTCATGTTCTTGTCCAGGATACATGATAGACCAACTGGCTAATGGATGGATATATTCGTCATACACATGTACGATCAAATATTGAATAAAATAAAACCAATTATTGAATGGAACTTTTTCATAAACATTGAGTTCATTTCAACTAAAAATGAGAATTTGTTTTTGTTTTATCTTATCAATCTTATACGAGTATAATAGATATTTCAATTTTTATGTGTATTTTGTGCAATTTTATTTTACGGTTAATTGAAAATTATAGTGAATTCATAGAAGATAGATCAGACTTCTCTGACTGACTCAATACTAATCGAAACTGGTCAAGGAAAGCCCATCTCTCTTCACATTCATAAAGGTCAAATCAGAATTATTTATAATAAAGTTTGCTTTGCTAATTATCCTTTCCATAATTTAGACAAAACTATTATGACTACCTGCAACGTAGGTATTTATTATATAAACCTAGCATTTTTAGATAGAATTGGTATTTATCATACAGCCCTCGCTTAATTTTAATTCTAGTTTTTTTTTAAACTAATTCTAAAATTGCTCTATGCCATACTTGAATCATCCAACAGAATTCTAGATGATGAGAGGAAAAAATACTGCCCAAGTATATACCTGAATATACTTCACATCCAAAGATGCCATATAAGAAAAATAATGTTGAAATCACAATTATGTTATTTATAATAAAGTTTGATTTGCTTATTATTCTCTCCATAATTTAGATAAACCTATTATGACTACCATAAATAACAAAATTAAGGTTGTATTATGATTACCATAAATAACAAAATCTAAAATAAATATAACAAAATTAAGGACAAAATAGGTCCAGAGGCAAGAAGTTTACTTATGCAGAGGAAGTCCATATTTAAAGACAGAAAAAAACAACAAAAAGAAGCTCGAAAGTCTAAGTAAAGAAATAAATCTACAAATCAGGAAATATAAACAAAAAAAAAGGAATAATATATAGAGTGTATAACTTAAAAATGCGGGATTTTTGGCAAATTTTGAGTGTTTATTTTGAAAAATTATTACAATATATTTTATTCAAAGTATTGTCCATCGGAAGCCACTACTTGTTCCCATCTTTCTGGCAACATATGGATTCCGCGCCAAAAAAACTGCTCCGGTTTTGAGGCCAAGAATGAATCGAGCCAATTTTTGATGCTCTGTTCTGAAGGGAAGCGTATTCCGGTGAGGGCGTTTTGCATGGATCTAAACAAATGGTAGTCGGACGGGGCAAGGTCTGGGCTATAAGGCGGGTGAGGCAAAACTTCCCAGCCACTGTTTTCTAAATAATTTTTAACCGGTCTTGTAACATGAGGCCGAGCGTTGTCATGATGGAAAATTATGGCTTCGTGTCTGGTCGCATATTCCGGGCGTTTTTCGACCAATGCTCGCTTCAAACGGACTAATTGTATTCGGTAGAGGTCGCCTGTGATCGTCTGGCCCAATTTTAATAGCTCATAATAGATCACACCCTTCTGATCCCACCAAATATAGAGCATTACCTTGGCGCCATGGATATTTGGCTTTGGCGTTGATTTGGCTGGTTGGCCGGGCTTTACATACGATTTTTTGCGCTTTGGGTTGTCGTAATGAATCCATTTTTCGTCGCCAGTAATGATTCGATTCAAAAACGACTTCTTTTTGCCGCCGTTCAAGCAGCATTTCGGACATGTACAATCGCCTTTCAACGTCTCTCGGCTTCAATTCATATGGGACCCAATTTCCTTGGTTTTGGATAAATCCTGCTGCTTTCAAACGTTTTGAAATGACTGCTTGAGTGACTCCCAATGATTTTGCAATTTCTTCTTGAGTTCGACAACAGTCTTCGTCGAGTAATGTCTCCAAATCTTCATCTTCAAACTTTTTTGGCTGACCTGGTCGTTCTTTGTCTTCCGTGTCAAAATCACCACTTCTGAACCGCACAAACCATCTCTCGCACGTTGAAATCGATGGAACATATTCAGGATAAGCTTCGGTGAGCAATCTATGTGCTTCAGCTGCACTTTTTTTCAAATTGAAGAAGTAAATCAACACTTCCCGCAAAGTACGAAATTCGACATTTTTTAAGCAAAAAAAAAACTTTGTTGTTTACACTATTTCGTTCAATGACTAATCGAGAATGAATGACAGATATTTAACCTCCAAAATGCCATATGAGTTATTATTAACACAAACCATGTGTAAAATTTATGCCATCTGTTGTCAATCCCGCATTTTTAAGTTATATACCCAATAGTAAATGCTTATATAGAAAAAACAGAAGGAGTTAGGATAGCATTAAAAGAGCTTCGAGATAGTATAAACTGGATAGACAATATGACACACCAGAAAGATAAGAAAAAGAAGACGTAGCCACGGATTATTACCGTGAGCTAACATATATGATAACGATAAAACACTAGACGAAATCCACCAACTAACTGAAAACGATACAAATAGTAATGAAGAAATTCCAAGTATACTGAAAGAAGAAGTAGAAAAAGCTATTAAATCTCAAAAAAGAGGCAAAGCACCGGGAGAAGATGGCATATCTAACGAACTTTTGATAGAAACATCTGATATTATAGTAGACACTATTACAGATTTATTTAACCGAATTTTTGAAACAGAATGTATACCTCACCAGTGGACCATGTCAACTATAATACTACTACATAAAAAGGAAAATAAAGACAACATAACTAACTACAGATCCATCAGCCTGATGTCGAACGTATATAAAATCTTTTCCAAAATACTGTTGAATCGTTTAACAAAGACTTTGGATGACAACCAACCTAGAGAGCAAGCAGGCTTTTGCAAGGACTTTTCAACAATCGAACACATACACACCATAAAACAAATTATCCAGAAATGTACAGAATATGGTATCAATTACTATTTGGCGTTTGTAGACTATAATTAAGCTTTTGACTCATTAAAACATACAAAAATATGGGAAGCGCTTACAACACAAAGGGTTGAAAACAAGTACATACAAATTGTTAAAAATATATACAATAACATGAAAGCGAAAATAAGAACAGATAGAGAAGTCCGACAGGGAGACCCACTATCACCCAAACTTTTCTCGGCGGTGCCTGAATATATATTTAGACGTCTCGAATGTAGTCAATATGGACTTAACATTAACGAAATGCAACTAAACCATTTAAGATTTGCAGACGATCTAATTCTAATCTCTGAAGACCAGAGAAACCTGTAAGCAATGCTTGAACAGTTGGTGTACGAAAGTGATAAAGTCGGACCCTCCATGAATAATACAAAAACCAAAGTAATGACTAATTCCGACAAAAGCACCATTACAGTCAACGGCACCAAAAGATATTGTCAAAAACCCGCAGGTACCACTTAAAGGTAAGAAAAAAATAATTGATTTCTGTATTTTACCTATCATAACATACGGATGTCAAACTTGGAGTCTAACAAAACAAAACTTACACAAACTAGAAACCTGTCAACACAGCATAGAGCGAAGTATGCTCAAAGTCAAATTAAGAGACAAAGTAAAAGTAGGAGCATTACGTAACCAAACTAAAATTAACGATGTAACATACTGCATAAGAAAATTAAAATGGAGTTGGGGAGGTCATATGATGAGGAGTGAACAAGGAAAATGGGCTAAGGATGCAACCGAATGGTGTCCAAGACAAAATAAAAGAAAGAAAGGGAGGCAGCATCTGAGATGGGAGGACGATATTCAGAAAATAGCCGGTGCTACTTGGAAGAGGACGACTCATGACCGGAAAGTGTGGCAAGCTCTAGGGGAGGCCTTTGCGGAAACGCAGGTCAATCTCAAAACCGGTGTCAATTAACATAAGTGATAGTAACTTTCTTCTAAGATTGTTAAATAAAGGCTATTATTATTATTATTATTATTATGACTACCTGCAACTTGAAAAGAAATTCATTCTCATTATCTCCAATAATCTGAATATTCAAGATAGATTCTTACACCTTTCCAGATTGGAAGGCTTAGTTGAGCGTGGTGTTGAAAATATCTGCACGTCTACGTAGGTTTAAAAAGACTTTCACTAACCCGTCTATCTGCAGGCAACTTTTTATTCGAACACGTGGATAGGCTTGAAGAATTTATAGATGCGGCAACCGATCTTAACAAAACTTCTTTTGCAGTTATCGATGTTAATAACATCCAAATCCTTGATTTGCATTATGATATCTTTCTGTAAAAGCTAGCTCTAGATTGGCTTTATCAATCGAAGAAATAGCGTCCAAGTCGTTCTCAGTGAATGATCCTTTACTCAATGAGATTCAACATAGCCTACTCAATAATAGAAGTGTTGAGTTACGTTGGATGCCGGGGTATCTGTAACTCATGGTCAATGAGCCTGCTAATCATTTGGCTTTAAAAAATCTCTGTGAGTTTCCTGCAGTCACAGCATTTCCAATTATGCCTCGCTTATTAAAAAAATGGCAAACAACAACCTCAGCTATACTTAGAAATATAGACTCAACTTATATTGAGACCTCTTTAACATCTCTTTGGACACATACCAATAAACCAGTCTGCTCAACATCCTTATCGAAATTCTGTGCTCAAAATTCGGATATGGTATACTTCTCTTCCTCATAACTTTCTTTTTGGTAACCGTACACGTCCTATCTGCCAGCTACCATATATATTGAGCGAATGTCAGCAAACTCGGAATTTCTTCACGTGTAGAGTTCCTTCCATTATGGAGCTGCTAGGTCCAATTTCCAAGACTACTTTTTAACTTAATCAAATATACAAATATGCGCTAAAAATTTTAACTAAATCTAACTTTGCTATTCTCTTAAAAGCAAATCAACTTCACTTAAAAAAACTGGTAACGCCTATCGCCATGAAGCTTGCAGTCGCCAAAGGACCTCATGGTCTTGCAGTCGCCCAAGGACATCATGGCATGCACGTCTTATCTGCCAGCTACCATATATATTGAGCGAATGTCAGCAAACTCGGAATGTCAGCAAAAAGCGGAAGAAAGCGTGCCTTCCATTGTGGAGCTGCTAAGTCCAATTTCCAAGACCACTTTTTAATTTACTCAAACATACTGAATAGCTCTAAAAGCAAATCAACTTCACTTAAAAAAACTGGTAACGCCCATCGCCATGAAGCTTGCAGTCGCCAAAGGACCTCATGGTCTTGCAGTCGCCAAAGGACATCATGGCATACACGTCTTATCTGCCAGCTACCATATATATTGAGCGAATGTCAGCAAACTCGGAATGTCAGCAAAAAGCGGAAGAAAGCGTGCCTTCCATTGTGGAGCTGCTAAGTCCAATTTCCAAGACCACTTTTTAATTTACTCAAACATACTGAATAGCTCTAAAAGCAAATCAACTTCACTTAAAAAAACTGGTAACGCCCATCGCCATGAAGCTTGCAGTCGCCAAAGGACCTCATGGTCTTGCAGTCGCCAAAGGACATCATGGCATACACGTCTTATCTGCCAGCTACCATATATATTGAGCGAATGTCAGCAAACTCGGAATGTCAGCAAAAAGCGGAAGAAAGCGTGCCTTCCATTGTGGAGCTGCTAAGTCCAATTTCCAAGACCACTTTTTAATTTACTCAAACATACTGAATAGCTCTAAAAGCAAATCAACTTCACTTAAAAAAACTGGTAACGCCTATCGCCATGAAGCTTGCAGTCGCCAAAGGACCTCATGGTCTTGCAGTCGCCAAAGGACATCATGGCATGCACGTCTTATCTGCCAGCTACCATATATATTGAGCGAATGTCAGCAAACTCGGAATGTCAGCAAAAAGCAGAAGAAAGCGTGCCTTCCATTGTGGAGCTGCTAAGTCCAATTTCCAAGACCACTTTTTAATTTACTCAAACATAGTGAATAGCTCTAAAAGCAAATCAACTTCACTTAAAAAAACTGGTAACGCCCATCGCCATGAAGCTTGCAGTCGCCAAAGGACCTCATGGTCTTGCAGTCGCCAAAGGACATCATGGCATACACGTCTTATCTGCCAGCTACCATATATATTGAGCGAATGTTAGCAAACTCGGAATGTCAGCAAAAAGCGGAAGAAGGAGTACCTTCCATTGTGAAGCTGCTAAGTCCAATTTTCAAGACCACTTTTTAATTTACTCAAACATACTAAATAGCTCTAAAAGCAAATCAACTTCACTTAAAAAAAACTGGTAACGCCTATCGCCATGAAGCTTGCAGTCGCCAAAGGACCTCATGGTCTTGCAGTCGCCAAAGGACATCATGGCATACACGTCTTATCTGCCAGCTACCATATATATTGAGCGAATGTCAGCAAACTCGGAATGTCAGCAAAAAGCGGAAGAAATAGTGCCTTCCATTGTGGAGCTGCTATGTTAAGTCCAATTTCCAAAACCACTTTTTAATTTACTCAAACATTGAAGAAAGTGGTAACACGCATCGCCATGAAGCTTGCAGTCGCCAAAGGACCTCCATGGTCGTGGTGGTATGAAAATAGCCCCTAGCTCACGTTGAAGAGCCCTTCTAAACAAATAAACAAAAAATTAAATATTTAATTATTTTTTCTTAAATTAATATTTTTAACGAAAAAAAAGGAAAATTCTTTTTAAAAAAATACTTTCTTATACGAGTATGTTTTTGTGCCCGTATGGACTTATCATAAAAATTATATATAATACAATAATGAGCTAAATATAATAAATTATTCAAATAGTGATTTTAAAATCAAATTTTTATTGTATATTATTTAAATTGCCATTATTCTTTATTGCACAAAATTTGGATTATAATTTAGACCACTTCGTTATAGATATTGTGGTTTGTCTTACAATGCTCTTAAATTTTAAAAATTATCTGTAAAAATACGATGTCTTATATCGTTTAATAAGAAAAAAAATTCTACGGCATCAAATCGCAGTATTTTGTAGTACAATAAACATCACCTAAATTTGGCGTCCTGAGAACTTTTCGTACAATAAAACCAAAATTTATCGTATTGTGTGACTTGAGGTAACATTTTCTTAAAATCACATTTAGTCTTAATTAAATTTTTTTTAAAGTTTAAGCTAACAAAAAAAATTGTTAATCAGAAGGTCATAATACTCAGAATTGACAGTAAGGATCTCTCATCATCATTTTTAAAGAAATACACTTTCAGACAAAAATTCAACCCAGATAATTACTTTTCTTTGGTATAACAATTTTTCTCAAGTCACTTGTGGGGTTTCAGAGCCACGACGTACCGACGAAAATTTTCTTCAGAGCCTCAAAGCTCAAGAAATTTTTGTTCAAAAAACCGCAAAATCTGACTACGACAGAATTACTACATTTGTAAAAAATTTTTACTATTCTTACAAATTTTTCAGAAATTAAACTATCCATAAAATAAAATGGCAAATTATAGATTAAATTCACATTAATTAATTAAATATATTAATTTAAAAATTATCAGATGAGATATCTTATCTTTCCATGATATTTTTTTAAAATCGAGTTAATCGTTTCGCAAGTATTCCTAAACAAATTGATGATATGCCATACTAAACTCAATTTAGGCTCAATAATTTCTAAATCAAATTTACATTTAATTACGTAAATCATGAATTCATATCCAGTTGCAATGGCATATTGAACTAAACAGCAACAATCAGATGCTTTTAGATAATTGTATTAAATCAGAATGACAGAGGTTATTGTTTTAAGTAAGCCATAATTATGTACAATTTACCCATAGTAATAATAATTTTAATAATAATAATAATAATAATAATAACAACAGTAGAACAACACTTTATGTGTATAGTCCCGGAAACACTTTAACTAAGTCGATAAGGAAATTGTTATTGAAACTTAACTTATTGCCCATGTAACATCGATTATACAATTGACATTGTCAATTATTTCAATCTTCTGTTATATATTGTAGAAATCTAATATGTAATATAATAGTAAAAGTATACTAAAATTTAATTAGATATCAAAAAGTTTCTTTTTGTTTTCAATTTCGAATTAAAAGCATCTCTTTACAAAAAAAACTTTAAGCAATTGGAAAATAGTAAATTTGGAAACCTAAATTTTATTAAACCTTCCATACCCATACGAGTATTTATATAAATATATATATATACATATATACTAATATATCAATATGCTTAGATTAATTTACTATTAATATATGAACTGAACCGTTTATTGTTGTACATCTTATTTCATTGTAATTTAACCAATAACATTCAGCTTTGAACAAACCATCATTAGAACCCATAACGTCTGTAATTTATTCTGATTAGCTCTTTATATCCTTAGTCTTAAATCTTTTACTATATATAACAAAATATCCTTTAAAACGTATTGAGCAATAGCACCCCACATTCGGAGGTAATCAGTTAACTTTTAACTGACTCTACACAATTGGAATTTTCCAATCTAAAACAAACACCTTACTTATTATCCAACACCCTTCCTTCCATCCCTTAAAACCTATTTGAAACAGCTTCTATATAGGCATATGATTTCACAGAAGAATCTTATGGAAATTAGCATCCCCCCAACCCTCCCTCCCCCACCCCTATTTCAAATACGAATAAATGCATTGAAATTCCATAAATTCGAACGAATTCCTTTTATTTTCATACTAAATTAGGCCAATTACTTACAACTAGCATATTTGTATGCTATTATTATATTATTTGTTCAATATTATATGGTTTAAAATAGGTTTTATTATTATTCTACCATAATATAATGTAAATAGTAAACTATCAATGACCTTACACCTTTCAATACTTCCTCTTAACTTTGGTTGGTGATTTTCATTCTCTTAACTGCTACTATTGTGTTCCTGTAAAAAAAAAAAACTTCGAACCTAATTCACTAACCCATTATTTCTCGAACCTTAAAAATGCTCCTTCTTATTTTTAAGTATATCACGTAAATTGGTTTTATTCAATGTCAGATAACCGGAAAAGCCTACCATACAAGCTTGGCTGATCTATGATGAGCATTATTACCTGTTATAATGCTTTTGGCTTTATTGAAAGGGTATTGTGGCATGGAAGAACAGTGACTGAACTGTTTCTGCTACCCCATCGATATGGAGTACTGAATATTCGGATTATTACAACAATTGGGTTGTACGTGTACATATATCGAGCATAAATTAAATTCAAATATCACATGTATAGGGTAGATGGTTTTTTTCTTATTTATGACTATACAACAGGGAATTGTTTGGTATTCTGTTAATTCTGCTACTGACTTCTCAGCCCACCATTATGACCATTCAAAATACAAATAGAATCATCATAAAGCTGAACGATGATCATCCATCATCAGTACTCTGTAAAAAACATTTTTACTTGTCTATGTCACCATCAATAATGATTGATTTGTTTTTGATTTCATTCTTTGATGTGTAACATTGCGTTTGAATTTTCTACGTTCAACACTTCCATCTCAATTGATATAAAAATTGCTACACTACCGCTTATTGTTACAAGAATCTATACAAGATTTTCTATTGTATATATTTTCAAAAAAAAAAAAAAAAAAAAAATTCATGCCAAATACTTTTTGACATTTCAATTAATTTTCACTTTTTTCTAATATTATTCCTTCAATTCATAAAAATATTTTTTTTATACTCTAAATCTGCATGAATATTTTTGTCTACAATGAATTTTATTTATAATATATACTCGTGTATGCCTAGGTGAACGAAAATAAATTTTGGTTGAATATTAAAAATCATTCAACATTTTTTTTTTAGGTTAAAAATAATAAGATTTTGTAAACTTAAACCATTTGGCAACAACGTAAATGCAGAAGGGCATATTAGCTATGTCACTAGCTATATTAAAACTCTAAAAAGCTGCATATCATATACATATGTCACAGTGTCACTTAATCAACGGAAGAGTATGAGGGTTGTATGATTAATACCTGACGTTGGCAAGAAAAAAACATTTTTATTGACGAAATTCATTTTATTTTCTAACTGAGACTACTTTTAACTCGATACGCTTAGTCCAAAATTTGCTAGCTTTTGTATTGTATCTAAAAAAAATACGAGCTTTCCAACCCTTCAAAATAGGCGTTTTTTCAACAAACACCTCCCGCTGAATGAAATTCTTGTCAGCCGAGCCATTTTTCATTTTTGGGTAGTGTGTTCCTTAGGGTGGTGTGCTTGGCCGTATTCTGTATAATACGTATGGTATGTAAAGTTGTAATATTTCTACATACTTTGTCTGGATCATCAAAGGTTTGTTGATCCTATAATAGGTGGTCCTGAAACCGCAGCACCGCTTCAATTGTCACTCCCAGGTACATCAGCGATGGTCCCATGGCCTGCTTATGTTCGGCAATCCTAATAGTAATGGTCTCTCTAACTTTTTTCCCTTATAGTCTTATAGTCTGCCGAAGACCAACTATCAGAAGCCAATGGCGAACATAAACAATAGGCCAAATTGTCGTGGCTCTATAAAATAGCTTCTAGCTCTTGTTTCATAGACCTTACAATATAGAAATAAAAAATATCTGTTCCACATTTTTCACACATTTTGCCGCCACGATCACACCAACATCATCTCTAGAATATGGAGCTCCAGATTATTATCATACGAGGTCTGCTCAAAAAGTATCGTGAGTTTTTTTTTTTTTTTTAAATTAATTATTTATTCATGAATATCTATTTTGTGCCCTTCAAAGTAATTCCCACCAGATATTATACACTTATGCCAACGTTTTTTCCAAACCTCGAAGCACTTCAAAAAATCATTTTCTGTGATATATTGCTTACAATATTACAGGTAATATTCCTTATTGACCGTTCTACCCTGTGGCAAGAAGTCATGATGCACCACGCCCCTACAATCGAAGAAACCTGTAAGCAGAACCTTTACATTCGACCGAACTTGGCGCGCTTTTTTCGGTCTTGGCTCGTTTTTCATTTTTGCGAATAGAAAATAATCTCTCGGGGCTAAAACTAGGAAGTGTGGTGAATTCGGAAGCAAATCGTATCCTAACTCATGGAATTTTTCCTTGGCAATGAAAAAAGTATGCACAAGTATATTGTCTTCATAAAAGGGAATTTTGTTTTTTGCCAAAAGTGAACGTTTCGTCTTGAATTTCATTATTTAAATGGTCTAATAATACTGTATAATACCGTGCTGTTATCGTTTTGCCTTTTTTAACATAGTCGATGAAGATTATAAAATGTGCATCCCAGATAACTGCCGCCATTAGCTTTGCTGACTTTGGTGCACGTTCGGTAGTAGAAGCACATTGGTTTGACTGAACTTAGGTTTCTGGTGTATAATACTGAATCTATGTTACATCAACAGGCATGAATCGATGCACAAATTTATTTGTATTATACTTAAAATGCCTAAACACTTCGTTGAGGTTGTTATTCAGATACGTTTTTGGTTACGTATTAGAAAATGCGGCAGTCAACTGGCCAATAGCTTTCTTATACCTAAAATTTCATGAACGATTTTGCCTACACGTTCTTTTAACGAAAGTCGATTAAAAATATATCGTAGATTTTTTTAAGTATTTATTTGGTGGTGACCTTATTTGGACGACCTGGTCGTTCTTCATCAAAAATGATTATATGGCTTAAATGGTTGATAACGAAGGTGCAGAGTTTCCATAAACTTCTTCCAATTCCATTTTTATCTTATCAGTCAACCAATATTTTATCACTGTTCGAGAATTATTTTTTTCGTTGTTCGTTTTAAATTGCTCTCAATCGCAAATTAAATAAAGCTGATGCTTAAAAAATATAGAATCGTTTTAATAATAGCAAGATTCTTATGAAACGTTATATTTATAAAAAAATTAAGTTTTGTTAATAGTGGCAGTACCATTTCTGACCGAGGATTAGGTATTTATCATGTATTTATCATATAGCCCTCACTTAATTTTAATTCTAGTTTTTTTTAACTAATTCTAAAATTGCTCCATGCCATACTTGAGTCATCCAACATAATTCCAGACCATCAGTTTAAGAGGAAAAAGTACTGCCCAATTGTATGCCTAAATATATCGTATTGAAAAGATTTTTTTATTCCAATTATTTACTTATTATACAATCACACCTCTCACAGCAATATTTTAAAAGTCGCTATGAAACTTGAACAGTGTTTAATATACAGGGTGCGTTTTATGTTCCAGATCGATATTGTTTATCTGCCATTTTGGTAAAGACAATACTCATCCATTGGCATTTAACTAGAAAACAATTGATAACAATATATTATGAAGTATCTATTATAACAATAACGTCTTGAAATTATAAAAACATTTTATTTAAATAATTGTTCAATTGCGTTTACACGAAGAAAATTACATCTCCACGTATTACGAGGCACACTTCGACTTTGTTAATAAATAGAACAGCCTCTATTGGGGCACTAAAAACCGTCAACTGAAACACTACAGACCACTATACGCTCGTAGAGTAACTGTACACAGTTACTGGTGTACAGCAGGCAATGCTGTTACAGTTACTGGTGACCGCTATCGGAACATGTTGGAAAACTTTCATCTACCCAAATTAGATCACTTAAGTCTACAGAATATGTGGTTTACACAAGACGGTACCACATCACATACATTTTATGCTAAGATGCAAATTTTGAGAGAAATTTTTCCCGACCGAATAATGACAAAAAGTGGTGATATCGACTAGCCCCCACGATGCCCTGACTTGCACCCTTCCGTTTTTTTTTTTTTGTATGGTGATACTTAAAGGAAAAGGTATACACTAACAAGCCAACTATAACCTCAATGCTTAAGGATAACATTCGAAACGAAATTACTGAAATAACACCAGAAGTCTGCGAAAATTATTATGAAAAATATACTTTAAAGAGCTCGCATGTGTACCGCGACCAGAGACCAGCATTTGACCGACATTATATTTCATAAATAATATTAAAGAGCATATAATCAATCAATAAAATATAAATTATAAAATTGTATTTTAGTAAAAATTTATTAAAAAATAACTTCGACCTGGAACATAAAACGGACCTTGTATCTTATAGCCGCCGGTATTTCTTAGGGTAGTGTGCTTGGCTGTATTCTGTATAATATGGTCTGTAAAGTTGTAATATTTCTATATACTATAATAGGTAGTCCTGAAACCGCGGCCTCGCATCAATTATCACACCCAGGTACTTCAGCGATGGTCCGATAGCCTCCTTTTGTTCGGCAATCCTAATAGTAATGGTCTCTCTGCCTTTTTTCCCTTATAGTCTTATAGTCTGCAAGCCGAAGACCAATTATCAGAAGCCAATGGCGAACATAAACAATAGGCAAAATGGTCGTCGTTCTATAAAATAACTTCTAGCTCTTGTATCATAGACCTTAAAATATAGAAATAAAAAAGATCTGTTCCACCTCTTCCACACATTTTGCCACCACGATCAAACCAAAATCATCTCTAGAATATTGAGCTCCAGATTATTATCATACGATGTCTGTTCAAAATGCATCGTCAATTTTATGTTTTTTCAAAAATTAATTATTTAACATATTCGTGAATATCTATTTTATCCCCTTCAAAGTAATCACCACCAGATATTATACACTTATGCCAACGTTTTTTTCAATCCTCGAAGCACTTCAAAAAATCATTTTCTGTGATCTTGTTCAGCTCCTCCTTCGATGCCGTCTTTATCTCCTTAATCGTAGTGTAGCGTCGTCCTTTCATTGGGGCTCTTCAGTTTCGGAAACAAGAAAAAGTCACAGGAGGCCAGATCTGGAGAATACGGTGGCTGCGGCATTATTAGTGTGTTGTTTTTGGTCAAAAATGGCAAAAGCCACTTTTTGTTCTTCCACAAATCCGGGCGTTGCGCATAACTTGCAGGTAATATTCCTTATTGACCGTTCTACCCTGTCGCAAGAAGTCATGATGCATCACGCCTCTGCAATCGAAGAAAACTGTAAGCAAAACCTTTACATTCGACCGAACTTGGCGCGCATTTTTCGGTCTTGGCTCGTGCGGCAGCGTCCATTGTGATGATTGAGCTTTTGTTTCCACGTCATCACCATAAATCTATGATTCGTCACCAGTTATGATCCTCTGGAGCAAATTTGGGTCATCGCCGACAGAGTCCAACAGCTCCAACAGCAATGTTAATGCGATGCCGTTTTTGGTCGAAATTGAGCAATTTTTGTATGAATTTCGCAGCGACCCGTCTCACGCCAAATCATTGCTAAAAATCGAATGGCACGAGCCAATCGATATGTTTAAGTCCTCAGCAACTACTCTAACGGTGATTCGACGATTGGCCAATACTATTTTCTTCACTTCATCAAAGTTTTCGTCTGTTGTTGACGCGCTCGGGCGTCCGGCATGCTTTGCATCATTCTTCTCGACCCTCTGAGAATATTTTGTACCACCGATAAACGTTGCTTTGGCCCAAGGTAGCTTCACCATATACCACAGTCAGCATTCGGAATGCGTCCGCGCAATTAATTTTGTTTTTCACACAAAATATGATACACATTCTTTGATCAATTTTTTGGAATTGTTAAAAAATCGAAGACGAGCTAAAACACGTGTTAGAAAATTAGCTGTCAAAAATTAACTGAACATTCAAAATAGCCGAACTTGTCGGCATAAGTGAGAGACATAAGTATCAATATAATGCCACAAAAAAATCGAAAATCGAATATACGTAATTATGCGATACTTTTTGAACAGACCTCATATTGCATTCCACAACAGAGCGCCCAAGATAAAGGCCTAAAGACCCACCATAGAAAAGCCTACTAGAATTTGCCATGTTTTTATTCGAAAAATTTCCCCCAAATCTAATAAATGAGTATTATTTAATATTTTCAAATTATATTCAATTTTTTTTTTCTCTTTTCAGTATAATAATTACCACAAAAAATATATGATAATTTAGTCCTTTTTAATGATTTTCATATAAAATAAGTATTAACAGAGTGCACTTTATATCATCAATATGGCAAGGAATATTAAATTGCGTAGAAGAGTTATTACTCGTAACTTTGTAAATGGCCAATTAAAAGCATTCAAATTCGTTCATTTTAGATCAAAGTGAAATTTCTCAATTTAATTATGAACTTTTTCTCTATAATCATTTTCCTTAGTGCTTCTAACTTTTGTTATTATATTGTAATTTACTACCATTGTTGAATGAACTTCCAGAAAAATGGTTCATATTTTGCAAAAGAACAAAGTAATCAAAATTCCCGATTTGAATCTGACTGTGATAAAAGAAAGGGAAAAAAATTACGAATATTCTGAAGAAATGAATTCACTTTAAACGCTATTTCAATTATGCATACTATAAAATTTTGTGTTGAATTCTTTCATCTTTCGACATCAATTTGCATCTGTTGATTCGACTGGAAACTAGAAAATGAATCACATAACCATGAATGTGAGGTATACTAAATCATCCATCGTCCATTACCATCCCCATAACCTTTGGTATAGATCGTTCACTACCCATTGCTCCCTGATTATATTCGCCACTTCCCCCATTAAATCCTGTATAGTAGCTTTTAGGCACTCAACAGTATAGCAATATAGAAAATGTTGTTTGATAGCTAATCAAATTTCAAACATTTAATGTTAGCATGAATACGGTCTGGGCTTTCCCTTATTAATATTACAATTTAGTTACGTTGAAATGGTTTTCGACCCTTGCAATCATTACTATACCATTTATTCGTATTCATGTAAATTCCGAGGGTTAAAAAATAAAGGACATCTCATTTCAAATGTTTTATTGTTTCATCAGCAGTAGTATTAACTCTATAATAATATTAAAATTAAAGTTAAAAAAAGGGGCATTTTGAAATCGAAATTAAAAATTACTTTTATTTAATTATAGTGTTATCTATGTAACTTTAACTTTGGGCCTGTTATCGTTTACAAAAACTACAAGATTCATAAAACTACTTAATTATTATTTTTCATAAATACGATTTTATCATTATTGAAAATATTTTGAATTTACAACAGTTAAACCGTATTTTTAAATCCATAAATACAATAGGATCAAATCTAGTCCTTAAAATTTTAAATGATTTAAACTCTATCCAAATGAGTAGGGAATATTTCTTATACTCAATTTTTTATTGACACAAACAAGAACCTACAAATTTTTCAACCTATAAATTTTACTACTACTAACCAGGGAAAAGAGATTCTATTTGATAACTGTAAATTTATTATGCCAAACATTGACCATCTACGAGTATAACCTAGAAAAGGCAATACCAATTATTGCAACTCGGAGACCACAACTTTTTCGCATTCAGAATTGAAAAGGTATAAATTATTGGCTTAAATTATGTCCTTAGTTAAGAAAGAAAAATATCCATAGTCATAGACAGGAAACAACTAGTTTTCGCAAGTAGAAAAAAGTCGTGACACCTAAAATGTTGTACAAGAGCCAGGTCGAGAGCCAGGTAATATGTAAATGTCAGTTTTTAACATTATGTGTACACATTAGCTAAAATCACGTTGTTTACTTTGACTTTTGAACAATAATAATATATTTTTAATATATGCGTTGACAATAAATACATATTACCTAATATTGGGTTGTTCGGAAAGTAATTTCGTTTTTTTTTTTATAAAAAAGAAAGACAATTTTCTTATAATGAATTAATATTTTATTGTGTCCTTTTTTTCTTTAAGTAAATCATTCAATTTGTCCAACTGATGATAGTACACTTCAGAATTGATCGTTGTGTTGCTCGGTAGAAGCTGAAAATAAACGATTCTTTTAAAATCCCACCAGAGAGATAGCATAACCTTTTTTTGATGAATATTCTCTTTCGAAGTGCTATGAGCCGATTCACCTTTTCTACTACAGGATCTTTTGCCCTTAACATTGTTGTAGACAACCCATTTCCCGTGATGATACCCTTCAAAAATGGATCATTTTCTTGGCGGTTTTCAAATCACAAACGTCAATGCGACGGCACAAATGTTTTTCCGTAAGAAGATGAGGAACCCATATGCCGAGCTTTGAGATTAAATCTGGCCGTTTCAAATGATCATGAACTATCGTATTCGATAAATTTTGATCTCACGAGTTGTTCTTCGCCGGTTTGCATCAATTAATGGCTTTATTGTGTCTTCATCAGCTTCAACTGGCCTTCCGAGAACATGGTACATCTTAGAGATCAAATCGAAATTTTGCAAACCAGTTTTGGCACTGGCGCTCACTTAACACATCGTCCCCATACACATCGGATAATTTTTTTCTTACTTGAACAGCATTTTTATCTTTTCTATAGTAAAAAAGTCAAATATGCCGAAAATGCTGTTTTTCACTTTCCATATTTAAAACGGTATCAATCAAAAACTTCTCTGCAGAATCAATCTAATAGCAAGCCTTGCTATGTCAGCTGTCAAAATTCATATGATTATACGGCTTAAGTGTGAAGTTGGCAAACACAAGAATTTTTTGGAATAAAAAATATGCTCGAAATAAGTCTTCGCCTTTAATTTAAAGTTATATAAGAGTTGTACAAAGGGATTTTTTTTAGCCACTCAAACAAACAATCTATAACTTGGCATGCACGTTTTACCTGGCTCTGCACCTGGTTCTCATTCAAAAATTTTAGCCTTATAATTTTGCTCCACCGGCGAGTTGTAGTTAGTTTTTGTTTATGCTAGAGCCTAATTTTTGCACATATGCGCCCAGATCTACATATTCCAGGTTGTATGATAAGCATTTTGGATACATAAAATTAATTAATTAATACGCTTTAAAAATGTCTTTTTATTACTTAAAGGTTATGCAGTAATAAAAATAGAAAATTATTCAAAGTGCTTACGTATTGCAATTACAAAAAATTATCAATTATTCAATTTACGAGGTGTAGCAGAAAAGAAATGATAGCGATATTACTGAGATTAATCTGGCAACACTGCAGACTTCGCCTGTACATAATTTTTATGTTAGTCCATCTGAGATGGACAGTTTCATTACGAAATACGGTTCAACGATGTGCGCCATCAAGTTTGGTGAACGTGTGTTTAACTTACGAAAAGTTACAAATGACCCTTTGGGAAACATTTTCCTTATGAAAAAAAGAATTTTGTGGCATAAATCAGAAACCTCGCTTAGTAATGAGTTCTACATGGAAAATTTATGAAAATATGGAGTGATTGAAGGCTCTTATAAGGTCAGACTGTTGACTAACATTGAAACTGAGCAATAGTCCTTTAAAGGCCCATAAGAAGAGTTGTTTGCATATTAACTGACATTATAGGCACTTGGATACTCCACCATGACAACGTCTCGTTTTACATGGCCATCTACATCAAAGAGTGTCACATTTTTACTTATTAAGGCCAAAATACACTTTAAAGCATGTCATCTTGTACTATCGTTAATATCCCAAAGATTCTAATCGATGAGCTGAAGGCAATTTCAGTTGGAGCCTTCCAGAATTGCTACGAAGTGTAAGTCACAACTATGAAGGGAAAAAAATAATACGAGGGTCGTTCAATAAGTCATTAGAAAAAGATGGAAAAAAACTGTTTTAAAAAAAAAAAAAAAATTTATTTTTCAACATAATTTTCTTTTAGCTCTATATACTTTTCCAACCGTTTTTCCAGAATTTTTAGCAATGGAAAACTGTTTGAGCAATGACGTCATCGTTGGAAGTGAACCGTCGTCCGCCAAGCCATTTCTTCAGATTGGGGAAAAGAAAATAGTCACTCGGGGCCAAATCTGGTGAGTAAGCGGGATGCTGCAACAATTCCATTCTCAATTCCACAATTTTGGCCATGGAAACAGCGCAGGTGTACACACGCGCATTGTCCTGATGCAAGAGGATTTTTTTCTTCTTCAGATGGGGGCGTTTTTCTTTGATTTCCTCGCTCAACCGTTGCAATAACGACGCGTAATAAGTTCCTGTTGTTGTTTTTCCTTTTTCCAAGTAGTCGATAAAAATGATGCCCTGCGAATCCCAAAAGATCGTGGCCATCACCTTGCCGGCCGATGGCACAGTTTTTGCCTTCTTCGGAGCCTTGAAAATCCACTGTGATGACTGTCTCTTCATTTCTGGAGTGTAGTAGTGTATCCAGGTTTCATCCACAGTGACATATCGACGAAGGAATTTGCCAGGATTGCGATGAAAGAGTGCCAACATAGCGTCAGAGTCCACTACACGATTGCGCTTATTCTCCTCTGAGAGCAAACGCGGCACCCATCTTGCCGAAATTTTTTTCACAGACAATTTTTCATGCAAAATTGAAACGACTGTACCTTATGATATGCCCGTGGCCTCAACTAATTCGCGCAATTTAATTCGCCGATCGTTCAAAATCAGATCGTGGATTTTGTCGATGATTTCAGGAGTAGGCACCTCAACTGGGCGTCCTGAACGATGTTCACCTTTTGTGGATGAAATTCATCCACGTTTAAATTCATTCATCCAATTGTAAACCATCGCAAACACAGGTGCAGATGTGCCATGAACTGCATCGAACTCGGCTTTGATTTCTTTCGGGCTTAAGCCTTTCAAATGGAGATGTTTGATGACAGCCCTAAACTCGCTTTTTTCCATTGTTATGCACAAATAAATATCGTTAACTTTAATCGACGATAGAAATTGACCTACGCTATGGATCGAGCTGACATTATCCTGTCGATAATGCTACTTACAAAAAAAATCTACGAGCGCAATTTCTCGGATTTTCTAAGGACTTATTGAACGACCCTCGTATATAAAAATTTAAAAAACATTGTTGCCAAAAAAAATAGCTTTTCTTCTACACCTTGTATGACATATAATATATTGTCACATAAAGTTAAGAGCTTTTTAAATTTATAATATTTTTTTTAGAACTTTAATACACGACTGCTTACAATACTTACGTGTGTATGTAGATTATTTATAAAATATCGCACAATAGCTCTAAATTTCCTACTCATGATTATTAAGGATAATGTTGTAATTTATCAAGAATATAATCAATCACAAATTATATAAATTGATTATTGTTTGATAATCAATTTGGGTTAAAAACATCCCTGAAAAATGTCTTATTGTTTGTTCTTATCAAAAACATATTCACAAATAGCCAATAATCCTGCTCGTATGCATGTATTTACGTATGTACACTAGTATGGTATAAACCTGTCTCTATATAAATGTTTATGAAAATTTATTCAAATACATCCACTTCGATTGATGATAAACAAATAGATATCGTTTTTATTTCAATTTCTTTATTTATAGATTCAATGATATGAAATAATTTATTCCAAAATAAAAAAAAACCTCTATTTGTGCTATGTCAATAATATTTTCCAGGTCAATAATTCAAAAAGAGTTCAACAAGTTTTTTTTACCATATTTCGTTAACCAAATTTCACATCCAGTACTCTCAATTATAGTATAAAAATATAGAGATTATTGCATATGAAGTATAAATAAAAAACTATATTTTAAAACAATATAATGAGAATATATTTGAATTTTTATTATTTATTGATTTTTCAATATGTTTATACATGCATACTACAGGTGCAAAAATTAACTTTAATTAAGAGTTAAAATTTTATTTTTCACAGAACTCCATTGCCCCCCCCCCCTAAACTCTTATGCTATGATTTGATCATTCGAGGAATGCTAGTCTCAACTTCGCCCAATTGGACAAAATTGTTATTCGACTTTAAGCTTCAACTTTTTAATGAACCTTTTATGAATAATAAAAAAAAAGTTCAACGCCAAACTAAAAATCCAGTTAAGGGAGGATTGGAAGCAAAAGCGTATAAAAAAGTCGCTTTTGAATTAGTTGCAATTATTAACAGCCAAGCACGGCTGATGTAGAGTACGAGGTCTGTTTAAAAAGTATCGCGAATTTTCAATTTCCGCGGATTACGTATATTCGATTTTTGATTTTTTTGTGGCGTTATGTTGCCACGAAAAAATGCCGATAAGTTCGGCCATTTTGAATGTTCATTTAATTTTTGACAGCTGTTTTGCTTGCACGTGTTTTGGCTCGTCTTTGATTTTTGCCCATTTTTGCCCAAAAACAGTATCGCATTAACATTGCTAAGGAGCTTTTGGACTCTGTCCGCGATGACCCAAATTTGCTCCAGAGAGTCATAACTGGTGACGAATCATGGTTTTATGGTTATGACATAAAAACCAAAGCTCAATCATCCCAATGGAAGCTGCCGCACGAGCCAAGACCGAAAAAAGCGCGCCAAGTTCGGGCGAATGTGAAGGTTTTGCTTACAGTTTTCTTCAATTGCCGATTTCAGGGGTATGATGCATCATGAATTTTTGCCACAGGGTAGAACGGTCAATAAGGAATATTACCTGAAAGTTATGCGCAAGTTGCGCGAGCCAATCGTCCAGAAATGCCGGATTTGCAGAAGAACAAAAATTTACTTTTGCAACATGATAACGCTCCTGCTCACGCATCGTTGCTTGTGCGCGAATTTTTGACCAAAAACAACACACTTAATAATGCCGCAGCCACCGTATTCCCCAGATCTGTCCCCCTGTGACTTTTTTTTGTTTCCGAAACAGACTTTTTTTTGTTCCCGTAATAGATACGAGCCAAAACACGTGCAAGCAAAGCAGCTGTCATAAATTAAGTGAACATTTAAAATGGCCGAACTTATCGGCATAAGTGAGAGACATGAGTACCAACATAACGCCATAAAAAAGTCGAAAATCAAATATACGAAGCCCGCGAAAATTCAAAATTCGCGATACTTTTTGAAAAGACCTCGTATAGCTAAGTTCAAGTTTACTTTATAACATATCCTTGACAATTTATATTTTTCTTATAAGACATTCTTAATACTTTAAAAAAACATGCTTAAATCCTAAACCTAACCTTAACACTTAAATATAATCTTATAACTAAACATGCATTTTTTTTACAATTATTCTTAAAACTTATCTTAAAACTAAAAACTAAATTCTATATTTTATATTCTATATTTTAATCCAGTAACTGCTGCCATTGACGTGTCGTATTAATTTCCTTCGGTGCTTCCGACCACGTATGATGTAGTTGCTTATCTTGACGTTGTCCCTTTGGCTTCTTCTGTATCCTTCAATAGAAGTAACGGTGACAGGTACTTGGAGTTTCTCAAGATCTCTACTAAGTTGTTTTCCGTTAGCTGCCTTACTTCCCTATTTTGAAAATGGGCTAATGATTTCACTCATTTGTGCACTATTCCCATTTTCCATACTATAAATGGGGAAACGCCTGCCTCCCGGTATAACCTGTCGTTAGAAATAAAATTTTTCATATGTCTAGATTTGCCGAGCCCTGTGACTTTTCGTAAGATCTTTCTTTCCAACCTGTACAGTTCCGTTGCTACTGTTGGGAAAATATATGATAAGATGGGGAAGCCGTAGCATAGGTACGTTCTTATAAATTGCTTATAAATAATGAGTTTGGCATCCTTACGTAAGATTTCTGAGCGATACATTCTCAGAAGCCTACATTCTCAGAAGAATATATGCCGTTGGGTTTTTTAATTTTATCCCTGGCAAAGGAGTTGAATTTGAGGTTCTTGTGAGATTCAAGCCAAGATATTTAAAATTATTCACGCGCCTCATGAGCGAGTTACCCTTATCTCCAAACACACAGTCTACGAATTTCTTCTTCCCTGACGGCGTGAGGCACAAGCCCTTTGACTTTGGAATGTTTACTTGAAGGTCTTAATTCAGAAGCCTTTCTTTCTCTGGCTTCCTGAATTTATTTTGATATTTGGCATTATTTGAAGCAGGATATTCAAACGTTTGGCAATTCATGCAGTACGGTTTGGTTTCCGAACTGTACGGAACCCACTCGCACTTTCCCTGCTCATGCTGCCTATCGCACTTCACACATCAAAAATGCATGGCACAATTATTTGAGACATGGCTGTATTTTTGACATCTGCGACACTGGATTGTGCTCCTCTTCAAACCCTCCCATCTTACTTTCTGCCTAAGCAGGAACTGGCATTCCCGGACTTTACCAATTTTGGTTTCAGTTGGAAATTTCACAACGAAAAGCCCGAGCTTATAGCTCTTCTCCCTTGAAATATTGGTTGAAAATCTTTTTGCTTCCACATTTTCTATTTTTATCTCCTTCCTGAGGGTTTCCTCCACTTCGTTTTCTTCAAAAGAAGGGTGGATTCCCCTGAGCATTAAACTCACACCCTTTTCCTTGGAGTGTATGTATGGGCTTCTACACCCTGGGTTCAGAGTTCTACAATTTGATTTTTAGGGCTCCTTTTGATTTTTAGGTCTGGATACTGTAGAACAGACTTCCTTCCTAAATTTTTAATTTTATTGTCCGCCTGTTTCTTTTAGAACTCGCGGATGTTTGCGTTAAAAAGCAACATTGGGAGGTACATGCTCCTTTTTCTTTTTCACTGCTTTCACTGAATTTCCATAAATAATCTACCTTGTTCCCGTGTATCCGTTTCCTATCTGCGAACGCACTGATTAAACCACTTCGTTCGCTTCCTTTAATTCCTTCCTAAGTCCTTTTATTTCCTCTTCTAATATTTTTTAGAAATTTTTTGACGTACCTGGCTTACTCAGCTCATCCGTCTCCGTGACTGTTGGCGAAAATAGAGTATAGCTAGATGTAGAGACCATAATATGTAGCACAGACAAGCATCTCACATTATGCTCAACATGCCTAAAAGATACTTTGTTGGCCAGAGCCTGACAAATACGAAGTCTATTCAAAAGGTATCGGAAATTTTAAATTTCCGAGGGTAACGTATTATATCTAAAAATTTTAGATTTTTTTGTAGAGTTATGTTGGTACTCATATCTCCTCCTTATGCCGATAAGTTCGGCCATTTTGAATGTTCAAAAGCATGCCGGACGCCCGAGCACGTCAACAACAGACATAAAACATTGATGAAGTGAAGAAAATAGTATTGGCCAATCGTCGAATTACCGTTAGAGTAGTTGCAGAGGACTTACACATATCGATTGGTCGCCGCAAAGTTCGTACCAAAATTGCTCAATTTCGACCAAAAACAGCATCGCAGTAACATTCCTAAGGAGCTATTGGACTCTGTCCACGATGACGCAAATTCGCTCCAGATGGTCATAACTAGTGACGAATCATCGGTTTATGGTTATGACGTAGAAACCAAAGCTCAATGGAAGCTGCCGCACGAACCAAGACCGAAAAAAGCGCGCCAAGTTCAGTCGAATGTGAAGGTTTTGCTTACAGTTTTCTTCGATTGCAGGGGCGTGGTCCATCATGAGTTCTTGCCACAGGGTAGAACTTTCAATAAGGAATATTACCTGCAAGTTATATGTAAGTTGCGTGAAGCAATCAGCCAGAAACGCCCGGATTTGTGGAAGAACAAAAATTTTATTTTGCACTATGATAACGCCCATGCTCACGCATCGTTGTTTGTGCGCGAATTTTTGGCAAAAAACAACACACTAATAATGCCGCAGCCACCGTATTTCCTAAATCTGAAAACACAAAATTCGCAATACTTATTGAACAGACCTCGTAAATAAAAATTTAGTCAGCTTCCTTACGTTATTTTGCTAGTGAAGGGATCTGAATCAATCTTAATTACCAATTCCGTAGCAGACTGAACACGTTTAATACTACAATAGTTCGTGCAAACCTATAATCACAAATAAGTGGAAACAGGCCTCCAGAAAAAATATTTTCATACCATCAGCATAGATATAATGATAAGAATAAATAATAGAGGGCCAAAGTACTACCTTGTGGTGCATCAGATAATGCCATAGTATCTGTAGATAGCGAGTTCCAGAAAGATACCTGATAAGATCTATTGGTAAGGTAGGATATAAACCAATTAAGTAACATTAGCAAAAATCCCATTTTCTGAAGTTTAGTTAAAATTATTGAGTGAGGGAGTTTAACACCGATTACACCATGCGGGCAATGGACAAATTATTGCATCAGCTCGAGCAGTTTTTTTTTTTGAGTCTTCGGAGGAGAAATGATAATGTCTCGATCTACCAGTTAAATAAAAAGAATGATTGATAGAAGGCAGATGGTAAGAGTCGAGATATATTTTAACTAACCAGCAATAATTTACACCTTCAAAGCCACCATTTCGGAGAAAGTTACGGATTTATTCGAAAAATTATCAAAAACAATCCAGTTTAATACTAATAGTATGCGATTATCTTTTCAATAAAAAATATTTTGTTGTATTTTTTTTCTTTAAATAAAAAGCTCTGATCCTCGATATTTAAAATTTTACAAGTGAATAAATTTTTATCGAACCGATAAAATCTACCAATTATAATCTATCCACTTGTATCTAAAAATGTTTAAACTATTGAATAATGAAATTTTATTAAATGTAAAATGTTACACAAGTTTCATAGTTAAATCCATTGATATAAATTTTCTCCTTTTCAATGTGTATTTAATACACGGCTTAGGCCCTGATTTCAATTAAGGATAATCCAGACATAACACGCTATGATAAAAGACAACTTGAAAACTTTATCGACCATTTAGCAGAAACCTTTTCCATTCAAGTATTCATTTGTCTTTGGGCCAGTAATAAATTCCAAGCAATTGATTTCACGCAGTACTAATACGACACTTTCATCAGGACCAACCAATAGTAAGTACTACGTGTATATCCATTTTAGGCCATTTTCGTCTGTAAATTAGGGCAACATTAGCTTAACAGTGCTTCGAAGAGTAGTACTAAACTGTAACAGTTACCTTGGAGTGTAAGTTTAAAAATCACGTATTCACTTTAATTAATTTATTTGATGACTGGCATACATAGTCAAATAAATTGCACGGATTTTCAACATTTAACCAAATTACCTTTGTTTAACTAATCTTAGCATAAATACTTTTATTTTAAGTACAAACAAAAAGTTAAGTTCAACTAATCTTAGCATAAATACTTTTATTTTAATCTAATCAATTTTAAGTATTTCAATAAAAATTAGAAATATTATATTCCAATAATTTTCAAAAATTACTTTTATGAGCATGTAAATTGTGAGAGTGTAATTTTTCCCTAACGTTTTAACTTTATTAAAGATTAGATATACTTAGGAGCATATGTGAAATCTATTATAGATACGAGGGATGTCTGATTAATAGCTGGCCCTAATAAGAAAGAATATTTTTATGTTAAAAAATTAATTTTATTTAGAAATATATTCTTATTTTAGCTTGATATAATTAGTCCAATATATTTTCTAAAAAATAATATATCTTTAATAGGCGTTTGTTTCAGTAATCAAGTAGTAGGATATAATCAATATGGTGATTGCGGAAGCAATTTGTAGCCTAATCATGGAATTTTTTCATAGTGGCAACTAAATGTATTTTCCTAATGAAACAGAACTTTTTTCAAAAAATTTCCAAACATTCACTTTTAAGCTTTTTTCTACAAATTTCCAAACATCCGGCCGATAGCTTTCACATATGCAAAATTTTATATTCCACTTTACCGATAACATATTATTTTGATATGGTTGCAATACCAGTTACCTTATATACTTTACCTCAAGGGTTTTTTAAAACGATATCATGGTTTTTATTAATCATATCTTTGGAGGTGACCTAAATTGGGCATCCTTGACGCTCAGCGTCATTTATGCTTGTACGACCACAAACAAATTTAGTAAACCATTTACGAATCGTTTCACACAATTATGATGAGGAGTCTTCATAATATTTTTCAAACTTGTTTTTGGTTTCAGATATTATTTAATTTTTTCAGAAAATTGTGTTTTATTAATACAAACCTTGTCTGCTTTTAATGACTGTCAAAACTAAACTAATAAAATAAAATAAAATTAATTTTGCATGGCGTATTTTTAAGAAGGTCAGACAATAAAAAAAATATCATTATCCTGATACCAGCTATATCTTTGCATTAGCCAATTTCTTATCATATAGCCATTGTAGAAGAGTACAATATTAAAACAGACAAATTATTTTTATCTCTGATGTCGTAAGTCACATTTGTTTGTAAAATTAAAAATAATATATGGGCCTGATTTCTGATTGTTAATAAAGAAGCTACTCATTATTCGGTAATCACAATTTCTATTGGAAATTTTTCTACAATTCTTACAGATCCTTGCATAAAAAATTATCACCTATGTGTACTCATATAGTTTGCAAAAATACCGTTACTCGGCAATCACAATTTCTATTGAAAATTTTTCTAGAATTCTTTTAGATCTGTGCATAAAAAATTATCGACTTTTTCTAATAATATTAAAAAGCTTTTAGATCCTTGAAGCTTAATAATATTGACTTTTCTGAGATTTATGCCTCAGAAAAAGATCAAAAAACTTTTTTGGCGTTGCTTTTAACGGATTGATCATGTTGTTTCCATAAAAAAAAATTTTGAAAATAAAAAAGTGTAAACGTATCCTTGGTGGCCAAAAAGCATACCTCTAATCTGATATGGCATGACTATAATTGGTAATCTTTAAAAATAAACGCAGTTTCGCGCGACTGCATAAATCTCTCCTTAGATAGAAACGGCTAATGGCAGGAGGTGATTAGAAGTAATCGAGGCTTTTTTCTAGAACAGCTGGATGAAAGGATACTAACATAATCTCGATTTATGGTGCAAGCTGTTAGAAACGGTTAATTTTCTGCTATGAACCTTATAGATGATAATTATCAGAGCTCTCAAAGGTATCATAGCGGAGTAACTAACTATAGAACTTTTAAAAATACGTTTCTCGAGCGATATCGTATTTCGTAAAAAGAAAAATTGCAGCAGCTTCTCAAGGGAATACTTCTAGATTGAAAGAAAATTTCTCAACTTTTACGATTAATATCTAGAATGGAGGCTCTTAAAAATAATATAAATTACGTTTTGCTGGAGTTTTTAGCTCCGAAATATTAAAATAATAGATCTAGATCATCTCGATATCGATAAACGCTTACCAGTCAAATGTAGCTTATGTTTTTACTATAAGAAATTTGGCAACCTTGCTCAACGATGCACTATCTCTAAATCGAATAAGAAAAACTTCAGTTACTGTCTATCAACAATTCTTACTACAACAACCTGTGATGAATTATAACTTTACTAACCTAATTAGAGGTTAACTAATTAAAATTAAAAATTTTAAATTAGTATTTGATTATCTTTTTAATGAAAGATGTTACGTTCAAACTTATTATCATAAAAGATACTCAAAAGGATAATCCGTTCCACCTATTATCTTGTAGTAAAATAATTTCTTTTAAACCTGCACTACCAAATAAATTAATCCAATTATATCTCCAATATTTGCTAGTTATCCACAAAGAAGTATACTTGCGCTCATCCTCTATTGCTATTCCAATCTATCCCAATACCTTCTTGCTACCGCAGATGATAAAATATATCTTGTATATAGCAAAAATCCTCAAAATACTTTTAAAATGCTCCAAACCCAAATCCAAGCCAGAACTAGTTAACCAAGTGGAGAATAAAATTAAATTAACGTAAACCTATTCACGTAACTTTTACTTTCCCCTGTAAAGCATGTTCTCTCATGTATCTTAATTGTAGATACTTCGATAAATGCTTAAAATAAAACCCAAAAACAAAACTTTAAAGATTAAAACCAAACAGGTAATACCGCCAACTACTTCTAGAAAAACGTTCTTAATATGTAATAGACAGCAAAATACTTTTATATAATGATAAACTGAAACCAATATAGACTTATGGACAAAAACTCTGAGTCTCTACACTAGGTCTTCTAATTCTCATCGAATATAATCTAATAATTTGCAAAATTGTTGATGATCATAATAGTCTTATTCATTATGAACTTAAGATCCCTTACGTTGGTGAAATGGTTGTGTCTCGTTATAAAAAGTTTTAAGAAAAAGGAAGTGTACACATACAAGTGTATGTGTACACTTCCTTTTTCTTAAAATACATTTTGAATAAAGATTTTGATTTAATTTTTATTTTATTTTATTTCTTATATTGTGTCATTATATTTTTCTAATATATTTACTAGAAAACTTTCTTTTAATAAAATTTGTTTGTGAGTTTTTCTCATATTTCGATCTGCAACCCGATCATCAGTTGGTTTTTCAAATTCCTTTACTGTCAATTCCATAAACCTCAGAAGTAATGGTATAAAGTATTTCCTTCATTATTTTTAATCCAAATTGCACACCGGATACAATGGCTCTATCAATGGTTTTCGGAGCCTCATCGACAAAAAAAAATTGTTTGAAAAACCACAATCATCCACAGCCTGTGTTTTAACACCCAATCGGGTTGCTTACTTTTGTCAATATACGAGGTCTGTTAAAAAAGTGTCGCGAATTTTGAATTTCCGTGGGTTACGTACATTTGATTTTCCATTTTTTTTATGGCGTTATATTGGTACTCATGTCTCTTACTTATGCCGACAAGTTCGACCATTTAGAATGTTCACTTAACTTTTGTACAGCTGCTTTGTTTGCACGTCTTTTGGTTCGTCTTTGATTTTTGCCCAAAAATGGATCAAAGAATCTGTTTTGGGAACAAGAAAAAGTCACAGGGGGCCAGATCTGGGGAATACGGTAGCTGCGGCATTATTATTTTATTGTTTTTCGCCAAAAATTCGCGCACAAGCACCGATGCGTGAGCAGGGACGTTATCATGGTGTAAAAGCCAATTTTTGTTCTTCCATAAATCCGGGCGTTTCTGGCGGATTGCTTCGCGCAACTTGCGCATAACTTGTAGGTAATATTTCTTATTGATCGTTCTACCCTGTGGCGAGAACTCATGATGCATCACGCCTCTCCAATCGAAGAAAACCTTTACATTCGACCGAACTTGGGGCACTTTTTTCGGTCTTGGCTCGTGCGGAAGCTTCCATTGGGATGTTTGAGCTTTGGTTTTCACGTCATAACCATAAACCCATGATTTGTCATCAGTTTTGACCCTCTGGAGGAAAGTTAGGTCGTCGCAGACAGAGTCCAACAGCTCCTTAGTAATGTTAATGCGATGCTGTTTTTGGTCGAAAATGGGCAAAAATCGAAGACGAGCCAAAACACGTGCAAGCAAAGCAGCTGTCAAAAATTAACTGAACTTGTCGGCATTAGTCAGAGAAAATCAAATATTCAAAATTCGCGATACTTTTTGAACAGATCTGGTATATATTTATACATGTAAAAGTGAGCAGGAGGTACTTTTATGAATATTAATAGGCAAATTTTCTATTTATTAAAAATATAATTACTTCAATAGTTTTAATTAAATTTTCTACTAAATGCCAAATACTATTTAGTAAATTTTTATAGAAAATACGTGTTCGAAAATAAGGTATTCTTATTTATAAAAAAAGTTAAAATTCTACAAGATTCCTTTTTTTTTTAAATAAGAAATCATGTGCTCATTTTATACTTTAACTAATAGACGATTGAATTAAAATCATTGATGCATATTAGAATATAATAAAAAATTTTATTCTAAGAACAATTAGTAATGATACGAGTACTTAAAATAAAAATATAAAACTAATTTTAAGTAGTACATTAAGCCGAACTAGTCAATTAAGGAAGAAATATAAAATACCGCAACGGAAAGAACATTTCTGAATGGGGTCCCCATCCCAAATTTTTAATAGTATATAGTCAGTCCAGTAGCAATAGTATTCAGCTAGGTTATATCTCTATACGACCAGTATTTGAAACAGAAAATAATTTTTAAAAAAAAACTAAACGAAAAACTAAAACTCTGAATTTTTCTCCTTTTGGCAATTATATCAAGTCTACACTATACTTTTAGGGAGAAAACTCTAAAAAATAATTTCCATTTTTTTGTTAGCTGATTTTCTTTTAATTTGTATCATTTTGCGGTAGGACGAAATGCCAAAAAGAAAAATTATAATAAATTTTCATTGCGGTCATACAGTTTGTGAAAAATATAATTTCTATGCCTTTGTACCGCACAAAAAAAAAAAAAAAAAACAAAATGAGACATGAATCGAGCAAAGTATGGTATTCATGAGCTGTTCTCGTCTTTTCGAAATGTTTCAATGAAAGAAATTTTAATTTTCTTTAAAAATATTTTTCATTTGATATTATATTCTGAAATTATATTCGTTTGTATACGAGTATATAAAAAATTACCATTAAATTGTTAGGATGTTCTAGAAAAATGTTTGTAGCCTTTTCCATTTGAAGTTTTGTGATTATAAATTTTCATCTGGTCTAGTCAGCATTGTTTTTGACCATTATTTGCTATACCAATAAACATTTAATTGTAAAAAACAAACAACTTCAACTGTTTAGCAAATTTTATTTTATAAGTAAGATTTATATTTAACTGGAAAACATTAAAAGGATGCAAACGATTTAATTTCAAACTATTCTCATCAAAATGCATAAACATTCTATCCCCTTTCTGTGTGGTATCTTTTAATTACGATATAAATCAAGTACAGTCTACTGCATTTTTTTTTTTTTTGTATTTATCTACATTATTATCTATTATATTATATACAATTTTGAACTTCAACAATTTTTTTACTACAATTTACAAAAAGTTTATGTTCTAGTGGTCAGTTGGATTATTATTTTTTTCATTTTATTCATACAATTTGTAACAAGTAGATTTTTTTATACATAAGAACCTAAGGCCATCTAATGGAAAACACCTATCGGTGGTTCATCAAGATCGGGATAAATTATTTTGTTATGTTAAAAACTCCCGACGCCATCGCCGTTTTAATCATCGATGGGTGCATAGTAGAAGGGTAGAAGTGACGATGATAGACACAAATGAGATATTTTATAATGGGGCACTGTCAGTTCATAAGCGAATGGATTACTAAGATCACGATCGGTAGTACTGGTTTGGACATAAACAGGATCATTGATCGCCAATATTTGAGTTTGTAAGTCCATTTTGGTTTTAATAGTAATAATTTGCTTTTTATTGTCAGTTTCAACTATTGTTAGAAGTCGTTCTAGTTGTTTACATCGTCTGTAAAGTTACCTACCCCCCACCCCCTCATAACAATTTTCAGTCCCATAAGAAGTTGATGGGGTCCTGTAAAATAGAAGTAGATCAAAAAAGAATTATATGCTGAATAAAGATGTCTGTATTATAAGCACATATTGCCGTTAGAATACGAGGGCTGTATGATTAATACCTGACCTTGACATGAAAAAAAAACATTTTTATAGTTTAATATAATTACTTATTAGTGCAGTACACTTAGTTCAACAGTTTGCTATCTTTTGTATCCCATCTAAAAAAATACGATCTTTTCTATTCTTAAGCAAAATCAAATTTTCGCCGAGCCTTTTTTTCATATTCGGAAATAATAACTAATTACTGAGGGATTAACCTAACGAATATGGTAGATGCTGAAGTAAATTCGTATCGTAACTGATTGAATTGTGCCATGGCGATGACACAAGTATGTACACGTGCTTTATCTTAAAGACCAACAAAGTCATAGCCACAATATTTTTTTCTTGGCCGAATGCTGACATTTTTCTTTTACACTATCGTTGGAACAATCCAATAAGTTAGCATAATACTCTCCATTAATCGTTTTGCCTTTTTCAAAATAATCGACATGGACTATACCGCATGCATCTCAAAACATTGTGACTATGACTTTATTGGTCGATAAAGTCACCTTGGCCTTTTTCGGGACCGGTTTTGCCACGAAAAATTCATAGTTTGGATGTTGTTCGGTCCCTAGTATGCTGTGATGAACCCATGTTTTGTCAATAGGTAAAAATCAACACCAAAAATCAGACAGATTAGGTTTTAACATTCTTTTGAAGTTGACACATATGTGGGCTGCCATCTTGAAGAAAGTTTTCTCATATTAAAATAAGTTGTTAAAATATTCTACACTCATTCAATTGAGATACTCACAACCTCAGCAATCTTAATTACTTTTATTCTCCGATCATTTATCACCATATTGTAGATTTTTTTAATCATTTCTAATTTAGTGACCTTATTTAGGCGACCTGGATGTTCTTCATCAAAAATGTTTGTGTGGCCACTTTTAAATTCAGCTGTCCAATATTTTATAATCGATAACGAAGGTCCCTATAAGCTTCAAAAGTTTCGCTGTTATCTGACCATTTCTTTCCTTTTCCAAAAAAAAAACAAATATTTTATAACTGCTCAACAAATATTTTATAACATTCGCAATTTACATGACGCAGCCGCTAGAAAATTTTATTGGGTTTCCTAGAAAATGTTAAATTTATAAAAAATAAAGTTGTTTTTATAGTAGCACCTACGGACAGGTATTAATCATACAAGCCTTGTTTAATTGTGACAGTAAATGTCATAAGATATAAATATTAACATATAGAGAATTTAACCTAAAATGCTACCCTAAAGAACGCCGTTAGTTAACTGCTGCTACAGCTGTTCAGACACAAAAAGTGAGGGAATAGAGAAACGTTCCATCCAGCAGGGCGTTAGATACTCTCATGTTTAGATACTCTCACGTTAGATACTCTTATTATCTAATCTTACATTTTCTACCAATCAGAATATTTACTGTACTAAAAATGGCGTTTGTTTGGATTATATTATTGTTCATAAAATCAATCAGATGAAAGTAGGTCGCTAGGTCCAGACGTGTATCTACCTGGGTTATAGTTCCTTTTTCAGGATAATTCTTGGCTGACTATCGGGATAATTTTTACAGCTAATAACTATTTGCACTTAATTGTGAAGGTTCTATCAGTTTTTATAGGATTAGCTGAATCGACTTCCCCCGACTCAGCAATTTAGGCAAAAATTTTAATTAGGCAAATATGGTTGTATGACTTTTTAAAATCAATTGATACCAGCAAAACGCAGTGTCTTTTTTTGTAGCTTTCGTAAATTGAATCCTGTAGTTTTAAAAGCACGGTCAGAGTCCCATTTGGCCTACTTATAGTATTATATTCGCCCAATTTATTTATTTCTTAAAGTGATGGATTTATTGAATTGATATTAATTTTAATTGCCAAAAAGTGAACATAAAAATGTTAAAACGTCCATCTACAAATAAATTAAAAAATGATATTGCATAATTGGATAGTTGTTAAAATGGAATTTAATTTTGATTTTTTATACCAAAAAATACTCCTGACCCAATAATAATTTTACATACTAGCACATACACGTGTACACTAGGTTTATTTTTTTTTAATGGTAGTTTTACGAAACTAAATAAAATAATTCCGACTAGAAATGCACTCATCCAATTTTCAGATGATTTCAATGATACCACCAACCAGTACGACCATTTACAGTAGTTATCATTATTTTTATCACAGTACTGGGGATTTTCGAAATTAGTTTATAGTAAAAAACGATTTCTGTAGAAAAAGTTCGAAAATATTTTGATGTACTTGTGCAGTTTAGTTTATGGCCCGACATCTGTCAACTGAAAACGAGTTCCACCATAAATTTTCAACGTTTGCAAAGCTTAAAAGCCATTCCGTAATGGAATTAATCGGGTTTGATGGTCTCTATCTATATGGCCCTATATTCGGGTACGGCTGATTCTTTTTTTTTCCTTTTTATCTTTTATGTATTTGAGTATTTTTATTCGAATGATGATTTTGTTTTGCGTTTATGTCGTTGATTTTTACTCTCATACATAAATTTTTTCTTCCTCATAATATTTTGACTGTTTGATTTGGATATGAATTTTAGAGCTTTATGGAGTCGTACTTCTCTTGAAATTGGATATACATGTACTCTGATCTATCAGCCTTCGGGTTATAGAACTAAATGGGAATAAAATTGTTTTTCCTTCTGTTCATTATTTGCTTATAGTTTTCATTTATTTCCATTTACTTGCTTTTCAATATTTCTATATTTTATTAGCAAATAACTGAATGACGATATTATTTATGACAATACGTGTATATGAATTTTAATAAATTATAATTTTTTTCAATAGTTCTAAATCAATAAAACGCAATAAGGTAATTAATAAAAATTTTATGTTTTTAATTTATTTATAAAAGAGAAACGATAAATTCTATTATAAAGATGAAAGATAATTGAAAATAAATATTTCTCATTGAATTTTACTATTATTACTTTAATATTTGTTTAAAGATAATTTCAATAGCTTTCTGGAAAAAAATTAAAATTAATAAGTTTTAAGACAATTAAAAGTCGACGCTGACTACAAGCCGGGGTGAGAGGCTGACTACAAGCCTTATACAATATATATGTAGTCCGTACGGTCCCCCAACGTCAGTGGGGGTTGCTCGCTGGCCTGATAAGCCGCAAGCTATAAAAAAAAACACCTTATCAAGAAACAGCACAAGAAGAAGCATCCGGACCATACCTCAGGCAAAAACTCATTTGGCTTTCACCGAACAACCCGAATAGGTACCTGGAACGTGCGGACTCTCTCCTAAACTTCTCGACTGGCGCAAGCTATCTCCGAAATGTGACGCTAGAACCTCGACATCCTGGGAATCTCCGAGACAAGCTGGAAACATCAAGGAACCCTCACAACGAAGACGAGTGAACACTTCATCTATAGCGGCAACGACAGCGGCTACCACGGATTGATCCTATCAGCCAACACAAAGAGATCTCTCATGGGCTATAAACCGGTCTCCGACCGCCTTCTGACAGCCGGGTTCCGCTCCTTGACGCCAACAAAGAAGCCTTCTACCACCAACTAGAGACGTGTATTCAATCTGCCCCGAAGAGCGACATCAAAATTGTTATGGGCGACTTCAACGCTAAAGTAGGCCAGGACAACACTGATTTTCGCTCGGTCATTGGAACACACAGCCTCCACGCAGAGAGAAACGACAACGGGAACCGTCTCACTGACGTCTGCTCAGCTCATCAACTCTTCATCGGTGGCACCAAGTTTCCTCACAAGAACATCCACAAATACATCTGACAGTCTCCGGATCGTGTGACCAGATAGACCACGTCCTGATAAGCAAAAAAATTCCTCGGATCGCTCCTGGACATCAAGACAATCCGAGGAGCTGACATATACAGCGACCATCAGCTGTTACTTGGGGTGGTCAAACTAAGGCCTGCGGCAACTAAACAACAAGGTTGCGCAGTATGCTCGCACGACATCCAACGCCTGCAGAATCCAGAGACAGCCGAGATATTTGCAAACAAGCTGGAAGAATTGAGTCACAATGCCGAAAGGCTGACATGGCCTTCTCTAATGCGCAAACTAAAGTCCGCTGCAGAGGAAGCAACGGGCTTCCGGAACTATAAGAGGAAAGAGTGGATCCGCGAGTCAACCTGGACTCAAATAGAAGAACGAAGAAAGCTGAAAGGTCTACTCCAAACTGCTCAAACCCGCGAGGAAAGGCACCATCTACAGACGAGATACAACCCTGCTCAAAAGATGGTCAAACGCATGGCAAGGGATGACAAGAGGAACTACTTCAACGGAATAACCAGCGAAACAGAAGCCGCTGCACACCGGAGCGACATCCGCAGTGTATATGCATCAATTTGCAAACTATCCGGAAAAAGAACACCCTCACTACCACCACTTAAGAACAAAGACGGTCAAGCTCTCTCCACGGATGAAGAACAACTCGACCGCTGGAAGAAATTCTTCTCAGAATCCCTTCCAATAGCTCCAGAATTCCATCCTCCTCCTCCAGTGATGCGCAGAAGCCCACGAAGATCCATCCCAACAACACCGCCGACGATTATGGAGATCACAACAGCAGTCAACAAGCTCAAGAACAGCAAAGCACCCGGACCTGACAACCTGGCCCCAGAGGTTCTGAAGTTTAACCCGCCACTCCTGGCCTCGCTGTTGCTTCCTATCATCGTAGAAGCCTGGACACAATGCCACTTCCCGCACAGCTGGAAAGAATGAGTAATTATCACCATCCCGAAGAAAGGTGACCTTGGCGATTGCAAAAACTGGAGGGGAATTACTCTGCTGAACACCATCCAGAAACTAATCGCCTCAATCATCCTGACTCGCCTCACTCCAACAATGGAAAGTGCCCTTTGCAATGAGCAGTCTGGCTTTAGACCAAACCTCTCCTGTGCTGATCACATCAGCAGCCTAAGAATGATCATTGAACAGTCGAACGAATGGAACAGTCCGCTCTATCTTCTCTTCGTTGACTTCGAAAGAGCCTTCGACATGATTTCTCGCGACGCCATCTGGAGTGCTCTGGCTGAACTAGGCATCCCACAGGCCATCATCGATCTCATCCGAGAACTATACCGTGAGGCCCCGTGTAGAGTGCGCTTCAAAGGACGAAACAGCGATCCATTCAACATCTCGAGAGGAGTCAGGCAGGGTTGCGTAATCTCGCCTATCCTCTTCATAATCGCCCTAGACCTAGTCCTTCAATGCAATAACAACATAGCTAGCAACGGTATCCAGTGGACACTGCGTGAGAAGCTCCACAACCTGTACTACACCGACGACATATGCCTCATGTCCCACACCTTCAACGACATTCAGGAGAAACTAAATGCTCTGGCCTCCAACGCCGAAGAAGTGGGGATGAGAATCAACATCTAGAAGACCAAATGGATGCGTATCGGCGCCACCTGCGAGAGGCCCTTGATGCTACACGGTACCCTAGTTGAAGATGTCGAAAAGTTCTGTTATCTTGGCAGCATGCTCAGCAAGGATGGTGGAACTGAAACAGACATTCAAACGCGCATCAACAAGGCGCGGCAAGCGTACACCTCACTTGGGAACGTGTGGCGTTCCAACCACCTCTCCATAGCACTCAAACTTTGAATATTCAGTTCAAACATCAAGCCAGTCCTGATGTACAGCTGCGAAACATGGAAAGTAATCGACAGCACAACTCGTAAGCCTCATACATTTGTGAACAGATGCTTGAGGCGTATAAGCAAGATCTTCTGCCCGAACTGGATAACGAACGATGAGCTGCTTCCTCTCACGAAGCAAATACCCCTGCTAGCTGACATCAAACGCAAGAAATAAAGTTGGATTGGCCACACCTTGCGAAAACCACCTACGGACATAGCAAGGATGGCACTAGATTGGAATACGCAGGGCAATCGCAGCAGAGGACGACCAAGGACCACTTGGAGAAGATCAGTCGAGCGCGAACACCAACAAATTGGCAAGCCATGGTCGGAAGTGAAAAGGCTAGCCCAAGACAGAAGCAGATGGAGAGAGTTCACAGAGTCTCTAGTGCCGCTATATGCTCCATAGGAGCGACTGTGTCTCATGTCTATGTGTATAAATGCATATATGTGTTATGTAAAAATTGTACAATAACGTATAAATGAAAAACCTGTCATTAAAAAAAATAAAAAAGGTAAATAAAAAGGGTAAATTGGATCTTAAGATAATTAGACACAGACTAATCATTTTCTAGCCTTAAAGCAAATTTTATGAAATTCTTTTATTATTGAACATTTTAAAAAAAATAATAAATTTTTACTATTTTTTGGATACAATTTAGCCTCAGACCATAATTTTTTCTTGTTTAAAATTAAAAACAAAAAGACTTCCTCAATAAAAAAAAAAGTAAGAACTTTCTTTTATTTCTGAATAAAAATTTCAATCTTTTATTTTAAAAAAAGCTATTATTTATAAAATAAACGCAAAATATAAAAGATTATCCAATTTGGTTTCTGCAAAATAATATTCAATAAAATAAAATTTGAAATACAGGTTTTTGTAAATTTTTCTATTTTATTATATTATTTAAAATTAGTTATTTTTTATTAAAATTAAAATTATTGTAGGATTTGGTCCTTTTAAAGTGTTTTTTAATGAATCTTTTGCATATTTCAGGCCGTAAATCGGTTATTACTTGATGCATGCTGGTTTTTAATATAATTTTCGAAGAATAAATTTAACGGCGTCAAATCGCATGATCTTGGAGAGTATTACCAACTCTCAAAATTAAGCACCTTCAGTTATTTTTGCGCAATAAATATAAAAATTTATCATGTTATGTGGCTGATATTTGGTTCTACATTTTTGGCCTAGGTCATGATATCATAGATTTGTTCGGTGCCAGAATTTATTCGACGATCGTACCATAGGCAAAAAAAAATGATCGAGGCTGGACCCGACACCACGACGACGACATGGTATGATCGGGAGAGTTATTTGGTGTTTGGAAGTGGAGGATACTAGTGAAAAATTTATCATTGAGAAAGCAGTTAAATGAAACTGTCAGATTTAAAATTTAAGCGCATTTAAACTTTTGGTTTTCCTCTCTTTCTTTCTTGTGCATAATTAATAATAATAATAATAATTATAATAATAAATAGAAGAAGTTATTCAGTAACATCGCTCAGCTTGATCCTTTTTATTCCTTTTAGCGCCATTTTAATATTTTTTTATATCAGAAGTTTTATTTTTTTATTCAGATTTATTTTTTTAATCCTCTCAATTTTTATACAATACCTTTTCCCAGCTCCTGTTCCTTTTTCACCCGGTCTCGAAAGGTTTTTATTAAATTTAATTGATATTTCTTTTGTCCTCTTTCCCCCCCCCTCTTTCCCCTCCCTTGGAGAAGTTAACACATTCAGTGTCTCCAAACTTTTGTGTAATTAGAAGGATTTTTTGTTATTTGGGTTTGAGGACAGCACATTGTCAATCTTCGAAACCACTCTCTCCTCACCAAAAATCTCGTCAATATTAGCTACCGTGTTAAGAAGTTCTCTGAATTCTAAATCTTAATACTTTTTTTATCTTTATCTAAGTTTTTGAAGCTCTATATATGATCATTTTGCTTATTGACATATTCACCAATCAAAAAATTAGCCTCATCGGTGAAAGTAATTTTGCGCGAAATATGGCTACAGCAGAATTACGACTTTTGTAAAAAAGTTTTTACAATTTATATGCATTTTTTTGATAATTTTTAAAATACATATTATAAAATGGCAAATTTTAAAATAAATTAATATAATTTAAAATAATTATTTATTGAACAAATAATTAATAATAATAAGGCTATACTTTCCCAACTATAAAAAGGATTATGTGTTATAATCAAAGTACTCATTTAATTAATTGTACATTAAAATTAAACCAAAAACTATTATTAAAATATTTATTTATTTATTGATGATATGTGTTATTATTTGGATATTAGTCAATGTTCATCAAACAATTGAGAGTTTCGCGATTTTTATAAACTTTAACTGGTATTAAACCAATGCAAACGATTGCCGAATATTAAACCGTATCAGTATAGTTCAGAAATTGGAATTTAAATTAAATTGAATAAAAAAATATTTATTTGTATCCATTCTAAAAATTCAGGTGTACACAAATAGTGCAAAATAAATCTAAATAGTAGTGCTAAAATCTAGGATACTAACGCATAATCCTTACTATTAAAGTGGAAAAGTATTATTTTTTTTCATTTTTCAAAATTATAGATTATTCAAATATACTGCATTTCAAATAATACCATAATTATTATTGGCAATGACAAAACGAATTTTCAATGCTGATAATTTTTCAATAGTAAAGATAAAAGTTTTAATAGGACAGAGTGTAGCAAAGCGCCATTTTAAAGTATTAAATTTAATCTGTTATTTAATGTGGTCAAATTAATCTATAAATTTTGGTATTTATACAAAAGCTTCATATTCGATTCTCATCGAATTGTTGTGGTAGCAACCATTTTAAATTTTTACTATTAAAATGGTTTTTTTTTTTAAATATTAGTTTTTATATTTTTTTTATATTTACGAGGATTGTTCAATAAGTCCTTAGAAAATCCAAGAAATTGCGCTTGTAGTGTCGGTAAAGATTTTTTTTGTAAGTATCATTATCGACAAGAATTCAGCTCGATCCACAGCGTAAGTCAATTTCTATCGTCGATTAAAGTTAACGACATTTAGGGCTGTCATTAAACATCTCCATTTGAAAGGCTTAAGCCCGAAAGAAATCAAAGCCGACTGGATTTGCGACGGTTTACAATTGGGTGAATGAATTTAAACGTGGCCGTTCATCCACAAAAGATGAACATCGTTCAGGACGCCCAGTTGAGGTGTCTACTCCTGAAATCATCGACAAAATCCACGATCTGATTTTGAACGATCGGCGAATTAAAGTGCCCGAATTAGTTGAGGCTACGGGCATATCACAAGGTACAGTCGCTTCAATTTTGCATGAGAAATTGTCTGTGAAAAAAATTTCGGCAAGATGGGTGCCGCGCTTGCTCTCAGAGGAGAATAAGCGCAATCGTGTAGTGGACTCTGAGGATATGTTGGCACTCTTCCATCGCAATCCTGCCGAATTCCTTCGTCGATATGTCACTGTGGACGAAACCTGGATACACTACTACACTCCAGAAACGAAGAGACAGTCATCACAGTGGATTTTCAAGGGTGAAAGGGCTCCGAAGAAGGCAAAAACTGTGCCATCGGCCGGCAAGGTGATGGCCACGGTCTTTTGGGATTCGCAGGGCATCATTTTTCTCGACTACTTGGAAAACGGAAAAACAATAATAGGAGCGTATTACGCGTCGTTATTGCAACGGTTGAGCGAGGAAATCAAAGAGAAACGCCCCCATCTGAAGAAGAAAAAAATCCTCTTGCATCAGGACAATGCGCGTGTGCACACCTGCGCTGTTTCCATGGCCAAAATTGTGGAATTGAGAATGGAATTGTTGCAGCATCCCGATTATTCACCAGATTTGGCCCCGAGTGACTATTTTCTTTTCCCCAATCTGAAGAAATGGCTTGGCGGACGACGGTTCACTTCCAACGAGGACGTCATTGCTCAAACGGATGAGTATTTTGCAGAACTTCCGAAATCCTTTTTTTTGGACGGGATAAAAATTTTGGAAAAACGGTTGGAAAAGTGTATAGAGCTAAAAAGAGATTATGTTTAAGAATAAAATTTTTTTTTTTAAAAAAACAGTTTTTCCATCTTTTTCTAAGGACTTATTGAACGACCCTCGTAGTTAAGTTATTCAATTATAATATAATTGTGGATGCATAATTTTTTCATGTTCAAAAATACAAAAATTAATATTGGAAACTAACTTTAACACCATTAAAGTAATTTTGGTTTTCATATACTTTAATATAGTCATCAGTACATAAAAGTCGGGTGGGTGACTGCACTAATAAGCTAATCTATAATATTATTCTAACAGACGATAATGCATCTGGAAGATTGCCTACTATTCTATGAAGAACATAAAATGTATTTTCTTATACTTTCATCCATTATGCTATTAGCAAAATGTTCTTATTCAGATACTCACATATGGTAGATAACTATGCTCCATGTTCATGTGTCCTTTTTTGTAATATGATTAGATAAAGTTTACATAGAATAGTATACACAATTTTGTTAGTTACAAAATAATGACATTTAGTAATGGAATATATAGAAATTTCCATCGAAAATATTAAAACCTTTTCGATATTATAATCGCCGGATATTGTCTTCCAGCCATTATTGTTAGATGTCTTCTAAACAAACAAGGAAGCTGTAAAATTACTTAAGCTGAGATGCTTTGACCTCGTTTGTTTCGAATTGATCAATTTATCTTACCGATAACATCATTTCATGTTAAATTATGAAATTAATCGTATTTTGTGATAAAATCAAATTAGGATCTAATTTTATGTATAGCTCATCTTCTGTATAAAATAAATACTTACTATCTGCGCTTCTCTATTAAACACGTTTTGTAGGGTAGTTTTACTATCAAAGAATTCAAAAATAGCTCAATAAAGCCTTGCTAAAGATAACAATATATTTTAACCTGTCCTATTACTCGTATGTTTTGGCTAATTTATCCATCTAGACTAAATAAAATTATCATCTTTTGACAATTTATTGGTAATTTACTTATCATATTCATAGAAATATAGTACTATTTTTTTTATCTTTCTATTTGCACTTAAAATTTATGTGCTATTTTATATTTAAACTTGTAAGAAAATTAGTATTAGCCTCTACCCCCCATTTATGTATTGTACACAAGAATGTCTTTATTAAATATTAATATAATATTTTAATATTAACATATTACGGACGCATTTTATAAGATCCAAAAGAGTATCTTTGATATTTTTTTATATTAGGAAACTTTCGATAGGATTAGCTGTCAAACCATCTGTCATCTGTCAAAATTTGTTAATGATTTTTACACAGTAAATAACTCTTCAATTCTCAAAGTGCACGAAACTATTTTACACCCAAATTATTTTTAGAAATGTGGCTCATATAATATTTGGCTCAGTATTTTAGTTAACAACCAAAATTATCGCTTTTAGAGATATTGGAGATTTTTTTGTATCGGCGTCGTCGTCGCGCCAATGCCCTCGATACGGTTAATGAAGAGCGTTACCGGAAGTCATGATCAACGATTATTTCCCTGAAAATATGAAAAAACATAGATTAAAAAAATAGCACGACGGTAGTTAAATGTGTAAGATCGTCATTGCGTCCATCATCTAAGGGCTGAGTAGAAAGGCTCCTCGCCATCGGTATAAAAAGAGGCCCAGATGGTCCAACGAAGTTTTTAAAAAAATTATTGTGCCACGTCTATAATAATTTTTTTTTTATTCCACTACCCAATCGGTAAATGCGTCCCTCTATTTTTCTTATCGAGACGAGAACATAACAATTTATTAAAGACACAATTTGGCAACAACGTAATATCATGCAATGGACCTTATAAAAATTAGGCTGTTCGTCAGGCCATGTGCCTGAAATAATTTTTAAACACTAATGGTAAAAAATTATGAAATTTTTTTTTACACAATTTAATTTTTTGTTCTTTTTTTAAGAAACTGTAATTGTTTTTAAAAAAAAACATGCGATAGAACAGGGATTATATAATATGTGTATTATAAATGTGGGCCAGATCTATACAAGTCTATAGTATAAATAGTAATAAAAATTGATTATTATTATTCGAAATTATAAAAAATAATTGCAAATATTTGAAATGTGGCAATTTGGTAAGTTCTCATTTCAACAAAAAAACATTTAGTTACTTCAGTAGAGTCAATTTTGTAATATTCATCGTGGACTTATCAACCATAAAAAAATTATTCTGGAGCCTACTTTTTTTGTGCGCCTTATAATATTAGAAGAGGTAATTATAATAACATTTAATATCCTGTTTGATAAGTCCATGATAACTTATCATTTTTCTTTAAAAACTATTTCCATTTTTTGTGTTTTAATTATTTAAGGCTGTCTATTATATAAATTGTGTTTGTATCTATAGAGTTAATTCCCGTTTAAAATATTCATGATAAAATGATTTTTCACTCATAAAATTCAATTTAATGTACTCTATATCACGTCTTATAACCATGTAATATAATCAAACTTTTAACAATAATCAATTTTAAATAGGGTCTTTTAAAAAAATAACAACTATAAATTTACTACTTCCGAAACCATATAAAATATTAATGAGTATTTGATAAAATTATCTATTTAATTCGTTAATTGAAGTTATTATTTCACTCTTTTACTCGTATTTATATTCATATTTTAATTATTGATCCACAAAATAGCTTTCAATAAATTACGAAAAATATTACATTAATTTAATATTGATTTATGAAAAATCCTTAAATCCTAGCTCAAGTTATAATAAATAATAACCCTTCGATTTAGCGCACACATTAAGTTTGTGTACTGATGGATTTATTTGCACATCCGTCATCGGTGATAGATTGTGGCCTTATCATCAGGTAAAAGCTTAATTGCCGATATGTCTCCTATTAAACAGAGAGCATCATACGGGTCAGTATAGAGAGTATCATACTTCCGTCCTCGATTAAGCAGAGAGCGTTATACTTCCATCTTCGATGATAGATCCTGGCCTTAAAGCTCAATTGGCGGTAAGTTTGCATTTAAACATAGAACAATAGAGTACTCATAAGACCCGAAGTGCACTTGCATCCGCTTGTATGCAACCTTCATTGCTAGGTATAATTTTTGCTAAGGAATTCCCAATCCGATTTATCTTTCTATCTTAACTTTCAGTTATCGAAGCGATAGGTGTGAATTAATATCTGTCAACGGTACTGCCTTTTTTGATCACCAAGTATCAGATCCACTAATAAGAGCCAATGCCGGACAATGTGGATTGCGTTTAAGTGATCTCTTCTAGGAATATACCGATAACGCCATCCGTAAGACGTCATCTGGAAAACTAATCATAATTCATTGGTAGTTTTAAGCAGTGCATCATCCAGCACATTCCGCAACAATGGGACGAGGACCGTGTCCAGTGGGACTCCTCCACCATTGTACTATGTTTCCATTCCTTTCGATTTTGTTTATCAGTGTTTTATCGGTAAAGTAATCTGCTTTTTCTCCCTGAGCTGAACGTGTTCTTCATAATAAATAAAAAATGGCGCTTCTATCGTTTTTCCCCAAAGACTATAAGGACCATACTAAGATAGATAGGCCTACTGATATGAGTATTTAAATAGCAAATAGACAAGAAGTTGATGAAATTATTTTTAAACTTAAATATACATAAATATAAAGAGAAAAAATCTATATTCATTATATATAATTGCGGTCGTTTGTCTGTCCCTAACGTTTTATCCGTAACGTTTATTTTGTAACTAATGTTGATAGATGGCGCTGTTAGCAAACTACAGAACTAACTAATAGATGGTACTGTTAGCATTCTTTCAGTAAACTCTTTAGTACAGAATTGTACCGATTTGCTTAAAAAAACTGTCAAACGGTGAATTTCGGTTATTATAATATAATTAACGTCCTATTGGAAAGCGATTTGTTTAAAATAATCTGCCAAGCGGTGAATTTCTGTGAAGACACGACGAATTATAAACGAGGTCTGTTTAAAAAGAATTACCGCGGGTTGCGTATTTTATTTTATTCGATTTTCGAGTTGTTGTGGCGTTTTGTTGGTACTCATATCTCTCACTTATGTTGACGAGTTCGGTCATTTTGAATGTTCAGTTAATTTTTGACAGCTGCTTTGCTTGCACGTGTTTTGGCTCGTCTTCGATTTTTGCTCAATTTCGACCAAAAACAGCATCGCATTAACATTGCTAAGGAACTGTTGGACTCTGTCCGCGACGACCCAAATTTGCTCCAGTGGGTCATAACTAGTAATGATTAAAGGGTTTATGGTTATGACGTGGAAACCAAAGCCCAATCATCCCAATGGAAGCTGCCGCACGAGCCAAGACCGAAAAAGTGCCAAGTTCGGTCGAATGTGAATGTTTTGCTTACAGTTTTTTTTCGATTGCAGGGGCGTGGTGCATCATGAGTTCTTGCCACAGGGTAGAACGGTTAAAAAGGAATATTACCTGTAAGTAATGCGCAAGTTTCGTAAAGCAATTCCCCAGAAACGCCCAGATTCGTGAAAGAATAAAAATTGGATTTTGCCATTTTTGGCCAAAAACAACACACTAATAATGCCGCAGCCACCGTATTCCCCAGATCTGGCCCCCTGTGACTTTTCCTTATTCCCGAAACTGAAGAGCCCCATGAAAGGACGGCGCTACGCTACAATTGAGGAGATAAAGACGGCATCGAAGGAGAAGCTGAACAAGCTCACAAAAAATGATTTTTTGAAGTGCTTAGAGGATTGGAAAAAATGTTGGCACAAGTGTATAATATTTGGTAGGGATTACTTTGAAGAGGACAAAATAGATATTCATGAACAAATAAATAATTTTTGAAAAAGACAAAATTCGCGATACTTTTTGAACAGACCTCGTATAATACATATTTAAGATTATTGAAGTAGTTAAGACTGCGTTTTCAGTGCAACTCTTGATGAGGGGTTTGCTTAAAAAAAGTAGGAATTTTTTTGGCGTGGTATCCACGAATTGCCCGAGAGATGGTAAAATTGTAGAGCTAGCGAGGGCAAGTACTTTGAATAAATTTGTGTTTGCTTTCTATAAAAAAAAACATGTGTTTCTTTGACTAAAAAACAGTTGATTTAAGCTTATACATCTGGTAAGTGTAAACATTTAAGATAAAAAGTCAATTCATAAATTATATCGACATTTATAATAATTAAAATGATAAATACGTGTATCTAAGATTCATTAATTTTTCACTATATTTATTTATTATATTATACAATTTTTTAATATTAATTATAAAATATATTATTTGATTCAAAAATAATTGAATTTTATGATTATTTGGTTATTTAATTTGACAATTTCAAAAAAATTGATTTATCACAATTATTGGAGAAAATTTAACTTATGGAGAAAAAAAAAGTTTTTTTTTTTTTGTTTAATTGAAAATTAATAAATTTTTGTTATTAACTATTTTCTGAATAAATATAATAACGACCATAAAAAGAGTTATCCAATGATTATATTCTAATCGGTATACACTATTACATGGCATTTGGCCAGCTTGTGATCTACAAACGCATACCTCCACGATATGTCCATTCTGATCTTCCATAAAACATCCGCTCTCTACAGGACCTTCACCATCGACACGTACCTTTGCACACATATAAGTGATATTTTCAACTAAAACAATAAAAATAAGTGTCTATGTCTATATTCAATGATCAACTTTTAAAAGAATTTTATTTTTAGCTACATACAAACGCCATTAAACTTGTAGGTGTATTTTACGCAAACATCTCCACTTGCCATAGGGCAGCCAAAACTTCGAGGATCTTTTTCAGCTTTAGACCATAGGTCAACTGGATCTGGATCGTTTCCGTTATCTATTTATTTGTATTTAAAAAAATTTATATATTTACAATTAAAAATATTTAAAATTATAATTTTAATATTTCTTTTTAAAAAAATATTGTATTTTCATCATAATAAAAAAGATAAGATTTTACTGATAATATTGCACTGTTAAAAATTCTATCACCGAAAATATAAAATTATAACTTTTTAAAGTATTCTTTTTATAAGATACTAAAAAGGATTTTTTGTATTTTTTTTATTTTTTTATCGGTTTTTGAAAATTAAATAACTAATTTTGAAAATTATAATTTTTGTTGAATTTAATTTTTAAAAATTCGAGAGCAGTATGATAAGTCCTTGTCTAATGTAAATATGTAGCTGATATCAGCAAAACAATAATTTTTTTATTATCTGATATTTTTAAAAACACGCCATACAAAAACACGTCTATTAACTTTTGCCCGTTAGTTTATATTTAACAGCAATTGAAAGGAGATAAGGGTTGTGTTTTCGTGAGTTAATAAGAAAATATTTTTTGAACAAATTGCTTCCGCATCTACCATATTCACCAGATTTAGCCCCTCAGCGATTATATCCTATTTTTGAATATCAAAAAAATAGTCAGCGGAAAAAGATTTGGCTCAAACGATGAGATGATTGCTGCTGAAACAAACGCCTACTTTGAAGCGTTGGAGAGATCGTATCTTTTAGATGAGATACAAAGATAGAAACACATACTACGTAATGTAGAAAAGATTTAGGTTGGAAAATAAAATAAATTTTACACGAAAAAAATGTTTTTTTCTTATCAATGCCCAAGTATTAATTATATAACCTTCGTATAATGACATAAGCAATTTTTTTTAATTTAAATTTCTTAACGAAAATAGAAAAAAATTGTGTTTTTTCTTTTATTTTAATCAAGAAACCATTAAAAAGTTCTTTTTTTTTAATTATCTTAAATTAACAAATTAAAAAAAAATACCATTAACTTAATCAAAATATATTATTATCTTCAGGAAAAAATAAATATTTAATCTCTTGAGTTAATCCTTAGAAAATTCCAATTAGAATGATGAATGAGAAACAATTTAATCGAACATATAAAATCTTAAACTTTTGATGTATTAACTTTGAGTCCATAAAATATATTTTATTAATTTATAAAAATTGAAATTTTATATATTAGTTTTTTTTTTTTTTAAATAATCCAAAATAATTTATGAAGACTTTTGCTTTACTTTTCTGTAACGTATGGATCCAGTATGAGCTTTCATATATTTTTTCTTAATTATTTATATACTCACATAATCTTCAAAGTCAATCAATCAATTTAGTAAATACCAGTGATTTGAAAAATATTTTTTTTTTAAATTACTTAGGAAAAATGAAGTTAACCATTAATCATAGTTTAATGATAAATTTCCTATATCATAAAAATTATCAGTATCGGTTTTAAAATTCAATGAGTTACAAATAATCAATGATGATAAAAATAATCTTCGATAGAGCAATTGTTTAGAATTAAAATTAATAAGATAATAATAATCATATAGACAATCAATTGTAAAATTATTATATAAAATTTATTTTCTAATTCAAATTATTCATTTTTCAATTATAATTAATTATTTTACTAGTTCACCAATCATTTAATAAATTATTTACACTGCAGGCCAAAATAAAGCGACCACTTTCGTTTTAAAAAGGGAAAAATTCAATAAAACTTCTAAATTTAAATTTTTAATTTTTTTTTAAAAGTTATATGATTTTAAATATGAAAAAAAAATATTTTTTATACATTATTAATTTTTAAATTAAAAATATAATATACATATTTAAAAAAAAATGCTAAAATTGGTTTTTGGTCGGAAAAGTCCTTTCTTTTGTATTTGATGAAATTTCGGTCGATTCGTTTTTTTGAAATAGTGTTCCAGCATTACAAAAGGATCCTTCAAAAATCTTCTTCAAAGTTAAGACAATGTTCCCACACTCTTTTTCCTAGCTAATAACGCCGTAAAACTTTTATAAAATAAAATAAAAGTTCATTTTTGTTTTTTATTTTGTAGAAAATCTCTATAGGATCAATATAAGACCTGAAGACAATCAACCTCAGTCCTGATGGAAGAGCATTGATCTTTAAAATATTTAGATACTGCTCTTTTTTTAAATTCCCTATGGAGAAGCAACCCCAAACTATAATCGAACCACCGCCTTGCTTTACAGTTGAAACTACTGCTTCGGACAGCATTTTTCTGCAGCACTTCGGCGCACGTAGATTTTTCTGTTAGGCCCAAAGGTCTGGAACTAACTTATTCGTCCAGATTAGATTTTTAAAGTCCTCAACCGTCCAGTATTAATGGAATAAACAAACAACAATAGTAAACCAATCCCAAACTGCAATATGAATTTTACGAATTTTCTTCTTGTTTTTTTTTTTAATTTTTATTTAAAATAAAATTTGCCAGTTTCAATTTTAATTTAAATATTTAAAAAAAAGTATCAATTTAATCCTTTTATATTCATATAGAATATTTATTAGGCATAATAAGAAAGTAAGATCATTTTTTGGAACTTTCCAAAACAGCTCGTTAAAAATTTAATTGTACTAGGTCTATTAAAGGGATATGAATAGACTTATTTTTAATATTTCAGGATATAATAAAATCTTTAAAATGTTATTCATGCTAATTTATCATACCAGGTGTTGGAATTAATTCGTAGCGTTTTACAAAAGATGGCGTTAGCCAACTATGCATAGTCACACATACACACATACAAAAGTAAATATTCTCCCAGAAGCTACTGACATAACGCAATATGACATTTTGTTATAGTGTCAGTAGCACTTGTTGCGCAGTGTCAAACATGGCAAAGTTCGTGCCTGAAAAATCGTTTTTGCGAGGAGTGTTACATCCATTATATCCTTAAAAAGTGACTGTGTGTGTGAATTTTGGTCTGAAAGTTTCATTAACTCGATTTTACTTTGAAAATGAAGAAGCACAGACCCTTATCGCCAATTCTAAACACTATGGCTACTGACATAACGCAATATGACATTTTGTTATAGTGTCAGTAGCACTTGTTGCGCAGTGTCAAACATGGCGAAGTTCGTGCCTGAAAAATCGTTTTTGCGAGGAGTGTTACTCCATTACTTCAACATGAAGAAAAGTGACGCGGAAAGTCATCGTATTTTAGTGGATGTCTACGGTGAACATGCTCTTGCTGAGCAAACTTGCATAAAGTGGTTTGCGCGGTTTAAAATTGGAAATTTTGATTTGGAAGACATGGAACGTCCCGGACAGCCGAAAAAGTACGAAGATGAAGATTTGGTGACGTTTGCTCGATGAAGACCCATGCCAAACACTCCGGGAGTTGTCCACATCGCTTGGAGTCGACTTTTCAACGGTCGAAAAATGCCTGAAAGCCATAGGAATGGTACAAAACGTGGGTTCCACATGAGTTGAAGCCAAGGGACGTCGAAGGGCGTTTAGTCATCTGTGAGATTCTTCTCCAACGGCAGGCAAGGAAGGGATTTCTGCATCGAATCATCACTGGTGACGAAAAGTGGGTACTCTACGACAATCCCAAACGCAAAAATCGTGAGGCTTGCCCGGTCATGAATCGACATCGTCCCCCAGGTCGAATATTCATGGAAAGAAGATCTTACTGTGTATTTGGTGGGATCAGCTGGGTGTTATTTATTATGAGCTCCTCCAACTGGGTGAAACCATCACTGGGGACGTATACAGATGACAATTGATACGTTTGAACAGAGCATTACAAGAACAGCGGCCGCAATATAAAGATCGACACGATAAAGTAATTTTGCTCCACGACAATGCAAGACCCCATGTTGCGAAAGTCGTGAAAACTTATTTAAATACGCTGAAATGAGAAGTTCTGCCTCATCCGCCATATTAACCAGACATTGCCCCATCTGATTATCATTTGTTTCGATCCATGGCGCATAGCTTGTCAGAGCAGCACTTCGATAACTACGAAATGACCAAAAATTCGATCAATTCTTTCATCGAATCTAAAGAAGAAGAATTTTTTCGACGCGGTATCCGAGCATTACCAGAAAGATGGCAAAAAGTAGTGGATAACGAAGGATAATACTTTGAATAACGCTTCTGTAATGATACTGTCATAATAAACCACGAAACTTTGGAAAAAAAACGCTACGAATTAATTACAACACCTGTACACGTATATACTATATTATTTATCCATAGAAACGATATAAGTTTTCGATTTAGTTACATTTAAGCAGAGGTTTTCTAGAAAATATATTGTTATCAAAATGGGCGCATACTTTTGTATTTTATTTAAACCAGAATTTCGTAGTTGACATTTTGATCCACACAGAGTAAAGTCAAAGGGAAAAACTTTTTTTTTTTAACAACAATTAAATAAATTTTATCAAAATTAAATAAAAATAATTTTTTTTCTTTTTGTATACGAGTATATGAATATAAATTACCAGTAATAACTAATGGCATTGAACACGGATACTCTTTGGCATCTTCTAACAGACTTTCACAGCTTTTATTTTTAATACTGCTCTCCTCAAGCTTTTTAGGTCCTAGCCATGTAAAATGAAAACAGAATGGATGCACTGCACTTGTAACATTTCCTTCATCATTATTCACATTATCATCTAAAATTTGATTTTATTATTAGAAAATTTCTTATATTTTAATATCACATCAAAAAAGAACACATAAAAAAAATCAAATATTTTCAATAGAAACCTTTTTTCAAACAATATACAAAACTTATTAGCACTAATAAGGATATCACACGAAAAGTTTGAGTCATTTTTTTTTGATTAAATAATTTAGTTGATCATTTAAAAAAAAATCTGTTACTACTTTTATAATAAATAAAAGAAACTCGCGAAATTATTTGCAAATAATTCCAAAAATGAGAACATTCAAAATCAATGGCAAATAACAATTGTCTCTTCCAACAAGAAAGTACAATATTAATCAATATCGAAACGATGTTATCTTATCAATATTTTATTTCCGCCAATAATATGCTTGTCTCTATAAACTTATGCACATATATTTATTTTCACACACACACTTACATATGCACATTAAATAGCGCATAAATTGAAGATATCAATTCCAACAATTGTGCTTCAATATAAATTTTTTTTTTGGTTTTAATAATTGTGAATTGATAATTGTGAATTTATTACTAGATTATTGTTGATGATTTATGACCAAAAAAAAAAACTGTGCGTTTTATTTACTTTCCAACTTTTTAAAGCTTTCCTTAATTATAAAAGCTTTCCATTTTATATTATACACGTAGATCAAATAGCCACTAAAATAATTAATTATAGTATGTTACTGGCTTTCTAGAACTATAAGTTTTGGATGTTAATTTTCCAAAGAAAATTTTTTTTAGCAATGAGGCTCATTTTTAATATGCATAATGGCCGCATCTGTGGCTCCAAAAACACACAAATAACAACTGTGAAGAATCCATTATATCCTTAAAAAGTGACTGTGTGTGTGAATTTTGGTCTGAAAGTTTCATTAACTCGATTTTACTTTGAAAATGAAGAAGCACAGACCCTTATCGCCAATTCTAAACACTATGGCCGTATGATAACCAACTTTTTTTTTGTCTAAATTGGAAAATTTTAATCTGGAATATATTTAATTGTTAATAAAACAGCACCATAAATCACACAGCATGTGTGAATTTTAACTTAATTGCGCAAAAAGGTCCCAGTACACGTCATTTTGAAATTCGGTGATGCAATTTGCACCACAAGATCGTGTGATTGGGCGCCATTGAACTTTTCCCTTTGAGGTTATGCTAAAAATCGTATTTACGTAGAAAATCGTCAAACTTTCAGAGCATTTTAAAAACTAACATCCCATCAAGTAATGTCCGAATTACAGCCCGAAATGTACAAAAATGTCATCGAAACTGATCTCATAAGGATCAAGTCCTCCAAAAGCTCGCGTGGCAGCCATTTTAATTATGTTATATTCGAGTTGTAGGCACGCATAAAATCAATAATAGTAGAATTTTGGTTTATATATATATATATTAAAGAGCACCACTATAGTTATTTAATAATAAATATACAAATTAAACTCAAACAAAAAGCTACATGCGGCTTTGAGAGCCGCATTTGACTACCATTGTTATATTCCAGATAAATGCATACCTCTTCCCTTATAGCAGAAAACTGCTATTTTAATGATATTTTCAGAACGCTTTTACACATTTCCAAGTTAAATTTTGTCCGATCGATAAGCGTGCATCTTGTACTTTAGGTCTATTTAAAAAAAGGAATCAGGAGAATTTAAATCTGGGGAGTAAGGGGGTCAATTGAGTTAATCACTTTCCAACATCTTTTGGTCAGGAAATAATGATTGCACAATTTTTATTGTAGCGCATGCAGTATGTGACGTGGTACTATTCTGTTGGAAACACATGCCGTCTAACCTCAAATGGTCCATCAATACTTCGAAGCAGTACACAGACCAATGACATCTCCGGTCTAATCATCGTACTGTACAGTCGCTGTACAACGATGTAATAGTCATTCGTGAATTGCCTCTAAATTGGCTTGTCCTCAGAAGGAGCTATTTTGTTTAATAACCGAGCCACTAAAGCTAAAATAGGATCCGTCACTCGTTATCAATTTCCTATAAAAACCAGAGCTCTAATACATTTCCTATCTATTTCCAGTGGCGCCTATCATCACTGGGCCCTGAAGTTTCTACAATATATCACCTGTGGAGGTTTCTGGACTTTCAGCTACATTTTCTCAATTGAGCATTTAATTCTAACACGATCATGACTTCGGTCTATTAAACACTTAACCTTCTCTGTCAAAATTATTCACTATAATAAAAACAGTTTAATTTGAAGGCCCACTTTTTCTCGTAATTTTCTAAGCGTCACAATAATTCATAAATTTTTTTCGTAAAATTTTTTAACAATAATTACATGGTGTTCAAAGTTATAATATTCCATAATAACTTTGATAAGTCTACTCTCATAATGAGAGCTTACGAACATGGCAGAAAGTTATGACTAAACCTTTGTAACAACCTATATTAGGGCTTTTTTTTAAATATATGAGGGCTAGATTGTTTGATAGATACTGAACTATCGAATGACTTTTGGATTGGTATTACGGTTGTCGAATATCAGTGAATCGATAGCATTTTGGAAATGCAGTAGTAGAATTTTATTTTACCACGTTTTGTTTGATTCAAAATCCTATTTAAGTATTCTAAGACATATGTGTATGTGTCTAGTAGGTAGCAGTCTTGAGGTCAAATCCAGGTAGTCAACCACCTGGATTTGACCTCAAGACTGCTACCTACTAGGTATTTTGTCACGTGGTCTTGTTGTCTTGGCAACAAGACCACGTGACAAAAATTTCTATTTTGACGCATATGATGTTTTTGTTGAAGTTTTTACTTTTAGTTGAAAAATTATAGAACGTATTTACTTCCATAAAAATCTAAAAAAAAAAAAAAAAGTAAAAAATGGACTCATTAAAAGTTTACTTTGCACAAGTAAATCGACTTACTAATATTGTCATTCAACTTTTATCTTTTCTGCTAAATCTAAAAGTATTTGTTCCTTTATTGGTTTTAATTAAAAATACTTGGCATATTTTATAAAACTTTATAATTATTAAAAGATAATTATAAACTTTCTTTAAATTAGCTAAATTTTTTTTTTAAATGCTAGCGCAAGTTTAATCTTTACTGTTTATATTTTTATGAAACTTGATAATAGAAATTATTTCAACAACAAAATTTAGTCCATCAATTAAAAAAGTATTCACTTTTATTTTTTATCAATTTTTTTTAATATATAATTTTATAAATAAAATAAGGTGATTTTTTTTAATAATACAAATACAATCAAAGATCATTTTAATAGACTTCCATCATATCGAGTTACAAAAATTCAAAGAAATATTTTAAGAACGTCAATTTTACATTTTTTCTTATCTTATCAATAATGGCTATTATCAACTTAATGACTTTTCTTCTTTTTTTTTTTTGTTAAAATTAGTTATTAAATTGATGATATCTGCTTTGTAATAAATTTTAAAAACAAATAAAAAATTATTTAATTGCCTGTGAAGAATTTATAACCAAAGCTAATTGGTAATATTATTATAAGACCATAACGAATTTTATTGTACTACATTTTATAATATATCTTTAATAATTCTTTTTTCAACAATCATTTTTCTTACTGTATGAACAAATTTATAAATGATATTTAGAATAAAATTGTATAATATTTCGTTTATTTCGAAATAAATTCCAAAAAGTAAATGCTACATAATTTAAAAACAAAATTTCATTGATAATAATAAATTCGCTGAATTTTTACGAAATATTTTTTTCTCTATTTGTTCTTTTTTTTATTATTATTATTATTTTTTAAATACATACTTTAACTGCCCATGTTCCGGTTTCAACCATAAATAAACCATAAAAATCAGACCCGACTGATTTAATATCCACCCACCATAGTAACACTTTTCACTTTCTATATAGTAATAGAAATTATGCAGCAGAAAATTAAAACCATCTCAACTAAAGCATAGTAAAAAATAAAAAAACAAAAAAAAAAAAAAAAAAACAAGAAATAGGGATGAAAAAAATATATTCACCCTTACTAAGAAGGATAGAATCAAAAAGTCCACAAACAAAAAGATGACAAAGTTAAAGAGCAACTCCTTAATAAATTATTTGAGTGAATATCCTTTCTTCTTATTTAATTTTTACTTTGTACAGCCTTATTGTATTCGGTATTTTTTTTTTTTTGTTACTTTATTTTAGCCTATTTTTAATGTTAATTTTTCATTTTTACTCACTTTCCTTCTCGACAAGCTTACATATAAGATGGGTTCCGTTAACCATTTCACCAACAATTTTTATCTTCATAAAAAAGAAAGGAGAAAAGCAAACACGTATTACAAAATGGCAAACGAATTTTACTACCCTACATCATCTGCCCTATATAATATAAACTAGAAAAAAGGAAAATAGAAAAGAAAAAAAAAGTAAACAACTTCTTATCTGACTGTAATAAATGATAATAAAAAGAAAACTTTTCAGAAGTAATATAACTTACATCAGTGAATGAGATAATTAAGCGACCTTCTTAGAGGCTATGAGAATCTAGGCAAAGATGGTGAATCCTACTTTCACTGTTATACTTATATAATTGTTAATAAAAAAGACGAAAGCGAAAAGAAAGATATAGTCTAATAGTCTTTTGTATCAACATTTACGGATAGACTAGGATAGATTAACTTAAACACTCTAAAATCCAGTTGAAAGCTACCAGAATCCAAGTCACTCTGACCCCACTGTGTGAGGATTCGTTCACAAAATGTGCTCGTGCATAGTCGTCAATAGGAAGTGGTATACTCTATGAACCACCGTTGGTATTTACACGTATAAATAGATCTAAGGGTCAATTTCTATACTTTCACTTTATTTGATTATCAAACGAGGATTCATCCGCTTGGCATATCGAAACGGTCATCTCATTATTATTATTCGTGTAGCCATTGTAAGGATACGTCCATGTTCGTCATCATCATGCTAAATTCCATTTCTCACCATCTTGTTTAAATATAATAAAAATTCAACAAATAATTACATATCATCCAAGTACAATAGTAGTGTGCATATGTGGACATATGTATGTATATGTGCATAGATACAAAAAACTAAAAGTCCACTCTTTGCTGCTCATCTGCTTCTGCCTCACCTTCCGCCATTTTGTTATGCATTAACGCGCCATTATGAATATACTCGTAGTATGCCATTTTGTGTATTAATTATTCTTTTCGGAATGTACTCGTATTTGAACTACGAATATTGTACACATGAACACACATTTACGTTGATGATGAGTCTTTTGCTCAATCTCTCTGGAGTAAAGTTTCTGTTCTAATTGTTCTGATTGTTTATATGAGATAAAATTTTCGAGTGCAATTTCATTAGAGCATTAAACATAATTTTAGATTGTAAACAATGAGGAATCCCAGCATAATTGTTCTCCATACTTAATAATAATATGCTTTGGGAATATCAAATGCTTTGTTCTCTTTAGTACATTGTCCTAAAATAAATTACGTTAAAGTGTACATTTTATACCAATAAATAGTTACAAAAATTTAAATATATTCTTTCACATAAATCCTGGAAGTTTTTTCTTTCTTTTACTTTCTAAAAAAATTCATACGAATAATTCATTTTTATTCATTTTTAAATTATGATTATTTGATTTTTGTACAATTTAGAATTAAAAAAAAAAAAAACAAAGAAAATAATAGTTTTACTAGTGTACGAGGACAGTTTGAAAAGCTCTTGGCTTGAAATTTATAAAATTGTGGATATACCTTTTTAAATGATTTTTATTTTTTAAGGTACATTTTCTAACGGTACTTTGAGGTTGCCTTTCTGCGATCGCTTTCGTAAAGTCCTTCAACATAAACATTTATAGCCACTATGACTTCTGTAATGGTTCAAAATCCTTTCCTAATTGCAAATTTTTATAGTTTGGAGAATAATAGTTTTACTAGTGTACGAGGACGGTTTGAAAAGTTCTCGGCTTGAAATTTAAAAAATTGTGGTTATACCTTTTTAAATTATTTTTATTTTTAGGGTACATTCTCTCTTCCTCTTCCTCTTCCTCTTCCTCTTCCTCTTCCTCTTCCTCTTCCTCTTCCTCTTCCTCTTCCTCTTCCTCTTCCTCTTCCTCTTCCTCTTCCTCTTCCTCTTCCTCTTCCTCTTCCTCTTCCTCTTCCTCTTCCTCTTCCTCTTCCTCTTCCTCTTCCTCTTCCTCTTCCTCTTCCTCTTCCTCTTCCTCTTCCTCTTCCTCTTCCTCTTCCTCTTCCTCTTCCTCTTCCTCTTCCTCTTCCTCTTCCTCTTCCTCTTCCTCTTCCTCTTCCTCTTCCTCTTCCTCTTCCTCTTCCTCTTCCTCTTCCTCTTCCTCTTCCTCTTCCTCTTCCTCTTCCTCTTCCTCTTCCTCTTCCTCTTCCTCTTCCTCTTCCTTTTCCTCTTCCTCTTCCTCTTCCTCTTCCTTTTCCTCTTCCTCTTCCTCTTCCTCTTACTCTTCCTCTTCCTCTTCCTCTTCCTCTTCCTCTTCCTCTTCCTCTTCCTCTTCCTCCTCTTCCTCTTCCTCTTCTTCCTCTTCCTCTTCCTCTTCCTCTTCCTCTTCTTCTTCTTCTTCTTCTTCTTCTTCGTCCTCTTCTTCTTCTTCTTCTTCTTCTTCTTATTCTTCTTCTTCTTCTTCTTCTTCTTCTTCTTCTTCTTATTCTTCTTCTTCTTCTTCTTCTTCTTCTTCTTTTTCTTCTTCTTCTTCTTCTTTTTCTTCTTCTTCCTCTTCTTCTTCCTCTTCTTCTTCTTCTTCTTCTTCTTCTTCTTCTTTTCTTCTTCTTCTTCTTCTTCCTCTTCTTCTTCCTCTTCTTCTTCTTCTTCTTCTTCTTCTTCTTCTTCTTCTTCTTCTTCTTCCTCTTCCTCTTTCTCTTCCTCTTCCTCTTCCTCTTCCTCTTCCTCTTCCTCTTCCTCTTCCTCTTCCTCTTCCTCTTCCTCTTCCTCTTCCTCTTCCTCTTCCTTTTCCTCTTCCTCTTCCTCTTCTCGGCTTGAAATTTAAAAAATTGTGGTTATACCTTTTTAAATGATTTTTATTTTTAGGGTACATTTTCTATCGCCATTTTGAAGTTTCCTTTCTGTGATCGCTTTTGTAAGGTCCTTCAACATAAATATTTATATCAACTATAACTTCTGCAACGGTTAAAAATTATTTACTAGTGGTAAATTTTTATACTTTTGAGAATAATAGTTTTGCTAGTGTACGAGGACGGTTTGAAAAGTTCTCGGCTTGAAATTAAAAAATTGTAATTAAATTTTTTTAAATGATTTTTATTTTTTACGGTACATTTTCTATCGCCATTTTGAAGTTTTCTTTCTGTGATCGCTTTCAACGTAACGGTTAAAAATTCTTTCCTAGTGATAAATTTTTATATTTTTGAGAATAGGTAAAAATTAGAGAGACCCAAGTCTGGCGATTGTTCCAGTAGCTTATATTATAAATTTTACAAATTTGAAATCCTTCGAAATTCGGGCTCAAATGGATTTTTGTGCTACAGCTAATATTCCAGAAGAAGGTGAGTAAAGCTGTACCTGCTGTGGTGGATGAGGAGAATAAGTTATAGCTATTTAAAGATTAGATGAGCGATCTTTATTGAAAGCATAAGTTATGGCGAGTTAAAGGTTAGGTAAGCGATCTATATTTTGGACCCTTACCACAGAAGAATTGAAGCGGGACCATAAGTTATGGCGAGTTTAAAATTAGCGATCTATATTGGAAGCATAAGTTATACCAAGTTAAAGGCTAGGTAAGCGATCTTTATTTTAGACCACTCACCACAGAGGAATTGAAAGATGGATTGCTTGATTGCTTCATGCATAGAAAAAAAGCAAGTTTAGTTTAAGTAGAATGGTAGAGTTGGTATGCTATTAGATGGCAACAGATAAAAAGAAGTTTTCAATAATGAGAATGTTTGAATAGCTAGCTGAGTCTTCTTACCATTAAAGAAATACAAAAGAGGTTCACAAAGAGGTCAGAAAGATTATTGTTGATTCGACTGCATGAGGCAATTTAAGCAATGTATCAAGAGGAGATTAGTACAGCATTCATCATTTGAAATAAATTATGAATAATGGATGCTGTAGTAAATTATTGGATGAATGATATTGTTTGTATTTTAATCAGATATAATCAGCCATTCAGAAAAAAGATAAAATGGCGGCTTTGTAATAATAGGAGGCCAAAAACAGCCTATATCTGTAAGATAGAAACACTCGATTATTTTAGCTTTATGTTACTTAGAGAAGTTAACACCGCCGCCGATGTATAACTACCTTATTTTATTGGCAAGTTATATATCAGCGGAGGCGGTATTTAAATTACACTTCTGTAGATATTATTGACAGCACCAGGATGACATCCTTTTTGATCTCGGAGAATAAAAAAAAGCCCAAACGGACTTTGATTATGTGAACAGGGGGGACTGGGGAACCTAACATAAGCACTCCATAGACTCGTTATACCCTACGTAACTTATATTCACCAAGCTTAACACAAAACTTTATGGCCCATCGTTGCTCTAAATTTTGCTGTTCTATTTATCGTAACGCGCTACAAAAGCACAAATTCACTTATCACGCTTTCTAAAGTCAGATAGCATAATTACTGGACGATGTTGGAACGTATACTGCACATCTAGCAATAATGTGAAGGGCAAATCCGTAGTGCTGCCAGATCGCTATTAGTGATGCTAATTTCATACTATTCTGTCACTTCCAAGGAACAAACTTCTCATAGGCTCTCGACAAATTTTAATGAATTACTGTTGATCTTAAACAGTCTTTCACAAATAAGTTTCAATATTCTCCATTTTATGGAATTTAAAAAATCATCTTATACATTTTTTTTACTAAACGAACCACAAATAAATTAACTAATCCATTTCATGATTGACAAGTGGCTGATGTGTCAACTTAACAAAGAAAAATGCACGTCGATAGCAGCGCCAATAATAGCTTATACCGAAATTTTTTTAAACTAATACGTTCTTCTTTAAACTGTTTAATAATAATTATATTAGGTATAGTAAAAAGAAATCCATTATTTTTGCATTAAATTGAAGGTTATATTTAGCATAGATAGAATAATACGATTTAGGTCAAATATGCACCGTTTTGTTCGATAACTTGTTCCCATTTTAGAGGTAATTTCATAATGCCTCTCTCATAGAAACCCTCGTCCCTATTGGCAAAAAACTGGGACAGTCGATTTTCACAATCTTCTCTTGAGGCGAATTTTTCACCTACAAAATCATTCGTCATAGACAGGAAGAGGTGGTAATCACTTGGTGCCAGGTCCGGACTATAAGGTGGATGCATAAGAACATCCCAACCAAGGTCTCGGAACTTCTGGCGAGTCACTATCGATGTATGCGGCCTGGCGTTGTCCTGATGGAACACAATCCCTGTTCATAGTATAGGTCCGAATTAAGAGTTCGGCCGTAGGGGAGCAGCTCATAGTAGATTATTCCCTGCCAGTCCCACCAAACACACAGCAAAACCTTCCTGGCTGTCAATCCTGGCTTGACCACCGTTTGCGCTGGGTGACCGAGATTTGACCACGACCGTTGTTGCTTGACGTTGTCGTAAGTGACCCACTTTTCATCACCAGTAACCATCCGCTTCAGAAATGGATCGATATTGTTGCGATTCAGCAGCGATTCACAGATGAAAATTCGGTCCATGAGGTTTTTTTGCGATAACTCGTGTGGCACCCATACATCGAGCTTCTTTTTGTATCCAGCCTTATTTAAGTGGTTCTAAAAGGTTTTTTGTGCTTTATTTAGCTCCCGGGCAATCGAAACAGTGCTTACGTGATGGTCGGACTCGACGATTTCCATTATTTTATCGACATTTTCGACAATTGGCCTTCCAGAGCGTGGTGCATCTTTGACATCAAAATTACCGGAACGGAATCGACGAAACCAAAATTGCGCATGATTGGCTATTACAATATCAGGACCATACACACTATTCACATTTTCAGCTGCCTGGCTAGCGTTGTCGCCTTTATCGAAGAAAAACTGTAAAATATAGCGTATTTTCTCTTTGTTGGTGTCCATCTTTGACGCGTGCTAAAAAAAATACTGAGTCAAGCAATCACAAAACTGTATGAGAAGCTTTTTTAGTACAAAATCTTATCTTTCTAACGCTATCTAGTGCAACCCGATCGCACTTTTAAAACGGGAGATACAGACTCCTAAAACCATCTATTGGCAAAATAATGGATTACTTTTTACTACACCATATATAATAAATATGCATAAAAAAAAACAATATTAAAAAAATTCTAAATATTATAAGAAACCTGGGCCAAAACGGACAAACATAAAGCAGACGCTTTTGCTGAACACCTTGCACAAACATTTACTCCACATGAGGACATATTAGACAGGACTCATTGCACTACAATCGAGACGGAACTATCCATTCCTTTACCCATGAGTCCTCCCCCTAAGGCAATCACTCCTTCCGAAGTTGCCAATATAATCAAGCTCCTTCCCAAAAATAAAGCTCCTGGCTATGATCTGATTACCTCCAATATACTCCAACAACTCCCTATCCGAGCAAAAGTTTTCCTTGCGACAATATATAACTCCATCCTTAGAACAACACATTTCCCAATCCTCTGGAAATTTGCAATCATTAAAATGATCCCTAAGCCCAATAAACCAATAAACCGGCCCACTTCCTACAGGCCAATAAGTCTCCTTATACTTCTCTCAAAAATCTTTGAAAAAATCTTCCTTCGCCGCTTATATCCTCTACTTGAATCTTCAAATTTAATTCCTAATCACCAATTTGGTTTCCGCGCCGAACACTCCACTACCCAGTAGTGTCATCGTGTTGTCGATTTCATTGCATCCTCTTTAGAAAGAAAAGAGTACTGTCCCGGTGTGTTTCTTGATATAAGTCAAGCTTTTGATAGAGTTTGGCATCCGGGTCTACTCTGGAAACTCAAGAGGTTCCTTCCTTCCACCTATTTCCTAATCCTAAGATCATTCCTTTCCAACCGACACTTCCAAGTAAATGAATCCAACGAACTGTCAAATATCTCTCCGATATTGGCTGGGGTTCCTCTGGGTAGCATACTTGGACCCATCCTCTACAACATTTACACATCCGATATCCCAACCTGCCCTAATACCTTCTTTGCTACATACGCCGATGATACGGCCTGCCTTGCATCTAGCGAAAATCCCCAACATGCTTCCGAAACTCTCCAAATCCAAATCCAAACCCTCCAGAACTGGTTTACTAAGTGGAGAATAAAAGTCAATGAACGTAAATCTATCCAGGTAACTTTTACTCTCCGTCGTGAGACATGCCCTCCCATATACCTTAATGGCAGTGCCATACCTCAACACACCGAAGCTCGGTATCTAGGACTGTACTTAGACAAACGCTTGACATGGAACCCACATACAAGACTTAAAAGACAAGAACTTAAAAGACGATACCTAAAACTAAAAGGCGATTCCAAACTTACTATAGACAGCAAAGTTCTGTTATACAATACCTTACTGAAACCCATATGGACATACGGACTAGAACTCTGGGAATCTACTAAGCCTTCTAATTCCCGTCGAATCCAATCCCTTCAATCAAAAATACTCCGTACAATTGTCGATGCCCCCTTTTATATTCGTAATACTGTTATTCATCGTGATCTTAAAGTCCCATTTGTTTTTGACATGGCTGTATCTCGTTATAAAAAGTTCCGTTCCCGTGTCCTCAATCATAATAATCCTCTTGTTCAAGAACTACCCTCCACTTCCTTTCCTATTAATACCCAACGAAGACTTAAGCGTCACTGGTCGCGTGATTTACTTAAATACTGAGGCCTGACAGAAACACACGCTAGCAGGAGGAACTTCATTGGATGTTTACTCCCCACAACCTATCAAGTTAATTTATACTATTGCAAAAATTTGCTTATTACTATGTTGTAGTTGTAAATATCTAAATAAATAAAAAATAAAAAAAAATAAAAAATATTATAAATATAAGCAGAGAAATATAAACTAACATATTCTTATATTTAATAAAATATTTTAGATATTATTAATAAAATTATTTGATATTTAAAAATTTCAATTTAAGTTTTTACATTAGTAAATATGTTTTGAAAATTTTTCATAATTAATAATAATATAATTAATTAAATAAATCAATTAAAATTTGAATACATAAAATATTGATTGCTAAAAAGTATAATCAAAAATATCGTATTTTATACAATAGTTTTTGAACAAGTACACATATTTCCTGCGTTTTATCTCATGAGGACCATTAAACAATTTGCAAAAACATAAATTTCATTTTAATGATGCGATGTACATTAAAAGATTTACTGTATGAAAATATTGTGAGGGTAAAATTTTAGACCGATGTGTTCTAGCTTGATTTGTTTTTATTCTATTTGAGTTTGTTGAGAGTGCTGGGGCTAGCCCTATTATTTTCCTTCGTCCTTAATATAAATTATAAATTTAGAAATTTTAGAGATACGAAAATTAATGGACATGCATATAGTTTGAAATCTATTTAACATTAATGTTGATAATTGTACGAGTATTATTAACACTCATTAGAATGCACTCTTGTGATAAGTATCCTTAAATATGGTTGCACTTTTTAGCAGATTGTTTAAGTTAAAGGCTTATTATTTGTGCATTTTTATACTGATTTTTAATAATTTTTATATAAATACAACAAATGAAATATTTTATTTTTATAATTTAAATTAGTTATCTTTAAATTTGATAATTTACAAAATTGGTAATGATTAATTTTATTCCAATTGTTGAACCGTTTAAATCAAAAGAAATTATATATTCGTAAAGAAATTGATAGTGGAAGCTTAAAAAGATACATGCAAAAACAATGTGGTGTCTAGATACGAAAATCCTATTGATTTGAATAAAATGCAAGATGCTTTTTGTTTGTTTTAGATACAAACTTTGTCATACCAACTCATTAAATTAATGATACAATACATACGTGTATATGAAGTGTGCAAAATATTATGGTTTCGAATGTTTACACAACTGGATGATTGCGCTCAGGGATTAATAATAGATTGCATACAATCGATTCGGTTAACTAGTAAAAGAGAAGTTTGGAACCGAACTGTTCGGAATAGGGGGGTAAATTATATTCCTACTAGAATTGAAATAAGATAAACTCCATCTACCAGTAATGATAATTTTGATGCTATTCGGATTGTTCAGTGTGAATAGTAGTGTCCGAATATCAACATCCAGGCCTATAGCCAAATTGCAATCTAATAAATTCAACGACAGCTATGTTTATCCATTATGTATGTATACGTGTATATACACTATATCATTTAATGCATTTATCAGCACCCATGCACACAAAGTTTGCCTATATATACGTAATAAATATAGTGAAAGAAGCCTTTACCACTTTGTAGTATATCCTCTATCTGAATGGGTTGTTATTAATGGATCTAAGGCAGAACCAATGAAATGTTCTTCCTTGGTCAGTCCGGGCTGACTGGGTTCGTATGATTAGATCAATGGACCGATTTTAATCTATATTGAATTGGTTTGTGATTTAGCCGCTACAACCCAGTCATTCGGTATGTTTATAATAGGCACATCAAATGACTTGTTTGCAAACAATTTCCACTCTTTACCCCTCAAAACTATCACATTGATTTATTCACCATTCAATATATATGATTAAGAGGGTAAAACGTATTATATTTGTGCATTGTCGATAGTACAATTAACTATTCGAATTTAGTGCATTTATTTTAAAAAATTCACAATTTTAATATACGTTAAATTTTATAATAAATTTCTGGTAAATTAACTTTTATTTTGTGAAAAAAATCAATTTATATATAAAAAAAAAACAAATCTTTTAATGCAGTATTTTATTGATTTAATCAATTTTTTATAATAATAGTTTTAGGAATTCATTAATAATTATTTTGAAAAACATTACGAGCTACCTAATTTAATGTCATTGTTTTTAAGGGCTTTAGTTAGTCGTTTTCTGCTGATAAATCGTAAGAATCTTAGATTAAAGAAGACCTGGGATAGGCCACTACACAAAAATTGATAGGCCAAATTTTGTCGACAATACATTCGTAAGAACGAGTATAACGGGGTATGTTCAAAAAGTATCGCAAATTTTGAATTTCCGCGAATTCGATTTTTTGTGTCGTTATGTTGGCACTCATGCCTCTCACTTATGCCAACAAGTTCGGCCATTTTGAATGTTCAGTTAATTTTTGACAGCTGATTTACTTGCACGTATTTTGGTTCGTCTTCGATATTTTCCCATTCCAAAAAATGGATCAAAGAATCTGTTTCGAGAGCAAGAAAAAGTCACAGGGGGCCAGATCTGGGGAATACGATGGCTGCGGCATTATTAGTGTATTGTTTTTGGTCAAAAATATGCGCACAAGCAACGATGCGTGAGCAGGGGCGTTATCATGGTGCAGAAGCCAATGTTTGTTCTTCCACAAATCTGGACGTTTCTGGGGGATTTCTTCGCGCAACTTTCGCATAACTTACAGGTAATATTCCTTATTAACCTTTCTACCCTGTGGCAAGAACTCTTGATGCACCACGCCTCTGCAATCGAACAAACCTGTACGCAAAACCTTCACATTCGACCGAACTTGGCGCGCTTTTTTGCGCTCTTGGCTCGTGCGGCAGCTTCCATTAGGATGATTGAGCTTTGGTTTCTACGTCATAACCATAAACCCATGATTCGTCACCAGTTATGACCCTCTGGAGCAAATTTGGATCGTCGTGGACAGAGTCCAACAGCTCCTTAGGAATGTTAATGCGATGCTGTTTTTTGACGAAAATGGGCAAAAATCGAAGACGAGCTAAAACACGTGCAAGAAAAGCAGCTGTCAAAAATTAACTGAATATTCAAAATGGCCGGACTTGTCGGCATAAGTGAGAGACATGAGTACCAACATAACGCCACAAAAAATTCGAAAATTAAATATACGTAACCCGCGGTACTTTTTGAATACACCACGTATACAAAATTACAAAAACGGCGTAAGTCAGTGGGGGCCAATTTTTAAGTTCAGTATACGATTTACGCGGTAATTTTAAAACCATTTTCATTTATGATATTATTGCGTAAACAAACATATTTTTTATTAATATTCTGAATTTTGTTGTTTGATGATATAATTAATAATAAAACACTATGGCACTTTTTATTAATTTTTTTTTTTTAATTTACAAAACTAACTAATTAGTTGGAATGTTTGCTAATAAATTTTTAAAATTTTTTATATGCGGAAGTGCTACAGCATTAATTAGAATTGCCGTCATAAATAATTTTTTATACTTGTAATGACTAAATAATTTGATCAGCTTAAAATTTGCATTATTCTTAATGTAATGTAACCAACGCTGTATTCCTTATGCAATGGTAAAATTGTTTCACCGTTAAAGCACTCTTAAATCATTGAGATCCTCTTCTTAGTATTTTTTCACCGTCGTTTATCTACTCTGAATACTTTGAAGAATTCAATTCGAACAGATATCATCTAATCTCTTATTCAGGATAGAAAAATATTATTTCAGAAAAGATTTTAATGACTTGATGGCATCGTAATTTTTTTTTTTTTGCACGTTGAGTGAGTAGTTAGATAGTACCGGATTTTTTAATCAAGATAGTCAAAATCAGGCAATGTTTGCAGATACACATATGGTCATCAAGTAATCAGCTGACAATGGACATTCTCAAACACTCCATTTGACAAGTAATCATATAATTGACATATTTCCTCAAATGTTTGCAGTCTTCAAATAATTTGACAATAATTTAGTCTGGCAACGTTTACAAGTAAAAATATACCAATCACACGATTGTCGCATTAACTGTAAATAAAAAAATTGTGCATTCATTTTCAGATAAAATTTCATATACAATAGCTTAGAATTTTCAAAAGCATAATTTTTTAAAAAGCAGCACTAATAATAATGGGGTTGATTGGAAGAAACAAGAAAAAAATGGCAAAACTATTGCCAGATCATTTTGGCGTTGCCAGACGTTATAAATTCATCTATCTGGCAATGTGCAAATACCTATAATTGTTCTGATAATTGTTCCAAAGTGTGATCACACGTTGCCAGATATCGTCTGTAAATATTGTCAGATAATGCCTTTAAATGGTCTGGCAATAATTTGTCTGACAACGTGTGCAAATAAAACTTTTTGACAAAAATTTATATCAAAAATCTACAAAAGTTATCAGACTTCTATTCCAAAGGCCTTAATTTTTTGTTTTTTTTTTGTTTAAATAAAAGTATTGATTAACTACTATCGGAGATAGTAAGCCTTAATTTATATATGAATATAAGTGAAAACCTACTATTTTTCTACGGAAACAAGTGGAGAATAATTCTCGAATAAGAAGATTAGTATGATTGGATAGAGGACAGTGAAACTTTTTATAACGAAACACAGGAACGCATATAAAAAGGACCAATGACAAAAAATGGGAAGTATTTTTGACTGAATGAATTACATTCGATGGAAATTAGAAGGCTTAGTTGAGCCCCAGAGATTTAGTCCTTAAGTTAATATTGGTACTATTACAGTTAGTTTATAATATTTGGATTGAAGTCAAAAAAGTTGGCGATATCATATGTTAAGTTCTGGTCTATAAAGTGTTGTGTATGGGTTCCATATCAATCGTTTGCCTAAATTCAGTCCTAGGTACCGAACTTCAGTATCTTGTGGTACGAGTATATCCTATATTTAAGACATATGGATAAATATGGTTCACGGCAGGGAGTAAAAGTTGCATGGACACATTTACGTTACTTTACTTTTATTTTTCACGCGGTAAAATAGTGAATTATACTGAAATGGACAAAAAAAGGCAGTAGTAGTTATTTTACATATGTAAATGTACAGGGTGCATTTTTATGTTAGACGTGGAACATAAAATGCACCCTGTACATTTACATATGCCATAAATTCAAGCAACGCGTTTTTTTTTTAATCAACCAAAAATTGTTGATCGATCACAATTTCGTATTTTCGATTAAAAAATATCATAACCAGGCATTTCGCTTATAAGAAATTGATCGCGGTATTCTGTCCATACTATTGCGGTAGTTTTTCGTCCATCGATTGAAAAAATGGAATTGCTTATTGTATTTTGGGAGAAGGGTTACTTGGCAATGCATAGATTAAAGAATACCTGGTACGTCAGATTTTCGTATATTTATACGCACTTTTCTGGCCGAATTATTGCAGAAGCGGTGAGAAATCGTAACGCTTGCATACTTTTGTGTAGATTATTTTATGTAGACATGACAGCCACTGATATCTAGTTTTCGTAATAGAAATTTATTAAATTACAAAAGCATAATTTATATTCATTTTAAGTCACTTGTTGCAAAAAAAAAACTACAATCTTTGTTTTATTTCTTGTACAATCTTTTGATATGAAATGTAATTGTCTTTTTGATTTATTATTTATTTCGTAAATATCAATTAAATAACAAGCGCCTAAATTTTGTAGACTTTTGGAAAGTTTTAAAACACGCCATTCTCCATACAAGTGGTAGCATACCGAAATGCTTGCATACTTTTGTTGTTTTTCAAGTTGTTATTTTGGCACTTATCTTTTTTGAAGTATTTACAAATATACTCTTCTGGGAATTTTTTTCTTTCGGTAACTTTACTTCTGCATTTTTAACTACAATACATTAATTAATAAAAATTTAGTATATGATGTGCCTAAATGGATTGTAAAAAAATTATTTTTTCCAAAAAGTGCTTAAAAAATGAAAAGATCGTCATTCAAATAATGTAAACAAATGTGATGTTGACAGACAGTTTAATGTTTACCAGAAAATAGTTCAGTACCGATGTACGTAAAGAACACATATGTGTAAGAAATTTTAGGGGAACGAATTTTTCAGTCTGTTTTCCATTGCTGTTTTCATTGTATTTAAGTAAATAAAGTATATTTGGTAGGCTTATTATTTAAATAAATTTGTTTACATTTTGCTTCCACTTGCTTTATTAGACCATTTTGTAATGCATTTACTCTAATTTTTTAGAATATTATTTGTTAATTGTTTAAGTACATTAAGTATTCCACCTTATAATTTAGTTTTAAAGCATTTACTATAATGTTGTGTACAATTAACTTCTATATTATTAAGAACTTATGTAATATTCTATGTAGTTAATTTTCTATTTTTTAATTTAATTTAAATGCACATGCCTATTTAGATTACCATTTCAATTAACAAACATACATTTATATTATTATGAAGATTTAAATATCTATAAATACTTGTTTAACATTAAAATTTATATAAGCTGCGGTGTGATTTTAATTTCAACAAAATATCACATTTAATTCATTTTACATTTTTGGAATGGATTTTTATTTATATGCACATAATTATTTTGATATAATCAAATAACTTGGAATTTATATTTTGATATGCTCTTCCACTTTACAATTCTTTTTTAATAAACAATATATAGTGAAATAAATAAAATGAAAATATAATAAATAAATAAATAATATTTTAATATATTGGGTTGTTCGGAAAGTAATTTCGTTTTTTTTTAAATATTTTATTTTTCTTTAAATGAATTATTTAATTTGTCTAACTGATGATAGTACACTTCAGAATTGATCGTTGTGTTGCTCGGTAGAAGCTCAAAATAAACGATTCTTTTAAAATCCCACCAAACAGATAGCATAACCTTTTTTTGATGAATATTGGCTTTCGAAGTGCTTTGAACCGGCGGTTCATCTTTTCTACTCCAGGATATTTTGCCCTTAACATTGTTTTAGACAACCCATTTATCATCCCTAGTGATGATACTCTTCAAAAATGGACTATTTTCTTGGCGTTTGAGAAGCAAATCAGAAACGTCAATGCGACGGCACAAATTATTTTCCGTAAGAAGATGAGGTACCCATATGTTGAGTTTTGAGATTAGACGTAGCCGTTTCAAATGATCATGAACGGTCGTATTCGATAAATTTAATGTCTCAGCGATCTCACGAGTTGTTATTCGCCGGTTTGCATCAATTAATGGCTTTATTGTGTCTTCATCAGCTTCAACTGGCCTTCCAGAACGTGGTGCATCTTCGAGATCAAAATTTTGCAAACCAGTTTTGGCACTGGCGCTTACTTAAAACATCTTTTCCATACACATCGGATAATTTTTTTCTTGCTTGAACACCATTTTTCTATAGTAAAAAAGTAAAATATGCCGAAAATGCTTTTTTTCACTTTCCATATTTAAGAGGGTATTAACCAAAAACTACTAAACAGAATCAATCGAATTGTTTCACAAGCAATCCTTGCTATGTCAGCTATCAAAATATTGGGTTGATGCAAAAGTTATGACCGTTTTTTACATATACAATTAAACATTTTTTTTTAGATTTGTATTATTAATTTAATCAATTATATAATTTCCATCCGTTCTTATAACCTTCTCCCATCTTTCTATCAACTTATTAATACCATTAGTGTAAAATTCCGTGGATTTTGATGCGAAAAATGTAATAAGGTATGTTTTTACCTGCTCTATTGTATCAAATTTTTTATCCAATTTTATAAAAATTTTGCAGTGATCGGAATAAATGAAAATCGGAAGGAGCAAGATCTGGAGAATACGGTGGATGCTTGATAACATCCCAATTCATCTTGTGTTGGATCATCATAGCCACATGTGGTCGCGCGTTGTCGTGATCAAACACTACCTCTTTTCTGTTTACCAATTCTGGTCTATCCTTTTGAAGGGCGATGTACAATTTGGATAATTGCTGACAATATCGTTCTGCTGTAATTGTCTGATTGCGTTCCAAGAGTTCAAAATACACAATACCCTTACAATCCCACCAAATACAAAGCATAACTTTTTTTTGATGGATTTCGGCTTTCGAAGTTGTAAATGAGACTTGTCCAGGTATAGCCCGATGTCTATTTCTTGTCACGTTATTGTACACGACCCATTTCTCATCTCCCGTTACCAAAAGATGCAAAAAAGGTTCATGTTTTTGTTTCACACTCAAAGCAACGCACGTTGAAACACGATCCAATAAATTGGCAGCCGACAATTGATGAGGTATCCAAACGTCGTACCGCGAAACCATCCCCATGCGCTTCAAATGTCTTAATACGGTTGTTTGGTTGACTCCCATCATCGACGCGATCTCCCTGGTGGTTAGATGTGGATTGGTGTCAATTACGACTTTTAACTTGTCGTCATCAGACTTCAATGGTTGCCCGATATGTGGTTTATCAATTAGTGAAAAATCCCCAGATCAGAAATTTGGAAACCATCTTCGAACCTGTCGAACTTTGATGACATCTACTCCACACACTTCGCAAATGTTTTTGGTTGCCACACTCGCGATATTGTCTTTACGGAATTCATAAAGTAAACAATGACGTAAATGCACTTTATCGACCGACATTTTGAAAAAATACAAGGGCTCTTCACTGTATTTTGGCCAGGCCAAAACTGAATAGAAAATAGAGGGAAAGCATCCTTTATACAATGGCATTATTTTAAAGAAGATACTATTCATCATTTCTGAAGAACAATTTTTTTTACCTAGGATCATAAAACACGCTCATAACTTTTGCATCAACCCAATAGATATGATTATGCGGCTTAAGTGTGAAGTGTGTTGTGAAAAAATGCAATTAAATGCTCTGTTGGAAAAAAAACGAAATTACTTTCCGAACAACCCAATAGAATACTGTGTTTTATTGTAAATTTCCAAAACTAGTTCCATCAAACAACAAAACCCGCAATATTAAAAAATCTATTTGTTTACGCATAAATGACATCAATTATCAATCAAAATGGTTTTAAACGAACCGCTTCAATCGCATACTGCTGTTTAAAATTGGCCCCCAATGATTAACGCCGTTTCTGTTATTTTGCATTCTACGAACGTATTGCCAACAAAATTCGGCTATAATTTTTGTGCAAAAGAGGGTTATATCTGCGGCTGTGCCGTCCTGGATCCACCGGTTCTCGTCCGATCACCGAAGTTAAGCAGGACTGGGCGTGGTTAGTACTTGGATGGGTGACCGCTTGGGAACACCGCGTGCCGCAGGTTTAACCGTGTGTGTGTCGACCGACTCACACTCGGTAGGTAGCGGGTTCGATTCCCGCTGCCGCCATCTCGGCATGGTACCGGGGTGAGAGGCCGACTACAAGCCTTATATGTAGTCCGTAGGGTCCCCCAACGCCACTGGAGGTTACTTCGCTGGCCTGATAAGCCGCAAGCTATAAAAAAAAAATCACCTATCAAGAAACAGCACAAGAAGAATCAACCGGACCATACCTGAGGCAAAAAACTCATCTGGTTTTCATCGAACAGCCCGAATAGGTACCTGGAACGTGCGGGACTCTCTCCCAAAAACTTCTCGACTGGCTTCTCTCCCAGAAAAAAAAAAAAAAAAAAAAACACTTACAACCTCGATATCCTGGGAATCTCCGAGACAAGGTGGAAACATCAAGGGAGCCCTCACAACGCAGACGGGTAAACGAACACTTCATCTACAGCGGAAACGACAGCGGCCACCACTGTGGAGTCGGATTGATCCTATCGGCCAACGCAAAAAAGATATCTCTCATGGGCTACAAAACGGTCTCCAACCGCCTTCTGACAGCTAGGCTCCACTCGAAGTTCTAAAACATCACCCCCCAACCGAAGTAGATGATGACGCCAACAAAAAGAAGCCTTCTAGCACCAACTAGAGACGTGTATTCTCTGTGCCGCTATATGCTCCATAGGAGCGACTGTGTCTCATGACTATGTGTTATAATGTAGAAAATGAAACCTGTCAAATAAAAATAAAAAAAAAGAGGCTTATCCTCTTCTATAATCTATGTGGCAAAGATCATACCCATATGTAAGAGGAAACGAAACCGCAATCACATAACTGCAAAGAAGCTGAAAATGATAGAACATACTTGCTCTTGACACTTTCGTTTCTCTTCCACACTATCTAGTATTGCACATGTGTGCTCCTGAAAGAGGTAGTTTACAAATTCGCTCATTTGATCTTTGAAAATATATTTTGTCAACCAAAAGCTCCGCACGAATCTCGCTGCATACGTCACTTTTCTCTATAGGCATTGGGCATCTGTGTATATTATCTGTCACATAATCATATTTATTTATTAGATAATAATATGAAAATACCAATATTTGTATATGCATATAAACTTAGACGGCTTTTTGTTGTCGGATATGAAATTACACCGAATATGAGACTTTTAAGCTTTCGCCTTTAACTAAAACTTGATTATTATACTCGCTTAAATTTAATGAACGTCTTTTAATTGGATTCATTTCCGCAAAACTATAGGGATAGTGTTTGAAACAATATATTACTAAATTTATCCTTGTTTATTTTCAACTTATTTTAACTTTAGCATCTGTTACCAATGTACACACATATGTACATATTTAACAAAAACTGCATATACACATATATAAACTGTTGACTGATAAATTTAAACTAATTCAATCTGTTGATGAATACTGACATTATCCCAATAATGTTGTTAAAGACAGAACAAAAACTATTCGTTTCTACTTCAAATATAAAAAGAAATCCATTATTTTTGCATTAAATTAAAGGTTTTATTTAGCATAGATAGAATGATACAATTTAGGTCAAATATGCACCGTTTTGGAAGTAATTTCATAATGCCTCTCTCATAGAAACTGTCGTCCCTATTGGCAAAAAACTGGGACAGTCGATTTTCACAATCTTCTCTGGAGGCGAATTTTTCACCCGCAAAATCATTCGTCATAGACAGGAAGAGGTGATAATCACTTGGTGCCAGGTCCGGACTATAAGGTGGATGCATAATAACATCCCAACCAAGGTCCCGGAACTTCTGGCGAGTCACTATCGATGTATGCGGCCTGGCGTTTTTCTGATGGAACACAATTCCTCTCCTATTGGCCAATGCTGGCCGCTTTTGGGCGATTGCTTCTTTCAGACGGTCCAATTGTTGACAGTATAGGTCCGAATTAAGAGTTCTGCCGTAGGGGAGCAGCTCATAGTAGATGATTCCCCTGCCAGTCCCACCAAACACACAGCAAAACCTTCCTGGCTGTCAATCCTGGCTTGACCACCGTTTGCGCTGAGTGACCGGGATTTGACCACGACCGTTGTCGCTTGACGTTGTCGTAAGTGACCCACTTTTCATCACCAGTAACCATCCGCTTCAGAAATGGATCGATATTGTTGCGATTCAGCAGCGATTCGCAGATGGAAATTCGGTCCATGAGGTTTTTTTGCGATAACTCGTGTGGCACCCATACATCGAGCATCTTTTTGTATCCAGCCTTATTTAAGTGGATAATCTTATCTTCCCCAAGGCTGCAAGTGATGCTTGTTTATCGGCATAGACGAGTGACTTCACGTAGCCACATAAAAAATAGTCTAGAGGCGTCAAATCGCACGATTGCTAACCGAACTCATCTCTCAATATGTCCATTGTTTCACGTGCTGTGTGGCATTTAGCGCTGTCTTGTTAAAACCACATAGCGACCAGATGCCGTTCTTGCATTTTGGATAAAAAAAGTTTGAAATTATCGAGCGATAGCGGGTGCCATTGGCGGTAACGTTGCGTCCAGCGTCATCTTTAAAGAAATACGGCCCGATGATTCCACCACTCCATAAGCCGCACCAAACAGAGCATTTGCTGAGTTCAATGACAGTTCTTGTTTTGCTTGTGGTTTTTTATCAGATCAAATGCGACAATTTTGCTTATTTACATATCCATTCAACAAAGAAATGAGCTTAGTGGCTGAACGCATTTTTTTTGGTAAATATACGGATTTTTTTCAAGTTGTGCCTCAAGTTATAAAATACACGTCTTACAAGAACTGTAGCTGAACTACTTTGGCAAGTCGTTCAGCGTCGGTTCTTGCAAGACCTGTATTTTATATGCTTTCAGACCAAGATCCTTACATAAAATCTTCCACATAGTCGAGTAACACAATCTTCCACATAGTCGAGTAACACAATCACCAACACTGGACGCTCCGGCAGCAATATTTTCCTCTGTAGAAGATTTTACGTAAGGATCTTGTGGAAGATTCTACGCACACGAGTTGGTGGTTTGATGTTCAACACCGTAAAATTGCTGTGAAATTTTGTCACGTTGGCTTGATTTGTTTGCTCAGTAAGTCGATCATGACGACCATAAAATGATCGAAGTGCGCGAAATACATTTTTCACAGAACACGAATTTTGATTAAAAAAATCCAATATTTTGTAAGCGTTGTACGGATGTAAGTCCTTCTATGATAAAATGACAATGCTAACTGAGCACTTTGGACTTGCCACGTGTCATGCGCAATCTATCAAAAATAGAAATATGAAAAACCAAACAACAAAAAAATTATCCGATAGTTTTCAATCAACAATCAATAATTATCTGAAAAGGATCAAGTTGATTATGCAACAGCCATTTTTCGAAGAAAATTTTCTCCAGCGATGGGGCTCTGAAAACCCACAAGTGGTTATGGAGAAGACATAATAAAGGTTTCCATACTATTAAAATTGATAACCTGTTATTGGTTTACAAATAGTCGAAAGTAGAATATCGCCATGTATTCTTTAGTCTTATTTTATACAAAATTATCATATCAAACTGTTTGCATACACGTTCCCGAAGACTTGTACGAAGGGTCGCTTTATAACGCCACGACTACGAGGCCATTTACCGTCTAATCATATCAGTTTTTCAAATAAATATGATCACGAAGACATAATTTTTTGGTTTTTTTTGTGTTATAATTTCAAGTTATATTAGTACTAAAATGTACATTCTAAGCGTCACGTCACTAAAGATCATTTGGCAACAAAGGATATCGGATAGAGAAAATTAAAGTAGAAATGGAAAGAAAATTGTTTTTTGGAAATAAACCTACTTTAAAAATATTTATAAAAATTAAAAATAAACTAAAATATTTTTAAAAAAATTAAATTAATAATTATAATTATAAAAATTAATTAATTATTATTATAAGACCATGTCTTTGTCATATTCGCCCCAGGACCTTTTGGATAGTATTCCAGCACATTATCGACTTCGGCTCACGAATCCATAATAGAATTACTATTTATATATGATGCTTTTTATATTCCAGGTCAATTTTGTTTGGCCGCCATTTTAGTTTGGATAGCATTTGGCTGTTGACATTTAACAACCGTTGAGAGTAATCAATAACAATTTATTATAGAGTATCTAACGTCGCAATAACGTATTGAAATTATTAAATCATTTTATTTAAGTAATTTTTCAATCGTGATGATGCGGAGAGAAGTACGTGACTTTTTTAGTGTTAATCATATGCCGAGCAAGTCAACCATTCAGCGTGTAATGAATCATTTTGAAAATATGCAACGTACACCTGAAAAGATTGATGTAGTGAGGCAGAGTGTTACTCTGATCGACGCTGTACACTAAAATTGGGAACATCTCCATCATGTTTGTTAAAAATTGGGAACATCTCCATCATGTTTGTTAAAACCTGCAACAGCTGCAGGTAAATGACCATAAGCGGCGGCAGACCTGGAGTGCTCGAGTTTTACACCTCATCATAAACGAAGGATATTTTTTGCAAAAAATCATTATGAGGGATGAAGTAAACATTGACTTGGCTGGATTCTTATTAATAAAGGGAATAGGCGCTATTGAGGCACTAAAAACCCTCAACTAATACACCAAAGACCACTACACCCTCGTAGAATAACTGTATAGTGTAGTATTCAGGCCAGCGGCATCATTGGATCATATTTCTTTGAGGATGCTGTAACAGTTACTAGTGATCGCTATTGGGACATGTTTAAAAAAATTGCACCTACAGAACAAGTGGTTCCAACAAGATGGTGCCATATTGCAAACAGATCGTACTACGATGCAAATTTTGAGAGAAATTTTTCCCAGTCAAATAATGTCAAAAAGTGGTGATACCCCGATTTAAATCCTCCCGGTTTCTTCGTATAGGGCTACTTGAAGGAAAAAGTGTATACTAACAAACCAACCAACCATAGGAATGCTGCTTAAGGACAACATTCGAATTCAAAATTGCTACAATAACACCAGAACTCTGCAAAAATGTTATGAAAAATAATGTTGGCCGGCATTATATTCTATGCATAATAATAAAGACCAAATAATCAATCATTAAAATATAAAATTTATTTCATTTAAAAGTTATTAAGAAAAACTTTCGACCTGGAACATAAACCGCACCCTGTATCAAATTGCCACTATCTGAAAGTGATGTATTTGAGCATACTTTAAGAGTAAGCTTTAAGGTTCTATCGCGTTTTTTGGCTTCAACTTGGCGCCTCAATTGTCAATATTTATACTCTAACAGTTCGGCTGAAAGGTCATAAGGTTGACATCTAGATGGCGCCTCTTGCAACTGTCGGCTGGCACGGTGATGGCGTCTGTATTTTGGGATGGTATAATATTCATTGACTATCTCCAGAAGGGACAGACGATCAACAGCGACTATTATATAGCGTTATTGGATCGTTTGAAGAAAGAAATCGCTAAGAAACGGCCTCATTTGAAGAAGAAAAAAGTGTTGTTTCACCAATACAATGCACCGTGTCACAAGCCGATGAAAACGATGGTCAAACTCAATGAATTGGGCTACGAATTGCTTCCCCATCCACCGTATTCTCCAGATCTGGCCCCCAGCGACTTTTTTCTGTTTGCAGACCTCAAGAGAATGCTCGCTGGCAAGAAATTTAAGACCGATGATGAAGTGATTGCCGAAACTGAGGCCTATTTTGAGGCAAAACCGAAAGAGTACTATAAAAATGGTATCGAAAAGTTGGAAGATCGCTATAATCGCTGTATCGCCCTCGAAGGCAACTATGTTGAATAATAAAAATGAATTTTGCAAAAAAAAAGATTTTTACTGTGTTACCTTATAAACTTTTCAGCCGATCATCTAAGGTTGGTAACGTCCGATTTGACGCAAAAAACTCTTTTTCTGAGCATTTCAAGAACTTCTTCATAAAAGACTTGATCGAAAGTTAGTGTTAGAGATTCGTCTACCTTCATTTTAATCAGTTTTCGATTTTGAAGGTCTCACTAAGTGTGGTTTGTCTTCCACTGTAACTCCATCAAAAATGCTTTATGTCACCGAAAAACTTATGCGCTTGATAAGAAATGTTGCCCATAGGCTCAATGCAACATTTCATGAGTCAAACTCCAAATTTTAAATAAATCTCATTTAATACGGCCCAAAAACAATAGAAACTAATAATCACTTTTCAATATAAATACTGTTGTTTATGTTTTCTAAGTTGTTTTTTTGTATTCTAATAGATGGCGTTAGAAACTTTACAAATACCAATTTATCATAAATGAAGAAAATCTTTAAATATTTTTATGATTCACTATAAAATCGAAAATATTTAAATTCATTTGTAGTGATCAAAGACTACTGCATTCTTAACGCAGACATCCCAGTATCCCTAATTCATGGCAGAAAAATATTATTTCAGAAAGGATTGTAATGACTTGATGGCTCGTACTTTTTTCTGCACATTGAGTGTGTAATTAGATAGTACCGGATTTTATGATAAATCTTTATTTTTTAATCAAGGTTCCAAAAATAAACAAATTATTAAATTACAAATATTCTGATCAGAATCTTAATTTTCTAATAAAAAAAAAATTAAATCTTTTCTAATCCCATAAAATTATGGTAATAATCTCTTACTGTGATCTGTTATTGGAGTTAACTTTTATTTATTTTTTATCTATGACTAAAAATAAGTAGCAAGTACATTTTAAATGACAAAGATTTTAACCAAACTGAAGAAAAAAAATAGAAAGGAGTAGGAAACACTCTTCGGTGCCTGCTGTACTTCCTGTGACTTCCGTCAAATTTTTTAAATATCCTGTCGCCATTGTCTATTTATAAGTATTATAGTATTTATTGGGAAGCTATAGGAGGATATTTGACTTCCATGAGGCTTCAAAGAGCAGTCAGAAGCATGTATTTAACCGAAATCATATTCCATAAATAATGCCAAAGATCATATAATCAATCAATAAAATATAAATTATAAAATTATATTTCACGCTGTAGTTATAAATTTCCTAATATTCTTACGTTTTTTACTTCTTTTACTAAAAATCGTTCGGATTTTTTTAATTTCAATCAACAAATATACATTCTTTATTTAAGTATTATACTTAAAATAAATTGTAAAAATCATAATCATATTATATTAATACTTATTATAATATTGTTATTTGGAAGAAAAAATTCAAAATCATCAGATAACATGCTCTCAATTGTATCATAAAATTATGTTATTAACTTTAAACTGTACGAATATGTAAATTACTGAACGACCGTTTAGGATGTGCCATTAAAAAAAATGAAAAGTCTGTTTATGTACCCGAAAAAAATAATAAGTCTGATTATAAAAATTTAATCATGTTTTCCTTACACAACGATAAGGCAATGTTTTCATAGTTTTTAGATTTCGTTTCCGGTAAATATTTTGATTACATTCGTCTTCAGTTTATATTCCGTATCATTATAACAAGCTTTTTTACAGCTAGTGTGTCGTTGTATATATTAACGAGGGTCGTTCAATAAGTCCTTAGAAAATCCAAGAAATTGCGCTCGTAGTGTCGGTAAAGATTTTTTTTTGTAAGTATCGACAAGAAAGCGGTCAATTTCTATCGTCGATTAAAATTAACGACATTTATTTGTGCATAACAATGGAAAAAAGCGAGTTTAGGGCTGTCATCAAACATCTCCATTTGAAAGGCTTAAGCCCGAAAGAAATCAAAGCCGAGTTGAAAGCAGTTCATGGCACATCTGCATCTGTGTTTGCGACGGTTTACAATTGGGTGAATGAATTTAAACGTGGCCGTTCATCCACAAAAGACGAACATCGTTCAGGACGCCCAGTTGAGGTGTCTACTCCTGAAATCATCGACAAAATCCACGATCTGATTTTCAACGATCGGCGAATTTAAGTGCCCGAATTAGTTGAGGCCACGGGCATATCGCAAGGTATGCGAAAAATTGTCTGTGAAAAAAATTTCGGCAAGATGGGTGCCGCGTTTGCTCTCAGAGGAGAATAAGCGCAATCGTGCAGTGGACTCAGAGGCTATGTTGGCACTCTTTCATCGCAATCCTGCCGAATTCCTTCGTCGATATGTCACTTTGGACAAAACCTGGATACACTACTACACTCCAGAAACGAAGAGACAGTTATCACAGTGGATTTTCCAGGGTGAACGGGCACCAAAGAAGGTAAAAACTGTGCCATCGGCCGGTAAGGTGATGGCCACGGTCTTTTGGGATTCGCAGAGCATCATTTTTATCGACTACTTGGAAAAAGGAAAAACAATAACAAGAGCGTATTACGCGTCGTTATTGCAACGGTTGAGCGAGGAAATGAAAGAGAAACGCCCCCATCTGAAGAAGAAAAAAATCCTCTTGCATCAGGACAATGCGCGTGTGCACACCTGCGCTGTTTCCATGGCCAAAATTGTGGAATTGAGAATTGAATTGTTGCAGCATCCCACTTATTCACCAGATTTGGCCCCGAGTGACTATTTTCTTTTCCCCAATCTGAAGAAATGGCTTGGCGGACGACGGTTCACTTCCAACGAGGACGTCATTGCTCAAACGGATGAGTATTTTGCAGAACTTCCTATTTTTTGGACGGGATAAAAATTTTGGAAAAACAGTTGGAAAAGTGTATAGAGCTCAAAGGAGATTATGTTGAAAAATTAAAAAAAATTTTTTTTAAAAAGTTTTTTCCATTTTTTTCTAAGGACTTATTGAACGACCCTCGTATCAACACGCTTATTGCAAATGTCCAACAAAATGCTTATATGCGTTAATAAACGCATCATCATTAAAAGGTGTTTTTGAACGTGTACTTTTATGTTTTAACACTCATAACAATATTCATGCATACATATGTGCACATACATTAAAAAGGATAATTCTCAGATAAAGGCATGCACTCGTATTCGTTTGCAATTATTTACTTACGTGACTTTAACACTTCGTTGCTATTGAACATGATTTATATTCACATCGTTCAAGTACCATAGATGTGTGTCTTTCTGGACATATTTACACAAAAAGGATGTGAATTCAAATCTGCCATACAGCAAGCACCCCATATCCATGCAGGCAGGGCCATATTCAACGATACTATTCTTCTACCCATTCAACAATAACTTTATTCCTATTTAATCATCAAACTATAAATACATATTTGCATGTGTGTGTATATATTGATTATTTACGTAAGTCAAAAATGGTTTTTACTTGTAGTAGATTGAGTGTAAACAATTTTTGATACCAACCACCAAATTTGTCGTATTAAACTAAAGTCCGCATAGAACCCACCCACCATACACATCAACTCAATTTCATTTATTCTCATTTTTTTTTTAAATGTTATTTATTATTTTATTTCTTAAATAAACAAACAAAATTTTTTAAAATTCGACTGACTGCATTTGATGAATAAAAACCAAATAAAATTATTACTACCATCAATGGAATATCTGCACATAAATCATGAAAAAAAAAATTAACTTGCTCAATTCACTGAAACGAAATTATTAAAACATGTGACTACTACTGGATTTATTTTCTTATTTGGAATTTTTTTTTTAAATGAAAAAAAAATATTACGTATTTTTACCTTTTTATAACAAAAAGAATATATTGTTAAATTTTTATCAACAAGTTATCAATTACAGTAGAATTGGTAGTTTTCCTTTTTATATTTTTATTTAAATAAAATACTTAATATAATTTTTTTCAAATTTTTACTTATTGTCTTTTATGTGAGATTAACAAAACTTATTATAAATATCATTTGTACAAACTATCGAAAACAAATTTTTATTACTCAATTAATATCTTTTCATTTTTATTACTATTTATTATAATTCTATATGTTAGTAAGTAGGAGTATACAATATACTGAGAGGAAAAAACTCCTAGTTAAGAAATGGTCATATTAAAAAAAAATTTTGAAAATATTTTGTCCAAATCAAACTGATAATTTAATTTTTTTTAAAAACCATTTATACGAACGAAAGCTTCAAAATCAACAGCAGAATTTTCCATTCAAATCGTAACTGTTACAACTTACAAATCAAATTATTTTTCGTAATAAATAAAAAAAAACGAATGTGTTAATTAATTAACTCATTTTTAATATAAACAAAAGAATTTTTTGAAACCGAAATATGATAAAACTTATTTAAAATGTTATTTAATTCGCTTTTTAAGAATGAATTTATTTATTGTATCTACTATTGGTGCAACCTAAGTCTTGTTTATGCGATCATCTCGGGTGTTAGCATTATTAAATCGAATAAATCTGATAATGTACCAAAATCTGCTTGTTCCCATTGATGTTCGGTAAATAAAACGTATACATACAGTTGCTTTCCAAATATCATTGCAGTAATAGATTTTAGAATTATTTGTACCAGACATAATGACTATCTCCAGAAATACGCAAAATTCTTTCCGAAGATAGAAAAACATGTGATTAAGTGTATCGAACTACATTTAAAAATAAAATGACTTTTATAAATAAAAAGGATTTTTTCTTGTCAAGGCCATGTATTAATCATACAAACTTCGTAAATGTATGAAAGTACATAATTTAAAATTTATCATATGTAACATAATATTAATCGTTTTAAATAAAATTATTAACAATTCGATTATAAATATTGACAAGATTTTTAATAAAATTAAAATCAATAAAGAAATTCTTATTTCAGAGTCAGAATTTTTGATATTTTTCTAATATCTCAAACACAATTTAAACTGGTTCAAGACATTTGTCGATTCCAAAAATTAAGCACAATTAATACGATCAAAGAAACGCCATTGATAAGTTTATTATACAATATATAATTTAGCAAGAGCTACGTGAAATTTCCGATCTAAAAACTTGCACGTAACCTTTCGGTGGATATGTCGTTTTAGTTTGATGAGCTGCCAAGATTTTATGAACTTGAAGTCCCAGACTTAGCCTCCAGGGATTATTTCCTATTTCCGAATATGAAAAAATAGTTCGGTGCAAAAAGATTTGGCTTAAACGATGAGAGGATTGCTGTGAAAAACGCCTATTTTGTAGGATTAGATACACAGTGATAAATCATACAACATGCAGCGGAATCTATTTGCAACATTAAAAAAATACATTCATCCTCTTTCAAACGCACTTAAATTCATGTAAATTGGATGACAGATGTGATAGTTACAGCCATTTATAGGAATGTTCGTCAGCACCTCGGTTACGTCTACTTGAATGGCTGAGATATCATCATAAAATGCTCCTTTCATCTTGGTTTTCACTTTTGGAAATAGAAAATAGTCTCATGGTGATAGATCACACAAATACAGAGGGTGGTTGATGAGAGAAATCCGTTTTTTCATCAAAAATTCGTTGACTTTTTTGGTCTTGTGAGGTGGTGGATTATCGTGCAATAAAAACAGCTGTTTTCCTGCTGGATATTCGGGTCTAACAGGACCCAATACTTTTCCAGAAACGATCTAAAATGCCTAAATAGAATTCTCCATTAACAGTTCGACCTTCTGGAAGCGATACAAAAGATACTATGTATAGTAATTTTTAGAAGCGATACAAAAGATAGAAAACGTAAGACTAAGTGTGTCGAGCTACATATATTTAAAAATAAATTGAATGTTACACATAAAAATGTTGTTTTCTTGTTAAGGCCAAGTATTAATCATAGAATACTTGTATACGAGGTCTGTTAAAAAAAATTTCGCGAATTTTGAATTTCCGCGGGTTACACACATTCGATTTTAGATTTTTTGTGGCGTTATGTTGGTACTCATGTCTCTCATGTAAGGCGGCACATGAGCAACACAGGACTTAACGATGGCTACTATTTATAAACAATTTTTGTATTTATCTACAAAAGTATGTAAATTTTTTATTTAAATTCAATGCTGATTATTAATTATAGTTTGGATTATTTTGGTATAATTTACCGATTTAATTTAAATAATATATATACGCAAATAAAATTTAATTAATTGTAAAAATTTTATTAGTGGAATGTATTTATAAGCAGAAAATATGTTGATTGTTGTTCTCAATAATTTAATCTTTGAACCGAATTGTGTAAAAAAAGCGCCATCTCTTAACGAAAAATGAAGAGTTCACAGTGTTTTCAAAAAATCTCAAATTAGTGGTTACAATTTTACAGATGCCATTTTCATTAGCATTTAAATGTTTATTTTGCTGTAAATAGTTTTAATCAAATATTCTAGATGAAAATATAACTCTTTAATTTATTATTAATTTCTAGTAATCTGATTTACTAACTATATTTTTCAAGCATTTTTAAAACAAAAAAAAATTAATTTCATAAATTATACTACTGATAGAAATTTTATTTAAAAAAAAATTACCATATTTAAATTTTTCAATTAATTTCCTTTTTTGATATTAATATATTTATATTTTCAACAAGTTTATAAAATTATATTTAAAGTTTCATATCAATTCCTACCATTCTTGGTTGTGAGCGATCATTTTGCCATCTATAGGCTTTAAAAAATACATACCCACTAATGTCAAATAGTTTGTTTTGGTTTGGTACAGACACCACTTTGTTTTTGTTGTGGTTTGCTTATGTTATTTATAATTATTCTTCTTCTATAATTTGATGCTAAACCGATTGACATATATAGCGGAAGCATAGATAATAAATTGTAAATATTCACACCAACTAAACTAAAAAGTCCCAATCGGAGAACGAAGCCGAGCAATGTGAGAGAAAGTCTTAAATTCAATTAGTGGCCACCAATCGATAGGGAATTGCTAATTGTTCTTAAGGTTGAACAGTCTGCAACAGGCAGTGAGTGTTGAATATTCATATTTTAAATTGTTCCGATTAATCAACAATAAAAATAAGATTTTAAAAAAAAAAATTCCGTTCCAGATAAAACAAAAAAAGCTTTCCGAAACAATGGTATCGACACGACAGATTTATCGGTAAAAAAATTATTCTAACAATCAATAATTATAGAAATTTCACTTTAAGCTTAATTAGCATTCGAAACATATCTGAATATTCTCACATTTTTGTTGTTCTGAAATGGAACAGAAGAGAGGAGATAATTGTTGTAAAAATAATTCTATAATTACCACTCCCCATCAATAGCAAGCATTCAAAGATATTTTATAACAGTTACACATACACATTGATAGAAAAACTATTTTAAACTTGGTTAAACACAATAAAATACACCCGGCTATAATTAAAATATTTGGAATTATTGTATTTATGCACATATGTTGTTATTTAATATATTATTGCAGCATAATGGGCAAACTTTTGGTATCAGTTACAATATTTTTGATATTTTTCAATGAGTTCTTAGCATACCAGCTTAATCAGTTTTTTTGGGCCGAATTAGAATGTCAGACTGGTAAGTAATTGTATATTAGACAACGCTTTTTTTTGTTCATTAAATGACTGCATAATGTTATATGACAATAATTTTGTTTTATTTTAGAAAATTGTACACGAATATTGCTTGTAGCTGATCCAGAACTCTTAGGCGATCATTATTTAAAATCTTTTTATAATTCGTTATTGGTAAACGATTATGATAGGTAAATTTTGAATAATCAATGAATTAACTAATTAAATATAGTTGGAATTTAATTATAACACTTTTTTTTTTACTGTTAAAACAGATTTGTAAAAAAAACATTCAATAGCGTTACAAAACATTCAAATCCTCATATAATAGCGTTTCTGGGGGATTTACTAAACGAGGGAAGTGTAGCAACTCCAAATGAATACAAAGCTTTTGTTGAACGATTCGAATATATCTTCAATGTCGACAATAGTGTTAAAGTATGTAAAGCAATAACAAATATTTTATAGTTTCTTGTTTTCTATCAAAAATGCAAGTTCAATTTTTATACAAATATCTCAAAATAATTCCAGCTTATACATATTCCAGGCGATAATGATATTGGTGGTGAAAATGGTGAATACATCTCGAATGCAAATGTTCGTCGTTTTGAAATCGATTTTACAAATGACGACATATTCGACTATGAAGAACATTTGCGATTTTTTAAAGTGAATCGAATGCTTATGGATTATAATAATCCATCTCCTCAGACAAATCATAATAGATTACGAATTGCCATAACTCATATGCCACTACTTTTGGGTGGTGGCCGTATACTCAGAAACGTACTTAAAGATATTGATCCGCATATAATATTTTCAGGTCACCATCATTGTTCAAGAATATTTTTTTATCCATCATTAAATCCAATTGATTTCTATGAATCGCGTGTAGAAACTTTTGATTTAGAAAGACTGAAAACGGAAAATACCTATTTAGAAATAATGGTACCGACTGCATCATATCGAATGAAAGAGTATCGTATCGGCTATGGGATGGCTATTATTGGTAAATGCATATAAATATACTCATAGGAAAATTATTTACTGTACTCTTATTTTTATTTAACAGAAAACTATACACTCAGGTATACTGTTCTATGGACGGTCAGCAGATTTATATATTTAAAATTATATTTGGCATGGATTATTTTATCCATTGCAATAGTAATTATTATCCATTTTGGATTACGATGTCCAAAGAGGATTTACAAAAGACAATACTATGATAGAATCTCCGCCATACCTCATTTTTGATAATAAAATTTATAAGCGAATGGTATAATTATAAGAAAATTTATTGTTACTTCAATGAATTCCCTTAAAAACTAACTAAAAAAACCTTCAATATAACTAAATCCATGAAAAACGAGACCTGCTAATATAGTCAATTTATATAACTTTTCGAATTTATAAATCTATCTCCTTTTTCATATATACATACCTATGTTACAATTGAAAATATATTGTTATGATTCAAATAAAAGTATTTTATTTTAATATGATTTTGAAATTAAAATTTATTTTCCCCCAAAACTTTTCAGATTAAAAGTGTTTTGAAAATATCGCTTCTGTTGGATTGAATCAATGATTTTTGGTTTAAATCTGTGATTCTATTAAGCATATATTCACTAATAAGGTTTGTGTATCAAATATATTTACACTAACTATTTATATATGTAACAAAAAATTAATTTGAAATGTAAATATGCAAAAATAATTATTGAATTATTTTTTCAATATGAATACATGATTTTAACACCGAAATTCGTTTATAAAACAAATGGGTTTCGTATTTGCCTGAATATATTTGTGTTCCCTTGTAATATTTCTATACTAATTAAAGATATAATTATAACGCTTATTTTTATTAATCAAAAGTGTCAATCTATAAATTAATTATTTTTTTATTGAATAAAATAGATACAAGCCTAGTAATAAATGTTTCAGCACATTTATAATATTTATTATATATTTATTTAATTAATTGTAAATTAAAATAAACATTTCCTAATTCATCCTATTTCTATGCATTACAAAAAAAAACTACAATTTATTTTTCTTTTAAATATTTAATTAATTATATAATACTAGTTTTTTTATATTCATAGAATTAAACATTTTATTTGAAGTTTTTGAAAAAAAAAACCAAAACAAATTATATCAATAAAATTTTAAAAATATTTCACAATTAATAGTCGATGGAAACGCCACCTATAAGTGAAATGAGAGCTTTAGGCATTGAACGCCATCTGAGCCGGAAGCTATAGAATTACGAAAGAACAGGGAAAGGAACGACGCCTCAAAAGATGGCGTATTTAGTGACAAAATACCACGCCAGCCATTAGCGCGAACTAATTGTGAAAAATTAAAATTGTAATGTAAAGCCGGTTGAAAGTTTTCAAATATTTACCATAAAATATAGTTTAATAATTTTAATGTACAATAATATATTACATTAGTGTGAAATAGGTGTCGAAAAGTGAGAAAAGTTGATGATTTACGTGTGACGGTGAAGGTTCTTGCAAAGAGGAGGTTTGTTTATTTTTTATAAAATGTTCTGTGATATTTCTATTCAATGTTTAGTACACTTGAATAGAAATGTTATTATTATTATAATAGAAATTTAAAATAATAATTTTATTAGGTTTTTCAAATCGTCTGCTGCAAGAACGTAAACAAAATACTCCATTGTTAATTGTAATTTTTTTTTTTCAACATCTGTCACAGTTCTTAAATTCGTTTGTAAATATAATACAATTTTCACAAAATATACAACTAAATATTCCATTATTTGCGTGTAATCAAATTGTATATGTTGTATGTAAAAAAAAAATGATACAATAATATTATTTTCTTCATTTAGGCTGTATTAAAATTTTTAAAGGAAAAATAGCAAAATGTACACATGAAAACAGCAGAACGGTCAAACAAACAAAAAAATAAATCCAATAACCAATTTGACATTTCATTTAACAAGATAAAAATTATAAATATCAAATAAATGATAAATGAAAGGAAACTTGGTTAAATAAAAAGCAATTATTGAAATTCAAAATTTTGATAATAATATATTTTATAATATTTGAACAATTGTTAAATTATACTTTAGTTAGTATTAGAGAAGACAATTGTAATGTGTAAAATAAATATATGTATATTTCCATACCTTTTAATGATAATTTAAAAATCCATTAAATTTATGATGAATTTGCAGGGTTTTATCGCATTTGAACCAAAAATGAGCGATATTGTGTATCCGCAAGGCTGTAAGCCCCTTACTGAAGACCTAGGCGCTGATGAATTAATACGTCGTCTAAAGGTTGTTATTTACATTAGTTCGATTGTCTTAAATATTTTATTTTATAATTCGACTTATATATAACAATGTATTGTGCAATTTCAATTTGCAGACACTTACACACACACTGCAGGCAATGGGACAGGATGACGGAATTTCCCAACAGTATATTCCACTTGCCTTGCATTTAGTTGATGAGCATTTCTTAATGCATCCTTCAAAAGATGTTCAGCTCTTGATAGCATGCTGTATTGCTGATGTTTTGAGAGTATACGCACCAGAAGCTCCGTATAAAGACCAAGAGCAAATAAAAGCGATATTCCAGTTCCTTACGAAACAACTAAACGGTTTGAAAGATCCTAAAGACACCGCATTTAAGCGGTATTTTTATTTACTTGAGAATCTAGCATACGTAAAATCGTTTAATATGTGCTTCGAAATTGAGGAATCACAAGAAATATTTTGTAATCTATTCTCGCTCATGTTCAAAATAGTCAAGTAAGTATAAAAAAAAACAGTTCACATACTTTAATGAATATAGAACAAGTATATTTATTTCTTATAAATGAAAAAATTTATAGTGACGAACACAGTGGGAAAGTAAAAAATTTTATGCTAAATGTACTTTGCCCATTAATTACGGAATCAGACAATGTATCTACTGAATTGTTAGATGCTATATTGATCAATATTGTCGAACCAAATAAATCGCAAAAGAAAAATGCCTATCAATTAGCCAAAGACCTTATTGCGAAAACCGCGGACACATTGGAAAGTTATATACAATTGGTAAAGTCTTTTTTTTAATAAACTTAGCTCATTTCATCAATAAATATGTCTAATGTTCGATTCTTTTTCGTTTTTTCTTCAACAGTTCTTCAATCAAGTTTTAATTATAGATAAAGTGGATAAAACTTACGCAATATCATCGAAAGTTTATGACTTAATCTATGAGCTAAATGTGATCAGCCCCAATATCCTTTTGTCTGTATTACCACAACTGGAATGTAAATTAAAGTCTACAAATGAGGCTGAACGATTAAGTAAGATTTAAATATATATATAGTTTTATTTAAAAAAAAATGAAAATCTATTCCAATTTTAATTATAATTGTAGAAGTTGTTGCGTTACTGGCAAGAATGTTTTCTGAGAAAAATTCACACTTATCTAAGAAGCATGTTCCATTGTGGAGGCAATTTTTAGGTCGTTTTTATGATATTGCTGTTCCAATTAGGATAAAATGTGTTCAGAGTACAATGCACTTTTTACTAAATCAATCACATTTGAGAAAGGAAGTGATCGATGCATTAAAAGTTCGACAACACGATTCAGACGAAACAGTTCGATATGAAGTTGTCATGGCGATTGTAGAAACTGCGAAGCGAGATTTCCAAATTGTTTCGGAATCAGAGGATTTGCTCGAGTTTGTAAAGGAAAGAACACTTGATAAAAAGTTTAAAATTCGAAAAGAGGCAATGAATGGATTAGCAATGATATATAAAAAGTATTTAAGCGATACGAATGTCCCCGAAGCGACAAAGAAGGCTGTGAACTGGATCAAAGATAAAATATTGCATGGTTACTATATGACTGGCATTGAAGACCGATTGCTGGTCGAACGGCTTCTGATTACTTGTTTGGTTCCGTATCAGTTGCCTGCCGAAGAACGTATGAAGAAGTTGTATCAACTTCTTGGTACTATCGATGACAATGCTACTAAAGCATTTATTGAATTGCAAAAAAATCAACTAAAAGTGCGAAAAAGTGTCTCTGATTGGATAAAATTACACCGCGCTAAAGAGATGACACCCAAATTACAGAAAGAAATGAACGCCAAATGTACAATAATATCAAAGTAAAAAAAAATATTCCATAAAATATTCGAATATTTTTTATAGTTAATGCAATTTTTCATTTCAGACAACTTCCTGATCCAATAAAAGCACAGGAATTTCTTTTACAATTTAGCTCCAATATGCGTAAAGATACCACACTCCTTAGAGGAATGGAAATCATTCTTAAGCGAGATGTGAGCTGTAAGGAGTGCGCTGACACAATGGCCAGTGTACTTAAAAAACTTGGCCAACCAATTATGACAAATTTATATTATAATACTGTAAAAATGCTTCTCGAACGAATTGCTTCTGTGATGGTCGATAAAACTTCTATTGAAGTCCTAGTTGGGTAATGAATATTTTTATTTAGAATTAAAGTTATGTATTTCGTCAACACTTTTACAATAGATCGATTCGTAAAAATTAATTTAAATTGATTTGTTTGTAAAATAAAATAAATTTTGAATATTTAAAATAATTTAGGTTGATTGAAGATTGTATGCGCGGTGGAAGTGTTGCAGAGGAAGTGGGATTACCAGCCGGGTCAGCGGGTGAAAGAGGCCTAAAATTATTAAGCGTAAATCTTAAAATGATTTACTTTTTTGCAAAATAATTTAATTTATCAATAAAAATGTTTGGCAGGTATTGGCGTACGTTTTTTCTGCACATTTTCAGCATGACTCCATACTTTGCCACATGGTTGCGTTATTGAGTTTTGAAGTCGACTACGCTGCACCTTATATACTTAAGGCATTCACATACTTAGGTCGCTATAAGCCCTTAAACGATTCTCATCCGAGTGTCGTAATAGAACTTGCCCCTATTTGCAAAGGATTTGCGATATCGGGTACACCAAAACAAGCTAAACATGCCGTAAGGTGTATGTTCGTAAATACTCAGTCATCAGAAAACGATCAAACAGTCGATATATTTCCGGATATTGTTGAATCGTTTAAGCAGACACTATGCCCAGAAGGTGAAAATTATCGTACAGCGATTGTATGCTTGGGCCATGTTGCTTATAATTTACCTGAAAGATTTCATTCACAAATCAAAAATCTGATCTCAAGAAGAATAGTTAAAGAATTGCTTGTAAAGGATGTTTCAGAGGATCGGACTAACGTTCCGAAAACTGAATGGTGTGACGAAGACAATTTACCGGAAGAAACCCTATGCAAAGTGGAAGGGCTGAAAACAATGGCACGATGGTTACTTGGCTTAAAGAACGATGTCGTCTCTGCTCAGAAGACATTCCGAATGCTAAACGCCTTCATTAAGCAGAAAGGCGATCTTCTTGAATTAGGTCATCTGTCAACAGCTGAAATGTCCTGGCTTCGTCTGAGTGCTGGAAAAGCAATGCTGAAAATTTGCGAACAAAAAGGTGTAGGAGATCAATTTTCAGCGGAACAATTTTATAATTTGTCACAATTGATGGTAAATAATAATTATAACTAAACGTGTTTTTTTTCTTTAACTTTAAATAATGAATGTCGAAAGAGTGTATACAATTTCCATTTTGGCAGGTTGATCCAGTCCCCGAAGTTAGGGAAATTTTTGCAAAAAAATTACATAAAGGACTTAATAAGGGAATACCCCATAAATGTTTACCTCTTGATTTTATGGGATATTATGCTCTAGGTGGTCGAGAGACTGATAAAAGGTATTTTGCAATTTCAAGCTCGCTAAAAGATTAATTAAATTTTCAATTTGTATTTTTATTTTAGATTAGCGCACATGTTAAAAACTTATATTGATACTGATGTGAATCGGCGGCGAGAATATGTAAAAACGTTTGCAACGGGTATTCAGTCAATGTTTAATTAACATATTAAAATGGATAATTAATAAGAATTTTTTTTTGCTTTTTTCTAGTTGAACGTGCAATGAGTCAATTGCCCTACATTTTACCTGATTATATGCTCGTTTTTGCTGTACCAGTTTTGACACACGATCCTTGTTTTACAAGTCACGAAGATCGATCACAATTGAAAATAATTGAGAAATGCTTATGGTTGATTTTAGATCCGTTAATAACAAATAAAGAATATTTCTGTTGTGGATTTTATGAAAATATTGTTGGCCGGATGAAAAATCATAAAGATGCTTTTCAACCAGATAATGATGCTACAAACATGGTACATAAAATTTCATATAATAATTTTTTAACGTGAAACAATAATTATCCTTATTTTGCCAATATGATTTTCCCAATTAAATATGATTGCTTGTCTTTTTTATTCCGTTTAATGCTTAGAAAATGTGGGCTATTTGCGATATAGCTATACAATTGATCAATTTCAAGTCGAACAATTTCAATTCGCGCGATTTCCCATTAGACGCGCGAATACCGTCAATGTATTTCCAAGCACAACCAGAGGATTTTCAAAACACACGAATATATATACCAAGTGATATGTATAAGACTCAAGTAAAACCGACTGTTGTTAATCATCAGGTAAGCGTTTCTAATTGCCACTATAAATATTTATTTTTATTTAATTTGTTTTCCAATAAAATTCTATTTTAGGAGAGAAAAAGGAATCCAAGAAAAATTTCCGAAAGTAGCATAGATCATGCAGATGCTCAGGTAATTACTATTACTAACTATGAGAATTTTTAATTATTATGCTAATTTTATAGACAACATCCGCTTCAATGGAAGATATGGATATGATAGAATCCGATGAAAACATGGAACCTCCAGCTAAGAGAGTTCGCAGCCCATTCGAAGAATGAGCTGAATAAAATATTTCAAATGCAGTAAATTATTTGAATGGAAATGTGAGATGAATTATGACTAAGAAAGAAAAATAATATTTGCTATTAATTAATTTAGTTAAGTTTTTAATTATTTGCACTGTTTTTATTATTCTTTGGTTGTTTTTTCTTTTTTTTGTTCTTTTTTTTAAATTATTGTGATGTTTAAATAATATTAACTGATCTTATTATATAAACGCAAAACTTTTTCATATTATAATATTAAACTATAAATTCTTCTTTAACCATTTATTCGCCAGTCTTCCAATAATTTAAATTCAATTTTCATTCGTTTTCTGTTGTTTTTCTTATTTTGTTTACATGCATTATTAAAGAATTGAGTATTTTTATTAAAAATATCTGCAGTTAGTTTAAAAATAACTTTTCCGAATTTTAGAAAAGGAAGTTAAATACATTTCCAATTGGTTATTGCAATTTCATATTTTAATATTGTATGTATACCTGTTCCTAATAAAATCGAATATTAAAAAATGATCAATACTTAACAAAAATTATTTATTAGCAAGGATTCATATACACATATAATTATTCCGTTACAATTATTTACGCATCCATTTTATAATAATTTGAACGATGACTTTTATTTGTTTTATTTTTTCTCATTTCATATTTATAAACATATTTGTTGCACATAAGTCGTAAGATAAGGTAATAATAACCACTTTTATTGATACAAAAATAAGATAAAAATATTCAAAAGTTTGGATATTATATAAGCTATGTATGTTTCCACCTTTTGAATGTGTTAAGGTAAACATATATATTAATTTAAAAATCAAAGATAAATATATAACTAATTGTTAAGTAATAAAAAAAAAATGAATTATAAGTTTTAGGAGATAAGCTCCATTACATCAGTTATTAAATATATTTGTAAAAAAAAAAAATGATGATTTCATTTGTGTTTTATTCAGAGTAAAAATAGAAGTTTTTAGTATGTGATATGTATAACAATCCAATTATACAATATTTTTTATATTTCACATACTTAAAATTTAAACAGTTGTTATTTATTAGTTTCTTTGAAATTATCTCTGGAATGCAAAAAGACATTCCTAGAATTTTAGATTTTTTTTTTCCAAGTTTGTTTTCTTAATAATCTGTTATTATTACAACCGGATATTATGCTCATTTTTTTAAATTTGTGTAATACTATCACATCTAAACTCAATTTTACAATTAAATTAAATAATAATTCACAACTACTTTAACTGAAATTCAAACAAAATGTATTCAATTTCATTAATATGTGAATAAAATCTTAATTGATGTATTTGAGTGGTGGTGGCTTAAAATCAACTTAATTATAAATTTATAGTTTTCGTTTAAAATCAAATTTCCATTAGCTCGTTATACAATTGATTTTGTTATAAATTTTTATATGTTAAAATGTAGAAATAGAGGGGCGGGTGGGGGGTGTGCTTGAATAAAATGTCACAGAAAAAAATGATAATTAGAATTTTTCGACTATATTCAAATATAGATACGCAAAGATTGTTTTAAATTTTTAATCACTTCTTACAACTGGCAGTAAATTGGATTATGATGATTATTCTCGTTAAAATTGTTAAAGATTATATTTTTACTATGAATTTTTTTATTCTGACCTGTTTTTGTAAATTAATAATTTTTTACTGGTATTAGAATATCGAAATTTATAATTTTATGACATTAGTCTAACTATCCAAGCCGCTCTAGATTATCAACGTTTAAGGAAGACTTTTTATTAAAGGAACTTTTGCCGGTGTGCTATCAAAATTTAAGTCAAAAGAATAATTGTGATTTGTGTGCGTGCGCGAGCTAAGTTTATGTCAAAAAAACCGAAGGATCCTTGTAAAGCGAATGCTTGTAAAATCCAGACTTGTTTGAAAGGTATAAAGTGTACATGAAAAAAAAAAACAAATAAATGATGATTTTTTTTAAATAATTTTAAAGCATATAATAAAAATTACGTAATTCATAGAAAACAACTTCCAAGAGGACGCTTGCCTTGATGTCCTAGAGGAAATGCGCATTTGCTGTGTTAAATGGCATGAAGTATCGCTCTGTTGTTCTGGAATTAAATTAGATAAACTATACAAAAAAAATAGTACAGATTCAAAAGCAACAAAATCTGATAATTAATAGAAATCAAGGTGAATTTGTTTAGTCACAATAGAGAAATAATATTATGTTTTTACATTTTATAAGCGCTATAGTTATTAAATAATATGTCGTCTTTATTTGCAGTATTGAAGAAATGAATCAAAATCCACTAAATAGACGCCGAACAGCTGTTTTACCAAAAAAAAGTTGGGCGCACCGTAATCCAAAATTATTCTCAACTTGTTTTATAACAACATCTTTGCTAATTTTCTTTTCTAAACCTTTGTACGATATATTTTTTGCTGAAAGACTTCCACCCCCAGACAAACCGATCGGTAGTCGCCGTGGAATATTCTAAATATATTCTTTTAGAAAAAACTTAAATTTGAATTCGTGTAATGGAATCAGTGAGAAAGGCAAATGAACGATTGCGTAAATATCCAATTTTGTTAGGTAAATGCTCTAAAAGTGCCGCTGTATATGCAGCTTGTGTCACAAGAGACTTAAATATAAAACATAATATATGTGAAAATGAGTTCGTAGAATTTCGTCAGTGTTTACAACAAGCAGCAAAAAGTCTAAAAACTAAATTATAAATTAAGTCATGAACGAAACTGATACCGGTTTCAAGAATTATGCTTACATAAATGATTGAATAAAACATAAATATGTTCGGAATGTTTTTTATGGGAATGTCATTTAGACATCATCTAGTTTTAAGCTGTCTAATACATTTAGCTCTGATTATATATGGTGAAGTGCACGATCAAATATCAGAAGTTCCATACACAGATTTAGATTATAAAGTTTTCACAGATGGTGCTCGTCATGTTTTGAATGGCGAATCACCATTTAATCGTCACACATTTAGATATAGTCCAATATTAGCATATTTGATGATACCAAATATTATTTTTCATAAAAGTTTTGGAAAATTACTATTTTCTGTTTTTGATATATTGGTAGGAGTTCTTATTGAGAAAATCGTATCGAATGAATTGCGAATAACATTTTTTCGCACTGCTGAAAGTATTACGAAACGACATAGAATTTCATACAAAGGGAAGCAGCTTGTGTTTCCAAAAAAATATGCCGATTGGGCTAAAGTATCTGCATGTGCTTGGCTATATAATCCACTTAGTATAGTAATATCCACAAGAGGTAATAGCGATGCGTTCGCCAGCCTTTTTGTTTTAGCAACAGTATATCTTTTGCAAAAACCAACCAATAATAAAGTGCAGTATTTCCTTGCTGGAATAATTCATGGTCTGGGGGTACATCTGCGAATTTATCCAATCATATTTAGTTTGACATTTTTCTTAAGCTTGTCAAGTAAAAACGTTAAACAATATTTGGACATTATGCAACTTATATTAAAACCAAATTTAAATCAGTTGCTTCTTACTTTCGGTGTAATTTGTAGTTTAATTGTTACAAATTTGCTTTTCTTTTATCTTTATGGGAACCAATACGTACAAGAAGCGTACATTTACCATTTGATTCGTCGCGATACTCGCCATAATTTTTCATTGTATTTTTTAATGCAATATCTCAATGGTGATATAAATAACAGCAATTTTGAAAAGGCTATTAAATTTTTACCACAAATAATTCTACTTCTATATTTAAGTTTCACTTTTGCAATACATAGGAAAACCGTTGCATTTTGCCTATTTGCACAGTGTTTCGTTTTTGTCATATATAATTCTGTAATCACCTCGCAATATTTTGTCTGGTTTTTAGCACTTTTACCGTTATCGTTGAAGAACTTTCGGAATATTTCCCCAAAACTAGCATTTACGTACTTTTTCTTATGGATATTCGCTCAAACATTATGGCTTCTACCAGCGTATTTGCTGGAGTTTAGATCATGGAATACTTTTGATATTTTAGGAATACAAAGTATTGGATTCTTTTTTGTTAATATATTCATTTTACAACGACTAATAAATAAATTTGATGTAATTGCTGATATTGATTAAAATGTAAATGAAAATATTTTGTAATAAAGCAAATACTTGTCGTACAATAAGATTATGTGTATTTATGATTATTGAAATTACAATATAAAAATAAATTATTTAAAAAAATGTTTAAAACGAAAAATGTTTTTATTTAAACATCGTTTTGAGTTTGTATCTATTTTGGCAGTTTTTTTTTTGAATAGAGGAAATTTTTAATTATTTATAATTAGAACGGCATGTCCGATACGTTAATGTTGAGTATAATCGACTGCCGTATAGATTGTTGTAGACCAATTCCGCTGTGGAATAAGCGAAATAAATAATGCCGGTACTTTGATACGAAAGTTCATAATAATGAGATCAGCGTGTTTATTGTTCGGCTGCTGAAAGTGAAAGAGACTCTTACATTTTAGCGCGCTGGCCAAGTCGAGCCTAGCGCACACATACTAACGCAAATGACACGCAAAGTGTCAAACTGGAACCAAACCGCAATAAGTGCGCTCAACGAATTTCAATACTTCCACTTTTAGTTACCAGTTACCCTAATTCAAAAACTGCCAAAATAGACGTCAATAACAAAATGAAAACAAAAAATCTCCACCCAAAAATATTACGTTAATCTTTCTTTGGCACAAGACCCATCAATTTGCAAAAATATTGATGCCTCTTCCTTGGTAGTGCTTATTACTAAGGAAGTCTATTCATCCGTCGCCACGTATTGCAAATCGAAGATTCCGTCTTCGTACTTCTCGCGGATGAAATGATATTGTACGTCGATATGCTTTGTCCTCCTATAGAATTCCGGATTCTTCACGAGACGAATCGCGCTTTGATTGTCCATAAAGAACGTTGGTTGATCCAAATCTGCTGAAAATATTTCGGACAACAATCGACGCAGCCACACCAATTCTTTTATTGCATGCGATGCCGCCATGTATTCGGACTCCACCGACTTTTGACGCTCTGAGCCCCAACTGACAACGCTGTTGCCAAACATGAATACATATCCCGACGTCGATTGTCTGGTATCGATGTCGCCTGCATAATCTGCGTCGCTGTAACCGAACAAATCCAACCCGATTTTGCTTTCAAAACGGATTCCCATATCCGCCGTTCCCTTGACGTATTTCAGAATGAGTTTAACCGCATTCACGTGTGCCGGCGCCGGTTTCTCCAAGTCTCGACTTACGCTGCCAACAGCAAAACTGATGTCTGGACGCGTAGCCAAGGCCAAATACATCAAACTACCGACTGCCTCACGATACGGAAAATTTACTTCTCCGTCTGCATCAAAATTGCCAAAATTTTGTGCACGGTTCGATGGTGTAGCAACAACATTATAATCCGCCATGCAAAACGGTCGAGCATCTTTCGGGCATACGCCTGCTGATTTACGTAAATCAATCCGTCCGATCGCTGCTCGATTTAAAGTCCCAAAAAACATTTGAGCTCGGACACTCACCTCGAATTCCCTGCGCAAATGTTCAATGACTGGAAAAATTTCGTTCTCGTCTTCCGATGCAATTAAACCGTTGTCGACATATATCGCAAGTATCATCATTCCATTTTTCCCATTGCACACAAAAATGCATGGATCTGATTCACTGACCACGAAATTGAATGTGCCAATGACCGACGTAAATTTCTTGTTCCAGCAGCGCGATGCCTGCTTCAACCCATACAAGCTCTTGAGTAACTTGCACACTCGTCCGCTGCCATCGTCATATCCGTCCGGTAGGCTCATGTAGACTTTTTATTCCACATCGCCATTCAGAAAAGCCGTTTTCTGTTGAGTATAATCGACTGCCATATCGATGCAAATTTTACCACGGGACTGAATATTTCCTGATAATCGATGTCATATTCCTGCGTGAATTCCCGCACTACCAATCGCGCCTTGTAGCGATCATTGCTTTCATCCGGATTCCGCTTCAATTAAAAAACCCAATGATTATCAACTACCTTTTGTGTACTGCACCGCCTGGCACTTTTACGAATTACCGAAAAAAACACTTTCAATTCGATTTATTTTATTATTCACTTGTCATGGTCTGGGCCCATAACCTGTTGAGGATAATCGACTGCCGTATAGATTGTTGTAGACCAATTCCGCTGTGGAATAAGTGAAATAAATAATGCCGGTACTTTGATACGAAAGTTAATAACAATGAGATCAACGTGTTTATTGTTCGGCTGCTGAAAGTGAAAGAGACTTTTACATTTGAGCGCGCTGGCCAAGTCGAGCGTAGCCCACACATACTAACGCAAATGACACGCAAAGTGGTAAACTGGAACCAAACCGCAATGAGTTCGCTCAACGAATTTGAACAAAACTCCAGCAAATACGCTGGTAAAAGCCATAATGTGTAAGCGAAAAAAGTACGTAAATGCTAATTTTGGGGAAATATTCCGAAAGTGCTAAAAACCAGACAAAATATTGCGAGGTGATTACAGAATTATATATGACAAAAACGAAACACTGTGCAAATAGGCAAAATGCAACGGTTTTCCTATGTATTGCAAAAGTGAAACTTAAATATAAAAGTAGAATGATTTGTGGTAAAAATTTAATAGCCTTTTCAAAATTGCTGTTATTTATATCACCATTGTGATATTGCATTAAAAATACAATGAAATATTATGGCGAGTATCGCGACTGAAAAACCACAAGTCGGTTGGTATCGAAGAGATCTCCAACTCGCGTTTTAACTGGTTAAGTACGGAGGCGGTACTGTAGCAAAGGGGTCAGCAATTAATAGTCCAAGTATAGGATGGCGAATCAATGACCGACGACTGACAAGGAGTGTAACAATTATAAGGGTGGGATAATAGCAATTATAGGGGTATGACAGTAGCAATTACAGGGGTATAACAGTAACAATTATAGGTGTATGACAGAAGCATTTATAGGGGTATGACTACCGGAAAAAATTTACTGGCCTATAGGGATTGAGTTACACTCAAATGGCGAGGCCTATCCAAACCTCTACTGTCATAAGCAGTGACAGCTTCCTAGATAACTACCAGAGATCGGGAGACCGTACCCTCGATATGGGTATTAACCACAGCCAATACGTTGCTGCCTAAGGCGCCTCACTATTGTCGGGCACAGTGTGTTTTAACACCATGAGGTACCCCGATTCCCATAGTACCAATTTTTGTTTTAAGAGTACTTCGGTTTGTACTCCGTTTATTGAGCTATGGTAAGAAATCTTGTAAATCCCTACTCACCGCTAAGGCAGCTCAGGTACGCGGATGCGTCAAGACCCAAAAGTACAATCGGAATCGATCTTGGTCTTTCACCCGGTTGTAGCCACCGTGCGTGTCCTATGCCAGAAAGTGAGAAATTGTTATTTAACGTGACCTAGTTGTCCAAACCCAAAGACCACGAGTCGCCTACGACTATAGGAATCGAGATACGCTCAATCAACGCACCACCATTACTGGCAGTTAACAGATAGAATCAGTTACAAGCTGACTCTCCACCTGCTGATGGCGAGGACTATCTAAACCTCTACTGTCATAAGCAGTGACAGTGCCCGAGATAAGTGCAATGCATTGCTACATTTGCCAGTTACCTCACACCTGCGATCAGAAGACCGTACCCGCGACATGGGTATTAACCACAACCACCACGTTGCTGCCAAATGGCGCCTCACCTTGATCGGGCACAGTATATTCTACTGTGGGGCTCCCGATCCCCGTGGTACCCATTTTTGTTTTAAGAGTACTTTGGTTTGTACTCCGCTCATAGAGCTACGGTAAGGAATCTTGTAAACTCCTAGGCACCGCTAAGCCAGCTCAGGTACGCGGGTTCGCCAAAACCCGAAGGTACAACCGGAATCGACCTTGGTCTTTCACCCGGTTGTAGCCACCCTGCGTGTCATTCACGCACTCATTCACGCACCATTCTCATTCTTCTCTCAAACAGTGCCACGGCAAACGCATTCAAGCATTCATATCTCTCTTTCACACTCAACACATCACTCACATCCACACCCTCCTCATTCACCACGATTCCATATGCACCTAAGTCACGCAAGTCCCCATACAGGCTACACTCTACAAGAAGGTGCTTAACACTATCCTCCTCCGCCCCACAAGGGCATCTAGCATCCGTAGCCAGACTACGCCTATACAGGAACCCATTCATACTGCCGTGCCCCGTGAGCAAATACCCAAGGGGCAGACCAAACTCAAAACCACACGCAGACGCAAAGCACACATTCGGAATGAACATGCGCGTCCATCTGCCATTCACACCCTCATCCCATCGTTGCTGCCATATCTCATGCATCTTGTTCAGAACCAGTATGCGCTGATGGCGCGGACTGAGATTCTGAACCTCATCATTCCCAACCGGACAACCTTGCAGCGAACCAAACGCTGGACCGAATTTCTCCCATGAGAACCTGCATCGCCTCAGTTGAAACGGTTCTACACACATTCAAACACGCATACAGAACCAAACGCTGGACCGAATTAATGCCCACCCTCGCATACTGGTGGCGCATAATGTCGGCCCACACGCAAGACGCATACATCGCACACGGAAGAAACACACTCTTATACAGGACCCTCACCGCTCTGGATTTAAGGCCCCATTCCCTGCGAAGTACTCGCACCAGAATGCCAACCAAACCGGTTACGCGCCCTCTTAGATGTTGCAAGTGAGGCCGAAAGTTCAGCCTCTCTCCAACCATTAATCCAAGGTACCTCACTTGTTGCACGTATCGAACCCCAACCGTCTCTAAGCGAATATTGGGCGGCCTACTGGCCGCCAAAAACCCCTTCAACAGCATACACACCGTTTTCCTTTCGGAAACTTTAACACCCATTCTTTCACCCCATTCTGAAACAAACTGCATATAGCGGGTTCCCGCAACCTCTACTGCAGACCTACTCCCGCCCTCAATCAAGAGTAGAAGATCATCCGCATACGCAACCACAACACAACCGGTCCCCTCCAACCGCACCAAGAGACCATTCATCATCATATTCCAGATGGCTGGGCCGGCCACAGATCCCTGTGGACAGCCACGCACCATCTGGCGAACACCCATGCCAGAAAGGCTACACTCTAGTGAAATCAGTAACAGATCAGATCTTCTCTCTGCGGCAGTCAATAGAAAATCTTGAAAAATGGTCAACAGATCCGCCACTGGTTCATCGACTTTAAAATCGTATAAAACTCTAAACATCCATGAGTTAGTTTGGCATCCCAGAAAAATTAATTAGACTGACTAGGCTGATCATGACTAGTATAAAAGGAAGAGTAAAAGCACCCGAATTACTTTCACAACCTTTTAACATTTACAAAGGCCTCCAGCAAGGATGCGCATTTTATTGTGTTACTTTTAATTTGGCGCTGGAAAAAGTGATTTGTGACTCAGAGGTGAGCATAAAGTAAATCACAGTTATTAAGTTTGTCCAGTTGTTCGATTGATCACCGCCAGGTGAACATGTAATATGACGAAATAAAATTACATATAGAATAAACCAAGTTTTATTATGTGACATGCTTTATTTTTAGCGTTCCTTCTCGAGTATTTCGCTTGTTTAGATAATTTAAGATATTTATTATGTTGCTTTATAAAAAATATATAAAATATTGCTTATATTAGGTGCATTAGGAAGAGGCAAGGCCAAAAAAAAATAAAACATATTATGAAATTAGGTCATTTCATTTGAAGAGTAAGCTCAATATTCTAAAAGCATTGACATTTTACAAAAACTGGTAAAATAAATAAAATACGAGTAATATAATGCTAGTTACGATTTCATATAAATAAGCTTAAATCGAAAAAATTCCATAATATAGGTTAAGTTCTTCCAATGTTCAGCGAAAGAAACACTTGAAGGGTTTTTTCATTATTTTACAAAGTTTTGGTCCAAGAGCCAATCATCTTTATCTATGAATACCTTTATATACTCTAATTAATGATTATACAAATTATAAATATAAAAATGTAAAAATAGTGAATTTTATAATTATATAAAATAGAATAATAAAAATAATATTGTAGTCTTTCTATAATATTTGATAATGTGAACAAAATTTGATATGAAATAGTACAAAATATCATTAAACTGAATTGTAAACGTGCCACAAAGCTGTATTTATGTTTTAATGCTACTTACTTGTAGTCCTATAATTTCCCCACCCCCCTCTACCAAGGACACCATATTGCCAGCACACACACAGGTATAATACAATATTTAATGTACGCACATACTAATATTTGCATTATATATTTTAGCAAATTGACAACCCAACAAACGTTCCGATATACATTGTCAAGCTCAGCGACAATACATCTAATTAAGATGTTGTATATCATGGTATCTAGACAACTATTTTCCAAGATAGAATTAATATATTTTGATCAAATTGTTATAGTATTAGTGAGTCTAGAGCAATATCCGTGAAAATCTGCTGCATATTGTATTTGAAAAGGTACAAGAATATATGGTATGTGCATGGAAACTTCTAAATTGAACTTGTATGCGTTGCATTTGTGTGAGTGAAGACTTGTTACTACAGTCACCTCCGGCACATCTACGGCAACTTGTACATACTCCTATTGTATTGATAGGATGCTTAGTTGTATAGATATGGCTGTTTAAGGGGTAGTTTTTTTCCACAAAGTCATCATCTAATGTGTAGCGTCATGCAGTACCATTATTATATTTTTGTCTAGCTCGGCTCACATGCGTCGGATTGAGTTCGGGTTTGCTTCTACACATGCCCCAGCTATATGTGGTCATTTTAGTACTAGAAGCATAACTCTCAGACGATTGCTTCCCTCTAACAGTAAAAAGATAGGTTTTATCCTTGTTTGAGGTTGTTTTTGTTGAACGAGTTTGTCCCATCAAATAATACCCTTCCTTAGTTGTAGCTTCTTAAGGTTAGTACCATCTTGTAGCCCCGGAAATTCCTGACTCGTCCATACCTATCTTGGTTACATTCTTCCTCTCTTTAGGCTACTAGAACAAAAGTTCTGTTGGCTTGACACTTTTAGGATGAGCTTTGACGCCGACTGCAACTTTGACGCAGACTTCAAAGCTCGACCGCAAATTTGAAGTCATACTAGGTCCTGACTTTGACGCTAACTGCAACTTTGACGCCACCGCAAAGCCGGCTTTGTCCTTGGTTCCCGCGTGAATTCGTTGCAGGCCATTTTGTGGAATTTTTCCATGTGCTAGCCATTCTGTCGGATTTTTCCATGTGCTTGCCATTTTGTCTGAATTTTCCAACTACCGGCCATTTTTACGCAATTTCCTAGTATTTTTGTACAAGAATTGCTCCTGCATGTGTATTAGCATTGGGAATAGACTACTAATACTACTAATTTGTAGTCCTATAATTTACCCACCCACCCCTCTACCAAGGACACCATATTGCCAGCACACACACAGGTATAATACAATATTTAATGTACGCACATACTAATGTTTGCATTATATATTTTAGCAAATTGACAATCCAACAAACGTTCCGATATACATTGTCAAGCTCAGCGACAATACATCTAATTAAGATGTTGTATATCATGGTATCTAGACAACTATTTTCCAAGATAGAATTAATATATTTTGATCAAATTGTTATAGTATTAGTGAGTCTAGAGCAATATCCGTGAAAATCTGCTGCATATTGTATTTGAAAAGGTACAAGAATATATGGTATGTGCATGGAAACTTCTAAATTGAACTTGTATGCGTTGCATTTGTGTGAGTGAAGACTTGTTACTACAGTCACCTCCGGCACATCTGCGGCAACTTGTACATACTCCTATTGTATTGATAGGATGCTTAGTTGTATAGATATGGCTGTTTAAGTGGTAGTTTTTTTCCACAAAGTCATCATCTAATGTGTAGCGTCATGCAGTACCATTATTATATTTTTGTCTAGCTCGGCTCACATGCGTCGGATTGAGTTCGGGTTTGCTTCTACACATGCCCCAGCTATATGTGGTCGTTTTAGTACTAGAAGCATAACTCTCAGACGATTGCTTCCCTCTCACAGTAAAAAGATAGGTTTTATCCTTGTTTGAGGTTGTTTTGGTTGAACGAGTTTGTCCCATCAAATAATACCCTTCCTTAGTTGTAGCTTCTTAAGGTTAGTACCATCTTGTAGCCCCGGAAATTCCTGACTTGTCCATACCTATCTTGGTTACCTTCTTCCCCTCTTTAGGCTACTAGAAAAAAAATTTCTGTTGGCTTGACACTTTTAGGATGAGCTTTGACGCCGACTGCAACTTTGACGCAGACTTCAAAGCTCGACCGCAAATTTGAAGTCATACTAGGTTCTGACTTTGACGCTAACTGCAACTTTGACGCTACCGCAAAGCCGGCTTTGTCCTTGGTTCCCGCGTGAATTCGTTGCAGGCCATTTTGTCGAATTTTTCCATTTGCTAGCCATTCTGTCGGATTTTTCCACGTGCTAGCCATTTTGTGGAATTTTTCCACGTGCTAGCCATTCTGTCGGATTTTTCCATGTGCTTGCCATTTTGTCTGAATTTTCCAACTACCGGCCATTTTTACGCAATTTCCTAGTATTTTTGTACAAGAATTGCTCCTGCATGTGTATTAGCATTGGGAATAGACTACTAATACTACTAATTTGTAGTCCTATAATTTACCCACCCACCCCTCTACCAAGGACACCATATTGCCAGCACACACACAGGTATAATACAATATTTAATGTACGCACATACTAATGTTTGCATTATATATTTTAGCAAATTGACAATCCAACAAACGTTCCGATATACATTGTCAAGCTCAGCGACAATACATCTAATTAAGATGTTGTATATCATGGTATCTAGACAACTATTTTCCAAGATAGAATTAATATATTTTGATCAAATTGTTATAGTATTAGTGAGTCTAGAGCAATATCCGTGAAAATCTACTGCATATTGTATTTGAAAAGGTACAAGAATATATGGTATGTGCATGGAAACTTCTAAATTGAACTTGTATGCGTTGCATTTGTGTGAGTGAAGACTTGTTACTACAGTCACCTCCGGCACATCTGCGGCAACTTGTACATACTCCTATTGTATTGATAGGATGCTTAGTTGTATAGATATGGCTGTTTAAGTGGTAGTTTTTTTCCACAAAGTCATCATCTAATGTGTAGCGTCATGCAGTACCATTATTATATTTTTGTCTAGCTCGGCTCACATGCGTCGGATTGAGTTCGGGTTTGCTTCTACACATGCCCCAGCTATATGTGGTCGTTTTAGTACTAGAAGCATAACTCTCAGACGATTGCTTCCCTCTCACAGTAAAAAGATAGGTTTTATCCTTGTTTGAGGTTGTTTTGGTTGAACGAGTTTGTCCCATCAAATAATACCCTTCCTTAGTTGTAGCTTCTTAAGGTTAGTACCATCTTGTAGCCCCGGAAATTCCTGACTTGTCCATACCTATCTTGGTTACCTTCTTCCCCTCTTTAGGCTACTAGAAAAAAAATTTCTGTTGGCTTGACACTTTTAGGATGAGCTTTGACGCCGACTGCAACTTTGACGCAGACTTCAAAGCTCGACCGCAAATTTGAAGTCATACTAGGTTCTGACTTTGACGCTAACTGCAACTTTGACGCTACCGCAAAGCCGGCTTTGTCCTTGGTTCCCGCGTGAATTCGTTGCAGGCCATTTTGTCGAATTTTTCCATGTGCTAGCCATTCTGTCGGATTTTTCCACGTGCTAGCCATTTTGTGGAATTTTTCCACGTGCTAGCCATTCTGTCGGATTTTTCCATGTGCTTGCCATTTTGTCTGAATTTTCCAACTACCGGCCATTTTTACGCAATTTCCTAGTATTTTTGTACAAGAATTGCTCCTGCATGTGTATTAGCATTGGGAATAGACTACTAATACTACTAATTTGTAGTCCTATAATTTACCCACCCACCCCTCTACCAAGGACACCATATTGCCAGCACACACACAGGTATAATACAATATTTAATGTACGCACATACTAATGTTTGCATTATATATTTTAGCAAATTGACAACCCATCAAACGTTCCGATATACATTGTCAAGCTCAGCGACAATACATCTAATTAAGATGTTGTATATCATGGTATCTAGACAACTATTTTCTAAGATAGAATTAATATATTTTGATCAAATTGTTATAGTATTAGTGAGTCTAGAGCAATATCCGTGAAAATCTGCTGCATATTGTATTTGAAAAGGTACAAGAATATATGGTATGTGCATGGAAACTTCTAAATTGAACTTGTATGCGTTGCATTTGTGTGAGTGAAGACTTGTTACTACAGTCACCTCCGGCACATCTGCGGCAACTTGTATATACTCCTATTGTATTGATAGGATGCTTAGTTGTATAGATATGGCTGTTTAAGTGGTAGTTTTTTTCCACAAAGTCATCATCTAATGTGTAGCGTCATGCAGTACCATTATTATATTTTTGTCTAGCTCGGCTCACATGCGTCGGATTGAGTTCGGGTTTGCTTCTACACATGCCCAGCTATATGTGGTCGTTTTAGTACTAGAAGCATAACTCTCAGACGATTGCTTCCCTCTCACAGTAAAAAGATAGGTTTTATCCTTGTTTGAGGTTGTTTTGGTTGAACGAGTTTGTCCCATCAAATAATACCCTTCCTTAGTTGTAGCTTCTTAAGGTTAGTACCATCTTGTAGCCCCGGAAATTCCTGACTTGTCCATACCTATCTTGGTTACCTTCTTCCCCTCTTTAGGCTACTAGAAAAAAAATTTCTGTTGGCTTGACACTTTTAGGATGAGCTTTGACGCCGACTGCAACTTTGACGCAGACTTCAAAGCTCGACCGCAAATTTGAAGTCATACTAGGTCCTGACTTTGACGCTAACTGCAACTTTGACGCTACCGCAAAGCCGGCTTTGTCCTTGGTTCCCGCGTGAATTCGTTGCAGGCCATTTTGTCGAATTTTTCCATGTGCTAGCCATTCTGTCGGATTTTTCCACGTGCTAGCCATTTTGTGGAATTTTTCCACGTGCTAGCCATTCTGTCGGATTTTTCCATGTGCTTGCCATTTTGTCTGAATTTTCCAACTACCGGCCATTTTTACGCAATTTCCTAGTATTTTTGTACAAGAATTGCTCCTGCATGTGTATTAGCATTGGGAATAGACTACTAATACTACTAATTTGTAGTCCTATAATTTACCCACCCACCCCTCTACCAAGGACACCATATTGCCAGCACACACACAGGTATAATACAATATTTAATGTACGCACATACTAATGTTTGCATTATATATTTTAGCAAATTGACAATCCATCAAACGTTCCGATATACATTGTCAAGCTCAGCGACAATACATCTAATTAAGATGTTGTATATCATGGTATCTAGACAACTATTTTCTAAGATAGAATTAATATATTTTGATCAAATTGTTATAGTATTAGTGAGTCTAGAGCAATATCCGTGAAAATCTGCTGCATATTGTATTTGAAAAGGTACAAGAATATATGGTATGTGCATGGAAACTTCTAAATTGAACTTGTATGCGTTGCATTTGTGTGAGTGAAGACTTGTTACTACAGTCACCTCCGGCACATCTGCGGCAACTTGTATATACTCCTATTGTATTGATAGGATGCTTAGTTGTATAGATATGGCTGTTTAAGTGGTAGTTTTTTTCCACAAAGTCATCATCTAATGTGTAGCGTCATGCAGTACCATTATTATATTTTTGTCTAGCTCGGCTCACATGCGTCGGCTTGAGTTCGGGTTTGCTTCTACACATGCCCAGCTATATGTGGTCGTTTTAGTACTAGAAGCATAACTCTCAGACGATTGCTTCCCTCTCACAGTAAAAAGATAGGTTTTATCCTTGTTTGAGGTTGTTTTGGTTGAACGAGTTTGTCCCATCAAATAATACCCTTCCTTAGTTGTAGCTTCTTAAGGTTAGTACCATCTTGTAGCCCCGGAAATTCCTGACTTGTCCATACCTATCTTGGTTACCTTCTTCCCCTCTTTAGGCTACTAGAAAAAAAATTTCTGTTGGCTTGACACTTTTAGGATGAGCTTTGACGCCGACTGCAACTTTGACGCAGACTTCAAAGCTCGACCGCAAATTTGAAGTCATACTAGGTCCTGACTTTGACGCTAACTGCAACTTTGACGCTACCGCAAAGCCGGCTTTGTCCTTGGTTCCCGCGTGAATTCGTTGCAGGCCATTTTGTCGAATTTTTCCATGTGCTAGCCATTCTGTCGGATTTTTCCACGTGCTAGCCATTTTGTGGAATTTTTCCACGTGCTAGCCATTCTGTCGGATTTTTCCATGTGCTTGCCATTTTGTCTGAATTTTCCAACTACCGGCCATTTTTACGCAATTTCCTAGTATTTTTGTACAAGAATTGCTCCTGCATGTGTATTAGCATTGGGAATAGACTACTAATACTACTAATTTGTAGTCCTATAATTTACCCACCCACCCCTCTACCAAGGACACCATATTGCCAGCACACACACAGGTATAATACAATATTTAATGTACGCACATACTAATGTTTGCATTATATATTTTAGCAAATTGACAATCCATCAAACGTTCCGATATACATTGTCAAGCTCAGCGACAATACATCTAATTAAGATGTTGTATATCATGGTATCTAGACAACTATTTTCTAAGATAGAATTAATATATTTTGATCAAATTGTTATAGTATTAGTGAGTCTAGAGCAATATCCGTGAAAATCTGCTGCATATTGTATTTGAAAAGGTACAAGAATATATGGTATGTGCATGGAAACTTCTAAATTGAACTTGTATGCGTTGCATTTGTGTGAGTGAAGACTTGTTACTACAGTCACCTCCGGCACATCTGCGGCAACTTGTATATACTCCTATTGTATTGATAGGATGCTTAGTTGTATAGATATGGCTGTTTAAGTGGTAGTTTTTTTCCACAAAGTCATCATCTAATGTGTAGCGTCATGCAGTACCATTATTATATTTTTGTCTAGCTCGGCTCACATGCGTCGGATTGAGTTCGGGTTTGCTTCTACACATGCCCAGCTATATGTGGTCGTTTTAGTACTAGAAGCATAACTCTCAGACGATTGCTTCCCTCTCACAGTAAAAAGATAGGTTTTATCCTTGTTTGAGGTTGTTTTGGTTGAACGAGTTTGTCCCATCAAATAATACCCTTCCTTAGTTGTAGCTTCTGAAGGTTAGTACCATCTTGTAGCCCCGGAAATTCCTGACTTGTCCATACCTATCTTGGTTACCTTCTTCCCCTCTTTAGGCTACTAGAAAAAAAATTTCTGTTGGCTTGACACTTTTAGGATGAGCTTTGACGCCGACTGCAACTTTGACGCAGACTTCAAAGCTCGACCGCAAATTTGAAGTCATACTAGGTCCTGACTTTGACGCTAACTGCAACTTTGACGCTACCGCAAAGCCGGCTTTGTCCTTGGTTCCCGCGTGAATTCGTTGCAGGCCATTTTGTCGAATTTTTCCATGTGCTAGCCATTCTGTCGGATTTTTCCACGTGCTAGCCATTTTGTGGAATTTTTCCACGTGCTAGCCATTCTGTCGGATTTTTCCATGTGCTTGCCATTTTGTCTGAATTTTCCAACTACCGGCCATTTTTACGCAATTTCCTAGTATTTTTGTACAAGAATTGCTCCTGCATGTGTATTAGCATTGGGAATAGACTACTAATACTACTAATTTGTAGTCCTATAATTTACCCACCCACCCCTCTACCAAGGACACCATATTGCCAGCACACACACAGGTATAATACAATATTTAATGTACGCACATACTAATGTTTGCATTATATATTTTAGCAAATTGACAATCCAACAAACGTTCCGATATACATTGTCAAGCTCAGCGACAATACATCTAATTAAGATGTTGTATATCATGGTATCTAGACAACTATTTTCCAAGATAGAATTAATATATTTTGATCAAATTGTTATAGTATTAGTGAGTCTAGAGCAATATCCGTGAAAATCTGCTGCATATTGTATTTGAAAAGGTACAAGAATATATGGTATGTGCATGGAAACTTCTAAATTGAACTTGTATGCGTTGCATTTGTGTGAGTGAAGACTTGTTACTACAGTCACCTCCGGCACATCTGCGGCAACTTGTACATACTCCTATTGTATTGATAGGATGCTTAGTTGTATAGATATGGCTGTTTAAGTGGTAGTTTTTTTCCACAAAGTCATCATCTAATGTGTAGCGTCATGCAGTACCATTATTATATTTTTGTCTAGCTCGGCTCACATGCGTCGGATTGAGTTCGGGTTTGCTTCTACACATGCCCAGCTATATGTGGTCGTTTTAGTACTAGAAGCATAACTCTCAGACGATTGCTTCCCTCTCACAGTAAAAAGATAGGTTTTATCCTTGTTTGAGGTTGTTTTGGTTGAACGAGTTTGTCCCATCAAATAATACCCTTCCTTAGTTGTAGCTTCTTAAGGTTAGTACCATCTTGTAGCCCCGGAAATTCCTGACTTATCCATACCTATCTTGGTTACCTTCTTCCCCTCTTTAGGCTACTAGAAAAAAAATTTCTGTTGGCTTGACACTTTTAGGATGAGCTTTGACGCCGACTGCAACTTTGACGCAGACTTCAAAGCTCGACCGCAAATTTGAAGTCATACTAGGTCCTGACTTTGACGCTAACTGCAACTTTGACGCTACCGCAAAGCCGGCTTTGTCCTTGGTTCCCGCGTGAATTCGTTGCAGGCCATTTTGTCGAATTTTTCCATGTGCTAGCCATTCTGTCGGATTTTTCCACGTGCTAGCCATTTTGTGGAATTTTTCCATGTGCTAGCCATTCTGTCGGATTTTTCCATGTGCTTGCCATTTTGTCTGAATTTTCCAACTACCGGCCATTTTTACGCAATTTCCTAGTATTTTTGTACAAGAATTGCTCCTGCATGTGTATTAGCATTGGGAATAGACTACTAATACTACTAATTTGTAGTCCTATAATTTACCCACCCACCCCTCTACCAAGGACACCATATTACCAGCACGCACACAGGTATAATACAATATTTAATGTACGTACATACTAATATTTGCATTATATATTTTAGCAAATTGACAACCCAACAAACGTTCCGATATACATTGTCAAGCTCAGCGACAATACATCTAATTAAGATGTTGTATATCATGGTATCTAGACAACTATTTTCCAAGATAGAATTAATATATTTTGATCAAATTGTTATAGTATTAGTGAGTCTAGAGCAATATCCGTGAAAATCTGCTGCATATTGTATTTGAAAAGGTACAAGAATATATGGTATGTGCATGGAAACTTCTAAATTGAACTTGTATGCGTTGCATTTGTGTGAGTGAAGACTTGTTACTACAGTCACCTCCGGCACATCTGCGGCAACTTGTACATACTCCTATTGTATTGATAGGATGCTTAGTTGTATAGATATGGCTGTTTAAGTGGTAGTTTTTTTCCACAAAGTCATCATCTAATGTGTAGCGTCATGCAATACCATTATTATATTTTTGTCTAGCTCGGCTCACATGCGTCGGATTGAGTTCGGGTTTGCTTCTACACATGCCCAGCTATATGTGGTCGTTTTAGTACTAGAAGCATAACTCTCAGACGATTGCTTCCCTCTCACAGTAAAAAGATAGGTTTTATCCTTGTTTGAGGTTGTTTTTGTTGAACGAGTTTGTCCCATCAAATAATACCCTTCCTTAGTTGTAGCTTCTTAAGGTTAGTACCATCTTGTAGCCCCGGAAATTCCTGACTTGTCCATACCTATCTTGGTTACCTTCTTCCCCTCTTTAGGCTACTAGAACAAAAGTTCTGTTGGCTTGACACTTTTAGGATGAGCTTTGACGCCGACTGCAACTTTGACGCAGACTTCAAAGCTCGACCGCAAATTTGAAGTCATACTAGGTCCTGACTTTGACGCTAACTGCAACTTTGATGCTACCGCAAAGCCGGCTTTGTCCTTGGTTCCCGGGTGAATTCGTTGCAGGCCATTTTGTCGAATTTTTCCATGTGCTAGCCATTCTGTCGGATTTTTCCACGTGCTAGCCATTTTGTGGAATTTTTCCATGTGCTAGCCATTCTGTCGGATTTTTCCATGTGCTTGCCATTTTGTCTGAATTTTCCAACTACCGGCCATTTTTACGCAATTTCCTAGTATTTTTGTACAAGAATTGCTCCTGCATGTGTATTAGCATTGGGAATAGACTACTAATACTACTAATTTGTAGTCCTATAATTTACCCACCCACCCCTCTACCAAGGACACCATATTACCAGCACGCACACAGGTATAATACAATATTTAATGTACGTACATACTAATATTTGCATTATATATTTTAGCAAATTGACAACCCAACAAACGTTCCGATATACATTGTCAAGCTCAGCGACAATACATCTAATTAAGATGTTGTATATCATGGTATCTAGACAACTATTTTCCAAGATAGAATTAATATATTTTGATCAAATTGTTATAGTATTAGTGAGTCTAGAGCAATATCCGTGAAAATCTGGTGCATATTGTATTTGAAAAGGTACAAGAATATATGGTATGTGCATGGAAACTTCTAAATTGAACTTGTATGCGTTGCATTTGTGTGAGTGAAGACTTGTTACTACAGTCACCTCCGGCACATCTGCGGCAACTTGTACATACTCCTATTGTATTGATAGGATGCTTAGTTGTATAGATATGGCTGTTTAAGTGGTAGTTTTTTTCCACAAAGTCATCATCTAATGTGTAGCGTCATGCAATACCATTATTATATTTTTGTCTAGCTCGGCTCACATGCGTCGGATTGAGTTCGGGTTTGCTTCTACACATGCCCAGCTATATGTGGTCGTTTTAGTACTAGAAGCATAACTCTCAGACGATTGCTTCCCTCTCACAGTAAAAAGATAGGTTTTATCCTTGTTTGAGGTTGTTTTTGTTGAACGAGTTTGTCCCATCAAATAATACCCTTCCTTAGTTGTAGCTTCTTAAGGTTAGTACCATCTTGTAGCCCCGGAAATTCCTGACTTGTCCATACCTATCTTGGTTACCTTCTTCCCCTCTTTAGGCTACTAGAACAAAAGTTCTGTTGGCTTGACACTTTTAGGATGAGCTTTGACGCCGACTGCAACTTTGACGCAGACTTCAAAGCTCGACCGCAAATTTGAAGTCATACTAGGTCCTGACTTTGACGCTAACTGCAACTTTGATGCTACCGCAAAGCCGGCTTTGTCCTTGGTTCCCGGGTGAATTCGTTGCAGGCCATTTTGTCGAATTTTTCCATGTGCTAGCCATTCTGTCGGATTTTTCCACGTGCTAGCCATTTTGTGGAATTTTTCCATGTGCTAGCCATTCTGTCGGATTTTTCCATGTGCTTGCCATTTTGTCTGAATTTTCCAACTACCGGCCATTTTTACGCAATTTCCTAGTATTTTTGTACAAGAATTGCTCCTGCATGTGTATTAGCATTGGGAATAGACTACTAATACTACTAATTTGTAGTCCTATAATTTACCCACCCACCCCTCTACCAAGGACACCATATTACCAGCACGCACACAGGTATAATACAATATTTAATGTACGTACATACTAATATTTGCATTATATATTTTAGCAAATTGACAACCCAACAAACGTTCCGATATACATTGTCAAGCTCAGCGACAATACATCTAATTAAGATGTTGTATATCATGGTATCTAGACAACTATTTTCCAAGATAGAATTAATATATTTTGATTAAATTGTTATAGTATTAGTGAGTCTAGAGCAATATCCGTGAAAATCTGCTGCATATTGTATTTGAAAAGGTACAAGAATATATGGTATGTGCATGGAAACTTCTAAATTGAACTTGTATGCGTTGCATTTGTGTGAGTGAAGACTTGTTACTACAGTCACCTCCGGCACATCTGCGGCAACTTGTACATACTCCTATTGTATTGATAGGATGCTTAGTTGTATAGATATGGCTGTTTAAGTGGTAGTTTTTTTCCACAAAGTCATCATCTAATGTGTAGCGTCATGCAATACCATTATTATATTTTTGTCTAGCTCGGCTCACATGCGTCGGATTGAGTTCGGGTTTGCTTCTACACATGCCCCAGCTATATGTGGTCGTTTTAGTACTAGAAGCATAACTCTCAGACGATTGCTTCCCTCTCACAGTAAAAAGATAGGTTTTATCCTTGTTTGAGGTTGTTTTTGTTGAACGAGTTTGTCCCATCAAATAATACCCTTCCTTAGTTGTAGCTTCTTAAGGTTAGTACCATCTTGTAGCCCCGGAAATTCCTGACTTGTCCATACCTATCTTGGTTACCTTCTTCCCCTCTTTAGGCTACTAGAACAAAAGTTCTGTTGGCTTGACACTTTTAGGATGAGCTTTGACGCCGACTGCAACTTTGACGCAGACTTCAAAGCTCGACCGCAAATTTGAAGTCATACTAGGTCCTGACTTTGACGCTAACTGCAACTTTGACGCTACCGAAAAGCCGGCTTTGTCCTTGGTTCCCGCGTGAATTCGTTGCAGGCCATTTTGTCGAATTTTTCCATGTGCTAGCCATTCTGTCGGATTTTTCCACGTGCTAGCCATTTTGTGGAATTTTTCCATGTGCTAGCCATTCTGTCGGATTTTTCCATGTGCTTGCCATTTTGTCTGAATTTTCCAACTACCGGCCATTTTTACGCAATTTCCTAGTATTTTTGTACAAGAATTGCTCCTGCATGTGTATTAGCATTGGGAATAGACTACTAATACTACTAATTTGTAGTCCTATAATTTACCCACCCACCCCTCTACCAAGGACACCATATTACCAGCACGCACACAGGTATAATACAATATTTAATGTACGTACATATCTGCGACCGTGCCATCCTGGATCCACCGGCTCTCGTAAGATCACCGAAGTTAAGCAGGACTGGGCGTGGTTAGTACTCGGATGGGTGACCACTTCGTAAACCGCGCGTCGCAGGTAGGTTAGCGGGTTCGATTCCCGCTGCCGCCATCTCGGCATTGGTGCCGGGGTGAGAGGCCGACTACAAGCCTTCCATATGTAGTCCGTAGGGTCCCCCAACGTCACTGGGGGTTGCTTCGCTGGCCTGATAAGCCGCAAGCCATAAGAAAACATCTTATCATGAAACAGCACAAGAGTAATCAACCGGACAACACATCAGGCAAAACGACATTTGGCTTTCACCGAACAACCCGAATAGGTACCTGGAACGTGCGAACTCTCTCCCAAACTTCTCGTCTGGCGCAAGCTACTTCCGAAATGCGACGCTACAATCTCGACATACTGGGAATCTCCGAAACAAGGTGGAAACATCAAGGAATCCTCGCAACACAGACGGGTGAACACTTCATCTACAGCGGCAACGACAGTGGACATCACTGTGGAGTCGGATTAATCCTATCAGCCAACGCAAAGAGATCTCTCATGGGCTACAAACCGGTCTCCGACCGCCTTCTAACAGCCAGGTTCCACTCGAAGTTCCGAAACATCACCATCGTGCAATGCTATGCCCCAACTGAAGTGGATGATGACGCCAATAAAGAAGCCTTCTACCACCAATTAGAGACGTGCATTCAATCTGCCCCGAAGAGCGACATAAAAATTGTAATGGGCGATTTTAACGCTAAAATAGGCCGGGACAACACTGATCTTCGCTCGATCATTGGAACACACAGCCTTCATGCAGAGGGAAATGACAACGGGAACCGTCTCACTGACCTCTGCTCAACTCATCAACTATTCATCGGTGGCACCAAGTTTCCTCACAAGAACATCCACAAATACACCTGGCAGTCTCCGGATCGCGTGACCCGCAACCAGATAGACCACATCCTAATAAGCAAAAAATTCCTCGGATCGCTACTGGACGTCAAGACAATCCGAGGAGCTGACATATACAGCGACCATCAGCTGTTACTTGGGGTGGTCAGACTAAGGCCTGCGGCAACCAAGAAACGACAAGATCGCGCAGAACGCAGGCACGACATCCAACGCCTGCAGAATCCAGAGACAGCCGAGGTATTTGCGAACAAGCTGGAGGAAGTTAGCCACAATGCCGAAAGGCTGACATGGCCTTCTCTACTGGGCAAACTAAAGTCCGCTGCAGAGGAAGCAACGGGCTTTCGGAACTACAAGAGGAAAGAGTGGATCCGCGAGTCAACCTGGACTCAAATAGGAAAACGAAGAAAGCTGAAAGGTCTACTCCAAACTGCTCAAACTCGCGAGGAAAGGCGCAATCTACAGACGAGGTACGACCTTGCTCAAAAGATGGTCAAACGCATGGCAAGGGATGACAAGAGGAACTACTTCAACGAAATAGCGAGCAAAGCAGAAGCCGCTGCACACCGGAGCGATATCCGCAGTGTCTATGCATCAATTCGCAAACTATCCGGAAGAATAACACCCTCACTGCCACCACTTAAGGACAAAGACGGTCAAACTCTCCCCACGGATGAAGAACAACTCGACCGCTGGAAGGAATTCTTCTCAGAATCCCTTCCAATAGCTCCAGATTTCCATCCTCCTCCTACAGTGATGCGCAGAAACCCACAAAGATCCATCCCAACAACACCACCTACGATTACGGAGATCACAACAGCAATCAACAAGCTTAAGAACAGCAAAGCACCCGGACCTGACAACCTGGCCCCAGAAGTTCTGAAGTTTGACCCGCCACTTCTGGCCTCGCTGTTGCATCCTGTAATCGTAAAAGCCTGGACACAATGCCACTTCCCGCACAGCTGGAAAGAATAAGTAATTATCACCATCCCGAAGAAAGGTGACCTTGGCGATTGCAAAAATTGGAGGGGAATCACGCTGCTGAACACCATCCAGAAACTAATCGCATCAATCATCCTGACTCGCATCACTCCAACAGTGGAAAGTGCCCTCCGCAACGAGCAGTCTGGATTTAGACCAAACCGCTCCTGTATTGATCACATCAACAGCCTAAGAATGATCATTGAACAGTCGAACGAATGGAACAGCCCGCTCTATCTTCTCTTCGTTGACTTCGAAAGAGCCTTCGACATGATTTCTCGCGACGCCATCTGGAGTGCTCTGGCTGAACTAGGCATCCCGCAGGCCATAATCGATCTAATCCGAGAACTATACCGCGAGGCCCCGTGTAGAGTGCGTCTCAAAGGACGAAACAGCGATACATTCAACATCTCGAGAGGAGTCAGGCAGGGTTGCATAATCTCGCCTATCCTCTTCATAATCGCCCTAGACCAAGTTCTTCAACGCACGAACAGCACAGCCAGCAACGGTATACAGTGGACACTGCGTGAGAAGCTCCACGACCTGGACTACGCCGACGACATATGCCTCATGTCCCACACCTTCAACGGCATTCAGGAGAAACTGAATGCACTGGCCTCCAACGCAGAAAAAGTTGGGATGAGAATCAACATCAAAAAGACCAAATTGATGCGTGTCGGCGCCACCTGCGAGAGACCCTTGATGCTACACGGTACCCAAGTTGAAGATGTCGAAAAGTTCTGTTACCTTGGCAGCATGCTCAGCAAGGATGGTGGAACTGAAATAGACATCCAAACGCGCATCAACAAGGCGCGACAAGCGTACACCTCACTTGGGAACGTATGGCGTTCCAATCATCTCTCCATAGCACTCAAACTTCGAATATTCAACTCAAACGTCAAGCCAGTCCTGCTGTACGGCTGCGAAACATGGAAAGTAACAGTCAGCACGACTCGCAAGCCACAGGCATTTGTGAACAGATGCTTGAGACGCATAAGTAAGATCTTCTGGCCGAACTGGATAACGAACGATGAGCTGCTTCTTCTCACGAAGCAAATACCCCTGCTAGATAACATCAAACGCAGGAAATGGAGTTGGATTGGCCACACCTTGCGAAAACCACCTACGGACATAGCAAGGATGGCACTAGATTGGAACCCACAGGGCAATCGCAGCAGAGGACGTCCAAGGACCACTTGGAGAAGATCAGTCGAGCGCGAACACCAACAAACTGGCAAATCATGGTCGGAAGTAAAAAGGCTCGCTCAAGACAGATGCAGATGGAGAGAGTTCGCAGAGGCTCTAGTGCCGCTATATGCTCCATAGGAGTGACTGTGTTCTCATGTCTATGTGTAACATAGAAATGAAAACCTGTCAAATAAAAAAAAAAAAAAAAAAAAAATGTACGTACATACTAATATTTGCATTATATATTTTAGCAAATTGACAACCCAACAAACGTTCCGATATACATTGTCAAGCTCAGCGACAATACATCTAATTAAGATGTTGTATATCATGGTATCTAGACAACTATTTTCCAAGATAGAATTAATATATTTTGATCAAATTGTTATAGTATTAGTGAGTCTAGAGCAATATCCGTGAAAATCTGCTGCATATTGTATTTGAAAAGGTACAAGAATATATGGTATGTGCATGGAAACTTCTAAATTGAACTTGTATGCGTTGCATTTGTGTGAGTGAAGACTTGTTACTACAGTCACCTCCGGCACATCTGCGGCAACTTGTACATACTCCTATTGTATTGATAGGATGCTTAGTTGTATAGATATGGCTGTTTAAGTGGTAGTTTTTTTCCACAAAGTCATCATCTAATGTGTAGCGTCATGCAATACCATTATTATATTTTTGTCTAGCTCGGCTCACATGCGTCGGATTGAGTTCGGGTTTGCTTCTACACATGCCCCAGCTATATGTGGTCGTTTTAGTACTAGAAGCATAACTCTCAGACGATTGCTTCCCTCTCACAGTAAAAAGATAGGTTTTATCCTTGTTTGAGGTTGTTTTTGTTGAACGAGTTTGTCCCATCAAATAATACCCTTCCTTAGTTGTAGCTTCTTAAGGTTAGTACCATCTTGTAGCCCCGGAAATTCCTGACTTGTCCATACCTATCTTGGTTACCTTCTTCCCCTCTTTAGGCTACTAGAACAAAAGTTCTGTTGGCTTGACACTTTTAGGATGAGCTTTGACGCCGACTGCAACTTTGACGCAGACTTCAAAGCTTGACCGCAAATTTGAAGTCATACTAGGTCCTGACTTTGACGCTAACTGCAACTTTGACGCTACCGCAAAGCCGGCTTTGTCCTTGGTTCCCGCGTGAATTCGTTGCAGGCCATTTTGTCGAATTTTTCCATGTGCTAGCCATTCTGTCGGATTTTTCCACGTGCTAGCCATTTTGTGGAATTTTTCCATGTGCTAGCCATTCTGTCGGATTTTTCCATGTGCTTGCCATTTTGTCTGAATTTTCCAACTACCGGCCATTTTTACGCAATTTCCTAGTATTTTTGTACAAGAATTGCTCCTGCATGTGTATTAGCATTGGGAATAGACTGCTAATACTACTAATTTGTAGTCCTATAATTTACCTACCCACCCCTCCACCAAGGACACCATATTGCCAGCACACACACAGGTATAATACAATATTTAATGTACGCACATACTAATATTTGCATTATATATTTTAGCAAATTGACAACCCAACAAACGTTCCGATATACATTGTCAAGCTCAGCGACAATACATCTAATTAAGATGTTGTATATCATGGTATCTAGACAACTATTTTCCAAGATAGAATTAATATATTTTGATCAAATTGTTATAGTATTAGTGAGTCTAGAGCAATATCCGTGAAAATCTGCTGCATATTGTATTTGAAAAGGTACAAGAATATATGGTATGTGCATGGAAACTTCTAAATTGAACTTGTATGCGTTGCATTTGTGTGAGTGAAGACTTGTTACTACAGTCACCTCCGGCACATCTGCGGCAACTTGTACATACTCCTATTGTATTGATAGGATGCTTAGTTGTATAGATATGGCTGTTTAAGTGGTAGTTTTTTTCCACAAAGTCATCATCTAATGTGTAGCGTCATGCAATACCATTATTATATTTTTGTCTAGCTCGGCTCACATGCGTCGGATTGAGTTCGGGTTTGCTTCTACACATGCCCCAGCTATATGTGGTCGTTTTAGTACTAGAAGCATAACTCTCAGACGATTGCTTCCCTCTCACAGTAAAAAGATAGGTTTTATCCTTGTTTGAGGTTGTTTTTGTTGAACGAGTTTGTCCCATCAAATAATACCCTTCCTTAGTTGTAGCTTCTTAAGGTTAGTACCATCTTGTAGCCCCGGAAATTCCTGACTTGTCCATACCTATCTTGGTAACCTTCTTCCCCTCTTTAGGCTACTAGAACAAAAGTTCTGTTGGCTTGACACTTTTAGGATGAGCTTTGACGCCGACTGCAACTTTGACGCAGACTTCAAAGCTCGACCGCAAATTTGAAGTCATACTAGGTCCTGACTTTGACGCTTACTGCAACTTTGACGCTACCGCAAAGCCGGCTTTGTCCTTGGTTCCCGCGTGAATTCGTTGCAGGCCATTTTGTCGAATTTTTCCATGTGCTAGCCATTCTGTCGGATTTTTCCACGTGCTAGCCATTTTGTGGAATTTTTCCATGTGCTAGCCATTCTGTCGGATTTTTCCATGTGCTTGCCATTTTGTCTGAATTTTCCAACTACCGGCCATTTTTACGCAATTTCCTAGTATTTTTGTACAAGAATTGCTCCTGCATGTGTATTAGCATTGGGAATAGACTACTAATACTATTAATTTGTAGTCCTATAATTTACCCACCCACCCCTCTACCAAGGACACCATATTACCAGCACGCACACAGGTATAATACAATATTTAATGTACGTACATACTAATATTTGCATTATATATTTTAGCAAATTGACAACCCAACAAACGTTCCGATATACATTGTCAAGCTCAGCGACAATACATCTAATTAAGATGTTGTATATCATGGTATCTAGACAACTATTTTCCAAGATAGAATTAATATATTTTGATCAAATTGTTATAGTATTAGTGAGTCTAGAGCAATATCCGTGAAAATCTGCTGCATATTGTATTTGAAAAGGTACAAGAATATATGGTATGTGCATGGAAACTTCTAAATTGAACTTGTATGCGTTGCATTTGTGTGAGTGAAGACTTGTTACTACAGTCACCTCCGGCACATCTGCGGCAACTTGTACATACTCCTATTGTATTGATAGGATGCTTAGTTGTATAGATATGGCTGTTTAAGTGGTAGTTTTTTTCCACAAAGTCATCATCTAATGTGTAGCGTCATGCAATACCATTATTATATTTTTGTCTAGCTCGGCTCACATGCGTCGGATTGAGTTCGGGTTTGCTTCTACACATGCCCCAGCTATATGTGGTCGTTTTAGTACTAGAAGCATAACTCTCAGACGATTGCTTCCCTCTCACAGTAAAAAGATAGGTTTTATCCTTGTTTGAGGTTGTTTTTGTTGAACGAGTTTGTCCCATCAAATAATACCCTTCCTTAGTTGTAGCTTCTTAAGGTTAGTACCATCTTGTAGCCCCGGAAATTCCTGACTTGTCCATACCTATCTTGGTTACCTTCTTCCCCTCTTTAGGCTACTAGAACAAAAGTTCTGTTGGCTTGACACTTTTAGGATGAGCTTTGACGCCGACTGCAACTTTGACGCAGACTTCAAAGCTTGACCGCAAATTTGAAGTCATACTAGGTCCTGACTTTGACGCTAACTGCAACTTTGACGCTACCGCAAAGCCGGCTTTGTCCTTGGTTCCCGCGTGAATTCGTTGCAGGGCATTTTGTCGAATTTTTCCATGTGCTAGCCATTCTGTCGGATTTTTCCACGTGCTAGCCATTTTGTGGAATTTTTCCATGTGCTAGCCATTCTGTCGGATTTTTCCATGTGCTTGCCATTTTGTCTGAATTTTCCAACTACCGGCCATTTTTACGCAATTTCCTAGTATTTTTGTACAAGAATTGCTCCTGCATGTGTATTAGCATTGGGAATAGACTACTAATACTACTAATTTGTAGTCCTATAATTTACCCACCCACCCCTCTACCAAGGACACCATATTGCCAGCACACACACAGGTATAATACAATATTTAATGTACGCACATACTAATGTTTGCATTATATATTTTAGCAAATTGACAATCCAACAAACGTTCCGATATACATTGTCAAGCTCAGCGACAATACATCTAATTAAGATGTTGTATATCATGGTATCTAGACAACTATTTGTCTAGATACCATGATACCAAGATAGAATTAATATATTTTGATCAAATTGTTATAGTATTAGTGAGTCTAGAGCAATATCCGTGAAAATCTGCTGCATATTGTATTTGAAAAGGTACAAGAATATATGGTATGTGCATGAAAACTTCTAAATTGAACTTGTATGCGTTGCATTTGTGTGAGTGAAGACTTGTTACTACAGTCACCTCCGGCACATCTGCGGCAACTTGTACATACTCCTATTGTATTGATAGGATGCTTAGTTGTATAGATATGGCTGTTTAAGTGGTAGTTTTTTTCCACAAAGTCATCATCTAATGTGTAGCGTCATGCAATACCATTATTATATTTTTGTCTAGCTCGGCTCACATGCGTCGGATTGAGTTCGGGTTTGCTTCTACACATGCCCCAGCTATATGTGGTCGTTTTAGTACTAGAAGCATAACTCTCAGACGATTGTTTCCCTCTCACAGTAAAAAGATAGGTTTTATCCTTGTTTGAGGTTGTTTTTGTTGAACGAGTTTGTCCCGTCAAATAATACCCTTCCTTAGTTGTAGCTTCTTAAGGTTAGTACCATCTTGTAGCCCCGGAAATTCCTGACTTGTCCATACCTATCTTGGTTACCTTCTTCCCCTCTTTAGGCTACTAGAACAAAAGTTCTGTTGGCTTGACACTTTTAGGATGAGCTTTGACGCCGACTGCAACTTTGACGCAGACTTCAAAGCTTGACCGCAAATTTGAAGTCATACTAGGTCCTGACTTTGACGCTAACTGCAACTTTGACGCTACCGCAAAGCCGGCTTTGTCCTTGGTTCCCGCGTGAATTCGTTGCAGGCCATTTTGTCGAATTTTTCCATGTGCTAGCCATTCTGTCGGATTTTTCCACGTGCTAGCCATTTTGTGGAATTTTTCCATGTGCTAGCCATTCTGTCGGATTTTTCCATGTGCTTGCCATTTTGTCTGAATTTTCCAACTACCGGCCATTTTTACGCAATTTCCTAGTATTTTTGTACAAGAATTGCTCCTGCATGTGTATTAGCATTGGGAATAGACTACTAATACTACTAATTTGTAGTCCTATAATTTACCCACCCACCCCTCTACCAAGGACACCATATTACCAGCACGCACACAGGTATAATACAATATTTAATGTACGTACATACTAATATTTGCATTATATATTTTAGCAAATTGACAACCCAACAAACGTTCCGATATACATTGTCAAGCTCAGCGACAATACATCTAATTAAGATGTTGTATATCATGGTATCTAGACAACTATTTTCCAAGATAGAATTAATATATTTTGATCAAATTGTTATAGTATTAGTGAGTCTAGAGCAATATCCGTGAAAATCTGCTGCATATTGTATTTGAAAAGGTACAAGAATATATGGTATGTGCATGGAAACTTCTAAATTGAACTTGTATGCGTTGCATTTGTGTGAGTGAAGACTTGTTACTACAGTCACCTCCGGCACATCTGCGGCAACTTGTACATACTCCTATTGTATTGATAGGATGCTTAGTTGTATAGATATGGCTGTTTAAGTGGTAGTTTTTTTCCACAAAGTCATCATCTAATGTGTAGCGTCATGCAATACCATTATTATATTTTTGTCTAGCTCGGCTCACATGCGTCGGATTGAGTTCGGGTTTGCTTCTACACATGCCCCAGCTATATGTGGTCGTTTTAGTACTAGAAGCATAACTCTCAGACGATTGCTTCCCTCTCACAGTAAAAAGATAGGTTTTATCCTTGTTTGAGGTTGTTTTTGTTGAACGAGTTTGTCCCATCAAATAATACCCTTCCTTAGTTGTAGCTTCTTAAGGTTAGTAACATCTTGTAGCCCCGGAAATTCCTGACTTGTCCATACCTATCTTGGTTACCTTCTTCCCCTCTTTAGGCTACTAGAACAAAAGTTCTGTTGGCTTGACACTTTTAGGATGAGCTTTGACGCCGACTGCAACTTTGACGCAGACTTCAAAGCTCGACCGCAAATTTGAAGTCATACTAGGTCCTGACTTTGACGCTAACTGCAACTTTGACGCTACCGCAAAGCCGGCTTTGTCCTTGGTTCCCGCGTGAATTCGTTGCAGGCCATTTTGTCGAATTTTTCCATGTGCTAGCCATTCTGTCAGATTTTTCCACGTGCTAGCCATTTTGTGGAATTTTTCCATGTGCTAGCCATTCTGTCGGATTTTTCCATGTGCTTGCCATTTTGTCTGAATTTTCCAACTACCGGCCATTTTTACGCAATTTCCTAGTATTTTTGTACAAGAATTGCTCCTGCATGTGTATTAGCATTGGGAATAGACTACTAATACTACTAATTTGTAGTCCTATAATTTACCCACCCACCCCTCTACCAAGGACACCATATTACCAGCACACACACAGGTATAATACAATATTTAATGTACGCACATACTAATATTTGCATTATATATTTTAGCAAATTGACAACCCAACAAACGTTCCGATATACATTGTCAAGCTCAGCGACAATACATCTAATTAAGATGTTGTATATCATGGTATCTAGACAACTATTTTCCAAGATAGAATTAATATATTTTGATCAAATTGTTATAGTATTAGTGAGTCTAGAGCAATATCCGTGAAAATCTGCTGCATATTGTATTTGAAAAGGTACAAGAATATATGGTATGTGCATGGAAACTTCTAAATTGAACTTGTGTGCGTTGCATTTGTGTGAGTGAAGACTTGTTACTACAGTCACCTCCGGCACATCTGCGGCAACTTGTACATACTCCTATTGTATTGATAGGATGCTTAGTTGTATAGATATGGCTGTTTAAGTGGTAGTTTTTTTCCACAAAGTCATCATCTAATGTGTAGCGTCATGCAATACCATTATTATATTTTTGTCTAGCTCGGCTCACATGCGTCGGATTGAGTTCGGGTTTGCTTCTACACATGCCCCAGCTATATGTGGTCGTTTTAGTACTAGAAGCATAACTCTCAGACGATTGCTTCCCTCTCACAGTAAAAAGATAGGTTTTATCCTTGTTTGAGGTTGTTTTTGTTGAACGAGTTTGTCCCATCAAATAATACCCTTCCTTAGTTGTAGCTTCTTAAGGTTAGTACCATCTTGTAGCCCCGGAAATTCCTGACTTGTCCATACCTATCTTGGTTACCTTCTTCCCCTCTTTAGGCTACTAGAACAAAAGTTCTGTTGGCTTGACACTTTTAGGATGAGCTTTGACGCCGACTGCAACTTTGACGCAGACTTCAAAGCTTGACCGCAAATTTGAAGTCATACTAGGTCCTGACTTTGACGCTAACTGCAACTTTGACGCTACCGCAAAGCCGGCTTTGTCCTTGGTTCCCGCGTGAATTCGTTGCAGGGCATTTTGTCGAATTTTTCCATGTGCTAGCCATTCTGTCGGATTTTTCCACGTGCTAGCCATTTTGTGGAATTTTTCCATGTGCTAGCCATTCTGTCGGATTTTTCCATGTGCTTGCCATTTTGTCTGAATTTTCCAACTACCGGCCATTTTTACGCAATTTCCTAGTATTTTTGTACAAGAATTGCTCCTGCATGTGTATTAGCATTGGGAATAGACTACTAATACTACTAATTTGTAGTCCTATAATTTACCCACCCACCCCTCTACCAAGGACACCATATTGCCAGCACACACACAGGTATAATACAATATTTAATGTACGCACATACTAATGTTTGCATTATATATTTTAGCAAATTGACAACCCAACAAACGTTCCGATATACATTGTCAAGCTCAGCGACAATACATCTAATTAAGATGTTGTATATCATGGTATCTAGACAACTATTTTCCAAGATAGAATTAATATATTTTGATCAAATTGTTATAGTATTAGTGAGTCTAGAGCAATATCCGTGAAAATCTGCTGCATATTGTATTTGAAAAGGTACAAGAATATATGGTATGTGCATGGAAACTTCTAAATTGAACTTGTATGCGTTGCATTTGTGTGAGTGAAGACTTGTTACTACAGTCACCTCCGGCACATCTGCGGCAACTTGTACATACTCCTATTGTATTGATAGGATGCTTAGTTGTATAGATATGGCTGTTTAAGTGGTAGTTTTTTTCCACAAAGTCATCATCTAATGTGTAGCGTCATGCAATACCATTATTATATTTTTGTCTAGCTCGGCTCACATGCGTCGGATTGAGTTCGGGTTTGCTTCTACACATGCCCCAGCTATATGTGGTCGTTTTAGTACTAGAAGCATAACTCTCAGACGATTGTTTCCCTCTCACAGTAAAAAGATAGGTTTTATCCTTGTTTGAGGTTGTTTTTGTTGAACGAGTTTGTCCCGTCAAATAATACCCTTCCTTAGTTGTAGCTTCTTAAGGTTAGTACCATCTTGTAGCCCCGGAATTTCCTGACTTGTCCATACCTATCTTGGTTACCTTCTTCCCTTCTTTAGGCTACTAGAACAAAAGTTCTGTTGGCTTGACACTTTTAGGATGAGCTTTGACGCCGACTGCAACTTTGACGCAGACTTCAAAGCTCGACCGCAAATTTGAAGTCATACTAGGTCCTGACTTTGACGCTAACTGCAACTTTGACGCTACCGCAAAGCCGGCTTTGTCCTTGGTTCCCGCGTGAATTCGTTGCAGGCCATTTTGTCGAATTTTTCCATGTGCTAGCCATTCTGTCGGATTTTTCCACGTGCTAGCCATTTTGTGGAATTTTTCCATGTGCTAGCTATTCTGTCGGATTTTTCCATGTGCTTGCCATTTTGTCTGAATTTTCCAACTACCGCCCATTTTTACGCAATTTCCTAGTATTTTTGTACAAGAATTGCTCCTGCATGTGTATTAGCATTGGGAATAGACTACTAATACTACTAATTTGTAGTCCTATAATTTACCCACCCACCCCTCTACCAAGGACACCATATTACCAGCACACACACAGGTATAATACAATATTTAATGTACGCACATACTAATATTTGCATTATATATTTTAGCAAATTGACAACCCAACAAACGTTCCGATATACATTGTCAAGCTCAGCGACAATACATCTAATTAAGATGTTGTATATCATGGTATCTAGACAACTATTTTCCAAGATAGAATTAATATATTTTGATCAAATTGTTATAGTATTAGTGAGTCTAGAGCAATATCCGTGAAAATCTGCTGCATATTGTATTTGAAAAGGTACAAGAATATATGGTATGTGCATGGAAACTTCTAAATTGAACTTGTATGCGTTGCATTTGTGTGAGTGAAGACTTGTTACTACAGTCACCTCCGGCACATCTGCGGCAACTTGTACATACTCCTATTGTATTGATAGGATGCTTAGTTGTATAGATATGGCTGTTTAAGTGGTAGTTTTTTTCCACAAAGTCATCATCTAATGTGTAGCGTCATGCAATACCATTATTATATTTTTGTCTAGCTCGGCTCACATGCGTCGGATTGAGTTCGGGTTTGCTTCTACACATGCCCCAGCTATATGTGGTCGTTTTAGTACTAGAAGCATAACTCTCAGACGATTGCTTCCCTCTCACAGTAAAAAGATAGGTTTTATCCTTGTTTGAGGTTGTTTTTGTTGAACGAGTTTGTCCCATCAAATAATACCCTTCCTTAGTTGTAGCTTCTTAAGGTTAGTACCATCTTGTAGCCCCGGAAATTCCTGACTTGTCCATACCTATCTTGGTTACCTTCTTCCCCTCTTTAGGCTACTAGAACAAAAGTTCTGTTGGCTTGACACTTTTAGGATGAGCTTTGACGCCGACTGCAACTTTGACGCAGACTTCAAAGCTCGACCGCAAATTTGAAGTCATACTAGGTCCTGACTTTGACGCTAACTGCAACTTTGACGCTAACTGCAACTTTGACGCTACCGCAAAGCCGGCTTTGTCCTTGGTTCCCGCGTGAATTCGTTGCAGGCCATTTTGTCGAATTTTTCCATGTGCTAGCCATTCTGTCGGATTTTTCCACGTGCTAGCCATTTTGTGGAATTTTTCCATGTGCTAGCCATTCTGTCGGATTTTTCCATGTGCTTGCCATTTTGTCTGAATTTTCCAACTACCGGCCATTTTTACGCAAATTCCTAGTATTTTTGTACAAGAATTGCTCCTGCATGTGTATTAGCATTGGGAATAGACTACTAATACTACTAATTTGTAGTCCTATAATTTACCCACCCACCCCTCCACCAAGGACACCATATTGCCAGCACACACACAGGTATAATACAATATTTAATGTACGCACATACTAATATTTGCATTATATATTTTAGCAAATTGACAACCCAACAAACGTTCCGATATACATTGTCAAGCTCAGCGGCAATACATCTAATTAAGATGTTGTATATCATGGTATCTAGACAACTATTTTCCAAGATAGAATTAATATATTTTGATCAAATTGTTATAGTATTAGTGAGTCTAGAGCAATATCCGTGAAAATCTGCTGCATATTGTATTTGAAAAGGTACAAGAATATATGGTATGTGCATGGAAACTTCTAAATTGAACTTGTATGCGTTGCATTTGTGTGAGTGAAGACTTGTTACTACAGTCACCTCCGGCACATCTGCGGCAACTTGTACATACTCCTATTGTATTGATAGGATGCTTAGTTGTATAGATATGGCTGTTTAAGTGGTAGTTTTTTTCCACAAAGTCATCATCTAATGTGTAGCGTCATGCAGTACCATTATTATATTTTTGTCTAGCTCGGCTCACATGCGTCGGATTGAGTTCGGGTTTGCTTCTACACATGCCCCAGCTATATGTGGTCGTTTTAGTACTAGAAGCATAACTCTCAGACGATTGCTTCCCTCTCACAGTAAAAAGATAGGTTTTATCCTTGTTTGAGGTTGTTTTTGTTGAACGAGTTTGTCCCATCAAATAATACCCTTCCTTAGTTGTAGCTTCTTAAGGTTAGTAACATCTTGTAGCCCCGGAAATTCCTGACTTGTCCATACCTATCTTGGTTACCTTCTTCCCCTCTTTAGGCTACTAGAACAAAAGTTCTGTTGGCTTGACACTTTTAGGATGAGCTTTGACGCCGACTGCAACTTTGACGCAGACTTCAAAGCTCGACCGCAAATTTGAAGTCATACTAGGTCCTGACTTTGACGCTAACTGCAACTTTGACGCTACCGCAAAGCCGGCTTTGTCCTTGGTTCCCGCGTGAATTCGTTGCAGGCCATTTTGTCGAATTTTTCCATGTGCTAGCCATTCTGTCAGATTTTTCCACGTGCTAGCCATTTTGTGGAATTTTTCCATGTGCTAGCCATTCTGTCGGATTTTTCCATGTGCTTGCCATTTTGTCTGAATTTTCCAACTACCGGCCATTTTTACGCAATTTCCTAGTATTTTTGTACAAGAATTGCTCCTGCATGTGTATTAGCATTGGGAATAGACTACTAATACTACTAATTTGTAGTCCTATAATTTACCCACCCACCCCTCTACCAAGGACACCATATTACCAGCACACACACAGGTATAATACAATATTTAATGTACGCACATACTAATATTTGCATTATATATTTTAGCAAATTGACAACCCAACAAACGTTCCGATATACATTGTCAAGCTCAGCGACAATACATCTAATTAAGATGTTGTATATCATGGTATCTAGACAACTATTTTCCAAGATAGAATTAATATATTTTGATCAAATTGTTATAGTATTAGTGAGTCTAGAGCAATATCCGTGAAAATCTGCTGCATATTGTATTTGAAAAGGTACAAGAATATATGGTATGTGCATGGAAACTTCTAAATTGAACTTGTATGCGTTGCATTTGTGTGAGTGAAGACTTGTTACTACAGTCACCTCCGGCACATCTGCGGCAACTTGTACATACTCCTATTGTATTGATAGGATGCTTAGTTGTATAGATATGGCTGTTTAAGTGGTAGTTTTTTTCCACAAAGTCATCATCTAATGTGTAGCGTCATGCAATACCATTATTATATTTTTGTCTAGCTCGGCTCACATGCGTCGGATTGAGTTCGGGTTTGCTTCTACACATGCCCCAGCTATATGTGGTCGTTTTAGTACTAGAAGCATAACTCTCAGACGATTGCTTCCCTCTCACAGTAAAAAGATAGGTTTTATCCTTGTTTGAGGTTGTTTTTGTTGAACGAGTTTGTCCCATCAAATAATACCCTTCCTTAGTTGTAGCTTCTTAAGGTTAGTAACATCTTGTAGCCCCGGAAATTCCTGACTTGTCCATACCTATCTTGGTTACCTTCTTCCCCTCTTTAGGCTACTAGAACAAAAGTTCTGTTGGCTTGACACTTTTAGGATGAGCTTTGACGCCGACTGCAACTTTGACGCAGACTTCAAAGCTCGACCGCAAATTTGAAGTCATACTAGGTCCTGACTTTGACGCTAACTGCAACTTTGACGCTACCGCAAAGCCGGCTTTGTCCTTGGTTCCCGCGTGAATTCGTTGCAGGCCATTTTGTCGAATTTTTCCATGTGCTAGCCATTCTGTCAGATTTTTCCACGTGCTAGCCATTTTGTGGAATTTTTCCATGTGCTAGCCATTCTGTCGGATTTTTCCATGTGCTTGCCATTTTGTCTGAATTTTCCAACTACCGGCCATTTTTACGCAATTTCCTAGTATTTTTGTACAAGAATTGCTCCTGCATGTGTATTAGCATTGGGAATAGACTACTAATACTACTAATTTGTAGTCCTATAATTTACCCACCCACCCCTCTACCAAGGACACCATATTACCAGCACACACACAGGTATAATACAATATTTAATGTACGCACATACTAATATTTGCATTATATATTTTAGCAAATTGACAACCCAACAAACGTTCCGATATACATTGTCAAGCTCAGCGACAATACATCTAATTAAGATGTTGTATATCATGGTATCTAGACAACTATTTTCCAAGATAGAATTAATATATTTTGATCAAATTGTTATAGTATTAGTGAGTCTAGAGCAATATCCGTGAAAATCTGCTGCATATTGTATTTGAAAAGGTACAAGAATATATGGTATGTGCATGGAAACTTCTAAATTGAACTTGTATGCGTTGCATTTGTGTGAGTGAAGACTTGTTACTACAGTCACCTCCGGCACATCTGCGGCAACTTGTACATACTCCTATTGTATTGATAGGATGCTTAGTTGTATAGATATGGCTGTTTAAGTGGTAGTTTTTTTCCACAAAGTCATCATCTAATGTGTAGCGTCATGCAATACCATTATTATATTTTTGTCTAGCTCGGCTCACATGCGTCGGATTGAGTTCGGGTTTGCTTCTACACATGCCCCAGCTATATGTGGTCGTTTTAGTACTAGAAGCATAACTCTCAGACGATTGCTTCCCTCTCACAGTAAAAAGATAGGTTTTATCCTTGTTTGAGGTTGTTTTTGTTGAACGAGTTTGTCCCATCAAATAATACCCTTCCTTAGTTGTAGCTTCTTAAGGTTAGTACCATCTTGTAGCCCCGGAAATTCCTGACTTGTCCATACCTATCTTGGTTACCTTCTTCCCCTCTTTAGGCTACTAGAACAAAAGTTCTGTTGGCTTGACACTTTTAGGATGAGCTTTGACGCCGACTGCAACTTTGACGCAGACTTCAAAGCTTGACCGCAAATTTGAAGTCATACTAGGTCCTGACTTTGACGCTAACTGCAACTTTGACGCTACCGCAAAGCCGGCTTTGTCCTTGGTTCCCGCGTGAATTCGTTGCAGGGCATTTTGTCGAATTTTTCCATGTGCTAGCCATTCTGTCGGATTTTTCCACGTGCTAGCCATTTTGTGGAATTTTTCCATGTGCTAGCCATTCTGTCGGATTTTTCCATGTGCTTGCCATTTTGTCTGAATTTTCCAACTACCGGCCATTTTTACGCAATTTCCTAGTATTTTTGTACAAGAATTGCTCCTGCATGTGTATTAGCATTGGGAATAGACTACTAATACTACTAATTTGTAGTCCTATAATTTACCCACCCACCCCTCTACCAAGGACACCATATTACCAGCACGCACACAGGTATAATACAATATTTAATGTACGTACATACTAATATTTGCATTATATATTTTAGCAAATTGACAACCCAACAAACGTTCCGATATACATTGTCAAGCTCAGCGACAATACATCTAATTAAGATGTTGTATATCATGGTATCTAGACAACTATTTTCCAAGATAGAATTAATATATTTTGATCAAATTGTTATAGTATTAGTGAGTCTAGAGCAATATCCGTGAAAATCTGCTGCATATTGTATTTGAAAAGGTACAAGAATATATGGTATGTGCATGGAAACTTCTAAATTGAACTTGTATGCGTTGCATTTGTGTGAGTGAAGACTTGTTACTACAGTCACCTCCGGCACATCTGCGGCAACTTGTACATACTCCTATTGTATTGATAGGATGCTTAGTTGTATAGATATGGCTGTTTAAGTGGTAGTTTTTTTCCACAAAGTCATCATCTAATGTGTAGCGTCATGCAATACCATTATTATATTTTTGTCTAGCTCGGCTCACATGCGTCGGATTGAGTTCGGGTTTGCTTCTACACATTCCCCAGCTATATGTGGTCGTTTTAGTACTAGAAGCATAACTCTCAGACGATTGCTTCCCTCTCACAGTAAAAAGATAGGTTTTATCCTTGTTTGAGGTTGCTTTTGTTGAACGAGTTTGTCCCATCAAATAATACCCTTCCTTAGTTGTAGCTTCTTAAGGTTAGTACCATCTTGTAGCCCCGGAAATTCCTGACTTGTCCATACCTATCTTGGTTACCTTCTTCCCCTCTTTAGGCTACTAGAACAAAAGTTCTGTTGGCTTGACACTTTTAGGATGAGCTTTGACGCCGACTGCAACTTTGACGCAGACTTCAAAGCTTGACCGCAAATTTGAAGTCATACTAGGTCCTGACTTTGACGCTAACTGCAACTTTGACGCTACCGCAAAGCCGGCTTTGTCCTTGGTTCCCGCGTGAATTCGTTGCAGGGCATTTTGTCGAATTTTTCCATGTGCTAGCCATTCTGTCGGATTTTTCCACGTGCTAGCCATTTTGTGGAATTTTTCCATGTGCTAGCCATTCTGTCGGATTTTTCCATGTGCTTGCCATTTTGTCTGAATTTTCCAACTACCGGCCATTTTTACGCAATTTCCTAGTATTTTTGTACAAGAATTGCTCCTGCATGTGTATTAGCATTGGGAATAGACTACTAATACTACTAATTTGTAGTCCTATAATTTACCCACCCACCCCTCTACCAAGGACACCATATTACCAGCACACACACAGGTATAATACAATATTTAATGTACGCACATACTAATATTTGCATTATATATTTTAGCAAATTGACAACCCAACAAACGTTCCGATATACATTGTCAAGCTCAGCGACAATACATCTAATTAAGATGTTGTATATCATGGTATCTAGACAACTATTTTCCAAGATAGAATTAATATATTTTGATCAAATTGTTATAGTATTAGTGAGTCTAGAGCAATATCCGTGAAAATCTGCTGCATATTGTATTTGAAAAGGTACAAGAATATATGGTATGTGCATGGAAACTTCTAAATTGAACTTGTATGCGTTGCATTTGTGTGAGTGAAGACTTGTTACTACAGTCACCTCCGGCACATCTGCGGCAACTTGTACATACTCCTATTGTATTGATAGGATGCTTAGTTGTATAGATATGGCTGTTTAAGTGGTAGTTTTTTTCCACAAAGTCATCATCTAATGTGTAGCGTCATGCAATACCATTATTATATTTTTGTCTAGCTCGGCTCACATGCGTCGGATTGAGTTCGGGTTTGCTTCTACACATGCCCCAGCTATATGTGGTCGTTTTAGTACTAGAAGCATAACTCTCAGACGATTGCTTCCCTCTCACAGTAAAAAGATAGGTTTTATCCTTGTTTGAGGTTGTTTTTGTTGAACGAGTTTGTCCCATCAAATAATACCCTTCCTTAGTTGTAGCTTCTTAAGGTTAGTACCATCTTGTAGCCCCGGAAATTCCTGACTTGTCCATACCTATCTTGGTTACCTTCTTCCCCTCTTTAGGCTACTAGAACAAAAGTTCTGTTGGCTTGACACTTTTAGGATGAGCTTTGACGCCGACTGCAACTTTGACGCAGACTTCAAAGCTTGACCGCAAATTTGAAGTCATACTAGGTCCTGACTTTGACGCTAACTGCAACTTTGACGCTACCGCAAAGCCGGCTTTGTCCTTGGTTCCCGCGTGAATTCGTTGCAGGGCATTTTGTCGAATTTTTCCATGTGCTAGCCATTCTGTCGGATTTTTCCACGTGCTAGCCATTTTGTGGAATTTTTCCATGTGCTAGCCATTCTGTCGGATTTTTCCATGTGCTTGCCATTTTGTCTGAATTTTCCAACTACCGGCCATTTTTACGCAATTTCCTAGTATTTTTGTACAAGAATTGCTCCTGCATGTGTATTAGCATTGGGAATAGACTACTAATACTACTAATTTGTAGTCCTATAATTTACCCACCCACCCCTCTACCAAGGACACCATATTGCCAGCACACACACAGGTATAATACAATATTTAATGTACGCACATACTAATGTTTGCATTATATATTTTAGCAAATTGACAATCCATCAAACGTTCCGATATACATTGTCAAGCTCAGCGACAATACATCTAATTAAGATGTTGTATATCATGGTATCTAGACAACTATTTTCTAAGATAGAATTAATATATTTTGATCAAATTGTTATAGTATTAGTGAGTCTAGCGCAATATCCGTGAAAATCTGCTGCATATTGTATTTGAAAAGGTACAAGAATATATGGTATGTGCATGGAAACTTCTAAATTGAACTTGTATGCGTTGCATTTGTGTGAGTGAAGACTTGTTACTACAGTCACCTCCGGCACATTTGCGGCAACTTGTCCACACTCCTATTGTATTGATAGAATGCTTAGTTGTACAGATATGGCTGTTAAAGTGGTAGTTTTTTTTCCACAAAGTCATTATCTAATATGTAGCGTCATGCAGTACCATTATTATATTTTTGTCTAGCTCGGCTCACATGCGTCGGATTGAGTTCGGGTTTGCTTCTACACATGCCCAAGCTTTATGTGGTCGTTTTAGTACTAGAAGCATAACTCTCAGACGATTGTTTCCCTCTCACAGTAAAAAGATAGGTTTTATCCTTGTTTGAGGTTGTTTTTGTTGAACGAGTTTGTCCCATCAAATAATACCCTTCCTTAGTTGTAGCTTCTTAAGGTTAGTACCATCTTGTAGCCCCGGAAATTCCTGACTTGTCCATACCTATCTTGGTTACCTTCTTCCCCTCTTTAGGCTACTAGAACAAAAGTTCTGTTGGCTTGACACTTTTAGGATGAGCTTTGACGCCGACTGCAACTTTGACGCAGACTTCAAAGCTCGACCGCAAATTTGAAGTCATACTAGGTCCTGACTTTGACGCTAACTGCAACTTTGACGCTACCGCAAAGCCGGCTTTGTCCTTGGTTCCCGCGTGAATTCGTTGCAGGCCATTTTGTCGAATTTTTCCATGTGCTAGCCATTCTGTCAGATTTTTCCACGTGCTAGCCATTTTGTGGAATTTTTCCATGTGCTAGCCATTCTGTCGGATTTTTCCATGTGCTTGCCATTTTGTCTGAATTTTCCAACTACCGGCCATTTTTACGCAATTTCCTAGTATTTTTGTACAAGAATTGCTCCTGCATGTGTATTAGCATTGGGAATAGACTACTAATACTACTAATTTGTAGTCCTATAATTTACCCACCCACCCCTCTACCAAGGACACCATATTGCCAGCATACACACAGGTATAATACAATATTTAATGTACGCACATACTAATATTTGCATTATATATTTTAGCAAATTGACAACCCAACAAACGTTCCGATATACATTGTCAAGCTCAGCGACAATACATCTAATTAAGATGTTGTATATCATGGTATCTAGACAACTATTTTCCAAGATAGAATTAATATATTTTGATCAAATTGTTATAGTATTAGTGAGTCTAGAGCAATATCCGTGAAAATCTGCTGCATATTGTATTTGAAAAGGTACAAGAATATATGGTATGTGCATGGAAACTTCTAAATTGAACCTGTATGCGTTGCATTTGTGTGAGTGAAGACTTGTTACTACAGTCACCTCCGGCACATCTGCGGCAACTTGTACATACTCCTATTGTATTGATAGGATGCTTAGTTGTATAGATATGGCTGTTTAAGTGGTAGTTTTTTTCCACAAAGTCATCATCTAATGTGTAGCGTCATGCAGTACCATTATTATATTTTTGTCTAGCTCGGCTCACATGCGTCGGATTGAGTTCGGGTTTGCTTCTACACATGCCCCAGCTATATGTGGTCGTTTTAGTACTAGAAGCATAACTCTCAGACGATTGCTTCCCTCTCACAGTAAAAAGATAGGTTTTATCCTTGTTTGAGGTTGTTTTTGTTGAACGAGTTTGTCCCATCAAATAATACCCTTCCTTAGTTGTAGCTTCTTAAGGTTAGTAACATCTTGTAGCCCCGGAAATTCCTGACTTGTCCATACCTATCTTGGTTACCTTCTTCCCCTCTTTAGGCTACTAGAACAAAAGTTCTGTTGGCTTGACACTTTTAGGATGAGCTTTGACGCCGACTGCAACTTTGACGCAGACTTCAAAGCTCGACCGCAAATTTGAAGTCATACTAGGTCCTGACTTTGACGCTTACTGCAACTTTGACGCTACCGCAAAGCCGGCTTTGTCCTTGGTTCCCGCGTGAATTCGTTGCAGGCCATTTTGTCGAATTTTTCCATGTGCTAGCCATTCTGTCGGATTTTTCCACGTGCTAGCCATTTTGTGGAATTTTTCCATGTGCTAGCCATTCTGTCGGATTTTTCCATGTGCTTGCCATTTTGTCTGAATTTTCCAACTACCGGCCATTTTTACGCAATTTCCTAGTATTTTTGTACAAGAATTGCTCCTGCATGTGTATTAGCATTGGGAATAGACTACTAATACTACTAATTTGTAGTCCTATAATTTACCCACCCACCCCTCTACCAAGGACACCATATTACCAGCACACACACAGGTATAATACAATATTTAATGTACGCACATACTAATATTTGCATTATATATTTTAGCAAATTGACAACCCAACAAACGTTCCGATACACATTGTCAAGCTCAGCGACAATACATCTAATTAAGATGTTGTATATCATGGTATCTAGACAACTATTTTCCAAGATAGAATTAATATATTTTGATCAAATTGTTATAGTATTAGTGAGTCTAGAGCAATATCCGTGAAAATCTGCTGCATATTGTATTTGAAAAGGTACAAGAATATATGGTATGTGCATGGAAACTTCTAAATTGAACTTGTATGCGTTGCATTTGTGTGAGTGAAGACTTGTTACTACAGTCACCTCCGGCACATCTGCGGCAACTTGTACATACTCCTATTCTATTGATAGGATGCTTAGTTGTATAGATATGGCTGTTTAAGTGGTAGTTTTTTTCCACAAAGTCATCATCTAATGTGTAGCGTCATGCAGTACCATTATTATATTTTTGTCTAGCTCGGCTCACATGCGTCGGATTGAGTTCGGGTTTGCTTCTACACATGCCCCAGCTATATGTGGTCGTTTTAGTACTAGAAGCATAACTCTCAGACGATTGCTTCCCTCTCACAGTAAAAAGATAGGTTTTATCCTTGTTTGAGGTTGTTTTTGTTGAACGAGTTTGTCCCATCAAATAATACCCTTCCTTAGTTGTAGCTTCTTAAGGTTAGTACCATCTTGTAGCCCCGGAAATTCCTGACTTGTCCATACCTATCTTGGTTACCTTCTTCCCCTCTTTAGGCTACTAGAACAAAAGTTCTGTTGGCTTGACACTTTTAGGATGAGCTTTGACGCCGACTGCAACTTTGACGCAGACTTCAAAGCTCGACCGCAAATTTGAAGTCATACTAGGTCTTGACTTTGACGCTAACTGCAACTTTGACGCTACCGCAAAGCCGGCTTTGTCCTTGGTTCCCGCGTGAATTCGTTGCAGGCCATTTTGTCGAATTTTTCCATGTGCTAGCCATTCTGTCGGATTTTTCCACGTGCTAGCCATTTTGTGGAATTTTTCCATGTGCTAGCCATTCTGTCGGATTTTTCCATGTCCTTGCCATTTTGTCTGAATTTTCCAACTACCGGTCATTTTTACGCAATTTCCTAGTATTTTTGTACAAGAATTGCTTCTGCATGTGTATTAGCATTGGGAATAGACTACTAATACTACTAATTTGTAGTCCTACAATTTACCCACCCATCCCTCTACCAAGGACACCATATTGCCAGCACACACACAGGTATAATACAATATTTAATGAACGCACATACTAATATTTGCATTATATATTTTAGCAAATTGACAACCCAACAAACGTTCCGATATACATTGTCAAGCTCAGCGACAATACATCTAATTAAGATGTTGTATATCATGGTATCTAGACAACTATTTTCCAAGATAGAATTAATATATTTTGATCAAATTGTTATAGTATTAGTGAGTCTAGAGCAATATCCGTGAAAATCTGCTGCATATTGTATTTGAAAAGGTACAAGAATATATGGTATGTGCATGGAAACTTCTAAATTGAACTTGTATGCGTTGCATTTGTGTGAGTGAAGACTTGTTACTACAGTCACCTCCGGCACATTTGCGGCAACTTGTCCACACTCCTATTGTATTGATAGAATGCTTAGTTGTACAGATATGGCTGTTAAAGTGGTAGTTTTTTTTCCACAAAGTCATTATCTAATATGTAGCGTCATGCAGTACCATTATTATATTTTTGTCTAGCTCGGCTCACATGCGTCGGATTGAGTTCGGGTTTGCTTCTACACATGCCCAAGCTTTATGTGGTCGTTTTAGTACTAGAAGCATAACTCTCAGACGATTGTTTCCCTCTCACAGTAAAAAGATAGGTTTTATCCTTGTTTGAGGTTGTTTTTGTTGAACGAGTTTGGCCCATCAAATAATACCCTTCCTTAGTTGTAGCTTCTTAAGGTTAGTACCATCTTGTAGCCCCGGAAATTCCTGACTTGTCCATACCTATCTTGGTTACCTTCTTCCCCTCTTTAGGCTACTAGAACAAAAGTTCTGTTGGCTTGACACTTTTAGGATGAGCTTTGACGCCGACTGCAACTTTGACGCAGACTTCAAAGCTCGACCGCAAATTTGAAGTCATACTAGGTCCTGACTTTGACGCTAACTGCAACTTTGACGCTACCGCAAAGCCGGCTTTGTCCTTGGTTCCCGCGTGAATTCGTTGCAGGCCATTTTGTCGAATTTTTCCATGTGCTAGCCATTCTGTCGGATTTTTCCACGTGCTAGCCATTTTGTGGAATTTTTCCATGTGCTAGCCATTCTGTCGGATTTTTCCATGTGCTTGCCATTTTGTCTGAATTTTCCAACTACCGGCCATTTTTACGCAATTTCCTAGTATTTTTGTACAAGAATTGCTCCTGCATGTGTATTAGCATTGGGAATAGACTACTAATACTACTAATTTGTAGTCCTATAATTTACCCACCCACCCCTCTACCAAAGACACCATATTACCAGCACACACACAGGTATAATACAATATTTAATGTACGCACATACTAATATTTGCATTATATATTTTAGCAAATTGACAACCCAACAAACGTTCCGATATACATTGTCAAGCTCAGCGACAATACATCTAATTAAGATGTTGTATATCATGGTATCTAGACAACTATTTTCCAAGATAGAATTAATATATTTTGATCAAATTGTTATAGTATTAGTGAGTCTAGAGCAATATCCGTGAAAATCTGCTGCATATTGTATTTGAAAAGGTACAAGAATATATGGTATGTGCATGGAAACTTCTAAATTGAACTGGTATGCGTTGCATTTGTGTGAGTGAAGACTTGTTACTACAGTCACCTCCGGCACATCTGCGGCAACTTGTACATACTCCTATTGTATTGATAGGATGCTTAGTTGTATAGATATGGCTGTTTAAGTGGTAGTTTTTTTCCACAAAGTCATCATCTAATGTATAGCGTCATGCAGTACCATTATTATATTTTTGTCTAGCTCGGCTCACATGCGTCGGATTGAGTTCGGGTTTGCTTCTACACATGCCCCAGCTATATGTGGTCGTTTTAGTACTAGAAGCATAACTCTCAGACGATTGCTTCCCTCTCACAGTAAAAAGATAGGTTTTATCCTTGTTTGAGGTTGTTTTTGTTGAACGAGTTTGTCCCATCAAATAATACCCTTCCTTAGTTGTAGCTTCTTAAGGTTAGTACCATCTTGTAGCCCCGGAAATTCCTGACTTGTCCATACCTATCTTGGTTACCTTCTTCCCCTCTTTAGGCTACTAGAACAAAAGTTCTGTTGGCTTGACACTTTTAGGATGAGCTTTGACGCCAACTGCAACTTTGACGCAGACTTCAAAGCTCGACCGCAAATTTGAAGTCATACTAGGTCCTGACTTTGACGCTAACTGCAACTTTGACGCTACCGCAAAGCCGGCTTTGTCCTTGGTTCCCGCGTGAATTCGTTGCAGGCCATTTTGTCGAATTTTTCCATGTGCTAGCCATTCTGTCGGATTTTTCCACGTGCTTGCCATTTTGTCTGAATTTTCCAACTACCGGCCATTTTTACGCAATTTCCTAGTATTTTTGTACAAGAATTGCTCCTGCATGTGTATTAGCATTGGGAATAGACTACTAATACTACTAATTTGTAGTCCTATAATTTACCCATCCACCCCTCTACCGAGGACACCATATTGCCAGCACACACACAGGTATAATACAATATTTAATGTACGCACATACTAATATTTGCATTATATATTTTAGCAAATTGACAACCCAACAAACGTTCCGATATACATTGTCAAGCTCAGCGACAATACATCTAATTAAGATGTTGTATATCATGGTATCTAGACAACTATTTTCCAAGATAGAATTAATATATTTTGATCAAATTGTTATAGTATTAGTGAGTCTAGAGTAATATCCGTGAAAATCTGCTGCATATTGTATTTGAAAAGGTACAGGAATATATGGTATGTGCATGGAAACTTCTAAATTCAACTGGTATGCGTTGCATTTGTGTGAGTGAGGACTTGTTACTACAGTCACCTCCGGCACATCTGCGGCAACTTGTACATACTCCTATTGTATTGATAGGATGCTTAGTTGTATAGATATGGCTGTTTAAGTGGTAGTTTTTTTCCACAAAGTCATCATCTAATGTGTAGCGTCATGCAGTACCATTATTATATTTTTGTCTAGCTCGGCTCACATGCGTCGGATTGAGTTCGGGTTTGCTTCTACACATGCCCCAGCTATATGTGGTCGTTTTAGTACTAGAAGCATAACTCTCAGACGATTGTTTCCTTCTCACAGTAAAAAGATAGGTTTTATCCTTGTTTGAGGTTGTTTTTGTTGAACGAGGTTGTCCCATCAAATAATACCCTTCCTTAGTTGTAGCTTCTTAAGGTTAGTACTATCTTGTAGCCTCGGAAATTCGTCACTTGTCCATACCTATCTTGGTTACCTTCTTCCCCTCTTTCGGCTTCTAGAACAAAAGTTCTGTTGGCTTGACACTTTTAGGATGAGCTTTGACGCCGACTGCAACTTTGACGTAGACTTCAAGGCTCGACCGCAAATTTGAAGTCGTACTAGGTTCTGACTTTGACGCTAACTGCAACTTTGACGCTACCGCAAAGCCGGCTTTGTCCTTGGTTCTCGCCTGAATTTGTCCTCGTTTCCCGCGTGAATTCGTTGCAGGTTGTTTTGTCGGATTTTTCCACGTGCTAGCCATTTTTTCGGATTTTTCCACGTGCAAGCCATTTTGTTGAATTTTTCCATGTGCTATCCATTCTGTCGGATTTTTCCATGTGCTAGCCATTTTGTCAAAATTTTCCAACTGCCGGCCATTTTTACGCAATTTCAGAATATTGTTTATTCCAACCATTTGTTATTGTGGTAGCCGTGACTTAAGTTTCCGGAAAACTCTTCCGGTATTGCTGCAGTTGGCAACAATACCAGGCGAGTGTTCCGTAATTCGACTTACGTTTCGCCGAGTGAACTACGAAGGTAGTTCGTATGACTGAGTGGAGCCATGAGTGAGTCGGATCAACAAAAAACAGAATGTGGCGATCCAGGATTGAATTGTAATATGCGCGCATAATTAATTGTATTTATCATAAAAAGTTAATTTCTCTCTCTCTCTCTCTCTATCTCTATCTCTTTCTGACCTCCATCGAAAGTAGTCACTGGAGATAAAACCGGTTAAATCGGGAAGAATGCCGAAAGATTTTTTTCTTTTTTTAATTCTTAAAGCGCATATATTAAATAATAGAAATTGCAAAAAAAACTGTTGGTTAATAATGTTTAAACACTGGGTGATAATAAAATGAGTCCCTAAGTGATAGGACAATTTATTTTTGTCTTGAAATTATTTTTGTGTATTTTTAATTTTGAAGAATGTGGTGTGAATTTTTATGCTGGGTCAGTTTCTAGAACTTCACGTCTAAACCAACTTCTGAGTACTTTCCCACTCAAGTAAAGAATAAAATTCATTCTTCACAAAATAAAAATTTGATAATAGAACAATATAATTGCAGTGCTTGCGATATTGTAAATAATATTTTTGTAAAAAAACGTGGGTTCCCCTATAATTGCTATTATCCCACCCTTATAATTGTTACACTCCTTGTCAGTCGTCGGTCATTGATTCGCCATCCTATACTTGGACTATTAATTGATGACCCCTTTGCTACAGTGCCGTCTCCGTACTTAACCAGTTAAACCGTGAGTTGGAGATATTTTCGATACCAACCGACTTGTAGTTCTTCAGTCGCGATACTCGCCATAATTTTCATTGTATTTTTTAATGCAATATCTCAATGGTGATATAAATAACAGCAATTTTGAAAAGGCTATTAAATTTTTACCACAAATAATTCTACTTTTATATTTAAGTTTCACTTTTGCAATACATAGGAAAACCGTTGCATTTTGCCTATTTGCACAGTGTTTTGCTTTTGTCATATATAATTATGTAATCACCTCGCAATATTTTGTCTGGTTTTTAGCACTTTTACCGTTATCGTTGAAGAACTTTCGGAATATTTCCCCAAAATTAGCATTCACGTACTTTTTCTTATGGATATTCGCTCAAATATTATGGCTTCTACCAGCGTATTTGCTGGAGTTTAGATCATGGAATACTTTTGATATTTTAGGAATACAAAGTATTGGATTCTTTTTTGTTAATATATTCATTTTACAACGACTAATAAAAAAAATTTGATGTAATTGCTGATATTGATTAAAATGTAAATGAAAATATTTTGTAATAAAGCAATAAGATTATGTGTGTTTATGATTATCACCTCGCAATATTTTGTCTGGTTTTTAGCACTTTAACCGTTATCGTTGAAGAACTTTCGGAATATTTCCCCAAAATTAGCATTCACGTACTTTTTCTTATGGATATTCGCTCAAACATTATGGCTTCTACCAGCGTATTTGCTGGAGTTTAGATCATGGAATACTTTTGATATTTTAGGAATACAAAGTATTGGATTCTTTTTTGTTAATATATTCATTTTACAACGACTAATAAAAAAAATTTGATGTAATTGCTGATATTGATTAAAATGTAAATGAAAATATTTTGTAATAAAGCAATAAGATTATGTGTATTTATGATTATTGAAATAACATTATAAAAATAAATTATTTAAAAACATGTTTAAAACGTAAAATGTTTTTATTTCAACATCGTTTTGAGTTTGTATCTATTTTGGCAGTTTTTTTTTTAATAGAGGTAATTTTTAAGCTTGCTTGCTTTTGTCGTTTCTTCGATGCGCTTGTTGGCGGCAGCATGTATTCTTTAGCTGGCGGCATCTCTAACGCGTAATCTGACTGGTTAGTATTTAGAAATTCATCAAAATGTTCCACCCATCACCTTAATATACTCGTTTAGTCAGAAATTAGATCTTCCTGATCGTTCTCCCAGGCTTGTTTCTTTTGTCAATTAATTCACAAAAATCAGAAATGAAGACAACATTTTTAAAACAAAATATTATGGATTTCCTAACTTGTTTAATATACGTGTATAAGGTGTAGTAAAAACTAATCCATTATTTTGCCAATAGATGGCTTTAGGAGTCTGTATCTCCCGTTTTAAAAGTGCGATCGGATTGCACTAGATGGCGTTAGAAAGATAAGATTTCGTACTGAAAAAGCTTCTCATACAGTTTTGTGATAACTTGACTCAGTATTTTTTTAGCACGCGTCAAAGATGGACACCAACAAAGAGAAAATACGCCATATTTTATAGTTTTTCTTCGATTAAGGCGAAAACGCAAGCCAGGCAGCTGAAAATGTGAATAGTGTTTATGGTTCTGATACTGTAACAGTCAATCATGCGCAATTTTGGTTTCGTCGATTCCGTTCCGGTAATTTTGATGTCAAAGATGCACCACGCTCTGGAAGGCCAATTGTCGAAAATGTCGATAAAATAATGGAAATCGCCGAGTCCGACCATCACGTAAGCACTGTTTCGATTGCCCAGAAGCTAAACATTGCACAAAAAACCGTTTGGAACCACTTAAATAAGGCTGGATACAAAAAGAAGCTCGATGTATGGGTGCCACATGAGTTATCACAAAAAAACCTCATGGACCGAATTTCCATCTGCGAATCGATGCTGAATCGCAACAATATCGATCCATTTCTGAAGCGGATGGTTACTGGTGATGAAAAGTGGGTCACTTACGACAACGTCAAGCGATGACGGTCGTGGTCAAATCGCGGTCACCCGGCGCAAACGGTGGTCAAGCCAGGATTGACAGCCAGGAAGGTTTTGCTGACAGCCAGGAGGGTCATCTACTATGAGCTGCTCCCCTACGGCCGAACTCTTAATTCGGACCTATACTGTCAACAATTGGACCGTCTGAAAGAAGCAATCGCCCAGAAGCGGCCAGATTTGGCCAATAGGAGAGGAATTGTGTTCCATCAAGACAACGCCAGGCCGCATACATCGATAGTGACTCGCCAGAAGTTTCGGGACCTTGGTTGGGATGTTCTTATGCATCCACCTTATAGTCCGGACCTGGCACCAAGTGATTACTACCTCTTCCTGTCTATGACGAATGATTTTGCGGGTGAAAAATTCGCCTCAAGAGAAGATTGTGAAAATCGACTGTCCCAGTTTTTTTGCCAATAGGGACGAGGGTTTCTATGAGAGAGGAATTATGAAATTACCTCCACAATGGCAACAAGTTATCGAACAAAACGGTGCATATTTGACCTAAATCGTATCATTCTATCTATGCTAAATAAAAACATTAAGAAAATAATGGATTTCTTTTTACTACACGTTATATGTATATCCCCATTTCCCCTACTCAGCTGATTCCAATTATACGCAGCTCGTATTTGGTGGAGCTGTGAACGCGCACGCATGCGCCAATGTTTAAGTAGCATTTGCTTCTACTCGTTTATTATTGTTTGAAAGCATCGTGTGCGATCAATCTAATAAGAATCTCTTATTTTTAGATACTCAGATCAGCTGTTTTTTGTATTTATTTCAAATTATGACTGAATTTTACGACATATTATTTAATAATAAAATAGCAAAATAAATTAGATTAATGATCATAGGCAATATAATTAAAAAAAGTTATATTTATAATAATTAAATTGATATAAAAATTATTACAAACAATTAAATGTATTTTGTGAATAATTTCTCGTAATAAATAAATATATCAAGGCAGTCATTTTCTTGACAAAATTTGTTTTTTTAATCATATTTGTTCTTGTAAGACAAGTCGAAAAATTGAGTCAAATTTAGCTTTATCTAAAGTATTGTGCTGTTGCAGATTTATAGTTATTGTGAAAAATAAAAAAGGATAAGCGAAATGAATTCGTTTTATAATTTCATAATTGAAAATTATAGTTTGGCGCTTATTGAATTAGCACGCATACAAAGTTGTTTCGCCTTGCAGCTATCCAGGCACAATATGAAGGAGATTCCGGAAATCCTCATGTCGTGTAAACATTTACAAACACTATATTTAAATCATAATGAAATACGAATTGTATGGGATAAAATCGCTTAAAAAAATGTATTATTTTGAATAATTTTCATCTTATATTGTCTAACAGATTCCCGAAAGTATTGTCTCTTTAAATCGCCTTGTTTGCCTTACTTTGGATTACAATAATTTAACAGAGTTTCCTTCAGTTGTTTGCTTATTAAGTGAACTACAAGAATTGAATATTAGCTGCAATAAGATAAAAGAAATTCCATCCGATATTGGCAATTTAAAGCAATTACATGCATTATGGTGTAATAGTACTGGATTAGAATTTATCTCAGAAGAATTGGGACATTGCGAGTCTTTGCGTACATTCGCCGCACGTAACAATCGACTTACAAAACTACCAGAGAGTTTGGGACTTTTACAGTATTTAAGGTATACAATAATAACTTTAACTTAACATTTGAATTATATAAAATAATTATATTCAATTTTCTATTGTAGCTGGTTAACTTTGGAAAATAATGAAATAGCAGAGCTACCAGCAGCATTTGCAGCACTCACAAATTTAAAGCATTTAAATATCAATAAAAATAAATTAACTAAATTTCCAAAGCAAATTTTACAACTTAAAAAGTTACAATATTGCTTTTTGAATAGAAATGATATTCAACATATAGACGAAGATATTTTAAATGAAACAAAATTTATGAAGTTTTTAGATTTAAGCGATAATCCATGCATGCAAGCTGATCGTGATTTACTAGCTGTATGTATATTCACTTAAAATTTTTTTTATATATTTTTACATTTGATTGATTGGATTATTTTTACAACGATAAACAATATTCATAGAATTTTTCACACACGAAAAATAGTGAAATTAACTTTAATTCTCCCTCCGTAACCAATGATGAAGACGACGATAGTACTGATTCTGACTGGGAGAATAGTGTAGCAACTAGTGAAATTGATTCTTCTGATGAAAATAATGATGAAGGTTTATTTGTGGTATGTTCCAAAGTATTTATTTCTTATCATTATTCTTGTTTTATTAAAATCATTTATCGAATTTTCAGGATTTACCGGTTCTTATCCTGGAATCAGCCAAATTTGTAACTTCATCCAATTAATATTAAATTTATTTTATAGAAAAAAATTAATTTAAGAAAATAATTATTTTTGGCAATTTTGAAATTTAATCAACTTTATTAATAGAAAAATTGAATAAAAACAAAATACAACAAAAACTAGGATACATTTATTTAATAAAAGGAAACCTATTAAATTTGAATAGCTTTAAATTTGAAGAGTTACGAAAATTATAATTCTAATAACTATGAATGCTTTTGATTTAATCCATTATCTCTGACTATCGCCTGCCATTTTCTTCATGAGATCGTCATCTTGCATCGACATAGCAGTTAGTTTTTTACCAATTTTCTCATGAACATCAAGATATTTAGCTACGCAACGATCAATACAAACTGCTTCGCCTTTTCCTATAATTATTTAAATGATAAAAATTTTTATTATATTTATATAAATGCAATTAAAATCTTTTCTAATGAAATTCAAGGATACCTAGTTCGGCATCATTGTACTTTGGAGGTATACACTTTCTGTGGCAGGAATTTGTCATTCGATTATATAAATCGGACATCATTTCAATTTCCATATCCTGCATCATTTGCAATTTAGCCTGATCCGATAGGCTCATTTGTTGTGCTGCAGCCATTGTCATTAATTGATGTTTGTTACCAAAATAAAACTACGCTTTTTTTTATGGAAAATTATGTTTGCTGCTTTTGCTGGTGCTGTTTGTTTATTAATTGTTTATAAATCAAATTTCCTACCGCTGGTTTGTTCGTAGTCACCGTGATTAGATTTCCTCATGCGTTCTCTAATTTTCATACTCTCTATACGTTTTTTCTCAACAGAATTTTTCGACAAAACAAAACCATATACACCCGCAAATGTAAGTACTGACCTAAAATATACGACTATATTAGTCTCATATGTTGTTCCAGCAGGTTACATCATAACGAATATACTAACCATCCAATTGCAATTTTTCCGAATTTACCTAAATTCATTATCTAATTTTATAGCATTGCATCAATAAAACTCGCACTTAATCAGCTTAAATATATATTTAAGTATATTCTCCAGTTAAAACATGGAATATTTTAGAATTTCTCACAAACCATAAAAACCGCACCAATATGAAATTCTTCTTCTTTATTGCTTCACACCTTAGAGTATAGAGATTTGTATACCTTAGAATATATATCTATTTGTTTTTTTTGAAAGCCTGCCATAATTTTGGATTATTGTTTTTCAAAAAATTAATCTGATAGTTTAAAAAAGATTTATTTCCCATAAATATATTTATATTTTTTCTCTATATATTAATATATTTATAGTTTTTTATTTCTATTTGATTGTAAATTTTTTCAAAAAAAATATTTGAAAATTTTGTTAAATAATACATTAACATATAAAACATTATTCCGATTAGACATTTATATGAAAATAAAATAAAATGTTCATACACAAGAAAACAAATATCGCCCCATATATAGTGGAAATTATATCAGCAGAAAATATCTTTATTATCTCTCCAATTTGGGAGAAATGGAATAAATATAGAGAGTGGCATGCCATGTCATTTTATAGAATTAAAATTTGACTTCTAATGTAGTGAATTCATCGGTGATCGAATGTTATTTAATAATAAGTTTTCTAATTGAATTGTTTATAATTACAAGTGCAGGATGCCGGCAAAAAAAAGAAAATATAATGCTCGATTTCCAGCGGTTAGTGTTTCTAAATATAATATTAGAATCATTTTTGTTTAAATGTGATTAAATTTTGTTGTGATGCTTGACATTTCAATTACGCGTAGCCGACTTATTAAATGGAAAATTGTTTGAATTTAATTACAGGGAAGGATTAAAAAAATAATGCAAACAGATGAGGAAGTCGGAAAAATAGCGCAAGTCGTACCGATTATTATCTATATCCTTTTTCAAAATAGAGAATATATAAAATATAGGTTATGTTTATTTTGATCAATTTATTTAGAGCAAATCAACAAAAGACCCTCTATCGAACTACTTTTACTAAATGCACTAATATTATTTAATATATATTTGCATATATTTTTATTTAATTTATATAAATTAGTAATTTAGTAGTATTTTTCTATTTTATTTATATTGTAGAATTAGTTTTTGTTTAGCTATAATATTTGTTGTTTAGTTTTCCTGAACTGTACATACCTAGAACAGTAGAACTTTTTATTGAATCATTATTGACGAAAACACTTAGAATAACACAATCTCGAAATGCAAGAACAATATCGCCATCGCACATGAAACAATGTATTATGTCGGAAAAAAGATTCGATTTTTTACGCGATCTGGTCAAAGATATTCCAGATATTGGTGCAGCAGATGAGTCTGCAGAGTATTTTCCAGATACAGGAACATCAGATGGCAATTCATCGGAACAATCATATGGAATATCGATACCATCAACAAGTTATGGTATTATTCAAAATTCTCCAAATTTATCAAATGGAAATATTGCATTGAGAAATGGTCTTGAGGAAACAAACCGTAGAATACCATCGGCAACAGCAACGGCAACAGCAATCGCAACCGCAACATCAACATCTACAATAACAACAGATACAGCTGCAATAGATAATCAAAATCAATTTAAACGTTATTTTAATGATTTACAGCGATCAAATTCTGAAAGTCCAATCATTCAGAGTCCGTATGCAGCTAATTTTTACAAAGAAAATTCCGTCATTCAGCACACATCAAATACGACACACTCTCCATCATCACCACCACCAAAATTAATGCGAACCGATTCGGCACCACCTAAATTTCATAGTTCAAATAATAATAATACAATGGCACTTTTTGGTAAAAGTAAGTACATTTATATAATTTTGAAATTATTTACTCTTTATTGAATTTATTAAATATTTTTGCAGCAAAAAATTCATTAAGAACACTTCAACATCAATCAAAATCCATTCCTTGCGCAAGTAAAGATACACTTCAGCAGCCAGTTGCTCTACCACCAATCGTCAAAATCGACGTTTGCAATACACCTATTGTTAAAATAGACTATAGTAATTTAACTTTACCAGATGCTGATGGCGAATCATCCGATAGCGATTCGGGCACTAAACAAAAACAATTGCCGAAAACTACCTGTAACGATCCCATAATAAATATTGATTTATCTAAGTTAAGAACACAAATGAACACAACAAACATACAAATGAATTCTTCCACATTGGATTTGGATGAAGATTATGACAATATCTAAATTAACTAAATAAATAAATGAACTTTATCAATAATAATATTAATTATTACTATTATAATTGAAATGAAAACAACTAAAATAATACCAACCAATATTACAAATCGATCGAAATAAATTATTTTATGTATAGTTTTTTTTTTTATTCAAACAATAAAATAATTTTATTTAAAGAGTGTGTAATTTTATTTATTTTTTCTTTTCAATAATGTGTTGCTTCAGTTTAAATTGATTTTATACTCAAATATCTTTAAAGCTTTCTGTTTGTAAGTAATTAAAACAAAACAAAAAAAAAGTATTTTATATAAAATCGGAATTTTGTAAGCATTCAGTGTCGATTGATTCATGTTGAATGATTTTCAGTAAGCGTCATTTAAATAAAATTATTAATTTTTCTCACCACAAAAAACTTGTAATTTGTTTAGTATTTACAAAATTTATGGTTTTTAGTAAAAATGTTATTATTTATTTCTCCAAGAAATATTTCTTTACTACTTCTAGATTAAACAATTTTTTACGCATTCATTAAGCGCTCGACAACAAAAAGCAATATAATATCCAAGAAATGATTCAAAATTGTTCAATTAATGAGAAATTATCAGATTTATATAAACATATTATTTTTGTTACAAAAAAAAAAAAAAAAATTAAAATCAATTTTCTACAGTTTCAATACTCAAAACATAAAGGATTTATAAAAACTATAATAAATAAAATAAAACTAAATATATTTTTTTTAATGTTTAAAATTTATTCTTACATATTAAGGCACTTTATATTTTTTTTAAAGAAAAAATGCATTCATATATATACTTCGGATTTTCATGAACTATTACTAAATGTTATTACTTATATAATAATAATACAGAAAATTCGAAAAAATATAAGAAACAAGTTTATTTTTTATTGCTAAATCTAAAATTATCATGTAACTTATAAAACTAAGACGAAAAAAAAATTAGACAATAAATTTTTAAAAGAAAAAACATAAATATATTAAAACGATAATGTTATAAAAAAAATTTACAATTAAAAATAATAATATTAAAATCTATGTTATTTAAATAAAAAATAGAATATATATTGAAAATATAATTTATTTTAAACAAAATTTATCTACTAGAAATTTATTTTTTCTTATATCGTAATTATAAAAGAAAAAAAATTACAAGTTTTTTTTTGTTCAATTTTCTTTTTACATTCAGTCTAATTATGGAGAAAGAATAAATCAAAAAAAAAAATAGTATGTATGAATTGGTATAAAAAATATATATATATATTTACATAGAAAAAACGGTTTTAACATTTATTTTATATGTTTCTGTCTATATAATATATGAACTTATTATATAGTTATGTGTGTTTAATCATAGAATAAATTAAAGATATATTTTTATTTGATTTCATTTTGGATATTGTTTATGAATGGAGTCGTAATGTTAAAAATATAATAATAATAATAATAAACACAAAAAAAATAATCATATCGGTAAATATTTAATACTGTTAATCAGGTTATACGGTATTTATTTAACAATTTTCTAATCAATTGCTGTTTTATAAATATCAATATACATATACATATTATATAAAATATAAAATATCTTTTTTTCTTTTTCTTATCTGCATTAATTAATATTTATCAGTTATGATTTGTTATTATTAATAATTTCCCTTATTGTATTTGAACCTAGAACGGTTATTTAATTTGTTTGTTTGTTGATGAAATGAATAATTATTTAAGAAACTATTAAAAATTGTAGACATATTTATTTTTCATCAGTACGGTAGGTTCTGCATTTTTTTTTGTTTTTCTCTAGTAACAAAAGTAAATATTCCAAATTGTTTGAATAAAATTTTTCATTGTTTATAAAAGTAGGCACTAATTTTAAAATCGAATATAAATATAAACGGTAAAGTATTTTCACAATGTCCATTTGAAAAAAAAAAAAAAAAACAATTTCGAATTTTCATTAATTTACTAATTATATTGGAATTTAACTAAATATAGTATATGATAAATGGAAAGATGTTTTTCTTAACAAGTTTAAAATATGAAAATATGCTAAAAATGTATCGAAAATGCCACCCACTGTTAAATGACTTTTCGAAATTAGCTCAAAATAATTTTATTCACCATATTTAATAACCAACTCACCACCATATCCGAAATACACCATTCAATAAAATTCAATTTTGAAAGTTACTTTGTGAAAACACTTACAACCAATATTTTTCTTTTATTCTTTCCAAAATATTCAATAATAATATCAATTGTTTAGCCTTAATTTAACCTTTACCGTCATTTCATTTTCATTATATATTTCACTTAAATATAATTTAAAAAAAAAAAAAAAAAGGAAATTATATTATATTGTATATAATAATAATTTCATAGAAAATTGGGCAAGATATTCGCATCTTTATAATATAAATTCAATTATTTGTTTTTTTTTTCTCGTTTTTTGTTTGTTTTAATTAAATTTATACATAAAAATTAATTTTTCTTTTAATAAAATTTACATTTTAATAATGTAAAATAAAAATATATATATATATTTTGTTGTATTAAATTTAAGATTTGTTTTTTTTTGTTTCTTTCTGTTTATTTATTTAGTTTTTTTTTTTTTTATGCTCAATATTCGATTATGTTTTTATTGTTAGTTTATATTTAACTGAGCTCATTACCTTCGTAGAGAGATTCACAACTTTCAAGTAACCGAAGCACTGGTGATATATCGTATGGATAGAGTGATTTCGAAACAAGACGACTTATTTGTAAACGTAAACGTATTAAAACACTCATAGCATCGTCTAGAGCATTTGTTCCCATACCGAATTCATGACAACTCGATATAAACATAGACCAATTGAAACGTATATATTTTAAAAATCTTAATAGATATAATAGAAAACATGTCTCATTACTTACTAATAAATCTAGTAACAGATCAGAACTATTGGATATCATTTTAAGAAATTCAAGGAAAGTTAAAACTGGATTAAGCATTGCCACTAATTCGGGAAATGCATTATTTCGAAATGATATGCCTGCCGTAACATCCAGTGTGCAAACCATCGCTTCAATTAAATGATCATCTTGATCATCAAATAAATGAATAAGAATTTTACTAAAATGACTTTCGGGATGAAATTCAAGACTGTTCTTTATAAACGATTCTAACTTTTTAAGAACATCGCGAATGGACCGTTCAATAAGTACCATATCCTGAAACGCATCATAATCTGTGCTATCGATCGAACTATCAGAGGAATCGCTACGTATCTCCTTTACGGTTACAGCTACCGATTTCAGAACTAGCAAAACCATTTTCTGTAATATTGTTTTATCCATATCTGATGTTTCTTCGTTGTAGACTGATTCATCTCTTACGTGTTGTAACGAATTTATATCATAAATGATGCTGGGATTTTTATAACCAATTAAACTAACACAATTTTCTGGCTGACGCCTTGGCAAAGATTCAAGAATTCGAATATCTTTTACATGCCGTACAATTTGGTGGGCAAGGTGACATGTTTCTTCTGGTAACAAATCTTGTAATGCTAGTGTGCTACCATAACACAATGCCTCATTAAATAGACTTAACATTTGCTTATAAATCGCACATGAAAGATTCTGATTTAACAACAATTCGAATTTGTCCAATTGTGCATAGAATGGCAGAGTTTCAACAATAGATAAATTTGCCTTAACGCTGATTATGTTCTCCCAGAGAGAAAGGAACGTCATTATGCAATTTTCAGATGTCGCTATATCGCGATGAGACGATATCAAATTGCTCATATTCTTTACAAGCGCTGGCCACTTATTTTCTAGAATTTTTATTGTGACACATTTCAGTTGAGTTGTATCGAAACTTTCTGAATCAGTTAGAGTAATTATTTGGCAACCGTTCTGCATCATCAAAGTATTTGACTCTTCCCCACTTTCGATATGTGTTTGTGACTGGATATTGTTAGCACTTTGTCGACTTATAATAGAATTTATATTGGTAATGCTGCTTAAACTACTGCTTAATCTATTATTACTACAGCTACTATTATTAACATTACTAAAACCATTACTACTGTTACCAACGATACTGTTACTCTGGCTGCTTCCGCTACTGCTGCTCATACCGCTGCTAGTAAAACTTCCGCTACTTGCACTAGTACCAACCATATCAGTGGTGTAATGAATTGCGAAGTAATTATTTTCGATGGGTGGTTGTCGTGGAACAGGGGGAATATCAATATTCGAATCCCCAAAATCATCCTCCAAGGGATGAATGTCGACGTCTTTCCATTCCACAATACGTTTTATTATCTCTAAACTAAAATGAATTTTATGAACTGCTGCATAATCAAGACGTTCGAAAAGGAACAAATTATCGACAATTTTCTTTAGCCAATTATCGTCCATATTATTTTTGGCAATAACCAAAAAACTGGCTAACACTCGCCCAGATAGAAATTGCACATATTTATTATTAAAATTTCCCAATTCAATTATTTCGTCGATAAGATTGTGGTCGTTTCGTATCAGAGCGTCACAGACGTCCATAATTCGACCGCATATATTGCCTTTACTATTTTGCTTTAAGTACACATCAAACAATAATTGTAAATTTGAAAGAAACTGTAATAGCTTGCTCGTTGGCCATTCACTTAAATTAGCAACACGTTTCAAACCGTTCGTATCATGACTGTAATGACTTTGAAATGGCTTACGCAAAGTTCGTTCACTAACACCACACAAGCACTGTTTTATTAAATAATCTTGAAACTCAGCCATTTCTGTACCACCAGAAATGTTTGTTCGTAAGAGATCGGGAATCTCTTGAATTCGATCAACTTCATCGGTGCCGGGATTTATTAGATTCTCGTTGGAATCGGCACTGCTCAACTGTGTCGACATTACCGATGACGATGCTGATGTAGAAGGTGCCACGAGAATATCTGGTGGTGTCTCCTCCTCTTCCTTTGTTTCCGACGTTTCACCATTTTTCCTTTCGATCCTCTGTCTCTTCGATACCGGCTGTTCATTAGACATTGTCCTAGAGTTCTCCACACCAGAGGGTGGACGTTCTTTACGCAAAACCATTAAACTTGGTTTTTAATTTGACAAAAATATGTCCTTGCGAAAAATCACTGCTCAATAATTGTCGACGGCATTACTCTGTGATCCTACAAATTGAAAGGAATTTTTTAATTAAATTAATCAAAATTTTTTTAATTTGTGTATTTTCAAATTTACATTAATTTTAATATAAAACAAAAATTGCATATTGTTTCTTCCAGAATTTCAATATATTTAATATTTTAACAAAACATTTTTATTTAAAATTGAAAATGTGTTTTTTTTAGAACAAAAAGCCTCTGGAATTTAATTAAAACTGCACCAAAAATATTTATTGTTTACCAAATTTCAAGTTTAAATATAAACATTTAATTTCTTCATTTATCTACTGTAATATTATTATGAGGATATTATTTTTAATCACAAATTAGAAAATATGTTAATTCACGAGAGTTTGATTCACAAGTATGGCCACAAAATGAAAAGTATTTAAATTCTCCAGTTGCGATTGCTACCGAAATACGCAATCACAAGGTTACGTGTATATTCCCACGCATTGTTTCATTAAATTCCTTTTGCCAAGAACTATTTATTCTTTGCGTATATTTTTTATAGAGAAATCATAAAAGTTTATATCAATTTCAAAGTTTTACTATCCAATTTAATACAAATATTTACCTTTTCTGACGGAAAGTGTCAATTACAAACAAATAGCATTTTTGCTAAATTGTCCTATCCTCTCAACAACATTCAATTATATAATATTTAATAAATTAAATATTGTATAATTTTATTATATTTTATATTATTTATTTATTCGTTGATATGTTTTTTATGAAAATATCCAAGTTATAGGACTTGACTTCTTAATTACACACACAAGCTAACCCGCCATCTTGGAACAATATGACGCTTTAGAGTCAATTCACTAATCAGTTTCTTAATTATTTATTAACAACTTATTATATATTTTATGTAGTTTTTAAAAAATATTTTATACAATATATTATATTATAATCATTTTAAATTTATTATATCATTATAATTATTTTCAAAATTATCTAATGCTATTACTTCTCACACATAGATGGAGCTATAAACGTAAGTGTTTAATACACTAAATTTACTTTGATTTTTCATTTAATTTATATATAAAATGACAATTTTCTATTTTCCAATTATATTTAATATTTTCAAATATTTGTATAAAATAATGTATCACAGAAACCCATATACTAAATATTTGTTTTAAAACATTGAAGTTTTTAATAGTTAAGGTCAAGATCACATAGAGTTATATGTTTTCCAATATTAAATTTCATAAAGTTATAATAACAAATAAAATTATTTAATTTTTCAATTGTAACACATCAAATTTAAAAAATTTTGATCGAAATTTGTGCACAAAATTGAAATTTTTCTAAATTTTATTTAACAGAGTATATATAACAATATTAATATTAATTTTATAATTTAAGTTTAACTGCTTAACTCCTAAAAATTTAAATTATTATTATTATTTTTAATAATAATAAACAGGACATTTTTTATCTAAAATCTCTTGCTCTCGAATTTCTCCCACATAAATATTTATTTACATATGATTAGAATAAGAGAATAAGAGACTTGGAAAGTGATTTGGAAAGACAGTACGAGAGAAAATGCTCCGGGTGAAAAAATTTTCTCGCTCGAACTCAGGCTGTATGACATTGCCTGACATTGGATAAGTAAACGGGCGATTAAATTGTTGCAAATAGTAAGTGAGTGTAGTCGTTTTAGTGTGCTGGAAGAAATCCTATACGAAATAAGAAATTCTTTTCAATTTTTATTGAGTATTATTAAATTTGAAAATGTCTGGATTACCGTTACTTACAAGTGAATCAACATATCAAAAAATCCAACAATATTACAATGAGAATGGTGGAAAATTGAATATAAAAAATCTCTTCGATAATGATCCAGGTCGTTTCGATAAGTTCAGGTAAAAAATTAAAAATTCAAAATATTGTAGAATAGCATTTAATTCTTGTGTTAAGCATTTATAACTATTCGATGTGTTTATTTACTGATATATTATTTGAATTGATAGTGTTTTTAATCATTTGTTAATTTGGGATTTTTTTTATGAAAATATTGCACAATTCATTCATAAAGATTTACGTTTATGAAAGAAAAAGCGAAAAAAATAGCAATTTTTTTTATTGTTTCGGCAAATTGAACTTTTATGACCTTGGCAAAGACGAGAGGCTAGATTCGAATGAAATAGAAAGTTTTCTAACGAGAAGGGCATTGACACAAAAAGTTTAATTGGAATCGACCCCGGCGAATTGTATTATTTCTTTCTATTTTGTTTTATTAACAATCTATTTGCTAAAAGTTATAATCTAGAGCAAACAAAATAATTGGCTCTGAGCTAAAACAAGATATGCATTTGTCCTCAATTTAAGAGAACGTAAGTTTTTGAATTTTTTGTGAATGGATTGAAAGTAATTTATTTTCAATAACCCGTTTGAACAATTCATATACTAATAACGGTAGGCTATAATTTTTTTAAAAATATTTTTATACTGACTTATGTAAATTTTTTTAAATTGAAATTTCGAATTGTAAATTGTTAATTTTCTAATAATCTTGTAAATTTGAAATATTAATTATATTTACACATATATTTTCATTTACCATCCAATTGTTAAGATCCATATTTTTATTTGAAATATTCTAGTTTGCGTCTTAGCACTCCCAATGATGGTGACATTCTTCTTGATTATTCAAAAAATCGCATCACTGATGAAGCACTTAAACTTTTACTGGACTTATGTGCAGCGAGAAAATTGGCCGAAGCCCGAGAGGCAGCGTTTTCTGGAGTTCATATAAATATCACTGAAGATCGTGCTGTACTACACGTTGCTCTTAGAAATCGTTCATCCAATCCAATTGTTGTTGATGGAAAAGATGTTATGCCTGATGTAAGAGCTGTGCTCGATCATATGAAAGAATTTACCGGTCAGATATTATCTGGCAATTGGAAAGGTTATACAGGAAAAAAAATTACCGATGTTGTTAATATCGGTATTGGTGGTTCGGACTTGGGCCCTTTAATGGTAACTGAGGCTTTAAAACCATATTCCAAAGGATTGGCATCACATTTCGTTTCGAATATTGATGGTACACATATGGCTGAAGTTTTAAAAAAGGTCAATCCTGAAACAACATTATTTATTATTGCCTCAAAAACATTCACAACACAAGAAACAATTACCAATGCAACTTCTGCGAAAAATTGGCTTCTGGAAAAAGCAAAAGATGTAAGATTTTTTTTAATTGTATTTTATCTGGTTTTTTTAAATAAATTTTTTTTTGTAATTAATTTTGCAGCCATCTGCCGTGGCTAAACATTTTGTTGCCCTCTCAACTAATAATGAAAAAGTTACAGCTTTTGGAATCGATCCAAAAAATATGTTTGGTTTCTGGGATTGGGTAGGTGGACGATACTCACTTTGGTCTGCTATTGGCCTATCAATTTCCTTAGCAATTGGATTTGAAAATTTCGAAAAATTGCTTGAAGGCGCTTATTATATGGATGAACATTTTAAAAATGCACCATTAGAGAAAAATGTTTGTTTAAAACTGTTTTTTTTTTCATTTTTGAACTCATTTAAAATAAAATTTAATATATTTTAGGCTCCAGTTATATTGGCTTTGCTTGGCATATGGTATTCTAATTTTTATGGCGCTGAGACACATGCTTTATTGCCGTATGATCAGTATTTACATAGATTTGCAGCGTATTTCCAACAAGGCGATATGGAAAGCAATGGAAAATTCGTAACGAAAAATTCTGAAGTTGTTAATTACAATACTGGTCCTATTGTATGGGGTGAACCAGGCACTAATGGTCAACATGCATTCTACCAATTAATCCACCAAGGAACTCGTCTTATTCCTTGTGATTTCTTAGCTCCAGCACAAACGCATAACCCAATTGCTGGTGGAGTGCATCATAAAATCTTATTGGCAAACTTTTTAGCACAAACAGAAGCCCTAATGACTGGCAAAAATGAAGCGCAAGCAAAAGCAGAACTAGAAAAATCCGGTATTACTGGAGAAAAACTGGAAAAATTATTACCACACAAAATATTCACTGGAAATAGACCGACCAATTCGATTGTTGTTAAAAAATTCACTCCATTTACTCTTGGCGCCCTGATCGGTAAAATTCATAAAATTCAAATGAAATGTTTACAACTACTATATTGTTTTTTTTTTTTAATTTAAATAATATATCTAGCCATGTATGAGCATAAAATCTTCACACAAGGAATTATTTGGAATATTAACTCATTCGACCAATGGGGTGTTGAATTGGGCAAACAATTGGCTAAGGCAATTGAACCAGAACTAGCTAATGCGGACAAAGTATCCTCACACGACGCCTCTACAAATGGTTTAATCAATTTCATTAAGTCGAATTGGTAATTTCAATGTTATCGAAGCTAAATCAAAACAAAGTTAATAGAAAATATTTGTCGTCATATTTTGGCCACAAGAAATTGTATTACATCATATTTATCATGTGTTAATTAAAATTAAAGAAATTGTTTATTGTTAAAAAAATTGTAGAATATATTTTGTATGTTAAATTTATTTATTTCTTTTTGTTAGTATAATGTACTATATACAAATTATTTAAAATACATGACTGGCTTATTATAAGTAGTAGTATTTCTATTGTGTTTTTTGAATTTCATTACCAGAAGCCATAATATAAATATTTTCTGTCGAATTCAACAAAATGATTTTGCTTTACAAACAGAAACTTTTACATAAAAAAAACAACGAATGTAGTCCTTACAATCAGTTTAAGATTAAGTTCAGTATGCAATTATACAAATTGTTTTGAGAAGAGAGTTTAAGAAAATTGAGCAGAGAAACGATTTTTAATCAAGTTCGGACTAATCTCCGCTTTAAATCGTAAATTTTCAAATAAATAAATTTAACTTATTTTATCTAAAAGTTTTATTTGATTTTATATTTCAAATTAATTATTAATACAGAAATAACTTGAACTAGATACTATTTTCTTAAATACTTATATTTTAACAGTTATTGATGTTTATGTTTGTTTTTTATTTACAACAAGGTTTTTTTTTAACATTGTATAATGGACATTAAATCCTGACAATAAATAGAGTTCTTTCACTAATCGGAAAATGTTAATACAATGTAAAAAAAATATATACACATTCAAATAAGAATATATAAACGTTTATTCTTTGAATTAAATATATAACAATCTGTTATTATTTTTTAATATATAACTTAAATATACTTAATAATAATATAATTTTTACATAGTTTCTTTGGATGAATTTTGAAGACAAAAAATATATATTTTATATGAGTTTGAGAATTTGCAATGACATTTATTCTTATTAGAAATACATTTTATTCAAACGAATAATTTGTATTCCTTGTTCGTTATATAATATATTATTCATAAACTATTTTATTTGATTTTACTGTAAATAACAAAATAATATAATTGCTTATATTAAATTGGAGGCAAAACATAGGATATTAATATATATATATTTATTTCATAATATGGCCATTTTCATTATAATTATATAGATTTATTGTATTTACTGCGTACATACATACGTAAAATGTAATATCACTATTAATTTAAAGATACTATTTTTTTTATAATCAGTTTTCACTTACAAAAAAAAAATAATAGAGTTGTTATAGTTTGAATCTTAGGACCTAAATAACATGAATATTCATTTTGAATTCAATTTCCATTTGCACTATTTTTCATAACATTTCCGTATGCGATACAAAATAAATGTATCGGAATAAAAAAATCAAAAAGCGAAGTAATATTACTAATTATCATATTTAGAAGTTTACAGTACGTAAAATTGGAACACAATATAATTTCTGTCATTTATTAAAAAACATATTTCTGTAATTTATTAAAAACAAAATACGCCTCTTGTACTTATATCATAATATACTTTTTAGTAGTTTTTTTTTTTACTAATCAATCCGTAAATGTTTACATATTATTTTAAAATAAAGAAAAACTATTGAATTCATAAATATTTTGAGATGAACCATTTACAATTATGATAATGAGATTATCTACTGTGAGTACTTTATAAATCACTTTTAGATACTTTTAATGTAAAATAGAAATAATCACAAGCATTCTTTGTCGATATAATTTTTTATCTATATGATCATTTTATATGATTCATTCATCAAATGTTATCAATTTTGATTGTATCTCCCTGTATTTTGTGACAATTTCTATTGGAAGTCTTTAATAACTATACAAATTTACGATTCTGTCATATAAAAATACATATATATAGATATATAACTATATATATATATGTATAGATTTTTTTTTAAATTGCGCCCCTCTTATTTTAAGCAAATACTAAACTTATTATATTGATTACGGCACATGATTAGCATGTGTTGTGCATTTGAAGCTTAGCGTATACGTTTGTCTTTTTAGATCCATTATACACAATCTGAAAAAAAAAAATATATATATATAAAATAGGATATTTTTATTCAAAATTCTCAGTTCATGATAGCACACTGTAAAAATATAATTTTTATGTGATCGAATCTTACAAAATGTAAATTAACACACTTAAAACCAAAAGGGAAAAAAAAAGTTGAATCAGCGGTTGATCGGTTATATGAGAAATGTATGTTTACGTTTATGCATTATGAATTCATGGAAAACATGTTTTAAAAATATAAACAAAATAAAAAATAAAGAAAACTTAACTTTTATGTGATCGATTTCTAGAAATATGAGTTAGCAAAAGGAAAAAATCATTGACTCAGCAATTGATCAGTTATATGAAAAATGTATGTGCTTGTATTTATGCTCTCGAGAATATTTTCTAAAGTTGCAAAATAATTTTTTAATATATATTTAGTTTATTTATGCATTATCTAAAAAAAAAAGGTTTAAGCAATTAAATTCTTAAAATAAAAAAAAATAAATAAACGAGTTTTAAATTTGTATAAATTTGGTAAAATTTATATAATGTTCAAAAAATTTATAAGAAAATTTGTTTTATTTTAGGAAATACGACTAACCACCAACCATTTAATTGTAGTTTAAATCCGTCGACGTTTGTTATTTGATGTAGGCGGTGGTGTTGTTGATGGACTATTAGATTCTAACGACATAGAACCCCGCGTTCTTTTAGGAACTCTTTTAGTTTCTGATGTGACAAGTTTATTTGTCACTTTTTTATCCAAATCTTTTGGTGTAGTTGTTTGCTTTCCTAGAGATGGCGGTTTATCTAAAATTTTATATGAAAATAAATTATTATTGAATTTTTATAATTAATATATCCTGTTTTCAGTTGTTTATTTATACCTTTGGTTTCTAATTTTCTATCTTCACTCTCAGTACATTTTCTTGACATTAATGTACTAAATTCTGCTGTATCTGGTAGAACGAAATCTATTTGATCATTTGGAAATGGAAGTGGTTCCATTTCATCCAAAACATCAAGATTATACATTGTTTTTAAATGTGCCCATATACATTCTGTTGGTACTTCCCGATTCAACGATTTTGATAGGCGTTCGGCAATACAAGCCATATTAAAATATTTATTTACACCAACTGGTTTTAAACCTTCTAATGCGAAAAACAATTGCACTTCCTCCTCTGCAGACCACTCCATCTCTTCCGGTTTCTCTTTTACAGACATTGTCATTTCAATTGTTTAGCCGCCAGCGTTTTTTCATTAATTCAACACCTAAATTGCGAATCAAATCGGTAACTTTAAATTCCTCCAAATTCATATGTCAACTTTTCGCTCTTTCTCTTCTTCTTTGCTATTGATAATAAAAAATTCTTCATATACACATATGTCAATTTTTAACAGCCAGTTGGTTAAATTTATTTACTGAACATTTTATAGTGTTATTATAAATAATCATACTTTTAATATAAAACCAATTAAAAAATGTATTTTAATTTATAAGTTAATATAAAAACAATCAAAATTACTCAAAATTTAATGGAATTAATATAATTAATTATTTAACTTAAATCACTTTGGTAAGAATCAAAGCTACAGAGAATTATTTAAAGTAGCACGTGTATAATGTTTGCTTATTAGAAGCTAGTGTTTTGGTGTGGTTTATAAAATATGGTATCTATGGGTTTAATGGAAATTCCGGTGTCTGGATATTCACCGGATGGCAAATTATTCGCATTAATAAACAATCAAGGTATCTTAACAATTTGGGATACAGAAACAAGTGTATTAAAGCAAGAGTATACTCCGAATTTACATCTATCTATACCATGTACTTCGTTGGTTTGGATTGGTGTTCGTTCAAAGAAACGTGCAAAAGTAATTTTTATATTTTTAATTCATATAAAATTTTTTATTAAGTAATATTATTTCAAATGACATATACAGGGTCGTAAATCAATCGATGATGCTCCAATTGGAAATTATATTGCGCTGGGCACTAGTAAGGGCGGTATTGCATTATACTCGTATGCTTCTGGGAAAGTACGAAATTTGCAGTAATTTTGTTGTATGATGTATGATTAAAACCGTTTTTTTTTTATTGGTTAGATTGAACGGAATCTTACGGGCGAGGGGCATTCGAAAAAAGTAAATGGCATTGCATATGATAATTCGAAATATTTATATACATGTGGCGATGATTGTCAAGTGGTTAAATGGAGCGTACCGGAAGAAAAAGAAGTTCTATCTTGGCGTGTTGGAAATGAAAGACCTCATAGTATTGCATACTTAGCTGGATCGAAATCGATTCTAGTTGGTTGTCGACAAATTAAGATGTACACAATTGATGATCAGAAACTTGTACAAACTTTCACGGGCCATACGTCGGAAGTGACTATTTTAAAGTGTCTTGCATACAATAATATTGAATATGCTATTTCGGGGTCAAAAATGGATCGCGTATTTAGTATATGGAGACTTCAAACTGGAAGTAAAAACCAAAATACTATATCAACTTTATTATTAGATGATGTTGCATTTTGTGCCAGTTGTGAAATAGAAGAAAATGGAAATATGATTTTGGTAGCAGTGACAAAAACAGGAAAAGTTCATTATTATAGCAAAAAACTAGACAGGTATAATAGGAGCATACTTCTTTATGTCTTTGAAATAAGTTTAACATATTTTGTTAATTTAGTCTGAATGCTGATAAGCCAATATCACCAAAGCTTAGTCTAGAAATTGCCTCAGACTCATCTAGCGTTGTACATCCTATACCAGCTGTAACAGTTTCGCTTGCATTTAGTGGAAATTCAAATGAAATACTTTTAGGTTATGGGAAGAATCAGTTCTTGTTTTTCGAAAAAATTGTAAGATATTAGAAATTTAATGTTATTTGAAGTAATTATATTATTGGTCCTGGAAATTTTGCAGATATTAAATTTCTTAGATAAAAGACAAGTACTAATTAGGAATGATACAATAAAAACGTCGAAAACATTTGATAATAATCTTAAACATGTAACACCAATTGTTAACCCAAATGATGTTAAATATAATACGAGTGATGAAATTCATAGAAAAGGCCATAAAACAATTGAAATGCCACTCGAGAATCGACTACAGAATTTGAGTATGAACAAAGGTGAACTTCCCCAAGCTAAAAGTAAAGTACAGCTTTTAATCCAAGGCTTGCACAGTTCAGATAGAGAGTAACATTTTGATTTTTGCATACATTAACTATGATAACTGATTCATTTATAATAGGTTGTTGCGGAAGGTTTTGTCAATTGACGATCCAGAAGTAATTGAGCTGACGGTACAAAAATTACCAATACAATATATTGATCGTTTGCTAAATGAATTGAAATCATATATGACAGACAAGAGTTTTTTGTAAGTATTATATATACGAGTATGTATAAACGAATATTTGAACATGTTGCTTAAAAGAAATGATTATTTTTTTTAATTATAAAATAGAATTGCAATAGCTGCAGCATGGTTAAAAGTTTTAATAAAAGTGCATTCAAGTCAACTGATGGCGCTAGGACGAGATAATCTTTTAGAGAAGTTTGGAGTTTGTTTAGGTGTAATAGAGCATCGAATAAGTTGCCTACCAGAACTAACAAAGTAATTCGGTTATAATAGATTTATCTATCATATATTTTAAAACAATTATGTTCTAGATTGAGTGGTCGCTTAGAACTTTTAGTTAATCAAATAAAACAGAATACGGATGAAGAACATTTCAAAAATGATAATGCACTGGTTTATATGGATGAAGGTAAAACTCGAATAATTATATATTTTGTTTTTTTCTTCAAATAATTGTATTTAACCATATTATATTTTTTTCTATATGGTAGATTCTTCTAATTCAGATATGGAAGAACAGAGGGGAAGTGAGTCCTCCGAAAATGTATTATCAGAAGAAAGTGATTCAGAAGAAGATGTAGATATGTTCGAAAAAGATGATTAATTTTAAAAGAAAATTATATGAGAAAGTCATGAAATAAATATTTATAACATGAAATTATGTTTCTTTTCAAAATATTAAAAATAGTTAGGGTGCACCAAAATCATAATTGCTTCATTTTGGAAGTCACTGCAATTACAGTGTCCGGCAAAATTGATCAATTGGAACAGAGGTGTTCATGCAAAAAGCGCTTTCGTTAACAATGGCCCTTCCGAAAATAAATTTTCGGTTTGAATCAGAATCTTAGATTATAATCTAAGATTAGAATATGAATAAATTTTTTCAATATAACCATATTATATATAACGACTAAGTAGAAAACATGATTATAGCCTCGGTAGCGCAGTAGGCAGCGCGTAAGTCTCATAATCTTAAGGTCGTGAGTTCGATCCTCACCCGGGGCATTTAATTTTTTCCATTTTTTCAAAATTTACATGATGATATTATAGAGAAGTTATGTGAATACAGAAAAGGTATGTAGTGAATTTCCAAAAAAAATTTTTGTATCGACAAAACTTAAAGAAAATAGGGAAAATTATCGACACAGTTTGTTGACATTCATCTTTTCTCAATAAATTGAATTGTTGTTCATAAATAAACAAAGATTTTAATATTATGTTATCAGATTAATGGCTACGGTAGTCATGCCAAGTTACAAAGGCCGCTAGTACATATAGAGCATGCATAATAATGGCAGCTTTTATCAATATATTACCAATTGGATTTTTTCAGGAGAGGATAAACATGACGAAATCTTACATGATGCCAGTTAGAAGAGAGAGGGTTATCTGTCAAATGTTCAAAACATAAACACTTACCAAAGATGTTTTGTTTTGCTAAAGAAATTTGTAGTAAATTTGTTTGTTCGATTGTGTATTATTAAAAATTTGCTTATAATGGAAAGCACCCATTATGTGAATTATATGCAGGGAATGCTTAGAATGCTAGTGTCTTTAAATGATCTCAAAAATCAGTATAAGGATATAAGACAAGGTGAAATACGAGAGAATCAACCGAACACATCTACGAAATCAATAACAGAGGAGACAGCAGTTGAACAATCTAAACCGCAGGCAATAAAACGTCCAAGGGGGCCAAATTTAGATCGATGTGGTGATGATTATTTCGATTTGACATTTTCCGTTATTAAGGAGAAAGATCCAAAACAGTTCTTTGAACATACACGAATGACTCTAAATGCGTACAATGTTTTATACTTTTTGATTAATGAAAAACTAGAGAAAAAGTCAATTCGACAGGCTATAAATCCAGAATACCGTTTGGCTATTACATTAACGTAACTATTTATAAAATTATATGAATTCTACAATTATCTTACCGAATATTAATTTATAGGTTTCTAGCACAAGGAGTATCTATTCAAAGTTTAGCACACGATTTTAAATTGGGTAAAGAGACAGTTAGGAAAATAGTTCTTGAAACATGCGACGTTTTATGGAATACGTTATCTCCATTCTATGTTTCGGAACCAACACTAATGGATTTCGGAGAGATTTGCCAAGACTTTTACAGTTTGTCTGGACTACCAAACTGTATAGGCGCTCTGGGTGGTAAGCATATTTCCATTCGATGTCCAAGTAGCTCTAGCAGTGAATATCCAAAAAATAAGACTATGCCAGGAATTTGTTTAATAGCATCATGCGATGCTAAATACAGATTTACGTATGTAGATGTGGGAATGTATGGAATGCAAAACGAAGGTAATTTGATTATAAATTTAATTATCAACTATAAAGTTTAATAAAAAAAAAACCTTTGTTTTTTTTATAAAGGTATTTTTCGGAGCAGTGTATTGGGTAAGAAAATTATAAATAAAACGTTGAATATACCACAGCCACAACTCTCACCGTTAATAGATGGATTATTACCAAATTTTTTCGTCGCCGATGCTGCATTCCCCTTATCGGAAAATATTATGAAACCATATCCAGGCCAATATTTACCAATTGAACGACAATATTTTAATCAACGGATTAATCGTGCGACAAAAGTTATTGAAAATGCTTTCGGTCTATTAGCATCAAGATGGAGAATCTTAACAACTACACTAAATTTACAGCCGGAAAACGCTGAAAAAGTTGTTCTAGCTTGTGTGGCATTACATAATTTTATTAAGTTAAGTGAAGATTCATCACAATATTGTCCGCCAAATTTTGTTGATTGGGAAGATTGCAATTATATGGAACAGCCAGGCGAATGGAGAAATATTGTTCCTACTAGTAAATTTCAATCAATTTCACCATCAAATGCGGCTCATCGATACGGTGGCCAAAGATCTACTGAAATAAGGGATAAATTGTGTGACTACATTAACAGTCATAATAGGCAATAAGAATAGCATAAATCGTATAAATAAATAACTCATCAATATTCCATTGGAAATTATCTTATTTATTAAAAAAAAAAAATATTTCTTAACAACTAATTTTGTACTATATTTTACTACATAAAATTTCAAATTTTTCGAATTTCCATTAAATAGTTCAATATATGCATTCGGACTTCATCTTTTTTCTGTTGTGGTAATTCCTTTAACATCGCCACGAGCATCTTTCCAAATAGATCGTCCGGATTATCACTCTGTTCTGTTATTTTGTTTTTCAAAACTTCTAATGTCTCTTCAAATTTTTCAATAGCCGTTTGGAAAGATGATTCACTTGTACGTCTTCTTGTACTATTCTTATCTGTATAAATTTGTGATATACTGTCTTCACCTTCCATTGATTGTGATTCATTTTTACCATCTGGCCTGTTGAAAATATACGTAAATAATTAGAATTTTCGATGAACATTCATTTATCTTTCAATTATTTTGGATTGAAGGAAAAAAGCAGAGTTAATTTAATAGCAAATTTACATTATACAAATAAAAGAAATTATGTTGAAATTATTACGCTTTTGGTTGAATATAATCTTTGATAAATTCCATTTGAGTATAAAATGGCCATAATGCTCTTGGTTTCTTTCCCTGTAGTCTGTGCAATTTTCTACTTTCCTTAGTGAATTTCTCACGTAACAAACGCCAACGTTTATGGCAGACTTCACCTGTATACAAATGTAAATATTAAAATTTCAATGGCATCAGCTAGCTAACGCCAACTGAAAATCACTCAATCCACGTACTGCTCATTCCTGTACTTTCGGCGATCTGTTCCCAATATTTGCTACGCTCCGACTTATTAAAATAGCCATGATGCCGTTTGTTGTACAGACATTCGTATTTCTTCACATTGAGAATCAGGTTCTCAATGAAATCCTTTTCCGACATTATAAACGCGCTTAAAATTGACAGACAAAACAATCAGTACAAAGCCAATAAATACAACTTTTGACAGTAGCTTATTCCAGCCAATTCCAACTCACTCTACTACATTGGCTGTCGTTGAGTCAACGAAACAGCAGAAAAGTTAACGACACACACTTACGTACGCCAACTTCATCCTGCTTGCTCACTACGTATACTTAAGGTGATGTATGCATGCGAACACTATTCTTCGACAAACTGTATTGTAGCTGTTGCCGCTGTATACACAGAAAATCAGCTGCGAAGTTTGATTGGTGCCGGCATTTTGCTCTTTTCTTTTTTCATTTTTATTCAATTGCGTGCTTGTAAATTGCAACATTTTGAATTCTTAATTTGTGCAACGAACTCAAAATGTCAATGATTGATAAGTTAATTATTCGGGGTGTTCGAAGTTTTGGCATTAAAGTCGAAGATGAACAAGTAATAATTTGAAGATATATATTCCACAATTTCTGATTTACCTAAACATGGTGAAATAATCAAAAATTCTTCGAATTATTTTAGCTTATTACATTTAGTGCTCCGCTGACACTTATACTTGGAGCAAATGGTTCTGGAAAAACAACTATAATTGAATGTTTAAAATATGCTCTCACTGGTGAATTGCCGCCTGGTAGTGATAAGGGGAAAAGTTTTGTTCACGATCCAAAAATATTCGATACGAGAGAATGCCTTGGTCGAGTTAAATTGAAGGTTTGTTTTTCTGTTTATTCTTAAAAGAAATTTCCAAATGCTATAGTATATGCATATGATTTTAGAACAATATATTATATACATTTACAGAGTAAAGAGGCTTATTTAAGTGGAAAAAAAATGTTATATTTCCATAATGAAGAATTACTTTTTATTTTAGGTAAAAAATATAAAAAATGAATATTTAACCATTACACGCGGTATGAAAACCAGTTGTAAAAAAGGTGGGAAATTATCATTTGAAACATTAGATAGTACAATAACTTTCGAGAAAGATGGACAAAGGGGCTCAGTTAATAGACGTTGTGTAGATGTTAATACTGAAATTCCACAATTCATGGGTAAATAAATTGTTAAAATGTTGAATTAAATTGTATTGTAAAATAAACTTGATATATTAAATTTACTTTCCAATAGGTGTTTCAAAGGCGATAATAAATAATGTTATATTTTGTCATCAGGAAGATTCTAATTGGCCTCTAGAAGAGGGTAAAAAGCTCAAAGAGAAATTTGATGCAATATTTGGAACAACCGAATATAATAAAGCAATTGAAAAAATCATTCAAATTCGAAAAGCTAAAGAAATCGAACGTAAACAGAAAGGTAATATATTCTTTGAAAACTTTTTTCTGAATAGTTATTATTTTGAAATTTTAGAAAATGAGATTCGATATCTATTAGACTATAAAAATGAAGCTGAAAAGAAAACTTTAGACTTAGATAAGGAGGAGAAAAAATTAAAAACTTTGCAAGAAAATTTCGAAATATATAAACTAGAAAGTATTACAATTGAAAGTCGACTTGCTGCAATCATTAAACAAGAACTTGAAATTGGTCGAAATCAAAGAGAAAGAACCGAACTAAAAACCAAGTAATTGATGAATTATTCCAATTACATTATAAAAAAAAATAATAACTAATTAATTTTGAAATTTGTTTAGATTGAAAAATTGTAGTGATCATCGAAAAAATCTTGTATCAAAAATTAAAAAGATTTTCGATGGTAATTTAGATTTACTAGACAAAGAGATTCGTTCATTTAAACATAAAATTAATGAAAAACATGGAGATGTTGAAAGTCTAGAAAAGAAAATTGTTCAGGTGAAAAATAAGGAAAAAAATCTTCGCGAATCACTAACTAATTGTGAGAAAAAAAGTGCTGGTTTAATTCTTCAACGACAACAAGAACAGGATTATCTTTCGGAACGTGCGGAAAAAATGCAATCGTTATGCAAAGATCTTTCGATTAATATTGGCATAGATTTGGAGGCATTAAGTGAAGAAACTGAAAATATAATTCAAGATATAGCTTCAGGGATAAAGCAGCGTGATGATGAAGTTGTAAAAATCGCTGCGACACACGAAAAAGCCGACTCCGAATTGCAAGTGGAAATCGATAGAGTACGAGTTGATCAGGCTTCTGTTGAAAGCGACATATCCTCGAAGTCATCTCAGGTTTGACAATCTTCAATACTAAACATAAAAAGAAATGAATTGATTAAAAAAAAATTAAATTTAATTTTTTTTATTTAAGAGATCCGATTTGGAAAAGCAAAAATTAAAAGTTAAAGCAGAAATAAATACTGTCGAAAATTCTGCGAGTACATTAGAATCTGTTACACGCGATATTGAAAGATTAGAAGCTAAACTTGAAGAGAGCAGCAAATCTATAGATTTAGAAGCAGTGAAAAGTTCTATAGATGAGAGAAAAGTTCTAATTAAAAATATGGATGAAGAACTTCAAAATATCGATGATAAATTAACATTTTTAAATTCATTTACTAAACTTAAAGCTGAAATTAATTTAAAGGGAGAAGAATTAGATAAGCGCGAATCTGAAATAAGACGTGTTAAAAGCAAAAATTCCGATAATATAAAGAAAATATTTAATCAGAAGTCGGTTGAAAATAATTTCAAACGTAATTTGCAAGATTGTTATGCAAAATTACAAAAAGAGATCCATGATTTAACACAAGATGTTAATAGAAGTAAACTAAAAGAAAAAGAACTACAGATTAAAAGAAAGAATCAAAAAGATGAATTAGCAAAATTTGAAAAGGAACTGGAACAAAATGAAGATAGAATATTTGATGAAATTCATTCTGGGTCGTATGAACAAATATTAGCGAAAACTAAAGAAAATGTTGAAAAGTTACAACTTGAATTTGGTGCACTAAAAACAGCCGAGTCTATGTATACAAAGTTAGTATTATTTACTATCAATTTATTATTGTATATTGACTTTTTTTTTACCAAATTAAAAACATGTGCAAATTTATCCAATTATAAAAGGTATATTAACAAAATTGATGAAGATCCATGCTGTCCACTTTGCCATAAGAATATGACATCAAATGAGGTACGATCATTCATTTTTTGAGTCTTATCATATTTAAATAAAAATGATTTATTTATTTTACATATAGGCTAGTGATCTGACAAATGAATTGAATGATGAAATACGGCGATTACCGTCTAGCATACAAACAACGGAACAACAATTGACGATGGAAAGAAAAAAGTACGAACGTCTATTAGAATTACGATCAACGATCGAAAAGGTAGACACTTTGAAAAAGAATATACCGAAATGTAAACAGGATTTAAGAAAAATCGAAGAAGAATTAGCTGATGTAGCAAATTCTATCGAATCACTTCAAATGACCATTTGTGAACCTAATTCACTGCTGGAAATTGCTGCAAGCTTGTCAGGCGATATGAGTCTACTTGACGAAGCAATGAAAGAATCTGCACGATTGAACATTGAATTGCAAGCATTAAAAGTATATATTTTGTTATAGATGAGTATGCAATCATAAGTTTTGTATATTTTGATGTAAAATTTTTAAGGAAAAACTACCTGAAACTGATTCAAATATGACACTAGAAGATGTACAGAAAAAGAAATCCACTTTAGTTATCGAGTTGAAAAGTCTTCGAAGTGACCTTGAAAAGGAACACAATTTTTACCAGACACAAACGGATGTATTGAATAAACTTCGAGAGAAACGTAACAAGTACGAAAGGCTCTTTTAAAATTCATTTTTCTGAAGTTTGTTTCATAATTTAATTTATATCATTTTATTTATTTATAATTTTAGTTTAAAAGATAAGCAAATAAAACTTCAAGAAGGCATGCAAGCTATTACACAACTTAAGCAACGATGTAAAGAGATCGATGCTAGTATTGAAAAAATAGTAGAAGAGTTGCATGATCTTCGACAAAAACTGCAACCACTCAAGAAAAAACTCGAATCATTGAATTTAAAAAAACAAAAGCTTCGTATGGAGAATAAGAGTATCATTCAGGAGATGACAACTAAAGTTGATAATCTTAAAAGGAAAAGTTCTGATATTCACAGGTAAACAAATGATAGATTCTTTTTTAATAGTGTGAGAAAATTTTTTTGTTAATATTTATTTTTATTATGGCTAGATTAACAAAAGAATTAAAGAATATGGCAAAACTTAATTTAGTGGAGCAAATAAAGCAAAATAAAAATGAGCGAAACAAATATTTGGAAGATCAAAAAGAAATGGTAAGAAAATATGATATACAAAAACTTATTGTCCAAAAAAAAAAAAAAAAAAAAAAATTATATTATTATATTTCGTTATGTAGGAGAAAAGTCAAGAAGAACTTTTAAAACAATTGGGCATATTTAAAAAGGAAATTCTTAATCAAGAAATTGAGGAACGAGATTTGATTGATAATCGGGAATTAAAATTAATTGATAAAGAAACTGATGAGTTGAAAGTTAAATATGATAGGGTATCCAATGAAATTGGAGAACAAAATTATGATGCGATTCTTAAAGAAAAAGAGCAATTAAATTGTAAAAATGATGAAATCAAAGAAAAAAGAGGTGAATTGTCTGGTCAAACTGGTGAAATTAAAAGTAAAATTAAAGAACTGCAAAAAGAACTACACGATCCGAAATATAAGAATTCATTAAAAAATTATCGAAAAAGTTTATACGATTTACTTGTTATGAAAAAATTAATTGGTGATTTAGGCCAATATCGTGTTGCCTTAGAAAATGCATTGATAAAATTCCATTCAGATAAAATGCAAAAAATCAATCGTTTGATTCGAGAATTCTGGAGACAAATATACCGTGGAAATGATATTGATTTCATTCAAATATTAACTGAAACGGATGATACAAAAGCTGATAATGCCGATAAGAAACGGAGCTACAGTTATCGTGTTGTTCAATCGAAAAATAATTCTTTAATTGATATGAGAGGAAGATGCAGTGCTGGTCAGCGAGTATTAGCTTCGTTAATCATTCGAATGGCTTTAGCGGAAACGTTTAGTAGTAATTGTGGTGTTCTTGCTTTAGATGAACCGACCACTAATTTGGATCGTGAAAATATCCTTTCATTATGTGAAGCTTTAAATCGAATTGTTGAAGAGCGACAGGTGCAAACAAACTTTATGTTAATAATAATTACTCACGATGAAGAATTTATTAATACTCTTGGAAAAGTTGGATATTATTGTAAAGTTTTTCGTAACGATGAAGGTAAATCAGTTATACGAACAGTATTGATTTCCAATTAAAAAAAAAAAGAAATTTTTTAACATGATTGTTATTTGTTATTTGAAAATTTTCTGAAGATTATTATTATTATTATTAATTATCCATATGTTAATTTATTAATATATATTTTTTTTAAATAAAGAAAAAAAAATAAAGAATAAAATTTTTTAATTTCTTGACAATTTTGAGTAAACGTAAGAGATTGGCAGCCATTCCCATTGTAATTAGAGAAGCTACTGTGAATTATTTCTTTCTATCGTAACTAGCGCCGCCAATATATAAATTTGAACACGAATATGAATTTAGTCTTTTTTTGGTCGCACAGCCCTTTTGCCTGTCGAGATTGAGATAATATGGCGGTTGTTACGTGTTGACTGAACGATTGTTTTTAATCGAAGTTATATATTTTGGTGCATTTTAATTAAATCAGTTTGATAATATCAATACAAGAGAATAATCGAATCGTTTTTGTTCGTAAATTCGTGCACTGGTTTTCATATAATCATATAAATTGCTACTGACGGTCAAATGACAGCTCCTCCTCATATCGACAAACGTGAATCGAAAGCGATCTAAAAAAAAATTAATTTATTTTCAATGCACACACAACTGTACGTTCGTGCATTTATTTAGCCGGCTTTGATTGAATATTATAATAAAGTGCTTATAAGTGTGTGTGATTTTTTTTCCTTCTAAATTGTATTCATATATTATTATATATATATATATATATAATCTAAGTGAACCCATTGCATTTATCAAATATTTAATATACCATATATAGTTCTATAATAAATTATAATTCAGTTTAATATATAAGTAAAAGGTTCATTAATAAACTAATAAACTAGACATAATGGAAGCAATTGCTAAACACGATTTTACAGCTACAGCCGACGACGAGCTTAGTTTCAGGAAATCACAAGTTCTCAAGGTATTTTTCATTGATGTGACTCACTCCCTCATCCATCCATCCATCTATACATTCATTTATACAATAAAATTTCTATCCATGTACACAAATAAATTTTGTACTTGCAATAAGAAAATCTCCCAAAGCATTTTTATTTATTTACATAGAAACATTACCAATTAAATAAAGTATGTATTAAGGTAAAAACAAAAACAAACAATAATTGATAATTTATCATTAAAAAATTCATGTTTTACAATATATTTTGTATACGAGACAAAAACTGATTGACCAAAATTAACAGAATTGGAAAAGGTAACAATAACTAGGTACAATAATATATATATATTATACATAGTCTATGAAATAAATAAGAATAATGAGTAAAGAATTTATTGAATAAAATTTAGCCAATTCGATTGCTCGCAAAATAAACCACACCAAAAACTATACGAAACGAAACCGAATTCAGAGTCAGAGTCATTGAAATTAGTTCTGTTGTATTGGGGGCTGGCTGGTAAGCAAGCAGTCAGTCAGTCACTCAGTCAGCCGAATAGTCAACCAGTAGAGCGGGCGAGCAGAAAGTAGCAAGTATCGAGTGTATGAACAGCGCGCAACGTGAAACAGGAGGGCAACGAGGCAAATTATTAAGCAGGCGGTTAGGCCAAGCATGCATGCAGGCTGTCCCAACTTTTATATTGTATTGTCGCGCTCATCTGACCTGCCCGTCTGACTCTTGCCTGTTAGTTAGTTAGCCTGCTGGTGCTCTGTTGTTGTTCAGCCTATTTTAATGCTTGTTTGCCGGTGAGATTTCAGGTTTTTCATTTTAGAATAATATAATGCCTCTGTGTTTTTTTTTTGTCGTTTCTTTTTTTTTTTTTTTTTTTTCTTCCCAAAGTAATATTCAATATGTCTATCACTTTTGTACTCTCCTCCACCTGAATAGTACTCGTATGTATATCTATAGTTAGTTCACTCTATTAAAAAGAAAAGCAGCATTGACTGTATGAGAATAGAAGAAGAGCAGCAATGAGCCATGAGTATTTGCTACTCCTAATGTGTCGTTGGCTATTTAATGATTGTCTATTTATTTGTAGTCTGCTTATACAGAATCGATGCATACATATGAACATAAGTTGATTGTATGATTGTACTAAATATTATGTTATGTTTAAAAAATTTTCATTTTTCATATCAAATGAAATTTAAATGTAGAAAGAAAAAAAATAAGACTAAAAATCATCTATAAAATAAAATGAAATGGAAACTGATGATAATTATAAACAAACAAACCCAACAAATCAAAAAAAAAAAAAAAAACACTAAATAAATAAATATTTAAATAAAAAGTCTATAAAGAAATTAAAAGAAAAAATTCTTTTATCATAATGTTTCTCAAAGAGAGAACAACAAACACAAAAAAAATATTTAAATAACAGAATAAGAAAAGTAAAAAATTGAAATGAAAATGAAAATAAGCTCAAAAAAATAAGTCTCTGGGATGAAAAGCCAAAAACATAAAAATATACATACACGTATATAAAATGAAAATGGCTCATTTCTCTTGGCCAGTTCTCAGTTCTAGTAGTTTGTTGATATGCTAGAAATAGTTCGAGAGTCCAATATGTATAATATATGACATTCATGATATGTGAAATTGATTCTATTCCCTATGATGTGTTGTTTTTGGTCTGCTATTTTAGCTTCGAATGGCTATCAGCATAGATAGAAGTACGTTCATAGGCAGTTAGATGGTGTTGGTGGTATATTTAGTTTTGTTGCTCGCGATTTTATTGCTACGGTCGGTCCGTTGTTGCCGCATCAAATAATTGTGTGCTTTTATGATTTTGAATCTTACTCGATTCTACCGGAACATCCGCTTTCAATTATTACGAACTGTAGAAGTGTTATATGGATTTGCATAGCAAAATATATTAATACACATTAATAAAAATGAATGCGCTGATTTTGTACACTTGGAATTCGATGCAAATCTAGCTACGTACTTTGGAATTTGACGAGTTTCATACGAGGCCTGTTCAAAAAGTATCGCGGATTTTGTGTTATTTCAAAAATTATTTATTTATTCCTGAATATCTATTTGATCCCCTCAAAGTAATGCCCACCAGATATTATACACTTGTGCCAACGCCAACGTTTTTTCCAATCCTCGAACCACTTCAAAAAATCATTTTTTCTGATCTTGTTTAGCTCCTCCTTCGATGCCGTCTTTATCTCCTTAATCGTCCTTTCATGGGGCTCTTCAGTTTCGCGAACAAGAAAAAGTCACAGGGGGTCATATCTGGGGAATACGGTAAAATAACACATTATTAATGTGTTATTTTGGCCAAAAATGGCAAAAGCCAATTTTTGTTCTTCCACAAATCCGGGCGTTTCTGGCCGATTGCTTCGCGCAACTTCCGCATAACTTGCAGGTAATATTACTTATTGACCATTCTACCCTGTGGCAAGAACTCATGATGCACCACGTCCCTGCAATCGAAGAAAACTGTAAGCAAAACCTTCACATTCGACCGACCTTGGCGCTTTTGTCGGTCTTGGCTCGTGCGGCAGCTTCCATCGGGATGATTGAGCTTTGGTTTCCACGTCATAACCATAAACCCATGATTCGTCACCAGTTATGACCCTCTGGAGCAAATTTGGATCATCGCGGACAGAGTCCAACAGCAGCTGTCAAAAATTAACTGTACATTCAAAATGGCCAAACTTGTCGGCGACATGAGTACCAACATAACGCCACAAAAAAATTGAATATACGTAACCCGCGGAAACTCAAAATTTGCGATACATTTTGAACAGACCTCGTATACTCTTCCTATTAATTTCATCTATACATTCAATACCCATTAAAATATGTGCACCTAGTTAGATAGATTATTGGGTTTCTATTCAATGTGAAATTATTGCACTATTCTCGTATGAATTTATTATTAAAAAACTCATATTTTTATTTTATTATAAAATTTGATGAACTTTAAGATATCGGAATTGATAGATAATTCAAAATTGGAATAATTTCTTGTTCGTGTAAAATTTTATTTTTAATAATGCAAATGATCGCGTATAGTACAATTTCTTGTATAATTCAAAAATTTATTACTTGAAAATATTTAAATTGTTGTTGTTGTTGTATGCAATCTGATTTTCCATGGTCAAACAAATCTCAGCAAGCACTTTTTAATAACGCTTCCGTAATAATTAACACAGTAAACAATCATTAAATAATCATTCTCAATTTATTTATTTATCTATACATGCTTGCATACATACCTTCTCACACATATATACACACACGTGTTAATGCAGATGCAATCGAAAAGTAAAAGAGGATGGTACAGTATTATAGAAAAATTTTAAATACTTTTTTATTATCATTAAAAAATCAATAAATTATATGTCAGGAAAATTTAAAGAATTTTGTATACATTTATTTTTATTAATTATTTGTGGGCGATCTATGTATTAGAAAACTATTTATTTGTCATTAATTCGAATAACTATAGTATTGAAATTGAAACTATATTATCAAAATAATTTTTTTTTTTTTCTTTTTAAATATATATTATATGTGTTTTTCTTTCAATAAAATCAATAAAATATAACCAAGATTGTGTTGATTTTAATATAAAACATATTGTGGTAAAAATATTTCAACCGTACCATTACTTTTGAATTGGAATGTATCTTGTATGATTTGAGAAGAAATTGCTGTTAACGTCTGCCTGATCTAATACGCTATGTACATATTTAAATATGTATGCTCTCCATAGGTTCACTAATCAATAGCATCCAAGGATTGTTTATATAAAAATCTATGTTGTTCCATATACTCGTATATATGTGTGTATATATATATATATATTATTTTCTCTTGTTTTAGGAAACACTATTTTACGGACATTTTACTTAATAAAATAATTTTTTTCTATTATTTTTTACAAAATATAAAATTTCTAATTGATAAAAATTTGTTAAAAAAAAATACCTTTTTTAATATACGAGGTCTGTTCAAAAAGTATCGCGAATTTTGTGTTTTTTCAAAAATTATTTATTTATTTATGAATATCTATTTTGTCCCCTTCAAAGTAATCCCCACCAGATATTATACACTTGTGCGAACGTTTTTTCCAACCCTCAAAGCACTTCAAAAAATTATTTTTTCTGATCTTGTTTAGCTCCTCCTTCGATGCCGTCTTTATCTCCTCAATCGTAGCGTAGCGTCGTCCTTTCATGGGGCTCTTCAGTTTCGGGAACAAAAAAAAGTCACAGGGGGCGAGATCTGAAGAATACGGTGGCCAAAAATGTGGGATTATTAGTCTGTTGTTTTTGGCAAAAAATTCGCCCACAAGCAACGATGCGTGAGCAGGGGCGTTATAATGGTGCAAAAGACAATTTTTCTTTTCAAAAGACAATTTTTGTTCTTCCACAAATCCGGGCGTTTCTGCCGGATAGCTTCGCGCAACTTGCGCATAACTTGCAGGTAATATTCCTTATTGACCGTTCTACCCTGTGGCAAGAAATCATGATGCACTACGCCCCTGCAATCGAAGAAAACTGTCGTTCAGACGGCTCGGCATGCTTTTCTTCTCGGCCCTCTGAGAACATTTTGTACCACCGATAAACGTTGCTTCGGTCCAAGGTAGCTTCAACATATGCCACAGTCAACATTCGGAATGCGTCCGCGCAATTAATTTTATTTTTCACACAAAATTTAATATAGATTCTTTGATCCATTTTTTGCAATGGGCAAACATTGAAGACGAGCCAAAACACGTGCAAGCAAAGCAGCTGGCAAAAATTACTTGTCGACATAAGTGAGAGACATGAGTACCAACATAACGCCACAAAAAATTGAATATACGTAACCCGCGGATACTCAAAATTCGCAATACTTTTTGAACAGACCTCATATATTCAACTAGCTCATAATAGATATTTTCAATGGAAAAAAAAATATTTAACTTCATTAATGTTTGTTTATATTTATTTTGGTTTCAAAAAAAAAAAAAATATTCTCATTAAATAATACCTAAATTTATCAAAACAGAAATAATTTCGAGGTTAATGTTGACGTTATCGTACGTCAAAAGTGCGAATAAAAATTAGTAAACTTTTCTGATTGAGTTTATGTATTTGTCATTTTTTATTTTCTTTAACATTTGTATGTTTTTTTATTTTTATCGAGTAGTCGTTAAATATGAATAGAAATAATTTCTTTCGGCATTTCAAATTAAATATTATTTAAATATTTTTTTTTACATAACGATTATGTAAAAGAAAAAAAAATCACGAAATATTGCTAAGAAAATTTATTTATTATAAAAAGAATATGGTGAGTACTTGTGCTAGGTTGATTTGATTGAGGTGAATTGTTGTTTCAAAGTAATATTGAAATTTAACATACATTTTTTTTTTAACTTTTAATAATTGGATCTGGGTATATATTTGTTATGTGTCTTGGCTATGCACAGGCTTTTGATTATAATATGTATATGAGGAATGCCCAAGGTTTCTTTCTATAGATGAATACTGATTAGTAATAACCTATGAGAATGGTTAACACCACCCAATCTCCATACCTATTGTAAATTTATGTCTATCATTACTAATTGATAACTGACTGATAAAGACACATTGAAATTGGTTTTCTAGCCAATTTTTACATTCATTTGCAATTTTTTACATTAACTTATTGTGTTACTTATTAAATCTAAATGCTATATTATATGGTGAAGTAGGTCACCAATAAACCAAGGATGGGGCAGTCTGTAATATATGATGGATAAATGATATAACAAGTGTAAATTCAATTGGCAGTAAAATAGATTTAAAAATTTTCTCATTCATTTTATCTTAACATAATTATTTTATTTATAATTATTTCCCTTACATTTATACATTCATGATTGTTTATATAAAACCATAATAAATATACGAATTTAAAAAAAAAAAAACTATTTGTACAGTAATCAAAAGTGTCTGTATATATAATAAGTAGAAGAATATGTAGTAAATAAAATTTATACCAAATTATATAACAATATAGCCATGTGTTCATTATATACACTGCAGGTTAAAACTATGCGACCACCACCTTGATTGTCTAGAAATTTTTGGTTATAATTTAAATAAATCGTAAACTTATATTTTTTGTTGGATGTATAATATAATAAATATATGATATTAAAAAAATTAGTCCTAATTTCCATTAATTTACCATTTTTTTTGCCATAATAGTGTGCAATTATCAAGTTCTCGAGCTTGTTTGTAGTAGGTAAAAGAAAAAGTTAAATTTTTATTAAGCCATTTTAGGAGGTCCAATTATTTTATTATCTTAATATGATCCAATATATTGTATTTATATAAAAGGTTTAATATGTTCATTTTTTATGAATATTTTTCTAAAGTTGAAGCTATTAGATAATTTCTATTTAACTAAAAATTTTTAAAACATGCAAAAAAATCGTGACACTATTGTTGAATTGTGATCTGCTATAATTTATTTTATTGAATTAGGCTAAATTGGAGCATTTTATAGTGGTTAATTGCTTCGGTTTTCTGGTAAACGAATTGTTATTGTTCCTAAAAATAGTTCGAAATTATGTAGAGGTTATCTACAAAATAAAAAATAAGAAATTATTTTGTAAAATATGATACGGCCACCCTTAGATTATAGAAGAACTGGATAGACCTCTACACAAAAATTCTGTCCGAATTTTGTTGTCAATACATTCGTAGAATGCATACACATGCAAAATAACAGAAACGGCTTAAATCAGTGGGCGGCCATTTTAAATTTCAGTATTGCGATTGAAGCGGTTCGTTTAAAACCCTTTTTCATATATGATGTAATTTATGCGTAAACAAATAGATTTTTTTAATATTGCGGGTTTTGTTGTTTGATGGAATTAGTTTTTGACATTTGCAATAAAACACAGTTTTCTATTTTCAATTATTATTTATTTATTTATTATATATTTTCATTTTATTTATTTCACTATATATTATTTATTAAAACAGAATGATTAAAGTTGACGAGCATATAAATATATAAATTGCAAGTTATTTGATTCTATCAAAGTAGTTTTGTGCACAAATAAAAATCCATTAAAAAAAAAGCATTAATTACATAGAATATTACATCAAGTTGTTAATAATATAGAAGTTAATTGTGTACAACATTATAGCAAATGTTTCAAAATTAAATTACAAGATGATAAATTTAATGTACTTAAATAATAAATTACTAATATACTAAAAAAATTGAAAACAATATTATTTAGTTAATAAAAAAACAAATGTTTTTAAATAATAAGCCTACCGAATATATTTTATTTATCTTAACACAATGAAAACACCAATGGAAAGCTGACTGAAAAATCCGTTCCCTTAAATTACACATATTTTACGTACACCGGCACTAAACTATTATCTGGTAAACATTGGACTGTCAACACCACATTTGTTTACATTTATTCGATGACGAACTTTTCACAATTTAACCACTTTTTGGACAAAATAAATCATTAAAAACCATTAAGGCACATCATAAACTAAATTTTTATTAATTTATGTAGTAAAAATGAAGATGTCAACTTACGAAAAGAAAGAAATTCCCGGTTTCCTCATTCCCGGTGTTGAATTACCAGTAACCCTTTATAAAACACTTCATTTTCCGAAATCAAAACTTCCTATTAAATGTTATCAACAATATAACTATTTATATAAATAATTACTTTTTCGTAAATACTTCAAAAAATATTAAAACCACACTTTAATTTGCATTTTCCGATAAGTGCCAAAATAACAACTTTTAAAAATAACTAAAGTATGCAAGCATTTCGGTATGCTACCACTTTCATGTAGAATGGCGTGTTTTAAAACTCTCCGAAAGTCTACAAAATTGAGGCGCTTGATATTTAATTGATATTTACGAAATGAATAATAAACCTAAAATACAATCCCATTTCATATCAAAAGATTGATTTCTCGCCGCTTTTGCAATAATTCGGCCAGAAAATCGCGTATATGAGGTCTGTTCAAAAAATATCGCGAATTTTGAATTTCCGCGGGTTACGTATATTCTATTTTCGATTTTTTGTGGCGTTATGTTGGTACTCATGTCTCTCACTTATGCCGACAAGTTCGGCCATTTTTAATGTTCAGTTAATTTTTGACAGTTGCTTTGCTTGCACGTGTTTTGGCTCGTCTTCGATTTTTTCCCATTCCAAAAAATGGATCAAAGAATCTGTTTCGGGAACAAGAAAAAGTCCCATGGCGCTAGATCTGGAGAATACGGTGGCCAAAAATGCGGGATTATTAGTGTGTTGTTTTTTGGCCAAAAATTCGCGCACAAGCAATGATGCGTGAGCAGGGGCGTAATCATGGTGCAAAAGCCAATTTTTGTTCTTCCACAAATCCGGGCATTTCAAACGGTTTGCTTCGTGCAACTTGCGCATAACTTGTAGGTAATATTCCTCATTGACCGTTCTACCTTGTGGCAAGAACTCATGATGCACCACGCCCCTGCAATCGAAGAAACCTGTAAGTAAAACCTTCGCATTCGACCGAACTTGGCGCGCTTTTTTTCGGTCTCGGCTCATGCGAAAATTAATACAATATAATTTGAATAAAATAAATTATCTTTTTCGCTTGTTCATTTCAATTTCTGAGCTTTATTTAACTTACCTCCTAAAACCAAAATGGTCGCATACTTTTGGCATGCAGTGTACATATCAACTTAATTATATACAAGAAAAAAGTAAAACTATTCGCAAACAATAAGTATTTTAGAAAGAATTTCGTTAAAATTAATGTTTACGTAAAATTCCGCTATTAAGATTGTTTCTGTCTTTTACCGAAAAACCAAATATTTCATTGTTATTTTCATTCTCATACGATAATTTATGTTTTTTCCTCTGCTCTCTGTCTACGTCTACAAACATATGTTGGTCGATTAATTTTTTTCTGTTCATTAAATACATAAAATATATTTTATATTTATACGTGTTTGTGTGTGTGTGTGTGTGTGTGTAGATGATTATTTGTGCTAAATTCCTTCTTAGATATGAGTGTTTTCTATTTACAAAATAAAAAAAAAATAAAAAAATAAAAATATTTTCTGTACCAGGTCTCGTATACCCGCTTGTACGTTTGTCAGTATTACGTATACACTGTAGAATAAACACAAATTTTATAAATATTGCATGTACTTGAAAATTTAGATAGAAAAAAATTGAAGAACATATATAATTTTTATTATTAGTCAGCAATAAATTGCACACATTTTAAATATGAACAAAAATTTAAATGTACCCGGACGTGTTTTTTGTTTCCCACAAAAATATTATAAAAAAAAGTGTAAAAAAATTTACTTAAATTATATTTTATATTAAAAAAAAATTATTATTTTTTGAATACAACTAATTAAATAAGTTGATTATAGTTTCCAAAGAAAAATTATCAATTTACATAATCAAAGTAATAGTATTTCATATTTTACAAAGGAAATGATAGTATGTAAAGTAAGACCATTTGTAAATGTTTAAATCAATCAAGTACTATCTACTATCTAGGATTATCATTAACTAAAGAATCAAAATTGCTTAAAAACCATTTTACCAATGCAAACTGAACTGCAAATACTGCCAAAAATTCACAAATATTGCCCAAAATGAACAAATTAAATAAAATTGCAATTAAAATTTATTATTTCTAAATGATTTGTAAAACTTAATTTCTATTTCAATTTCAACTGTCAAAAAACAATAGATTAAAGAATACCTGGATAGGCCCGTTATGTCAGATTTTCGTATATTATTTCTTTAAAAAAAGAATGATATTCTTTAAAAAAAAAAAAAAATTCGCAGGAACGATTTCGATGAACCCAATTTTCGAGCACTTTTTCCACTAAATCAAGTCGTATGTCATGAATAGCACGTTCAATAATGACTTCTAAAGCTTGAAGAGAGTCTGGTTTATTGCTAAAGACCAATGACTTCAAATAACCCCACAAGAAATAGTCTAAAGATGTTAAATCACAACTTCTTGGAGGCTATTCAATGTCACAATTTCTTGAAATAATCGAATCTCCAAACTTTTCTCGCAATAATTCGGTTGTTGCACGTGCTGTGTGGCACGTAGCCCCGCCTTGTTGGAAGCAGATGTTGTCAAGATCAACTTCTTCCAATTTCGGCCATAAAAAGTTGGTTATCATCGATCTATACCGCTCTCCATTGACAGTAACGGTGTTACCAGCTTCATTTCGAAAGAAGTACGGACCGATGATTCCACTAGACCAAAAACCACACCAAACTGTCAATTTAGGTGAATGGAATGGGTGTTCATGAATAATTTGTGGATTTTCTTTGCACCAGAATCGACAGTTTGGTTTATTTGCCGCACCACTTAGATGAAAGTGAGCCTCATCGGAGAAGATGATTTTCTTTAAAAAAATCGTTATCGTTTTCAAGTTGTTTCAAGACAAAATCAGCAAATTCACGACGTTTACGGTGGTCCAATGGCTTCAGTTATTTAGTGATGGCTTCAGGATGCAAGCCCAAATCCTTTCTCAAAATCCGCCAGGTTGTGGTTTGAGACAGTCCCAATTCTTGAGAACGTCTTGGCAGCAATATTTTCATTACTTCGAGCAGTTCTTTGTCTTATTGGCACTTGAACATTATGTAAAGAAAATGTACGCTCGAAATTTTTAACAATTCGACGAATAGCGAACACAGTTGGACGATTAGTTATTACGACCATAAAATGGCAAAAGCGCACGAAAAGTTGCAATTGGAGAACAATTATTTTGATAATAAAATTGAATAATTTGTAAACGTTGTTCTTGCGTATATCTCTCCATGATAAAATTGTGAACATTACTGAATACAAATAAAAAAAAAAGACAGATCATGACATATTACGAGGGTCTGATGCAAGAGGATTTTTTTCTTCTTCAGATGGGGGCGTTTCTCTTTGATTTTCTCGCTCAACCGTTGCAATAACGATGCGTAATACGCTCCTGTTATTGTTTTTCCTTTTTCCAAGTAGTCGATAAAAATGATGCCCTACGAATACCAAAAGACCGTGGCCATCACCCTGCCGGCCGATGGCACAGTTTTTGCCTTCTTCGGAGCGCGTTCACTCTTGAAAATCCACTGTGATGACTGTCTCTTCGTTTCTGGAGTGTAGTAGTGTATCCAGGTTTCGTCCACAGTGACATATCGACGAAGGAATTCGGTAGGATTGCGATGAAAGAGTGCCAACATAGCCTCAGACTCCACTACACGATTGCGCTTATTCTCCTCTGAGAGCAAACGCGGCACCCATCTTGCCGAAATTTTTTTCACAGATAATTTTGCATGCAAAATTGAAGCGACTGTACCTTGTGATATGCCCGTGGCCTCAACTAATTCGCGCACTTTAATTCGCCGATCGTTCAAAATCAGATCGTGGATTTTGTCGATGATTTCGGGAGTAGACACCTCAACTGGGCGTCTTGAACGATGTTCATCTTTTGTGGATGAACGGCCACGTTTAAATGCATTCACCCAATTGTAAACCGTCGCAAATACAGGTGCAGATGTGCCATGAACTGCATCCAACTCAGCTTTGATTTCTTTCGGGCTTAAGCCTTTCAAATGGAGATGTTTGATGACAGCCCTAAACTCGCTTTTTTCAATTGTTATGCACAAATAAATGTCGTTAACTTTAATCGACGATAGAAATTGACCTACGCTATGGATCGAGCCGAAATTTTGACAGTTTTCCTGTCGATAATGCTACTTACAAAAAAAATTTTACCGACACTACGAGCGCAATTTCTCGGATTTTCGAAGGACTTATTGAACGACCCTCATACCGAAACGTCACTTAGAAATCATATCACTTTTATTGGAAAAATATGTACGTGTATACGCAATTTTTTGTCTGAATTATTACAAAAGCGGCGAGAAATCATAAAGCTTGCATACTTTTGTGTAGATTTTTTTATGTAGACATGACACCCACTGACATCTAGTTTTCGTAATAGGAATTTATTGAATTCCAAAAGCATTTTTTATATTTATTTTAATTTACTTATTGGAAACAAAAATACAATTTAAACACAACGACAGGTAATGTTTATTTTTTGTACAATCTTTTGATATTTTAGGTTTATTATTTATTTCGTAAATATCAATCAAATATTAAGAGCCTTAATTTTATAGACGTTCGGAGACTTTCAAAACACGCCATTCTCCATAAACGTGGTAACATACCGAAATGCTTGCATACTTTTATTGTTTTTCAAGTTTTTATTTTGGCACTTATCGGAAAGTGCAAGTGAAAGTGTGGTTTTTATCTTTTTTGAAGTATTTACGAAAAAAATAAGCATTTATACAAATAGTTATATTGTTGATAATATTTAATAGGAATTTTTATTTAAGAATATGTAGTTTTTTATAAAGGGTTGTTGGTCATTCAACCCCGGGAATTTCTTTCTTTTGGTACGTTTACATCTTTATTTTTACTAGAGAAATTAACAAAAATTTAGTTTATAATGTGCCTAAATGACTTTTAATGATTTATTTGTTCCAAAAAGTGATTAAAAACTGAAAAGTTCGAGATCGAATAAATGTAAACAAATGTGATGTTTACAGGTCAATGTTTACCAGACAATATGTGTAGTTCAGTGCCCATGATTATTTATATCATGGGCACTGAACTATTATAAAAATAAATATTTTAAGCGACCATAATTATTTATTTAACCCATTTGAATTTAATGAATATAGTAAAAAAGTGGTCGAATACATAGCAGGCTTTATTGTTTTTATGCTAGGTAAGTCTTTGAATTGCGAAGATTGTCTTTCAGCTTTAGATGGAGAATTCACATCAAATAGTTTGATAGCGTACAAGTCCTTTGGGTTCTAAAAGTACCCTTCTGTAATTTTTTTAATGAATTAGGGTAAATCGGAGCGTTTTATTGTGGTTAATTGCTTCCGTTAGTTTGTAAACGATTTGTTATTGTTCCTAAACATAGTTCGAAATTATGTAGAGGTTATCTACAAAATAAAAAACAAGAAATTATTTTGTAAAATATGATACGGCCACCCTTAGATTATACAATAGAAGAACTGGATAGACCTCTATACAAAAATTCTGTCCGAATTTTGTTGGCAATACATTCGTAGAACGCATAACTATGCAAAATAACTAAAACAGCTTAAATCAGTGGGCAGCCATTATAAATTTCAGTATGCGATTGAAGCGGTTCGTTTAAAACCCTTTTTCATATGTGATGTCATTTATGCGTAAACAAATTGCGAAGATTGTTGCATTGCGAAGATTGTCTTTCAGCTTTAGATGGAGAATTCACATCAAATAGTTTGATAGCGTACACGTCCTTTGGCTTCTGAAAGTACCCTTCTGATAGTGTTGTGAAAATTTACCGAAGTGCTGAAAAACAAATCCGACAGCAGGTGGTGCATTTAAATTAAACTAAAAAATAAATTAATGCTTTATTGTTTATTTTAATTTAAATGAAGATGCCTATTTAAATTACCATTTCAATTCACAAACACACATTTATATTATAATGAAGCTTTCAATATCTACAAATGCTTTAATATTAATATTTGTGGTATATTTACTAAGTTGTGGTGTGGTTTCAATTTCAACATAATATCGCATTCTTTCATATAATTCATTTTGCATTTTTGAAATGGATTTTTATTTTTTTATATAATCAAATAACTTACAATTTATGCTCTACCACTTTATTAATTCTGTTTTAATAAATAATATATAGTAAAATAAATGAAATGAAAATTTTTTAATAAATAAATAATATTTTAAAACAGAATACTATCCATTAAACAACAAAATCCGCAATATTAAAAAATCTATTTGTTTACGCATAAATGACATCACATATCAAAATGGTTTTAAACGAACCGCTTCAATCGCAATACTGAAGTTTAAAATTGGCCCCTACTGATTTACGCCGTTTGTGTTATTTTTGCCAACAAAATTCGGCCACAATTTTTGTGTAAAGGCCTATCCAGTTCTTCTATAATCTAAGCTAAACGAAAACTGCAAAATTTTAACAAGATCTATTTCGAAGATAAAACAGTTATTTTTTTGTGCATTTCCCTAAGTCTGTGAAGCTTTTAAAATTTTGGTACAGAGGGAACTGCATGCAATTTGAAGCTCAGTTGGAATTTTATTTCTACCAGTTTTAGGGACAAATTTGAAATAAAGCTTGAAAAGTAAAATGAACAAGCGAAAAAAAATATTTATATTAATTTTGATGCTTTAATTATGATTAAATTAAAAATTCAATATAAAAAAAAGTATTGATTGGCTTTTTCGTCGAACAAAACTCCTTTGCGCTGGATAGCAACTTGTACGATTCTACACATTCTATAGAATATGTTATTATCAAAGTGGTGCATACTTTTGACCTAAACTGTACATATCTATTATAATAAGAAAAATATATGAAAATTCTCTTAAAAATTTACAATTCTTCAATTGTTTTTCAAATTTAATTATTTTTAAAAATTAAATTTTTTTGCTTTGGTAGATAATATGGCAAAGTGTGTGAAAAATCCACCATTTTCCTAATATCATTAATTATTTAGAAAATTGATATTTTTTCTGTACATTGTCAATAATACTAATTTAGTAATAATTCATAATATCTGTTAATTTTTTCTTCTTCATTATATTAAACAGATTGCGTAAGCATTAGAGCGTTGTGATTTATTATATTGGCAGCAAAACAATAGCTAAGTTAAATATTAGAAACAATACGTGGAAATAATTAAATAAAACAGTTTCGGAAAATATCTTTTCAACTATAAATGTTAGATTAAAATTTATGATGCTATAGTAAAAATTGACATTTAATTAAAATAATTAACGATATACGTTTTGTTGTTCCTACCGAAGGTAGAATAATATGAAAGTGATTGGAAAAAAATTAATTTACAACGAAGTCTGTTCAAAAAGTATCGTGAATTTTGAATTTCCGCGGGTTACGTATATTCGATATTCGATTTTTTGTGGCGTTATGTTGGTACTCATGTCTCTCATATATGCCGATAAATTCGGCCATTTGGAATGTTCAGTTATTTTTTGGCAGTTGCTTTGCTTGCACGTGTTCTGGCTCGTATTCGATTTTTGCCCATTTTCGACCAAAAACAGCATAGCATTAACATTGCTAAGGAGCTGTTGGACTCTGTCCGTGACAGAGGGTCGCTCCAAAGGGTCATAACTGGTAACGAATCATGGGTTTATGATAATGACGTGGAAACCAAAGCTCAATGGAAGCTGCCGCACGAGCCAAGACCGAAAAAAGCGCCAAGTTCGGTCGAGTGTGAAGGTTTTGCTTAGTTTTCTTCGATTGCAGGGGCGTGGTGCATCATGAGTTCTTGCCACAGGGTAGAACATTCAATAAGGAATATTACCTCAGTTATGCGCAAGTTGCGCGAAGCAATCCGCCAGAAATGGACGGATTTGTGAAAGAACAAAAATTGGCTTTTGCACTATGATAACGCCCCTGCGGGAAAAAAACCATACATGAAGAATCATAATTCAGAATGATAAATTTCCTAACTTATGGAAAAAGTCCTTCATAATACCCGTTTTTTCCCAGTATCAACAGCAACTATATTTTTAGATTGGTATGAATCCTATTTAACAAATATATCTTTCCGTAAGTTCACATCAAGACGCATTAGAGCTTTTTCTGGTGTCCCTCAGGGAACCCATCTTGGTGCCTTACTTTTTATTTGTCCAACAGGGAAACCATCTTGATAAGAAACTTGAATTTATTCACCATGTGAGCTGCATTGTAACCAAAAGTAGTGCAGAGTTTTAGGTTTTGTAGATTAGGCTCCTTAGATTAGAGATCTGTAGTTAGGTCACCCTATTATGACACACATATTAAGCTAATTGAATCGGTGCAATGCAATTTTGTTCACCTAAGACATATTGGCTTAATTTACTTTAAATACTTTTACTATACAAAAGACGGAAAGAATGACAGAACTTAAGAAGACTCCATTTTCTACACGTCATTTCTTATATTAGCGGCTATAGGGTAATCGACCCTACAACTTCTAAAGACTCATTGAAAAGACATATTTTTTTTCTCTTGACTTGTAGATCGAATTGGTTTGACATGGAATTTGAGTGAACGGTCTAGCAAATATTGAGTAGAATTTTTCGATATTTTAAAGAGTACATCAAAATCAATATATAAGAGCATTATTTTATTAATTTGATTATGCATGCTTACTGAATAAAAATCTCATGTCAGCAATTAATTTTGTTAAAAGAAAATTGCCATACCCTTAAATGATTTTTTGTTACTCTTTTCGAATATTTATAAACATTATGTGTTAATAGGGATTTTCCATTAAGGGTGTTTGATTTTAAAAATTTATTAATTTGAATAGTTGCATGTGAGCTATGACGAATATCTTACCTGCAGATTTAAGTAAATTCAATACTGGGGGCTGAATCTCATCGATAATGTTGTTCTCCAGTTGGGAACGTTTCTCCAGATTATTGGCATAGACTATTCATTTAAAGCAGCTCTAATAGAAAATAGTCTAAGGGCGTTAAATCGCGCAATCTTGGCGGCTAGCTGACATTAGCATGTATGGATAAAACACGCGTTTCGACACCAGACAGTAATTTTTTCTGGATGCAAAAAAAGCTCCTGGAATTGTTGTGTTTACTTTTCATCCCAAACCCGAAAATTTTGTTTGTTTACATAACCATTCACCTAAAAATGTGCTTCGTCATTGAAGATGATTGTTTAACGAAATCTAGTATATAATAAATTTTGCACTATCTTGACACATTTTGCAATCGTGCACTTGACCATGAGTAAATGGTGGCTATAGCAGAACCATAGATTATAGAAAAACTGGCCTACTACACAAAAAATCTGTCCTAATTTTTGAGGCAATACATCCGTAAGAACGCACACACATGCAAAACAACAGAAACGGCGTAAATCAATGGGGGCCAATTTTAAATTTCACTATGCGATTGAAGCTGTTCGTTTAAAACTATTTTCATATGTGATGTCATTTATGCGTAAACAAATAGATTTTTTTTATATTCCGGGGATTTTATTGTTTGATAAAATTAGTTTTGGAAATTTGCAATAAAACACAGTATTCTATTTTCAAATATTATTTATTTATTTTACTATATATTATTTATTAAAACAGAATTAAAAACAAATAAAAATCCATTAAAAAATAAAGCATTAGTTACATAGAATATTACATCAAGTTGTTAATAATATAGAAGTTAATTATGTACAACATTATAGCAAATACTTCAAAATTAAATTAAAAATATTAGTTATTTATTATTTAATGTACTTAAATAATAAATAACTAATATACTAAAAAAAATTGAAAACAATATTATTTAGTTAACCGAATATAATTTATTTATTTTAACACAATGCAAACAGCAATGGAAAACTGACTGAAAAATTCCCTTAAATTTCCTTATTTTATGTACGCCGGCACTGAACTACGAGGGTCGTTCAATAAGTCCTTAGAAAAAGATGGAAAAAAACTGTTTTTAAAAAAAATAATTTTTATTTTTCAACATAATCTCCTTTTAGCTCTATACACTTTTCAAACCGTTTTTTCAAAATTTTTATCCCGTCCAAAAAATAGGATTTCGGAAGTTCTGCAAAATACTCATCCGTTTGAGCAATGACGTCCTCGTTGGAAGTGAACCGTCGTCCGCCAAGCCATTTCTTCAGATTGGGGAAAAGAAAATAGTCACTCGGGGCCAAATCTGGTGAATAAGCGGGATGCTGCAACAATTCCATTCTCAATTCCACAATTTTGGTCATGGAAACAGCGCAGGTGTGCACACGCGCATTGTCCTGATGCAAGAGGATTTTTTTCTTCTTCAGATGGGGGCGTTTCCATCTTGTTTTTCCTTTTTCCAAGTAGTCGATAAAAATTATGCCTTGCGAATCCCAAAAGACCGTGGCCATCACCTTGCCGGCCGATGGCACAGTTTTTGCCTTCTTCGGAGCCCGTTCACCCTTGAAAATCCACTGTGATGACTGTCTCTTCGTTTCTGGAGTGTAGTAGTGTATCCAGGTTTCGTCCACAGTGACATATCGACGAAGGAATTCGGCAGGATTGCGATGAAAGAGTGCCAACATAGCCTCAGAGTCCACTACACGATTGCGCTTATTCTCCTCTGAGAGCAAACGCGGCACCCATCTTGCCGAAATTTTTTTCACAGACAATTTTTCATGCAAAATTGAAGCGACTGTACCTTGTGATATGCCCGTGGCCTCAACTAATTCGCGCACTTTAATTCGTCGATCGTTCAAAATCAGATCGTGGATTTTGTCGATGATTTCAGGAGTAGACACCTCAACTGGGCGTCCTGAACGATGTTCATCTTTTGTGGATGAACGGCCACGTTTAAATTCATTCACCCAATTGTAAACCGTCGCAAACACAGGTGCAGATATGCCATGAACTGCATCCAACTCGGCTTTGATTTCTTTCGGGCTTACGCCTTTCAAATGGAGATATTTGATGATAGCCCTAAACTCGCTTTTTTCCATTGTTATGCACAAATAAATGTCGTTAACTTTAATCGACGATAGAAATTGACCTACGCTATGGATCGAGCTGAAATTTTGACAGCTTTCCTGTCGATAATGCTACTTACGAAAAAATCTTTACCGACACTACGAGCGCAATTTCTCGGATTTTCGAAGGACTTATTGAACGACCCTCATACCGAAACGTCACTTAGAAATCATATCACTTTTATTGGAAAAATATGTACGTGTATACGCAATTTTCTGTCTGAATTATTACAAAAGCGGCGAGAAATCATAAAGCTTGCATACTTTTGTGTAGATTTTTTTATGTAGACATGACATCCACTGACATCTAGTTTTCGTAATAGGAATTTATTGAATTCCAAAAGCATTTTTTATATTTATTTTAATTTACTTATTGGAAACAAAAATACAATTTAAACACAACGACAGGTAATGTTTATTTTTTGTACAATCTTTTGATATTTTAGGTTTATTATTTATTTCGTAAATATCAATCAAATTTACCGACACTACGAGCGCAATTTCTCGGATTTTCTAAGAACTTATTGAACGACCCTCGTATTTTATGGTAAACATTGAACTGTCCACATCACATTTGTTCACATTTATTGAATGCCGATCTTTTCAGTTTTTAACCACTTTTTGGATCAAATAAATTATTAAAAGCCAATTAATCACATCATAAACTAAATTTTTATTAATTTCTCTAGTAAAAATGAAGATGTCAACTTACCGAAAGAAATAAATTCCCAGCTTCCTCATTCCGTTGAATTACCAGCAACTCTTTATAAAACACTTCATATTCTTAAATGTCAAAATAACCACCTTATAAATGCGAAAATAACCACGTTAAGAACAACAAAAGTATGCAAATATTTCGGTATGCTACCACTTTCATGTAGAAAGGCGTGTTTTAAAACTCTCCAAAAGTCTACAAAATTGAGGCGCTTGATATTTAATTGATATTAGCGAAATAAATAATAAACCTAAAATATCAAAACATTGTACGAAAAATAAAAATTGCCTGTCATTGTGTTTATATTGTATTTTTCATTGCATTAAGTGAATTAAAATGAATATAAATTATGTTTTTGGAATTTAATAAATTTCTATAACAAAAACTGATGTCAGTGGTTGTCATGTCTACTTAAAAATATCTACACAAAAGTATACAAGCATTACGATTTCTCGCCGCTTTTGCTATAATTCGGCCAGAAAATTGTGTACGAGCCTATCCATGTATTCTTCAATCTAAAGTGGCAGAATGATTTTTTGACAATTGAAATTGAAATTGAAATTAGGTTATTTGTCTGTTATTATAAAAAATTGAAGGGAACATCTACGTCAAACAATAATTTTGATTGAGTTAACTTGATTTCTTTTAGGACATTCCAATAATATCCCAATTAGAAATTTTAGACTCAATTTAAATTTTCAGTTTTCAGTTTTATTTACATATTTTGAAAAAAAAAAACTTTTTCCACTTTTGCTCAGTCACTTCTCAGTATTTGATTAATTTTTAATATCGACAACTCACAATATTATTTAAAAATCTAAATTCATAATTTTGCGAAATAAAAAAAAGCCATCTTTTTAATATCATTTTTAATTTTGATTTCATAATACAATAATTTGTACAAAATAAAATGAGAGTTAAGTTAATTACTTTATTATGAAAGAGTTGAATCTGAGTGTATATTTACTTTTTTGCCACTCATTCCAATAATTTGTGAAATTCAAGCTTTTATCTGCGAATTAGTTTGTTTGAAAGTTTTTTCAAGTGTACACTCAATGTTCATATCTATCACTCACAAATCTTACATTTATTTGTCATTCATTAATTTTTGGAAAAAGAGCAAATGAAATATTATAAAATCAATCATTCTGTAAGAAAGTCCAGCTAATTATTCAGTTCATAAGTGTATGTACACACATGCATACAAACATATGCGTCTGCTTAGATTATTCTAATAATGAGATTTTAATGACCCCAATAAGTAGTGCTAACAAATTGACCAACTGTGTCTTATTTACAAAATATTGCAAATGAAAATTCATCAAGTCCGCAATAGTTTTTTTTGTAATAATTTTTTTGCTTTTTTTTCAACTAAATTCTTGACACTTGGTTGACGGATTCTGTGCTCATTTTTTGTTTTGTTTTGTTTTTTTCTCGAAAACTCTTAAGAGCATATTAAATATATTTTGCTCATGTTGTTCTCCTATATTAGTATCATTTCAAGACACTTGTATTATATACAATAGAAGAGAAAGCCTACCAAAAAAAAAAAAACAAGCAGTATACAAGTAGTATGACAATAGACGATTACCATTCTGTTTTGAAGAATACTTTCGCTACTTTTTTCTCTTTCTGTGGCTGCTTGTCAAGGTCATGGTGAAGGCTGTGTAGCTACCAGACAATTGTGTATTGTTGGTTTTTCTCTTTAAAATTCTTCTGCAATAACAGTACATGCTCATAATAATGTTTGTGGCTGTTGGCTTCGTATTATTCATAATAACAAAAACATAAAAAAAAAAAAATTACTCGTGCAAGCAGGAATGCGTACACATAACATACGAATACATGCGCATAAATACTAACTCGTCTGTGCCTACAATTATGAGTTTCGTATGACAAGTATTTGAATACCGAGTACATAATTAAACGAGCGATGTGATTCCCACTTGGGTGAAGTTTATTAAAACTTTGAACTTAATATTTAATAATATGATCACATTTTTTTTCTTCTTTTTTTTATATTTATAACATTTTTTTATCAATTTACCTGTTGGCTCTTCTGTTAATTAATAAATAATTTTGCTATTTAATCATAAACGAATACTGACTGCTATAAGAGTATACACACTAGAGTGTGTAGGCTGAAGAAAGAACACTTGTAGTAGTTAGTTATTCGTATGATAGTAGATGACGCAAAAGTAAACTTGTTGATTGTTATATATTCAGGTGACATGTGTTAATTAAGGTATTGTTATTTTTTTCTTTTTCTTTAAAATCCATACGAATGACGTCTGGTCATTTGAATTGAATAAATATTTTTTTCTCCTTTAATTTCGACGTAAATTTGAAATTTTTTTTTTTCAGAGTGTAGATATGATTCTTTTTACCTTTCATAGTAACACTACATAAATTATAATTTTCAATATAGCACAACCTTGTTTTGATCACATTATTTTCCTATTAAACAGTATTATGTAATTTCCCAAGAAATACTAATAAAAAAATGTTCTGTTCTTTTATTGACAAAATTCTTTTAACATTTCTTTTATTGACAAAATTCTTTTAACAAACAGAAATATTGTTTAGTTTTTTTTTTTGGTGGTTCAATAAAAAAAACCAAATTTAATTAATCTAAAATTTCTATTTGAATAGAACTGCGCTCTATTGTGCATTATCTAGATCCAATAACGTCTTTCCCAAGTGCTCTTTCTAAATTATTGTTGCTAAAAGTAATAAATATGCTTCATAAAATTTAATCACTTCTACAATAATTGCTCCCTCCAATCGTTTTGTATCGCCCATTTTCATTAGGTAAGTTGCCAATTCCAGCCTACATGTAACATAAAATATCCAAATGACCTCATATTCATGGCGTTATATAATTACCTCTGGCTTTTGTCTCAGAGACCTTACAACAACAAAAAAAGAAACAAATTTAATCGAAATTTTTATGTGTAGTGTAAAAAAATATTTACTTTTGATTTTTTTTTGTTTCAGTTTTTCATTTTTTTGCAATATTTTTTACATTGATTAAGATTTTTTTTTGATCTGAAAAAAAAATACGAGGTCTGTTCAAAAAAGTATCGCGAATTTTGTGGTTTTTAAAAAATATTTATTTATTTATGAATATCTATTTTGTCCCCTTCAAAGTAATCCCCACCACATATTATGCACTTGTGCTAATGCCAACGTTTTTTCCAATCCTCGAAGCACTTTAAAAAATTATTTTTTGTGATCTTGTTCAGCTCCTCCTTCGATGCCGTCTTTATCTCATCAATCGTAGCGTAGCGTCGTCCTATCATGGGACTCTTCAGTTTCGGGAACAAGAAAAAGTCACAGGGGGCCAGATCTGGGGAATACGGTGGCTGCGGCATTATTAGTGTGTTGTTTTTGGCCAAAAATTCGCACACAAGCAACGAGCCAATTTTTCTTCCACAAATCCGGGCGTTTCTGGCGGATTGCTTCGCGCAACTTGCGCATAACTTTCAGGTAATATTCCTTATTCACCGTTCTACCCTGTGGCAAGATCTCATGATGCACCACGCCTCTGCAATCGAAGAAAACTGTAAGCAAAATCTTCACATTCGACCGAACTTGGCGCGCTTTTCTTTTCTCGGTCTTGGCTCGTGCGGCAGCTTCGATTGGGATGATTGAGCTTTGGTTTCTACGTCATAACAAAAAAAAACATGATTCGTCACCAGTTATCACCCTCTGGAACAAATTTGGGTCGTCGCGGACAGAGTCCAACAGATCCTCAGCAATGTTAATGCGATGCTGTTTTTGGTCGAAAATGGGCAAAAAGCAAAGACGAGCCAAAACACGTTCAAGCAAAGCAGCTGTCAAAAATTAACTAAATGTTCAAAATGGCCGAACCCATCGGCATATGTGAGAGACATGAGTATCAACATAACGCCACAAAAAATCGAATATCGAATATACGTAATCCGCGGAAATTCAAAATTCGCTATACTTTTTGAACAGACCTCGTATATAAATTTTATTTTACAGGAAAAACCATTTTGAGTGTTTACTTAATATTTCCATAAATATATTGTTTGATAATACATATTTTGATAATATAAATATTAGAAATTTTTAAAAATTGTAGAAAAAAATTTTTTTTTAAACAAACCAATAAGAAAATTATTGACTTTTGAGCAAAATATTTTGATAAACATATTTACTTTTCTTATTATTATTATTATTATTTCTAACCATAGCAACTATTAGATTAGATTAAAAAATGAAACAATTTGTTTTAATGATAATGAATTATATTTAATGTGAAATATTACGTATTATTTAATTGAATTTATGTACTAACATTTTCTAAATGACCGATTTTTAAGCATACTTTAGATTTATAAATTTATTGTTATTTTTTTTTTAAAATTGTGAATCATTTTTAATGTTTACAAAATATAGTAGCATATTCTTTTGTAAACAAAATCACATACATATAAATCATTATATGGGATAGTACTAAACGAAAATTACTAGTGCATATAAATAATGACTCATTCTTTGTTAGCGGTATTTTTTTCTTTAGTTTAATGAGTAATGCTGATAAAAGTTAATAATGCAGTCTGTGGTGTAAAGAAAATGTCCAACGGCGTCAAATCGCATGATCTTGAAGGCCAACTGACAAATTATACGGCCTGGTAACTTTTTGCATAATTAAGTGAACATTTGTCATGTTGTGTGGTTTGTTTAGGCCAAAAAAAGTCGGTTATCATACGACCATAACGCTCAGAAATGACAGTAACCATATCTTTTATTTTTTATTTTTAAAGAAAATGTATAAGCTTAAATCCGCTATTTTTTAGTCAAAAAACACATGTTTTTTTTTCATACAAAGCAAAAACAAATTTATTCAAAGTACTTGCCCTCGCTAGCTACACATTTTTCCCATCTCTTGGGCATTTTGTGGATACCACGCCAAAAAAATTCCTTCTCTTTCGAGGCAAACCACTCATCAAGCCATTTTCGAACGTTTTCGTAAGAATCGAAGTGTGCTCAGAGAGCGCGTGGCCCATCGACGAAAACAGGTGGTAGTAGGAAGGGGCCAGGTCTGGTGAATAAGCGGGGTGGGGTAGTACCTCCCAGATGATTGTCTCCAAGTAGTTTCGAACCATTTTTGACGTGTGCGATGGTGCGTTGTCGTGGAGGAAAATCAGCTTGTCATGTCTTTGTTGATAATCCGTCTTTTTTTCACGCAGAACACGGTGCAATTTGATCAGTTGTTGGTGGTAGCTGTGGGCATAGACAGTTTCACCAGGTTTCAACATCTCATAGTAGACGACACCTTGCTGATCGCACCAAACGCACAGCATCGTCTTCCGTCCGAAGCGATTTGGTCTTGGGGAAGATGTTGATGGTTGGCCGAGATGAACCCACGATTTCTTGCATTAAGGATTCTCGAAATATATCCACTTTTCATCGCCTGTCACAATCCGATGCAGGAACGACTTTCTTTTTTGTCTGGCGAGCAAGATTTCGCATGTGTTTTGGCGTCGCTCCAGCTCCCTATCAAAGGAAGGTTGATGGTCCTCAACCTTCCTAGGCCGATTTTCACCGTTCTTGTCCCACAAGTCAAAATTGCCGTTTTTGAACCGACGAAACCAATCTCGGCACGTTGTTTCCGATAAAGCACTGTCACCATAGGCCTCCATAAGCATTAAATGCGATTCGGCAGCCGATTTCTTCAAATTGAATCAGAAAAGCAGAGCTTCCCGCATATGATCTTTTTCTTGCACAAAACTAGACATGATTACCAAAGGAAAAATGTATGTTGTTGTACGAAATTGCTGACAATGTGCATTGATTAATGTTGACAGATGTCAAACTCATTAAAAAAAAGTATGGCGTGCACATGGTAGCTGAATACGCTCACTCACGCCATCTATGACCAAACTTATTTAGGCTTATACCTCTGGTAGTTTAACAATTCATTATATATAAAATGGCAAATCTTAAACAAATACAAATGCGATTTTGGATGAGACATATGCTTGATAGCTGTCAAATGACAGAACTATACATTCCGAACTACGAAATAGCCCAATTTTATTATATAATTGTACATATAAGAACAATAAATATAAAAATTTGTAGTTTTCTCGAATACTAAACAATCGCTGGAACTGGTCATATTACAACTTTTTAGATATTTTATTTATTTTAGTTACAGAAAGTAACAAAAAAAAATTGTCTTCCAAATTAATTAAAAATAATTCTATTTGTATCAAAACAAAAGTAGTTGTTCAGTGATTCCTATTAGGATACTTATTGAACATATTTTCCATACGTTTTCTTCCCCTTTTAAGTATGAACCATATTTAATAATTTATGTTTTGTAATTTACAAAATAAAAACGTCATTTAATACTCCCTTATATAAAATAAATCAATATAAAATGTAACTACCCTTAACACATATTAGCACACATGCACTTATAGAGTTTTGGTATTAATTGAATTTTTAAGTTTTTTTTTTTAATAGTATGTAACCTTATATAGGAATATTTTATAATTTTCCCTTTTATATAAACTACACTCCATATTTATTTTCAATTTCCTGTTTAATTAACATTGCTTATTTGTTTTTTTAAAATAAAAAATTAATGATATCGTGCTATATATTTCGTGATTTGGAGAGTATAGCATTGTGTAATTTGACAGCTGTCAATCATATATATCATACAAGATGTTTAGTTTAAGGTTTGCCATTTTATATTATGGATTGTTAATATAAAAAAAACAATGCGTTCAAATACGTCGATTGGGCGCTGGAGCAACAACAAGGCTTGAATGCTAATTTTTCCAACAAAATTTTATTCAGCACTGAGGGTCCTTTCTCGCTCAATGGATATGTCGATTAAAAAAAACCGCCAGAAGCCATTGCATGAGCAAAAGGAGACTCTCTGGTGTGCATTTTAGTTTAGAAACGTAATTGGCACAAATTTCTTAGAAAATCGAGAAGGAGAGATCGTTGCTGTCATTTCTGAGCAAGAAAGTGGTTAGTACCACTGGATGTCTGAGGACGATATTAAAGAGGGAATGGTGTATTCGGGGGACGGCAATAATAATATTATATGGTATAAGGGGGTTTGTTTATTGCATGTATGGCATATGGAGCTTGTGTTTGGGATGATGTGTTGCGCTTTAAGTGTACTAGAGGTAGAATCAACAGTATTCAGCGGTTGGTTCTGTATGCATATCTGAATATGTAGGACAGTCTCTAGCGATGCAATGCAGTTCATATTGGGCGAAAGCCCATAGGATCTAGAGTTGCTCCGTAGAAGTATTCTCTATCGGATGCGGCGTGACATTGTATTGGCGAATAACTGCCCTGTTCTAAACGAGGAAATTCAGGAGCTACGAGACTGCCAACGGCGGACTCTAGTCCTGGAGAAAATGTATGAGATTTGGCAGCAGCGTTGGTATGAGAGTGAGAATGGGAGATGGAGTCAGAGGTTCATCTCATGTGTCAGGTTTGCTTCGGCAAACAAGTTTGAATGTGGCGTGTTCCTAGATTATTTGATAACCGGGCATGGCAGTTTAAATGAGTTCCTGTATAAAATATGATTGAGTGAAAGAGAAAAGTGTATGTGCGGTGCACCATAAGAGAGTACCTATCAACTCCTCGTGGATTCGGATGCTTGTGGCATTACAGTGAATGAAATTCGAGTGGATTTGAGTTGTGCACTTAGTACACCTGAGAGGAGGGAATGTTTGGCTGAATTTGCCATGGAACTATTTGAGAGAAGGCAACAATTGATGAATGGGTAGTGAATGTGTATGCTTGTGAAACGCAAGGTGGCCACAACCGCCAGAAAGACCAAGGTCGATTCCGGTTGTACTTTCGGGTCTTGGCGAACCCGCGTACCTGAGCTGACTTAGCGGTGCCTAAGAATTTATAAGATTCCTTACCGTAGCACAATTAGCGGAGTACAAACTGAAGTACTCTTAAAGCAAAAATTGGTACCACGGCAATCGGGGTGGCCCATGGTGTTAAAACACACTGTGCCCGATAATGGTGAGGTGCCTTATGCAGCAACGTGGTGGTTGTGGTTAATACCCATATCGCGGGTACGGTCTTCGGATCCCGCGATATGGGTATTAACCACAACCACCTTATACTGGTAATTATCTCGGGCGCTGTCACTGCTTATGACAGTTGAGGTTTATGTTAGGTAGGCCTCGCCACTAACAGTTGGCGTAATCAGAATGTAATTGTAAACTCGCGGTTTCATGTCTAATGACAGATAAGTCACGTTAAATAACATAAATACTACTGTCATTTCTGAGCACTATGGCTGTATGATAACTGTCTTTTTTTGGGGCTGAACATAAAAATTTCATTTTGGAATGCAAAAAATTGAGCAAAAAGTTCTCAGGACTTGTAATTTCGATATTAATTTTTGATGTAATGGGCTTTATCTTGAAAGATCATGTTTACGCAGATAATTGTCATACTTTAGAGCCTTTAAAAATCAACATTCCGTCAAATAAACACCTGGAAATGTGCGAAAAAGTCATTAAAAATTACTTTAAAAGGATGTAAGAAGTGCAAGAAGCCTCATGACAATCATTTGAAAAAAATATTACAAAAAATTATGCTACTATAAATATTGTCATTTCTCTATAATTTCATATTGATTTAATTGATGAAAAGGGCAAATATTATAGATTATAAATCGAATTACGAATAGGTATCATACTCTTCAAAATTGATTTTTCTCTGCTCCTATAAATAATATACTAAAAATACGAATATTCTATGAATAGTATTAAGTTAATCATTTGTAAATTATATATAAAATTGGAATGGATATTTATACTTTCAGCCTTATCAGTTGATTATTAAAATTTTCATGAATTTAATCAATTTACTTGTACATTAATAATTTGATTATTCACACCATTTGAATTCGTTTGTGATATAGAATTTGAGTTTAATTTTGTATGTAAAAAAACGAATACCATATACTAAGTAGTAAATATAAACACTATGCAGAGGGTGATCAATAATTAAACAACCAAACAAATTGGAGTGGCAAGGGACGTAGTTTTCTATCGAAATATTTATGTTGTTACCAAACTTTGATGGTTCTAGAATAATTTTTAATTTTTTTTTGCAAATTTTCCTAATATAGACTGGATGGTTAAATGGTTTATCGTACCTTATGTTATATGTAACTAAATAAATGGAATTAAAGATACTGAGAGCAATCTAGCAACACTCACTTTCCTTCCGCCATATCATGTGCGTTAGTCCTTTCTAAACGTTGTTACGTGACTCTAAGGAGCGCGATTATTGAAGTTGGGTTTTTATAGTACGTGACGTAAAATGGTTCAGTGAAATTTTGGTGCAAAAATGTCCAATTAAATTTTATGTTAAGCTTGGTGAATGTTCGAGTTTCATTTATGAAAATTTGTAACGATTCTTTAGCGATCATTACTTATTAAGAGCACAATTTTGGAGAGCCGAGAAGCAATTGAAGACGCTCCTCACTCAGGGAGTCACTCAACATAGAAATCTGATGAATATTAGGAATGATTAGGTGAGCTTGTGAAGTCAGACTGTAGAATAACCTTGAAACTCCTTATAAAAGGGATTCTTTATGTCAGATCGGATATTGCAGATCTTAGACTATAGAAGAACTGGATAGGCCACTGCACAAAAATTCTGTTCAAATTTTTTCCAGAATCCATTCTTAAGAACACACACACTTGTAAAATGACCTTTCGCGCAAATACTTCTTATTCTAAAATAAAAACTTCCTAATTGGTTTTGTGAAGAATAAAACTATGTATTTAAATGTCAACAAAAGTATGCAAGCATTTCGACATGCTACCACTTCTTGGAAAATGGCGTGTTTTAAAACTCTCCGAAAATCTACACAATTGAGGCACTTGATATTTAATTGATATTTACGAAATAAATAATAAACCTAAAATACCAAAAGATTGTACAAAAAATAAATATTGCCTTCTGTCGTGTTTAAATTATATTTTTGTTTCGAATAAGTCAGTTAAAATGGATATTAATTATGCTTTTGGATATCAATAAATTTTTATTACGAAAACTGAATGTCAGTGGATGTCATGTCTACATAAAAAAATCTACACAAAAGTATCCAAGCATTACGATTTCTCGCCGCTTTTGCAATAATTTTGACAGAAAATTGCGTATACATATACGAAAATCTAACGTACGGGCATATCCAGGTATTCTTTAATCCAAAGTAAATCCCCTTATACAACACCCCCTGTCACACGGTCATCCACATCAATAAGTTCTGATTGGTAAACGGGATTCCTGTGGTTACCCCGCGCTCCTATGCACATGATCTGTCTAACTTTTTTGGTTTCCAAGATCAAAAACCACTAATCCAAGGACACCCTCGTTAGTATTATCTCAAAGGAGTGTTACTCAGGATCTGAAGACAATTTCAGTTGAAGCCTTCTAGCACTGCTATAACGACTGAAACAGCTGCCTAAGGAAGCTACTTTGAAGAGGATAACATCCTATCATAAGCTTAAAACTAGATTGGATTGATAGATTCTGTGACTTCTTGTGGAGTGTAGTAGGGTCTCTATGAAGGCACTTCCAATTCTGATGATTTTTTGCTATGATTGTGACTTCGTTCCATATTTTTTCAATACTAGCGATTTAGCTTAGCAAAGTCCCTTCCAGAAATTTTTTTGATGATTCCATTCATATATTACTAATTTTATTTCAACAGAGATAACGATTGACAAAGCTTTGGATTTTATTTATCTGGTTTTCGGTGACTAGCCTCATTTCGTGACCGTAGAAAAATCGATTTGACGTTGGAATTGAGAAGCGCCATACATTACGAAATTGAGAAAATATTCTTTAAGCTTTATTCATTTTCGAAATAATACTACCTCCGTCTATATTGTGACGCTACTACCGAGATATGAGAAAGCGTTAATAAATTCTATGCTATCATCGCCTTTTTGAAAATTTTCTACATTTTTAAAATTAATCTTCATTACTGCAGTTTTAGTGCAGTTGATTTTTAAGGCCCGTTGATTCCGATAGTTCTTTAGAATTCTGCATTTTTCGTTGTATATATTGAGTGCTTACAGGAGAGTCGGATTGTTACCATAATCTATATCTTCAAGATGTTCTGAGAAATTCTATCGAACATCCCTATCAAGATCGCCTAGTGTAGTGCTTAGGATATCATCAAGCACAATTAGGAACAGAACTGGTGGAACTAAACAAGCCTGTCTTACTCCCGCAACTTTATATTGAGCTTTTATCGACTTGATGAATTTGTTGGGATGCCCCGATCTTCTGCGGGTATCCCACATATACGTATGATCTCGTGAGAGGCTATCGAACGCAGTACTGAACTGACTTCAATAAAGGTGGGACTCGATAGTATGGTAAAGTGATTCCCGGTAGTTACTACAAATGGATAAATTTCCCTTTTTCGGTATTTTAATCAAGATGGCTTAGAGCTAGTCACGTGGTCATGTTTCAGTTTTCCAAAATTTTCTGAAAAAATAAATATCCCAGCTACTTATTATTAAATGCTAAATAAAAATTTAATAAAAAAAATTCAAAGGATTTTTTGACTTTTTCATAAATTTTCCACTACAACATATTTATAGAAGCTTGTTTAGACAAGTCAATGTGTTGGGAATATCACTTTTGCCTTCATATTAGGTTGGGAATTTTTACCTTAACGCGTGCTGTACAATCGGTGATATCACATTGAAGGCACCCCCCACCGAACACTATTCAGACGAGAACTATCACGAATCTCTCACCTGATTCAATTGCAACGAGTAAACAAACGTTACCTGATCTGTTTATTATTCATATTTTATGATTAATTCAATTTTAATTTTATTATTTATATTAAAATATAGGCCAAGTTCGGTCGAATGTGAAGATTTTGCTTACAGTTTTCTTCGATTGCAGGGGCGTGGTGCATCATGAGTTCTTGCCACAGGGTAGAACAGTCAATAAGGAATATTACCTGCAAGTTATGCGCAAGTTGCGCGAAGCAGTCCGCCAGAAACGCCCGGATTTGTGGAAGAACAAAAATTGGCTTTTGCACCACGATAACTCCCCTGCTCACGCATCGTTGCTTGTGCGCGAATTTTTGGCCAAAAATAACACACTAATAATGCCGCAACCACCGTATTCCCCAGATCTGGCGTTCTGTGACTTTTTATTGTTCCCGAAACAGATTCTTTGATCCATTTTTAACTGAACATTAAAACTGGCCGAACTTTTCGGCATAAGTGAGAGACATGAGTACCAACATAACGCCACAAAAAATCGAAAATCGAAGATACGTAACCCGCAGAAATTCAAAATTCGCAATACTTTTTGAACAGACCTCGTATAATAGATATGCCCTGAAGCACCCATGTTCTGTGAGAAATTGGACCACCATATAGTGGTTCACTTCTTCATGGCTTCTTTCGGTTCACGTGGCGAAGTCAGGAATGAGATGATGTGTCCCTCTTGCTTTAACCGATTAGTCCCAGTGTCGATGCCATCTCGCCACTGTCCCATTTCTTTCCTCTCTGCTATATTAAGTGTCTGGGAAAAATCCGGCGTAAACGTCCAAAATAAATCATTTTTCAGAATATAATTTTTAATTTTTGCATTTTTATACTTAATATACGAGTAGGAAAGTGAAAAAATGGCTGGGTGGTAAAAGATTTGTCAATAATGAAAATGTGGAGTCTTTATGGCTATTGATGGTTCTTACTACAATATAAACAGGGTATCGAAGCTTAAAGAAGACTATCTATGGGAAAAATGTATCGATCTTAAAGGAGAAATAAAGATATTTTATCCACATATTTTGTCAGGTTACTTGTGGTACTACCCTCGCACTATTCCAACTTAAACCTAAAGCTGCTTACGTTGCGAAAGATGACAATGTAAATAAATTTCTTATTATATAAATAATGAAATTTTTTTATCGTTTTTCTGAATTTAATTAGTAAAGTATATGTATATTGTATAGGGTTTTAAAATAAAAGTGATATGATTTCTTTTTAAAAAAAAAGAAAATTCGCAGGAACGAATTCGATGAACTCAATTTTCGAGCACTTTTTCCACTAAATCAAGTCGTATGTCATGAATAGCACGTTCAATATTGACTTCTAATGCTTGAAGAGAGTCTGGTTTATTGCTAAAGACCAATAACTTCAAATAACCCCACAATAAATAGTCTAATAGTGTTAAATCACAACTTCTTGGAGGCCATTCAATGTCACAATTTCTTGAAATAATCGAATCTCCAAACTTTTCTCGCAATAATTCGGTTTTTGCACGTGCTGTGTGGCACGTAGCCCCGCCTTGTTGGAAGCAGATGTTGTCAAGATCAACTTCTTCCAATTTCTGCCATAAAAAGTTGGTTATCATCGATCTATACCGCTCTCCATTGACAGTAACTGTGTTGCCAGCTTCATTTCGAAAGAAGTACGGACCGGTGATTCCACTAGACCAAAAACCTCACCAAGCTGTCAATTTAGGTGTATGTAATGGGTGTTCATGAATAATTTGTGGATTTTCTTTGCACGAGAATCGACAGTTTTGTTTATTTACTGCACCACTCAGATGAAAGTGAGCCTCATCGGAGAAGAACCATTGGGAGCCAATTTTAAACTTCAGTATGCGATTGAAGCGGTTCGTTCAAAACCATTTTCATATGCGATGTCATTTATGCGTAAACGAATAGATTTTTAATATTGCGGATTTTGTTGTTTGATAGAATTAGTTTTGGAAATTTATAATAAAACACAGTATTCTATTTTAAAATATTATTTATTTATTTATTAGATATTTCAACAATTATGTGCACAATAAGAAGATAATCGTATACAACATTAAACTAAATGCTTAAAAACTTAATTACAAGATGAAAAATTTGATGTACTTAAAAAATTAATAACTAATATTCTAAAAAAAAAGAAAAAAATATTATTTAGTAAATGCATTATAATGTGGTCTAATAGAACAAGCAAAACAAATTTATTTAAATAATAAGACTACCGAAGAATATACTTTATTTATTTTAACACAATGAAAACAGAAATGAAAAATAGACTGACAAATTCGGTACCTTAAACTTTCTTACACACACTTTATATACACCGGCACTGTACTATTTTATGGTAAACATTGAACTGTCAACATCGGATTTGTTTACATTTGTTCAATGCCGAACTTTTCAGTTTTTCACCACTTTTTGGATAAAATATATCACTTAAACCCATTTAGGCACATCACAAATAACATTTTTGTTATTTTATTTACTAAAACTACAGTAAACTTACCGAAAGAAAAGAAATTCCCGGCTTCCTCATGTCATTGTAGGAAAAACAATTCTTCACGAAACACTTAATTTTCACAAATAACATAACAAAAATGTTATTTGTGAAAATTAAGTGTTTCGTGACTCACGAATAACATTTTTGTTATTTTATTTACTAAAACTACGATATCAACTTACCGAAAGAAAGAAATTCCCGGCTTCTTCATGTCATTGTAGGAAAAACAATTCTTCACGAAACACTTAATTTTCTGAAATAAAAACTTCTTATTAAATGTTATCAATAATAAAACTATTTATAAAAATACTTACTTTTTTTGAATACTTTAAAATACATAAAAACCACACTTTAAATTCCACTTTCGACACTTTATTATTTTTATCAATAACAAATTCGAAAATGACACCGCTAGTTAGATTAGTTCGAGTTGTAATCACTTTCATGGAGAATGGCAGGTTGTAAAACTCTCCGAAAGTCTACAAAATTGAGGCGCTTTATATTTGAATGATATTTACGAAATCAATAATAAACCTAAAATAGAATTTCATTTCATATCAAAAGATTGTAAAAAAAATAAAAATTGCCTATTGTTGTGTTTAAATTGAATTTTTGTTTCAAATAAGTGAATTAAAAAGAATATAAATTAGGCTTTTGCAAGGTAATAAATTTCTATTACGAGAACTAGATGGCAGTGAGTGTCATGTCTACATAAAAATATCCACAAAAAGCTATGTGATAAATGCCAATTCTCGCCGCTTGGCATGTAATTCTTACACAAAATTGCGTATACATATACGGTAAGGTCCTATCCAGGTATTCTTTAATCTAAACTCTTATTGGAAAACCCTTTAGAAGGTCTGTTTTATATTTTGAAATATAAACTTTTATTTAGTTTCTAAATTCAATTAAACATAAAATATAAATAATAAACTGATCAGATCATGTTTCCATTATCGATTTTTGATCCATTTTTTGGAATGGGCAAAAATCGAAGACGATCCAAAATACATGCAAGCAAAGCAGCTGTCAAAAATTAACTGAACATTCAAAATTACCGAACTTGTCGGCATAAGTGAGAGACATGAGTACCAACATAAAGCCACAAAAAATCGAATATACGTAACCCGCAGAAATTCAAAATTCGCGATTTTTTATGAACAGACCTCGTATGTGGTAAATCGTTATTCGTTCTTGTCGCTCGTCACAATTGTGTTCATTTACCATAAGATTGTAAAGGTTTTATAATTTTTTACAGCAATTTTAGTTTTCGTCTAAAATATCTTCTGAAGAACAAAAACAAAAAAAAAAAACTCTTTGAAGTAATATTTTCCAAGAACAGAAAAATCAACTTTCCTAACAGATGAGAAAGTAAAATATACATAAAAAATGACGCATGATGATGGTGGTACGAATGTAAATATGTATAAATAGAACTCCAAAGAAAATATATTTCTCTAGAAGTATTAAAAGTAAAAAAAAGAAGAAAAATCTTTAGCATTTTCTATTTCTACGATAAAATTGATGAAAATCTAAATAAAAGAAGGTCAAATTAATGAAGCATATTTGGTCGAAGTCAACAACTCAATAAATGTTACTTACGAAATGCTCGTCTATGTGCAGTTGTCACTGGTTGAACTGAGTTTAATTATTTCAACGTTTATAATAGAATCGACTCTCTTTTATTTATTTATTTATTTATTTCCAAATCATCCACATATATACGTAAATACATAAATTTCCATATACAAATATGTACATACATAAAAATAAGAGTATACACAAAAGAGCAAATGTTCATAATTGATTGTTGAAGGAATTTGAATACGTGGTATTTTGATTAATAGAAAATTAAAATGAATAAATTCTATTGTATTCTTTTTTTTTTTATAGTGAATGCTATTTTACCGTAAAATTAATTTTTATAAGACAATTATTTTATATATAGTATGGATATGGTCCATGTAATAATTGAATAATAATTTAATTTTTATAAAGACTTACACGTATAGTCCCACAATTTGAATATAATCCATAATTTCACTAGCTCGGATTATATTTCACATTTAACTTTTTTTTGCCGCCTATACATTATTTATCAGAAGCTTTTGGATGAATCATTAAAATTACGATTTTGTTTTAGATTAAAATCAAACATATAAAAATAATATGTAATCACACATGTAATTAGAATAAAAATATTAAATATATTCGATAGAGAAAACAAAACTATTTTGTATACAAAAATTTTAAGTCAGAAATAATTAAAAATTATACAAAATTTTAAATATAGTCTAAATTTTTGATATATTTTTTTAAAAAGAAAAACCGTGTATGAACATGTACTTATAAACATATGTATGTATGTGTAGATGATGAGTATTTAATTGAAAATATATAGCATAAGTTGGGCTATTTCTTTATTTTGTTAACTTCAGCTCGAATATGAAATTTATTAATTTATCATATATATACCTATATGTGTGTATATGTATTTAACGAAAAGTCTTCTATAAATAATGCGAGAAATGTATTTCCAAAAAAAAATTACAAATTCTATTTTTATTTATGTATTTATTTATTTATGTATTTTTTTGTGTTTATGTTCAAATAGTTAATTTTGAATGTTTGAACGAAGAACAATATTACATATTATGTATGCTGTGAAGAGGAGTAAGAAGAAAATATGGTGAAGTCAATTTTAAATTTAAATTCTCTCTAAAAATAATTTTAATAGAAAAAAGTTTCCTTGAATAATTTTCTGCTTATTATTACAATATTTTCCTTAATTTTTTGTTGTTGTTATTTTTTGCAAAACTATTTATGATTCTTCAATTTCAAATTGAATTAAATTTAATTTTAAATGCGGAAACTATATAAAATGCTATAAAAGTTTTATAGTAAGCGAAACTAACGAGAAGAAACAAATTGGAGAAATTATTTAAACTACGTGTATACTTAGAGCTTAGATTATAGAAGAATTGGATAGGCCTCTACATAAAAATTCAGTCCGAATTTTGTTGGCAATACATTCATAGAACGCATCCACATGCAAATTGACAGAAACGGCGTAAATCAGTGGGGGCCAATTTTAAACTTCAGTATACGATTGAAGAAGCATTTCGTTTAAAATTCTTTTTCATATGTGATGTCATTTATACGTTAACAAATAAATTTATTAATATTGCGGGGATTTTATTGTTTGATGGAATTAGTATTGGAAATTTGCAATAAAACACATTATTCTATTTTAAAATATTATTTATTTATAATTCTCGTAAAGCTAAAAGACAGTCTTCGCAATGCAAAGACTTGCGTCTAGCTTAAAAATAATTAAGCCTGATATGTATTCGAGCACTTTTTTATTATATTCATTAAGTGCAGATGGGTTAAATAAATAATCATGGTCACTTAAAATATTTATTTAATCCATTTGCACTTAATTTCCCTTAAATTTTCTTACACACACTTTACGTACCCCGGCACTGAACTATTTTCTGGTAAACATTGAACTGTCAACATCACATTTGTTTACATTTATTCGATGACGAATTTTTCACTTTTTAACCTATTTTTGGACAAAATAAATCATTAAAATCCATTTACACACATCATAAACTAAATTTTTGTTAATTTCAGTAGTAAAAATGAAGATGTTAATTTACCGAAAAAAGAAATTCCCGGCTTCCTCATTCCCGGTTGAATGACCAGCAACCCTATATAAAACACTTAATTTTCTGAAATCATAACTTCCTATTAAATGTTATCAACAATATAACTATTTATATAAATACTTACTTTTTAGTAAATACTTCAAAAAAAGATAAAAACGAACCCTTTCACTTGCACTTTCCGATAAATGCCAAAATAACCATTTTAAAAACAACAAAAGTATGCAAGCATTTCGGTATGCTACCACTTTCATAGAGAATGGCGTTTTTTAAAACTCTCTGAAAGTCTACAACAAAATTGAGGCGCTTTATATTTTATTGATATTTACGAAATAAATAATAAACCTAAAATACAATAGCATTTAATACCAGAAGAGAAATAAACAAAGATTGTATTTTTTGTTTGGAATAAATGATTTAAAATGAATATTAATTATGCTTTTGCAATTCAATAAATTTCTATTACGAAAATTAGATGTCAGTGGTTGTTAACATATGTCTACATAAAAAAATCTACACAAAAGTATGCAAGCGTTACGATTTCTTACCGTAACAAGCGTTACGATTTCTTACCTATCCACGTATTCTTTAATCTAAAACTCTGAGAGACCCCCCCCCCACCACTAGTTGCCTAAAGAATTAATGGAATTAAACTAAATTTTGTTCATGTAATCGATGAAGTGAGAGGGGATTTAAACCTTGTGTCTTTTTGACAGATTCTTCTCTTCGTCCATGTGTCTCTTTTGTGTCTTTTTTAACAGATTCTTTGATATTCTAAGTTGCGAGCATATGTACACTACGGGTAAAAAGTGTGCGACTACCTTAATAACAACATATTCTCTAGAAATCTTTGGTTAAAATCTTAATAAATCGGAAATTTGTATTATATCATTGGATAATAAAATATATGGTTAATTTGGACCTTTTTTTTTCTTAATATTTACATAAAGTTAAAGCTATTATGTTCTATTTAACTAAAAAAAATTTAGAAACATGAAAAAAATCGTTCAATTTGTGTTGATATTGCGCTCTGTTATTGTTATTTTATTTAACGAAGGTAAATCGGAGCGTTTTATAGCGGCCTAAGTTAAAATTTTCAAAAAGTTACGTTCATAGAACTATAGAAAATTATAATCAGATCGAAAGGCTTTATTTGCACAACTAGTAAAAGAAATTGAATAATTATATTACCTCAAATTCAGTGTGAATTAAATAAATATTTATCGACATTTTCTATAAAATAAAAAATAAAAAGGTATTTCGAAAATAAATAAAAGTTGTATGGAATGAGCTAGAGAAAAGAGTGCGGCGGCGGCACTATCCATCCTCCAAGGAAGGACTTGTGGAATGTTCTTCTGCCATGTTGGATTAGTATTTCTATAAATATGATAAAAAAAGCGGTTGACCGAATGCGTACTAGAATTGTACAAGCTTCCATCAGATGCAAACAAAGTTTTTTTTCTCGATAAAAAAGCAATTTGAGCATTTTTTTAAAAGTATTAATTCATAAAAAATTATTTTATTCAATTATAATAACAAAATTAATGTAATTTAAAACAAAAAAAAAAAAATAAACATTATTTTCGCTTATTCATTTTAATTTCAAAGTTTTATTTTAACTTAACCCATAAAATCAAAGTTGTCGTATATTTTTCGCCTGAAGTGTACATATGTAAGTACATAATCGTTATTATTACCAAAGGAAGAAAGAGCATGTGCCACATTTTAGTTCAAATCTTTCCAAGAAAATAATATTAAAATGTCATAAATTGCTTAAAATGTAAACAAATAATTTTTGTTTGTTTGTTGTCTACATAACAAAAAAATGTTTCAATAAAATAACGTCAAACATTAGGAAATTTTACCATTTCTAATATATTATTTATTTTTTCTTAGAATTTACGAATATATGGCATTTTTTTGACATTTTCATTACTAATTTCTTGAGTGGCTATTTTATGAATAAAAGCAAGCACATTTTATTAGAAAGTAAAAAAACACAACAACAAAAAAAAGTTAGACAAAAAAAAATTAAAAATATTTTGTTTCTTTTTTTGAGATTGATGCTTTTATGAATAAATATTTGAATGAAATGAAATTTATTGAATATATTTACTTTCGACTGATCATAATAAAAATTCCATTTACATATTTGAAAAATAATGAGGTGAATGTCAACGGTTTTACTATTATTGAACAAAAAGGTAAATGATTAGTGTATGAATTTATTGCGCAAATCGACTACATAAAATCGGCATTTACTTCTTTGTTGTTGTTTTTTTTTTACTTTTAACAATGGTTAATGAACTGTCTGGTTTTGTGTGAACAATTGCACAAGTCGTTTAGATGGCGTTAGTGCGACTATGATGATTTTGTATTTTACTATCACTATCGATTATTTGTCTTTTATGTGTTCCTTTTTCTTAACAAGGAATACGAGGTCTGTTCGAAAAGTATCGCGAATTTTGAATTTCCGCGGGTTACGTATATTTAATGTTCGATTTTTTTGTGGCGTTATGTTGGTATTCATGTCTCGCACTTTCGGTTAATTTTTGACAGCTGCTTTGCTTGCATGTGTTTAGGCTCGTCTTCGATTTTTACCCATTGTCGACCAAAAACAACATCGCATTAACACTGCTAAGGAGCTGTTGGACTCTGTCCGCGACGATTCAAATTTGGTCCAGAGTGTCATAACTGGTGACGAATCATAGGTTTGTAGTTATAACGTGGAAACCAGTGCTCAATCATCCCAACGGAAGCTGCCGCACGAGCCAAGACCGAAAAAGCGCGACAAGTTCGCTCGAATGTGAAGGTTTTCCTTACAATTTTCTTCGATTGCAGGGGCGTGGTGCATCATGAGTTCTTCTCACACGGTAGAACGGTGAATAAGGAATATTACCTGCAAGTAATGCGCAAGTTACGCGAACCAATCCACCAGAAACGCCCGGATTTGTGGAAGAGCAAAAATTGGCTTTTGCACAATGACAACGCTCCTGCTCACGCATCGTTGCTTGTGCGGGAATTTTTGGCCAAAAACAACACACTAATAATGCCGCAGCCACCGTATTCCCCAGATCTGGCCCCCTATGAAATTTATTAAAAAAATTCCTTCACTTAAATTTTCTTACACACATCTTACGTACAACGGCACTGATATATTTTCTGGTAAACATTGAACTGCCAACATCACATTTGCTTACATTTATTAAATGACGAACTTTTCAATTTTTAATCACTCTTTGGACCAAATAATTAATTAAAAGCCATTTAAACACATTACGAGTATAAACTAAATTTTTGTTAATTTCTCTAGTAAAAATAAAGATGTCAACTTACGCGAAATAAAAAAATTTCCGGCTACCTCATTTTGTTGAATTACCAGTAAACCTTTATAAAACACTTCATTTTCTTAAATGTCAAAATAACCACCTTATAAATGCGAAAATAACCATTTGAAAAACAACAAAAGTAATGCAAGCTTTTCGGTATGCTACCACTTTCATGGAGAATGGCGTTTTTTAAAACCCTCCGAAAGTCTACAAACGTTGAGACTTTCGGAGATATTTAATTGATATTGACGAAATAAATAATAAATCTAAAATACCAAAAGATTGTATAAAAAATAAATATTGCCTTTCGTTGTGTTTAAATTGTATTTTTTGTTTGCAATAAGTGAGTTAACATGAATATAAATTATGCTTTTGCAATTCAATAAATTCCTATTACGAAAACTAGATGTCAGTGGGTGTCAGTCGACATAAAAAAATCTACACAAAAGTATGCAAGCGTTACGATTTCTCGCCGCTTTTGCAATAATTTAGACAGAAAATTGTGTATACATATACGAAAATCTAACGTACGGGCATATCCAGGTATTCTTTAATCTAAAGTAAATCGCCTTATACAACACCCCCTGTTACACGGTTATTCACATCAATAAGTTCTGATTGGCAGCGCTCCTATTCAAAAGATCTAAGTCCAAATTGTATAGTTCCCAAGATAAAAACCACTCATGCAAGGACGCACGCGTTAGTACTATCCCGAAGAAGTGTTAGTCAGGACCTGAAGGCGATTCTAGTTGAAGCCTTCCAGCACTGCTACAACGAATGAAAAAGCTGCCCAACGGAGCTACTTTGAAGAGAATAACATCCGCTCATACGCTTATAACTAGATTGGATGGATGGGTTCTGTGACTTGAATTCTTGTGTAGTGTAGGATCTCTATGAAGCACTTCCAATTTTGAAAATTTTTTGCTATGATTTTGCATACTAGCAATTTAGTTTAGGATAGTCCCTTCTATCATTGCCTGTTGTTGTGTTTAAACTGTATTTTTTGTTTGCAATAAATTAACTAAAATTAATATTAATTGTGCTTTTGGAATTCAATAAATTTCTATTACGAAAACTAGATGGCAGTGTGTGGTATGTTTACATAAAAAAATCTACACAAAAGTATGCAAGCGTTACTATTTCTCGCCGCTTTTGCAATAATTCGGCCAGAAAATTGCTTATCCAGGAATTCTTTAATCTAAAGGCAATTAATAATGATTTTATTGTATTTTAAATTTAGATATTTACACAGAGACCCACCATATGCAATTAAATTAATATTTTATAATTACATATAAAATGAACTATCAAAAACTATTTATTATCATTATTATAATAATTTCATTCAGTCAAAGTTTCTTCAAAGATTAACTTTTATATTTAAACAAAAATACTATATTTTTAAACATATTTTATGTTGCATTTTCAATTTTTGTTTGAAAAAGAAAAACAAGATTAAAAAAATTTGAATGTACACACCACAGCACAAGAAAATAATAGCAGATAGAAAACTCTTTATAAAGAGTTGATGATAACCTTTTCTGTTATCGGAAAAGTTCATATAAATAATTACATTCATAAGATTTCGGAAACCAGAACATATTAATAATATTAGTTTTTTTTTCGTTTTTTTTTTTTAAATAGATATTAAATATGGAAGATGATATGAATTGGTTTCGGGCAGAACTAGAAGGCAAAGAAGGTCTTATACCAAGTAATTACATCGAAATGAAAAATCATGAGTAAGATTTTCTTTTTACCATAAAAGAATTTATTTGAAATGATTTCCCATTATTATCCAATATAGATTTAATAAAAATTCATCTTCTTTTTTTTATAGATGGTATTATGGGCGAATTACAAGGGCCGATGCAGAAAAATTACTTTCAAATAAGTTTGAAGGAGCATTTTTAATACGAATAAGTGAATCGAGTCCGGGTGATTTTTCACTTTCAGTAAGGTAAGTCTTAATACATAAAAATATTATTGTACATAAAAAAAAAATTATTGTCAGTTCGTGGTTTTTTTTTTGTTTTTTAAATTTATGATGAATTTATAATGGGAAAAACGATTTTTTTTATAATAAAATAAATACAATTCTTGCACATGAAGTTAGTTATTAAAAAAAAATATTTTATAAACAAAATTGTTTTGTATTTCTTCTCAAATAATTAACGGAAAACGCGTTACATACTAGAAAAAAATATAATATGCAAAAAAATTACAATACGGGGTCTGTTCAAAAAGTATGGCGAATTTTGAATATCCGCGGGTTACGTATATTCGCTTTTTCATTTCTTTTGTGGCGTTATGTTGGTACTTATGTCTCTCACTTATCCAAGTTCGGCCATTTTGAAAGTTCCGTTAATTTTTGACAGCTGCTTTGCTTGCACGTGTTTTGGTTCGTCTTCGATTTTTGCTTAATTTTGATCAACATTGCTAAGGAGCTGTTGGACTCTGTCCGCGACGATCCAAATTTACGTCTGAGTTCTTGCCACAGGGTAACCCCTGAGTTCTTGCCACAGGGTAACACGGTCAATAAGGAATATTACCTGCAAGTTATGCGCAAGTACTTTTTGAACAGACCTCATACGTATTGTGGTGTATGGAAATTATAGCAAAAAATGCAAAAACATTTGGTTCTCTTATCAACTATTTTGCAATTGTTTAAGAAATCTTTTCCAATACATCATAGCATAAATAAATAGAAAATCATACACATTTTAAATAATTTTCAAAGAAATTTCTTTGTTAGTAAATTTTATTTACTTTCGTTTTTATTTAAAAAAAAATGCGACATAATATTTTATGGTATTAAAAATAAACTTATAAAAATAAATATTTTAATTTTAAATAATAATATAATAAATTATTCTCATTTTAGATGTCCAGATGGTGTGCAACATTTTAAGGTACTTCGCGATGCACAGGGTAAATTCTTCCTTTGGGTTGTCAAATTCAGCTCACTTAATGAATTAGTAGATTATCATCGATCGGCTAGTGTATCTCGATCACAGGATGTTAAATTAAGAGATATGGTACCCGAAGAAGTAATTATTCAAATTTCTTTTCTATATATGTTTTTTTTTATACTAATATACATTTTTTTTATATCATTTTTAGATACTAGTTCAAGCATTATATGACTTTGTGCCACAAGAATCAGGTGAATTAGATTTTCGACGAGGCGATGTTATAACCGTTACTGATCGGTCCGATGAACATTGGTGGAATGGAGAGATCGGAAATCGAAAAGGATTATTCCCAGCAACATATGTTACGCCATACCATTCATAATAAGAAATATTATCTAATTTTTGATTTATTTTACTATTATTATACAACAAAAAAATAATAAAAAACGATCACCAACTTTTTTCCTTCTCTATTTGTCGGGCTGAAAATGCATACATTCAACCCCCCCTACCCCCCTTATATATAATAGCTACATAAATATAGAAATGAATATCTGATATCTGCTCTATATTATTATGGATATTTTATATATTATTATAATTAAAGAAAATAAAAATGAAGAAATTTTATTTAAAAAAAAAAAAAAAATTTCATAAAAATTTAAGTAAATGTTTTTTTTTTGGGGAATTTCTAAGAAGCAGATAATTGTAAAAGAAGTAATAATTTATATTGAAAGAGAAAAAAAACGAAGAAAATCATATAAAAATATTAACGAATTAAAAGAAAATATTAATTAGAACAGGAGAAAAATATTCTAGTATACATATACACACATGAAATAATAATAATTAATAATATCGAGAAAAAAATAAAATAATAATAATTTTAGAAATCGTATCGTAGAAACAATTTTTATTCACAAAAAAAAATAATAATAATAATAATGATTGTAGTAGAGTAACAATTATGATAAATATATACACACACACCCAGAATAATTTTCAATACATACACATATGACTAAATAAAATTGAAATAGTAACAAAAAATATATATAATAAACTCTCTTCCATAGAATGAAATGCTACCATTTATATTAAATTTAATTTTTTTTTACACACATATATATATATATATACACCTACATAATAAATATTTAATACAAAAATAAATAAAAACAAAAAAAAATTATATATAACAAATTTATACGATTGTGTTTGAATGGGAAAAAAAACCAGAAAAAAATTTATGTAATCTCCAATTGAAGAAAAAAAAGGAAAATTCATTAAAAATACATTTGTAAAAAACAAATATTTTTTATAAATATATTATAATTGTTTGTTTTTATCTTAAATTTCATTTTCCATTAAAAATTTATTTTTAATGATATTATTTATTTTTTCTTTTTCATTTTGGTTGTGAAAATTTCACGCATAAAAAATTTTTTGCAATGTTTTTTTTTTGTTATTTTTTTTGTTTTGTTTTAAATTACAAATTCGTGTTTTCGGTGAAAAAAAAAGAGTTGAGAACAACAAAAAAACTCTTTGAAATTATTTCTTAAAAATAATATAATTTATTTTTTATTTATTGACTAATTTTGAAATATTTCACAGAAATCTTCGAGTTGCTATAATAACAAAAAAAAAATATGTTTTTTATTATTAATAATTTTATTTTTTCTATACTTCAGAATATATTTTTCAAATATTTAAAGCTGGAAAATTATATTATTATTGGCGTAAAAGTAAATTCGAAATTATAATTGCCGTTTGGAAATTAATTAATTTTTCAATTTGATAAAGAATTCAAGATATTGAAAAGTTTGTAAAAATAAATAGTACAAAATTAGGAATAGAACACGAAAAATAGAATCTTTTAAATGGTTTTTCTTTTAATTTTATTTATTTCAATTTTATTCAACAAACACTTCATAATTATCTGTTAACATTTTCATCCACGCTCGCACAAAAACATTTGAACGCACATACATTTTTCAATATTCGATTATAACGCCTGTTAAAAAATATTCATTTTTCTCAACAAAAAATGAGGAAATTTTATTGAAATCGTTCAAATTTATGGAAAACTTTTCTAAAAAATTTCTATTTTCTCATTGCCATTTTGACTTAATAAGTATTCGCCATAATTATTTAAATAAAAAAAATTTTATCCAATACGATAACATTCACAAAAATATACAAGTAGATATAAAAATTCTGAAGTATAAAATATTGTTAGTTATTTTTTTTTTTTTTTTTTTAAAAAGAAGAAAAAAAATAAAATAATATATATACAAGCATCTATTTTGTTTTACAGCAACTTTATTTGTTTTTATTAAAAATTAATTATTAAAAAAAAATGGATTTTATTCCATTTTTTCTATAGATTTTTTTTTTAAACAAAAATAATTTCTTTTTTTCTCCTATATTTTTATTATATGTAAAAATATTTATTAGGTCAAATTTTCGAAAAAGGAAATGGTTTTTTTTTTACAAATTGAAAATTAAATTGCACTTATTTTTTTTTTATTAAATTTTATTCATAAAACAGTCGCAATAAAGAAGAAAAGAACAACAACAACAACAAAAAAAAAACATAAAAAAAACGTTAAAAAAAATTTGTTCTTATTTAAAAAAATTTTACTTTTAATATATTGATATTTTTATTTTATTTGTAAGTTTACTAATATAAAAAGAAAAAAAAAAGATTATGCAAAAATAAAGGTTGAATAATACCATATGTTCAATTTTTGAGTTTTCTTTTGTGATGTTGTATAATTAGTTTTAAATGGGGAAAAAAATGAAAAAAAATTAATTTTTTTTTAAAGTAAAAAATAAATTTAAAAAAAAATCAACAAAGCACGCATACACAAATTATATTTTCATTTATTTTAAAAAATTGACAAAATCCAATATTTTTATAAATATTAAAATAATTGAAAAATAAATATTTTTATTTTTGAATTTTATGTTTTTATTATTATTATTATTATTATTATCATTATTAGTATTTTTATTATCATAATTATTATTGTCATAGCTATTAAAAAAAAATATCCTCTTAAAGTTTTCTATCAAACTCTAATTTTATTATATAATATTTTGTATTTCGTTAAAACTCTGACAATCATTAAAAATACAAAATTTACGCTATTGTTTAAAAAGAGAAAAATTTCTTATATTAAAAAAAATTTAAATTGCGTTTTTAAATGATTTCCTCTTTGTTTTAAATACATTTTATTAGTTAATTTATTTTTGATTTTATATAGAAAAGATTCAAATTATCAATAATATATAATATGTTGTGTATTAAAAAAATTGAAAATCATAAATAATCAATCCTTTTATAGGAAACAAAATACTATCTACTTTTTTCTTATTACAAAAAAATACGAGTATGATACATAAAAAATAAAACAAATACATTAAAATTTATAGTAAACAGAACATAAAAATTGGATTTGTATAAAATGAAAAGAAATTGGAGAAAAGAAGTCAAAATACATTTTTTTTAACTCTTTTATTATATTTTTATAATATTTTTTTTAAATATTTGCAATATCATAAGATTTTCATTGAATGATTACAATTAATATATTGTATTTATTAAAATTAATTTTCCATTAAAAAAAAAAAAGAAGAAAAGAAACCAATCAAAGAAGCTAGAATTAAATGAATTAATTTTTCGTATAGAAAGAAAATTTTACTAATGGCAGAATTTATTTAATGAAAATTTTAATCTTTTAATTAAATAAGATTAATAAAATCATATCCAGATATTTTATATTATGGCCAAAAAAAATATTTGCTCAGATTTGTGAATCAATTTAATAAAGCATTTTCTAACTAGAAAAAATAAATACAATTAAATAATATTTGCTAAGCTATGATAGAAAAAGTAGAGTTGCTTAATTTTTGAAATTTCAATTATTCTAAATTGTATAAAAATTTATATAATCATACTCTTTATTATTAATGTGCTATTTATAGTATTATTATTATTTGTCATAAAATATTTATTAAGATACTATATATATGGTATATATATATAGAGTATCTTTAAAAATAGTTTGTAGAGATGGCTTTTAATATCGATCAGTGTATTATTGTTTATAAAAAATTATTTTCCCATAACAGAAGAATATTGTCACAAAATATAATACCGATAACTGAATTCTAATCTAAAAATTTTAAATTGTTATTAATAAAGGATATTTTTCTGACTTCTTCAAAAATTTATATATTATTTTTTAAATAATGAAAAAAAAAATATAATAATAATGATAAATAAAACGGATGTAAAATAAACAAAACCAATAAAATCATGCACAATTTTTCATTTTCTTATACACAAAAATAGTTACAATAATAATGATTAGTAATAATGATATTAATAATAATAATAATAATAATAATTAAGTAAAATCAAAATATTTTATAAATGGAAAAATGAAAATATAATGTCTTTTGTGCAAGAGAAACTGTATAGTTAAGAAATATAGGAAAAATTCTATTGTGAGAAATACGAAAAACAATGAGAGAAAAATTGTTATTATTATTATTATTATTATTATTATTATTATTATTATTATTATTATTGGTATAATAAAAAAAAAAGAAAAAATATTTTTTTATAGACGGAATTAGTATAGAGAGCAGAAAAGTAACATAATAATAGGGCTTTATTGTTTTGGACATTAAAATTAGAAATTAAATAATACAAGAAACATTGTATGTAATAAAAAAAAAATAATACAAATGATAATAACTATAATAATTAATAAATAATAGTAATAATAATAATTATAATTATTTTATTAATAGTAATATATAAGAAGTAAAATAATAATAATAATAATAATAAACAAATAATCTTAATAAATATAATAATAATATTAAATAAATAATATATCGAAACACCAGTTTTTCTTTTCTTAATGTGCTTTTTAAATATTTACATTTGATATTGTATTTTTAATAAAAAAAAGATTTTTTTATAAATGAAGAAAATAAAAAACAAGAAGAAATTAATAAAAACTTCTAATAAGATTGACTTGTAATGTTTACAAAAAAAAAGATAAAAAAATTTAAAAAAAAAAACAAAAAAAAAAGAAGAAGAAGAAAAACACCATAAAACATAACAAATCAAAATTTTCATTTTTAAATCATAATAATCTTAATTTAATTTAGTTAATAAGTTATTTTACTATTGGTTCGTTGTTTTGCCATTATCGTATATATATTATTAATAATAAAATATATGCAAAATTAAAAAGAAATTAATAAAAATAAATAAATATTAGTTATATCAAATATGATCGGAATGAAAGAAAAAAGGAACATTAGCATTCAAAATTAACAAAAAAAAAAAAAAAAAAAATCGAAACAAGAAAGTAGGAATAAAAGAAAATATTAATAAATATTTAATAATGATTATAATTATTATTATAAAAATGAAAAATACATATTGAAAAGGAGGTAAAATCATTAATAAAAGTAGAATATGTATGACATCTGAATTAAATCATATGGTCTATATACGAGATGAAAATTGAATAAATAAATTTATTGAAGGAAGAGAAAAAAATGTTGGGCTTTAATACCCACCATAATTTATATGTCATTTTTTTCAAAAAAAAAATAAAAAGTCTTTTATTTATTAAACCTAACTCTAGATTTTTATAGAAGAATATTTTTTGTACCTATTTATGTATTTTAAAAATAGATTTTGGTTTAACGTTATTATCTTCAAAGGATTATTAAGCATTTATACGACAGTCCCCATTACACAGCACTACTCTTATGTATTCTAATGAATTCTATAAAAAAAGCGGATTTAAGCTTATACACCTGGTAAAAATAAATTATAAAACAGAAAAGTATGGGCTGCACTACATTATCAAAATTAGTTATTATAACTCCATGCATTTTCTGTCAGTAGCACAATTACAACTGAATCGTTATATATATAAGTGTTTATGTACCAGGTGTATAAGCTTAAATCCGCTGTTTGGTCATAGATGGCGTGAGTGAGCGTATTAAGCTACCATGGGCACGCCATACTTTTTTTTATGAGTTTGACATCTGTCAACATAAATCAGTGCACACTGTCAGCAATTTCGTACAACAACATACATTTTTCCTTTGGTAATCATGTCTTGTTTTGTGCCAGAAAAAGATCATATGCGGGAAGCTCTGATTACCAGGTCTCAACATCTCATAGTAGACGATACCCTGCTGATCCCACCAAACGCACAGCATCGTCTTCCATCCGAAGTGTGGTAAAATTGTCGATGCCCACCAACAACTGATCAAATTGCACCGTGCTCTGCGTAAAAAAAGGACGGATTATCAACAAAGACATGACAAGCTGATTTTCCTCCACGAAAACGCACCATCGCACACGTCAAAAATGGTCCCAAACTACTTGGAGACACTCAACTGGGAGGTGCTACCCCACTCCGCTTATACACCATACCTGGCCCCTTCGATTCTTACGAAGACGTCCGAAAATGGCTTGATGAGGGGTTTGCCTCGAAAGAGAAGGATTTTTTTTGGTGTAGTATCCACAAATTGCCCGAGAGATGGGAAAAATGTGTAGCTAGCGAGGGCTAGTACTTGGAAAAAATTTGTTTTTGCTTTCTATGAACAAACACGTGTTTTTTTTATTAAAAACCAACGGATTTAAGTTTATATACCTAGTGTATAAGATGCATGTCGAGATTACAAAGTTGCAGTAAGGATAGTAGGCGGAATACAGCGACATTGTCCGAAATTTTTTAACGTTATTGGACGCGCGCGTCGTACTCTCAGTTGTATGTCAGTTATAGTTTATTAGCACAAGAATAATGACGCAATTATAGTTACGCAGCTAAATAATTATTACCTAGTGAAATAAATATTATTATTTAAAAAAAAATTACCATGACCAAACAAAAAAGAAAAAAAGAGATTATTTCAAGATGTGTGGACAGAAAAGTATGGCTGTATCGAAAATGGTGACAAATTGATATGTACTTTTTCTACCGCCAGGACTTCAACAATATTGAGTGACATTTTTCTTCAAAACATAAAGATGTGAGTGAAATGGCAAATAAAGATAATCTGAATTTACATTGCTAAACATGTATTAAATTTTGGAAAACAAAACGAATTCTTAAAGAGTTTTTGTTACCAGCAACAATCACGCTATATCTGCCAGCTTTGTTGTAGCTCTTAGCATTGGTACCAACCATTAAATGGAAAACCATTAACAGACAGCGAGTTTTTGAAAAAAACGTATTCATAAATTGTTCCAAACCCTTATTTAATGACTTTTCAAATAAAGTAGACATTTTCAGTACAAATTTTCAGAAGAAATTTTTAGTACAAATTCTCAGTATAAATTTTCTGTAGAAATTTTTAGTAGAAATTTTCAGTAGAAATTTTCAGTAGAAATTTTCAGTAGAAATTTTCAGTAGAAATTCTCAGTACAAATTTTTAGTAGAAATTTTTAGTAGAAATTTTTAGTAGACATTTTCAGTAGAAATTTTCAGTACAAATTCTCAGTACAAATTCTCAGTACAAATTCTCAGTACAAATTCTCAGTACAAATTCTCAGTACAAATTTTCAGTAGAAATGTTTAGTACAAATTTTTAGTAGAAATTTTCAGTAGAAATTTTGAGTAGAAATTTTCAGTACAAATTTCGGTAGAAGTTTTTATTAGAAATTTTCAATAGAAATTTTTAGAACAAATTTTTAGTACAAATTTTCAGTAGAAATTTTCTCTAGAAATTTTCAGTAGAAATTTTCAGTAAACATTTTCAGTAGAAATTTTCTGTAGAAATTCTCAGTATAAATTTTCAGTAGAAATTTTCAGTAAACATTTTCAGTAGAAATTTTTAGTAGAAATTTTCAGTAGAAATTTCAGTAGACATTTTCTGTAGAAACTTTCAGTACAAATTTTCAGTGCAAATTTCAGTAGAAATTTTTAGTAGAAACTTTCAGTAGAAATTTTCAATACAAATTTTTAGTAGAAATTTTCTGTAGAAATTTTCAGTAGAAATTTTCAGTAAACATTTTCAATAGAAATTTTCAGTAAAAATTCTCAGTACAAATTCTCAGTACAAATTTTCAGTACAAATTTTCAGTACAAATTTTCAATACAAATTTTCAATACAAATTTTTAGTAGAAATTGTCAGTAGAAATTTTCAGTAGAAATTTTTTCTAGAAATTTTTAGTAGAAATTTTTAGTAGAAATTTTAAGTAGAAATTTTTAGTAGAAATTTTTAGTAGAAATTTTGAGTAGAAATTTTGAGTAGAAATTTTGAGTAGAAATTTTCAGTAGAAATTTCAGTAGGAATTTTTAGTAGAAACTTTCAATACAAATTTTTAGTAGAAATTTTCAGTAGAAATTTTCAGTAAACATTTTCAGTAGAAATTTTTAGTAGAAATTTTTAGTAGAAATTTTTAGTAGAAATTTTATTAGAAATTTTCAGTAGAAATTTTCAGTAGAATTTTTTAGTAGAAATTTTTAGTAGAAATTTTCAGTAGAAATTTTTAGTAGAAATTTTCGGTAGAAATTCTCAGTTAGAATTTTTAGTAGAAATTTTTAGTACAAATTTTCAATACAAATTTTTAGTAGAAATTTTCAGTAGAAATTTTCAGTAGAAATTTTTAGTAGAAAATTTTAGTAGAAATTATCAGTAGAAATTTTCAGTCGAAATTTTTAGTAGGAATTGTTAGTAGAAATTTTCAGTACAAATTTTCAGTAGACATTTTTAGTAGAAATTTTCAGTAGAAATTTTTAGTAGAAATTCTCAGTACAAATTTTCTGTTGAAATTTTCAATACAAATTTTCTGTTGAAGTTTTCAATACAAATTTTTAGTAGAACTTTTCAGTAGAACTTTTCAGTAGAAATTTTCAGTAAAAATTTTCAGTAAAAATTTTCAGTAGAAATGTTTAGTACAAATTTTAAGTAGAAATTTTCAGTAGAAATTTTCAGTAGAAATTTTCAGTAGAAATTTTGAGTAGAAATTTTCAGTACAAATTTCAGTAGAAGTTTTTATTAGAAATTTTCAGTAGAAATTTTTAGTACAAATTTTAAGTACAAATTTTCAGTAGAAATTTTCAGTAAACATTTTGAGTAGAAATTTTTACTAGAAATTCTCAGTACAAATTTTCAGTAGAAATTTTCAATACAAATTTTTAGTAGAACTTTTCAGTAGAAATTTTCAGTAGAAATTTTCAGTAGAAATTTTTAGTCGAAATTTTTAGTCGAAATTTTCAGTAGAAATTTCAGTAGACATTTTCTGTAGAAACTTTCAGTACAAATTTTCAGTACAAATTTCAGTAGAAATTTTTAGTAGAAACTTTCAGTAGAAATTTTCAATACAAATTTTTAGTAGAAATTTTCTGTAGAAATTTTCAGTAGAAATTTTCAGTAAACATTTTCAATAGAAATTTTCAGTAGAAATTCTCAGTACAAATTTTCAGTACAAATTTTCAATACAAATTTTTAGTAGAAATTTTTAGTAGAAATTGTCAGTAGAAATTTTCAGTAGAAATTTTTTGTAGAAATTTTTAGTAGAAATTTTTAGTAGAAATTTTTAGTAATTTTTAGTAGAAATTTTTAGTAGAAATTTTTCGTAGAAATTTTTAGTAGAAATTTTTAGTAGAAATTTTTAGGAGAAATTTTTAGTAGAAATTTTCAGTAGAAATTTTTAGTAGAAATTTTCAGTAGAAATTTTCAGTAGAAATTTTCAGTAGAAATTTCACAACGATCAATTCTGAAGTGTACTGTCATCAGTCGGACAAATTGAATGATTCACTTAAAGGAAAAAGGCCAGAATTTGTCAATAGGAAAAGTATAGTGTTCCAACAGGAACCACATACAAGTTTGACTACTCGTCGAAAGCTTTTAGAGCTTGAATGGATATACTACCACACCCATCATACTCTCCAAACCTAGCACCTTCTGATTATTATTTGTTACAGTCTCTAGAAAATTTTTTAGATGGTAAAACGTTTAATTCAAATGAGGAGGTCAAAAATCACTTGGATCAGTTTTTTACCAGCAAAGAACAAAAATGTTATGAGTTATGAGCGTGGAATCATGCTACTGCCATGTAAAAATTAAAAATTTTCAGTTAAAAATTTCAGTAAAAATTTTCAGTAGAAATGTTTAGTACAAATTTTTAGTAGAAATTTTCAGTAGAAATTTTGAGTAGAAATTTTCAGTACAAATTTCGGTAGAAGTTTTTATTAGAAATTTTCAATAGAAATTTTTCGAACAAATTTTTAGTACAAATTTTCAGTAGAAATTTTCTCTAGAAATTTTCAGTAGAAATTTTCAGTAAACATTTTCAGTAGAAATTTTCTGTAGAAATTTTTAGTAGAAATTCTCAGTATAAATTTTCAGTAGAAATTTTCAGTAAACATTTTCAGTAGAAATTTTCAGTAGAAATTTTTAGTAGAAATTTTTAGTAGAAATTTTTAGTAGACATTTTGAGTAGAAACTTTGAGTAGAAATTTTGAGTAGAAATTTTCAGTAGAAATTTCAGTAGGAATTTTTAGTAGAAACTTTCAATACAAATTTTTAGTAGAAATTTTCAGTAGAAATTTTCAGTAAACATTTTCAGTAGAAATTTTTAGTAGAAATTTTTAGTAGAAATTTTTAGTAGAAATTTTATTAGAAATTTTCAGTAGAAATTTTCAGTAGAATTTTTTAGTAGAAATTTTTAGTAGAAATTTTCAGTAGAAATTTTTAGTAGAAATTTTCGGTAGAAATTCTCAGTTAGAATTTTTAGTAGAAATTTTTAGTACAAATTTTCAATACAAATTTTTAGTAGAAATTTTCAGTAGAAATTTTCAGTAGAAATTTTTAGTAGAAAATTTTAGTAGAAATTATCAGTAGAAATTTTCAGTAGAAATTTTTAGTAGGAATTGTTAGTAGAAATTTTCAGTACAAATTTTCAGTAGACATTTTTAGTAGAAATTTTCAGTAGAAATTTTTAGTAGAAATTCTCAGTACAAATTTTCTGTTGAAATTTTCAATACAAATTTTCTGTTGAAGTTTTCAATACAAATTTTTAGTAGAACTTTTCAGTAGAACTTTTCAGTAGAAATTTTCAGTAAAAATTTTCAGTAAAAATTTTCAGTAGAAATGTTTAGTACAAATTTTAAGTAGAAATTTTCAGTAGAAATTTTCAGTAGAAATTTTCAGTAGAAATTTTGAGTAGAAATTTTCAGTACAAATTTCAGTAGAAGTTTTTATTAGAAATTTTCAGTAGAAATTTTTAGTACAAATTTTAAGTACAAATTTTCAGTAGAAATTTTCAGTAAACATTTTGAGTAGAAATTTTTACTAGAAATTCTCAGTACAAATTTTCAGTAGAAATTTTCAATACAAATTTTTAGTAGAACTTTTCAGTAGAAATTTTCAGTAGAAATTTTCAGTAGAAATTTTTAGTCGAAATTTTTAGTCGAAATTTTCAGTAGAAATTTCAGTAGACATTTTCTGTAGAAACTTTCAGTACAAATTTTCAGTACAAATTTCAGTAGAAATTTTTAGTAGAAACTTTCAGTAGAAATTTTCAATACAAATTTTTAGTAGAAATTTTCTGTAGAAATTTTCAGTAAACATTTTCAATAGAAATTTTCAGTAGAAATTCTCAGTACAAATTTTCAGTACAAATTTTCAATACAAATTTTTAGTAGAAATTTTTAGTAGAAATTGTCAGTAGAAATTTTCAGTAGAAATTTTTTGTAGAAATTTTTAGTAGAAATTTTTAGTAGAAATTTTTAGTAATTTTTAGTAGAAATTTTTAGTAGAAATTTTTCGTAGAAATTTTTAGTAGAAATTTTTAGTAGAAATTTTTAGGAGAAATTTTTAGTAGAAATTTTCAGTAGAAATTTTTAGTAGAAATTTTCAGTAGAAATTTTCAGTAGAAATTTTCAGTAGAAATTTCACAACGATCAATTCTGAAGTGTACTGTCATCAGTCGGACAAATTGAATGATTCACTTAAAGGAAAAAGGCCAGAATTTGTCAATAGGAAAAGTATAGTGTTCCAACAGGAACCACATACAAGTTTGACTACTCGTCGAAAGCTTTTAGAGCTTGAATGGATATACTACCACACCCATCATACTCTCCAAACCTAGCACCTTCTGATTATTATTTGTTACAGTCTCTAGAAAATTTTTTAGATGGTAAAACGTTTAATTCAAATGAGGAGGTCAAAAATCACTTGGATCAGTTTTTTACCAGCAAAGAACAAAAATGTTATGAGTTATGAGCGTGGAATCATGCTACTGCCATGTAAAAATTAAAAATTTTCAGTTAAAAATTTCAGTAAAAATTTTCAGTAGAAATGTTTAGTACAAATTTTTAGTAGAAATTTTCAGTAGAAATTTTGAGTAGAAATTTTCAGTACAAATTTCGGTAGAAGTTTTTATTAGAAATTTTCAATAGAAATTTTTAGAACAAATTTTTAGTACAAATTTTCAGTAGAAATTTTCTCTAGAAATTTTCAGTAGAAATTTTCAGTAAACATTTTCAGTAGAAATTTTCTGTAGAAATTTTTAGTAGAAATTCTCAGTATAAATTTTCAGTAGAAATTTTCAGTAAACATTTTCAGTAGAAATTTTCAGTAGAAATTTTTAGTAGAAATTTTCAGTAGAAATTTCAGTAGACATTTTCTGTAGAAACTTTCAGTACAAATTTTCAGTGCAAATTTCAGTAGAAATTTTTAGTAGAAACTTTCAGTAGAAATTTTCAATACAAATTTTTAGTAGAAATTTTCTGTAGAAATTTTCAGTAGAAATTTTCAGTAAACATTTTCAATAGAATTTTTCAGTAAAAATTCTCAGTACAAATTCTCAGTACAAATTTTCAGTACAAATTTTCAGTACAAATTTTCAATACAAATTTTTAGTAGAAATTGTCAGTAGAAATTTTCAGTAGAAATTTTTTGTAGAAATTTTTAGTAGAAATTTTAAGTAGAAATTTTTAGTAGAAATTTTTAGTAGAAATTTTTAGTAGAAATTTTGAGTAGAAATTTTCAGTATAAATTTCAGTAGAAATTTTTAGTAGAAACTTTCAGTAGAAATTTTCAATACAAATTTTTAGTAGAAATTTTCAGTAGAAATTTTCAGTACAAATTTTCAGTAGAAATTTTTAGTACAAATTTTCAATACAAATTTTTAGTAGAAATTTTCAGTAGAAATTTTCAGTAGAAATTTTTAGTAGAAATTGTTAGTAGAAATTTTTAGTAGAAATTTTTAGTAGAAATTTTATTAGAAATTTTCAGTAGAAATTTTCAGTAGAATTTTTTAGTAGAAATTTTTAGTAGAAATTTTCAGTAGAAATTTTTAGTAGAAATTTTCGGTAGAAATTCTCAGTTCAAATTTTTAGTAAAAATTTTTAGTACAAATTTTCAATACAAATTTTTAGTAGAAATTTTCAGTAGAAATTTTCAGTAGAAATTTTTAGTAGAAAATTTTAGTAGAAATTATCAGTAGAAATTTTCAGTAGAAATTTTTAGTAGGAATTGTTAGTAGAAATTTTCAGTACAAATTTTCAGTAGACATTTTTAGTAGAAATTTTCAGTAGAAATTTTTAGTAGAAATTCTCAGTACAAATTTTCTGTTGAAATTTTCAATACAAATTTTCTGTTGAAATTTTCAATACAAATTTTTAGTAGAACTTTTCAGTAGAACTTTTCAGTAGAAATTTTCAGTAAAAATTTTCAGTAAAAATTTTCAGTAGAAATGTTTAGTACAAATTTTAAGTAGAAATTTTCAGTAGAAATTTTCAGTAGAAATTTTCAGTAGAAATTTTGAGTAGAAATTTTCAGTACAAATTTCAGTAGAAGTTTTTATTAGAAATTTTCAGTAGAAATTTTTAGTACAAATTTTAAGTACAAATTTTCAGTAGAAATTTTCAGTAAACATTTTGAGTAGAAATTTTTACTAGAAATTCTCAGTACAAATTTTCAGTAGAAATTTTCAATACAAATTTTTAGTAGAAATTTTCAGTAGAAATTCTCAGTACAAATTTTCAGTACAAATTTTCAATACAAATTTTTAGTAGAAATTTTTAGTAGAAATTGTCAGTAGAAATTTTCAGTAGAAATTTTTTGTAGAAATTTTTAGTAGAAATTTTTAGTAATTTTTAGTAGAAATTTTTAGTAGAAATTTTTAGTAGAAATTTTTAGTAGAAATTTGTAGGAGAAATTTTTAGTAGAAATTTTCAGTAGAAATTTTTAGTAGAAATTTTCAGTAGAAATTTTCAGTAGAAATTTTCAGTAGAAATTTCACAACGATCAATTCTGAAGTGTACTGTCATCAGTCGGACAAATTGAATGATTCACTTAAAGGAAAAAGGCCAGAATTTGTCAATAGGAAAAGTATAGTGTTCCAACAGGAACCACATACAAGTTTGACTACTCGTCAAAAGCTTTTAGAGCTTGAATGGATATACTACCACACCCATCATACTCTCCAAACCTAGCACCTTCTGATTATTATTTGTTACAGTCTCTAGAAAATTTTTTAGATGGTAAAACGTTTAATTCAAATGAGGAGGTCAAAAATCACTTGTATCAGTTTTTTACCAGCAAAGAACAAAAATGTTATGAGTTATGAGCGTGGAATCATGCTACTGCCAGAAAGATGGCAAAGGATATTGGATCAGACTGGACAATATTTAATTGAATAAAATATATTAATTCACTATAAGAAAATCGTTTTCTATTTTTATAAAAAAAAAAAAAATTACATTCCGAACAACCCAATATTTTCAATTTAAATAGAAAAGTGGCAAAAATGATTGAAATTTCAAAATTGCAATAATGATTAACATTTTCTATTCGATCTACTTTAAATTGATATTAAGCAATAATAATTTTTCTATTGTATATTATTGGTGGTAACGTTTAGTTTCCACTTATGTTCAAAGTCAATAATTTTATATTGAGATTACTTTTATAGAATTTATATTTCGATGAAATTAATTTTTTTTTAAAGTCATGCCCATCAAACACTTAATATAAAATGTGATGTTTGTTGCCGAACAGAACGGATCAGATTTTTTGGAAAGATGTTCCACAACAATGTGGAATTTAATATTAGAAAATAATGAAAACTGCCAAGTTGGCAGTACGGTAAAATTAAGAGCAATATATGTCCGTCTCGTTTTGTGGGTCCACGTTGATTTGCTTCTTCAGTCGCTGTCAGTCGATATAAGTGAGTGTTAATACGGTGAATAGTTTTCAATGTGCTAAATGAACGAATTGAAGTAGAGAATTTTTTTTTAAGTTAAATTGTGTAAATAATAAATATAAATTATGGCGTGGTTATATAAAAATAAACTTCTCACACCGGCTCAATTGAAAAGACTTACAGAACATAAATACTCTTGTACGAGTGTTAGTCTTCTAGATCCGTTCCTTCAACCTTGGTGGTGCTGGCTGGTTTCAATGGTGCCCTTATGGCTTGCCCCAAATCTTATAACAATGCTTGGTTTAGCCATCAATATAATAACAACATTAATTTTAATTTCGTAAGTTGAACGGATCTTGATTCTAATATAATATATGTTAGGTTATGATTACAATAATAGCGGGGAAGAAGTCGCGTTCGCAAAAAAAAAAGCAAAAAAAAAAAAAAAATTCTCTCGCGCGCCACCATCACAAATGAAAACAATCCATTTTTCCATACAGAATTCACACTAAGTTGTTGTTCACCTTATTAAACGAATCTATCCAATCTATTAATGGAATAATATTGCTTATATTCACATACAATTAATAATTGTCCAAAAGTTAAAACGAATCATCATCGATTGTTATTGAATAATCAAAATCGATCATTTACTACTGAAGTGATGACTTCAAGGCAAATAATAGTGACCTAACACATTTCTCCGGGGTTAATGTATTCGAAAATTTTATTGTGTACACTTTCCGAATGTGTTCTCTTTTTAAAAACTTAATAAATATAATTAATAAAAAATCAGTATAGTTATTTCCTTTTTTTTTTTTTTTTGCTTTATGCACTTTAAATGACTTTTTCGTACAGTATTTGAAATGAAACAATTTTTGTTTTGTTATTTATTAAAATTTGTGTAAATATAGGGAATTGCAAAAAAAAAAAAAATTAATATTTTCTCAAAATTAATATTAAAGGAAATTTGTTTTTTGTTTTTTGTTTTGTTGAAAGGCCCCACTGGCCTAAATATAAACGTCGCAATTATTCAGGGTCATTGTTCAAAAGTGTAACACGCGCGCGTTTCGTATAAAATGAAAAATATTTGCGATTATACTATTGTAGTTGAAAATACACAAATTGTAAAAACAAAAACAAACAAAAAAATTGAGTGAAAATTTAAATAGTTTTTTTTTTCTTCATAATTTTCCCGGTATTCTTAAAAATTTTAGATATAGTCCTGACGGACAGGATTTCCCTCCGAGATGGTCGAGTGCGCTCTGTGCCATCGGACTTTTTATATATCAAAGTTTAGATGCTATTGACGGTAAACAGGCTCGCCGAACCAATTCGTCAACACCTTTAGGAGAGCTGTTCGACCATGGCTGTGATTCAATATCAACAATATTTGTAGCTCTTTCAGCTTGCATATCATGCCAATTAGGAAAGTATCCCAATTGGATGTTCTTCCAGGTATAGTAACTTTGTTCTTGACACTACTATCCGTATATCGATCAGATGTTTAGATCTTATTTTACATTAGCAATTAAATAAGAAAATATCTGAAAATACATATACCATATAAACAAATGTATAATCAAAATTATTGACCCTGCCGCGCGCACATTAACGAAAAAACTATGCAAATATTTCTTATTCGGATTCTGTACTATTCTCTATTTGATTGAAATAGTTTTACCCTTGGAAATGTCGTTCTTATTAACTGAAATCTATAATCTCTACAATTAACTCTTTTTTGAATATTGTATATTTTCAGTGTTTCTGTGCAATCACGTTATTTTATTGCGCTCATTGGCAAACGTATGTCTCTGGCACACTTCGATTTGGAAAAATTGACGTAACCGAGGCTCAAATAACAATTATGGGAATACATTTTGTTTCGGCTATTTTTGGACCGAACATTTGGATGAGCAAGGTATTTACATATGTTATTGTATTTATTTTCCCTATTCGATCAGTTCACCACCTTAAACTTGAACAAAAAAAAAAAAAAAACAAAACAATTGATATGTGCGCATATTTCAACAGAAATATCATCTAACTCTATTTGAATTTGTATAATAATTTTTATTTTTATTTAAGGAAAAATCTTTTTTCAGTTTTGCAATGTGTAGTGTTTTTTTTTTAGTACATAAAAATAATACTACAAAATGATGAAAACGAGTGCCAAATGATTTGTGCTCGTTGTTATTATTAAACTAGTGATTTTTTTAAAATAATATTTACGTATATACAATATTATATCAGAGATGATGTGTGTTACCATTTAAGAATAATTCCAAATAAAACATATAAGGTAGGTTTTTATTTTGGCCAATTGCTGATGATCTGTTGTTGTCATTCTTGTCAGCGCAATTTATCTCTAATAATTTTTTTTCTCGATTTTTCTTACTAATTTAGAAATACGAAAAATCTCAAAAATTCAATTAATTTTATACGTATTTAATTAAGTTCTAAAATGTAACAGAAAATGCATTTAAAGAAATGTACTATTATAAAAATGCATTCATATTTTTAGATGGATTCTATCTAGGACACATCAATATAATTTTGAACGTGGGTTAAATTAGAAGCGAGGAGAACCAAAGTAAATAAAAATTAAAAAAAGAATTAAATTATAGAAAAATTCTAAGATCTTAAAAGAAACCAACATAGAATAATCCTTTTATAGAAAGAAGCCCAACAACTGATGTTTAATAATGAGTTTTTTCTTATTTTCTTTTTACATTATGATAAGTGGATTTTCGCCATTATCTGATATGGAGTTTTTTTTTTTTTTTTTTTTTTTTTTTTAGAGTAACCATAACGAAGAATTCTTATCTCTAGTGATTGTTATTCTTTTTGGTTGATTTGCTTCAATAATTGTGCGAATAATGTCTGTTGGTTGCCTGTGCACACGCAAATCAAAACAAAAAAAAAATTCTTACAAAATTAATTCATATTGCAATATTGTACGAACATTATAATTATAATACGCTTTTGAGAAAGAGATAACAAAAATATTTCGAAAGAAAATAAAATTAATATGATAACAAAAATAAAATAAAAAACCTTATTCGGATTATGAGAAGAAATTTTGTGGACGCGCCAAATTTAACTGATAAAACGAATACAAGAGAGAATGGGCTACGTTCGGTCCATGTGTACTTGTCTTGCGATAATTTTAAGAGTTTCTATATTTGCCATTTTCTTTTGTTGCTCTTTTTATTGGTATTTTCGAAAATTTTCGAAATTTCCAATAAAAAGAGCAACAAAACAAAATAAATTATTTTTTGTTACATGTAATTTCATATAATATTCTAATCGATTATCGTAGGTTTTTGTTTTATTTTAAATTAAAATTATTAGGGTTTTTTAAATAATTATTAAGAAAATCAAAATAAAATAATAATGCAATAATTTTTTTTAGACAAAATGATTCCTGTGATTGACTGATAAGAAATTTTTTTCTCCCTTCCCCTACTGCAATTATAATTACTATGGAATATGTTAATTATACAAAAAGTTAATGACATATAGTGTATTAGTAACAGTGCAATGTTTATTTTTAAAAAAATTTCACCATCTTTACGAGAGTGATTTTTGTGTTAATGATGTGAGCATGCATGTATGTGACATGAGTGATTTATTTAAAAAAATAATTATCATTTTTAAATTTATTTCTCAATAATAATTTTTTTTTATGTTGATATTGGTATAATGCCGTATATTAAAACACATTTGGTTATTAAAAAATGACGAAAAATACTGATAACATTTATAAGTTTGGATTTATACAAAAACTTCTGATGAATGATTCTGCTGAGTAATTTTATATTGGTTTAGATTAAATTTTTTGTTTATTTTTTACAGTATTAATGATAAAAAATATTGTATTGTTTATTTTTAATAATCTTCTATAAAATAGTTTTTTAAAACGTTGATTATGTAATTATTTTGATAAATGTTCATTCGGTTAGAGTTCAATAGAGCAAAAAACAACTATATATTTTATGAAAAATTCACCATGGTGGAAACTGATATAGAGCAAAAAACAACTATATATTTAGAAAAAAATCAAATTTGTTTGTTGCCCTATTTTTTGTTTAGTGGCATATGAAAAATTCATCATAGTGGAAACTGCAAAAGACCAAAAAACGCTATATTTGAAAAAGAATAAAATTTCTTTGTTTCCATATTTTTTGTTTAGTGGCATATGAAAAATTCACCATGGTGGAAACTGCAAAAGACCAAAAAACGATCTATTTGAAAAAGAATAAAATTTCTTTGTTGCCATATTTTTTGTTTAGTGGCATATGAAAAATTCACCATGGTGGAAACTGATATAGAGCAAAAAACAACTATATATTTAGAAAAAAATCAAATTTCTTTGTTGCCATATTTTTTGTTTAGTGGCATATGAAAAATTCACCATGGTGAAAATTGCAATAGAGCAAAAAAACGATATATTTGAAGAATAATCAAATTTCTTTTTTTGCCATATTTTTTGTTTAGTGGCATATTAAAAATTCACCATAGTGGAAACTGCAAAAGACCAAAAAACGCTATATTTGAAAAAGAATAAAATTTCTTTGTTTCCATATTTTTTGTTTAGTGGCATATGAAAAATTCGCCATAGTGGAAACTGCAAAAGTCCAAAAAACCCTATATTTGAAAAAGAATAAAATTTCTTTGTTTCCATATTTTTTGTTTAGTGGCATATGAAAAATTCACCATGGTGAAAATTGCAATAGAGCAAAAAAACGATATATTTGAAAAAGAATCAAATTTCTTTGTTGCCATATTTTTTGTTTAGTGGCATATGAAAAATTCACCATGGTGGAAACTGCAAAAGACCAAAAAACGATCTATTTGAAAAAGAATAAAATTTCGTTGTTGCCATATTTTTTGTTTAGTGGCATATGAAAAATTCACCATAGTGGAAACTGCAAAAGACCAAAAAACAATATATTTGAAAAAGAATAAAATTTCTTTGTTTCCATATTTTTTCTTTAGTGGCATATGAAAAATTCACCATAGTGGAAACTGCAAAAGACCAAAAAACGCTATATTTGAAAAAGAATCAAATTTCTTTGTTGCCATATTTTTTGTTTAGTGGCATATGAAAAATTCACCATGGTGGAAACTGATATAGAGCAAAAAACAAATATATATTTAGAAAAAAATCAAATTTGTTTGTTGCCCTATTTTTTGTTTAGTGGCATATGAAAAATTCATCATAGTGGAAACTGCAAAAGACCAAAAAACGTTATATTTGAAAAAGAATAAAATTTCTTTGTTTCCATATTTTTTGTTTAGTGGCATATGAAAAATTCACCATGGTGGAAACTGCAAAAGACCAAAAAACGATCTATTTGAAAAAGAATCAAATTTCTTTGTTGCCATATTTTTTGTTTAGCGGCATATGAAAAATTCACCATAGTGGAAACTGCAAAAGACCAAAAAACGATATATTTGAAAAAGAATAAAATTTCTTTGTTTCCATATTTTTTGTTTAGTGGCATATGAAAAATTCACCATAGTGGAAACTGCAAAAGACCAAAAAACGATCTATTTGAAAAAGAATCAAATTTCTTTGTTGCCATATTTTTTGTTTAGTGGCATATGAAAAATTCACCATGGTGGAAACTGATATAGAGCAAAAAACGATATATTTGAAAAAGAATAAAATTTCTTTGTTTCCATATTTTTTGTTTAGTGGCATATGAAAAATTCACCATGGTGGAAACTGCAAAAGACCAAAAAACGATCTATTTGAAAAAGAATCAAATTTCTTTGTTGCCATATTTTTTGTTTAGTGGCATATGAAAAATTCACCATGGTGGAAACTGATATAGAGCAAAAAACAACTATATATTTAGAAAAAAATCAAATTTCTTTGTTGCCATATTTTTTGTTTAGCGGCATATGAAAAATTCACCATAGTGGAAACTGCAAAAGACCAAAAAACGATATATTTGAAAAAGAATAAAATTTCTTTGTTTCCATATTTTTTGTTTAGTGGCATATGAAAAATTCACCATGGTGGAAACTGCAAAAGACCAAAAAACGATCTATTTGAAAAAGAATCAAATTTCTTTGTTGCCATATTTTTTGTTTAGTGGCATATGAAAAATTCACCATGGTGGAAACTGATATAGAGCAAAAAACAACTATATATTTAGAAAAAAATCAAATTTCTTTGTTGCCATATTTTTTGTTTAGTGGCATATGAAAAATTCACCATGGTGAAAATTGCAATAGAGCAAAAAAACGATAAATTTGAAGAATAATCAAATTTCTTTTTTTGCCATATTTTTTGTTTAGTGGCATATTAAAAATTCACCATAGTGGAAACTGCAAAAGACCAAAAAACGCTATATTTGAAAAAGAATAAAATTTCTTTGTTTCCATATATTTTTGTTTAGTGGCATATGAAAAATTCGCCATAGTGGAAACTGCAAAAGTCCAAAAAACCCTATATTTGAAAAAGAATAAAATTTCTTTGTTTCCATATTTTTTGTTTAGTGGCATATGAAAAATTCACCATGGTGGAAACTGCAACAGACCAAAAAACGATCTATTTGAAAAAGAATCAAATTTCTTTGTTGCCATATTTTTTGTTTAGTGGCATATGAAAAATTCACCATGGTGGAAACTGCAAAAGACCAAAAAACGATCTATTTGAAAAAGAATCAAATTTCTTTGTTGCCATATTTTTTGTTTAGTGGCATATGAAAAATTCACCATTGTGGAAACTGCTAGAGCAAAAAACGATATATTTGAAAAAAAATCAAATTTATTTGTTGCCATATTTTTTATTTAGTGGCTTATGAAATATTCACCATAGTGAATCTTCGAAAATATTGTCTATTTATTGGCATATGCCATTGATTTACTTGTAATAGAAAAAAACTACGCAAGGCATTAAATCGCATGTCTCGTCCTTTGTTTTATTTGCTGATATTGTTGGAACCATATATTGCCCAATAGAGGACAAAAAAAACGGTTATCATCGCTCGATATCCCTCGCCATTCTAGTTACCATCACGTCAACTTTATTTCGAAAGCGGTACGGCCCTATTATGCCACCTGACCAAAATCCACACCAGACAGTACATTTTTCTGGCTCTTGAAACTATTTTTGATTTTCGACCCAAATTCGACAATTTTGCTTGTTTATTTCGCCATTCAGCCAAAAGTGCTTTTCGTCGCTAAAGATTTGTTCAATTGTATAATTCTCCAACTATAGCAGATTATAAATGTATACGAATGACAGCGCTGTCATTTTCAAACGTCAAAGTTATAGGCTGGTAAAGATTGAACGTACCTATTGTAAATCCCTTAGATTAAAGAAGAACTGGATATAGGCCTCTCTACAAAAATTCTATCCAATTTTTTTCGAGAACACAATGGTAAGAACACATAGACCTGCAAAATAACCTTTTACGAAATACTTCGTATTCTAAAAAATAGAAACTTTTTATTTGCTGTTGTGAAGAATAAAACTATTTATGGAAAATTTGTTAATTTATACTGACTTGTTTGTAAACTATTTAAAATTTAATAAAACCGCACTTAAACTTTCCCTTTGCGATAAATATCTGAAATGTCAACCAAAAGTATGCTACCATTTCATGGAGAATGGCGTGTTTTAAAAACTTTCCGAAAGTCTACAAATTTTGATATATATAAAATAAATAATAAACCTTAAATACAATTGCATTTAATATTAGAAGATTGGAAAAAATATAATTCTTGCCTTCTGTCGTGATTAAATTATATTTTTGTTTGGAATATGCTTTTGGAATTTAATAAATTTCTATTATGAAAACTAGATATCAATGACACCCATAAAAATCTACACAAAAGTATGCAAGCATTACCATTTCTCGACGCTTTTGAAATAATTTCGACAGAAAATTGCGTATAAATATACGAAAAATCTGACTTACGGACCGATCCAGGTATTCTTTAATCTAAGGTCTAATAGCATGATTGTGATATTTTTCTTACGTCGGACAAGCAAAGCTAAGCTGTCTGTCATGTCATTGTAGCTACAGTGAATTAAAAAAAAATTCTTTTAACATTAATCTTACTGCTTGGTTATGCAAAAATAAATTTTTTAATTTAAAAATATTAATTTTCGGAAAATAAATATTTTGAATTTTCTGACATAAAAATTCTAATAAATTCATATAAATTTTTCAATAAAATTTTTTTGTTAAATAAAAATCACAACAAGGAAGAAGCAAATAATAAAATTCAACAAGGAAGAAGTAAATAATAAAATCAAATCAATTCATTCACAACTGTTTGATTGTTAGGCATATAAGTTGTCTGTCAAAAATTTGATTTTTTCTGACAACGTTAGCCACCGTCAGGCATTTAAGCAGAATTGGCTGACGATAACTGACGACTCGGAGAAGAAGAAGAATTGTCAGCCGTTAGCAATCACGAAGAACGACGAAAACGATTAATGATTTTCTCGTCTGATCTCTAAATCGTAACCCCGATTCAACAAATTACAAACAATTGCAACAACCAGAGAAACGTCACCTGATCAGCTGATCAGCTGAATCATAGTTTCTGAGAAAATCGAGATATTCGTGTTCTCTCACTGCTTCAACAAGTTTTCTATTTAAACGATTTACTCAAAGGCTCGAACATAATTCCGATCAGCCCCGATTTTATCGGAGTGCTCCCAATTACGACAACGACGAGAACGAGAGATTAAATCTTGGTTCTAAATTTTCGTTCTCTTTGGAGTACTGCCACATATTTTCATTTTAGTGTTTGGTTATGTGGTAGCATTGTTTGTTGGCAGTTGAAATTTAAATTGAAATACGTTAAGTGAAACCATTAATTTGGAGTGATTTTAAAAATGGTATGAACTATGTGTATAATTTATAAATAGTAAATTAATTTTTTTTTCCAAAATAAAACTTCCCCTCCCTCCCCTCTGACTGTAGAAATCTAAAGTTATAATGCAGAAATTCAATATTAGGTTATGGAAAGGTAAGAGCTATGATTTTTATGATTCCTGCAAAAAAAAAATTTTATTTCTAAAAAAAACAAAAAAGTTTCCTACATTTTTATTGACTACGACTCTGCTTACTGAACTCCGTTTCTGATAGCTACTGTTCACAAATATAGCTGACACATAAGGCGTTTTCCATTGGACCAATTTTGCTACTAGTCGGTAGTTGTAGCTGTCATCATCTACCCTACCTCGAACAAACGGGCACATTGAACTGGGAGTTACGCCATACAATTTACGGTAGGGTATTTTAGTTCCCGAACTGGAAATAGATGGCTTAGCGGGTTCGTTGGTTATGTTGAAGAGGCATATTTTTGTCAGTATTGTTTATGTGTGAATAAACTCAGTTTTTATTGTTTATGTGTGAGTAAACTCAGTATTGTTGCTGACTATTTTGAGGTTATGTATCTACTAGTGTTTAGAATTTCGCTTTCCTTTGGTCATCTACTAGCAGCTACCGACTAGTAGCAAAATTGGTCCAATGGAAAACGCCTGTAGTAAATTATATATACCCTATATGAAGACACCGCTGCAAAAAGGAGGCAGCTCCATTTTTGGCGATTTTTTTTCTCCAGTGGATATAAAGTATTCCAAAACTGCTCTATCAATCAGTGAAAAAACGAGGCAGCTTCCTTAATTCAATGCGGAAATATAAAGGATATGTAGATGGCCCCTTATTGAATCCCGTGCAAAAACGAGGCAACTCCGGAGCTGCCTCGTTTTTGCACTGAATGAACATGCATGATAAATGCTTGCAATAGTTTATAATTTCATATCAATGTGAAAAAGGATCTTGTAATTGAAAAAGAGGTGCACAAGAAAAAAGCAAAATATTTCTATACAAAAATGAAAAAAGACACCGAAGAAATGTCAGAGAACAAGGATGAGATGGAGCTGTTAGCTTTCGATTTCCAACAAAATATGCCTCTACCACATGTAACTAGTGGTGACGTTTTCTTTAAACGGCAAGTGTGGGAATATAACGTTTGCATTTTTGCAGCTAGTTCTAGGAAATCGTACTTTTTCATGGACGATGAAACCATAGCCAAGAAAGGAGCTAATGATGTAGTAAGCTTTTTACACTATTTTCTTGAGAATTTTTTACAACCAACAGTCAGAAAAATATATCTTTATTCCGATAACTGCAGCTCACAAAGTAAAAACAAAGTCTTGGCTCAGTACCTTTATAAACTTCATGCAAATACTAACAGATTTTCTGAAATAATACACAGATTTCCAGAACCGGGGCACAGTTTTCTTCCTTGCGACAGGAGCTTTGGATTAATCGAAAAAGAGAAAAGAAAACGGGAGAGGATCTATTTACCAGAAGAATGGGTTCAACTGGTTAAAAATACATGCCGCCAATTTATTGTAGTTCCAGTTTCCCAAGATATGATTTTAGATTTCACTGGTCATTTTAAAGGGGCTTTCAAAACAACTGTTTCAAACCAAAGGAAACAAAAATTTGGGATATCTTCCTACCGTGTCATGGCGTATACAGCAAAAGGCGTAGAATGCAGCTCTGCCTTGCTAAAGAACTTGTTTATCCTTTAGAAACATGGCGTTACGTTAACTTTACCTGCTTCTACATCTCTCTTCTACTCTGGGCCATTACCACTTAAGCGCCCCAAATATCTACATGTCCGAGAATTCGCAACAAAATATATGCCCCCAGACTGTATGTGATTTTATGACCAGCTGAAGAGCCAAGAAGAAGAGCAAACTGTTGGGCACGAAGAAGATAGCTTAACAGACTAATGTAATGTTACTTTATTATGTACTTTTAAAAAAAATGGTTAATACTCGTACATAACTTGAAATTTATTATTGGCTTTTTTTTCGCATCCTCCGGTGCAAAAAGGGGGCAGCTCCATCGTTTTATTTTTTATATTATTATCTATCCAAGTTTCCAAGAGCAGTAATTTGAGAGTATATTATGTATTAAGTAATAGAGTTTAACTCCATATATGAATAAAGAAAAAAAACTCACAGAATTCGTTGTGATACAGTTTTTTGCTTCTCCTGAAAAAAATGGTAAAATGGAGCTGCCTTCTTTTTGCAGCGGTGTCTTCATATAGCCTTTGTATATTCCTGAGTTATAAAATATAGGGTTTTCCAATAAGAGTGATGTGATTTCTAAGTGACGTTTCGGCCATTTGTAATATGTCATGATCTGTCATTTTTTTCCATTGTATTCAGTAATGTTTACAATTTCATCATGGAGAGATATATGCAAGAAAAACGTTTACAAATTATTCAATTTTACTATCAAAATAATCGTTCTCCAATTGCAACTTTTCGTGCGCTCAGTTTCATCTGAGTGGTGCGGTAAATAAACAAAACTGTCGATTCTGGTGCGAAGAAAATCAACAAATTATTCATGAACACTCATTACATTCACCTAAATTGACAGTTTGGTGTGGTTTTTGGTCTGGCGGAATCATCGGTCCGTACTTCTTTCGAAATGAAGCTGGTAACACCGTTACTGTTAATGGAGAGCGGTATATGTTAGATCGATGATAACCAATTTTTTATGGTCGAAATTGGAAGAAGTTGATCTTGACAACATTTGGTTCCAACAAGACGGAGCTACGTGCCACACAGCACGTCCAACAATCGAATTATTGCGAGAAAAGTTTGGAGATTCGATTATTTCAAGAAATTGTGACATTGAATGGCTTCCAAGAAGTTGTGATTTAACACCATTAAACTATTTCTTGTGGGATTATTTGAAGTCATTGGTCTTTAGCAATAAACAAGACCCTCTTCAAGCTTTAGAAGTCAATATTGAACGTGCTATTCATGACATACGACTTGATTTAGTGGAAAAAGTGCTCGAAAATTGGGTTAATCGAATTCGTTCCTGCAAAAGAAGTCGTGGAGGCTATTTGAATGACGTTTTATTCAGAACTTAATTGTATCCATTGTATTTCATATTAAATAAAAAACATTTGAATTTCCTTAACAATTAGTGTGTTTTTTTTAAAAGAAATCATATCACTCTTATTTGAAAACCCTATACTTCCAAATTTTCACTTAACCCACGACAAATTCAAAAGAAAAAAAACATTGGCCCGAATCCAAATAACATATTAAAAAGAACAAATAAATTTTCTTCTCAATTTCCTCCCACAAGAAAGTACGATTTAGTTGTACATATTACGAGTATTTGCTTGATTAATGCAAATAATAAATAAGATGAAAAAAAAACATACAATCCACTATGATCATAATCATGTCGATATGGAATTGAAATGAAAAGATAATTATTGCAATAGAAATGATCAAATGCAATGCATTTTTTTTTGAACATGTAAAAACTTATTATTATAAAATAAATTAAAACTCTATATACTACGATTAAAAAAAATATTTCCAATAGATATTTATAAACATTGAATTGTGGACGACAATGTCTGCGATGACCATAATATGTGGCCTGTGGTCTCTAGCATACATAGGTTCAGTTATTTTGGCAGGAGGTGTGGGCAAAAATGGCTCTACAGTTGCAGTAAGTCATAGAATGTGGATGCAAAAATTAAAAATTTTCAGAAAAAAAAAAAACAAACAATGAAAGCTATTCCATTGGTTTTTCTTTTAGTTTTTTTTTATTTTTTTTTTAAATTAATATTTATCCATTTATAATTAATGAAAAAAGAAACGAAAATTAATGAATCTTAAAACATTTTCACATAATTATCTCATATTCTATGTAATCGTATCAACATTGAATTATGTTTTTTTTTTATTATACTATAATATTTGTGGATTATGATAAAATGTAAAGATTTAAAGAAAAAAAAATATTTTTCTTATAATCATTTTAATATTTTTGTTGATATTTTTTGCTTTATACCATTGATTATTGATTTGTCCAATATTGATATTGATCTTTAGAGATAAAAACGTACTCGTTTAAAATATATTTGTTGGTATTATCATTATTATTATTATTATTATTATTATTATTATTAATATTATTAATTACCTTGAGAATGCCTATATCCATTGAATGGTTGCTGTTTTTCTTTCCTAACCCCCTAAAGCAAATAATATAATGCTTTTTTTATGTTCATAAATTATAAGAAACGAATGCAATGCCATTAAATATATGGGGTTTAATTTTTTTTTTTTTAGAAAATAAGTTTAAAAAATATTTTTCAAGTAAAAATAAAATTTGAACAAATATTTTATTACGCATATTTTGCAAATAAATTTCTCTATTGTGTTATAAATGTTCGATATCATAATTTTTGTTGATCATAAATTTCACTAAATTGGTGTTAATTTTATCATATATAAATAATATTTTTAACAGGTAAATATTTTTTATTTATTTTATTTTCATTGTTAGTTTATAAAAAAAAATTATTTTAAAGTTACAATTCTACAATTGAATTTTTTTTTTGGCCAAAAAAAAAATAACATCGGGTAATAGGCTTTCACGCATGTTAAACTTATAGGATATACACAGGATTCCATAAGATCTAAAGTTATAGTGTGAATATATGCTTTAATGTTAATAGTCAAAATAAAATGAATGAAAATTTAAGGGATAACATTGAAGGGCTTTATCATAGCCCTGTTAAAAATAAGCCATGCATAAACTGAAGTAAACAATTTTCAACTTTGATGGAGAACTTTGAATTTAATATGGAAAAGGTCCCAGCTTTCTGAACTTTTTCTATTGTATATTCTATACAAAAAGTCATGTTTTTGCCCTTTCGATATAGCATTCGAAACTGATATACGAGGTCTGTTAAAAAAAAATCGCGAATTTTGAATTTCCGCGGGTTACGTGTATTCGATTTTCGATTTATTTTGTGGCGTTATGTTGGTACTCATGTCTCTCACTTATGCCGACAAGTTCGGCCATTTTGAATGTTCAGTTAATTTTTGACAGCTGCTTTGCTTGCATGTGTTTTGGCTCGTCTTCGATTTTTGCCCATTTTCGACCAAAAACAGCATCACACTAACATTGCTAAGGAGCTGTTGGACTTTGTCCGCGACGACCCAAATTTGCTCCAGAGGGTCATAACTGGTGACGAATCATGAATTTATGGTTATGACGTGGAAACCAAAGCTCAATCATTCCAATGGAAGCTGCCGCAGGAGCCAAGACCGAAAAAAGCGCGCCAAGATTTGTCGAATGTGAAGGTTTTTCTTACAGTTTTCTTCGATTGTAGGGAACGGTCAATAAGGAATATTACCTGCAAGTTATGCGCAAGTTGCCCGAAGCAATCAGCCAGAAACGCCCGGATTTGTGGAAGAGATAAAAATTGGCTTTTGCACCATGATAACGCCCCTGCTCACGCATCGTTGCTTCTGCGCGAATTTTTGGCCAAAAACAACATACTAATAATGCCGCAGCCACCGTATTCCTCAGATCAGCCAGAAACGCCCGCATTTGTTGAAGAACAAAAATTGGCTTTTGCACCATGAGAAACGCCCCTGCTCACGCATCGTTGCTTCTGCGCGAATTTTTGGCCAAAAACAACATACTAATAATGCCGCAGCCACCGTATTCCTCAGATCTGGGTCCCTGTGACTTTTTATTGTTCCCGAAACAGATTCTTTGATCCATTTTTTGGAATGGGCAAAAATCAAAGACGAGCCAAAATACTTGCAAATAAAGCAGCTGTCAAAAATTAACTGAATATTTAAAATGGCCGAACTTGTCGGCATAAGTGAGAGACATGAGTACCAACATAACGACACAAAAAAAATCGAAAATCGAATATACGTAACCTGCGGAAATTCAAAATTCGAGATACTTTTTGAACCGACCTCGTATGTTATTGTTGCGCCATTTTCAACAATCAAGTTATTCTAAATGTGCCAGAAAATTAATAAATTTTCAATTTAAAAATGCCCAAAAAATGTTAGATTTAATGACTTTTGCTTCAATTTTACATAAGCGTGTGTGTTTTTTTAATATAAAACTTGCAATATTTGATTTTCACTTAAATTCTTAATATTTTTATAATCGTTTTTTTAAGTTCATATATGCTCTTTCACAATTTCTAATTTATATCATTTTAATAAACTTACGATTTTAATTCATATATTAATTTTTAGTAGACTATTCTAAATTTTTTTTCTCGAAATTTTCTTTTTGGAATGAATTATTTTGCAAAAGTTTTGCCAACTACAAGAACGCTACTAAAAGGTTGAATGATATTTAAATCGAATGGGATACTATATGTGTAGGTGCTGCTGAATATCTTGTGGTAGAAAAGCTTAGACCACGTGGATCTTGTATGGAAACATTTTTAAATTCAGTGTCAGAATCTTCTGAAGCGATATTTTGGAGATTGCTAGTTGAACACAGATGGATCTACTCTGGCGTACAGCTTGCACCGCTGTATCAGTGCGCACAGTACGCTAAGGACCTCTTCCCGGATAATTGCCCACAAATTCGTTTTTTAAAAAAACGGGCGCTTACAGCTTCCACCGCTGCGACATTAAAATGTAACCAGTATTTTCTCTGGGTTTAAATAATTGAACCTTCCGCTGGAATAGTAAACTCAATTACTTTTATTTGTTGCTGGACGCCATACGTAGCCATTTTAATCTCCAAGAGATGCTGTATACCCTACCAAAAAAAAAACGCAATAAAAAAGTTTTTAAGTAGCCACCCTGTGTCAACTGTCAAGAAATGTCTGATCTCTAATACACGATGGTCTCACGTTTGAATTCAGCCAGTGAAATAGGTAAGATGGTCTTTAGGTATCTCTAAGTTGAAATGGCGCTTTAGAATTTACTTTTCAGTAAAAATGTTGTTAGAAATAACTGCAAGAAAAGGAATATTTTTTACCAACTTATGGTAATTTTAAAAATAAAGCGCTCTTCAGAAAAGGTAATTTTGTCCGTAAGCTGCTATAGGACCAAAAACGTAATTATTCAAACAACTATGAAACAATTACGAAGTACATATTTGCAGGATTAATGTCCAAATTTTATTTTTTTCTAACATCAATTGGTGGATTGATACTGGAAAAACTCGTATTATAAAAAAATAACTCAAATGTTCACTTTATAAAATTTAACTTTCAAGAGAAAATTGTTATAGAATATTTGGGAAAAGTTTAAAAGGTAGAACAATTGAAGCCAAAAATTTTTTAGGGTACTAAAAAAAGATCTTTTCTAAAGGGTCCTAACTTATAATGTACTCACTATGACTTCATGTAAGGGTTTATTATTTAATTAAACGAGGGATCTATGATGATCCCAGACAAGGGTTTATAATATTTCAATTGGAAAGGATTTTTAAAGGTCTTATTCATTATGACCTCAATGAACAGTTCTGATTCCGTACCAATGGATGTAAATTAAAACGAAAGCTCTTTGCAGGTCCTCTTATCATATCAATTTTAAACAACATACATGATGACTAAGCTCTTTTTGGAAGGATTATTTTGTGAAATTTGCACCAAATTCGCACTTTAAAAATAGCACATGTTTCTCAGTACAAAAATATAGAAGAATATTTTTAATTTTCCCAAATAAATATTGTAGAAGAAAAATTTTTTTATTAACAAAACAATTTAATAAATAAAATAATAAAAAACCTTTCATTAAAATTAAAAAAAAAAAATTGTACTCTGATTTAGAGACACTTGATCTGCTGCGACAGATACGTAGGGTCTCTATTGCTATCGCCAAAATGTAGTGGTTGCTACTAGAAATTGGTGACAAAAAATAAATAAAAACCAATTTAAATTAGAAAATTCTTTTAAAAAAATCATATTAAATTTTTAAAGAGTCTTAATTCTAAAATAAAAGGAGAATTTCTATGCAAATTTTATAAGAATTTCTTTTATTGAAATTATTTCTTAGTTATTTGTAGAAAAATATCAAAAGTTCACTCAAATTTATATTCAATTTTTATCAAAAATGATCGAATCGCTAGAAACGCAATTCCGACAGAAAATCCAAACTGCATCCAGTTGGCGCTGTCAAAATCATAAAACGTTTGCAATCTTATGGAAGTGCACAAAATACCGGCGACAGACGGACAACTGCAAACTGTTTTATCGCCAAATTAGTTTTTTTTTCATTCTCTTTGCAGTTACAGTTGAAGAACTTTTGTTATGTGGCAGTACTGTTGTTTGACAGTTGAAATTGAAATAGAAATAATTATTTGCACTTTTATTAAAAGAAATAAGAAATTTTATTGCAATTGTATTTAATTGGTTGATTTGAAAGAATTCGCCAATTTTTGACAGAAAGTGCTGTTACTGTCGTAATTGTGTTCTTATGATTATAGAGTATTATGAAGTGGCTGTATCTTGTACTATTTGCCTATTTTTATTGTCTTTGCTGAACCCTTAGATTATAGAAGAACTGGATAAGCTTCTACATGAAAATTCTGTCAAAATTTGGTTGGCAACACATTCCTAAGTACGTTCTTACACATGCAAAATAACAGAAACGGCGTGAATCATTGGGGGCCAATTTTAAACTTGAATATGCGATTCTTTTAAAACCCTTTAAAATTAGTTTCGGAAATTTGTAATAAAACAAAGTATTCTATTTTAAAATATTATTTATTTATAATGAATAATATAATTCACCTAAAGTTGAAAGACAGTCTTCCGCAATGCAAAGACTTGCGCCTAGGTTAAAAACAATAAAGCCTGATATGTATTCGACCACTTTTTAACTATATTCTCTAAGTGCAGATGGATTAAATAAATAAACATGGTCACTTAAAAAATTTCCCTTACATTTTCTTACACAACCTTTACGTACACCGGCACTGAACTATTTTCTGGTAAACATTGAACTGTCAAAATAACATTTGTTTACATTTATTGAATGACGAACTTTTTACTTTTTAATCACTTTTTTGACCAAATTAGTCATTAAAAGCCAATTAAACAAATTCCAAAATAAATTTTTGTTGATTTCTCTAATAAAAATGAATATGTCAACTTAGCGAAAGAAAGAAATTCCCGGCTAGCAATCCTTTATAAAACACTTCATTTTCTGAAATAAAAACTTCCTCTTAAATGTTATCAACAACATAACTATACGTATAAATACTTACTTTTTAGTAAATACTTTCCGATAAGTGCCAAAATAACAACTTGAAAAGCAAAATAACAACAAAATTATGCAAGCACTTCGGTATGCTACCACTTTCATGGAGAATGGCGTGTTTTAAAACTCTCCGAAAGTCTACAAACGTTGAGGCACTTGATATTTAATTGATATTAACGAAATAAATAAACATAAAATACCAAAAGATTCAACAAAAAATAAAAATTGCCTGTTATGTTTAAATTGTATGAATTAAAAATGAGTATAAATTATGCTTTTGCAAATCAATAAATTTCTATTACGATAACTAGATGTCAGTGGATGTTATGTCTACATAAAAAATCTACACAAAAGTATGCAAGCGTTACGGGTTCTCACCGCTTTTGCAATAATTCGTACGAAAAAAAAAATTGCGTATACATATACGAAAATCGGACTTCCGGGTCTATCCAGGTATTCTGGATTTTTCTACGAACAGATTATTTTTTGTAAATATTTTATTTAAAAAAAAAACAACCTTTAGGCATTTTCTAACTCTTTTTTTAATTAAATATAATTGATAATGTATTCAATTAAAATTAAAAAGAATATTTTTCGTTCATAAAAAAGAAGACTTTTTAAAGTTCGAAACTATTTCAGCTTCGAAATATTCTACAAAAGTATCTATTTTTAATTTTTCTTGCCGTTTAATATTGTACATGACCGATAATCAAAAAGTATCCAACAAAATGTTACTGACACTGTACTATTGTGCTTCGGTTAAGTGCTTTTTTTGCAGTATGTCTTAATAACCAATATTTTGACAGTTCTTCCTATCGAGTTCTTCTATATTCTATGCTTGTGAGATTATTAGACGTTTTTTCAAACAGCTGAAATGAGTGTTATGTCAGTTGTGCATGGCTTATATTAACAGGATTTTTTTAAATAGAAAATATTTCTTATATGCAATTTTTAAAATTTAATAATTTTTAGAGATTATCTTGGAGGCCAATTGACATCATTAAATCTTGAAATTACATGTCCTAGAAACTTTTTGTGCAATAAAGCTAAAATTTGTCATGTTTTTTTTGTTTGTTGTTGAAATTACATATAGTGTAAATTAAAAACTTTAAATTCAGACTAAACAAGTTCGATTATCATAAGATGACACCTTCATAACAAAATAACCCCCTGGACAGTCCGTTTTTCGCTGATACAATGGCTTCTTCACAGTTACTTGTGGATTATTCAGAGTCCAATATTCGGTGGGCGAGATATAAAAGTTTTTTTTTTTACAATTTTAACATGTTTGATCGTATATGTTTAACAGCTGTAACCTCAGTTGACACATGACAGGGTTGTACTTTCCAAGGCACGACTTGGATAACCCTTTGGTAGAGAAAAATTTTATTTTCTTCTCTATAATAAAAAAAATAACCATTTTTTTTTCTAAAAATAAATCCTTTTTTTCTAATCTAATAAATAATTTTATAAAATTATCACAAAAACTGAATTATTAAAATTAATATAATGCGTTTTTTTACCATTCATACTCTTATTTAGTGAACTTTTAACATATTTTTAAATTATTTTAACTGAAATATTTTAGAAAACAAATGAAAAGTTTTTATTAATTTTTATCGTCGTTTTTCGTTGTTACAATGGCTTCTCCACAGTTACTTGTGGATTATTCAGAGTCCCATATATGGTGGGCGAGAAATGACCCTCTATAATCGTATCTTAAAGCTACGGTAAAACCACTACTTTTGTAGAACGTTTTTGTTAAAATGTTCGATCGTATATGTTTGACAGCTGTTACCTCAGTTGACACATGACAGGGTTGTACTTTCCAAGGCACGACTTGGATAACCCTTTGGTAGAGAAAAATTTTATTTTCTTCTCTATAATAGAATAGTAACCATTTTTTTTTCTAAAAATAAATCCTTTGTTTTCCTTTTTTCAAATCTTATAAATAATTTTATAAAATTTACACAAAGTCATTCAAAAACTGAATTATAAAAATTAATATAATGCGTTTTTTTTACCATTTTTTTACTCTTATTTAGTGAAATTTTAACATATTTTTAAATTATTTTAACTGAACTATTTTAGAAAAAAAATTCAAAGTTTTTATTTATTTTTATCATCGTGTTTAGTCAGAATTGATTTTGAAACATTTTTGATATTAATTAATTTGTTTTTTTAAGATCATTTAAAATTATTACTTACGAGTATTATTAACCTTTAAAAAAATTGTCTTAAATCGCAAAAGTAACAATATCTTTGCTGCAATGTAAAAAATGCATTTAAGATAACGCAAACGTAATTAATAAACTTTATTTTTATTTTTTTGGGTTATTGTACTCCTTATCAATGATTTGTCTATAAAAAATTGTTTTACTATATATTCGTAGATAATAATAATAGTAACAACAATAAAAAAAATATAAATACAAAAATATTGAAGAAATTATCATTAATAATATTAAAAATATGAGCTTTTATACGTAAAAGCTTATTCTACTATGTTAAGAATGAATAGGGACAATTTTTATAAATTTTTTTTAAATTATATTTAACAATAATTTGTTAAATTTTTTAAAACTATATTATTAATTGTCGTTTTTTAATTTTCTTACAAATAATTATAGTGGTTAAAAACCAAAACCAAACTGCTGCTTGTTGTTTGCATATTCGTTGGAAAAAAAAAATGAATAAAAAAATTCTTTCATGGATGTTAGTTAATAATTATTTTGTAGACTTTTAATTATTAATAATTGTTGATTATTTTTTCTACAATAGTTGCAAAAAAAAAATAAACAATTGATTATTTTTGATTTAACAGATACAATTTATTCATTGGACATGGAATTTTTTACTGTGCATGGCATTCATCTTTGGTCATTTAAGACTTTTCTTATCATTTTGTCAAGTATTTGTTACTGGAGGAGTCGGCAAAAATGGTTCGACTGTTGCTGTAAGATTTATTCTAATAATAAATCGATATCCATTGCATTCATAATTATTTTATATAATTTCTTATCAATCTAATCGTGTTATTGGGTCATTACAGGAATTTTCTCTTTTTAGTATTAATCCAGTTTTAATTTGGTAACTTTATTATTAAAAATATATATTTTTTTAATAGTAGTAGTAAAAGCTTTTTATAAAAGTGGTGGGAATTTTTCTTCAAAAAAAAAAAAACAACACAGAAAAGAAAAACAAACGAAACTTGGTTCGCCTAGATTTAAGAAA